>CM068489.1:20354654-21667154 GCA_034769265.1 Remorina albescens | reverse complement strand
TCATAAAAATATCCTCCCTCTTCTAAATTGGAAGAAGAGAAAAAAAAAATTACAAGAAGATACACGTGCATATAAATATGATACAGTGCAGAACACACACAAAGAAAATCCTCTGAAAACCACAGACATCTCAAAAAACACCCCCTTCCCCTAATCTCAGGCACTCCCCATTTTAGCTGTGGTTTGACAGAATTACTGTGTGGAGTGGATAGCCCAGACAAACATCCACCGTCTCAACTGCAAATCCTCACCACCCAAGCTGATACAAAAGGAGCGGTGGTGTGCCAGCGTCTTTTCATAGACAGGGGCAATAGATGACATTTGATCGAACTTTGTGCATATTAAATGTCACGGCCTTTGTGACCACTGTGCCTTTTGGTAAAGTAAGGAGGGGGTGGAGGAGAGCACTCGCATATCCTCTGCTTCATGCTGAAGTTCAGCATTAGGCTTAACAGCTCCCTATGGCAGGAGGTCAGATGCAGATGACATACCCATATGGGTTAGCATGGCAGACGGTCGGAACTCCAGGCTGTATTATTTGAACTGGAGCTCACTGTGGCATAGTGCATGCCTAACACGGTCCTATGCTACTTCATAGGCATAGCTCAGAAATGGGAGGAAGGGAGAGAGAGAAAATGAGAGGGAGGGGAGTGGAAGAGAGGCTCAAAGGGAAAGATAGCTTGAGAGGAAAAAAGGCTCAGAGTGTGTCAGACAAAAAAAAAAAAGGGAGTTGCTGAGGGAGGGAAGGATACAAAGGGAGGCAGAGATAAAGAGAATAAGAGGAGAGAGAGAGAGAGTGAAGCAAGGGAGAGATACAGAGGGAAAGAGAGAGTGAGAGAGAGAGAGAAAATGCTGAAAACGAATGAGAAGAAGGTACCAGGGGACAGAAATGCAGAGAGGAGAGATGGAGGTTGGGAAAAAAGATGCTGCGAAGGGCTGAAATGAAGGGAAAGAGAGAAAGAGTTGGTGAGAGAGAGAGAGGAAAAATGAGACTGCAACATAGAGTGCACGAGAAAGGGATAGTGATGTGTATGTGTGGGGAGGCGTGAAATGGAAAAAAGAGAGAGAGAAAGTGAAAAAGAAAGAGAGAGAGGGTACACGCACAGACACGTAAATAATGTGAAGCAACAACGGACTCGCTGCGCCCACAGAGGAGATAACCCAGAAGGCTATATTTAGCTCGTTAGGGCTGTCATCCATACTGAGGCCTGTTTCCACAGGCTGGGGCTCTGCTCACCACGCTGCACTGCTTCTGCCTTTACTATTCATCAGTTTTAAGCTCTTTAAATACGAGGGCGAGGGGTTGGAAAATATAGAGATGGGTATGCAGGGTTATATGGTACTAATGCATGTGGATTATTTTGTGAACTTTTAACACTTTAATTCCCCAAAAGAAATGGTAAATAATAAGTTTTTCTCTGTAAGGTGGATTCTTTTTTTTCTCTCTCTCTCTTTCTCTTCCATTCGATTCTTTGGAAAGATTGTCAGGTAAATGGTAAATAGTTCATTTGCGTGCATTTCTAAAAATTGAATTTTTCAGTTAAACTTACAATGGCCTCATGCGATTATGGGAGGGCCAAGGAGGAAGTAGTACGAAGTTGCTACAGAACCAGAAATAAAGGTTTTCTGGTCAATGAAACACATGGTGGTGACTTCCTGATGACAGTCATCGCTATTCTCTTTTCCCAGATTTTGAACCCAAAGTTAAATCTGAATTAAAATCCAACCAAGCTGTTTTTTAACATTTACGAAATGAACCTTAACTGCCAGATCGGTTTTGTTTTGGCCAAGGTGTTTTTTGTTTTTTGTTTTTTTGACAAGGGGCATCAGATCAGAGAATGCTCCATGTCATGTATTGTGTCATTTGATTTTAAGGACTTGTTGCATTTGGCGATCATGTCTGAATTTTTTTAACAGAAGGTTAAGGTAGAATTTGTGTAGATCCTGTGCTGATGTCATCATGTGATCAGTGGCCAGTCTTATAACAACTTGCTTTTTACATTATAGTTCAGTACAGTTTGAATTATTTGATTATTTTCCTCCTCCATTCTGTTTATTAGCATCTTTCTCAAAAAAAAAAAAAAAAAAACAACAACAAAAAAAAACAACCCCCCCAAAAAAAACTGCGTTCAATCAGAGCTTTTCTTTTACTGAAGCTCTCCTGGTCGTTTATCTAAAATCGCTTTCATGCATTTTCACAAAAAAAAGTCTGGTGCTGGCTCTAGGACAGCATCACAAAACGGCCAGTCCAAAAAATTGGAACTGCTCACAGCGGCATTGGAAGGTGTTGCTGCAAGAAAAATGTTCCACTATTTTGAGAAAATGAGCAAAATCAGTAGCCGCAATGCAAGATGTAATGTTTGGGTTAAGTTCTGTCCGCTAGGCAACCTTCTCGACTTGTTTTGAGGCTTATTTGCAGTTACCAAAAGACAAATTGGTGCATCACTGCCACCAGCTGGTATGGAGTGTCGAGTGTGTCATGTCTGGTTCTCAAACTTTCCCAAAATTGGGACAGTTTTCAAAAAGACACCGTGGCAGTACTAAATCATTTTGTGTCGCAGTTTTTCATGTTTGTGGATAATCCTGGCCACTAAATGGAGGTAAAAGAGCTCGTCAAATAGTGAGACTGAAAATGTTCAAATTACATTTAACTATTGAAGAGGAAGTGACTCTGAGAAAACAAAAAGCTAATGTCAGTCAATAATGGCAGCAATATTTTATTTACTGAATAGCTGTACTTTTCTACCAACGACCAAGTTTTGACAGAAGGTATTAGTTTTAATTCTTCTGCTAGACGTCTCCTTGTGGCATGAAACTTTTCAAAGTCAGGAAGTTTATTTTTCCTCACATTTACTACTGAAATTCTATAGCTGGCATTGGGTATGTTTTACACATTTCACGCTTGCAGAAATGATGCCATAACCCTCTCAAATTGCTCCTGTCTGGAGTGTTGCTGCAGTGAAACGGCGGAGCCAGGTTTGGATATAGTGTATTTGTATGTTTGGCAGACCCGCTCTCTTTAGCTTTTTGGATGGAGTGTATGTTTTATGTTGGCTGCTCTACTAGACTGGCTCATTTCTTTGTATGTGTGGAGACACTGGCAACATGTAACTTCAGTGGTAGCTGCGAACGCACACAAACATCAAGTCACACACATAGAGATTGTCTGTGGGTGTCTTGCCTTTCTCTGGCTGTTGTATTTATAATTCATGGATCTCATATTTCATTGCTACCCTTCATCCTGGAATTCCTCTGTGTGTTTTTAAATAAGGTTGCTTTGTAACCCTGGATAATCAGGGGGCAGAGACATGTCGGTCACATGCCTACACAAAGTGCGAGTAAGCACTCCCACCTGGAGAGCTGTGTTTCACCCCTGCTGGCCTGAGGTTGAGTCTAGCTAACAGCAGATACGCAAAAAGGGAGGAGAGCTCACTGGAAGGTGAAAGCAAGGAAGATAAAACAGTTTTCTTGCATCATAAAACAAACCCCCCTCAGAGTTACATTGCAGCCCGAACAGACATTTGTGCCAATCTCTCCTTTATCTGCCTCCTCTACCCACCACCTATATGTACAGTAGTGGCCCATAATGAGAAAACCTTGCTCATCATCTCATTAGGCCTACTTGAAGGTTTTACAATCAAAGAGATATTGTAGTTCATTTGCTGCTCCAGTTTCCTTCCCCTCCTTATTATATTTCGTTTTTAGGTTTTTATGCTTTTTAGAAACGCCCTGATTTCCCAGTGTCAGTCCTACAGCTCTCCTCACATTCCTTCTGTCAAATACAAAAGTCCTCCGAGTGTGTGGAAGGACCAGCCCCTTTATTATAAAGTATAAAAAAGAGACATGTCTACTGGAGGGTAACGGCTCACAATCGGAAATCACATTAGGCGGCTTCCTCATAGCTGTGTTTAATTGTGTGTCTGTGCGTGTTTGTGTGGGGTACAGAGGCGCTGCAGGGGTCTTGTGGTAATGAATGGTCATGCTGTTGGCAAGACACAAAATATTGTTGCATACAAAATAATAGTGAGATGAAACATGAGGGAGATTAAATTGCATATTATATGAACATATTTCCCCTCCTGTGTGCGGGGGGTGGGACAACAGGGCTGTCAATTTGAATTTAAAATTTGACATTTTATACATTTATTGTTCAGACCCCCCCCAAAAAATATATATATTCAGCCTGATATGAAATTAACATATTCAAAATTTACAGCAAACAACTAAACAGTGAATTAATAATAATGGCCATCAGAACTGAAAAGTGAGGCTTGCTCATCTTCATTGTGTAGGCTGTACTGGATATTTGATATTTGCACAGCTTATATGATCTTCTGCAAGCCTTTACCAACCTGTTTTAGTGTGTGACAGTCATCCATAAATGCCCAAAGACCGTCAGCAACTAACACGACCCCAGATTGTCTCGGTCAGTTGCACTAACTTTACTTTTACAGTTACTTAGTGCCAAAAGCAGAGGGTCTTAAACAGAAAACAAAAGTAAACTGTAGTTAATATTATGACTTACACAACAATCACCTGTCAGTTACGGTTATCTTAGATTTTTTTGTCCAAGACTGAATAAAATATATAACTATCGTAAGTCACAGACACAAGTTTGATTAAATGCCTTTGTTTGGAACCATACATCAATAAGACAGTGGATTGATTTTGTTGTATAATTTATATCTTTGAAAATATTGTCAATAATGTTGGTGTTATTTTGTGTGAATATTGTGTTGTCTGCGGCAGTATAGTATCATTGCCGTGGTGTTTTGTGTCATGCCTGCCATGCAGTTATTTGTAGAAATATTGTGAGCCTGTGTGTGTGTGTGTGTGTGTGTGTGTGTGTGTGTGTGTGTGTGTACATATATTTGTGTGGTTCGTCCGTTCGGTACATCCCCTCCGGCAGAGATGAAGCCTGTGTGTGTGTGTGTGTGTGTGTGTGTGTGTGTGTGTGTGTGTGTGGATTAATGCAGTGCTCTCAGCCTCTTACTCCACTCCCAGCTCATCTGTCTGATTCAGGCTGACACACTGTGTTCTCTTCAGCAACATTACAGTCACAAACTCCTTGAGAAAGAGGGAAGGGAGAGAGAGAGGAAAGGTTTAAAAAAAAAAAAAAAAAAAAGAAGGAAGGAGAGGGAGAGAAGAGGTGGAATAGACAAAATAGAAGTAATAAAGAAAGTGGAGGGGAATGAGATTGGGAGACTAAGATGGAGAGAAAGACTGAGAAAAACAGAGATGAAAGAGAAATATGAGAGAGGGCACAAGGGCATTGGCAGAGAGAAGAGAGAGAAAAAGAACAAGGACACTGACAAAGAAGGAGAAAAGAAAGGGAGAAGAAACAGCAAAGACAAAAAAAGGTTCATTTCTGTAAGTGAGTATGTTAGAGGAAAGGAGATATAGGAGAAGATGAAAAGACACAGAAGATGAAGGAAAATGCATAGAATGGGAGAAAGAGGGGGTGAAATCAAACTGGTGTTAGAGTGCAAGAAAGAAGAGGGCAAAATCTGAAAAGGGATTTCTCCCCACTAAGCTAAACGTTACTATGCCATCCGATAGTGGGAGTTGGCCAGGGGATTTAAGCGGGGCCAGATGTAGGGAAGGATTGAGCCTGTTTTAAGAGTCTTAAACCTGTCTGAAATGTCTGGATCAGGAGAAACAAACAGGATGGGAGTATTCATAAAGATGGACGGGGTCTCCCCCACAGTTTGTACTGTATAAGTGGGGTTACAGATATCAACCCCTTCAAACACAAGGTCAGTAGTATCCGGTTGTTCTTATTCTCCCTGTGATGAAACTGGCTGCAAGATAAGCTGCAGTGAGACCGACTGTCTGCTGTGACTGATTTGAGCCTGCTAACCTAACCGCTAATGTGGGTTAGCACAGCGTGCTAATAAATGTTTTAACATCAGTGGTGTGTGTGTGTGTGTGTGTGTGTGTGTGTGTGTGTGTGTGTGTGTGTGTGTGTGTGTGTGTGTGTGCGGGCGTGGGCGTGGGCGTGCGTGGGCGGGCAGATGAAAGACGCAAGCTCACCCAAGAGAAACAGATGAACAATGCTTTGGTTAAGGTTTTTACACACATCTGCGGGCACACACACACACACACACTCTCCCTCCCACATACATATAAATGAGCTATAAACATGCTATAAAGCCACACGTGCCTGAGTGAAGAGTTGCACATACACATGAATCTCCCATTTAGATTAATCACCTTGGATTAGACCCACTTCCTAAAGACCATTTTAAAGTCTGCCAGCGTTCCTCGCAGAATGCATGCAGGAGAGAGAGAGAGAGAGAGAGAGAGAGAGAGAGAGAGAGAGAGAGAGAGAGAGAGAGAGAGAGAGAGAGAGAGTCTGGCACCGTCGTCTGACACTCTCTCAACACTAAGGGGGGTGGAGAAAGGGAGGGGGGGAAGGAAAGAGCAAACACTCCCTGAAGAATGGAAGAGAGGAAGGGAGGAGGGAAACATGAGAGTGAAGGAAGAAAGAAGCAGAAGGAGAGGGAGAGAGCAGCTTGTTGAGAGAAAAGCAGGAATGCTTTTTGTCTGTCCTGCCCTGATGATGACAGTGCAGTGTGTATGTTATTAGTGGCAGATACACATTAGATATGGGCTATGTTCAGAGGAGTGGAACATTACAGCGCCATCAGATAAATAAGAACTACACTGCAACCTCATTTATCTAAAGTTAACCTGTCTGCTGAACTGACATAATGAGCCAAAAGCAGTCAAAAAAATGGAGATAATGGCTATGAGTGAGAAGTAGACTCGCAAAGTGTGTGCATGCATTTAAAGTAAAAAAAATAAGAATTCAGATACACAGGAAATCAAAACAGTTTAAAGCTCCAGAGATTTTATTCCCCTTCATTACAGACAGCAGATGCTTTTCTTGAAAATAGAAAGTATGCACACATACAGTAACGCTTGTGAAACTTTTAAAACTTGCACAGTGCTTTCAGGTTTCAAAAGAAAAAGCTTTACATGTGACAAAAATGTTTTTTGGTTTTGAAACAATAAGGCTCAGGCTGGCACTTGTTGTGGAGGACGGAGAAGCATTGAAATCATCAGTCTCATGAATGAAGGAATCAAATACATCATAATATTTTGATAATATGAATGTGAACATGCAATTAATGTCCGTTATTATTCAGAGAATTTTAGTAGAATATAATCTACAGAGAAATGTCCTTGGTTCATATATAAGATGGTGTCTTGGAAATAAAGCTCAGGAAACAATGTAAACTGCTCAACATCTTTATCGTAATTATAAATTTTTTTTTTTGAACCAACAAATTTATAAATAACACTGACATTACACATTATTCTGAAGATTTCCACTGCTACTGACCTTAGTAAATACAAAAGAATAAAAGAAATATACATCAATAACAGGTATATATTAAGTTCTGGGCTCCAGTGATGTAGATGATGTGCTGCAATGTTTCGTATTAGAAGCTGTCTGGTGTAATGAACGTCTGTGTGTTGTGTACCATTGTGTACATACATGAATGATCTGGTGACGTGATCTATATGAATTAGAACATGGTCTTAAGACACCGTACTATATTTGCTGGAACCACTAAACTGCCATTTGTAAGATTTAATCCAGTCTAACCATCTTTACTTGATATTGAAGTTGCTTTCTTAATTTAAAAAATAAATACATTTTAATATACTTGGTGTATGCACAAACATTACACACACACACACACACACAAATTACAATATCACAGACTGCACAGTAGTGACTACACTATAATCCAGACCACACACTCCCATACAGTGTTGTCACTACAGCGCCGACTGCAAAAATAGTGCAATAGTGATTTAACTGCTGTCTCGGCTACACCCACAGGACAACTGTTACCACATTTCACTCTGTTAGTCTTCTCTTTTCTGCCTGTATACTAAAAAGAATAAATGTCATACTACGTAACTGGGC
The DNA here is from genome assembly GCA_034769265.1 of Remorina albescens. NCBI lineage: Eukaryota > Metazoa > Chordata > Actinopteri > Carangiformes > Echeneidae > Remorina > Remorina albescens. The sequence continues at coordinate 21,659,212 of CM068489.1, read as the reverse complement.
GATTTGGTAACTTACTCTGCCTGCCTCTTAGCCTGTAGCTCAGCTTTCAGCTCCAAACTGTCTTTTTCAGGATTCAGGTTTCAGTTCTGGCAAATGGAAAAACCTCCTCAGTAGTTTTGAGATGTGCTGGATGACACCCTTTGAGGTGCGTAAGTCAGCATAGAGGAAATTGTCCTGCTCGGACGAATGAACTATTGAAATCTCTAAATGTAAGACAAATTTCACCTCACAAAGGCTAAAATGAAATCGTTTATGTTTGTAGTTCAAAATTTTTATTTGGAATTAAGTTCACAGCCCAAATCGTAACCAGATGCATGCATGATGCTCTGAAACCAAAACTCAGTTCTTCCTCTGGTGGTTTTCTTCAGGAAAACAGCTTTTTGTTACACTTCTGCCACCTTCTTGTGTGTTATAATGTTCGTGTTCATTAGTTGCAAACAAGGAAATTAGGACATTCAATAAATGCTATTCTTTTTTTCAAATCCATCACTTTATATAGGTTGACCATATTTGAGCCTTTATTTTATAGAGAAATTTGGGAGAGAGAGTTGGGTGCAGTAAAAGGTGCTGCTGCTCAGTTGAATCAGGCCTCAGTGTGTCCATGTGGTTGTCTGATCTAAAACATTAAACGCCTGCTTTCCCTTTGGCTTTACAGAGAAGCTTCCCCATTATACTGTTATCACATTCCTGTCCAGAACATCAGGCTGGGTATGCACAGTCAGGTCCAGAGAGAGTGAAGAGCTGTTCAAGTGAACTATGTTCTTGCAAGGTTGTATTTTAATGCCAGGGGCCCTGATTTTGGCACTCGGCTGTCAGTGTAGTGGCCAAAAGTGAGATGCTAAATGAAAAGAGGATGTTTGAGAGGGGGGAGTAAAAGAGCAGTGAGCGCAATAGAGAAAGGGAGAGTAATGATGCAGAGGTGAAGAGGCTGATGGGTGAGATGGAGGGAGAATTAATAAGGAGAGACAGACAGGAATTGAGTTAAAAAGACGGGGAGGGTTGAGGAAAGGTGTAATGATGGAAGGGTGACGACGAAAACTGATGAGAGATGGAGGGAGAGAGGGAGAGAAAAAGGGCGAACAAAGAGAGATGTCACATTTCTCTCATGCTGAGCGGGCTGAAGAACTGGCAGACATTGTAACAAAGAGCTTGCTCAAGTATGTTTGTGAGTGAGTACGTTAATATGTGCCTGTGCTTTCAGGTGTGTGCATACTTGTGTGAAGTGCGTGTGCATTTTAGCATGTGAAAGAGATTCAAAGATTTCCTATGTTTATGTGCGCATGAAAATGTCTTTTGTGCGTGCGTGTGTGCGTGTGCATGACTGTGTCAGGAATAGATGAAAAGGAGCAAAATACACGGTGGACTTGAGCTTGACAAGGGTAGGAAAGGGAGAAAATATAGATATAGCACTTGACAAGGACGAGCGAGAACAAATGTACAGATCGAGTGAGCTGAGTAGGAAATGACAATAGAGTGAGCTTGTGCATGAAGCAGAGATAGAAGAAAAAGGAGAAAGATGATTGATAGAAACGACTGAAAGGAGAGCGTAAAGGACAGAGACAGAAATGATACAGCAGATGGACAGAACAAGGGGAGATAATAGAGAGACATTAATAGAGAAAAGACAGAGGGAAAGGAGGTTTGAAAAAAAAAAAAGTGAAAGAGAAATGAGGTAATTGGCAATGAAGACAGAAAAGGGGTTGAGGGGAGTGCAAAGGAAAATACACCAGAAGGTGACAAAGGAGACACAGGACAAGAAGGTGACAACAAAGAAAAACACAACGATGGATGGATGGATGGATGGATGGATGAGTGCTATTGTTACCAGCAGCCCTGGTTCTGTCGATACGCTTTTTTGTTGCTGTGTAATAGCGTGAGTCTACAGCAGAGCTCAGGCTAAAATACATTAGCAAAAGGCCAAGCCAACCTTGAGGGCTTGTGCTCGCTGTGTGCAGGTTAAGTGGACTTGAGCGCCCCCCCCTCACCACCACCACGACCACGGAGAGGTGATCTCTGAACGGTTTGCTTCAGATGTATAGTTGTATTCAGCTAACCAACGGTAGAATTGCAGTCACTCTGTCGGTGACACACACTACAAAGTGCTGGCCAAGTTGCTGCAGTCCACCCCAAACTCAATGTGTGCAAACTATTTGGATCATTATGTGGGTATAGATGGCGAGGTTAAACGGTATTTCATGTGGATTATAAGTGCTGCCTAAAATGTTTTGCTGTCTGTTCAGTTATCTAAACTAAAATTCAAATATGAAGAATTTGACACTTTCTCTGATCCATTATAACTCAGCGGGGAAAAAAACTGACTTTCCCACTGAAGCAATAAAATGTGAGAGTGAAACAACACATTAAACTCTAAGCAGGTCCTTCAAAGTCTGTCGTCTTTATTAATCTTATTGCTTATTTTGTAGGTCTCACAACTACATTACAAGTAATTGTAAAATACTAAAAAAAAAAAAGTTACATCAAGGCACTTTACATATAGAGCAGGTCTAGACCAAACTTCTTATAAAATTATTTAAAGAGACCCAACAGATCCCCCCATGAGCAAGCACTTGGCGACAGTGGCAAGGAAAAACTTCCTTTAAGACGCAGAAACCTCGGGCAGAACCAGGCTCAGGGGGGGCGGCCATCTGCCTCGACCGATTGGGTTGAGAGAGGGAGAGAGGCAGAGTGTGTTTTGTAGCGTTGTGTGACACGTAAAAGTATTGAGATTTTTTTTTCTGAAAGATTTTGCTCATCGTTTAATCATCATACAATGTGATATTCCAGTTCTGTGCCTAATAATGTTAATTCTATATAAAACGTGAATTTGAATTTAAATAGAAAACTTTAAATGTGAATGGAGACGGACCAAATTAGCGAGTGAGTGAAAGGAGACAGGAAATAGAAAGATGGGCTGAAATGGAGAGAGAAAGAATATCTGATGGGGAGAAAAAGAAAGGAAGGGAATAAGCGTAGAGAAGGAGGGCAGACTGACAGGCTCTGAAAGATAGAGACAGGAGCGAGAGAGAGGGACTGAAAGATGTGGGGAGCAAATGGAGAGAGAGGAGAGAGCGATAAAGTGAAAATGAGCAAGGGGATACAGAGAGGAAGGGAGGGAGGGAATCATGTCTCGCGCTTATCAGTCGAAGCGTTGCTCATCCGGTGGCAGAAGTTGCCTTTGTCAGCATGACCGATCCTCACTGTCTGTTTACCACTCGCTGCCAACAGCATTATAGCAGTATTATAGCACATTAGTGACGCACACACACACACACACACACACACATTTAGTGAGAGCGGACGTGGTAGCATAAGGCATTTAACAAGCACATACACAGGTAAGTGTATGTGCTATTTAATCGTGTTTTTGTACAGAGAATACAAACACACACATATAGGAACATGACATCTTCCTTTCACGCTGTTGAACTTATTTGCAGCTGCAGCATGAAAGCTGGATACGTTATTTGGATATGGTCACTAAACTAATGTGTCTTCTGTCAATTCTTTTAACTATTGATATGGATTGATAGAGAATGCTAGAAAGTAGTGAAACGAACAGCTGTAATTAGAAAGTAGACTCAAGTTGACTCGAAGAAAACGGTAAATATTCTCATTTAATTTTACTAATAAAAGGAACTTTGGTGAGTTCATGAATAAAAAAGGTTTGTCACAGGTCAAACAAAGCATTACTGTTTTGTTTTTTTTTTTGCTGTAATTATTTTTCGTATGCCAGGAAAAGGGTTGTCTGTAGATTTTGGCAGATGGCCATAAAAGGCTGCGCTAAGAGACTTTTTCTCCTCACGATTGTTGCCACACTCTACAGACTGCATTTGCACCAGGCTCAGGTCTGATCATAACACAAGCCAGATCACCTCCAGATGTGGTCTGGCCTATTTGTTAGTATTCCAGTAGCACTGTGTTTTGTGTGCCTCTTTCCTTACAATATCCTGATAGTGTATGTTGTGTTATGGTTGCATGATTGTGAGCTTATACATCACTCAACCTATGTTCTGTACAGACAAACGCTCAAGGTGCACAGCATTGCTGAAAAAGTTTATTTTACTAATCTGATGGCCAGCAAATATATACGTTCAAAGACACAGAGGCAGAAACACACACACACATACTTTTGCTGCTCATTTGCTGCTTTGTCGGCACCAATCAAACTGAAAACCCCCCATGGTACCCACACGGACATACACATGCTGAGAAAGTGATCACACAAAGACATAAATACCTTGTTACCTACACACGGACCCACTGAAAGGCACACACACTCATCCTCTCTCCTTCCAATCTTCTTTCTCTCTGTTACTTTTCTTTCTTTCATTAAAACCACAGTGACAAACAGCAGCATATGCAATTACACTGAGCAACAGATGTTCAACTGGAGATATTGTGGAAGACTGAATGTAAATGTGCGCTGTGTATAAAATGTTAAGCAAGCTCTGTTATTTGTGTTTGCCTCCACAGTACTATGAAATGTCCTACGGTCTCAACATTGAGATGCACAAGCAGGTAAGAAAGACCACTCTGTATTTTTTATTTTTTTTGTTTGGTTGTTGTTGTTTTCTTTCTTTCACATTGTCAAACTAATGCTGGGATATGCTGTTATATCAATGTCTGTGGAGAGGTTGTTTTTAATGAGTAGCCAGGGAGGAGGTTGATGTGTTATTTTACACACACAAATATTGTATGCTAGTGTATCATTATGTGCTATCGGGCTTGTACTATATTTTCATGTATGTATATTTCTGTGTTTTGTGTTCGCACTCTAGTATTTAGCAAAGGTTTATATATCCCATCACACATATGTTTGTATTTTTCTTGTCACTTAATTTGAAGTACATTAGCAGGATAAAGTAGGAATGGTTTCATTGAAGAGTGTAAGTAAGTGTGTCATCATTTGTAAGTTAAATGTTTAAAATGTAAGATTAAAAAAGGGCTGATTAATTAGAATTAGCAACAATGACAAGGACCTGATTATTTTTTTTTTTCTCCTGTTTGCTCAACTAATAATAAGTAACAAGTGCTTTCAACACTGAGCAACGGATGACTGGTTTTATTGCTTTTAGTAAATATTGCCCAGGAATGTAAATGAATCATAAGTACAAGTTACTGTAGAATGGAAAAAAAGAGAAGTTGGGGGTAGATTTCTTTTTTAGGTGCTTTCACACCTGCACTTTTTAGTCTGGTTAAATCAAATCTTGGCTTGTTTCCCCCCTTTGGTGTGATCTGTTTGGGCAGGTGTGAAAACAGTAATTGCACTCGTGTGTAGAACCAAAGGAATTCCAACAAGGCCGTTTTTGAGGAGCTTTTCTTGATCCAGTCCCCCCATCGAACTCAGAAGCAGTTCACGCAGTCCCCACGCCGTAAGCAGGTGAACACACAGGGCTCATATTCAGGCTGCCTTTGCAGCTGAGAACCAAACAGAACCAACAGGGAGCAGCACTGACTGCTCTTAGGGCTAACGAACATCGGGGTATTTAGTGTGTTCCTCACAGAGTCTGAATCCGATCGGGTGTTGGGCCGGTAAATATCCCGGATACTAGAGCTATGGAGGAATGTCCTTTCTGATGCTGATCCCGTCCAGAATCCAGGAAACTTCTTCCTGTGTTTACTTTCCTGCTCCTGCCAAACACTTGAAAATAAAGTTCACAAAGTCAGCAACTGAACTAGAGCAAGCAAACCTGATGTGTGAAAATATTTTATTTTTCCATTATATCACTTTTGATAGTAGATTGTGTCCCTTAGAAAACAACCTCTGTCTGACACAGTTGAGAGAAGAAACAATTACTATTGTGAGAATTAGTGAATCAATTTATAAAGTAGCTACTATAAATAGTAACAATAGCAAGGCCAGACACCGGGGTTATCTTGTTGCTTTTGCTGTCAGTTTCACCTGTTGCCTTTGTCTTTGCTGGCTCTCCCACAACAACACGATGGTAGCTGTCCTCTTCCTCCTCCTACTCTTCTCTCCTCCTAAATTTCTGTCTTCATTAGCCGCCATCTCTTTCTGGCCCTTTCTTGCTGCCACAGCACCACTAGTTGTAGCCTGGACATATTCTAAACAACAACAAATCCACTGTTTGGGTAATCACACTTTCCCATGTGCTTTCTTAAGTTTCTACTCTGTTTTGCTAATATCTCTGGTCTATTTTTTTTTTTTTTTTTTTTTTTTTTTTTTTAGTATTAATGTGCAGTGAGGGAGTGAAAATTAAAAGAATTAACATTAACATTATCCACTTGATAGTGAGCAGCAGCTGTACCTGCCCCCCTCTCTGCAGGGAAGACTAACAACAGTCTCTCTTCCTGTATGAGAATATTTTGTTTGATAGTGTGCAGGGAGAGCAGGGGCTGTTCATAAACAGGTACGTTATCAATGTCTGTCCTGTATCGTCACTCCACTAATGGCAGGTCTGCACTGGCAAATGTGTGTTTTACAGGACAGACCAGGTTTAACTCCCACTAGCTGTCCACAAGCTGTAGTTATTATCTGCAGTCTGGGCCAGTTGGTACTTGTGACTTGTTGATAAAATCACCCACTTTTTTATCTTAACAATGTGAAGACCAACTACCAGGTAGAAGGTGATGTAAAGAGGGATCAGTGTAAATTGTGTGTCATTGCAAGTATCCTCACTAACAACCTGTATTCTTGAATGAGGATGTGTGAGATGTGCGATGTGCGCTGTCAGATGTGTCTCCACACTTGCTGTTAATTTGCTGTCTGGGTTACACTGCGGGAAAAGAAGCCAGCCAAACTGCAGACAGACAGACAGTCTGATAAATGTCTAAAATGAACAGACAAAAGGCAGAGAAACAGAAAACAGACATGAAATCTATTTGGCTGTGTTGACAGACATCCATGCAGATAGACAGAATCATTATCCAGCTGAATGGCGTCTTCCTTTAAGGTGACTGCCTGTGCCTCCCTCTCTCTGTGTCAGGCTAACTCACTTTCTGTTGCTCTCAGTTGACTCTGCCATGGAAGATGAGAGGGGGATTTATTTTTCACATTTTACAATGAGCTTCCAGCATGCGCAAAATACACATTTAGAAAGCTGCTCATTGTTTGAAACAATCTCTAAAAGTGCCTTCAAATGAATGCCTCTGCACTCTGCACTTTAACCTCATAATCATCGTGTCATTTAGCTATCAGGGTAATTATAGCACAGGCACATCAAATAGCGGGTGTCTGTCCAAATACAGAGTAGCAGTGTACACACTTATTGCAGACTCCAGTACTGTGTCTGGTTGAAGTTATGTTAAATTCTTGAAGTCGATGGCAATAATGTAAGATGAGTTGAAGATTTGATCAATATCACTATATATGTTAGTATATTAAACACAAGTAAATATTCTTTTTAATTGTTATTATGTTTCAGGTGAAAAATGCTTCATTACATTGTGTTGAAAGTGCCACGTGCTCTTAGTTCACATTGTTGCAAGAAAGCATTTGTATATGTGTTCAAATCTATGAAGATCATAAGCAGAGTGTCTGCCCCTTCTGCTCAGACTACACGAAACGTTAAACAAGACTACAGACCACCTATAAATTAGTGCAGGTTAATGTTTCATGTCAGTTTTCTGGGATTAGAGGAAGAGGAGGTAAACTGCAGGTATACTGCAGGTACTGTATGCAGAACTTAAAATCAAAAATTTGACTCAATGTCTGCAGGATACGTTCTCATTTGAGACAGACACCTCTGGAAAACATGATGTAACATGGAGCTTATGATGAAGAGTAGTCAGGAGTATGCCAGCAGAACTCACATAGCTCGGGATTGCCTTCATGTTTACTTTGGTTCTGCCTCAAATTGGATTGAAATTTTTTTTTTTTTTTTTTTTTTTTGAGATATAAGTTGACAAAAGTCACTGTTCAACTTTTTTTTTTTTTTATGCTTTCCTTCAAATTTAAAATTGAGCTGAGGAACAGGAAGTGGGAACATAGAAGACAAGAAAACGCCAAAGATAAAACTGACAGATGTGATAGAGTGATCCTTAAATCCCACAAAAGGTATAATGACAGAGTGGTAATCAGAATGAGAGGGAGAGAGACAAAGGACAAAATGAGAAGGAGAGAGGAAAGTAAAAAGAGTGGTTATTTATTGGAAAAGCTGATGATCATTTCCTCCTGGAAAAGTATAGGCACTCACAGGATTAATAGAGCTTTTTTATTTTCATCTCAGTGTAATATGGTAATGCTGCTGTATTTTGCTACAGATGTTCACAGTTTATAATGTCATAGAACAATTGACAATAGGCAGTTCTCTACAGAGGAATTTAATAATAAGATACTAACTCTTAAAATAAATGAAGCACCAACTATGTACAAAAGACTGTGGAAATTGCCACTTTGGTCAGCACGACAGAAAATCTTTTCTGCTCCTAAAATACTACCTATTTAAAATTTAGTTGGGCTAACATTGTGCTCGAAAACTTACATAGAGAACAGAGGGAAAGAAAGACAGAGAGAGCTGGCAACAAAACCAGGGAGAGCTGGACTGTCAGCTCCTGTCGCCAAAAAGAAGAAATGGACTGGGGTGCTGGCTGCACCTCTGAGAGATGGTGAGGGGAGAAGGAGCAGAGGGGTGAGGGTGGCTGGGGAAGATGACAGAGGGATGTTTTGTGTGGGTGGAAAATAGGAAGGAGGGAGGGGAGGAAAGGGATAGGTGACAGAAAGAGACCAAAGAGGTACAGTTGGGAGAATGAGTGTCGATATGAGAGAAATACATGAAAAAAGAAAAAACTTATGTCAGGAACCAGTAAATGAGGCTGAGGGGAGAATGAGCAAGGGGAATATGAGACATAGGAAAGGTAGGAAAAAAAGCAGAGCACATGAGAAGGGAAAAAAAAAAACAAGATGGTAGGTAAAAAGGGATGAGGACTGGAGGGAGAGCCACTGAGACAGATGTACGAAGAGGAGAGTAACACTATCACAGATAGGAAAGGAAACAGAGAAGCGGAAATTGACAGAAATAGAATAAAGACCAGAAGGTAGCGAGATAGTGTGATAGAATATGAAATGAAGGAACTGGTATAAAATAAGGACATCAAAAAGGGAGATAGAAAAAACGAAATGGTCTAAGGAAGGCACGAAGTAGTGCACGCTACAAAGGGAGAAGGGATGGAAAATTAAGTGGGATAGTTTGGAAAAAAAGGGCAAAAGGTCATTTTTAAAAAATTAGGCCCGAAGATATGACACACTGCGAGAAAAAAGAGCCGGCTTGAAAAAGAAATGGCAGTTAAGTGAAAAAAACTGAGCAACGATGGGGAAAGGCTGGAAAAAGTGTGAGAGCAGGGATGAGAGGAAAAGAGGAGATGGAGATTAATTGAACGGATGAAAGAGAAGAGGGTAAACAGGAAGGATGGAGCCTTAGAAGAGACAGATAAAGACCTCAGAGAACAGATGGGGGGGGGGGGGGGGGTAAAGAAGAGATGGAGATGAAAACGAGTGCCAAGAAAAGAGAAGAAATGGAGGGAAAATGAAAGGAATAAGGGGGCGGGCAGCTGGAGAAAAGAGGGGGAATAGAAAGCTAGCGAGAAAGGGAGACATCAAGGGAGGGATGGGAGCCTTGAGTTGCAGTTAGAAATAATGAATCATGAATAGATTTAACAGTATCTGCTCTTATTTCCTCTCCTCCTCCTCCTCCTCCCCTGTTTCCCCCCTCCAGCTTCCTCCTAACATCCTGTCGAGATCACCGCTATTGCCTCGCTCCCCTCCTCTGTCTTTTTAGCTAACACGCGCTCTGTCATTATCAGTGGCTGGGTCATCTCATGTCCCGGCATTAATTGAGCTGTAACAGTAATCTCATGCCTTCCTACCCTTCCTTTAAGCCCCTTTTTGCACCCCCCCCCCCCTTTCCTCTCTCTCTCTCTGGTCCCCCACCCCTCTTTTGCTGTCTTCATATCCTTCATTTCCTCCCTGTTTCTCTTCCATCTCTTCCTCCTGTCCATTTCACCTTCGCAGATGACTGTATGTGAACCATATGAAAGCACAACACAGCTAAATCCTCCCTGCTCCTCTAAGCTACATGGATACATTGAAACACAGACACACACACATGCTACATTATCTCACTCGGTTCACTTCCATTATCATATAATATCACATATATACACCCTTTCTATCCCCAGAAGGGGCGAGGGAAGCTATAAGGACTTTACACTGCTCTCCGTGGTTATTCTATATTCATTGATATAGCACTTTTGGGGCCTGCGTAGTTATTGCCTGTATCCATGTGCAGAGGCACAACATGTATATTCTGTTACTTTGTAATTCAGACACATTCTTTGGGAAGGTTGAAAATATGATGATGACTGGTGTGTGCGATGAGTAGAATGCAGCAGGTTTTTGTATTGAACAGAAGCTTTGTCAAGCTTTGTGTCCAGCGAGCTCAAAACCTTGTGACCAGAGAGCAGCCTGGTAAAATATTAAAATATGGAAGGCAGGAAGTGGAGGAGATACAATTTTCCTTCAATCAGCAGTTCAACTTGAAAGGCCCATTAAAGCAAGACTCAGAGCCCACAGCTGCTCACTGCCAGCAAGAGGACAACTGGAGCAGGCGTAAACAGCAGCTAAACATTTGGCCCTATGAACAATGAGCTTTTTTGGAGCATATCAGGTAGAACTGTGGATTAACGTCAATTTGAGATAAAAATAAATAAATAAATAAGACAAAGCACCCAAGGATGGTGAGACCTCGTCTGAATCTCCCCCATCCAAAATGTGGTTGCCTTGGAACAATCCCAAGCAGAGACACCAGTCGCTGACAACAGGATGATGTGCCGCTAATGAAAAGTAACCACATTCAATAAGTGTAGCGTTGCATATCATCTTTTCTAAACTTCATGGTTCACTCTCTGAGTCTCAAAAAAGACATTTTCATCCTGCGTTGTATTTGCAGCACACCATGCTAACAGGAGCTGATAGTGTGTCCTCTCAGACATATGGACATCAGACTGTCGGCAGCAGAACGCAGGCCTGTGGGTTAATAATGGTCTGCATATGCCAGCTGAGATGGTGGTTAATGAAACCGGCCTCCTCTTGTAAGTTTTAGGAACAAGAATTTGCACCAATATTTTGGCTGGTTTTGTACCGCCTGTCAGGGAAGAACAGGGCGGGACAGGTCTGCTCTTATTGGTACATAATGTTTTCTGGGATCACATAATTTACAGCATAGCTCTTCCCAGACTGTGGTGGATGGGGTTGAGTGCCCCAGGAGCTCTGTTGTGTATCAGTAGCTCCCTGGTTCTCTGTCAGTTTGTTGGAGTTTAACCCGATGAATGAGAGGGTTGCATCCCGGTGCACGTGGTTCAGGGATGGTCCTGATGGTGGTTGGCCAGACCTTTTGGATTCCTTAGGACGAGTGCTGGAAGGTGCCCCCACCAGGGCCTCCATTGTTCTACTGGGGGGCTTCAACACCCACGTGTGCAATGACAGCGTGACGTGGAAGGGTGTGATTTGGTGGAACATCCGCCTGAACTGAACCTGAGCAGTGTTCAGCTGCTGACTTCTGTGCCAGTCGTACTCTGTCCATGACTAAAACCACGGTCAAAGACAACAGTGTCCATCAGGGCACTGGTACATTTTCTGACGAAACAGAGCTGCTTTGGGATCCTCCCAGAGGAGCTGGTGGAGGTGGATTCCTCCTGAGACTGCTGCACACTCAGCCTGCGCAAACGGTTGAAAACGAAACAAAACGAAATGAAGCAAAGCTCTTCCCCCTTTCATTCTGAGTACAGGACTTGTCGGCCCATTTAATTAAAGATGTTCCTTTTCATACTTGAAAGTGTTACACACAGCTAGCGGTACAGCTACCTGCAGGTACATCAGACTGATATTTCTTAGTTTCAGTATGTTAACATGCATACATACATTGGGCCTATCGTTTTTATCCCAAAATACCATTAATCTAGTTCACATATATAACTCCTTAATGTCAGCTCGTCACAGATGGCTGGTTTCGTTTGGAAGAGAGAAATTCCTTTCACTCAAGATGGACTGCTTTCATAATGACACTGAATGCTGTTATGTCGCACTCGCTTACGGTTTTTATGTACAGGTGTGATGTACACTATCTTACTTGTTGGTATAACAACCTGAAATGACATTGGCGCTGTAAATGCTAACACAATTCAATTATCTATCTTGCGGGGAAATGTGTATTTTTGTATGTCCCCATATACAGTGCATTTTTGCAGTTTTGGGGGTAATGGGTGCATTCAGCTGAAGGGTCCATTATTTCTTTGCTGGGATAGTGTCCTCAGTGGATCCCTGGGGCCAGCAGGGAAGCAACTATGGCAGTATTTGAATAACTACCCAGATATATGTTTCTCACTGGCTGGAGTTTGGAGAATAGGATGTATATAAAAATGCATGTAGACACTGGAGCTGAAAACTTTAAGACAATTCACAAACCAGTGGATTAGATCTCCGCTGGTCCCTACTTGGTTGGGACATGAGAGTGCATCCTAAAAAGTGGTCAAAGGTACCACTTTCCTATCAGTACTAAAAAAGACATACCAACTTTGTAATTTAACCTGGAGACTAAACAGCAGTGTATGAAAAATATATGTTGCATCATATAGTTACTCTCCTCCTCAGCAGTCCTTCCACAGTCTTATCAGTGGAAAGAGGAAAATCCTCTTTTTGACTCCTATTTGGATGACTCTCTGTTGTTAATGTGATATGAATATGCATGTACAATGACTGCCACTTTTAGGTGAGTATAAATGTCTCTCTGATTTGTTTAGAAGTTGATATCCCGAGGAACCACGAAGCTGTCTGAGTCAGGACTGTGGGATTGGCTGATGGAAATTCAAAAGGTTAAAATCCTTGAAACGAGATGTGCTTTTTACGTGAGCTTTACGTGAGCAGGGATTGTTGCACATTTGTGCAGTTGGGCAGTGAGGACGCTTTATTCAAGATTGGACAACAGGAAGTGGGAGGGGCCTGCATAGTTGAAAGCTTGGCCATAGTTGAATTTTTCTGAATATTCATGTTAGTAATTATTAGTAGTTAGTAGTAAGTATTCGGATCTACAGATCCATTTTTAAAGTATTTTTTATTTTCCTTCATCAGTTCAAGTTATAATAATACAACACACAGAGGTTACAAAATCCCAATATCCTGCTGAAAAACATCAGCAATGAATACTAAGACAGGAGGATTTGAAAAGCTAAATGCAAAAGGTTAACAAAAACCTAAATAATAGATGTAAAGAGCACAGTTAAATAACATCTGTCAATGAGAACAATAACAGGAAACTAGATGAAAAATATTAAGTCTTTTTTCTGAGTAAATATCTTTTTGATGGGCGTCATGAACAGCGTGATGCTCGTCAGTCTTTGATAGCTGCATTTAAGGTGTCCAAATAAATCATCTAATATTATCAGTCAACAAGTCAATTAAATACCAGGAATTTGGAAATCTTTTGACAGAAGTACTAAATCCAGAAGATACTTAGGCTCGATGCAAAGAAATGATGTTGACCAACACCTGTGCTCCTACGCTTCTGCTGTGTGGTTACAAGTTGCTGTATAACACCTGTATCCTTTGTAACACCACTCGACATTTCCGACATACTCTTGTCTCATTTAAATTCAAGCAGAGTAGGAGTATAATTTGTAAGTGTTCAGTGTGTTTAAATTGTGTTGTCATGTTATTCTTACACTATTGATCTCTCCGGAACTCCTGTTTCTGTTCAAGAAGTGGCCCAAACACTCTGTTTCATTCTTTTTAAAATATTAAGTATCAAAAATCACCACAAATAAAGTGCCAGACCTCTAAGTATCTGAAAAAATGTGAATAATTTGTTTTGCATGTAAACAGCTCGGAATGCAAATTCTTGTAGTTTTGTACCTTTCAGTGTCATTTTTGCACAATAATAATAATTTCCCAGGCAGCATCCCATTAGTGGGAGGTGACAGTGTGTGTCAGTGTGTCCTTGAACTCAGTAGTGAAACTCTTGCTGGTTACTAATTTAAGGCCATTTAAGAAGATAACAGCTGGTAATTGACAAAGCCAAACATAAACATTAAAACCAAACCGGATTCTTCACGTTATACTTTGTAGCCAGGTTCATCCTTAACTCGGTTTTTCTCAATCACTTTGTCCTAAACTCAACAGTTAGACCTCACTCAAATCTATAACACACTTTTTACCATGAAAGACAACGCTTTAGGTAAGAATATCAGGTTCACACACGAGTCTTAGCATGTATTTTTGTGTGTGTGTGTGTGTGTGTGTGTGTGTGTGTATATACACACACATATACACAAACACTAACTCTATATATAGGCTTTACGTACTCTATCAGAATGCTAGATAGGAAGACTGTGCAGCTTACAGACCAGGCAGAATATTATAGGAAGCTGTATTTGATAGTCAGGATGCTCGGCAGCCAGACTGTTTCCCCTGTGGACTCCTGAGGACAGATGAAGCAGCTGGCTGTCCTTCCTTCCTGCTCCCTCCTTTCATTTCACCACCACACATGTGAGGCTGAGCGTGTGGGAGTATCTGTGCGTTTGTGTGGATTATTTTTTCCTCTCTTCTTTTTTTTATATGTGACACAAAAGAGAGAACTTTTTTTTTCTATATAGCTCATGTTATACTGCAGCATTAGCATTTCTTACTAGTTATACAAACGGACAAAAAAAAAAAAAAAAAATCGTCAAACTAAGCTGAAAAGAAAGTTAAAAAAAACCGAGTGAAGAAATTCACAGAGAAAATCAATAAACAGAAACAGGGTCTGAGGAAGATTAAGACAGAATACAAGCAGGAGATGGAGATCACATGAGAGAATGTTTATCTGTTTGTGTTGCATAAAAAAGTGTGTGCATGTGTGAGTATGTGTGTGTGCGTGTGTGCATGAGCTTATCCTCTTGCCTAATTAGCCTGCGCCGTCTAGCCTTTTTATGCATGTTTGTGCATGTGTGCAGTGTGTGTGTGAGCGTGCATGCGTTGGTATATTTGGCTGAAGTTGTGACCTGAATCTTCATCTCATTTGGGAGAAGGGAGAGAGTTTAACGAGAATGAGAAAGAAGGAGAGGCTGAGAGTATGAGTGAGAGATGCCTTCATTTTCAGCTCACCGCTTTGGTTCATAATAGGATTGCTTCTTTGCTCCCCCCCCCGCCCATTTCTCAATCTCACTCTTTCCACCCTCTCTGTCTCAATTTTTTTTTCTCACTTCCATTTCCACCACCCAGTTGGCCCATAATCCCACAGTTGCGGCTTGAGTTATTTTTTAACTAGTCATTCATTTAAAGAGCTGAATTAGGACAAGCCTACCTATGTGGGTCAGTTAGAACAGGCTTTGGAGAGGTCAAATGACTTTGTGTGTGTTTGTAGTTTGTGTTTGCACTCTCTCTGATCACTGGTCTATGCAGTCCCTTTTTGCACTTATTGCGTCAGTGCTGTGTGTTTGCCTGTGCAGCTTTCATGGCCTCCCCCCTTTCATGCCATGCCTGCATGCCTGTGCATACATGTGTAACGCATCTAATTTGTGACTAAGAAGGCACACAGAGAGAGAGAGAGAGCAGGATTGAGTGTGATGTATACATATATAAAGAAAAACATTGGAAAAGAGAGAGCAAGAAAGATGAGCAGTGAAAACGAGCGATTAAATTCCCAGGGAACTAGCCTTTTAGAGTTATAGCTTTGTCACTCTGGCAGAGGAGTTCAGAGTTGTTACATAGACTGTATTGGCCTGTGTGTGTGTGTGTGTGTGTGTGTGTGTGTGTGTGTGTTTGAGATCACAGCTGTGTGTGCTACCATGTTATGTGGACACTGCATGAATTGGAACAAATAAAGTGCCAGTACACTAAACAAGCATTTGCACAGCATGGGGCTTTTATCTTGGATAATGTGCAGATATGTGTGTTGTTAATCTCAGTGTGACGCCTGCGGCTGTATGAAAATGAAAGTGCAGTTCAAGTTATGAAGAGGTCATATGCAATAAATCATTTTTTTTAAATAATTACAATTGCATATACAGCTTGAAATAAATAGTTAAAAGGTAAAAGCCTTGATAGCTGCACAGCCCAGAGGGTTGAATTGTTGGTCTGCTGGTCATTTGGTTCATCATTCTTTGTTCCTCGTTGAAATATCTCAACAACTATTGCATGGATGGCCTTGAAATTTATTACAGGTATTCATGGTATCCACATGATATAACCTTTTTGCATGGATTGCCATAAAATTTGGTTCAAACATTTATGTTTGTGTAAAAATAATCATATTAGTATTAAGGCATTGCTGTGCTTAATTACATTCTTCCTGTGTGCATAAACACATTTTAACAAATAAGCTTCCAGGACCCATTGAAAAGATTTCATCCCTTGGTCTTCGGAGTAGTTATAATAATGAATGTCACTATAGGTGAACGCCGTGATGCATAGGTCATCTTTCCAACAGTGAAGGCAGATGAAATGCAATTTTGAAATACAGTGGCTAACCATCAGGAGGGAGAGGTGGATGGTGTTATCTCAGATGGAACCGCCTGTAGCTTTGCTCTGGTTTGCACTACCGAAAGCAGTTGAAGCTGGAAACAGGGAACGCTGCAGCAGCAGCAGCTGAATCCAATGATTCAAAGATCTCTTCTTACTCTTTGTAAACTCTACAGAGTTGGACTCTTCTTTTTCCTCCTGGCATTCTGAATCCATTTCCAACAAGGATGTTTTGACTTGGTTATGTGTTTAGTCAGGCAGTTTTGCTTTCTGTACCTGAATTTAATAGGACTTAGAGCTACTACAAAAGAAATATGAGTACCAGTTTGGGCAAAAATCAGATGTTCCAGTGCTTAGTGTGCAGGCCAATTCGAACGCCTCTGACCTTTAAACAAATATGAGAAATTGTGTCTTCCTGCAGGATAATGTGTGCAAGTCGCTGCACCTCTAACACATACAAACATTGAGATGTGCACATCCCGGGTTTTTGCATGCATGCATTCAGTGCAGCCGGTTTTGCTACACTGGCTAGAGTGGGTGGGTGACATGAGTTTGAAGCCGTATGCAGTCTGTCAATGCAAGCTGGTGAGCTGGCACAGTGTGAATATGACTAATAGCTTACTGTATAATATAGCTGGAGAGAGGGAGTGAGTGACAAAGAGAGAGCTAAAGATCTAGCCGGTTGTACAGCTACAACCCCAAATGTGATGCACAGATTTTGTGCCACACAGTCACATGTCCTGGAAAGTGGATGTGTGCTTGATGTGTGTGTATGTCATTATTAGCGCATAAGTCTCTAACTGTGCTAGATATCTGCATGTGTGTGTGTGTGTGTGTGTGTGTGTGTGTGTGTGTGTGCGCGTTTGAGTAGTAAAAGTGAGCTGTCTGTCTGCATTTTTCATTCTAAATATTTCTACTGTCTGCTCTGCTGCCTATCTTGTATTGGTTCTGCACTGAAGGTTGAATTTGTGTCTTTATGTGCATGCGTGTCTGTGTGTGTGTGTGTGTGTGTGTGTGTGTGTGTGTGTTGGTGTGCTTGTTGGTCTCATGCTGGGAGGCTGTGCTTGCTCTGCACACAGCTCATTTATGTGTGTTCTCCTGCTCTATTTGGATTGTTTTTCAGCGTGCCCTTGTTGCGTGTGCGTGTGTGTGCGTGTGTGTGTGTGTTTGTGTTTGTTTGGCATGATTTTTGTGAGAGTGATATTGAGTGTGTGTCTGTGTGTGTGCTCATGTCTTTTTGGCTTTTGTGTGTCTACATGTATTTACGTGCACAATTCTTATGTGTGTGTGTCTTTAATGTTTTTGTGTGAGTATGTGTTCAGTCCTTGTGTGTGCTCTGCTGCTCCCTTTACCTCTCTCCCTCTCTCTCTCTTCTGTTTCCCTTCCTCTCCTTCCAGAATAGAGGGACCATCAATCAGAGGCAAGGGGGATAGAGGGAGGGAAGGAGGGAGGAGGAGGCCAAGAGGAGGAGAGGAGTTGGCTCAGTGCCAGGGAAGAAGTGCTGGCTCGCTGCCTGGGGGGGGGGGGGCTGAGAGAGGAAAAAACAAGACTGAGCAAGAAAAGAGACGAGAGGGAGGGTGGAGGGAGATTCTCGGAGGGAAGCAGGGCAGAGAGATAGAGCAAGAGGGAGAACGAGAAAGAGGGCAGAGAGAGAGTAAGGCCAAGTGCAGCGAGAGAAAACAGAGAGAGGGAGAAAGAGATACTGTGGTGGAGGAAAATTGAGCCAACAGAATAGAGAAAGAAAAAGGCTGATTGCATGGAGAGAGAGAGAGGGAGAGAGGAAAAAGGGGGTAAGGAGGCATTAAATGAGCGAGAGGAAACAGGAATGGGTGTTTTCATTGAACAGCTCTATGCTCACAGCCCCAATCAGTGAGTGATTAGTACGTCATTGACTACAAATATTTACCTTAAACTGTTCGCAGAGGGGAGAGCCGTCCAATTAGAGAGCAGGACAGAGATAAGTTCCAGGAATGTGTTACTGTGTGTGTGTGTGTGTGTGTGTGTGTGTGTGTGTGTCCAGAGGCTGTGAGGGACTTTAACATACAGCGAATAGTCGTAAAATCACTTCATGTAGAAAAAACCATCACACAATCCGACGCTTTGTCTGTGATGGATGTGAACGGCACAGAAACCAGACACCAACCCTGTCGGCAACGATGCAAAATGATGATGATTTATGTTTATCTACAACCAGTACAGTGTCTACACACTAAACAAATTTTACTATTCATATGACCCATCATTCATGCATTTATTGATATTAATACAAAAAAATGCATTGAATAAAAAAATATCTAAAGTATAAAAAAAAGGATAACAGTTTACTAAATCCTTAATTGATGTCAAATTGTCTCATCCAAACAGCGCTCCAAATCCTCCAAATAACGAAATGAGAAAAGCATTATCTAATCCTCACAAGTGGGAAGCTAGAGTTGCAGTAATGTTGGTTTGTGTTTGTTTCCAGAACATGACTCCAAGAATCTGAATTCAGAATCTGTAATTGCTCTTGACCCACTAATGAATTCATGAACTAATCCTTTTAGCTTTAATTAATAACGATTACTGAAATTGTAATGAGGAATGAGTAAGCATGACGTACTCTGATGCAGACATATACTGGCACAAATTTTCCGCAGATATTTCGGCCGTTTGTCTGACAGCTTTTACCCAGAGTGCAATGGTAGACAAAGGTATAATTACCAACCTTGTAGGAGCTGCAGCACTACCATTATCACCACAAAATCTTTTTTTTTTCTTCCTCCTATCAACATAAAGTTGACTGGGAATGCTTTCTTCCATTAACGTCATGCATCACCATCATTCACTTGGAAGCTGTCTGAAACAGTGGAAAGTCTGGACGTTAAGGACTTTTGCCAAACCGTCACGCTTTCTGTTCCCCATCCTGCAGCCAAGGATTCTAACCGGCAACTATTGATACCACGCATAGGAGCAGAGACGGATGGCAGACATTTTTTGTTGACAGTTATTAGAGTGCGTGGAGGGGGATCGGTCACTCACACAAACACACACACACACACACACACACACACACACACCACAGAGCTCCCTCATAAAGCTGGCTCACTCAGCCATAGTGAGACTCAGAGGCTGGCACAGCTGGCAGTGCCCGAGCACACTGGGCACTGTCTCCCTCCTCCTGTGCCAATCTCAACCCATGCTCATCACATTCAAATTCACCAAGCTTTATTGGCAAGAGGAACACCGTCGCCGTTGTTGCCGATAGAGCGGGAGACCACATACAATGCTGATGTTTCAGAGGGAAGTGGCTTCCCCCTGATGTTCCAAGTTCAAGTTTACTTCAGTGTCAGAGGTGCAAAAGAGTACAAGGAAAAGGCGACGGTGTTTTCTGTCAAATCATCCGAGAGTTTGTCTGCGTTTCTGGTCTTCATTAGCTGCTATTACATGTGAGCTTTGATACGTCACTTTTTACCTCAGTTACACAACACAGGACATATTGTCATTCCAAGGAGATGAAAGAGCTGGTGGGCAGATCCTTCTCCATCAATCTACTTTCTCTCAAACAGTCCTTGTCTCTGTCCGAACAATCAGACGCTGCCTCATTTAAGGAAAAGTTCCACACACAGATAGGCTGCTTTTCTATCAGTCTGCGACTTTGCGAGCCGATGTTTTTGTTTTCTTTGTAGCACCCCCACCTCTACATCTACCGACCTGTCTTGACTGTTTTTATGTCAATTTAGTCATTTTCTACATTTCCCAGAAAGCCTTTTGACGGCCCTCACAGCTCAGGCAGGGAGCGTGCTGCTTTTTACGCCATGGGTTAAACATGTGGGTGGAGAGGGACCAGTACCAATAGCAAGGGCAATTTTGAAATGAGTGCAGGAGAATGAGTTTATTTTTTTCTTTGTTTGTTTAGAGAATAGCCTCTCATGCAAAACTCTTGTCTCCACATTGCATTCTGGTCTGCTGAGCTAAGTGTTGGTGTAGAAATTGGTGCTGCTGTGATCCATTATTCTTGATTGACAGCTGAATACAGGTGCAAAATGTTGGGCCAAGGTGAAATATATTTCACTGACCCCCCGGTATAACCTTTATCTATGTTACGTTTAAAATTTCAGGCTAATTAACTCACATTTTTTGCAGTTGGCCAGTTGAAATCAGAAAAAGTCAAATTCATTGGTCACATTGTGCATTTGAGCACAGACTAAACTGCTAACCGCCATTTCCTTTAGATATCTCCCCACAATTCAAATCGTTTTTTTGCCTTGATATTATTTTATATCCATTCCCTTTTCTCTTTGGGAACATGCACAGCTTACTCACTTAAAGCTGGAGCTGAAGCTGAAATCAGAATCCATTTTACAGCTGAGTAAAATAAGGCCAACACACCTGTCCTTCAATTGGCCTCACTGTAGCTAAACCAAGACGCTGCTCACTTGCACAAAGTTGAACTCTGCTCCACTTTCTACGTCTGCCAAGTTGTAGAGATTTATTGGCTTGCTTGATGGTGTTCTCGGTTGGTTCTAGTGTCTAAGTGATTTCTACCAGCCAGGACAGAAGGGCTGGTATTGTAGTAATCTCCTAAGTATGTGTGTCTGCCAGTCTGCGGATTGATTTTGTTGACATAATAGCATTGAAACCTGCAAGATGCGGTCTCAAAAGTTTTTGGGTTTTAACCTCTAGTTTTTAAAGTAAATAAGTTCACTTTGATATAAGTATGAGCTGGTGTGAGCAGAGGTTTAGTGTTGTTTCTGGT
Source organism: Remorina albescens (assembly GCA_034769265.1). Classification (NCBI taxonomy): domain Eukaryota; kingdom Metazoa; phylum Chordata; class Actinopteri; order Carangiformes; family Echeneidae; genus Remorina; species Remorina albescens. Next base: position 21,638,027 of record CM068489.1, on the reverse strand, counting down.
TTTGTTTATTATGTAATTTTCTACATTGATTTGATGGACTTGACTATTTCAGACCGTCCATCAACACAGTTTTAGATTATGGATATACTATTTGTTATACTGATACATGTGTATATGTATAAACAGACACACCAAGTGGATGTGTGTATGTGTGATTTTCATGCAGCCCAGGTTGTTTCATTCTACAGAAACAAGACTCTGTGATCATATAAACGTTTTGCTGGTTGAAATTATCATCCTTTCAGTGATCTGATAAGTGTGTGTATGTCTTAGGATCTGACAGCCTCTGGAACAGCCTGTCTATGTCCTATAATTTATTCCTCTTTCTTCTCCTCAAAATTTCCCTGCCTGGTTTTTGGAGACTCTTTTTCTTTTTTTTGCTCCTCTGTATGAAAAACTGTTTCATACAGTAACTTTCTCCCCCACCTAAATCTTAAATCTGTTTCACATAAGCACTTCTCTTTCTCTGCCTCCCTCTGGCTATGTGCCAGTTGGCGGCATATCTCCCCTCAAGTGTTTATTGACCAACCCCCCTCTCATCCTTTGTATCTACCAATCCATTCATCTTTCCACCCGTTCATCCCTCCATCCGGCCAGGCTTTGCCAGTACTCCTTGGTGGCTGTGCTTTGGCAGGGCTGCGGAATGAGACTGTGCCGTGTTGTTTCTGACACCTGGCCTGACTCAGACCACTTCAGCCTAGCTCACTTTGACTCTTTTGTAAAACCCATCGGCTGATTGGCAACTCGCATTGATAAGAACATCTACCGCCTCCGAGCCCGACCATGGAGTTGGTGGGACGTTACTGTGTTGGAGAAGTTGACTTACATTTTATGAAGCAAATGCAAGAAGAACCTCGGTTGCAGCTCACATGGTTCAACTAGTTGATATTTTTTATTAATAACAATGAATTGAAGGAAGTTGTGTAATTTGAGAAGAGAGCCAATTATTGTAGACATACAGAGAGTGAAAACCTCATTTTATAGCTTTATAATGGTCAAGTTGATGTCCATCACACAGAATAATTTGCAGCTCTTAAATACGGAGGAGGCAGATCATCACATTTCACAAACTGAAACCCACAAGCATTTTTAAAAAAAAAAAATCTCTTTATGTTTGTTTGGTGTCCTGGTGGCTGGAGTGTTTTCCATTTGGGCTTGGTCCTGTGCCGGCCTTTTATCTCCCATTTTCTGGTCCCTCTCTTACTTCAGCTAGAATTAAGTCAAAAATATTTGAATAAATAGATAAATGAATACATTTTGAATAATAAGTTAGTTTTTAATTAACAAATATCTGAATTATAATTGATCCCTTGAAGGTCCATTAATCAGTGAACTTGTCGCTTTAGCATCAGGTGGAATAAAATGATTTTGTCTTATATAAGCTCTTCAACCTGTGAAATTTCCTGATATTGTTACTCAAGAATTTTCTCCACTTGGTCCTGCTGCTTTTAGTGCCTCAATTTTGGGGGGGCAAAAGGTGTCTTGACTTTCTTTACTTTCTCTTTTACTTTCATCTTCTGATATTTATACCTGTGCACTTACATTGGCTTATACAGCTTTACATCAAAGTCACAGCCTTTGTAGGTTAACAGTAAATAAAAGTAGCGACATAGACAGAACACATTTAGGTCAGTTCTGTCACAGTCTGTTAAGGTCTGACATATGGTCCCACCATCAGTCCTGTCAGATTGGTTTTTATCCGGCCAAAACTGAGCCAAGTCATCTGAATTGATCGGTGGCCTGAGGGTAACCTGTGTGGAGTAAGAGGCAATCTGGTGTTGCTGTGGAGAGAAAACTGAGAGGTGGATGGTTCAAAATAGATGTTTCACTTAAGAGAATTAAAGGTGAAGTTTCTCGTCTGGGATTTGTACGGTTTGTCCCTGAAATCTGATATTTTGCATTGTAGGCGAGAGGTCATTGAACCGTTCTTTTTTTTTTTTTTTTACATTTTTTTATGTTGAACGATTTCACAAGTTGCTGCTCTCACACAATGACTCAAAATCCTGATATCCTCTCTGAGGGTTTTGCAATTCGCTGATTAAATTGTTTGCAGGTTGTGAAAACAGATAGTAAAAAGCATTCCCGATTGTAAGACATTAAGCTTTTGTTAATTCACACAGGGAAACAGATCCATGTGTGAAAGGAACCTGTTAATGAAGCCAACCTTTGTTAGTCTAAAACTGTTTTCAGTGTCAAGACGGACAGTATGGACTGTACACAGGCTCCCAACCATGCGAGTACGTTCTGACTCGTTTTATTTCCAGCTGTAATCGAGTAGAAATGGGACAAAACCAACAGAAAGCACGCTGAGGCAGTGTTTTTCAAAGCAAGTGAATCTAGTGGAGAACATATGAACGTTGTTATGGATTTATATAATATAAACTTAGAGCAGGGAAAGTTGTGCAGTGAGCACATCACCTCAAAAGCACAAGACTCTTATTTCTAATTGGTAAAATAAATATAGTAAATCAAAAAGCATATCTTTTGCTCCTTACTGTACTACTGTGTGCTGAGTGTACGCAGATGGGCTTGTATGCGCATGCATGTCACAAATAACATGGCAGAGTCATGCACAACCACCAAACTCAGACATGCACACAGTAACACATGTTGGATGTGATGAGGCTGTGTCTGTCCTTGGACCGGAGCTGTGTGTCTGCTGAGGGTTTATGAAGTCATGATGAGACTAGCTACAACTGACAGGCTGACTGATAGTGTGTGTGTCTGTGTTCGTGTGTGTGTGTGTGTGTGTGTGTGTGTGTGTGTGTGTGAGTGTGTGTGTGTGTGTGTGTGTGTGTGTGTGTGTGTGTGCGCATCCACCCGCTTATGAGCCTTGGTATGATGTTGAACACAACCCTGTCAGTCACTGCATTGCCCTCATTCGTCCCCTTTCTTTCATCCTCGTCAGTATCTTCCAGTACCGGGAACATGTGTTAGCGAGGATGGAGGAATACTGAGGGAGACAAAGGGAGAAAGCAAGATAGGTGGAGGGACGACAAGATGGAAAGAAATAAAAAGTGTGTCCGCGGTAATGTGTGACGGCAAAGTAAGATAGAAGAAAAAAAAAAACTGAAGAAAGCGACTGATAGAAGAAGAACAGCGAGGATAAATTAAAAGAGAAGAGAAAGAATAATATAGAAAAATAGAAAGATGGGAGAAAACCAAGACAAAGCAAGAAATTGGAGGGAAGGGAGACGAGGGAGGGTGGGGGAGTGGGGGGGAGGAAGAGGATGAATAGGGTAATAATGGCTCAGTGTGAGAGATGTTGTAGAAAAAGAGAGAACGGCTGAGTGAAGAAGAGAACAAAATGAGGCTGAGGGCACTCAGACAGATAGAATTAGACACACCGCAGAGGTTCAATGTGTGTGTGCGAGTGCGTGTGTGTCTGTGTGACAAGGACAGACAGTGTGTGCATATGTCTTTATGTGTTTGTGTGCGCTTGTGTTGTGCGTTCAGGCAGCTGTAGTCTGTGTGCATGGGTACCAGGTTTGCCACATGTGCATGTTGCATGAGTGTGTGTGCAGGTTCGAAACCAGAGAACAAGATGTTATTCACCATTTCCAGTCCAAAGAAAAAAAAAAAAAACCAAACAAAAACATTTTTATGGGTTTTGCAAGTTTTAGGAAATGGTCAGTTTTAATAGCACTTAGCAGCCAACTGTGACAGCTGCACAGCTTATGAGAGAAGCTCTTGGAGGTTTCCTGCTCTTTGTGTGTTGTGTATGTGTGTTTGAGGGAGACTGAGGTGATAAGAAAGTGTGAGGCCAAGCTAAAGGATGGTATGATGAGCAGGTGATGACGGGGGACCGAACGCTGCCTCCATCCTTCCACCCCTGCTGCTCTTCTCTCCCACATTCCCCCACATTTCTCTGCTCTCAGTCTCAGAGCTGACACTGACAGAACTCCTCGCTCATTAAGAAGATGTTTTTTACTGCAGCAAAGGCTTAATGTACTGTAGAGGTGCATCATATGCTCAGTGTTCATTGTGTAGTTGTTATCTTACGGTATGCAACATGATTATATATCCCACCCCCCCACCCCCCCGTCTCTCTCTCCCTCCTTCTTTCCATCACAGGCAGAGATTGTCAAGCGTCTCAGTGCCATCTGTGCTCAGATCATCCCTTTCCTCTCTCAAGAGGTAAGTGTCACCAGTGCCAGGCACAGTCACATATATGCACAAAATTTGCACAAACACACAGGCGGGAGGGGACTATTCATACATCAGGCTTAAATCTTATTTTCTCTTTAATCAGGGCCATAACAAATCTGAATAGGGGGTGTTCCTATTCTACTGGGGGAGTAAAGAGATGTGTGCATCAAGTGGTATTGTAATAAATGTGCTCAAGCTGAATGAAGTGTTCAAAAAGAAATCCCTAAAAAATATTCATCTTTTGCTGTGAATGCTTTTTATTTGACTGGGTCAGTTTTGAGGCTCTAGTTTTTTTTTTGTTTTTTTTTTTTTGGTTGTCTTTTTTTGTCGTTACAGTGGATTATGTTTTTGATTTCAAACATGCATTACTTCTGATTCTTAATATTGACTCGATTGATAGAAATCTCTGAATTGCAAAATGACTTTGCATATTAATGACAGAACAGCTCATTAGCTTTAAGTATTTTCTTGTCAGCTGCCTCTCTGGGCATTTCAGCCCATTTATTGCAAGCTGCTGCAATAATTCACCCTCTGTGTTTGAAAAGCAAATTAATCAACAGCTTCACTAAATATATCTTCATTGCACATAGAATCTGGATCATTTTAAATAGATGAATGAAACATGTAAATGTAGTTCAGTGTTGCAGGTGAAAAAAATCTGGTTGAAATTTGCAGAAGTTATAGCCTAATTTTTTTGATGATGATTTTTGCATAGTGTTTGTAGAAATGGTGACACAACATAACAGAGACTGACAGAATCACGTGCGTCCTGAGAATGACCCTGCTGTAAAATGACATAGCAGTCTACTGTCGTGGCCAAAGGACTATCCCATCAGCTGTTTGCTGGCTGATGCCTGCAACACTCTGATGGTGTAAACATGTGAATGAGCTCAATGCGCTTCCTGTGCGATCCTGTCTTTTTGCACCGGATAATCCGTATGAGTTCAAGAGGTACTCATTAATGAGCAGATTCCCAGATATATCTGTGTCGGGTTAGGGCTACTTATTAAAGACAAAATTACAGAATTTCATAAAGAACTTTGAGAATAATAGATTGTATTGTTTGGTGTAGATCCCATTATCTTTAAATGATGTATTGCCCTCTTATCATTCAACACATTTCTGCAAGTGGACTTGACTGCCAATAATTATTACTTCAAGTTTCTGTATATTTTCATTTCCTCCTGCTCATTAAATAAGCGGGGGGAGAAATATTATTGAAATTAAATTTACTGATGTAATAGTTGCTCTGGATATGGGCATTATGACAACAAAGCAGATTAAATAAGAGTGAACATTTTTTTTTTTGGTATCATTCCACTGCATTTGTACTCTCCCGCCGTGTGCAATGGCTGGAATATGTGTGTGTGTACAAATCTGCAGACATGTCTCTTTATATCTGTGAATGTGAGCATGCTCTCTAGAGACAGGAAGGTCAGAGCTCTGTCAGTTTGATCAATATTGACAGTATGTGTGTGTGTGTGTGTGTGTGTGTGTGTGTGTTAGGGCTGTTGCGCAAATGCATATTTGTTGTATGACTGATTACACAGTGATTTAGTGTCAACAGAAATGAGATTTTGTTGGTTTGATATTAAGCGTATGTGTGTGGGTGGGTGTCTGCGTGCGTAAGTCCAAACCGGTCTTTGTAGGCTGCATGTGTGAATGTGTGTTTCTGTGTGCGACTTTTATGTTAGTTTGACTTTTCTATCTGCTGTTTAGATTCAGACTGATTGTTTTAACACGTTTTGGTTCATGTGAAGGTCCCGGCTGTAAATTGAATGACAGTAGCTGTAATGTGCTCCACATCCTGTCTATGTTACCAGATATAACATTCAGAATAATACAACACAACCTGTCTTCCTCTAACCTTCCTTTTTGTGTATGTATGTATGTGTGTGTGTGTGTGTGTGTGTGTGTGTGTGTAGCACCAGCAACAGGTGGTCCAAGCAGTTGAAAGAGCCAAGCAGGTCACTATGGCAGAACTCAATGCCATTATTGGGGTGAGTCACCTCCATTCGTCATGACAACAAGCGCACAAACACGCACACACCTACACATCCACACAAGCATAAATAAAAATAAATAATTATGTTCCAACCAGTCTGACACTGAAAACAGCTGATTACATGATGGCAAAGCTGGTCTATAAATATGTACATCAGATAAACTGATGATCAAATTGGCGAGGCATTAACGTAAACGTCACTCGAGGTGTTTGCTTTTCTCCGTGGCCCAGATGGCGACGTTGATCGTGCTAAGTCAGGATTCAGTCGGTTTTAGTAACTACTCCTGGGAACCCCTTGATTGCATGCTATGAATTAAGATTGCTAATAGAATTTCAAAATAAAATGTTCTAAAAGAAAATAAGTCTTTGAAGGTTTTTTTTTTTATGTAGACATATTTTTAGTGTTCATGTTAATTGAATAAGCCAACCTGTAAAAAAAAAAAAAAAAAAAAAAAAAGTGCAGGGTATGTCCTCTTGTGTAAAACCAAATGAATTGTTGAATGTTATGGCAGAAGAGGAATATATAAACAAAGAAAAGAAAGAACATGTTAGGTTTTATGTCTAAGATGAGACAGAAATCAGAGTTTAATTGATTCTAATGATACTTAAGCTCGCCCATCACCAATCACATCACTATCTGTACCACAACAGTATGGCACACACAATAATATTTCCAAGCCAGTTGTTGGTGTTGTGTGTTGAATGCTGTTCGTCAGTGTTCTCAGGGCAACGGGCCGCTCAAGACTAAATTTGAGTAAAAAATCCAATGTATAACAAAATATGAGCATCCAACAAAACAAATGAAAATGTGCCTCCTGTAAACTCGATCATGTGATCACCAAGCTGTGCATCTTTACATGTACACACTTACTGACACAGTGATATTTCTGAGTGCCATAGTAGATGGGGCTTTCCAGAGCTTGTCAGAGCACTGATCACATTACTGTCTACTTAAAGCCCTTTGTTCCTCCCAGCACTACACTAGTGTGTTACTTGAGAAAACGACATATAAAAAAAAATAAAAAGCTTCCCTCGGGATAATAGCCTTTCTTTATCCGTCACTCCTCTTGTCTTTGCTCTCCGCTCTCTCTATCCTCGTCTTTATTTTTCCCCCCTTACTGCCTTTTTTCTTCCTCCATGTCCATTTTCTGACTCTTTCTTCACTCCTCCTAATCTTTTATCATTTTGTAATCTTTTATCATTTTCTACTTCTGTCCCTGGTCTTGTCCTCGTATCGCCTCCCCCTTATCTTCTGCACTCAATGCTATGCACTTTACTTCCCTCTTCCTGCATTCATTTATTCTCTCTCCCTAATTTTTTTTTCTCCTGTTCATCTAATTCTTCTTCACATTTGTTTTCTACCACCACTTCCATCACTCCGTCTTCTTTTCTCTCTTTTTTTTTTTTTTTTTTTACCTCCTCTCATTATTCCCTTGGTCTCTTATCTCTTCCATTCATCCTTTCTTTCATAATAAATCCTGCTCATTGCCTTACTCTTTTGACACTTTCCCCTCTCCTGGTTTCCATCTCCACTTTCTTTCCTTTTCCTGTGTATCCCTCCTTTCCTTTTCCTCCCCTCTTTCTCATCCACGGTGTCCGTCTCTGTCATCCCTTTAATCCACTAATCTCTTCCACATCCTATCTATATCGCTCACTGTTGAGCTCTCCATGTGGATTTCATTATATTCACCTTCTCTGTTCCCCCTGCCAATTTTCCAAAAACAACCCCCCACTTCCCTTAACTTTCTCCCTCTCCTTTCTGCTTTGTTCTGCTCTTGTTTTCTATCCTTCTCTTTTTTTACCCTGTATTTTCTAACCACACACCCACCACCCTTGTATGACACCATCCCTTCCTGCTCCCCCTCCCTCCCTCCCCCGCTCCTTCCTTTCCCTGTGGCCACAGCAGCAGCAGCTCCAGCACCTGTCTCATCACGCCCCTGGCATCCCTTTGACGCCGCACCCATCAGGCCTGTCCTTGGGTGCTGGCAGCTCAGGGCTCCTGGCGCTCACCGGGGCCCTGGGGGTCTCGGCCCACCTCGCGTCCAAAGATGAGCGAAACCACCTTGATCCTGAGCATCTTCGAGGTAAAGGAATTTTAATGCTTAATTTTATTCCTGAAAGCAGGAAGAAAGACAATTTCAGGAAAAAAAAATGGCTACTAACAAAATCACATTAATGGAAACAAATAGAACTGAAAACTGTGATTTCTAGTTCAGTTTTTCTGATCCTGTCAGTGGCAGCCAGCTGTTGTTACTAGAAGCTAGAAAGAAACAAGTTATTAGAGTCAACCCCAAGTTTTCTATCGTTTGGGAAACCATCATATTAACAACAGGATTCGAGCAGAGCCTTTCAAATGCCATAGTTATTTGAGATTGAGAGAGTGCTGTTGGATTTGTTTCAGGTCGGGCTACACAAAATGTTTCATTATTGAAAATCAATTACATCATTGAACATTTTCAGAAAGATGCTTAGCAAGTTCAATAGAAGTGAGGTGGAGTGATTGACTTTGAAACCCAATAGATGCAGCACATTGAATTACCATCTTTTTTCTTCATGACATGTTTGTATTTCTGCATTTACATGTTTGCACCTCAGTGCAATTTATTCCAGACTGAAATGTCAGCCATAACAGATTCAGAACAACAGCTGCAGCAGAAAAAAAAGCATAATTTAATCATTTCACAGCAGATAAGTCCAGGGTAACACAATATACATAATTTGTGACCGGTAGCTTTTTTTTTTTTTGCAATTTTTACAGCGACTCATCTTTTGGGTAGAATTTGAACTTCCCTGCTTCAATTGTTGTCATTATCTGGATAGACCTGCTCGTGGTGTTTGTGCAAATGCAGGAGAAATGCTTTCCCCCAATGAACTTTGATTCACCCCGGTAGAATATCTTATCTTTGCGCTCTCTTTCAGGCATTGAGCCAAAAGAGACTTTCTCATGAATAAACCGAAAGAATGAAGTGGGAAAAAAAAGAAAAAGAAAGAATGAGTGAGAGAAGAAAGCGAGAGAGAGAGATAGAGAGATCAATGTGTTCATACTGGTGTATTAAGGATCTGTGTGGGAGCTTATGCATGTCTGCAGCTGTGTGCGTTTCTGTTCCTACATACAAGACAAGAAATGAGTGAAAAGATAGTGAGCGTTGAAAGAGGCAGCAGGGGAAAGACAGCGAGCTTTGTCTGGCGGGAGAACAGAATGAGGGAAGGATAGAGAGGGGAGAGGACCCCGGATCAGGCACAATAGTGGGTCTGTATCTTTATTAGAGAAGAGCAGTCGTGTCTCAGCCTATCCTTGGTTCACTGAGAGACTGTTGTTGTTATTATCAGTACTGACGTCAAACTTTCTTTCTTTTTGCCTTTCTCTCCTCTCTCTCACTCCGTCTTTTTGTCTCCTCTGCTCTCATTCCTTCCCTTTCTCTAACCCGTCCCAGAGGGAGCACCCAGCAGGGTGAGTATTTGTGTATGTGTGTACACTGATATAACTGTTGTGTACACCCACATTTGTGTGTGTGTGGGTGTGGGTGTGGGTGTGCATGTGCATGTGCATGAGCATGACAGTGATAAACTGAGGGAAATGGAGACGCACTGTAAAGTGGCCTCTAAAAAAAGGCTGTGTATTGCTGGACCTCAGCCAGGACTAGCACAGCTCAACACAAGCACAATAGCTCCTCAGCGCCACAACCTTGAGCTTCTCAAGGTTTTTCTACATCACAGTAACATCTGAACTCACAGCGTTTCACTGTTATCTGGAAGAAAAGTACAAACTCAGTAAATGGATGAACAAGCAAGTGTTTGTTTATCAGCATCGCAAATGTTCTCATAATCTACATGATTTAGAGAACAAATGAAAGGATTAAAATGCAGTTAATGCCAAATGCTGCCCAAAACACTATAGTTAGTGTCTGTAGACAAAAAAAAAGAAACTCTTGCTCAGAATAAAAAAAATCTTGATTCTTCATAAGAGATAGAAAGGGTTCCTAAATATGCCAGGTCAAAGAGCCACCATCTGTTTCCCTAACAGATAATGCCACTGAAAGCCAATCATTTATGCTGTGAAGTGAAACCACTGTAATCCAGAAACTGACATTCAGAATGGAAGAACAATCAGTATAGGCCACACATGTATTGCTTAGATGCCTGAAATGAGGTTCGTGATCAAGGCAAGATCAGGGCAATGTCGTACTTTATTCTATGACATAAAAAAAAGTCTGTAAATGACCTACAAATTATTTATTTAAGGTTGCCAAATCACACTGAACACAAAACTAATCTACTCACCAGTACACTTTTATAGCTTGGATGTGTTTATAATTGAGCTCCAAAAAACTATTACTGACTTTCTAAGAGTAAAAGCTTTATGCAGCAGAGTGCAATGATGCAGTTTGTTTGTAGCCCAACATTAGCATTTTACGACTGGCAATTGTGCTGAAGCGTCAGATATCAGTGTTACTTTTTTTGAAGATCATTATCACTATTAATACTATATTATTTTTATATCTATTATTTTCCTGTCTGCAAAATAGGTTTGAGTCATAAATCTTTCTTTGTAACTTATTTCCTGCAAAACCGGCATTGGTTTGCTGACGGACGCAGGGTGACTGGTCAGGAGTTAGCCTACGAAACTACATAATCTCTGCAGCAATGACTGGATACGACTGATGTAAGGTTAAGAATGAAACTGAAGACTAATAATACCAACCGTTTGACGTTCTGATTCAATAACAGTCATTTAAATAGTTGCGAAAGTGGCAGGTGAGAGGATGGTGTCTCAGGTTACCATCATGTCAGAGTTAAAAAGAATCTACCCAGAGCTTAGATAAAGTAAATTAATGCAACATGCAGTGAGACCAATGAAATGTGTACAAGTGTTCATCTTGCCTCGCAGGCTTGGCACATATTTCTTTGCACTGTTGTTGAAAGTCCCCGATAATCGCTTGGAGAATTAATGCAGTACAAGTGGGCTGATTGAAATTCAGTGGACGTCTATGGCTAGACCCATTCTTTCCCTCGGCAGATTGTTCTGCTTTACGGAAGCTGTGTGAACATTTCCTTACTGTACCGGCTGCAATGTACAGCTGGCCTTCATCACTGTAACTGTTGATAACACACAGAGAGAGGGGGATGGGGGGGAGGACGGGGACGGAGAAAAAGAGCAAGCAAGAAAACGGTTGGAGAGAGATGAGGAGTGAAAAAAGGAAAAATAAGGAGGGAAAGGTTGTTTAAAAAAAAATATCAGTGAGTCTTTGTTGTGGCTTTTATTGCGAAATGAAAATGATTTAAGAGCACGCCTGACTTTGCTTTCCTTCCCTCTCTCGCTGCAATGAAACCCTTAGCATAATTTAATTGCCAAAGACAATGCTGATTGTTAAGCACTAGGAAAATAGTTTTCTCATGAGTTGAAGTTTTTGCTGAACCTAGCCAAGCATTACAGTGTTTGGGAAGGGAGGTAGAGAAGGCAGGGGAGAGATGCATATCAATTGGCATTTGTCAGAGAGCCCTGCACTAGTAAAACATGTTGGAATTTTAAATGGAGAGGGGAAAAAAGGGACAGCGAGAGGAAGTCGGGAGGAGCGAAAAGAAGGCGGAGGAGGAGGAGAAGAAGAAGAAAGAAGAGAGGGAAGTTTGTTGAGCTGCACTGAGGTCCATTGTGTGGTTTCTCCTTTCGTCTGTCCAGTGCTCCTTCCTGTCAGCCCCGTGGGCTCCTTCCTGTGTGACTCACTGCTGTGTTAAAACCTCACTGTTCTTGTCCTCCCCACATGGAGACCAAGAATGACAAGTGGCCTTCAACGCAAAAAAATCACACAATGCTTTGATCCGCTCTTCTGAGTCCTGAGCATCAGGCTGGGCTCCATTGTAAATTTGCCTGTACAGCTTTATTACCCAATAATGAGAGTAATATTTTACTTGAGGACGGGTGAGTCCAGGGAAGAGCACTAATTAGCTTTATAGGCTGTCCTGTGTGCTTCCATGGTGGCATCTTAACCTGCGCTTACGTCTGCTATACTTATGCAAGTGTGTGTGTGTAATATCACAAGTGTTTTTATGGGGCTTTATGTTTATGTATGAGATTCTGCCCAGTGACCATTTTTTTGTCTTTACCCCAGGAGCTTACTGTATGTCCATAGAGGGATTTTTTGTGTCTGACGAGAAATGCAAAATAAGCAAAACCGCGAAAAGTTTTGTTTTTTTAAACACATTATGAAAAATATTTCTTACAGCAGGAAATATAACAATATTCAATATTTAGAAATTATACAAAACTCCTTATCCCAAAGTTTCATAGTCTCTTAACTGTGATGGCTTGATAAATGTGCATTCATACTTTTGTGTCCCGGTCTCTCTCCAGAGTAAGTCTGTATCATCGACAGACAGTCAGCCCACTGAGGAGCGCCAGGGCCCGTCGGGAGGCTACTCTGCCTCACAGGGAGGAGCTGAGGCCAAGAGGAGGCGCTGTGATGACAAAGAGTCTCTCCCTCCACACTCTTATGTATGTATGCATCTCTGTCATGTTCAAATAGGCTGGGTCTTATAGGTGAGGGACCTCTTCTTGTATAGCAACACACATGTGGTACAACAAGAAAAAATAAGCTTAAGGTGACAAATGAAGAAGCAATAAACATTTAAATACCAAGCAGAAGGTAAAAATTTATTCTATGACAGACAAACATGTATAATTTATTTATAAACTTTTTCTAATCACAGAAAGCCACAAATTCACACTAAGGAGAATACAAAACGCACTTATGTCTCAGTGGTTGTATATGTGTGTGTGTGTGTGTGTGTGTGTGCGTACATGTGATCCTGCCTATGACAATATAGGCCACACAGGGGTCGAGGCCCTGCGGCCAATTAGAGTCTTGTTTTGTTTGGATAGCTCCGATGGGAAAGAGCAGGGAGCCAGAGGCGATGTAATGTCAGAGGAGAGATGGCCAAGGAAGATAGCTGTAATGAATTAGATGGCTGTGTGTTTGCAGTCTGGAGGATTGATTGACACCAGGAGTCTGTCTGTGCTTGACGGCCTCCAGCTAAATCAGTTTGGCATCCAAATCTTCCCATTAGTTCAGAGTGAGAACAAGCACAGATAGTTTCCACTTTCTGAATGTTTTTCCTCTTTCTGTCTGTCGAGCCACATTACGGCTCCCATTTCTCTCTCTGCTTGCCTTTAGCTCCTCTATATCTCTCTGTCTCTTTATGGCCGTCTCTCTGTTTCTCTAGTCTTCCCTCTCACTCTCGGCCTTCTCCCTCTTTTCCTTTTTACTTAATTTCTCCTTTCTAAATGTCTTTCTCTTCCTCTTTTACTTTTTTTTTCCCCTCTCCATGTTTGTCTCTCTCGCCGTGTCTGTATTTTTGTTCTAGGAATAGGCCGTAGACAATGGACATAGGCCTATTTTGCCTCCGTATAATTAGGTACTGATGTCACTCCACACTGATGTCAATAGGAATATCAGGCCATGATCACATCAAAGCGCTGTTGCCATGGTGACTAAGTGCCATCGCTTTCACCCCAGAAAAAGGGGAAGAGGAAGCGAGAGATGGAGAGAAATGGCTAGACAGAGAGCAAAAAATGTGCCATGGTTGGAAAAAGAGCAACTGTGTGTGTGTGTGTGTGTGTGTGTGTGTGTGAATGAAAGAGAGACCGATTGAAATAGTTTTTGTTTGAGGGAGATGTTTGCTGAGAATATATGGACTACAGTATCTCTGTGGTAAATACGCCATGGTTGATAGACAATACAAGGAAGCAAAGAGTAGCCGGTGATATTGCTATATTGACCTGTGTGTGTGTGTGTGTGTGTGTGTGTGTGTGACTTTCCATCTTTATTATTAGAGTTTTCTGTGCAGACATACAATAGACAGCATGTTTGTGTGCGGTGAAAGAGCGAGACGAGCATTAGAGGTCATATGTTTTCTGCTTCTTTTGTCTTCTTTGCTCCTCAGGACAGTGATGGTGACAAGAGTGAAGACAATCTTGTGGTGGACGTCTCCAATGAGGTAAGTTGCTTTTCTGGACTATTTAAAAGATCTCTGATACCCTGTAATTGATTTTTTTTTTTTTTTTACATCAATGATGTTTGATGGCGTGCTTTAAGGGAGTTGCTGGTCATAATTAGTCTGCAGCGAGTCACCTGAATCTTCGCTTTATCTTTCAGCAGCCTTGCGCTCATGGTTTCGCTCCATAATCGAGCTGTTGTTGTTGTGACTGGAGCAGCCAGCTGCTCAGCAACAAACAACAAAGTTAGCAGATAGTTAGTGGAAGCTGTGCAGCATTTGGTGGTTAAAGGGTCAGATGATGTCCTCATGAGTTGGTAGAGACCAAAACAGAGCTTGAAGGAGTATGAATACTGGACTTAAATTCAACAGGTAGCCTTAGACATGACTTCAAATTAAAGCTAATGTGCCTACTGCATGTAAAAATAAGTAACTTGCTAACATCTAAGTATTTCAGGTGTATTATTTCTTTATTTGACATTTTATGAAATTCTTTGCTCCACTGAAACATTTTCAAAAACAAACCTATTTGTGGTTTCTGTTTCGTCATGTAGATTGACAGATTTTAAACGATCAAAGGATTGCTTTTCGTAAAAGTGCTATTTTTTGCAGATCACTGTACAAAGCAGAATAACAGAGAAAGGACACTTTTCTATCGGCTAGTTTCCCAGGAATGTCAAACTTTTTTTTTTTTTTTTTTACTCTTTAAACATATTCCACCTTCACCACCAATGTTTACTCACAATTTTCCATCTCCGCTATGGAAAATATCTAACTCACTCACATCACCCACACTTGGCTCTCTCCTTCACATCTCCTCACAACTGTGTCCTTGTGCAGGAACAATGCGTCTTCATACAAAAATGGCTTTGATTTCCTTACAAATGTACACGTTACATGCTGCATTTATCCCGCGAAAGGTCTCTGACACTGTGCTGCAGCCCACAAATGAATCCAGCTATAAATGTACTTGAAACAGCTTTGAGCCACCGTCTGTCCTCTGCGTGACCCCGGCTGTCAATAGTTCACAAATCTACCCCATGTTCGCCAGAGTGCCAAGCTTTTAATTGAATTTAACTCTGTTTTACTTCACACATAAATTTAATTTCACTGTCCTTGGTGTTTTTTTTGAAGTGACTATTATGACCTTTAGTTTTTGGAGTTTTGCACACAGAAGTAATAGCAGATACAGCCTCTTGTGTGATTTGGAAACTAGCACAAAAGGAGATCGCAGAGGCAAATGTCAGTAATGTAGGGAAAAGGTTGCATGGTTCTCTGCTGAATGGTGTGTGTGTGTGTGTTTTAGAAAAAAATTGACATGCGTGTCCTTGAATTTAGAATCAATGTGGTTGTTTCAGCACATGGGCAGTTTTTTGCATGCTTCACACAATTTCAGATCTAAAGTTCAGCATTTTAAACACCCGAAATCAGCAAGTGAAAGACACAAGTACATATAATTAAGGAAGTGCTTAGTGAAAAATCTTACTGTGCAAAAGACTTAATATGACATATTATCATAATTTAAAATTGGACTATTTGTTTTATTTGCTACACCCCAACAAGGCTGAAATTTGTATTGCATTATTGATTAATCTACCAATAATTTTTCAGATTAATCGTTTTAATCTTTTAGTCAATGAAATATGAATTTTGTGTTGGGTAAAAGTAATCACAACCCAATGATATTCAGAAAAGAAGCAGATTGTTTCACCGGTAAGAAACTGGAGTTCTAACATTTTGCATGAAAAACGAATAATTGAATAAATAGCTGATTAGCCTCATTTTGTCATAATCAAGAAAGAAGGAGTCACAATTATTTCAGATCCACACTCAAACACACTTCCAACGTAGTATTTTCTATTTTTGTGTATTTGCATGATTTCATATTATTCGCCTATAGTAACCTTTGTTTGTTTGCGTGTTTGAATGTGTGTAGTTTGTGTGATTCTGAGCTGTCAAACGAGTCAGCAGGTGTGTAGCTGGTTCAGCGTTCTGCAGTAGTTTCCTTGTAAATAGGAAGAGCTCCTGTGTAAGCTCTTATTAACTGCTACCGTTTGTGTTCTTTTCTTGTGATTTGTGTCTGTTCAATCACACACACACACACACACACACACACACACACACTGATGTACGAAACACCTGATCCAACACCTATCTTCTCTCATCTAGCTTGTCTGTGTATATATTTTTTTCTTTCCAGCCTCTTAAAGCCTCTGTTCTTCTATCTCTCTCTTGTTTTGTTTCCCTCTGTCCCTTCTTTCCCACTCCTCTCACCCTGCTCCTCCTCCTCCCTTTCTCCTCCCTCCTCCCATTCAACAACGGCAGTCTGCTTCATTTAATAACATGTAAAGCCGTGTGTGCCCCTGGAATAGTTTAGTTCTTTAAATACTTCACGCAGTGTACCAAAATATGTTTTATCTAAGCCCCCTGAATTTTCATATGGCACACAAAAGCAGAACCCGTCTCTTGTGTGATTTGGAAACTGGTACAAAAGCAGAAAAGGAAAAAAAAAAGGTAAAATGTAGGTAATGACAGAAAAAGAGGAGGGAAGTCCTCTAGTGAATAGTGCATGTGTGTGTGCGTGTGTGCGCACATGTGTAAGTGTGTGTTTCAAAGAGAATGAACATGTATGTGTTTGAACAATCATGTAAGCCAGTTCATGTGTGTCGGTGTGTGCCTGTCATTTAGCTGGGAACGTGTGTTGGTTTGAGTAGATGGTCGTGTGTGTGTGTGTGTGTGTAAGCACTAAAATGTCCGTGCTGATCACTGTGACCCAGTGAGAAGTGCTTACTCCAGCACTCTGTTCTGGGGGAGGCAGCAGCAGCTGAATGGTGGAAGCAGCTCCAGTGATGAAAGCAGCTGTAACAGCATCATTATCTCCAGGTCCACACACCGCTGTACCAACAACAGTAACAATCCACTGTTTTATGTGATATTCTCTGAGCTAGAAGCTGAACTTTTACATACTGACAATGGACGTCATATTGTAGCCATTAAGTAAGAATATGCAGCGTTTTCCTGTTTTTTTTTTTTTGGTCTGCAGCCAGCTGCTAGTGCGTAAACAAAACATGCATCTAAAAAAAAAAAAATCTACAAGCCCCACTGAGTGGTTTGGGGCATCGAGAACTGATAAGGTAATAAAATGCAAGTGAAAAGGTTTAAGTGGAGTAATAAAAAATAACAGTGAAGTTACCAAAACCCTGCATGTTGTAATATTAAAGTTGTCACAGCAATAAATTTGAATCTTTTGTTTTGTCAATCACAAAGTAAACAGTATTCAACCTGCTACCAGAAATGTGCCTTCAATTTTCCAACATGGTGGCGGTACAGTGCAAAACTGCTTATCTTCAAAAGTATCAGTAAAATAAAGAAAGTGTGGAACACAGCTGTATGGATGATGAACACCTTTTAAATAAGAAAGCATTACAGTAATGAACGCTGTGAAAAACACCTGCATCCGAACGCAGCACTGTGAGGGCCAAGACTCAAATAGAGCAACAACACAGTCAGAGCACTGTGTGACCTTCAGAGGATGAAAAGAAATTACCACCATTTTCCTTTCTGTGTGGAACGTTAACTCATATCTTCTGCCTCACGCCTTCCAGGAGCCCAACTCTCCTGCGGGCAGCCCTCCTCACTCCCCCCACGGGAACGGCTTAGACCGGGCTCCTACCTTAAGGAAAGAGCTCCCAGGCTCCTCCAGCACAGGAGATGCCCCCTCCACCCCAAACCCCCGCAGCCCTACCCCAAGCAAGGCCAAGGACCCTGCACAGGTAAGACTGCCAGACTGATAGATCGATTTTTTTTGTTTGTTTGTTTTGTTTGGTATTTTTTTTCTAAATGTGTGCTTTCATTGTCCATAGTATTCCCATTCCTGTTACACTTTATAGAATCACTTATGGAGTTTAAGTGCGACATTAAAACAAAATTTGTACAGTGCCATAGAGAGTTTTTTCTTTTCGTAGAAACTAATTAAAATTTGGCCTTCTGGGATTGTAGTGCTTAGCATAAAGAAAAAAGGCTTCAGCATCATGACCAACATCAATTCGTCATATTTCATGACCTCTCTACAGATGGATAAGTCCCAGTCTCCGTTATCCAAATCTGGCACCCCGTCCCCCTCCCACCGTGAGGCCCTTACCCCCGGAGCACCAGGAGCTCCTGGTCCAAGCACCTCCTGCCTTCGTCTGGTCAGCAAAGCAGCAGCCAGTGCAGACCCCCTCGGTGAGAGACTGCTGACATAAGCTAAACAAAAACATGGTTCTGTTGACATAAAAGCTCGGTGATGACAATCACTACATGAATGAAGCATGTAGATTTAAAATTTTGTCATAAAATTCTAAACACATTTCTCATCATGAACTTAACTCATTAGATGAAATTTGCTTTGTAATTTAACTCCCAGACCAGAATCCACCAAATGGCTCCTTCAGTTTGGAGTATGAATTGGATTTTGGTGGGATTTGCACCCGTTCCACACTCTTTCCTCTCGACCCTCAGTTTTTCCATTTCCTCGTGTGCTTACTGTCACATTAGTTACCCTTATCACACAATGATACAAATATTTCTGTATTTGATCACAGTAAAAGAAAATAAATGTGACAAAAAAGTATCAATAGAACTGTTTCTGCAAATTTTCAGACTCTCCTGATACTAATAAACTGAAGTAAAATAAAGTTTATAGAGAAAAAGTTATCCACTCTTCTCAGCCCCTCTGTGACTGTGTTTGTGTTTGTGTACTCCGTACTATTCCCTCTCTTTCTTTCCATCCTTCAATCCATCCTTCCTTTTTTGCTCCCCACCCAGCTCTCCGCAGTCCCATGTCTGTGCCCCCCGGTTCTTACCCGGCTCACTTTGGCGTGGTGTCCCACGCAGGACTGAATGGAGAGTTGGCCAGTCCAGGAGGCTTTGGTGGCGCTCTGACTCTCTCCCCACAAATCAGTGCAGCGGCCAGCGCCTACTCCCGAAGCCCCATGGTGAGTAAATAAAAGTGCTCTGTGTTATCAGGTAGCGTTACGCATTCATTAAACACTGAACTGAAAATGATGATCGTGTTTATGATTCAGTTTGATAAAGAGCGGATTAGAGATCACACAGAGAAGTTTAGAAATTGAAATGGATTGCCTCAAACCTCAGTCTAAGATCAGAAAAACAAGTAGAGCAAGTCAACTCACAGCTTTTCCATTCTCCTGTGGCCCGCATATAACTCCAGTGTGTACGTGTGCTTTCGTCAGAGAGCATGTCAGCTGTGCCAGGACTGTTGTAGCTACAGTATGTAGCCTCTGCACATAGCTCCCACAAGACACAATAACTCAGCCCTGAGGCAGGATGCTCTATTGGCCTGCTCACTGCCCTGTCATCCGTTTGAGGAATGACACCATGCTCAAAACATCACATATTAGTGTCAACACGCTCGGTTCTGTGCAATTTTTAGAAGACCGACTCTTGTTATATTCTGGCCGTTACACTGCTACAATGCTGTCAAGTTATTCTTAACTCCTTGTGGGGCTGCTAATTATTTGTCCACTGTTTTGTTCCTGCCAGGTGGCTTATGACTCTCGGTCTCACCTGAGAGCGCCGGGGCTGCCCTCCTCTCTGCCCGGCTCCTCCGGTGGAAAGCCGTGAGTTTTTACCTCAACATCATACAAACATATACACAGATAAAGTTTTACTGCAGGATCCATGCAACGTGAACGCAGCGTCACCGTGGTGGTAAAATCTAATTGCCTGAAAATATTTGTATCACTGGAGCTTGTTGCTTCCATATTCCATGTACTGGGTGCATTATTGAAGAACCCTTTACTTCCATTGATATGTAATATTTAGCACAGATTCTTGTTTTATTTCTTGCAGCTGCACTGTTAATTTTGAGTAGGATAACCATGTCAGACTACGAAAGCAGATATGCATGATTGCGCACACTTCTCTCAAAACTACCTGAATGATAATCCAAAAAATATCTGAGTTTAAAATTTCTGCTTTGTGTTATGTTCCCAGGACTTGTCACTGTTACACACACACACACACACACACACACACACACACACACCTGAAAGCACTGAACACTGCAGATCTTGAGGAATTTCAAATGTCCAGAGCTTTTTTTCCCTCCCCCAACACACTTGCCCTTATTCTCTGCCATTTGTTGACTGAAGAATAGTGTTGTTTTTGTCATTTGTTGCAGGGTAGCAATTTATTCTTGTGGTGCTAATTTGAAGTCATAAAACAGCCTTGGCTTCCAACTGCTACAGTATTGATCAGCCATTAGCAATGCCACACTGACTCTGGCATGTAATACAATCTGCCATTATGCATTCCCTCTCACAGCTACAGTGGGCCAAGTAATTGCCATAACTGAGGCAAATATTACTTGAGTTTCAGGGCCATTACGGAGTCGTCAGACTTCTCAACTTGCACATTTGATTTGTGCGTTTACCTGTAGGTCTACTGGCCCTCCTATTGATTGAATGATTCCTTGTTCTTCTTGTCTTCACCCCATTTCTCTCGTTGTTCAATACCATTCAATCTACTTGTCCACAATGGGTTTATTTTCAGCTTTAGTTTTAAAGCTCTGAAGTGTTGATTTATTTTGGACCCTTCCATCCCACTTCTCTTCAGCGCCTACTCGTTCCACGTGAGCGCAGACGGCCAGATGCAGCCTGTGCCCTTTCCCCCTGACGCCCTGCTGGGCCCGGGAATCCCTCGCCACGCCCGTCAGATCCACACCCTGAGTCACGGAGAGGTGGTGTGTGCCGTCACCATCAGCACCTCGACGCGCCACGTGTACACTGGAGGAAAGGGCTGCGTCAAGGTGTGGGACATCAGCCAGCCGGGCAGCAAGAGCCCCATGGCCCAGCTGGACTGTCTGGTGAGACCCGAGGGAGGAAGAAAAACATACACACACACACACACGTGTTAAAAATAGAGATGAGCACAATGACAGATATTGACATCAGATAAATAAGTTAATATGAACAGTAAATCACTGATTTGGTTTTTTCCTCCTTTGTTTGATAACAGACGGCCTCAGAATGTCCACATTAATTTCCTGAATGTCACCCAATTATATTACTATTTGTCCCATGAAGCCCCTTACACTGAATTAATTAATGCACTTACAGCTATAATCTAACTTCTTATCTTGTCCAATCAGAACAGGGACAACTACATCCGCTCCTGTAAAATCCTCCCTGACGGACGGACCTTGATCGTCGGCGGGGAGGCCAGCACGCTATCAATCTGGGATCTGGCCACGCCCACTCCCCGCATCAAGGCAGAGCTGACGTCATCTGCTCCGGCCTGCTACGCTCTGGCCATCTCCCCTGACAACAAGGTCTGCTTCTCCTGCTGCAGCGACGGCAACATCGTCGTCTGGGACCTTCACAACCAGACGCTGGTCAGGTAGGAGAGGAGGAGGAAGAGGAGGGGAGGATGGTGGAAGGAGAGATAGACCATAAATATTTGGTGGCTTACCTACACAAATAGATTGTTGCCAAGAGAGACCACAGAGGGGAGAGGGAGAAGGGCTAGAGGCTATGGAAACACTTCAGGAGGTGAGAAAAAGAAAGGAAAAGTGATAAAATATGGAAGAAGGAAGAGGGAGCGTGGGGGAAATCATTGCAGTCTGTGACCTCCTCATCTGACCCGACAGTCATGCGGGGGGGTGGAGAGGAAGGAGGAGGAGGGACAGTTAGCTAGTCACGGGGGCTTCAATGGGATGTAGCACTCAGATTTTGGCAGAGTAAGACTAAAAGGAAGATGGTGGTAAGGTAGAAGGGGAGGAGGGCAGTAGGAAGGCCACGGGAAGGGAAGGATTAAAATATATTTGGTCTGACACCTCCAAGAGAAACGGAGCAAAGAAGCACTGAATGTGTACACAGGTGTGTGTTTACCTTGAATGACTTGTGCGTCTCCTCCCTGCAGGCAGTTCCAGGGCCACACGGACGGAGCGAGCTGCATCGACATCTCCAACGACGGCACCAAGCTGTGGACGGGGGGGCTGGACAACACGGTCCGCTGCTGGGACCTCCGAGAGGGACGCCAGCTGCAGCAACACGACTTCACCTCGCAGGTACACAATCCGTTCTCTGATTTGCATCATCGCATCTTGGTTGTGTACACACAACAGAATCGTGAAGGCAGGAATTTAGTTTAGAGACAAATGTTGTGTTTTTGCTTCATGGGCACAGGTAGCTGCCATGTATTTCACACTCATGAACACACAAACCTCCTACAGGGATTGGACACCTGTAAACTTTCATATACACACACAAACATGCACACACCGTGACTTCACCTTACATGTATTGACAAAAGTATACACCAGCATCATTTCATTTTATAGATTCACACAGACACACACACAGTCTCTCCCATTCACTCTTCACTGTCACAACAGAGCTATAGAGTTGACCACTGTTGTCAGATGAGTTTCGATCCACCGTGTAATGACTTTCTCTCTCAATTGCCGTCTCTCTCCATCAACCACCTTCTTTCGCTCTCTTGCTTTTCTCTCGTTTCTTGATGTTTCTCTGTTTATTAATTCACTTTATATTTACCGCTACAACATCATTTCACATTTTCTGTACTCTTCTTCCTTTTTTCCTATTTTTACTCACTTGTCATCTTTATCTTTTCCCATTAATATCATACATTACCTCATTTGTTCTTTACTCCTTCATCCGTCCTCCATACATCCATCCATTTCTTTCATCAACCTTATCTTCTTTCCTCCCTCATCCCCCATTTCCTCACATCATCTTTCATTGTTCCTTTGTTTTCATTTCTGCCCCCGTGCCCCTTTATGATCTACCCACCCACCCTCCTTCTCCTCCATGTTTTTTTTTTTTTTCCTCTCACTTCCTTTCATTAATTTTTCACCCCCGCCTCTCTCTTTCTCCAGATCTTCTCTCTGGGCTACTGTCCGACAGGTGAGTGGCTGGCTGTGGGAATGGAGAGCAGTAATGTGGAAGTACTGCACGTCTCCAAACCTGACAAGTACCAGCTGCACCTCCATGAGAGCTGCGTTCTCTCCCTCAAATTTGCCTACTGTGGTACGTTCGCACACACACACACACACACACACACACACAAATACAAATATTAACTGGTTCCTAAATGTTTCTAACATTCTTGCCATTATTGACACATGCTTATCAGTACTCTGCATGCTATTGGTATTCAGTGTATGCACAGCATTTCTGGCTTCATGAGCCCTTTTCCTTTGTTTAACCTGTAGCACTTTGTGTGTCTGTTATTTCAGGCAAGTGGTTTGTGAGCACAGGAAAAGACAATCTGTTAAATGCATGGAGGACACCATATGGTGCTAGCATTTTCCAGGTGAGTGATGAGTGTGATGAGGATGAGAAGATATACGAAGTGCACACATGCACACACCTAAATGCTTCCATAGTGTGTGTCTGCCTGTGTATATGTCTATTTTTGTATTGGTACATATGCAAGCGTGTGTGTATGTGTGTATATATATAAAAGTGCCTATTTTGGGGTGCAGTCACTGTTGAAGTGAGCTTCCTGTCCCTAAGTTCTCTCTGCGTAGCTTCCCACACATGAGCACAGATGAGCTGAACCCTAGAGGCGAAAAGATTGGGAGCCTTTTTTCTTTTGGTTTTTTTTTTTATTCCATATTTGTTGATCCGAGTTTACTTGCGGAGGTTTATCAGAGAGTGGAGGCTGCCAGAAAAACCCCGAACACACCCAGGAAAATAAAAACAAAACAAAACAAAAAAAACACAGAATCATTATTTCTAATAATTCTGTTAGAGGAAATGTTGAAACATGTATATGCAGAGATGCAGAATTTTTCAGCTGAGCCAGTTCGTCTGGGTATGAATGAAAGCGTTTTGTGTGCATGTTTTGTGTGTGTGTGTGTGTGTCAGGCAGCCTGACCACTGTCATATTTCTGTAAAGTACAACCGGCTTCTGTCTGTCCCCGTGGACCAAACGGAAGATGCTGGTTATCTGCTTTGTTATCCAAATGCCAAATATTTCTCCTGCCAGACAGCTCCCTCCTGTCGCTGTGTTATACAGGCCTGCTTTCCTTCCTCTTCTTCTCCTCTGGTTTATCTCCGTCCTTTCCAGTTTCTGTCTCCAATGCTTTCCTCAAGCCTCTCACACTTTTCTCTCTCTCTCTCTCTTCTTGTCTGTCTTGTCTGCCGTCCTCTCTGCCTCTCTGTACTTACTCATCTTCATCTCTGCTAATCTCTCTGTACCTGTATCCCCACTTCTCTCTCCGTCCCTGCCTTTACGTTTTCCCCTGGGCCCTCTCTCTGACCTTTTATATTTTAAAATCCTTTTTTTCTTAGACCAGGCTTTCACTCTTCCTTCTTCGGTTTTCGCTCTGTTTGCATATCATGCATTTTCTCTCAATTCAGCTTCAGTGGCAAAAACATTCATGTGTAACGTTATTACACATTACAACATATTTAACATTTCATATTACATTTAGATTTTATTTAGAGAAAAATGTAAGTCACAAGAGGACGAATCTTAAAGGTAGAAACACTGACGCCATGTGTAGATGAAAAGAAAAAAGTAGAAGAAGAGAGATTTGCGAAATGTATTAACTTCCTGTCTTTCGTGCAACGTGGATTTCTTGACACAGTGGCTGACTTTGTGTGATTTGTTGTGTTAAGTCAATAAATTTGTTGGAAATAGCAGCTCTGTTGAAGCTCGCTGTGTCTTCTAGCCTCTGCCAATCGTCTTCCTGTGATTTCCCTCCACTTTGTGTCAGCTTCTGTTGAACTGGTGCGTCTCAGGCCCAAATAAACTCCGAGGTTATGATTGTCCATTTGGCCGTCTCAGTCCACTCGATGTTTTGGTCAGCTGTTGGCTGCTTAAGTGACATTTTTTAAGACAAATCTGATGTTGTACTGATGATTGTTTCGACGCTGGAGGGAGTCCAGTAGAGCTGAAACCATTTGTCACGTAATCACTTTCTTTATTGATAAAACCCATGTGAGTATCAATACATAATGCATAATTTGATCATATCTGGTCTTTTAAACATTGTTTTCTTTATTTTCTGACATTTTATAATCAGTTATTTATTTTGGTAAATACCACAATAATTGGTAAACTATTAGTAATCATTTTAGCCCAACAAAATAAAAAATTAATCTAGAGACTGTTTGAAAGACATAATTGCATGAGCTTCGTCTTGGTTGTTTGATGCCAACACATATTTTTAAACAGCAAGAGCTTGTTTGATGTTTTCCCCCCACAATTTGGGGGGAAATAAGACAGCAACACTTTGGTTGCTGTCTTAAGGTGGAATATTTGGTGCATCCTGTGTGGAAGAAAGAGATCACAAGCATCATCTTTGACTTCATCTGACTGTTTCAGCAGTTAAACTGGGTTCTCAGATCAGATAAAGATTTTCCTCAGTTTTGTTTTGGCTGTTGTTCCCAATCATTATATAATCGGGTTGGGTGAGTTTTTTTGTTTTGTTTGTTTATTTGTTTGTATATTTGGTGGTATTTTGATGTCTTCATTGTTTGCTTTAGCGAAGACATGCTACATGCTTATATATTTATATTTCTAAGAATGCAACATATCGGACTTAATGAAAGGAGGAGACTTGATTCATTGGCGCATTGGAAAGTAAGAATTGAAGAACTAAAAAATGGAATCAAAAGAATGAAGATTTTTCTTTTTCTTTTTTTCCCCCAGAAAGCAGACAGAATAAAAATATCATTGACACCAAACAAATAAATCACATCATAAACACCATAATGCTGGAAAATGTTAATTCTCTGAGTTTCAGGACTCCTCACTGCTGTTGTGTTTCATCCCGCTTTGCTTCTCCATCTCTGTCTCTGAAGCTTTACTTTCCTCTCTTCCAAACTCATCCTCTGGCTTGTCATTGCATTCCTCCCTCACAAACTCCCCCATTTCCCCCCTCCTGCTATCTTGGTATAGTATGAGGGATCCAGTGTGAAATGGCCTCTCACCGGTGGCTTGATGATTGACAGCCCTGCTGTGCCTGTAGCGCAAAGGGAGGGGAGATGAGGGGAGAGGAGTTTAGGGAGGAGCAGGAGGAGGAGAGTCTGGGAAGAAAGGAAGGAAGATAAATGATGATGGAGCTGTGAGAGAAAGGGGACGCAGAGGAGGAAGAGGAGGGGGGAGCAGAGGGCGCTTTACATCATCTAAAGCCAGGTGCCGGGGTCTGGCTTTCAGACACAGCAAAAAAGGAAGGACAGTGCATTTTACCAGTTCGTGCAGACTATCAGCATTATGCTGCAAGTGATGCTGAAACCTGCAGTAAATGAAGCTGTGTCTCCCCAGAGAGAGAGAGGGAGAGAGAGAGAGAGAGAGAGAGAGAGAGAGAGAGAGGAAGAGAAGGAGAGCAGCGCGTCTCAGATGAATGAGTCAGCATCCTGGGGCTGTGGCTGTTGTCTGTTTGGAAATAATTGCAGACTGTTTTGAAATGCAAATGTCTTGTATGATTGAGTATTAAGTGATGAGTCATTTCTTTTCTAACATCTCTCTTTGTGTTTGCTTCCTCCCATCTGTCTCCATCTCCCTCTCTCTCTCGCTCTCTCTCCTGGGTTTGTGGCCATGTCTCTCGCTCCGCTCCCAGTCCAAGGAGTCTTCGTCTGTGCTGAGCTGTGATGTCTCGCCGGACGATAAGTACATAGTGACGGGCTCTGGGGACAAGAAGGCCACGGTGTACGAGGTGGTGTACTGAGGGCCGGGGCAAGAAGGCCAAGGGACACGACGGAGACTTTGGGGTGGTTTTTGGGGGTGTGGAGGAAGTGCCCCCGGTTATCACCTGCTCCCAATCCTCATTACATATTCAGCAGCAGCAGCACCTCCGTCTCAGTCCTCTTGAGTCCTCCTGACCCTCACCCCTAACACATCACCCCCTCTCCCCTTATTTTGCTGTGACATAAGCTACTGTGGAAGCTCCCAAATGCCCCTTCCCCTCCTCCACCTACCACTTTTAGCCCAAGGACGAGGCAAGATAGCACAGACAGAGAGGCAGTAAAGAAACAGCAAGATAAGAAGGACAAAAGGAAATGAGCGGTGGAGCGTAATGATAAAGTCAGGAGGAGAGAGAAGGGGGGAAAGACGAGAAGGAGAGCAAGTGTGAAAGGGCGGGAAATGAAAGGGAGGAAGGATGAGGACAAGGAGGAGGAGAGAGGCAGGGTAATTAGGGCTGTTTCCTGATTAAGAGCTCAGTGGAAGGGAGGCCCCCAGAGGAGGCGTGGAGCAGCACTGTGGGAGCGCCAGCCAGGAGCACTGATACCACACAATCGATTCATTAGCCAGACAGTGGAAGCCTTAATGAGGCTGACGCCGCAGCTCGCTCTCCCCAGCGAGAGGTGTCAGGAGGTGGGGAATGATGACGCTCCTGAGATGGAGGGGGGGCCCGGCCAGATATCCACATCCACTGACATGAAACATAGACCACATAAGGTGCACGTCATCAAGCAGGAATACACACATGCATTTTGATAAACCCCCTAAGGTAATTGTAGGAAGAGAGAAACACACACACACACACACACACACAACACACAGAGCACCCAATTAAACATTCATCGCTGCGCTCCCCATCTCACTGCTTAATATCTATTTTATTTTGGTCTGACAAAGGCAGCGTCTAATGAGCAGAGGAGTCAAAGGGATTCTCCCCGGGCCCCCAGACACAAACAGAGAACATCAGCCGAGCTGTTCCCGCTAATTCCTCTGGATTGTTCTCCTGACACTGGGCGCTGCACTCACTCTCATTAAAGACACTGTCAGCTAGATGAAGTAGCAGCATGGCAACTTCACTGTAAGACAGACAAGAGGGCAAATTAACACCAACTGATTGCGCTATCGTCAGCAGCCTAATAAGCAGCGACTAATCCGATTCCTTTCAAATTTTATGCAACTAGTTGCTGTTTTCATTTGCAAACCAGATGAGATTACATGTTTATCGGAGTCATTTTCTCCATCTCTGCCTCCCTGCTGATGCGCTCGTGTTCAAAGTGCTCTGGCTAAATCTTGTTTGATGAGCTTGTGATTGCTATTAATTGCGATGCTAAAAACTTTAAAGGAAAAGTAGTTTTTTTGGGGGGGGGGGGGTATGCTTATTCACTTTCTTGCTGAGATTCAGATGAGAAGATTGATATCACTCCCGCGTATGTATGCTACGTATTGAAGCCGCCATCAGCAGTATGCTAGCTTAGTTTAGCATGAGAATCAGACTAATATCTCCTGGGAAGTTATTTTTGCAGGGTTCCATTTCACACGCAAAGATAAGAAAATAGTAAGAATGATAAAAAAATATCACCTCATCTTCAAATTGTAAATAATTCACTGTCAATAATGCACAACCTGCATTTTTAAGATTGCCGATTAACAACTTGTATCCAGTTAACTTTCCTAATATTTCCAGCTGCCTGGCAACCATAGGACACCTTTTTGACGATGAAATAAATTAGTTAAAAACGTTAAGAGAGTTTTAGAGCCGCTGACAGGTGGATTTTTCTTTTTGGCGGTTTCCAATTTGCTCGCTGCTGGCTAGCTTCTTGCACAGCGTACAGATGTGGGCCATATCAGTCTTCGATTGTCAGTCGATAAAAAAAATAAGTGCGTTACACAAATTTTTAAGCCTTTTTCTCTAAACCTGATTCTTACTTTCCAATCCTCCTTGGATCATTCTCCAAACTGGCAGGCAAACACTATATCAGAGCGCTCTGCTTCTGTGGAACATGTGTCACCAGCGTTTAGACTGAAAAAAGGCACATTTCAAGCTTTTCTTTTATTAGTCATTCATTTCAGTATTTTTTTATATATATAGTGATTGCTCGTCTTATGTAATATGTTTATGTATTGGGGTTGCCTATGACTGCGTTTCGGGTTTGGGGAAGCAAACAGAGGGATGCACTCACGTGGAAAAAAATGATTTCTTTAGCCTTTTTTTGTTTGTTCGCTTTGTTTTTTTAATCTGTATATTTTATCCTTGGTGATGGTGACAGGCAGAGGGCATACAACATCAGTGAAGAAAAAAGAAGTTGCTCTGTCTACTTTAAAATTTTTTTTTTTTTTTCCAACAGTGGTAGTAAGTGTACTTGACTCAGTTTTTCAGTCCTTATTATATAATTATACTCTGTTTCTGTTGAGTCTGTGGTCAGTGTTCAGAAGGCATCGGCTGCAACAGGTCAGTGCAGATTTAGCCATCGAACAGGTCCCACTTTTTACTGCATGCTTGTACAGCTACAGTAAAACGTTCTCACTCAGTTTTGCAGAAGGATGAATCCCGCATTAGGCCGACAGTATGCAGTTTAGTTCAGCTGTAAAATGTTCTAGCGCGATCTCTGAATCCTTGCTGGCACAGTCCACCATATTTCTGCTATCTTAATGGCAGAAATATGGTTAATGCCGCAGAGAAACAGAGATCGTCTGTACAGTTTAATGCCTTTCCCTGCCCCTTTCCCTTCCTGTCCTGTCGGTCACTGGCAGCCCTAAATGATATTCTCATACACAAGCTTGTATACTACTCAGAATGACGCTGTATAGTGGCTATGCATTTGGTGGTATGGCGTGACTATTTGGGACATTGTTGATACTCTCCTTTATCTGTCAGTTCTGTCTCTCCCCTGCCTGTGC
Source organism: Remorina albescens (assembly GCA_034769265.1). Classification (NCBI taxonomy): domain Eukaryota; kingdom Metazoa; phylum Chordata; class Actinopteri; order Carangiformes; family Echeneidae; genus Remorina; species Remorina albescens. The sequence continues at coordinate 21,608,266 of CM068489.1, read as the reverse complement.
TTTCTCTGCGCCAACGTTATAAAGCTATTTTTTTTCTGCTTTATGAAGCTCATGTTTAGTTTTTATTTTTAAAAGCCAAGGAACTTTGTTTTTCTTTTTTTTTATGCACTTTCTTCCCTCCTGATGCATTTCCCATGTGCTGTACAAGAAATGCTCTGTGTGGAAAAATAAACCAAACTTGTGTTCATCCTTTCAGGTGTCTCCTGAGTTGATCTTTTTCGTCATGTGAGTTGTTTCACCCTCAAATATAACAGCTTCTGGATTGACTGCTTTAAAATAGTTCTGATCCTTTTAGGGTGATTTATAAAAACCTTTGATTCCCTCAACTGTCATCTCTCATTATTACATAAAATAACTTTACTACCAAACGCCTGCAAACATCCCTATAGCCTCAGCCATTCTTCATTAGCAAATATAAGCTTTGTTAGTATTTAAGCTCAATGCCAGGACCGTAAGCACTTGTCTTGTTTCAGTCTGTCAACATCAAGAACAAGTTTTGCCCAGTTTGAATTCACAGCTTTTTGTCAACATTTGTCCCTGAAAACCTTCATTCACCTAGGAGGAAATAAACTTTCTGCACAGAAAAAAAAAAAAAAACCTAAAAAACCTTTTAGTATCCTGCCAAACATGCTACATTTCCAACGCTCAGCAGTTTGAGCTCAACCAGTGTGACACGATGTTGTTGACACAATGATGACATTTTCCAACCCATCACATTAACGAAAAACAGCAAAGCGGTGATGCAAGTTTTGCACAATACTGGCAGTACAAAAAAAAAACAAAAAAAAACCAACAACCCCATACTGGATTAACAATTGACCAGCGTTGAAGCTGTCTTCTCATCTCTCAGGCTCAGCACATCAAATAAACAGACAGAGCGAGCGACAGGGAGATACTGGGGCTCATTTCCACAGATCTGTGTATGTGGAGGGTTTTAAAAAGATGCTGACATGTTGGGCCTAAATTTAATTTTTTTTTTTTTTTTAAATAAAATAAGCATGTCAAATATATTCAAAGGCTGCATTTTTTAATTAGCAGCCAAGATTCCCTCGTTCACTGCATATTTTCAAAACAGGATCTATTCACATTTGTAACCATGTTTTCAGTGGGGGTGGGGCCGGATGATAGGGGTGTATCCACTGTGTTTCTCTAGCGGAGCCTTTCGTATAGATGTTATCCGGCCGCTTTTGGATATTTTTTGTGTGAAAATGTCAAATAAGAAAAAAAAGCCTTTGGGACATTTCACATGATAACGATTCTTCTGTCATGCCACTAAAAAGAGATCTGAGGCTGAAATGAGTTAACCCCGTGGGAAGTGTCAGCTGACACATCTGACCAGAGCAGAAAAAGGGAAAGCAATTTGATTTCTGTTTTAGCCTTTTTCTTTCCCCTAAAAATGTTTTGATTCTCAAGGCAACTGCTCACACTAGCTGGAAACTGTACACAGGTCTTAATAATAAAGCTTTGAGACGGTTCTGTGCTGTGATATGATTTGTGGCATTCACTGGCATATATTTTAACAGGTGAAAATCTTTGACTCAAAATACATGAAAGGAAGCTTAATGATTTAGTATCCACCTGCACGGAAACATTACAGTGTTGGCGTCCTTTCCCCTGTTCAGCTCGAGGTTCCTGCCTCTTAAAAGGAAACATTTCTTTGCCACTGTTACCAAGTGCTTTGCTCTTGTTGGGTCTTTGTAAATGATATTATAAAGAGAAGGTCTAGACCTGCTCGATTTGGAGTGCCAAAATAACTTGATAACTTTTGATAAAAACAAGCTCTCCCACAGGAATCTTTTTTTTCTTCTTTTCTCCCACAGTTAAAGCTTTTGTGACTTAGTCATGACATTGTCACCTGCAATCAGAATTGATATTATCAAAAATTATAATTGTTAATAATAACGACATCCCTCTTGGACTCTATTGCTACCACTCTGTAGATTACCTTTGTCTCGCCTTCAAAGCTCAGCAGAAAAGCAAACACAACAGCACAGCTACATTATTATCATTATTACTGTGAGGAGCTGTGAATCCCAATGCGTTCACGCTGCAGGTTTGAACCCTAAACACTTTCCCAAACGTCTGAGGTTGTACTGAGTGACAAAAGGAGACCCTTTGTGCTGCCGTTTCCCCTCAGTGGGAGACAGAAATGTTTCCATAGCAGGAGAGAGCGGAGGCAGTGTGTACTCACAGTTCACTTCCTTCATTTTTCATCTAAATACTTCTTAAATGCCTTTTTGGCACCTTGCTGTGAGCACACACACTTTTCTGGCTATTGTGGTTTAAACAAATATTCAACAAATGCTTCTTTTGACTTCCAAGATAAACCTGGCAAGAGAGTGACTATGTCTTGCGGTTGAAAAACACCTTTTCACAGTCAAACACACCCACCCACCCACACAGACACACAAACAGTTGATCTACCTCATTTCTGCCCTTGACACCGTTGAAACTGCAATGGTCCTTTCTGAAGGAGTTTGCCTGGTCATCCATGATAGAAAATGCTCAGGAAAGAGGACAAAAATTATTCAATGCAGATCAAAGACAAAAACTAGCACTTGAACAATGAGCCATATTACAGGGTGTTGTCTCAAAGCAAATCCAACTCACAGATGTTGTTTGCCTTTAGAGAACTTTATTTACATGTCCATATATAGCAAGGTTCAAGGTTCATGATGCAGTTGTGAAAATACCTGTCTGCCTATATGTGCCCTAACAAATACAATAAAAAAAAAAAAAAATCACATTTAATGTTGAGTGTTAAAGATGAAGACGATGTAGCAGACGCCCCGAAACTGCAGAGTACCTGTTGTGAGCTCTTTGAACTGACTTCAGCTTTTCTGTCCTTTGGGTCACAGTTCTGTTTTTTTTTTCCCGGGGCAGTTCCCTTAAAAACATCTCCAGAATAAGTCCATCTTTGTTCTTTAGTAGAAGAAAATAAAAAACTAAGAAACAGAACAAAGACAAACTGAGTCTCATGACACTTAGGAGGAAACTGAGCCCTGTTCTGTCACGCATGTACTGGAGATGATACAATCATGTTGCTGCTGAAACTTAACCAGGAGGGGAAAAAAAAAAAATAAAAATAAGAAAAAGTAGCTGGAACCTCACAGCACGCCATCCTGCCATCTGCCACGCATCTGCCGCCCCAAGGAGCAGCCACGTGCTGTGGACTCGGCTGGGGACCAGCTGACCCGGATAGGGGACTTTTTTTTTTGTTTGTTTAAACACAGCACAAGAATATGGACCGTATTTTTCCATTGAGAGAGTGTCCAGCCCTCATTGAACCCTCCCTACACTTCAGTCTTACATCTGTCTTCTTCCTCTCGATGCCCGTCCAACTGCTTCCGAAAAATTCAAAGGCTAAAAAAATAATTTTTTTGCTAATTTTTTGTTCACTACAGAGGTTTTATTTTGTTAAAAAAATGAAAAAAAGGGAACAAAACAAAAAGTTCTTTGGAGGAATCCCACATTTGCAGCTATAGACTAACCAGCGTTCTCAGAGCATTAAAAACAAAGTTTTAGATTTGTTTTTTTTTTTCCAGAGATGTGACTTTGTGCCCCCTTGCTTCTCTCTCCGTCTCATTTCTTTCACAAACGTAAACAAAACAACAAAGTACAAGTTGAGTGTCTCTTGCTTTCCATGCCACCGACGCTCTGTACAGTCATTGGTGCAGGAGGGAGACTTGGACCCGCCCCCTGATTATTAGGTTAACTTGTTCAGCCAATCAGAGTTCAGTAGATGACTTCATAGACTGTGGCCTTCTTGTCTCCGGAGCCAGTGACAATAAATTGGTCATCAGGGGAGATATCACAGCTGAGAACCGACGAAGACTCCTTAGACTGAATGGAGACAGAGAAGAAAAAAAACATTTGCTACAAATATTCAACCAATCAGGATATTTACATAAACAGTAATGCAAAAGAGTTCACATGTTGGCAGTTAGTTAACTTAAAAATGATGAATTTGCGTCCTAAAATAACCTTTCAGTAAGTAAACAAGAAGATGAAAGAAAAGGTAAAATGAAAAAGAAAGTTTGGAAATCCTTCAAATGAATTTTTTCCATGCCAGAGAACACAATATCTCATCACATAATCACATTTTCATGGTTCATTTTAAACAAACAAACAAAAAAATAAATAAATAAAAATAAAGGAAATGAAAAGGAAAAACCTCGACTGTGGTTTAAAAATTCTGTGCAGAAAACTCTACCTGGAATATGCTGGATCCATAAGGTGTCCGCCACGCATTCAGAAGGTTATCTTTGCCCGTGCTAACAAACCATTTACCTACAGGACAACACACATACAGCCATCAACAGATAAAGCCTCAGGGGAGGCGAGATATGGAGAAGCCTGAGGGGGAGAGCTGCCTTTGTAAAGAGCGGGGTGAGGTGAATGGGAGGAAGCTGTTTCTGAATAATGAAAGAAGCAGAAGATTTGTTCTGCTTCTCTGTGATTAAATACCCTCAGGTAATGTGATGTAACCAAACCATCAATCGCGTCTGTGTGTGTGTGTGTGTGTGTGTGTGTGTGTGTGTGTGTGTGTGTGTGTGTGTGCGCGCGCACGCACGTACCGCAGTAGGCAAATTTGAGGGAGAGAACGCAGCTCTCATGGAGGTGCAGCTGGTACTTGTCAGGTTTGGAGACGTGCAGTACTTCCACATTACTGCTCTCCATTCCCACAGCCAGCCACTCGCCTGTCGGACAGTAGCCCAGAGAGAAGATCTGGAGAAAGAGAGAGAGAAGCGAGGGGATGAGACAGTAAAGTACAGATGATCATCAGCATCCTTTGCACATTATTGCCCATTAGTGAGGACTGTGTGAGTCAGATTTTTTTTGTGTGCGTGTGTTGTGTGTACCTGCGAGGTGAAGTCGTGTTGCTGCAGCTGGCGTCCCTCCCGGAGGTCCCAGCAGCGGACCGTGTTGTCCAGCCCCCCCGTCCACAGCTTGGTGCCGTCATTGGAGATGTCAATGCAGCTCGCTCCGTCCGTGTGACCCTGGAACTGCCTGCAGGGAGGAGACGCACAAGTTATTCAGAGGCAGCACTAACTTGTAGCTTTCGTTATACAAAGAAAATGTTTAACAAATGGTTTAAAACACTGTAGTTTATCTAGAAAGTATTTATTACTATTTATTACTATTGCCTGTAGACAAAAATGGGAGCATGGATGGATGTTTGTCTCTGAAGTGTTATAAGTACTGCCACCATCGACACTGACTTTAACACAGTGATGGTTTTATAAATCAAATTCTACATTAATGTATTTTTACATTAACTGGGACAAGAATATTCATTTTCCAGGGCAGTTGTTCAGAAGACAGAGAGAGCACAACCTTGGGAAAACCTGGACAATTGGCAACCTTGAGTGTTAAAATTAGTGTTGTTACGGGGACGTAAGTATTTCACATGGAGCAGAGCCACACACTACAGCAATCATAGCCTCCTCTTGTTTGCAGAGCTTGTCCCTTGATACATAGAAGTGTGTATTAGCTGGCAGAGCATTGCCTTCTTAAACACACACAGGATTAACCTAATTTCCTTCACTATAATCAGTCTTGCTTGTTAGTTGAAAACTATCTGGCAATTTTTCATTTTCCAACTCCAACGCAGCCACTCCCTCTTCTCCTCTCCTACCTGACCAGCGTCTGGTTGTGAAGGTCCCAGACGACGATGTTGCCGTCGCTGCAGCAGGAGAAGCAGACCTTGTTGTCAGGGGAGATGGCCAGTGCGTAGCAGGCCGGAGCAGATGACGTCAGCTCTGCCTTGATGCGGGGAGTTGGCGTGGCCAGATCCCAGATGGATAGCGTGCTGGCCTCACCGCCAACAATCAAGGTCCGTCCGTCAGAAAGCAGCTTGCAGGAGCGGATGTAGTTGTCCCTGTTCTGTTAAGCCACAATAAAAGGAGAAATATAAACATTTATACCTGTGATATATTCTGCAATTCACTGTAATTGACGACAAGGGGATACCCATATGGAGCTGCAGCAGCAGTATCCCAGCCATAACTACAGAAGCTGGAGGGTTTGGCTACAAAGGTGATTCAACATCTAAAAGTGTTTTTATGTGTGAAAAACAAGAGTATCACTTTTGTTTTTTGGTCATAAAGCTACATTATTTGGCACAAACTTTAAATACAAGTCTGCAACAATCCATCTAACTGCGTCCCCTCGTCCCTCGGGTCTCACCAGACAGTCCAGCTGGGCCATGGGGCTCTTGCTGCCCGGCTGGCTGATGTCCCACACCTTGACGCAGCCTTTTCCTCCAGTGTACACGTGGCGCGTCGAGGTGCTGATGGTGACGGCACACACCACCTCTCCGTGACTCAGGGTGTGGATCTGACGGGCGTGGCGAGGAATTCCCGGGCCCAGAAGGGCGTCAGGGGGAAAGGGCACAGGCTGCATCTGGCCATCTGCGCTCACGTGGAACGAGTAGGCGCTGAAGAGAAGTGGGATGGAAGGGATTCAGTTTATTCAGTGTGTGTGAGTAACTTGAAATTTTCCAAATTCACATCAACTCAAGGCTTTCTGACTATTACAAAGAAGTTTCTTAGTAATACCTGTCAGAATTTTTCTTACCTCATCTACTTGTGATTTCTGGAAATAGTGACTAAAACATTCACACAGAAACACTACATACTACACAAACACTTCAAAATGTTTGGATAACTAAAGACAAAAAAGGGTAAATAGAGTATTTGTTGTAATAATGTGTGTACCTGTAATAACTAAATAAAACTGATGAACTGAACTGAGTCATTCATCTGAGGTAACACGAAAGTGGAGCCAGACATGGAAGGCACGTTGCTAAAGACAATTTTCAAGTGCTTTAAAGGTAGAATACTTAATTCAAGAGCTTTAATGTATGAATACAGATTGTATAATTTAATAAGAAAACGTTGAGGCTGTATTTTTTAACAGTTCTGAAGGAAACAAGCCATTTATTTATTAAACATTTTTCTCCTTTTTCTTCCTTTTACTTCCTTTTATACCTCTGATTCTTCATCTTTCCAGTTCTTTTCTCCTCACCTGAGGAGAACTTTAGTGTGACTAGGTGAAGATTTGAACGATAGTAGTCGAGGTAGAGGAAACTCACGGTTTTCCGGAGGCAGCTGATTGCAAGCTGGCAGGCAGCCCAGGGACCCTCATATGTGGGTGTGGTGACTCGTAGCCCACCTGGAAGAAACAGAAATACCCTTATATGAGAAAAGAGGTGAAAGGAGAGAATTCACTCATTCACTGGGTAGTGCAGAGACAGTATCAGATGAAAAATCATAATAAAATGAGATCACATAAACATAAAAAGAATTCTCAAGAGCCATGGTCAGATTCTTAACAATAAATGAGAAGGCAACCTCTTCCCTCTCCTCTCCAGCCTAAATGCTTTCTTTTTTGTGCATAGACTATCCCTCCCTTTGTCCTGTCTGACAGGTTTATATGCTGAGGTGTGGCATTTGACAGAGACACTGGAAAGACAAATTATCTGAGGAGCGTCAAGCTCACCACAGGGGAGCGTCCATAGCCTGCGGCAGCTGCTGCTGCTGCTGCTGCAGCAGCAGCTCCGTTCATCTGGGGGGAGACCAAGTGGAGGCCAGCGCTGTAACCCGCCGCCCCAGGCAGGTCTCCGTTCACACCTGGAGGAGGGAGGCCAAAAGCCCCCGGAGGGTAGGCTCCCTGCACCGCCAGAGGGTTCCTGAGACCTAGAGCTGAAGGAAGGAAGGAGGGAGGAAAAGAGTGGGTTAATTTGGCATGAATTATTAAAGAGAAGAAATTATTGATTGAGGCAGAGAATTCAGAGTGCCAGTTATTCCATGAGCTCTAGATATCACTTAAACACAGGATCGAATAAGATGCACGTTGTTATTAATGTGACTGGGCCTGCAGAGGCTGTCAGTTAGTGAGACAGCTGTGACTGACAAGCTGTGGATAAGCTGCCACCAAAGGCAGGACATCACCAAGTGCAGCACTAGACCACTACTGACCCCTGCTGGCCGCCATTACTTACTGCATCAAGCCAGTACCTGCCATGTGTGCATCTGTGTGCGTGTGTGCAGTCATACAGAGCTTCCTGCTGTGTGTGTAGCTGCATCTACAAGCGTGTACATGCATGCACAATGACGTGGGTGTGTGAAAGTGTTGTGGGACCTAACAGGTGATGTGAATAAAAAAAAAAAAAGAGAGCAAAGAGATACACTGGAATAGATAGAGGCTCATTATGAAGCAGCTCACAGTCACAGTCCATCACCTCTCCTAATTTTTCCATTTAAAAAGTGAGGTGCGCTGAATATTTTTGCCCACAGCTGCTTATTAAGTCCAGATGGTGGTCGGTGGTGAGGAGCTGGCTAACACCCATACCAACTACTGCGGTCCAGTGTTGATAGAATCACCACATGTAACAAAGCCAGCACAGGCTAAAAGCTGTCTCGGCAAATACAGATTCCTTTTTTTTAAATGATCCCTTGTGTGCACTGCAAGCCGATGTCCCTGAGAGGAAGGCTGGAAATGCGTGTCTTTCTGTCTTGTCAGCAAAATGACAAGAAATAAAAAGAGAGTTTCACATCAAATCAAGGCTTTCTGAAGCTAACTGCTTTCCTCATGATTACCAGCAGAGGACATGTCCCCTGTGTGTGTGTGTGTGTGTGTGTGTGTGTGTGTGTGTGTGTGTGTGTGTGTGTGTGTGGGGGGGGGGGGGGGGGGTAAAACCAAGGTTAGGAGACGACCTTACCAAGGGGGTCAACACCAGGCTTGCCCGGGACAGGTCTGAATTGTGGGGGTCCGCTTGGTCCTGGGGTGTTGGACTCCTGAGACATTGGAGTCCCGGGCTTCATACCTGGAGTACTGGACTTCTCCCTCTGGGAGAGCGGAGAATTAAGAGAGAAGTGTTTGAAGGAAAAGGAAATAAATGTACAATGAAAAGTGAAATAAACAGACTTTAACGTTAGATGTATGGGAGTTGTTTTTTTTTTTTTTTTCTCTCTTTTGCCATAAGGGGTTGCCGGCCAGTGAAGAAGAAGAAAAAGCCAAAGAAAAGCACACAGTGAAAAAAAGATAACTTTAAGGATGACTGAGGGCAGGAGGAGTGCTGTGGGATGTCAGCAGCCCACACTGAAGGTGTGTGGTATGTTGAATTTACAGTAAGATAACTACTGACCCCAAACAAAAGAGCAGAATTTAGTGTGTGCTGACAACACAGCACTGACGTCCTGCACTGAAACATATGTCAGATGTCTGAATTCACATGCGCCATCATATGGATGTGTTCGTTTACCTGTGGGGGCTCTTTGCCGCGGGAAGGGGAGGCGGCGCTGCTGGAGGAGGCCAGTGAGGTGGGACTGGCCTGTGGTGGACCCTCCTTACGAGATGGCGGCATCTTGTCCAAACCATTCTCTCTGGACGAGTAGGATTGCACACTGCGGGGGGATGATGGGTCCTGAATTCACAAAACGCATAAAATTGTATCATACTGGGCAGAAATAAGAAGAAGTTCGTCATCCTGCAGTATTTTAGTACTGAAGGCCACATGGATCACCTGGGAATCCATTATTGTTCATTTTTTCCCCGAAAGAAAGTCTTTCCATATTTCAAGTTTGTCTTTGAAACACAAGACAGGGACTCTTATAAACACTTTAACTGGTTTTCGTTGCTGCAATTCCTCCAGTTTATACTGGTAATTAAGAAATCACTTCCTAATGTGCTAATAAAAAGGAATACATTGTCCATGATCCCTGTTCGGTCCTAAAATGTATCTGGAGTTAATATAAAGTTTCAGTCAGTTCCAAGTTTGTCCAAAGTTTCAGCGAGTATGAAGTGTAGGCTCACTCACTGTTATAATTAGAAATTCACAAAGCATAATTTTATTTTAACATTTGTTCATGTTTATAGGGAAAAAAGTTTCCCCCCCAAATCTCTGTCATTGACTTGACAGCCATCCTGTTTGCACCAATTCATAAAACTTCAACAGTCACACCCATAGTACTGTACATTAACGGGAACTGCAGTGGTGTGCTTTGTCTCTGCCTGTGTATTTTATGGTTGTTTACTGAGAAATTAGGGCAGATAGAGGTGGAGGAGGATGGGGCGGGGGGTGTATTATTGTTATTATGATTATTCAGATGGTCCTGTTGGGTGTGTTTACATGGTGTATGCAGATGAAGGCGGTGAAGTGAGGCCAACATAGGCCAGCAGCCGCCTACTAACCTCATCCACCACCAAATTATCATCACTCTTATCCGCATCGCTGCCCTGAGAGAGAGAGAGAGAACGTGAGATCAGATATTCTGCTCTGCTGTATGATATATGTAGATTACATGTAGAAATATACAACAGACACAAACACACAAAGAGTAACACACAAGTAAGGGTGTCTATGTGTGCACACTGATGCATTTTAATATGTTTTATGGAACCTCTTTTGCACCTTCTCAAGAGCTTCAGACTCCAAATAGAGGAACATGAAACAACCTATCATGACAATTTAATGGCCAAGATGGTTGAAATTTTGACAGACAATAGGAATCTTATGAATTAATAGTAGATGTTTCACTTGCAGTGCTGCAATTATTAGATGTTCCTCGTGTTTTTAATATTTCAAATGGAGTAGTGGCATTTAATACATTTGATAATAAAGAATCTACCCAAAAAACAATCAACTCTGACAGAAGATAATCCATCACATTACTTAATATGTCTGCTCTTCAACATTGATGTGGATATTTCAATTACTGACTAAAAAGAGAGCAGGTCTTCAAAGTCCACCAGGGTCTTTTCTGATGAGAACTGGTCAAGTTGGGTGAAACTTTCCTTCAGTTACTTAAACATTTAACAGTGTTATGAAAGCGTCCTCACATAGTCTGTCATGAACTCCTTCTCATCAGCTTTCCTCTTCTTGCCGTTGCTGAGGTAGTCTGCTGGACGACCCTTATCCCCATTGGACAGAGAGCTCTGCAGGGAGGAGAGGGGAAGCAGAGGATTGGGGCAAGGAGGGGTGTGGGGGCGGGGGGGATTGAATACAGAAAAAAAGTGAGTGATAAAAAGCAAAGGGGAGGTATGCATGGAGGTACAAAGCACAGAAGAAAAGTGAGAAGGAGAGGTGAATGAAGAAGAAGGGAGTCAAGGGAAGAGGGAAAGGAAGTGGGTGATAATGAGGTGAGAGGGACTACATAAATCATGTTGGGCTCATAAGCTGCAGAGATGAATGTGAAAGAATATGAGTCTCCATCGATCTGCCAGCTCACTGTGTGTGTGAGGAAGAAAGAGAAGGCTTCAAGTGTTGTGTAAGGCAGCAGCAGAAAGAAAGACTGGACTGGTCTGCATGTGCTTTGGCATTGAGAGTTCTCTTTAAACCAGCATTATCACAATTTTTTACTTCTAGTAAAGTGGTGTAGAGATCTAAAAATTATACAGTGACTGAAAAAAAAGCCAAAGACAGACAAAATTAAGCCAATAAGGTGTTTTTAGAAAATACTCAAAGCAACCAAAACCTGTTTTATCAAACAGTGTATAGTCAATAAGTGTAATACTTATTCCTCATCAAACATCATGTAAATGTCACTTTATTTTAAATCTCCTTGAAAGAACTGCCAATAAGTGATAGTAAATATAGGGAGGCAAAATACAAAAAAAAAAAAAAAAAAAAAAGTGCATGTTTGTAATTTGTACTTACTGGTCCTGCTTCTCGATCTGCTCATTCCAGACAGCCACAGCCAATACAATCAGGCACGGGACAGGACGAGAAAAGCAGATGAGGACACACATGCAGGACAAACACACAAAAATCCAATATTATAAGACATCACTTTACATTGCTGTGCAGCTGACTCAGTGGAAAAATATCCCTACGGAGTGTTATTATCAGCAACACTCCTGTGTCCTGCCAAAAGAACCAAAACAGTGCCAATCATCAGAATCCATCGAGCGAAGCTCGGGTTTACTCAAATCCCAACCTCAGAGGGATGTTTTCATCTCCAAGAATACAATCCAGCGCTTGTCTTTGCCCTAAACTCATCGAAAGTTTTACATCTTTACTTTGGGGGGAAAAAAACAAAAAAAAAAACAAAAGACAAGTCAGCAAGCATTAATGTAATATTTAACGTGGTTGTGTACCTCTGTGGTGTTCTGCAGCCGCAGCAGCGGCTGCTGCCTCCAGGTGAGCTCTCTCGTCCTTGGCAGCCAGCTGAGCGCCCAGAGCCCCAGACAAGGCCAGCAGGCTGGATCCTCCACCGAGTGCTAGGCCTGGGTGGGGCAGTCCTGATGGGTGCGGGCCCACTGGCAAACCCTGGGCATGCTGGGAGAGGTGCTGTGCTTGGAGCTGCTGCTGTAGGGATGGAGGGAAGAAAAAGGAACAGAATGGGAGGAGACAGAAGAAAGAGATTTGGGTGACTTACGAGCACTAGAGGAAGTGGCTCAACAGGAAGTGGTCAAGAGGAGGAAAGGAGGAAAGAAAGGGAGGGAACCAAGTGCTGAGGTCAGGGCAGTGGCTCTGGGGGCAGATCAATTTGATGGGAAATTAAATAATAAAGAACTGAATCTAACTGTCGATAAATTTTATTTTCATTAAAATAATATATGGAAAATTATATGGGACAATTAATGCTCTTATTAAATTGTGATATTTTTGGGGCTGGTGAGGACACTTGAATAAAAAGAAAAAAATTTGAACCTGTCAAAATAATAAAATATCTTTTTTTTTTTTATATCAGCCAATAAACCTGTATATTTATTTTATAAGTGGGCCAAATGATGATTGCCTCAATAAAAGGAAAAGAAAAGGAGGAAAAAAAAATTAATAAATGGGAGTATAAGGTACACACGCTATGAGGCAGAGGGGGGAGCCCACGTACCCCTATCGAAGCATTTAGCTCCCCCATGGTCACCTGTTTGGCGCGCTCCATGGCCTGGACCACCTGTTGCTGGTGCTGTGGAACAAACCAAGAGGTCGGTAAAGGCAGGTGGCTTCAGCATTTAATAGAGCAGCTTAAAATTACTTTTCCTTCTTAACAGCACCAATATTCATTACATTTAACATTTTTATAATTACTATGAAAGTGTTCATACTTTCAAACAGCGTATTTGAAATACTGATTAATTTCTTTCTTTTTTCTTTTTTTTTTTTTACCTGCTGGGAATCATGTGAACGCATGCAACCATTTGGCGATTGGGGAAAATGAATCTGCTTTGAAGTTCTGTCCATCTGCAGCTATCTGTGTGTGTGTGTGGGGGGGGGGGTGTTATGTGTGTGCCTGCGGCTGTGAGTTATATTGATGAATGTGTGTAGTATACATGTGCATGCCTTCTGTGTGGCCTGCTGTCAGACAGGAGAGACTGCTGAATGCTGTACAGTGTGTGTGTGTGCATGCATGTGTGCATGTGCGCATGTGTGCATGTGCATGCAGACGTGTGTGTGTGTGTGTGTGCATGCATGTGTGCATGTGCGCATGTGTGCATGTGCATGCAGACGTGTGTGTGTGTGTGTGTGCGCGCGTCTTTTCCACACCTCCTGTGACAGGAATGGGATGAGCTGAGCACAGATCACATTCAACCGCTTGGCAATCTCCGTCTGAAAGAAGGAAGGGGAAAAAAAAAAAAGATACTGTCACTTTGATGAATAAACACAAGCACACACAGCCAGGACTGAGCACGAACAAACAAGACAACACACACACTCACAAAGGTTACACACAATACACACAAACAGTGTGGCTGTGGCCTGTTTCTGCCAGGGCCAGTGTGGTAAATATTTCAGCTGCTTACATCTGGTCCATGCAAATGGAAACTCTGCCAGGAAGTTTGACTAAAATATTCATGGACAGCATCTGCTGTGGCCACAGCCAGCCCACACAGACTGAGCGAGTGTGTGTCTGTGTGAGAGAGAGAGAGAGAGACACGAAGAAAAGATGCAAGATTCACCATCTTTTCCCGATGTGTCTGTCTGTGTGTGTGCAGGCATGTGTCTCTGATGTGTCCTTGCATGTCTGTTTGTGTGCGTTTTTGCAGTTCGCATGCTTGTGTGTGTGTGTATGTTTCCTGCTGGGGGTCAGTGATTCTTGCTGTGGGTGTCTGTCTCGATCTGCTCTACTAAGCAGCCAAGAGCCAACTCTTCCTCCCTTTCTCCTTCCTTCCTCCTCATCATCTCTCTTTCCATCTCACTCCATTTATCCCTCTTTCCATCCATCCATCCCTTGTTCCGTTTCTCCCTTCCCAGTATAAGTGCAGTAATCAGCGTTACAAATGCTGCCATGTGATGTCTAATGCACACAAACAGACACGCACACAAACACGTTTAGTGGCAGGCCCAACAAGGCCGTTAGGGCCAGTAATGATATGCATGCAGAGATCATGACAACATCATTATGGCCGCAGGCTGTTTGTCTTCTTGACAGCTAGGCTCTGCTGTGTGTGTGCGTATTTGTGTGTGTGTGTGTGTGTGTACATGTGCGCACACAAACACACACACCCCACCCTCTCCCTTAAGTGATTTATTGATGCCGGACTGAACTTCCGCCCCCTCCCTCTTCCTCGCTCTTCCTCTCACATGCTCTCTCTCTCTCTCATTCCTCTAGCTTGCCCACATCCTTCCCTCCCGCTACTCTCCATTTTTCAACCAGGCAGTGTAGCCCCTCCCCCCTCTCCATCCTTCGAATCCATCACCCCGCATCCCAAGGGAGACACAACGATTTCTTGTTAAGAGAACTCCAACTACTAAATGACATCTTCAGGAAAGAGAGAGAGAAAGAAAGAAAGAGAAGGAGAGAGGAGTGTGTGTGGGGTGGAAGTGGGGGGGGGTGAGCAATTGGGAGAAGGAAGATAAAGAGGGGAGGACAAAATGAGAGAGGGGAAATGAAACGAAGAGGTGAGGGAAGGAGAGGAGGAGGAAAGGGGCAGAGCGTGTTGAGGAAATGACAGCCAATGAACGAAGGATCTAGGAGGGAGAGGAGAAATAGACAGAAAGAAGAAACAGAGGGAAGGCGGGGGAGGAAATCGAGATTGTGGGGTGGGGAGGTGTGGAGTGGCAGCAGTGGCACATCAAAAGCGAAACGATTGAGTGAGATGGTGAAATGAAATGAGAGAGAGAGAGAGAGAGAGAGAAAGAGAGAGAAAGGGAAAGAGAGGGGAGACAGCAAGAAGGCAGTGACCTGATTTAAAGTGAAATTCAGCATGGACTGTGTCTGCAAGGAGACCAAGGTGGATGGAGGATGTACAAAGGAGAAAAAAGAGATAAAGAGAGAGACAGAGAAATCAATGGAGAGGATGGGAGACAGGGATGGTGAAGAAATGGAGATTAAGAGAGAGAAGCATTAAAAAAGACAAGCAATTGAAAGGAATGTGGAAAAGAGGATGGAGAATCAGAGCAGACGTGGGAGGGATGGCGGGGTGGCTGGATGGATGGATGGAAGGAGGGACAGAGGGAGGGAGCACAGAGGCAATAACAGACAGGGGTGAGAGAGGAGGCTGTTTTGGAGTAAGGACAAAATATTCTCATCTGTCTGTGGTGGAGAAATGAATTCTGTTTGTGGATCCTATTAACACCTCCACAGCATAACAGAGCTATATATAGGTCCATCAGAGAGAGGACTGACATTACAGTGGTAAAGAGACAAAGAGAGAGACACACAGAGACACACACACACACACACACACACACACACTTTCCTGAAAAGCATTAGTTATTTGGAATAAGGCTAATGGGAACTAAAGAAAGGAGGCAGTGATAGTAACAGGAGAATAATGCAAAGCATTAGGGGTTTGGGGCAGGAGGGATAAGAGACAGGGCGAGAGACCTATAGATTTAGAGAGAGGGCACAAGCTAGAGGTCGCTCACCTGTTTGTGCATTTCAATGTTAAGGCCGTATGACATCTCGTAATACTAAAATAGAGAAAAAAAAAAGAAATCAGTTAATAAACGATCTTATATAAACCAGAATATCAGACATACACCAGCTTTCCTGTGTGGAGTACCTAAAGAGGGATTTTTTCTCTTTACAATTCAAATATCTATATCATAGGAATGACTGATATGTACATTTTAAAAAGACTGAATGAGGACACAAAGGCAGAGTTAAATGGAAATGCGTTTTTAATCCCAAACCAATCTATATTTCAAATAGAATGAAAGAAAATCTGTCAGTTTTTGCAAACACTGGGGAATTAATGGACATTTTTCAACAAGTTGAATCATTTGACCTGATTAAAAAATTACGTGCTTTAAATTTAACATGTTTTTTTTTATCTCCTATAACAGCTGCAATTATTTGTGTCACAGCAGCTAGTTTGTCTGTTTACTTTAGCTTATCTGCACAAAGATAAAATTCAGAACTGATAAAAAAAAAAAACAACTTTTCAGTCTCAGTCTGGTAATCTTCTACACTTTTCTTATAGCTAACAAATCCCATGAAAAGCTCAAAGCCAACTATGAATTATCAATGCTTCATTGGGGCTGCCGGAATTACTCGCTTGCAGACCAAATATGTATTAATCTGCAGCTAAAAATAGTTCCCAACAAATGCACTATTTACTCATTTTTAATGAATGTTTCCTAAAAACTACAGTTCCCAGCTGGCGTTGGATATTATTGGGTCTTTTTATGTTTTAATGAAATGAAACTATCATTGTGAAAATTTTTTAAAACCTTATCGTCCTCAGTGGGACTAAATGGGTTTGAGGCCGAGTCCCAAAGACTTAGCAGGGAAGTCTGGAAGTATTTATGGATTTATGTGCTGTTGGATTTGGTCTTTTCACAAGATTTGATGAAAATAATAAAAATAAAGTAACAAAGTAAACTGTAAAACAAAAAAAAAAACAAAACAAAGAGGAAAGATTGAAATGATGCCATGGTGTTATTTTGCATATGACATTTCATCCATCATTTTTAACCAGACAAATTCAACAGTAAGAGCCATGAACCACTTTCAAAATCCTTATCAATGTTCCCAGCTTCAAACAGTGTCAGCCCGAGCATGTACGCTCTAAAGTGCCCATATGTCCCTTAAAGCAAATCACCACTAGCTTCACCTTGACTTTGCTGAAAGTCAACGGCTCTACAATGACCCAGAGGCACATTTTGAAGCCAGAAACGCTAAGCGAGACAGGGAAATTGTCAGTGGGCAGAGAAAGGTTACAGACTATTACAATAATCATGTCTAATGTGAGCTTTTTAACCCCATCATCCATCCAAAAGTACAAGGAGCTGTGAGGAATGCAGAAGGAGCTCGCTGTGCCTCTACCTTTCTGAGATGGACGAAAAAGGGGAGCATTTTAAAGTCAGATGCTCCGAAAAGTGACAGGCTGACATTTGCTTTTCAGCGTGGCTGGTTGTGGAGAGAGGAGATTGGCAGTTGGGCAGCCATAACAGTCTGGCAGGATGGGAAAGGAGATGGCAGGGGTCCTCTCTCTCCAGACATCTTTTCTGGCAGTTAGCGTGTGTGTGTGTGTGTGTGTGTGTGTGTGTGTGTGTGTTGTGCAGGTGTGTGTTTGTAGCACAAGTCTGCAACTGTGTAGGTGTGTGTATCTATACGCTTGTGTGCATGTTTCCCTCTGTGTGTGTGTGTGTGTGTGCGTGCGTGCGCTCCTCTTTCTGTGTGCGTTTGTCTGCCTCCATAAAAGACGCCTTTCCTGGCAGCTCTGCTAGGCAGTTGGTGTGCCAAGTTTCGCCTGTTGCTTAGCAACATCCAAACTCCCCCAAATCATCAGCCAAGAAAGGAGACCTGGCCTGTGCTTGATGCCAGCTACCCTCTCTCCCCATCACTAAAACTTCAATCCCCCACCCAGTCTCTGCTTTGGGCCAAGACTGCCACATAGCTCTTTTTTTGGCATGGCAGGTTCTGGGCAGCCCCCATTCAGTCAGCTGTGGTGGTGTGTGCTTGTGATCACAGGTACATCAAGGCTGGAGGTTTTCTGGACTAAAAGAAAGAAAGATCTGCCATTTCCTTTCCCTCATAAATAAATAAATAAAAGATTTGCTGATCATATGTACATTCACAGAGTGCTGCCTCCGTGATGTACTGAGAGGAGAGAGTGTGTGAGCCTCATTTGTCGAAATGCCCAATTTATAAGGGCGCATTTTGGTTTTGATTCAAACCACACGTTCAGTTTTAAGTCATCCTGTGCCCTCCGAGTGATGACATAAAAAGCATCAAACCTGCAGTGAGTGGTGGAAAACGAAGCGGGGGTATTAGAGAACAGATCATGTGATCAGATTGGGCAGGGTGCGACCAGGATGACTGTGACAACCAGTGACACAGCAGTCGCACAATCACAAGTCTGAATCAGTCAGCAGGCTGAAACTACCGAGAATTATGATTGATTAATAAGCTTATGATTATTTTTCCTCAATCTATAAATGTTGTCTTAGTTGTCATTGCTATCAACAAATACCAAAGAGGTGTTGGTGCTTCATATATGACTAAAGATTATGATGAAATCTACTCCTTGTTAGATGCTTTTATCTGTCTATTTACTATGTTACTTTATTTATGATGTTTATTGGCTGCGCTGACAGATGCTGAAAACAATAATTATTTCTCAAAATCTGACATAAAAGGACATGCACATTTCTTGGTTTGAACAACTAACAGCAAAAGTTATTGACTAGCCAAAGAAAAATTATTAGAATTGTTGCCAATAAATTTTCTATCAATACAATAATTGAAGAAGCACCAGCAGTGTAACTGACCCAGTGTAACATTTTGTACATTTAAAAACGGTGCTCAATTTTTTGTTCTGTAGTTTCATGTAACACGTTTTGTTTTGGCTTCAATTACAATCAAAAAAGGCATTTGAGCATAGACGCTTGTGATTAGGTACTACAATCTAGTGGTGATGTGTTACAAAACCAAAATTAAACTTGTGAGTTTAATGTTTAGATATATAAGCAGAATATTTCATTGAACAAAGATGATCAAAGGTCTCAAATGTTCATTGTTCTGAGCTTATCCTGAATCAAACGCTGGAGTTTTGATTGATAAGAAACAATGTGACTGAAATGAGTAAATAAACAAACAACAGAATCATACGCGGCTGACAAATTGTAAGACTGACTATCAAACTTGGACTTGCTGAAAACTGGCAAACACCAAAAGAGCACGAGGTTCAGTGCACAGCCCTGAACAGATGGCCCAGGAGAGTATATCTCAGATGCAAGATGAAACACTCAAACACAAGCACAAGCCTGCACGCCCATGTAAGTGCTGTTTATTCTGCAGTCTTATAATATGTGTGTGTGTGTGTGCGAGTGTGTGTGGTCTTGTGTGTGGTTTTTTGGTGGGTGTTGTTTGGCAGCTGTTAGCAGATGAAAGGGATTCACTGCACTTGTTCTGAGTGTATGCAAGGAGACTGGCCTATGTGTGTGTGTGTGTGTGTGTGTGTGTGTGTGTGTGTGTGTGCGTGTGCATGTTTATGTGTGTCTCTGCGTGTATGTGTATCTCACCATAACATAGTGTCTCTGGATCTCGGTCTTTTCTGTCGCTAGTTTCTCACACTCCAGCTTCAAACTGCAATGCAGAGGAAAAAGTGGAACAAATAAAAGAGGTTAGTTTTGATTTGTATCATATTCCCGAATAAAAGACACAATGCAATTAACAACATGATGGCAAATTACTCTGCTACCCTGCTCTCTCTTTCATTCCCCCTCCTCCCTGTCCCTCTCTTTTTCTCTCACATTCGGTGGGGGAGGAGGGAGGTGACTGTGGTGCTGACAGCCCATTATCACCTCAGAGCAGAGCAGAAATAGACGAAGTCATGCTCCCAGGCTGAAATCCAGCCAAAACTGCAGGCGGGCACATCCAAGGTGTCTTTCCCTCTTGCTGGACATTTTTCAATCTAACCATGTGACCTCCTCCCCTCCTCATTTCGCTGCTTCCCCAATTACCAACCAGCCTATACATCCTCACATCTGTCTGATTCTGATTCCCCCTTCCTTTACCTTCAACAGCACACCTCGCAGACTTTCATTAAAGTCTGAATTTGTGCTTTAAGTGGGTCAAATGTGTCAGTTCTGTCTGAATACATCTGATAAATCAGCCTAATCCCTGTTTCAACGATCATTTCTCTCTTCTTGTGTTCAGGACATGATGTATGCGTTTTGTAGTCTGCAAACACGTAAGGCTATCACAGCTAGAGTAAGGCCTGGTGTGGAAGCTCCTTCATAAACAAACAAACACACACACACACACACACACACACACACACCCCTCTGAAGTGATGGCAGCCAAACACCTCTCCCATATGTCCCATATTTTTGTCTGTCCACTATGCCTGCTTGTCTTGCCTCACACCCAAAAGAGTCCCCTGCGTCCTCTGGAAGTGGATAATGCCAATGGCTGAATTTTCAAACACAAACACACGCCTCCATTTCCAAATGTTTTCAGGTCCAAGCATGAAAACACCTCTCTTGTTACCCCTGCACCTCTCCCTCCCTCTCTTTTTTTTTTTTTTGCTCTCTCAAACTCGTACACAGAAACACACACTGTCTGTGCCACAGTTCCCCACCCCCTCCCCAGAGAGGTAGTATATTTTGGGCCCCCAGCAGTTTACGCTGACTTGTTTGCAGGCAGGAGATAGATTGATTTGAGGGGTGTGTGGGGTGGGGGCAGTGATGTTGTGTGGTGGGATGTTGCAGGTGGAGGGGGGGGGGGGGTCATTTGGCAGAGGAAAATTAGAATATGATTAATACCACAACATTACCCCGAGCCGCAACAGGTAATAACGTTCCCATCCACTCCCTTTCTCCTTCGCCGCGTGCACACACACACACATAATTGACTCATTTATCATTGCCAGCCAGTTGTGGAGAAGAGGGACGAGGAGGAGGAGGAGGAGGAGGGAAGCAGGACGAAGGAGTGGGAGAGGAAGGTGGTGGTGGTGGAGGGAGGAATGAGGATTAAACCACCACCCCCCACCCTATAGATTTTATTACTGTGGAATTGCCTCTCGGCAGAAGTCACTCACAGCTGGGGTGAGAACTAATGCGTTTGTGTGCGCGGCCGCCAGTGTGTTCATCACAACATAAACTTGGGATGAGCTTAGAGAGGCAGAGCAATGACTAGACACACAGACTCACACACAGACACACACATACACAAACAAGTTATTGATCTACAGAGATTATTGCACTGCAGTTGGATTTCTGTGTTTAAAGCACCTTTTTGTAAATATAAAGATTATTTTCAACAGCAGTTTATCAGTTGATTTATCTGATTCATCTGTCCCATCCACAGTTCAAAAGCCCAAACATTCAATTTAATTGAAGTAGCAAAAGGTTGAAAATAAAATAATCAAAAGTACCTGCCCCCTACCCCCTGGCTTCAGACCACTGATGCATGTCATTCCCCATCTCTCTCTCACCTATCTAATAAAGCCACAGTGACCAAATGCACATAAAATGCTACACATTAACGATGTACACATGCAAGTTTAGTTGATCATATTTTTTTTCTGTCATAATCAAATCCTTGAGTAATTAGTGCAACTGTGTGTGCCATCAAATGACGACCTGTGATTCATTAAAGCAGATTGATACTTTCAATTCACTTTCACAGCACAACACTCTGGATATTTCTCTTTTGTAAGGTGTAGAAATGAGCTGCAGTCAGAGCCATGTTATTAAACACAGAAAAAAAAATTATGGTCTCTGTACCTGTAAAATCAGTGATCTGTTTTTCACAATAGAATTACAAGGTTACAAAGCGGTGTGTGTGTCTGTGCATACAGATATTTCTTTTGCTTACAGGAAACACCCCAAGGTTTCACTTAGAAAGCAATAACCATTCCCCACAAAATGGACTTAAAGGAATGAAATTACTAGTGTGTGTGTGTGTGTATGTCTCTTCATTTTCTACAGCTGTGTGGACCCTTTTTTCAAAGCCATTGTTGTGAGGTCATTTCAGTCAGACCTAACAACTTTAAAGGGCTGTTTAAAACTTTGTTTTAGGATTTCGGCTGGAATTAGGTTTAGGTTTGAGGACATGAGTACAACCCACCCTAACCTTCACCGCCTTGTGATGGTTCGGGTGAGTTGGCATTATGCCCACAAGTGTCCTCACAACAAATGAAAGCGATTGTGTGTTGGTGTTATGTGACTGTTGCAGCATAAAAGGAGGAGGAGGAGGAGGAGGAGAGCGGTGAGCAGGAAGTGGGTATTTCATGTTGAAATGATTGCCTGTAATAATTAGGCTTTGGCTCAGCACCATTTACTGAGAGAGAAGGAGGGAGAGGTCTGGAGAAAAAGACAGCAACACAGGGAGTGAGTGAGCAGGAGAGAAGGAACCAGCAAGAAAAAGGAGATGGAGATGGAGATGGAACTGTGTGTGTGTGTGTGTGTGTGTGTGTGTGTGTCTCCGTGGGCTCAGTTCCTCCAATCTTTCACTGGCGGTGACAGGAGATAAGATGATCAGCCGAATGTGCTACAAATCTGCTGCCTGCCAGCCCTCAGACAGCTCTGTCAGTGCTGCAATGGTGAACACATACACACACACACAAACCTGTGCACACACACTTGGAACACAAACACATTTAGGTGTGTTCGTGTGTGCACTAATCCAGCACAGTTTACAGCCTTTACCTTATGTATGGAGACACAAACACAAAACACACGCACAACCACATACAGTATGCACTATGTACACCCACACATACACAGTGAATGGCTAAACAGAGGCAGGAACACACACACGCACACATACTCTTTCTCTCTCTCTCTCTCTCTCTCTCTAACAAGAGTCTCCAGACAGTGAAGCGTCTCATTAAGATCCTGCACTTTATAGAAATGTGCCGGCTGCATTTTTAGTCTCCATGATTGAAACAGGCTACTGGATATCGTGAAACATCAACTCTCTCACTTCCGCCGTTTGTTTTTCTTAATACTTTTACCTCAACTCTCTCACCATTGATTATTTTGCCACAGACACTAAGATATTTTCACATTTTTCTTTTCTATAAAATACTTTTATAGTATACTTTTGCTCTTGGTTGTTCGAGAACGTTTTCTTTTTATTCCCCACAAAGAAAAAATTGAACATTGATTTTCTATTCAGGCATCAAACGCACTCCCAAAAACTGGATTGTGCCACATGATAAATTGATAATTGCTGTGTTACCTAAACCACAGAATTAGGGTGGTTTCTGTTGTACAAGTGACAACAAAAACAGAAAAAAGTTTGAACTTTTTTTTTTTTTTACTGTTATGTGTGTGGTCTAAATAAACACCACAACATAGAGGAAATGAAGTCTGGTTTAACCAATGCAACGTGACATTGCTCTGGTGTCTGGTGTTTTTCCAATGTGAAAAAGAAGAATAAAAAAATAAGTATTATGGGCTTTTCTAAAGCCATCAATGCTCCTTGTGTAATGATCCAACTGTGCACAGCACTAAGTCTCAGACTGTCAATCATCCAAGGCTGGTATTGAACACTTATTCCTTTATAATCTATCAAGAAATCACAATAGTCGTCTTTTTTCTTTGACAATTTTAAGAAAGCTTCTGTGAAGCATTGACTGAATACTTAAGAGTGTGGAAGGTTTTTCATTTTCGTTTCCATATTAAAAACAAAACGCTTTGAAGGAAAATATTGAATTTTCCATTTATTGATCAGTATCAACACTGAGACTCAGGTGTTGTATTTCTCAACCCTGGCGTTGAAATATTAAAATAAGAAGTGAAGGGCTGAACACCTGTTTTGCAGTACTGATTAGTCTGTTGGTCATATTCTTGACTAATAAATTAATAGTTTTTGGCCTATGACATGCTGTTTGATGTATGAAAATTCCTGTCGAACATTTTTGGACACAAACGTTGTACCTTCATGTTGCTCACTTTGTTCTACCAACAGTTCAAAACCCAAATGTATTGTTTAGTCAAGGATGAGTCAAGAAAGGCAGCAGTGGAGAAGCTGTGATCACTTGATTTTTGACAACTTCTGTTTTATTAAGGATTTAACTGATTAATCAATTTCCATAGCTGTTGTCATAGTAATTTCATATTTTTAACTACATTAAATGTTCAAAATAAAAAAAGGAGGAATTGTTTCAGCCAACAGGAAACAACAGGAGTTCATCAGGAAAGCAGGAAAGAAGACAAACCCACATAAATAGCAGTGTGAGCTGTGGTGACGGCACTAATGTCGTGTGTTTACGGTGTGAGGACCATTTAGCCCCCCAGCCTCCAGGTATGTGACTGTTCACTTTACATCTCATTAACTATTGATCAATCTTTCCTCCCTGCTGACTGAAAAAACCCTCTGCTCCTCTCCCAGTCACCCTCTCTTTAAACACACACTATCACCAGCAAACAGAGGCACACATGCATACACACACACACACTGGAGACCCACCCAAGCGCCTGTGTACTCTTTCATCATCTCTAAAGGGTGTGTGCAAGAGCAAAACACACACCTACGCACACACACATACACAAAACAAAGCTGGGATCTTGTCACACAATAGCAGTCCAACCATACCCCTCTCTGCTGCCAGACTCATTGTAAGGGCCTGTCTTTCATAAATGTTTCTCTCTCTCTCTCTCTCTCTCTCTCTCTCTCTCTCTCTCTCTCTCTCTCTCTCTCTCTCTCTCTCTCTCTCTCTCTCTCTCTCTCTCTCACACACACACACACACACACACACACACACACACACACACACACACACACACACACACACACACACACAATGAAGAGGGAGAGGTTGTATCACACAAACCAATCAACAAATGAAACGCACACATGACTATAAACAAACCACAAACCCTCAGCCCTCCCTGAAGCAAATATAATTTAATCATTTGGAGAGTGACAGACGGTGTACTTAAACACAGAGGATTCCTGACTATTTTATCCAATTATATCTTTACACACAGCCCATCTTAAAGATGTATTCGAGTCAGACCAACACAGGAGGTGGTCAAAATTAACAGTCAGTACATGTAATTCAACTCAGCTTCACAACCACCTTTCCTGAGGGTTACTCAGACAACTTTGCTCTTATAAACAGGGTTTTTTTTGTATTAAAAATTAGAGTGTATTTTAATGCTATAGACACAGTTAACATATATTAGCATCTTGTCCAATCATCAGTAGCATCTAAGCATGACAGTAACAGCCCGCACACCAGACTAACCCCACAGCATGCCAACATGTTGCCAGTTCTTAATAGAAAACATTAGACAAGCTGCCCGCCATCCTGAGGACGAAGGTAAGCCTGTTTATTTTATTTGGAGGTTTAATGGCTGTCTGACTCCCTGTTGTGTGAGCAGTAGCCTGGATGGTCACACCACTTGCTCTTGGGTGGATTAAGAAGTGATTTAGCTTATTCTGCTGTTTTTCTTTTTCTTTAAGTTACATGTAAAGCTGATTTTTATAATTTCATGAATTTATAACGTAGAGCTATGAGGACTTACTTCACAGGTAAAAGGACCATTGTGTGTGGGCTTATCCGCCTGCTCAGTTTAGACCCAACAGACAGAACTGGCCCACTTCAGCCCCTGTGTATCGGCATCTTTAATGAGTTAAAAGACACTTTTCCTTTCAAAACTATACATTTTAATCTTGTTGGTTAAAAGGTCAGTTAACAAACATTAGTTATTGGTAAGAAAAAATGAACATTTCTTGTGGAACAATGGCTTCTTACCATCAACAATTACAGTTACCTAAAATATTCACATTGGAGAAGCTGGAACTAGCCAGTTCTGATTCACACCATTACATAAATCACACATTATTTCAACACCTTGTATATTTGTCTAAACACATTAACACAATCTGATAGACACATACATGTTGTTTTGATATACTATCTAAACAACCAACGTAATGTGCATATACACAGATGTGTATGAATGAAATTTTAAAAAAAAAAAGCATGTGTGTGTGGGATGCTTAAAGGCGGATGAAGTTGATAAATGATGGACAAAATGCAGTAATTGGACAAAGTCCAATAAGTCAGTAGCAAACAAATACATGAATAGGAAGTTGGGATGAAAATTACTAAAAGTTCTGAATTCCTCTGAGTCTCGATATTAAATAAATATATCAGCAATATATAAACAATCAATTGACCTGAAATTAACCTGTGAGTACAAGTTTATAATAGCTATCAAATACAAGTTCAACACACAAAAACTAGCATTTGAGTTTTAAAGATGACATTTCCTGAGTCTGTGTTTGTGTGTGTGTGTGTGTGTGTGTGTGTGTGCGTGTGTGTGTGTGTGTTAGTGTGTGTGTTAGTGCACTGCTGTATAGTATTTGGGAAAGACGCTCAAGTGATGAGTGACAGCATGTTAGTGGTGAATGGAAAGTATCTTCCTGTACAAACCAAACACATAGACACATCAGATATATTACAAGAATCTCTTCATTCGCCAGAAACAACCTCTGTGTGTGTGTATACGCAAGTATGTGTGTACGCAAGTGTGTGCACAATAAGAATTACAGTAATGAGAGCTCTGTGTCAGCAGCTCCTCCTGTCTCCCCTTGGTCTGCTGATTACAGTCTGCTTAGATAGCTCACACACACACACACACACACGCACACACACACACACACACACACACATAAATAAATTAAAAAAATCAGAGCCACTGACCTGCCAGTGACCTTTTAATTAATTAACCCTTCCCTTTCTTTAGCTTCCTTGGTAATCTTTTTTCATCCCTTCATACCAATCACACACTCACCCACACAACTAAAACCAACAAGTGACACACAACCTTAGAAAAGCACCCTGCCACCCACCTATCCATACTCCCGCCCACACACACACACACACACAGTTGCAGCTCATCAGTACTAATCCCTTCCCTCCGTCTCTTTCCTGGCGTCTAATCCAACATCTATCAGAATCCAGCCACCTTCTCTGCAGCCAAAATATACAACTAAGCTCTGCTATTTCGAGACAACATCTATATGTGTGTGTGTGTGTGTGTGTGTGTGTGTGTGCACGTGCGTGAAGATAATTGCGGAAGCCTGTGCATGTGTGTTAAGGAGCTGCATGCGATTGGGAGTTCCTATGAATGGGTCAGTGTGTTTTTGCCGTCTCTGCGGAGGTTCAGTTCATGCTTTCCCTGCAGGGTGAACACTGTAACAAATGGGTCCAATTACAAGAAGGTGAAGCCTGCAATCGTATGTGGCTCTTCAGTCGGCTGTTGGACTAAACAAGGCCACCGCTAATCTTTCTGACTGCTAGTAGTCTGGTCCTCTACATAACTGGCAACAAAGTGAATTTCTTAATAGTTATATAGTTAAGTTTGATAAGCGAGCTGGCATCTTAACAGCATCTCAGTGCTTTTATTATGCTGCTTGTTATGTTACAGGATAACTCCTGTTTTTACTACATAATGGTTTTTTATGAGCTGAGAGCAACATGTGTCTCGAGACAAGTTGACATGCATGACTCGGCTCCATGGTGACTGTGGTACACGCAAACACATGAAACCTTGATTTAATGCTGGGTGACTAGCAAATGACCGTTCATAGTTACTTCAGTCGCATGTTGGCAGTAAATGTCACGGAAATCATTTGAAATATATTAATAAGAAAATGACATTACAGACGCTTAATTTCTAGTTTATCCACTGCTTAGTACAACTTCATGGACCACATCGTGGACCACATCTGTGACTCAAAGGGTTGTGGTAACCCTTTCGAAGTCAGTGAGATACAAGTAAATGTGATCTTTTTTTAATACTTGCTTTCGGAGACAAATTTGCGATTTGGTGGTTGGTTTTTTTTTTATATGACTCATCTGACTTGATTCATGAACTTGGACTGTAACAGTTTGTGAGATAATGACAAAGTATTTTTCATTTTGGATTTTTCCTGCAGAGAAGGAGGCTGGATTCATTACAATATCTCCAAAACCGTCATGGTATTGGATTATCACCTAGTTTGAAATCAGAGCACATTTTTTTTTTAGACAGAAGCACAAAAATTATTGTGTTGGAAATCAAAAAGGCAGCAATGTTGTTACTTTGTCTCTAAAAAAAACAATGCGACGAGCAGCTCAAGTTTAAAGCCATTTGTTTGTCAATTACCAGGTATTCATCTGGCACGTTAAACACATCCAACACATTTGTGGAAAGAAAGACGGGTTCCAATAGGAATTGATATTGTTATGGTTACAGTGTTATTTTTCACTTGAAATGATACACAGTGTGTCAATGTTGTGTTTTTGTGCTTACAAGAGCCTGTAAGCTGTTGGAGAAACAAGTGGGGTGGTTTTTCTCTGAACTTGAACCAGGCCTGCTAAAACAGACAATGAGGTATCAAAACTGGAAAACACACACATGGAATCACAAGCTCACTCTTGCTCTTAATCACGTCCTTAATCTCATGATTCATTTATTGTTTATCCCGCTCCCTGGGTCTCAATACCAGCGCTTGGCAAGCAGGCGATGCTCCAGGTGTTTTCTAACATGAGGAGTAATGTTGAATTGCTGCCAGAGGAGCTGATCCTGCCGTCTCAACTAACAGATCCAGGGGTGGGTGACTCATGTTCACTGAATGGTTTGATTTGTCTGGGTCATTGCAGCTCAAAAGTTGGTTCACATGGACACTGCAAATATTTTTTGGGCTTTGAGGGAAAAAAAAACAAACCCCAAACATTCAGGGTTGCCCTCTAATTGTTTTTTAAAACCTTGCTCCATGCTGACACAACATGTGATCGACATCCAGATGAACAAAGACAAAAAAAAGATCCTTGCCAATATCAAAGCACAGAGCTGGATGAGTGTGGGAGTGTGGGACCTGATCTGGCTGTGGTTCTTGCGGTGGGACGGAGCAGTAGTCATCACATTAGGAGACACTAATGACTATTGACAACACTGTACACTCACTGTCGGTTCTGGGATAAAATAATCTGCTCTAAAAGATGAACATAACCCATCCGGACAACATTCACTTCCCAAATCATCTTATATTCTAAGGATATGACAATATTTTGACCACAAAGGGTTTTTCGGATTGTTTTGTGGTTGAGACATCATATCCATGTAACCGCAATATAAAACTATTAACCTCTAACTAAATGTACTTCTTTTTGAACAAATGCCTACAGCAACCAATGATATTTTACCAGAAGTTAGAAACAAAAGAAAGAGAAAGTTATTGTTATGTCTATCATTATCGAACCATATCAGATAATAAGTCTTTATACAAATGTGAAATTCTATTTTAAAGGTCTATTTTTGGGTAGATACAAGTACCTGTGTATGTGAATGCAGCCATGCTAGTCTTTGGGGTTTTTCTACTGTGCGTTTTGAGCTTGTGGTGAGCTGAATGGGCAGAAAGATAAGGACACACACACACACACACACACACACACACACACACAAAACACGCACACCCTGGCATTTGTGAGTATAGGGAAGCAGTAGCCACAGGGGTTAGAGGGGCTGTGGACATAAAGGGGGCATACAAAAGGAGTTTGAAGAGGGACAGAAAGGGAGGGAGGGGAGATTCTGGCCAGCTGAATCAAAGCAGAATGAGAGAAGAGTGAGGGGGTGGGGACTCTGTGAAGGTGAGCCAAGAGAACATAGAGGGAAAGACAGAGAGGGGTGAGAGAGAGAAAGGAGAGACAGAAGGCTGGGACTGCACAGCCAGCCCAAATCCCACATTCAAAGGCTTTCTGCGCACATTCCTGCACATCAAGCACACCGTACAGCCATGCAAAAAAAACACTGGCCTGCCTACTTACTATATACACATATATCAGATATTGTTTTAGATCACTTTGTCATGCATCACAACTTATTCCTGCAGATTACTACTTCAGATTATAATAAACCAATGTGCAGCGCCTTTGCCTTCGGATAAGCCTTGATCCACGAGCTTTCATGGCTCCATTTCTCAAAGTAGACTTTGTGGACCATATTCATCATTTCATCTGTAGCATGCCCGTAGCAACACAGACCCTTGCATTTTTAAACAGTGCCGGTTTTGGTCTGACCATGGACTCTGGAGGGTAAACTTGGGCACACATACACTATTTAAATAAAAACAAACAAACAAACAAAACAAAAACTGCCATACACCCACCTGTGGTACTGAGTCTGGAGGAACTGAAACTCCTCCTTAATGCGGTCCAAGGTTTCTGGGTAGGTTAGTTTCAATGACTGGGGCGTCCCTGATGCTGCAGCTGCTGCTGCGGCTGCCGCTGCCACTACTGAGGCCGAGGACCCAGGGGGGGGCTGCAAAGGTGCCTGCGAAGATAGGAGATCACCATCTTAGAAATTTGCATAAGAAATCTTTGAAACATTGCAAGAACATGGTAGGAAGAAAAATTTCACATGGAAATCCCTTTAAATTAATATGCTGCATTTACTTTATAACAATATACCCGTGTGTATATTGTCTATTGTAGAGACGCCGTTATAACCACCAGAGTCTGACGCAAATGGGTCACCAACTTAGTGTGGGGGGGGGGGGGGGCAGAGAGGTACAAGAGCTTCTTAGCACACTTTGTTTAATTGCAAGTAAGAAAAGCAGACTTAAAAAAAAAAGGAAAAAAGAAATGGAGCAGTAAGAAAAAGAAAAGCGGAGGAAAAGGACCCCATCATGGCTGAAGACGCTGCCAACCCCCTATGCTTACTCTCCCGTCTCTACAGGGTCCAGAGCAATTAGGAGACTACAACCACAGGGGTAATGCTGCAGGACAGGCAGACAAAAGGTGGCTGAGAGCTAGACTAGGAGGGCAGTGGGGGCTGTCCGTCAGTCTGTCTGTTTGGCTCTCTGTCAAAATAGCAGAGAGCATAAGCTGACGAGGCCATGGACAACTGGTTCAAGCTTCTTGTCGGTGGAGAATGACAGTGAGGCTGAGCGGTATCAATCTAGCATCACTTTCTTGCAGGGCAGTGCACTTTTACGATGGCTGTGTTGGTTTATTAGAAACCAATCACTTTTAGTCTGTGAAAGGGCTGTCACGATCATGAAATTTTATTCAACAAGTAATTGCCATACAAATAATTGCAATTAGCGATGTAATTGTCTTTTTCTGATCATTTTATGCCACTATTATATTGTAAATCTAAACATAGTTTAATAATACACATACACCTACAACTAAATCCATGATGCTAATGTCAATAGATGCTCATTGAAATGTGGCCGTCAAATATTAGAAATTAAGTGCCTCGAGATAAACAGTTTGTGGCACTAATTCTCCACTTATGTGTCATTAAACCATTACAGAAAAGGGGTGCAACAATATGATGTCACTAAAAAAGTACCAGTCAAACCTCAAAAGAGAAACAGTGAAGGAAATATAACATTTCTGTTAGTTTCATCCGGGTGTTTTAATACAGTTAAACTGAAATGATTTTAACGATCACGCAAAAAGATTGTTGTCAGCTCAAATGATCGCAATCAGGCGATCATGTAATAATTTCGACAGGCCTAGTCAGTGACAGGAAATATAAAGAAAAATATTGTGGGAGGACATAGATTTAATTATTTTACAAGATAAGGTAACTTCATGAAAACGGCATTTGGCTGAAATAAGTCGAGTAACATTTGAAATGTTTCAGATGTATTTCCTAACATTAAATGATCAACATTTCATGAACTGTGCCTGCAGCATTGAAATTTTGTTAATTTAAACCCTTAGTGTCAAATTTTTCCGACCTTTGATGCTTTTTTACTTTTTAATACATGGATATTTTTAATACATGTGGAGCAGACACCGTCAAGAGAACGAGAGATTGAAAAGGCAACTTTCCAACCACTGCCGAAAACTTTCTGAGGTTATCCTGCAGAAATATTTTCCCTAAGAAGGTGGGGGAAAAGGGCGAGAAATTTTTTTTATTTGCATCAGTCATGTAGCTTTGCTCGGCTTTGTCTTAGACATTCTTCCTGGCAGGTATGTTCAGTGGAGTGTTTGACAAACACAGCCTGTGTAAAAAAAAAAAAAAAAAAAAATCATTGTTAACCAGGGTAGAAGCTGATATAAGATTTGTTTCATAATATTTTAAGGTTATTTTCTCAATTAACTTAATGCTGCCATTTGCCAGCCTAGTTTTGGGAGATTTATCATCACACTCTGTCCCTTTCATCTTATGGATCTCATGAGAATTTTTAGTCAGCTTCAGCATAGCTTTCCTCAACAGGACATGTGCAGCTCTGAATTCAATAGTCAATACGTTTAAATCCAATAATGTTTTATTAATTATTTGCTACTGGCTCCAAAACAACCTGGTGACACGTTTATGAAACACGCTATGTATACAATGATTTAGATGAGCAAATAATTACACATGGAAATGTGACACTAAAAGGGTAAGACAACTACAAAGGGGCCTGACTCACTTCCACATGTGAGTTTAAGTCAAGACAACACAAAAACTTCCCATGAGAATACAAAAAGCCAACCACATTTTAGTGACAGCAGCAATGAGTATGTGGGTATAATTGAATCAATTAATTGAGTAAAAAAAAAAAACAAACATAAAAAACATCTCTCATCTCAATATTCTAAACAACGTTTGTCTTACATTAATGATACATAATTAACAAATTAATCACAGCATCGCTCAACGCCAGAGCCGAAAGGAGGAAGCGTATGAAAGATGTAAATGAGGGGCGGAGTGTAGCAGCACCTGTAATACACGTATGTATGTAAATGTAAGGAAAGAAGTGTTGCAACAATTCACCAGGTGACATATTATCTGGGGAAAAGAGAGCAAAGAGAGAGAGACAGACAAGTTTAGTCGAGAAGACAGGTGAAGGAACAAAAGGCAAAGGACCAGACGAGACGGGTAAGACTGGCAAGTGAGAAAGTCACAAATATGCAGAGAATCTTTGTTGAAAAGAGACATACTGAGAGAGAAAGAAGAATAAAAAGGACGAGAGAGAGGAAAAAAGGAAGATGGGAGAGGGGTTGTGGCCTCATTGTTCCTCTTTCTAACAAGCTGCTCTCAATCTGTCGGCCAGATCCCCCTCCTACAGCATAGACAGTCCCCCCCCCCACCACACACACACACACACACACACACACACACACACACTCCCCTTTTTCTTTGCACACACAAACCCACGACTACGCACACACATTCTCACAAAAATACACATACACATTTTGTCTTGCTCACACATACACACTCCCCCTTTCTCACACACAAAAACCCATGATTAAACACACACACACACACACACACACACACACACACACACACACACACACACACACACACACACACACACACACACACACACACACTCACTCACTCTCCCCTCCTTTTTCACACAACACACAGAGCAATTACTCTTCACAGGGGGGAGAAAACCAAGGCCATTTTAGAGGAAGATGGAAGGAGAAAGAAAAAGAAGGCCATCCTTCTTTTCTCTTTTTTTTTTTTTTTTTTTAAATCACTCCTTTCCTCCCATTTCTTTTTCATACTTTCAGGGATTTTCTATTTTTTTTCCTTTCACAACACAGTCTTGAGAATCTCTAAGCCATGTGAGAGTCGAGGCAGGGCCTTTAACAGGTATGCACAATGCAAGACTTGTCTGTCTGTTTTCTAATGATTGGAAGGAGAGAATATTTGTTCTTAGCTGGAGGTACGACCGTCACTCTGCTGTCTCAGCTGTTCAGGACCTTACACACAACTCAGTCTGCTGGTAGGGATCGTTGTGATGATGATTCACACCAGACTAGACTGGACACACGAAACAGATGATGCCCTGTAACGCAGGCAAAGCATAAATCTTACCTCAGCAGACATAACCTCTTTTTTTTTTTTTTTTTTTTTTTTTATCCTCACGTCTCCAATGAAATGCTGATATTAATCTGTTCCAACTCCTGATCTGGCAAATAGCTGAGCAGGTTTTAAAGTGAGAGGTCAGGTCATTCAGCTGACCTGTGGGAATGGGTTTATGCTAGAAGCCTCACCTGATAATCTCACGGTCAGTTATTCCCTCC
Source organism: Remorina albescens (assembly GCA_034769265.1). Taxonomy (NCBI): domain Eukaryota; kingdom Metazoa; phylum Chordata; class Actinopteri; order Carangiformes; family Echeneidae; genus Remorina; species Remorina albescens. The sequence continues at coordinate 21,574,375 of CM068489.1, read as the reverse complement.
CTCTCGGCTGTGTCCTGGCTCGAAAGCAAACAGCAGACATGCCGTCTGCCCTTGAACAAAGCTTACATAGACTAAAAATCGCTGTTACACAATTACAGGACAGATCTCTCTGCAGTTCTTCCAATCATTAAAAGGTAGGTTCTGTAACTCTGAGAAAGGATTGCATGAGGTGGGCCAGCGTGAGGAAGGAAAGCTTTTCTCTGATATGATTAGAGATCATCTGATTACTCAACTGTTTAGATGAATCAGTAGGGAGGTGTTACAGGCCCCAGAGCAGCGCTGTGTTGTTAACAGCGCCGCTGTGATGCGTTCCATTTGAGAATCCACCTGAGAAAGCTATCGGCTAACCTTATATGGTTTAAGGCCTCCTATTGCACAAACTCGATGCAGAAACCCCAGATATGGCCCCGTCACATCAGATGTATAGGCACGTACTCACATTTGCACTGATCTTTCTCTCATCCCAGGAAAGCCTAAGTCAATTGCAATGATTAAATGAGGACCTGATGATGAAGGGGTGAGAAAGGGAGAAAGAGTTAAGAGTGAATGAGTCATCTTTGGGTAGAAATGATTTAAATCAAATCCCACATCCTTTCAGTGGGAAACGAACGTGGAAACAATCCAGTGATGCTGTTTGGAACATGCTAACTGTTGAGAAACAGCTGAACACTGACCACAGCACTGCAACTCAAACACTTTATATTATGCTATGCATACACATTATATCCTAGGTCACATGCAGGTAAACCTGTGAATTTCAAAGACATGTATAGAAACACACAAACCAATGCATGCGCATGAAAAAGTAGTGCAAATTAAATTCTGACATGGAGGAACATTAATGGCGTGGCATTGTCTGAATGTAATCATTCCTGTTTTCATTTGAGTTACCTCTAATTACACCGCAAGCAACAAACCACAATGACCTCACATCCTTGCTCTAACGCCCCCCACCCTCGCAAAGAAAAGACACGCACACACACAGACAGACTACACGCCCACACAAACCCACAACAAACATTAAGTGGATGTGTGCACAATGCAGTTTTTCCACAAGTATTTACAAGCACACATGTACTTTATTGTATTCACACATGACACATTTCCTACGTCAATAACGATGGGAATCCACAAAATGTGTCTCAGTCTTCGCTACCCACAGGAAACCACGGCAATACATGGTTCGCTAATGGAAGTGTTATGGGGCCATCATTGTTAGGACATTAAGTCGTGGCTGTGTGTCTGACCATAGGAATAATAGGTCCACTTAAAAGAACACTCCAGCGGCTTTTCTCCTCAGGCTGCAGGGGACGAGGGGAGGGACAAGTCTCTCCTGGATTACCTCTCACATCCTCCACCTTTCTTTTTTACACAATGCTCAGAGTGCTGTGTAATGACTAGCACAGTCTTCATCCATGCTATCAGCTTTGTCGAACTGACAGTGTTATAATATTGATTTTTAGCAGATAGTATTTTTCCATTTCTTGATAATTAGCACATCTGAAGCTGGTGGTAGCACTCGTTTTACAGGCTTAGTTGTTCCCTCAAAACCACAAATCTGAGTCTCATGGTGGTGCTACAGGACATGTCAGGGGACATCAAAGTGATTGGGTTCATGATCTGGGCACCTAAAATGTCTGTACAATATTTCATCTGAATCCAATCGGGAGCCCTTTAGATATTTCAGTCCAGAGTGACTGTACAATCAGCAGTCTGTCATTGTCATCCACAGTCATGTCACTAGTGTGGCTGGAAAAAAAAGAAAGAAAATACTTTCCAAAATGCCCAGATTAGTTATTTATTCATTCAATCAGAGCTCATCTCTCTCCTGTCTGTCTCCTTCAGCTGGGAGGATGCTGTGCTGCTGCCTCCTTCATATAGCTCGGCCCATTAGTTAGGCCACTAATTACACAGCTTACCCACAGAGTCGATCATGAGAGTAAACACCCACCAAGCTCTTTCTTGCTCTCTTTGGAATAACCCAATAACGTTTTTGAATGCACGAATATCTGTGTATCCACCCAGACACGCCTTTAACACCCCTCCATCTTTGAGGGCTATGAAAGATGTCAATACACAGCCCTTTCTTAAAAGCATTTGAAGGTAAAGCCCCTTATATCAAATTATTAAAACACAATTGTCAACATTCAGCAGTGATTTGCATTGCTAAAGCGGATTGCACCCGGGAAGGAAAGGCACAGGTCACCCCATTACCACCACCACCACCACAGCGCGCACGCACACGCACACGCACACACACACACACACACACACACACACACACACACACACACACACACACACACACACACTGATGCCCCCCCCAAACCATTCTTACAATAAGTAGCTATCTGCTTGGTTCTGCGCTGGGAAACATGCTCGTAATCTCTCAATGATTCTTGCACTTAGCGGGGAGGGGCTGGCAGGCACCTGTTTCATTAGTGCCACACATCTTTCTTACCCCCACCCTTCTCATTCCTCTCTCTTTCCTCCCGCAAGCCCTGTTATTCAAATTTCCCTGCTGTCAGCCCACATTAGCGAAGCGCCACAGTTTGCCTGTCAGCTGGCTTAATTGCTGGAGGTGCCTTCTTTTATTAGGTAACCCCCTCAGCTCGTTTGTTCTTTCCACCGAGACGCACCTCCACAACAGCTTGTGTATGCCTGCGATCCCTTCAGCCTCTTTTCCTTCATTTTATTCTGCCTTTTCTTTTTCCCCTCTCGCCATCTAATCGCTGGCTGAGCGTAGCAGGCGAGCTCCTGATCGATAGCAGTCTCACCACTGGACAACAGTGGTGATAAAGAGCTGAAAGCACACTTGGACTCAGGAAGAAGAGGCTTGCTTTATGCTAGCTCTGAGGATGGAGAGGAGAAGGCCACATCTTAGTCACTCATTCATGTATGCTCTCCCCAAAACAGTCCCCTGTTTCACTAACTAATTATTAATTTAGTGACATAATCTCCTTGATGAAGATTTAGGAAACACATGTTTAGCCTCTCTTGCATAAACAGTCACCCACTTCACTTTGTTATATGGCTCTAAACCTCCACAACTCCTAGCTAATTGAGGACCTCCAGGCACAACTGCCAAAAAAAAAAAATTTTTAATCTTGACATTAAAATTTTTGGCACCCAAAATAAAATAAAAAAATTTATAACAAGAATAGAAAAAAAGCTGTTTTCCAGAAATACTTCATATGATTCTCAAGTTATCTGAAGCATCTGGTTTTGATGGTATCCAGGCTTAGATGTTGAAGAACAGAGGAACCACAACACTGACTGCTTGCTGGATAATAAACATTCGTTCTGTAACATGTAAGTATTGGACTTAACTTGAGTTGATAGACAATGACAATTTAACTTTGGAGTTACCTCAGTTTGTCCATGAGGACTGTGCAATACAAAACAAGCTTCAAGACAGCCCACTGGGACAAACGACACCCAAAAAAAAAAAAAAAAAAAAAAAAGCAAAAGAAATGTACAATTATCAAAGCCAATTATTTCAGTGAGTGAAATGAAGGTGAGTACACTAACTGTTTATTATAAATACAGCACGTTCATTCACTTAATACTTCAGGTCCAATCAAGTTAAAGCAGAAAGTGACTGAACGATTTACAACGACAACCATACTAGTGTTGTGTTAGAAGACTGACCAAACGCATTGGCTGGTCAGTGTTTGACCTAATAGATCATGAAATGTTATTGTAGCAGATATGAAAATGGGGCAAAACCACAAAAGTTAACCGAGGTTATCATCTCCAATTCTCAAATACGAGCAACATCTGTAATTAGCTGAACCAAAATACTGAGGGAAAAATCAGGATGGAGCCATATTCACAGTAAACACCCATTCATTTTGTGCTGATTTAGTGGAGGCCATTGAGGGGGTTGTGATCATCAAAAACGATATCTCATCCACCAAAAACAAAACAAAAGAAAAGATGATGAATCTGGTTCAACTTTAGCTGAAATCACACATCCACATGCTGTGAACTGGACTTCCCGGGTCATATTTCATTGTCACCAGTATGTGAGACACGCCTATAACCTTTATTTTGGTTTCGGAGTGCAGCCAAAGGCTGAATTAAGCTACTCAAATGGCTGAATTGGTTGTGTTGTGTTGTGTTGTTCTAGGCTCAAGAAACAATGCATCACCACAAAATTGAACCACATTCTACTTTTTTGTGTCGCATGGAGTTGCATCACTTTGGACGACCTCCCCTCAACACAACCTCCAGCAAAGTTCCCCCATTAAAATGAATGAGAAGGGGTTCAAATTTGCCACACAGAGCGAGTCTCTATCTGAACACAGGCCTAACTGATCACCCCCTAAAAGTAGCCTCTTAAAAAACCCCTCCCCCAATCCCAGGCTTTGTGAGGAAGAAAATGGTTGGTAGAGGGCTGTTGGATATACTCTTACTGGTCCTCTTTGACGATAGAGACGTTTCTATGAAAAATAATGATGATAATATGATCTTATACTGACCAGGGCTGAAGTGGAAATAAAAACATTTTCAAAACTATGTCCCCTTTCACTAAAAAGACACTTTAATAGCATTTGTATTGTGTAGCTAATCAGTCAATTACATCTCCATTCTCTCTGTCTAAATGTGCTCATGTCTTGTCTCAATTTCAGGGCCAGGAAGGGTTTCAGGGAGGTCAAATGTGTATATGTAAACATGGTTAATATCATTATAGGCTTACAAAGCAAACAGTTAGCTTCTGATTTGAATACATTTTTGTCACGCTTTGATGTTTCTCTTTGCTTTTATTATCCACATCTGTTTGTGTTTACAGTTTCCCTGGTAAATTTCTGTCAGTGTGGCAGTGGAGGATCTAAGAGAGCATCTCGACACATATATGCACTTTCCAGGAACTTTTTCTTGTCTTTTTGTGTAGTTTGGACACCACAACACCATTACATCTCTACGTATGATTAGATTTGATTTGATTTTGGCCTCTGGAGAGGAAAAACATATTCTAGGTATGTAGAGTATGGTAAATATGCTAAACGTGCAATTTTAAGTGTTGTCCTTTACATCATAGAAAGAGTGCCAAATGGAAGTAGGCAGTCTATTAAATTAAGCAATTTAACTTTGAAAACAAATTTAAGCAGGTGATTATCAAGTTCCTTACATGAGCAATCAGAAAAGAAGCTCTAAACATGCAGGTTGAACTACTGAACTACTTGCAGATAACAAAATATAAGCCACGTGGCCAGGAACTGAAAAGACACCTGTAACAGTAAATAATTATCATTTGAGAAACGACAACTATAAATGTTATAATATGTGGGCCATGTGTTTATGTAATTTCTGGGTCACATCCTTTACAGCAGAGGAGTCTCCATTGATGACAGGTTACTACCAGCCTAGCGTTTCAGAGATTAAACAGTTTGCTGGGTTGAGTGGCCCTTCACTCGAAGGTGCAAACAACAGCTACTGATTGGCGGAGACGTTCAGAGGACGGGCGCCTCACATGGTACTCTAGAGATCTGTGAAGGGTTGAAATGAAACAGGGCTGCTGGCCTAAACATTCCACCCAGACCCGCCGCAGTCTGCTCCTCTCACCCTGGGACGCCTGCCCATACATTAAGATGTGGTTTGGAGCTCTCACAGAAACACAGCGAGGAGAGGCTGGATGAGAGGGATTGGGTTTACAGTGCTAACCACAGACCCACAGTCTGCCTCCTGCCCTGCCTTCCTGCAGTGAGCTATACTACATACACAGCTGTTAGTGAGTGAGTGTGTGTGTGTGTGTGTGTGTGTGTGTGTGCGTGTGGTGTTTGTGTATGTGCTGTATGTTTGGGTAGCTGGGATTCACAGGATCCTTTATCGCTGAAATAGAAGTTACAAGCACATGATGGCAGCGGAATTGAAGCATTCTCCGAACACACAAGCCTTTAAAAAAATTAAAGCAATGTGTCTTTCTGGCTCTGTATAGATTTGTGAGAAGAATTAAGTGGCGAGCACACACACACACACGTTCGTATGAAGTTGCACTTTAGTGTGCATGATCTGGTCTCGATGCATGGGACACAAATGTCAAAACATTGTCAGGGGTGGGGTGCAGGGTGGCATAGCTGAGGGATGTAGATGAGGGTTAGGCAAATGAGCAGGTCTTAATTGATACTTCACACAGCTGGAGGACCAGTGTTTATGTATTTCAGTCAGCTCAAAAGCTCTCCACCTAACTCGCCTAAAACAAATTAAAGCCATGCAGCACACATTTCACTCCCCAACCCAGGAGATAGCAGTCTCCAAACAGCCAGTTCCTTTTTCATTTTTGCAGTCACATTATTAAGCATTACTGGAGGACTTTTGGAAACGCTGGCTTTCTTCTTGTAAAAAAGGGACACCTCCTAGTTTATCTATGACATCAGTCAATTCAGAGGCTTGACTCACCCTTGATATGATTGAAAAGAAATAAAAAGCAAAAGCAGATTTTTTTTTTTTCTACAAAACAAAAAAAGACAGTGAGTGGCACTTGAGAAGGGCAAACCACTGAGTGATGGTGTCAACAAGCCAAGCTGACTCACTTCCCTTCCTCATGGGCTGCGAGGAGGGACAAACAAACACACACTTCATCATCTGGGTCAACTCCACAATAGTATGGAGATAGGAGACTCCATGTTTCTAACCTTAAGGTGCAAGCCACCAAGGACATAAGATACACAGAATTATACACAAAGACACTCAGCAAAGTTGAACGTTGTTTAAAGGGGGGGGTGTTAATGGTGGGGGGTGGGCGGCTTTGCCCCTCCAAAACCCCTCCTGACAACAAATTTTCCTGACCTTCCAAAAAAAAAAAAATAAATACACCTGAATATAGTATAGAGACAAATGAAATACTAGGCTGTGCACTGTGGTTTATCATATACTCCTCTACAATGGTGTCCCCCGGAAATACACACTGTAAGAATGACAAAGACAAACAAATTCAGGCTTGCACTTTCTTATTAAGGCTCAATACGGTTTAGAGAAACACCCGGGCGGTTCATTATTATCATTCTTATTCTTATTAAAGACACATTGCATCGGATGGAGCTTCGCGCTCGGAGACAATAACCTCGTTAAATGCTCGGAGACTGTTTGATGGTAGCGTCGCCTACTTACCGGTGGTCGGTTCTGGGGAAACATTGTAGCCGCCGACTTGTGAGGCTCCGTGTACTGGAGGGGGGGGGGGGGTGTTTTTTTTTCTGTTTTGTTTTGTTTTTGTAGGTTGTTTTTTTTTTTTTTTTCTTGTCCTTCTTTTGCTCTTTTGGGGCGGAAAGCTTTCGTCGAGAAATACGAGCAGCCAATGTACTATTGTTGGTCTCAGAGAGGCATTTGGCCTGGTTTCAAAGGTAATGGCAAAGCTAGTCTCTGCTCGCTCATTCCCTGCTTCAAGACTCCTTTGTTCTGGGTTATATCTCCAGCCCCACACCGCCGCACCGCACTCGACGTGTAGTAAGGACGGACGGAAGGGGGGAGAGGAGAGGAACACCCGGTCCGCCGGAGCTTTCCCCTTCTTCTTCTTCTTCTTCGTCTCCTTCTTCCTCCTCTTCTTCTTCTACTTCTTCTTCCTTCTTCTTCCTCCTCCTCCTCCTCCTCCTCCTCTTCTTCTTCTTCTTCTTCTTCTTCTTGTTCTAAGTCCTCAACTTCGCGCTTCCAGCAATTACGATATCGCAGTTGGTTTCCTCTCTCCGATATATTTTCTCCGTCTGTAGCATAAAGGCCAGAGGTGGTGGTGTTGGTGGTGTTGAAGGGGGGTGGGGGTGAGGGGGGGATGTGGTTTGCCTGTGGCTTGGGAGACGGACACACCACCAGCACATTGAATGCAGCCGCAGCCTCTTTTGTCTCGCTCGTTGGCCTGCACTCTTTTCACACAACACTCCCAGTCCCTCACTTCTGCCCCCCCCGCCGTCTCTGATCCTCAATGGGACATAACATATGAGTAGCTTTCTTTAAGGAGGGGGGTAAAGACACGTTTTACAACTCCCTTCACACACATTCATAAATTATTTTATTCCAAATTAATAATAACCCTCCGCAGGTTTTTGGAATCGGCCCTCTTTCATTTTTTATTTATTTATTGGGGGTTTTTGTTGCATAAAAATACTAATAATTTGGTCCCATCTACATTATAAACACCGAGCTAATCAGAAACGCGGAGCACTCACACAACGATGTTCCTCCAAATATCCTGATGATATTTGCTAACAGACCTTTGCTGCTTTTCTTATCTCGTTAGTGTTGCGTTATAATTAGTTTCACCCGCTTATATTTCTGTGTAACCGAACATCTATCCACACGATCGGGGCATTTCAAAATTCTTATTATTCTTTTTGTTTTGTTTGTTTTTTAAGTACAAAATATTTCTTTAGAAAAGGAAAAAGCTTTCGACGAAGTGTTCAGTGATTGAATGAGATCTCCACGTGGGGCTCGGCCTCAGCACGGTAAACACTGGTACATCCAGCCAATTGGTGTTGAGAAGACCCACGTGGGTCGCGCTGACCGCATGCTGATTGGAGGGTAAAGGTAGCACAACGCTCGGCATGTCAATCAAGCAGACTACAACTGCTCAGCGAGGTTAACCCCTTCCTGGGCGCATGGAGTGATGGAGGAGTTGTGTGGTGGATGTATCAGGATTCAGTGGTTTTCCTTTTTCTTCCCACAAACCCGTCAATGCATTTAAAAAAAAAAAATCACTCATTCCCACCCATTTCGTCTGCGTCCATGTGGAAATAAATAGACTTTTGCTCTAACATCTGCATCACCCTTTTCATTCTTACATGTCAAAAATTTTCATCACAACCACAGGGATCTGACCAAACAGGAACGGACCAATTGGATCTACATCAGAGCCCAGGGAGGCCTCAAAAACCCTGCAGAAATACAACAGTGATGATGCCGCAACACTTGCATGGCCATATATTGAATATGTGTATTGTTGTCACCTGGAGAAGGGAGAATTGTTGTGCAGAAAGAACGAAGAAATGGTGGAAAAATTGGTATTCTGGTGGCACGACCCCTTTAGTGGGGCTCATAATTAGAGAGAGAGATATTGAAAAAGCAATTTCTGACAGTGGAAATCACAACCTGCCAGGGGTGGAGTTGGAAAATATAGATGGGTGTGTGTTTGTGTGAGAGTATATGTGTGTGTTTGTGTGTGTGTGTGAGAAAGAGACAGAGAGAGGAAAGGCAGAGGGGGAGGCAGAGAAAGAAGGAGGTAGGGAGTAGGAAGAGAATAAAGGATGAAGGACAGCAGGGGGGATGCTGAGAAAGAGGAGCCAGTAGGAGGGTTAGAGATTGAAAGAGAGTGAGAGTGCACATGGGTGATGAAAAAAGTGTGCATGTGTGAGTTTGTGTGTGTGTATGGGTGGGTGGTGGGATGGGGGGCTGTGTATGTGTATGTATGTGTGTGTGTGTGTGGGTGTGCGTGTGCTGAGCAGACAAGTGAGGGAATGAAAAAGAGGGAAGGGTGAGGGGAGCAAGTAGGGAGGGAGGATAGGGAAGGAGAGAAAGAGAAGAAGAGGAAGAGAAAGAAAGATTTTATTGCCATTTTTTCCCCATGAATTTTAATGCAGAGAGCTGGTCGCACTCTCAGATTCTGGGATCACATTTATTAGAAAAAAAAAAGTCATGAGGAATGCAGTGCTTTGCAGTCTGCTGCTGCACAGGGAGATGTCTCACGGTGGTGTGTATTGGATGAGGTGTGGAAGGAGGGTGCTTGCTGGGCTGGGTGATGGGGCGGGGGTAGGTGGCAGGGGTTTGCACAGGATGTATGAGGCTGTGTTGCTCTGTGCTGGGGGGAGGCATAATAATATAGATGATAGAAAATGATAAGTGAAGGACACATATTATTGCTATTGGCAGGTCAGATGAAGGAGTGCGGTGTGTGTGTGTGTGTGTGTGTGTGTGTGTATGTGTGCATGTGTGTTGGCTGAGCTCCAGTGATTAAATACACCAAGTCCACAGTGCCCTTCTCTCCTCCACTGTGGCTCAGAGCAGCAGGACATCAAAGTGGCCCCACAATGGGAAAGGACACAATGGTCGTAATGCTACAGGAGCTTTGTGGTTTTAGTTCAGTTGTGTGAGGTTGTGATTGTGTCAAACGCAGGTACACTAAGTGTGAGTAAACACATGCTCACCAATTCACAGACACACACACCTATCTCAAAGGACAAAACAGTGGAAGACGCTTGAGAGAGCAGGAGCAGCAGCAGCGGGAGCAGGAGCAGCATCTAATTCTAATCACATCTTGAAGTTGTGACAGCCCAGACACCGCTTATCCATACAGTGGCAAAATTATCATGTGGCAGCAAAACATCAGAAGGGAGTGGTTTTGAATGATGGGATGGAAACACATTCACTTTTCCCATCAGTCCTCCAACTGTGAGTGCAACGTTTGCCCCAGTATTACCACTGGAGAGACATCCTGTCAAGACAGTGACCCGTCCTGTCTTACACTTTTCTTTTGTTTATCTGAAGGCAGTGTGTTGAAAGTAGTTGTTACAATGCTTTGCTTGGATCAATAAGCTTCACCTGTCTGGTGCCTCCTCCTATGCAGCTGTGGGACGGTAAACCACTCGAAATTTCACATTAAAAATAAGGTTTGCAGAAAAAGTAACAAAATGGACAGTTCTGCTAGAGTTCTTTGGCTGTCCTTGTTCTTGGTCAAGAATTTTTGATTCCTGTGATGAAAGAGTGTAACTTGTACCATCCTTTTCATAGTAAAGAATGTTCAGCTATGTAAAACATCAAATATGCATAGAGAAACACCATCATCATCATCATCATCATCATCATCACAGAGGAAGACTTTCCTTGCAGATCCAGAACATTGCAACCGTTACATTGGCAAGAATCCAATGGGGGGCAATTTCTTCAATAGCCATAGCCATGGCCTCCACAGACCAGAGTGCATTTGAGCAACTAGACATGTTGCATTTAAGTGCAGTTATTTTTAAATTTTTTATTCTTGGCACGGAAAAGCCCATCATCTTTGTTTCTAGTTTTACACGTAAATCCCTCAATCCCTTGTTCTTTGAAAATATTGATAGTTCTGGGAAATTAAGAAAAATCACTAACTCTGAAATCAACTATCATTCACCTCAATTACCCTTGAGTTCACCTCAGCAGCAGACAGTAAAATTGTATCCCAGGGGGAAAGAGATGATATTGGAGGAAGGTGCTTTGTTTGAGGTCATAAACTTGGTTTGGTGGTCTCGCCACCTACTACAGCCCCACCAACCTCTTACCAATCTCCCTAGTGGCTTCTTAAATGGGTTTGAGATTGGCTCCTGCCCAGCATGAGCCTGAGTGACATGAAGACAAGGCCATAGTGTTTCCATGGTGGTGCCTGCCCCCCCCACCCTCCCCATACACACACACACACACACACACACACACACACACACACACACCCATCCTGCTGCCTCTTTCGTCCCCTCTGTGCTGCCTCACTTTGCCCCCTCCCTTTCCCTGTCCCTCATCAGACAAGCTGGGTGTCAGCACAGAGACGGCACAGTGATTTATTGGTCTCTACTCCTCTGGGACATCACCTTCAATACACACACAAACACACACACACACACACACACACACACACACACACACACACACACACACACTATGTCACCCCCTCCCTCGTCCTCACACTCCCTCCACCACCCTCCATTTTCCCATCCCCACTCCCCCCAACCCTCCATCCACTCCCTCCCCTTCTGTCCTCTCCTGCTGCATGGCCCCTGGGGGAAAGAAGGGGTAATGACCCACATCAGCAGCAGCTATGCTCACATGCACTCGCACACATGTACACATACAAAGACACACACACATATGTTCAACTATCTTTGTGGGGACCCATCAGTGACATAATGCATCCTGTAGCCTCTTAACCTAAACCTAATTCTAACCCTGAAACTGAGTCTTAACCCTCCAAAAGAACACACACACACACACACACACTCCACTTTCAGGCAGACAGAGATAAATACCCTCTGTGACACACATACACACATCTGCACACATAAAACATACGCTGACACATTTACGCCCACAGGCATGTGTATGGGGGAACACAAGAATTCCAGCGTCGTGCTCTAACATTGTTTCCTCACTCAAAAGTCTCCTCCAGTCTTTGGACCACATGCATCAGTGAAGAGATCAATGCTGTGAATCACCTCCTCCTGTGATATTTTGCTAAAGACTTCTTTCTTTGCTTTCATCAAACCCCGTTGTTTCTTCAGGGAGAGGGAACACACACCTCTTCTTTTTACTGCATTCCCCCCTCATAACACAGAACAATGGAGTTATTTTGTATTTCTTTGCGGTGAAGCGGAATAAAATATGCTTTTGAATTCGCAGATATTGGTAACTGTACTGGGTTGCACAATATGGCCAGGAAATCCATAATTGCACCGCATGCTTGCAGAGGTAATGATAAAGCAAGGAGGCTTTGTTAGGAAGTAGAGTTTCTTCATGGCATGTTGTTGCAGAAAAAGAGGACAACTTCACATGTGCCAGTGGAATTCCTAGACAAGGTCAATGTGGTGGTTCATAGACTCATATTGTGCTGCTTCTTTTAAAGGGCCAAGTGACAAAAGAGCATCTTTTCAGAGGGTCATTTTGAATTCAGGCAGTCAATCTGCGTTGGAGTAGAGAGTGAAGCGGTTAAATCTGAGCATTGACTTGCAAATGCTACTGACTGCATGTGCCATCACTCATCTCACACATCAGACTGATGCACACTCTTGCCAAAAGTGTTCAGTTGTTGCCACAGGTTTCCACTTTACATAAGTGCGGGCAAGCTGGATAGCATGGGTCAGGTGTTAATTTGTCTGTTTAGGCACTTGAAATAGAACAGAGAACATATAAATTAAATTTTCCTGCGACAGAGGACAAGGGATGTAGCAGGGAGTGAAATGATCTTTTGGATATTTGGAAAATATGGCTCCATAGTGAAGTCAATCATTAAAAACATATATGACCTCTCTTTATTAAATAGCAGACTTTAACTACCATCTGGAGATAAGAGTTAGGAGACGAGACACTGGGAATACTGACCTTTAAAAGCCTCACAAAGAGAAAACACTAAGGTGGTACAACATTGTCATTGTTAGAAACGCTTACATAAAATGCCTTAAAACAGTGATACCTGCCTTCCCATACACAAACACAAACACAGTGTTGTTGCAGGGTGTCTTGAGGGATGGACATGCAGGCATGGCTAAAAAGCTGCACTGCATTATCCTGCCACCTGCTGTTCAATACAGGTACTTCTAAATAAAGAAGGCATGACGTGAATGTCTTGTATCTTGACCGTTTTTAAACATGTAATATCTTTGCTTTAGGCCACACTGGCTGCCATTGGGCTTGATTATCCACTGATCTCAGAACAGCCTGTTTGTCAGAAGGAAACTCTGACTTATTTGATAGATAGATAGAAACTTTATTATCTTAAATTTAGGCCGCTCATTATCAGCACACTGATTGGACAGACTGATCTCAACATCATTTTCTATGAAAAAAATTCTGAAAACTTTTTAGATTTTGTTCTCGCCATGTTCCGGAAGTGGGCTGCAATCACTAAAGTGCACCACATGGTGTCACCACTACACTGCAAAAATTCGAGCTGTTAAAGAGTCAATGCAGAATTAATGATCAAAGATCCTGTAGTACATTACATTGTTTTCCAAGGGGACTTATTCTCACATTCAATCTGGAAAATCAGAGTTTCACAAGTCTCCTGAACCACCCAGTAATATTTTCACATGATCACATTTATCACAATAAAGGCTTCAATCTTTGATTTGGTCATTCAAATTTTTATTTAGCAGTTTTTGTGTTTTTTCTCAACCATCCTGGTTTAATAAGCGGTTTGATAAATTAACAACCCAGTTGGTTCTTTTATAAACACAAATTTGTCAGATGTTGTTAATAATGTGTGCATTTTATCCCAGGTAGCAGATGTAGTGATTCCCTCCATGTGAATGTTAATAATGATAAACTATAGTTATATGCAACCTCAACTTTCACATCACAATCAACTGTGTTCTGGTTTTAATCAGTTTTTTCTACATCCTTCAAACTCCCAAATAAGTTCAGATGGAAATAGTTAAAAGTTAGAGGCCAGTTGCTGACCTGTTTTTTAAAATGAAAAGAAACTGTAATAATTATGTTGAGAAAACAGGTATATTTACAGCTGCAGCTTTTCTCTTTGTGTGGGTCCAGTCTTTAAGTTTGACCCATACAAAGAGATCTGAGGGTGCCACTTGGTCTGTTGGAGCTGATCGGGGACTGAAAGAAGCATCCCGTTGCAAATCCATTACATTTATGTCAAGGTGATGTTCGCTGCTAAATTCCCAAGTAAAGCCAAGTCGCTCAAAATTCTACTGCAAAATATTGGTCTGGGTTCCACTTTCTGTGAGTGAGTGAGGACTCCCTGTATTTTAACCTTTTTAAACTCTTATTGTTTTTATTTTTATTTTTTAGAATTCCCAAGTGCTTCATCATCAGGTCATATTGAAGACTTTTCAGTGATCATTTTTTCCAGCACCTTAATGTCTACCTCATATCGGTCCATTTCCCAATCCTGTGCTTTTACCCTCTTATGAAGATTGTTGAATTTTGGGAATATGAGCCATCTTCTCCATCTCTTTCTTGGCTGGCAGCATCTATACCAACATTTTCCCTTCTTTCATTCACTACTCCCTCTCCCTCTGCAGATTTCTGGCAAAGGAAGGCATCTTGTATTTTCCAGGGGAGGCCAGCTGGCTGCTGAGCAGGCCCAGGCCTCCCACTTCCCCTTGAGGTCCTTCTCTCTGTGCCGAAGCTACAGCAGTACAGTACAGTAACAAGAGAAAAGTCTATTTTAACCCTATTGTGATTAAAAAATAAATTACCGACTATCCAAAGAGGGGAAAAATGGATTTAATGTGATTTAAAAGTACAAATGAGAGCTCTCCCAAGAGTCAGATGTCAGGCGCTTTTGTAGAGTCCTGATTCTGTTTTTGTCTCTGCTGTAATTATATATACTGAAATGTTGGGTAAAAGCAATCCAGCATATTCAGGATAAGAAAAAAAAAATTGGAGTCCTATTGTAATGGCAGTATATCCGACCTCTGGGATTTATCATCAGCTTAAAACTATGTTATCACAAGACCACATTTGGAGCAATAATGAAACAGGGGTGTTAAATGACAAGCTCAGAATGACATAACACCCTGGTACCCCCCACTGAGGGTGATTAACTGTGTCCCTGATTTAGTAACCAGTTAGACCGTTAAGTTTGGGTTTTGAAAAAATATAGTTAAAATGTCATTTAAGAAGAAATGTAGGTGCAAATACTGAGTTGGAGGGTTGTGAATCATGCCTTCAGCCTGCTGATGTGTGAAATCCACACACACACACATACACACTGGGGACTGTATCACTTCTCTAGCCCAATAGGATAATACACAACACTGCAATCTAACACTGTAGATTTAAACATAACAGCAGTAAGAATTTCTATGCTGTAATACAGCTGTAAAGGGTGGTCTCTTCACGAGGCCATGCACCAATGCTTTACACTATGCCACTGTATATTTTTATGTCATTTTTTTCTGTAAACAAGTGACAGAGAAACTAAACTCCACCTTTCCTGATTATTGTCCATGTGCATTAATAACCAGCTCCAGAGTTCATCCATCTGGCCTTAACTACGAGCTGCTGTTCCCTTTGGTATGACATCATTCCAGCCTCAAGTGGGAGCTAACGATGTTTCCCAATGGAAACCCCGTCACACGTGGCCACTAGTGATGTACCAGAAGTTTGTTTACCTGTCTGTGTCGCTACACAGCAGGATGCATTTCCCCCTCACCCATAAATCTATAATGTTTTGCATGACTTGCAGGGACAAGGGGGACTGACACGAAGCCCCTGGCTGAGGTGAGAGGAATGGTGTGTGTGTGTGTGTGAATATATAAATATATAAATATATAAATCCCTCATCAGGGTCACTGGTGGAGGTGCTGAGGATGGCTCGGAGCCAGATGAGCTGCTTCTGCTCCCGCTCTCTGCCTCTCTCTCCCAAGGCTGTGTGAAAGAAATGTGCCATTATCCAGTGAGGCCCCTACAGCTGGGCCCCTGAGCACAGAACTGCTGTCCAAGAAAACATGCAAAGGCCAAGAGACTGGAGACAGGGAGCTGGAGACTAGAGAGCTTTAGATACCTCCTCAGACTGTTTACGACCACCTCTACTACGGCCAAAAACCTCTCTTCCTTCACTACCTTTCCCTCACTGCTTCTTTCTTTCCAGTAGGTCACGGCCAGTGAGTGAAATGGCCTAAAATACCTTGACTGCTTTGACATTCAACTCTAGAAAAGAGTTACAACCCTAGAAAACTGATCTCTAGGAGATTAAATTAGAGCTCATACAAAATTCATAACCAGTTAGCATTAGAGATGAAACATTGTCTTTTAAGCTCAACACTGATCAAATTAAACATTTGATCAAATCAAATTTGACCATCCATAGTCATAACAAGTTAAACTAAGAATGTCAGATAATATTAGATATATTAAATATATGCATTATTCATTATAGAACTGTACCTGCAACAACAAACAATCTCTGGTCCAGACCTCTTTGTGAACTAAAAAAGACAGAATAAACATTTGGAAATAGAATTTAAAAATATATTTATGATAAAATAATAAAAAGTTAATTGCAAAGTCTATCTTTATATAATATCAGACAGCACAGACCTCAAAGGGGGCTTTAGTTCACTCACTAACCCTGGGAAACAGGCCAATACCTTCCAATGTGGCTGACTCATCAGGTAAAAAACTCACAAAGTGTAGCGATCATCATCATTGACTCCTCGGCCTCATTTGCTTCTCACTCCATCTTAGTCTTTTATATCTGCGGCTGTGACCAATCACTGCTGTGAAAGGAGATTTTCTAAAATTAGTCACAGCTACAGGGTCATTCTGTCATTTCTGATTATGAAAAAAAAAAAAAAAATAGCAACAAACAAAACGAAACTATATTAGCACAATTAACTATATTCCAAGTATGAAGAAATAGAGACAATATTAAATATAAAATGATCTAGAACTGTGGATAAATGCTCCTACGTCATGGTTTCCTGTTGATCTGTCACCAATGTACATTTAAAGCACAGAAAACAGAATAGTTCAAAACTGTTAGATCAATAGTAGCAGTCTGTGTGTCCAGCACCATCCAGACCATCTGTCACATTCGAATCTGGTGGGCGTAATTACCAAAGAATATATTCCTACTATTGTTTCAAATTGCACACTGGCTTGACACTGACTGAAGAGCCATTAGTAATACTGATACGTGTTAGTGTGCAGAATAGAAACGGGGTTAATTAATATGTCTCACTGCAGAAGCAATACTTTTGGGCTATGGAGCAGGAAGACTAGCTGCTGTCTATAATTGGAAGAGAAAAACAACGGAGGGTAGCTGCTCATTTCTGGAGGCATTTTAATTGCTAGAATACAGCGCCAAGCTAAAAATGTCTCTGCTGGCCTCCAGCATGAGAAAGCAAGAAAAGTTGCTCTCTGCAACACCTCTGAAACAGTATCTGCAGATAGCTGCTAATTGTCAAAGCTTTCTGCAATACATGGCTTGTAGGCAGAGTGTTTTTTCTTTCATAAGAATTCATGTAGTAGGAAGTCTTTCTCTGATATTGTGCACATCTGACTTTAATCTTTTGCAAATTCTTCCTTCCCTCACTCAAATTGTCACATGAACACAGAAGAAATGACTGTGCTGCGAGTTTCTGACCGCTCATCCCAGACGCTCATGTAAAATCACAAGCCTGTGATTCCACTTGCATTCACTCGTCCCTTTATTTAATCAGTGAAAGTATTTCCTACAGATGCTCAGAAGCCCCAGTAGCTTCTCATGCCGCAGTACACTGGATGTGTTTCTTTGGAGTGACTTAGGCAGTTTCTACCCTGCAAGTGCCAGAAAAAGGGATGTTAACAGTTCTAGCTCAACGGAGACTACAAAATAATAAATTTAAATTTAACACAGCTTCAATAGCAAGACCTTTTCTGTGTATCCCATTTATCCACTTCTAGTCCTGTAAACCAGTTCAGCACGCTTCAATATCTCTGCTTTAAACTATTTCTCCAACTTGAATTTCATCTGAATCAATCAAATTTCCTATCTGAGGCATTGTCTTAATCAGTGTTACAGTCAGGCCGAGAAAGAAACAAAAGAGTCATCTATCCCACATTAGGGGAGCTGAACTGGGGGAAAATTGTAACAAGCGAGAAGTTGCATGTCTTCACTGTTTCAGGATCCAAAGTCACCTTTTCTAAGTTGAGATGTTAAGGATCCCATTATTTCCTACAGCAGTTCTGTCTCACATTTGTGCTGTGCTACTAGTTCTGGTCCTGAAATTCCACTTCGAGACCACAAGGCAGTCGGCCACAGGGACATCGACCAAAGTGGGCTGAACGGGTGAATGTGTAACATCCAGAATTGTCCACCACAGCATGAAAATACTGGAGACCACGTCTTTTCTGTCACGCTCTTCTGCTTCCAGTACTGAGGTTTTTTTCCAAAACCGCTCATCTCAAAGCCACTTCTTCTTCCCCACGCTCCCGGTTATTCACAGAGTTCTGTCCCTGTGGGCCAGATAACTCATGGTGATGGTTTCTAAAGAAGGATCTATGCTGTTTTATTAGCAGCCTTTCACGAGAGACGGTCTTAATTAATATTTGATATTGTGTTTTTTTATTCCAAAGATCCAAATTGATTCATAGAATGTTGACCGTTTCTATGAAAATAATTAAAATTGCCATAATAATCCAACTATCTGGTCCAGGGAGAGTATCCATATCCATTTCATCTGCTTCATTAACCCCTAAGGCAGAGAGTACATGTGATGTGTGCGTTAGGTAATGCTTTTCAGATATAGTCTTACTATTAACAACCACATGCAGTACATGTTGTCGAAAACAGCCTGATTACATTAGAGACCCCATCTCATAATGTAACAAGGTAAATTTACCATAACGCCTCAGGGGAACTATATTCAGTAAGGGTACAGCACATTTCCTGAAAAAATTACAATACGGCAGTGAACTTGTACATATAAATATGAAAAAAGACCCAAATAAGAAGTTAAATTGATACAGAGCCAGTCAATACAACACCTCAATGTTTTTCACTCCCAGTTGTTTTGACATTACAGTCAAAAAAAAAAAAAAAAAAAGGCCCACATACGCTCAGCTCTCACAACATGCAAGTGAGTAATTTTGCTTTAAATTGGGAATGACAGTGGTTTTCCGCTGCCAACAAAACATCTACAAATCTCCCCATGAGTTTGGTGTTTATTTTGTTAAAAATATACGTTTGTTTTCTCAAAGCGTTCCATTTTCCTGCCTGGATGCACCGAGGCAGCCTTGATTAATCCCTCCTGAATCCATCCATTGCCATGGAATGTCACGTCCTGAAGTTTCAATCAGAGAAACCTGCCAAAAGTATCCAGTAAAGGATACTTTTGGCTTTACCTGACCATCATCAATCTGCTTTCTAACAGCAAGTGAACAGAACAGCGTCACCCTTTGCAGGCAAACAATGAAAATGTCGGTCAACTTGGTCCAAATCCATACCGCTAAATAAAGCGCACAGAAAAGAACAACAGAGAGACTAAAAAGTCCCCATTTCTGGAACATCACTGTGCTCGGGAATTTCTGTGTTTTTCACAACACAAACTAAATTCCACTCATGTCTGTTTCTGATGGACGAAGTAATTTTAAAGGCGAATATTACCAAATCTGAATCTGGGATCAAGAAGCCAAAAATGCTTGCATAAGAAAACAGCACTTGAAAGTGAGGAAATCTTGTGAATTTTCAGGTTTCTGAGTGAAAATGATATCTGCCATTACAGCGGATCCATTTTGAATGATACAATTTCACAAGTGTGCTGACCTTATTACTTGAGATTAAGAATTTTTATTTGGCCTATTTTTATCATTTCAAACAAAACTTGCTTTGCCAAGCGAACTTACCAAGAACATATTGAAGTCTTGATGGTGTAATAATGTAGATTCTCTGTGGTCCAAAAACAGGGAACAAGTTCCTTTCTGCAGGGCACTTCAACCACAACTGTGCATCAAATACTCGTATCACCATCTTAGAAAGCCTTTTGTAATAGCATCCTAAAATCAGATGTGTTAAATGTTGAACAGAAAACAATATAACTGAATGTGGATTATATCTTCCTTTATTAAATTCTCTGATTTAGAGACTATAGATATAATCTAGGCACAAAAGCAAACAATATGAACAATCGCTAAAGGTTGACATTTGAAAAAAAGATTGGCCAACCGGTGCCTGTTCTAAAGCACCAAGCCAGTAAAGCATAAAACATGTGAAGCCACGTTACCAGCAGAAAACCTCAGTTTCCACAAAACTAGAAAGGAATCGAGGCCATGATGTGTCTACATCCTCATCCTCATTTGGGCCATTAGCCTGGCTGCAGTAACGCACGGATGATTCAGATGAAGGGCGCTGAGGAGAGGGTTTGCATGGCAGTTCACTACAACTAGTTCCAGCTGTTTCTTGTTGTAAATCTGTGTTTTCAATGTGCAGAAGTCCCCGAGGATCAAAGTTCACCATGACTTACCGCACAGCCCTACTCCTAAAGCCACCTCTGCCTAAACCCAGCTCTACTCTGGGGCCTCAAAATCACTAACAGGTGAGATTCACTCCGTCTTCCTGTCTACTCCCCTATCAAGTTTTAGTTCAGCCTGATCTGTTGTCAATCCTCCGGGCATCTACATGCTGTACAAGAACTGTACCGGAGACCCCGTTCACAAATTAACCCCATCTATCAACACAGGAAGGGGAAAAGGAACATAAACTATTCTTTGAAGTGGGAACAGAGCTGAGAGTGTTACTGGCTTCAAAAACACAGTTGGGTATGTAACCTTTTATCATTACAGCCCTTTAAAAGCCATGCCAAGGCATCTGGCTTATGTTTGGACCTGGAATTGGATCTGCTCATGTGGCAACTCAAGTAGCTACGGGTCTGTGAAGGGACAGGCCAGAGCACACTGTACAGGTGAAATGAAAACTTACCTACTCGTGAAAAACATATATATCTGTATACATATGTGTGTCCTTCAGATCCTTCACAGAACATGAAACATGTCTCATGGCATTAGCAGACAGAACATAGTACAGTATTTGTGGCTCATAGTGGCAAGCAGGGGTGATTGCACAAAAACCTTAACAGTGCTGGAAATTCAAACCTTATTAGAGTTAATACATGAATTGCATTTAAAATAAATTAAACTACCATTTTCAAAATGGTTGTCTCATCCTTCTTTGATTATTATTATTTGAGTGCTAAAACAAAACAAAACAAACAAAAAAAACACACGAAAAGACCAAAAAGAAAAAAGAAAAGAGAACAACTAAATAAAATAGAGGCCACATTTGTTAATATTTCATTGGCAGTGTAGTATCATGTAGTGGTAAGACACATGAAGTCCAATACAAATTAAAGTTATCTGCATCAATTGTTTCTACCTCTGCAGTCCGTTACACACAAGGGAAACACAAATCAAATAACTCTATTATTAAATTTACAAATTGTAGCAAACATCAGCACTGTTGAAGATGAATCTGACCAAGTCTGGATATAAATCTGTCATGAAATATTATTTTGTATGGAAAGATAGGTCATACATACACACATATCTGGACACACAACATGGAGTTC
Organism: Remorina albescens; assembly: GCA_034769265.1. Classification (NCBI taxonomy): domain Eukaryota; kingdom Metazoa; phylum Chordata; class Actinopteri; order Carangiformes; family Echeneidae; genus Remorina; species Remorina albescens. The sequence continues at coordinate 21,552,638 of CM068489.1, read as the reverse complement.
AATAAAGCGTAGAATAACAGCTGGTTCTAGTGAGTCAGGCGCCATCTGAACAACAAGTCACCAGGAATGGCAAACCTTACTAGCCACTTTATAAACAGCTTTGTTGTAGCTCTCTCACACACATACACAAAAATTACCCATACCTGTTTGTGCGGCGGTTAGGAGACCTGGTATGCATTACCAGCTGAGTGTAGATTAACACTGAATCTTATCGTTTGGGTTGTTGGTTGAGTTGACATAGCTTCATCTCCTTTGGTATGGCCTTCAGCTGATATTTTTTAGTCTGGGAAGCTTCAAAAAATAAGTCATCAACTGTGAACTGACTTCCATTTCAACAATTTCTTTTGATTTGCAACAATTGTCAAATGTGGAACCAGGTTAAGGTGCACTAAAGATGAACTAACATAACTCTATATTGAAAACATTAAAAAAAACAAACAAACAAAAAAAAAACCACACACACACACACACAAAACATTAAAGCTCCATTAAGCACTAGAGGAACTGATGTAAAAAAGTAACTAGTGCTGCCGATCTCACTGTGAACTAACAGCCTTCCAATCCCAGATCAATACGATCACTTTTTCCGGCACCTCCAGATTGTTGTTTTTGTTTCACAAAAATCAAACCACTCTTATTGACAACTGACACCAGCAATGTGATGAGAAACAACATTAAACAAGTGGCTGGGACATAAAGTAAAATTTCTACTATGCCAAAGAGGGTGAGTGCGTAGGCCAACACAGGCACACATAGTGAATATCAGCCTTACATTCATCAGATTGACAGAAAAGGACGTGTGTCTTAGCTTCTGCTGTTATTTGTGGACCAAAGCTAAAACCCATTTAATAAGACTACAAGCATAGCATACCTTTGCTGCTGAGGGTTTGGAGTTTTTCACTTAATGCAGCTTTAAGCAAATACACTTTAACACCAACAACGATGTCTAAAAAAAACAAAACAAACAAACAAACAAACAAACAAACAATCGCTCCTCTCTCTCTTACAGGAGAAAAGGAAGTCATCATGGTGTCTTTGAGAGGGGACCCAAATACCTGGGATTGAGAGGCAGCCCCCTCAGTCAGTCCAGTGATTGGGGGAGCAGGTAGGGTGTGAGTGGTTGACACATAGGGAGGGTGCTGGGGGGTTCGAGGCTGCAAGCTACAGACCAGATGTCTGACACCCTTTACTCCCTGCAGACAGAAACTTATATAGAAACCCCAAAATGTAACGTTTCATACTCATAGTGTGTCTCACAGAACATCGGGAGTCAGCAGTGAGCAGCCTACAGAGTCAGGATTGCAGGGGAGTCTGGTTATTCCCTAATCTAAACACTGACAACGGCACAATCGAGGTCAAAGCCACTGGGTTGGACCCTATCCTACAGATTTGGGGGTCTGCAGGCTGCAGCCTTCGTTCCCCAGTGTCAGTCCCACTATCACACACAACCAGGCCTGAGATGGTAGTTGTTATGTTTGGTTTGCTCAGAATCTGTGATCTGCAGGCTGGGCTTCCTCTCTGGCTCTTCGCTTTCAGCTGAGTCTTTGTTAGTGTGACGTAGAGGACGCTTCTTAAAGAAGTCTGACACAAAGTACACCTGCAGAGGAGACAAGAGACGACATTAGGTTTGGTCACTTAGGGGGCAATTTTCCATACAGAGATTGGAGTGTCAACATGTGAGGGATAGAAAGAGGTAAGGCCAGGGCTGGAAACTGTGATTAAATATGTCTGGACTGGTCTGTGCACAGCTGGTAAGTGACACACGAACACTTGCACACTCATGCACATCTGAGAGGAACACACAGAAAGCAAACCCTGTAGGCTATAAAACACCAAGCCCAACAGGGTCTCTAATTACACACAACACTGTGAAGGCCAAAACATGGCCTCACTTCCCAATTAATCATACACTCTCACACACACACACACACACCCTTCCAGAATTTCCACAAGGCTGCGCTGACACTGGTTCAATCAAAACAGGTAAGTGGCCAAACAATAAAGAAGCCCAGCTGGATGACGGGGGGAGAATGGACTTACTGCCCGAGAAGCTGCCGGTGTGAGTGTGTGGGTTTGCATCAAGTCACACTTTACTGAAATTACCCTTCGCTCCCTTCAAACTTCCTGTTCACACATATTTCATATTTCTTTCTGCAAGGATGATATAAAGCTGAAATATGGACACATCAGCAGCTGCTGTGCTTTGAAGTGGAGTATCGCTAACAGTAAGATTTTCCCATTAAATGCCTTTCTTATGAGCCAGACGGTCCCACCCAGGTTTGACTTTCCTGCCTGGAAAGTTAAAATGTCAACAGGTACAAGGCTGTAAATGATTCACAGAAAGTGAAAAGCTCTCTATGGGAGCATTATTTCTAAAGATAACAGTTAGATTCTTTAGGTAATAGCTGATGATGTCAACACTTAAATCAGCATAAAATAAAAAGTATATAAATGGCCACTTTTGAAGTATCTCCCTCTTACTAATGCAGAGTCACATAGAAGTTTTGCAGCCCTTTCTTTGAAGGACGTGTCTTTGGAGACTCACATTAAGTGTAGCAACAAGTGCGCCCTGCAGCAACCCCACCAACACGTCGCTCCAGTGGTGCTTGTAATCAGAGACTCGGGTGTAACCCACGTAGACTGCGAAGGCCACCAGGAAGAACTGGATGGTGGGCCGGAGAAGTCTGGCCCACTTTGCCACGAGTCTTGCCTGCACATAAAGCTGGAGTGGGGATTGAAGTGGAAGAGAAAGGGCAGGGAGGGGTGGGGGGGGGGGTTTGAGGGATAAGGTGGGGGGGGGGATAAAAGAGACAGCTAAATATTTATTTGAATGGGCATAAACAGAGGTGTAATAAAGCAGCCAAATTTCTGTTTTGCACTGTCTATATTTGATTAAGTAGAGAGATGCCCTGCTGTACAATTTAAGGGCAGATGGTATCACACTCCAGACATCAATAATAAAAGTGTATTTACTTAGAGCATGAGTTTATGTCTCTCTCATGCAGAAACAGTGGCTGGCATTCCTCAAATTGGATTTAAGCGTTATAAGGTGCTGAGTTTTGGTCTTATTTATGTCCTCTCTGGACTGAAGCCTGCTTTTTTTTTACTGGTTAGCAGCAGATGCCAAAACATTACGAACCTGGCAATGGTCCAGACTCCTGTGAGTTCTGCTGCTAACATTAAGCCTACCGTCAAAGGTACAAAATCTGGCATCGCACTACAGTCCCCTCAGCCATGCAGCCACACTTTACACTCAACACTGCGGGAGGCTTTTTCAGCAACCCAGGATTCACTGGATATCACAGCTTAGCTCCGTTTGTTTGGAGTATTTGCCTGGCAAATCAGAGGGAGCAGACCGAACCACTGGCTGGGCTGGACACTAGCTGGAGATATTCTGTTTTCTCTTTGAAACTCTATTTTCTTTGAGCTGAACAATGTTGCTTTGCTTGGCCCCTTGAAACTTGCCGTCTAGCACTGATGCCTGGCTTCTGACTGAAAGAGATGAGGCCAAGGGTAATGAACTGGACAGACCTGGAAGACAGAACACAGCTCATACTTTGCCTTCATCGTTTCTGGGGAAAAAAGGCAGCAGAGGCCTCCAGATCACTCCTCTCACTATCCACAGTCTTCCTCTGAACTCCTGCCTTGTCTTTTCTGTGTCCACAGGCACAAAATTGCTTTAGGAGCCCTTTCATCTCAGAAATTAGCCCGTGAGTACAGATCCAACTGCATAGCCCTGTTGTCAGCTGAGCCCATCTGGGGACTGTTATGCCTGATTCACACTGACATATTTTCATATTTACTGTACAAAGAAACCCACATTTAGACTGTGCAAGACTTTTAGAGTTGGCTCGTGTGCTGTACTTACTGCGAGGAAGAGCATGCAGTACATCCCAAAAGAGGAATGACCGGAGTAGAAGGACAATCTGGAAAAGACAAGTTTTACTGCTGCTTAAATGATATTTAAGAAGCTTACTGCCCAAATTAATCTAATTCTTACGTATTTTTAAAAAATCAAGCGTAATTTTATGTATTATTAAAATGATATTACAGTTAAGTATAATACCCAGATCTTCTCTTCCTACCTGGACTCTGTGACATGTTGTTGGTCCCCAGTGCAGTTGATCACCTGCATGTATCCCATGCAGATTTTAGGGGCACATACAGCCATGAAATTAGGCCTTGGACGGCCAATAGTGTATTTGGCAAGGTCAGTCAGCGACTGGCTGACCGAGGCTCCAAACAAATAGGTGCCCACAACCTTGTAGAGTGCAGCTACATACTGGTTAAAGTCCGAGTTGGAGTAAATCCTCTTGCTGTAAACCAGATAAGCCTCCCCACAGGAGATCTGAGGGGAGAAGTAGAGCAGTTTTACATCCACACCTGCTCAGTTCCCAAAAGCCATTTAGAAATGAACAAACAGCCCAGCATGTTGTTAAATGGGTGAAATCTTGTGAACTTTCCAGGATATGGGCTTTACCGAGGTGGAAAGGAATAAAACCGGCCATGAGAACAAAGAGCAGATTGATGTTCGATGTCAAACTTACAATGACAACAGTGCAGGAGATGGTGACTGCTGCCAGCATGCCGTGGGTGATGGTGTCTGGCTTTAGGGGGTACATGATGCTCTTGTCATCACAGTAAATACCCCTTTGATATGGCTTGAACACGATGGTCATAATGATGAAGGGCAGTGCCGCTGTCGTGAAAACAAAACAGACTGGATTAGATCATAAATGAAGCAAAGTGGACGTTCACTATATATGGAGAAACAGCGTGTAACATCCGAAGCCAAGAGCAGAAACTAGATAAGCCAAGTTAATATACTTAGATATTTGAGAAAAAATGTTTGGAAAAACATCTCTCACTTTTCCTACAGGTTTTCAGACGTTACACTGCTTCCTAAGATGGGAAGTCAAAATGTTTAAATGTTCTAACATTTAAAGATTGCCAAATTGTTTTCTCCCTCCCTCTGGACCTTTAGGAATAAAATCACAACGAAGAAAACAACCCACAAAGAGGAAAGAAAACATTTGGTGGTTTATTTTCACAGTGGAAATGTACAATGAGGAATTCCAAAAATAAACAGCAGAAAATAGCATTTATATCCACAGGCATGCGCAGGCGTATGTAAAGTTACACATCAGACACAGGATTGTACAAATACGCTGTTGACAAATTATTGCAGACACAACATTCACGTGCTCTTTCAGATGATGTGGCTGTGTGCAGATTTAAGGCCAAATGTAACTGCTAAAGGCACAAATGGTGTCCTTGAGATGTTCAGAAACATTTGACCCACAAGTGCTCACTAACTCACTCTCTCTTTGCGTCTACACACCAACTCCCTTTGCTAGTGTGTTTAAACAGAGTAACTAATATAAAAAAAAAAAAGAAAGAAAAGGAATTTCAAGACAAATGTTCAGCATGAGATATAAACACAGGTTATATGAATGCATTTTGCAGACTCTCTCGGGGGGGGGGGGGGGGGGGGGGTTTGGACATTTTGATACCTCCATTCTACAGGACTCTACTGTAACTTAACTGTAGTTCAAATCGGCCCCGGCTTCTGAGTTTTACATTCCCTTTCCAAGGCTAAAGTGGGGAGTATTTCATAACACAGAGATTCGGGCTGGGCTATGACTCTTGGCAGACACAGGATGTGGGAGAAAGATCTCATTTGCACAGCTGCATAGCCTGAAATGATTTTTCCAACCTTTGGCCTTGGGAAAAGTGGAGCAGCGCCAAAGAATTTGTCAATTAATAAATTATCCAATTGCGGTTGCAAAGAGGAGTTACAACATTACCTATTTATCGGCCTATTACCCGGAGACACTCACTTTACTCTCACAGAACATGAAGAAGAATGGCAAATCCCTCCATTTAAGCAAGTGAAAATGAGTACTTTTTGGCAGCAAAAGCTGCAACTCTAATCACATTACTCAGTAGACACAAAAATAATTTTGTTAATCGATTAATCATTTTGGTCAAGTGAGAATGTGAAACATTTGCACAGCTCAGTTCCATGAATTAGGGATTTTGCAGACTTGTAGTCTCCATAAGTGACTGTCAAACATCCAATACAAACTGTTTGGGCTCTGGTAGACCGAGATGGATACCTTTCTCTATTAGTGGTAGTCAGAGTAATGGTTGAACTGATGAAATATAATTATGAGTTGCAGCCATAGTATGGAATGTACTCTTCACCCTGACATCCGCCCCCACCATCGCAGTCAGACAGACAGTCTGGATGTGTGTGCATACGTCGTGTTTTTCTAGTAGAGAAGCGCTGAGGAGCGAAAAGTCAAAGTGGGTATAACTGTAAGTCATGCCGCCTACATATGGATCCTTTTGGCCTCGCCCTGTCAGCGAGGCCACTGGATTCCTCCGTGTGTGGTAATTTCTATCTGACATGGCATAAAGCCTGGACAAACAGAAACAGCCAAAACTAATTCTTCTTCCATTTTCTCGGTTAGCAAATTTTTGAATCCCACTTAATCTGATTGGTGGCCTGAAAACAAGCAGTTGTGGTGACGACATCAGTGACTTCTGCAAAGTTCTGAGATTTAACTATAGAAAAGATGCTGTGAGTTTTTAAAAAAAGACCCTGGGAGAAGCCCCTTTTCTCCAGACAGCCACATTCTTTCTCTATTTAGGGGAACAATTGGTGCTCGAAAACACGCACGCTTGGTGCCAATATGGAAAACGCCTTGCAGCCGCATACTAAAATGCAAAAAAAACAACAACCCCAAGACAACAAACAAACAAAAAAAACTGTAGTGGAAAAGCACTGCATTCACCAATAGTATTACATTTCTGAGTAAATGGGCAGCGCACCACTCCCGTTCTTTCATAGAAAAATGTCTGCAGCTGACATAACTCCAGTAGGACTGATGGGAGCCCACATACTGAGAATGAGACTGAGGGAAAACATTGAGCTGGATGGTGTAGCTGAGGTGAACACCAGGTTTAACTCCACCCAGCAACTCTCATGACATTTAAAGAACAACAACCAACTGTAAATGCGTGCAGAGAGACAATTAAAGGTGGACAGAGCAGATTGTTCACAACATCGTATTTTCCTATGTCGCAAAAAAGGCGAGAGAAAACCCCCGATATGTCCACCCGAATAAATACTGTAATTCAATATACATGACAACAGTGCATTGCACCTTTACAATGCCATGCAGTGTTTTGTTCCTGTGTGATGTTGCGTGTAGCCAAAGAAATGAGTACAGACATTGTTTATTGACGTGCCAACTGCACACATGTTACTCAGAGACACCATAAAGACAAAGAGTCTCATTGGCTCAGCGAAAGGAAGCACAGCTGCAAAACAGACGTTTGTTCTTTAAGAGAATAAACAATAGTGTTCAATTGAATAAACACATCATGGCACATGGACTCCTGGTATCCTGACCTTGGAACAAAGGAAAAAAAACACCAATAGAGATTGCAATTCATTTCAACACTGTGTCGAGACATAAAAAGCTCCAGTGGAGGACGAATCATTAGCTGCTATTATACGGTAACACTAACTGCTTTAGTGGAACTCAACGTGTGCTAAACAATACTGAGAGGTGAAATGGAAAAAAATGTCCATCGAAATTGGCTGAAAAATGAAAAACTGTTCAGACTCACCAGCTTCAGGCCTTTTGTCTCATGTGTGACTTCAGCAAAGCAATAATAGGACGGCAGGAGGGGGATTTTAAACATATGTTAATTGTACCCCCTCTGCTGATCTTTGGAATGTGCAAGATTTCCTTTTGTAAGTTGCCACAGCAGCTGCCTGACACCTGCCCCGACATGGTAACTGCTGCCCGACCACCACATACCCACTGGATCCCAGTTTACACATCTACCACCCATGTCAGGACACGGTGATCGAGGGCTATAAAGCCTTACTCCACATATTTTCCTCTTAGCACCCCCAGAATCCTGTTTGCTTAAACCACAGCGATATATAGCGTCTCTTGTATATAACTGGCATCCTGTCTCCAGCACCTTGGTGGAGCACACCGATATGGCTTTACTCATGTGGCTCATGAGTGGCAGTCTCAGCATCTGTATCTCGCACCTGACTTCCAGCTGTCAAGGAGTCAAAAAGCCACAGTTACGGCATGTCTTTCCTGGTAAACAGGAAATGCACTCTGAGTTTCATTAGAGGTGTTTTTATTGAGACAAATACTTTAAGGTTCTGATAAATATATACTCTGAAGGACTGATTATCTCTCTGAAATTGCATGGCTTTTAAAATACAACAAAGAAGGAGAAATAAAGAGGAAGAAAAATATTATTTTTAACATTTCCATACCCTGTTGTCTACTATGGACGCATAATCTTATCAAGGTGTTAACATCCAGAAATGAAAGCAAACTGTCTATTTTTGAGATCTGGGGCTGAAACCAGAGTTTTCTCACACGACAGCTGATGGGATATGGTGAGGCATGGTGGGATGGCATCTGCATGAAATTGTTGTATTTAGGATTACTCTAAGTACATATTGGAACTGGAGGGAAAGACCTGTTTGAGTAGATAGAAACATATAAATATACATATGAATGTATAACAACAATGTTTGTTTCAGCTTGGCCTGGACGAAGTCTGGGAGAATGTTTGTTTATTTAATACGTCATGGTTAATGTCACTTCAAACCAGCAGGAGGACGTAATTATTTCGATGCTGGGGTCACATAGTATTGTAACTTCAAACTGCTTTATAAAGCTTTTAACACTTCGCAGAGTGTAGCCATTAATCACTGTGAAGTGGCAGAAAAATTAAGTGAGAAGCTTCAAAGAGAGGCACCAGGAGCTTTTTGCACAGCCGTCATCGACATTAAATTCTCAAGTCTCACATGTATTCATCCGTTTGGCCGTTTGGGCTTACAAAAAGCCAATTTGCCAAACTGTTCACAGACTGAATGAAGTCAGGGCACCTGGCCTTAAATAACTCTCACCTGGCTTGTAAAAAAAAAAAAAAAAAAAAAAAAAAAAAAAAAGCATGAATTTTTCATATATGAGCCACTAGTTCAGCTGACAGCTGACTTGTTGGTTGTAAATTATTAATTTGGATGAAAGAGAAAGTGCTCAGATGAAATGATGGGGAATGTCTGGACCTCCCTCATGGGAAGAAATGAGTGTTACATCCTGAGCTGTGAGTGTGTTTGTCCGTCTTGCGATCAGTGTCACTTTAGATCTGGAGGAAACAAAGCAGCCGCTCTCTTGGAGAGTAGACATACAGTAGCCACACTGCTTACGAGCAAAAATAGATCCAACGGCAGACAAACTAGGTCTCCAGGATACCACAAGACAACCCCAACTGACACCGCTCCAGAGCTGCCTCCACTTAAAGGCCGAGCAGTGTCCCTGACTTGGGCTAAACTCAGACATTTTTATGGCGAGAAAAGCCAAAGTTTGAGGTCCTTGTTTGGGAAACAGGAGACCCCTTTTTTTTTTCTAGACACCTGCTGCTACAGATGAAATGGCGGAACATGCTGCCAGATGGGAATGTAGCCAGGAAGTTAATCTCCAGGGGCCAGTCAGAAATCTCCTGCCATAGCCTCTAATGGGAGCCTGTTTGAAGTTGCAGGATGCAGAGTTGGAGCTTTCCTGTCTCAGCTTAAGGAAGGCCCATTTTAGAGGCTTCAAATCTATGGTGAGAAGTTGAAGCCCTCTCATTTATCTGGCTGCAAATTATCATCCATCTACAATGGTTTTCCTCAGTGTCTCCCCTGCTGAAATGGGTATTATTCTAGCAACTGAGCACGCATCAAAGAAGGTCTGAAGAATGAAGCAAGAGCATCACGGGAGATTTTAGCATTGAATGAAACTGCATGGATGAACAAAGATGCCAGTGTAAAGACGGATTTACTCTCCGTCCTTCATTCCTTCCACTACTGCTGATTCACATCCTCCGTTCTGGTTTTTTTCCCTCTCCTTCAAAGTCATTCATTCTTCTCTCTGCAGCTCCATCTTCCTGTCTGTCACTTTCTTGATTGCAGCATCCTCCCACACACTTATCCTTCTGGTGTAAATATAGAGGCCTCAGTGGGATGGTGCTTTATTTAGCTGGCAGATGTGCAATTACACAGGACCGTTTGGACCACAATCGCACTCTGGGGCTGAGATTCGAGGCTCGTCTTCTCTCTGCCTTGGTTTTCTCTGCTCTCGTTCTCCCATCTCATTCACTCTCTCCCATCCACACCTGTGCTACGCTTTAGTTATTCCACAACATACAAAACACCTCGACTTAAACTGCCGCAAACGTTTGGAAGTTGCGCCAATAGTTGTGGGAGTACCTCACACCTACCTCCCCTGGTTTCCCCGACATAACCTGCTGCACCTGCAGAACCACATGGACGGACAATTATTCTACTCCGTTTGAGATACATACCCATGGGTTTTTACTATTTATGTTCTCGGGCATGTACATCCTGCATAAGCAGTGTAAGAGAGGTGTTCTCATGCCCCTGGGCTTCCCCGCATGATACTAAACTATCCTTCAGGGTCACAGCTGGAACATTTGCCAGAACACTCCCATCTAATTTCTTCCACTTTCAAGCACCAAGGTCACTCCGCAAGTTTCTTGTGTATCTCTCATTCCTGCCCTGATCCAACTTTCCCCTCTTTCGATAGCTTTGTATCCTCTCACATTAATTGCTTCTTTATTTTATTTTTCAACCATATCATTAAGTCTCCATCTCAGTCTCCAATTCTCTTCTCCTCCTCCTGTAGATGAGTGCAGAGGCAGACATTTTTTCTTTTAGCTGCAGTCAGTGTTTTTTTTTTTTTTCACTCCACGTCCCCTCCTCCCATCTTTTGTTTCTTCCTTTCACTTCAAAACATGATTTGACAAAACGAGCATGAACCCTGCAGCAGTAAAGCTCCTCAGTCTCCCGACACAGGTGACATAACAGATAAAAAGATGACTTGTAGTAACAAAACAACTTAACACTCCCTCTTTCCGACTGTCACCCTAAGCCCAACTGACTAATGTGGAAGGTATGTGCTGAGCCTACAACCTCGGCCGACGCTGGGCTCTGGAATTCTAATTCACATGAGGAACGCCCAACTTCACCGGTCACACCAGATCCTGCTGCTGCTACGGACCATTCTGTATTCTTAATCCTGCTGTTTCACTCCGTCCATCATTTACGCATGCTTAGCTCTGAGCAGCGCGGAAGGAGACAGAATGGCAGGCGAGGTTGGACCATTTGGTGGGAGAGAATATAAATCTGGACTGGCAATCAAAGAGTCTGGGTTTAGATGGGATCAAAGGAGAACTAGGCCACACAGGTTTAAACCTAAATCATAAAAGCCCTGCTGGAAGAGTTGAGTGTAGGACTATCCAGGATGGTGCAGAGCTCTCTCTGAAGATTACCTAAATGTCATTTTTCAGCATATTGATGCCAAATATTCAGTAAAACTGCTGTATACAGGTGGAATTATGTTGAGCTATTGTCTCCACAGACTGTATATCAAATTGAACACAACCTGCATTTTATCTAATGTCCATCAGGGGGCAGCTTGTAGCAAAAAGATGTCTGTTTGTATTGAAATCTATGGGACAATGATCCTACTTCTCACTTGATTTATTATCTCACTAAGTGTTTTCTTAGTGACCTGATGGACTCTGTAATTTCAAGTCTTCTTCTAAACAACACAATGTTCATTTTTGGTTTTCGGCCCCTTTTAGAGGACAGTAGATGATAAAGTACATGGCAGGTGTGGGATTGACAGACTCACTCCTCAGCTCCACATTCTAATCCAGAAATGGTTTCTTCTGGTTTAAAAAAAGAACAACAACAACAAAAAAAAAAACAAGACGACGACTTCCACATTATGAACTCAAAGCTTAAAACGGCAGTTCACAAACCAATCACTTTGGACTGTCTGATATCAGTGTTTTCTCTCTGTCAAAAAGTGAACAGCATTTCTCGCTCATCCTCTGTAACTTGGGCGTTCCTCTTTGATTCAAATATTTTCTCTCCATCTTTCCTGGGAAAAGAACAACACAAATTTGAAGGCCCTGATGCCACATGGAACCCAATTGTCCATCATTAAAAGACACTGATAGGCTATATTTGTGTTGAGAATAGTACGCGCCACATGCTCGCTGGTACAAAACAACCAAGAGTTTGTCAACGTTTGCATTAATAATATCTTTAAAACAACAACACTTATTATAACTATAAAGTCTAAGACATATATATTCACTGAATTCAATGTTTAGCCAAAAATTAAAACTTTCTCCCAGTTGAGCTCTCTGCGGTTTTTCAGATGAACTGTGTCCTGGGCTGTACAGCTTTAATATCTGAAAACTAATGTGCTCGTGATTTCAAACAAACCACCATGACAAAAGCTCCTCATTCAGGATGACTGATAAAAGACTTTATAGGTTAACCAGGAATACTTGTGCAATTAAAATAATTCCCCCAAAAAAACAAAACAAAAAAACAACCACAACAAACTGGGCTCATATTTCCCAGAGAGACGTGCCCGTTTGTTAAAAGGGCTTCGGTTTCCACGGCACAGCTCTCTCGAGGAAAACAATTCCCATCAGATGCCTTTCTCTGGGAACTCAGGACGATCAGTCTTCCCAAGTACGCAGCTGCCTGGGGGGCCCAGCTCCCTGAAGATACTGCAGCGCCTTCATCAACAAGCTACTCGGTACACGGTGAGGTCACACAACAGAACATGGGGGTGAACATAATGTGGGGAAATACATAATGACTTCTTAACAGTGTTACTGCTGTGGGACTTTGGGAATCAACCCGCATTGTGTTGCATAATGAATAAGTCACTGACAAAATTAAACACTGAGAACAATTTGATAACCAAGCATCAGGGGAGAATTAGAAACTCAGCTGCCAAATTCTTGAAGTGTGAGTTGGAGGAGAAAACCAACAAACCCGAAACAATGTAATTGTAAGTATGTGATATTATATCTAAGGCACTAAGAACGAGGGAAACTCCTGTTAAGGAATACAAGGCTAAAAAAATCTAAGTATGAAATGGGAATTATACCGGCTAACCTGAACCCTCAATGTGTGTGTGTTGTGTGTGTCCATAATCCCTGATATAATGAGAACTGATTTGTGTCAATGTACATAACATCTAAACAAAGATTGTGCACATGGAAAAAAAAGTGTGTATAAGTGTGTGTTGCACCGATGACCTGCCCCAAAGCCATTTAGTCACACACTATTTACTCATAACACACAGCTCATATCACACGCAGCAGCACCCGAGTCATTGGGCAATATGAGTTGTTGCTTCTCCTCTGACTCTTTAATGACATGCACCTGCAGCAGCACACCTACAAACACGAGCAGCCCAAGCTGGGGGGGTCAACCTCAGTCTTTTCTGTCTGTGCTCTTAGCCAACACCAGCTATCTGTTTGCACTGAATGTAAATTTGCATAGACAGAGAAGGACAGAACTGGAGGGAGGGATATACCAGAGAAAGAAATGAGAAGAAAGAAGGAGGCCAAGAGCTCACAATGAACAACAAAACTCAACAGAAGTCAGGTATTTTTACAGCTCAAATTCCCTCAAGATGGATCCCGCTGGCTTATTAGCTTTAAACGAGACCAATGATACATCAGGCCCGCCGTCTAAAATGTTAGCAAACCACTCCTTGACTCTAGGCGGCTACTCAGCATCAGATTTCTCCGGTGAGGGGTTTGTTATTCCACATAACATTGTAAAGAAAAATAGAGGGAGGAAGGGTGTGAGTGACAGAAAGCTTGGCGATGAAAATCACTCTGCAATTGTATCACTTTAATTCGGTCTTTGAGAGTCCGTTAGAAAGCACGGCTGATGACATGCAGATGTACAGCGTAAAAGTGGAGGTGAATATTTTGGGTCAGAGGTGATTGTGTGAGAAATAAAGGCCTCCGTTGAAAAGCAGTGGGTGGAAAAAAATGTTGATAGTAGCGGGGGCTAATCAGACATTCAGCATTAGTAGACAATCATGCAATTTTACATTAGAAATGTAAATATTCCCACTACGCAGACAAACGCAACTCAAAGATCCGTTTCCATACAGGCTAATGGTTGGCATAATTACACACTCCACCATGTTATTCATACATGGCTGGGGCAACCTCAACCTAAGCTTGGGGTTGACTTGATAATGATTTGGGTGGGTGACGTGGGTGGCATGAGGAAAGGGAGAGGCAAAAGGGTGGGATGCAGTCATCCAGACATGACCGACCAAACCCAACCCAGACGTTAATCCTAGAATTGTGACTGCAAAACGGCGGGGCTTATCAAGTTCGGCAGTCTGTGGATCTTTCCCGCAGACAGAAAAATATCCCTAAGCTCTCTGAAAAGCCAGAGGGGGGCACTGAAAACCACACAGCGGAGCAGATCAGCACATGCATGAGCTACCATCACCGTCTACATCCATCACTTGCACAACACACAGCATTATGCAGCGCAGGTCTGTCACAGGATAGTGGCATACATAGCAAACCAATGTCCCACCAAAGTGGTACATTCCACATACACACACTATTACTGGGGGGGGGGGGGGGGGGCATCTGAAAACAGACATGTTTCTGTGATATAAACGTCATGAACAGAAGCTTATCATCATATTCATAGAGGACTGAAGCTGTCATGAAAATAGCTGTATCTTGTAAAGCATCCTGATCCTGTTCAGGCATTGCAACTTATTTTAGCAATTTAATGTTAGATTTCCATATTAATTCATAAAAACTGATTAAAACAATTGAACATATGATACATTATTTTAACCCACACACATATAGATTGGTTAAACACTCAGTTTAAAAAAATACCTTTACTAAAATCATGTTTAAAATCTGTAACTGAATTATTTTTTTCTTCCGATGAAATACTTTACAATAGTTTTCAGAACTTTATGTTCTCTCCATAAATCATTTCCTATTCAAACAGAGAAACTGGTGTTGATCTCAACAACCACAATGTGTGTCACTCTGATGATTCATCTTTTCAAAAGACTTCATTATTTGTTCACTGCCCAGAAGGGAGGAGGAAACAAAAAAAAAAAAAATGCCTATCTGCTCAAGTTACCACAGCAATGGAAAAGAAAAGAAACTGATTTTGTCTCTTTGGAAAATGAATCCTAAGTGAATTTAGATGCAAAATAATGGTGGAAGAGGTATTTTGAGAAAATGTGGAGAGGTCTGCACATTCTTGAGAGGATTCCTGGCTGACAAAATACTGAAGTAAAAGAGAAAAAAGCGGGGTGCACACGTGCATATCAAATTTCCATAAACAAACAGTCAGCTTCCTGAAGCTCAGTGAAGTCCAACTCAGGCTGCAGCGTGCAGAGACTGTGAAGGGGGAAATGGGAATGATCTTTCCTCTTGTGTTGCTGGGATCTGCACAAACAACCGGAGTGACCGGCTGTTTTTGGGTTGCTGTTGTCCCTTCATTTTGTTCTCTTGAAGAGAAACTGGGACCAAATAACTTCTAATTATAAAAACGTGCTTCATTTTCGGGTGGAAATACACAAACCTGGGGGTTGATGCCATGGAGGCCAGAACCTGCTGTCACACAGAGATATGATGTGTAGCTGCAGCTGGTGACACTGAACTGCAGCTCACTGTTGTTTTCTACTGGGTGTCCACAACTTACCAACTAAAACGCACACCACGTCCATCAGCACGTACAGATTCTTCTTCATCAGCTCCTTCATCTTCTTCTCGTTCATCCACTTCCAACAACCAAACAGCACAAGGAAGAAGGGATCTGGCTACTTTCTGGAGAGGATTAAAAAGTCCATGAGGGCTCGCTGGCTCGCTGTGTAACTAAAGTGCAGGCTATGCAAACAAACTGGCAACCTGCGCTACGAGTTCTTCCGGAATCCTCTTCACTACCTGCGCTGACATTGACAGCAAAGGTGTTTAATTTTTTCATGAAAAGCGACAGTTTTTAAAAAAAGTTACGTCCGCTAAGTTACGCAGAACCGCCTGAGTGTTGAGTCCCTCTGCGCGCAATACGGGACCGAAACCAAAACTGACTCCGGATCCTGCGAGTCCGCAGAGCTGGAAGAGTCCGGTATATCCAGTATGAAGTCCCTCCACACACACACACACACACACACACACACACACACACACACACACACACACACACACACACACACAAAAACACAGCTGCCTTGGTACCTCCTCCTAACTTCCCCCTCTGTCTCTATCTCAGGCTTCAAGGGCAATTTTTGTACGCACAGGCGTGCAAAGAGCAAAAAAAGCAAACTCTCTGCCAGTTTTCTTCCTTTAAACCCCCCCCCCCCCCTCTTTAAAATCCTATGTAGTTATGTAGGTTCAAACACTGTTTACAGATCAGACTACAAAGAGGAGGACCGGAGACAGACTGCACCGTCAGCTCAGAAAGAGACAGGAATAATGAAAAAGTCACATTCTGAAACACTTAATCTGCATTCGGGAATTAAAATGCTCTGTTAAGGCGATGAGTCAGCTCTGAGATGAGAGCCCTACATGATCTGATCCCATCATGCACTTCTCATTAGAGCCCACTACAGCCGCTCAGTTCTGTTGAGTAAGCCACTTCACCTTTCTCCCTCTCCTCTACCTCTCATGAGAGATTTCTGCTGAAGTGGCCTTAAAAGGCAAACACATTTTAAATAAGGTCCAAACGTACCAGTCAACACCTTCATGTCACAGTAAGTGGATCCCCCCAGCTCACTGAAGGCAGGGACCATCACAGGCTCTGCTAAATTAACATGACTTAACACCAGCATGACTCCAAGCCAGAATAACTTTGCCTCCAGGCGGTCAGGATGCTTCCACACTAGCAGTTAACAACAGGCCATCGCCTGCTGGCTGCATCCAGCATGTCAGAGCCACAAGTGTGTATTAACAATCAGCTCTGTTTGCTTGACAAACAGCATTTTTATCCCTATGACTAAAGGTTCAGCAGGAAGTTTTACATGCACATTATCTGAGGTCCATCTTTATATGACTCCACATTTGCCACGCCAGTGACATGTAAATAAATAACTAGTTATGAAAAGGAAGTGCATGAATACTTTGGTGAATCAGAACAAGGAAAGCATCTTAGACTGATATTTCTCTGCCCCCTTCTGGTGGTTTCTAACCAGATGTGCTCATAGACAAAAGGAGGACGGTCTGAAGTCAATTTGAGTGATTTCTTAATTCTGCACATGTGGGGCAGCCACAAAGCGGTGTCAATATTCCCTTTATGGAATGAAATGATCAGTTTTTCTTAAGTGTCTCTTCAGATATCAAAAGATTAAAATGATTTATCAATGTATTTTTTTCCAAAATTAAAAGAATAGCTCTTTAGAGAGCATAATTCACTCAACATGTATTACTGCATTTAAAGGAACGCTTTGCTTTGAGGCCCTAATGCTGAAAAAGACAAATGGACGAAGGTTCATCAAGCTATGCATTGTCAGACAGTATTAACTGTTCTTGATTATTTAGAAATAAATCGTATTTTGCTGCAACAGTCTTCTTCATCGTACGGTGGATTATAAGAATGTCAGAATTTATTTGTTGTGTTCAGAGATGGAGATCCAGGCTGTCAGGCTGCTGAGAGTCACGAAACATGTAACAGCCCCAGAAAAGGTTGGTGGTGACATTTATATTTTTATTCTGAGGATCATTAATTGCATTGTGATATAAAAGCTTCTATATTTGTTCGTTAACCTTTGGAACAAATATTCAAGATGTTGTTGAACCTGTGATAGTCTTCTCCAGTGCCAATTAGATATTTTTCATGCAAGCCTCAGTGTTTTGCAACATTTGCCTGAACTATACACTTATTGCTCCTTGAAGGGTCAGTGACAAGTATTAGCTTCACCGTCAGTTACAGTGTTAGGCACAAGACTACACAGGGAAAGCATTGGAGTTTTTAGCTGCTTGAAGTGTAAACTGTACTTTTATTCAAACAAATCTATTGTGCCCTGGTTATTATGTTTTGTATGAAATACATACTGTTTTATAGCTGCAGAATAATAAAAAGATCAGCGTGTCCTGCCACGTGCATTTATTCTCTCCCAATGAAAAGCTTACACACTTACAGTGTAGCTCCTAATCAGTCAGTGCAACCTGGCCTGGAGAGCAGGAGGCCAGATGAGATAGAGTGGCAGTTGCAGTCACTTCATATGAGGTCTTTTCCTGCTCTTCCACAAACACACTTACTCTCTCATATCACTCGTATGCATTAAAAACCAGTGCTAATGTAGCTGTAAATCTACCGTCCAGGTTAGCAGTTGCAGGAGTCAGCTGATGTAACACTTGAGTAGCTTAACAACTAAATGCTACATTTCTCCAGATGTTCAGGGATCGCTGACGTATATCACAAATTTTAAGCCCTTTTAAGGTAAATTATCAGCATATAGAGGAAAAAGGTCCCGGCTTTGGTTAAAAATGAGAGATTTTTAAAATGCTTTATAATGGGATTTGCAGTTGTAATAAGATCTTTTGGCTTTAGCACATTGGACCATCATCATCTCACCTCAGTCTCCATGCTGCAGGCTAAAGGTGACGATGATCACAGGAAGGAGGACACGAATCAGGATGACTGCCTCTGAGTATTTTCTCTCTGACAATCACAAAGAGTTCACTCATCATGTTATTTAAAAACCGTTCATTCAAAACAGAAGTAATGCATTTGAACTGTTCATGCTTATCGACAGTGACTAACAGAGATGGACTGGTTCTTCCCTCTCCTGCCACCATGTGAGGCATCACATGGATCTGATTGGCTCCAGACAGACCAGCCAAGCAGTAATGCAGCTTTGCAGTTCATCTGCACAACACCATGCATTTAAAAATGTATTTGACTATATTTAAATTGGTTGTGTATATGTGTGTCTGCGTGCGTTTGCCTACTTGTTGTGTTTTTCTGCTGAGAGTAGAGGCTGTAATGTGTGATGACGTCATGCTGCCCCTCCACAGGAAAACTGCACTGCTGCTTCACCTGCAGTCCGGGACCAGAAGAGGGCAGCAGAGGACCAGGCAGGGTAGAGGGTGGCTTAGAGGGAAGATGCTCACTATGGATGCTACAGCAAAAGAGAAAATGCTTTAAATTTAGAGTTTTACACGTTCCTTGCATTTAAAACCCTTCATCAGACTTAGTTTGGCCCCAAAAAGTGAATGACCCATCTATAAAGAGTGAAATGAAAGAATCTGGGTCAGTCCGGGTCCTGGTTTAACTGAGAACTAAGTCTGCAGCTGCAGTGACTCATTGAGTGCGAGTCCTGATGTTGAAGCCACAATGCCTCGAACAATTTATCCTCCATGTGTTTCAAAAATAATTTGAACGGATTTGGAGCGGCACAACTAGCCGCTTGGTTAATTATTTAGTGACCCCCTCTGAGCATTTTCCTTTTTATTCCAAATAAAGACCAGGGTCCGGTCTCTGTGGAGGGGTCCAGTCTGGTCTAGGGGAGAGAGGGGGGGGGGGGGGGGGGTCTGGTGTAGTCTCTAGTCTCTGGGGGGTTCCCGGTCTCTGTGGAGGGGTCTGGTCTAGTCTCTTGCTGTTGCCCAGTCCATCACTCTAGTTTAAGGTTCTGCTTCTGTCTAACCTCTGGGGGGTCCTGTCTGTGCTGTTCACGGCACACGGCAATAAAATCCCCAAAATTTTGCGACGCGCGCGCCACAAACATCACTTAATTATAGTCCATAAATAAACGTTAGAAAAAGTATTTACCTTGAAGAGCCATTGGTTTTAGCTGAGATTTTTCAGTTTGATGCAGTATGACCATATTAATAATCATCAGTAGATTACCTGAGGTTTGCTAGTAAAAGAAATTTATATCCGCAAGTAAAGTTTACTTGATGATCGTCCTTGTAGAATTTACTTACAATTTCTAAGTGCAAAAACGTCTCTAGGTTTTCCCAAGTAAATAACACTATAATTTTTTATAATATTTTTTTATTATTATAATAAAAAATTTTTTCAGTGTAAGATTGAGCTCATTTTGAAATCTTCAAAAGTTTCAATTTGTCTCTGTCACAAATCTTAAAAATATAACTCAAGACAGCTCGTGTATATTTGTCAGAACTTCCAAATATTGGTAGAGGTATTGATCATTAAAATCTATCATCGGTTTTTGTGTGAAACAAAGTCAAAAGCTTTTTATGTCCCTAAGTTACTAACATGATAGACATGTTGGAGACGTCTTACAGTTTTCAGTAAACATTTATATTTGGAGTTAATGTACTACTTCATATACTTCTACTACTACATCTACTTCATACAACAGTAACCTGGCATTATCTACCACACAACTATTATTTAACTGTTCATCCCACAAACAAGACAGACATTATAAAAAAAAGCTTCTTAATATTTCATCATTGTTCATTTTAATTGTTTTCTTCTTTACAAAATAGAATAATTATAAACAAACATAACAGAAGCAGTGCAATATATAAATTGCTAAAACATAAAAGTAGAAATAAAGAATTATCAGAAGGCAGTGATTCTACTCCTTTTCCTGCCTTTGTGGTCTTGTCCTGACTCCCCCCCCCCAGCCCCTCATGTAAACCGTCAAAAACAAAACAAACATTGATCTGAAACCGAATTGGCTTTAAATAAGGATCACAGGAAGAGCTCGCATATTCATGGACAGAAACATGGAATAAATAGACAGATGAAAGGAGGATCAACCAGCAAAATCTTTTCCTTCCTTCGGAGACATGAGGGTGACTGAAATGTCCTGACATGCAGTGGCAAAAATCACACATGTAAAATATAAATCAGTGCACTAACCAAGACATGATCTTTTGAAACGGCATTTTGAAGCTCAATTTATTCTGTTCTATATAATTTAAAATAATCAAATAGTATTTCATCAGTATTTCCATTGCCTCATGACTAAGTCTAGAGATTTAATTCACAGATTCCTCCACATTTCATGAAAAGTGTGAAGCGTGAAGTAACAATTAAAGCCGTGAATTATTCTAAAAATAATAACTCATGGTACAAGGGAGATTTTAAATGCATATACATGTGACATTTTTCAGTACATTTCATCATGCCTGTAAAGGCCATTAAAGATGCTTAAGGAAACATTTTGGGGGGGAAAAGAGAGATGTCTTTGAATTAGTTTAATCCATACTCTGTCTTACTCCAACTCAATAAATATGACTATAGTTCCTTTCTTTCTTTTTTCAATGTAAGCAGGGATTGACTTGGATGTTGCCTCTTGTGCTGGTGCTGAAAGACCTCCTAAGTGGGACTTTGCTACAATAAACTGGAAGCAAAGGATGACATAGACCTCTGTCACGACATATAGTTTCACTTTCACAAACAAGGCGAGTCTTTTGCTGAGAAACATGACTGTATGCAGATTCTCATTTCTCACTGAGGGTCAGACCCCGATGAACGATTTTGTGCCTCTTTTAATTTACACATTTCATTCTGAGCGTCAAACAGGCTCTTTATGGTGTTAAAGAAAAATCAATATGATCGAGTTGGTGATTGGAAATGATGACAAAGTAAACACCTAAATTTCTTCAGAATTCCTCAGGTAAGACAAGGAAACAAAAAACTTTGACGAAAGCAAAACTAAAGAGACATCAAATCACAACATTAGTGTCCCTGTTGTTGCTCATATACAGCTCTTCATTTAAATAAACATCAGATATGTCATTTAGTTTCAGGTCTTAAGTAAAATTGCATCTTGTGCCAAAGATTTACAGGCAATTTGAGTGAAGGAGGCTGAAAGAGGAACCAAAAAGAGAGAAAAGCTGAGCGGACGACATTAAATGTTTAAATAAACTTTTGTATATAATTTGAATTGAAATGTCGAGCAGCCTCTTCGCTGTTGTACTGTACAGAGATAGTTCTCGAGCGGTCCGCAGCAGCAACAACGTTGCTGAGCATTCAGCAGAACACAAGCAAACATTATTATCAAACTTCAAAAGCCAAACATCTCCATCTTGAAAAATGAAGAAACGAAGCGACAGTTGTTCACATTGTTTATCAATGTCCTGTTTTGGAGGAACGTGCTTCTTGTTTGGTTGCACGGTCACTGCAACTCTCGTCACTTGCACTGAGCTTTCACATGTATGTATTCACGATGGCCAATCAACAGCTTTTCTCTGGTGCAAGTTGATGTAGCAAATTGTCAAAAAACACATGATTAACACTTCCAAAATGGACAGAAGTTTCAAGTGTCTGAATTTAAAAAGAATATAGACAAACAAGTCACCCCGCAGCAAAGGTAGTAGGTCCATCCTCTCATGAATCGAGGGAAACACGCTTTTTGTCCTGGTGTAAATGCCAACACTAATCAATGATTTTGACAGATGGGAACCCAGAAAGGCAACCTCCTGGGTTTGAATTTCCTGTGTCCCTTCACTGTGTAAGAGGGCGGGAATGTTTGACAGGAGAGGGGTGCAGCAAGCTGCCAAATGGGCGGAGGTGTGATGGGAGGACAGCAGACAAAGGAGGCGTTGGAGGCGGCAGGCTAAATTCCACCTGCAGCCCGTAGGGGGCACCACTCCCACAGCTAGAGTCGTGAGAAACAGAGGGGACACCTTGCATGCGTAGCTGGAAGAAACAGGAGCCGGGGAGGCAGTGGTCATTGTGGCAGGACGGAGGGCTCCCACATGCCCACTGGGAACTCAAAGTGGAGGGCGAGGACTGGAGCTGGACCGGAGCTGAGGGACAACGGTGATCAGAGACAGGATCCTGGAGGTCGTCCATGGGCAGCAGAGAGAAAGGACAGCCAGAAAGCTGCTGAGGACAGCCGTCTCCACACAGCTCTGACAGTCCCATTACCAACTCGCCATCTGAGCAGATATAGAAGTCACAAAGCGGTTAATAAAACAGGTTTACAGTGAAACGAGTCCAGTATGCTTGTGTAGACACAGACAGATTAATTCCATTCAGAAACTTGAATTGGCTTTCATTGCGCTTAGATGAAAGTAAGACACACATATCTCATCTTGACAGATTTTTTTCTGTGAATGACTTTATTTATCTACTATGGTATTAGTGAGAAAAATAAAAATCACACATATAGTAAATATTTTAAAGTGCCTCTTGAATTAACAGTTGTGGGATCATAGTTTTTGTACTTGCTTAAGCTCCCTTGAGTTGCCCTTACTTGCCAATAAATTAATAACTTGGAGCAATAAATATGTATTGCTATAAAAACACAAGGCCCAATGGTGAATTCATTCTTCAGAAACTCAATCTGTATTATCTATAAACAAATTTATCACTACATAGCCAGAAGATGGTGAATGGCCATTTCCATTAATCATGCTCTTCTTGACTTAAATTAGAATTTGATTGTATACCACATGTAAAATAATTTAATCCCAATATGTCCTCTTTACCTGCAGGCCCAGCCTGCTTTCTGTGGCCTGTGTGGTTGAGTTCATGGCTTTAAGAGAAAGCGGGGAGTTCGTCTGCGCCGGGGGCGGCCCTCCTCCTCTGGAGCATCGTGTCAACGTGCACAGCATGCCCATCATGTCACATACGCAGAAATGCAAACACACAAATACAGATACACATTCATGCATCGACAAGGCGACAACAAGGACAAGGACACAAGGAGGACAAAAAAAAAAAAAAAAAAAACAGGGCCATGGGAGAAACAGAATTAAAAAGAATGAATATGTGATGTAGAAACAAAAGTTAAACCATGCCATTAAAATAAAAATTTGGAGGGACAAAATACATTACACTACATATATAACAAGATGGCCAACAGAAATTTGCATGACTTGGAAAATGTGCCTGATGTATCATTTAAACAGTTAATGTACAGAAAAATGGGTGCACAGCTTCCAGATCTAAAAATTGTCATTTTCAAAGTATAGACTTGAGTGTAGAGCTGAGTGCTCCATGACGACCTTTGCTGACCACATGAGGTCTGTCTGGTTAATGTTTTAGGTCATTATTGCTTGGAAACTTGTTATAATGTCATTTGTGGTATGAATTCATTTTAAAACTTGGCAGAGTGAAAACTACTTAAAGGATTTGCCCCCAACTTTAGACATTTATGAGAGACTTCCACTACATTACCTCGTTTGTCCAGGTCCAATTTAGACTGTGGAGGTAACGGGGACTCCAGCTGCCCAGAGCCCAAGGAGCTGTGAGACAACAAGCCGGAGGCATTGTTGCTTCCTTCCAGCTCTCCAACTTCCCCATCCTGGTCTCCATCCTCTCTGAAACAGAAAAAACAATCACTGTCAACAACATGAACACGTGTCAGCAGTTTAAGTTATCATACAACTTCATATTGAGAGCAAAATATCGTTATTGCCTTTAGTTTCAGAATCCCCAGAAACATGAATAATGAGTCTTTCTTTGTATCATTTTGGATGCAAGACCTAAATCCTTGTTCTCAGTCTCCTACTGAAATATCTGCTGCCATCCCAACATCCCCGAAGTAAGTAATTTTTTTTGATGCACAAATCATAAGAAAAAGAATTCTGGCTAAAAATAAAACTCCACATGACTTTTCCCTCCAGACAATAGGCCTGTTCAATCTGGATAAGCTACAGATCACTAAGTTATCACGGGGCTTAACTCTACAGCAAAAACGGTCACACAATGCCCTTTTGTAATTTGAGTGAAACGACCCTTTAAGGCCACAAGCAGAGGAGAGCTTTCCAAACAAGTGTGAGTGTGAATTCCTTTGAAGAGGTTTCACTTCTTAGTTGTTTACATAAAGTAGATCATATGAGGAGGGAGTTTTTAATGATGATATACCCAGTGGATTGTTAAGATAGCTTTTGCTGAGTGAAACTACAACAAATGAATGATTAAATAGATAAGAAACCCCCTTGTGAAACAGGTTCTCTGAATAGGATTGTTATACTGAAGAATCAATAGGAAGTTCAGACAAGCACGTACAGGAAATCCCTGCAGGTACAAGCAGAATAAATTATACCCAAAGAAATAGAATCGGCCTGTTGCCCCCAAAAGTCTCTTTCTGAGTGATTTTATATTCTATGTCTGGACTCCAGCGTGCGGAAAACCAGGAATTACAGTAGTGTTGCATTTTCTATGAGAAAAATGAATAAACTTAAAGTATTTCCCATCTGGCGAGCAGCCTCTTCACATCCTAGCGGTAGTGACACTGCGGTGAATTTACCGTAGAGCCTGGCATGACAGATGGTTGACCATTCTAAGTCACATCCTGCTTGAGAGCGTTTCAAAAATGTCATGTATATCAAGCAAATCAGCATCCTGAGTTGGCGAGTGTGAGTGTTCATTAGTGTCCCCCACAGCTCTACTCACATGCTCCCTGATTGCAGGCTGTATCTCTTTCGACTGAGCCTAGTGGCCTGCTGGGTAAAATACTCGTGACGGTCAGACTTCTTCCACATGTAGTAATACTCCACACATTCGCCCACAGAGCGCGTTCGTACCTGAGGAGATGGAAGAGGTAGTTTTGTTTTTTCTTTGCAAAATGTTGACAAATGTTTCATTAAATATTCATATGGGCACATCGGATACATCATCAGTTATGTTTGGAAAATATATATTAACTGTGTGCTCACCTTATTAGCCTGAATTAGGTGGAAGTTTTTCCCATAAACTCGATAGCCGTGTTCAAAGTTCCTACACTCCTCCTCACTCCAGGCACACAGCTCATCTAAAGAGAACGGGGGGGATTATGTGCAGGTCTACATTTCTTTTTAAGATGAATATCACCAGAGTTTTGTGGTGCAGGTGATTAAAAGCGATGCAGCAACTGTGAAACCGCCCCTCAATGTTCAGCTTTGAGCTGAGCCAACAGAAAATATTACACCTCAAACAGACAGGATGTGGGAAAAATTTAGGGTGTACAGCCAGGGCTGCCTCGTCTTACAGAGATGGTCTCAGACTTTAACTACAGCCTCATTACCAGCGTTGGGAACATTACTTTTAAAAAGTAATTATCTATAATTACGAGGTACTTCTCTCAAAAAGTAACTGAGTTAGTTTTTGAGTTACAGCATTATAAAAGCAAATAGTTACGAGGGAAAGAAACTATTATAATTTTTTTTATGTACCAGTATTATTGAACTATAACAGACCTTTAAATTGAACAGTTTATTCAATTATTTAAAATAATAATTGAATATTATATATTTAAGTAAATGAAATAGACATCTCTTAAATATATATATTCTCACCAGGAAACATTGTAAGGTCTGTAGTATCCAGTTTGTAAATGTTACCTTCAAATCGTCTGGACTCGCCATGGCTGCATGTGTCCTGGTCATTTGTGTGTGTGTGTGTTAATATTACTCTACCTTAGCCAATCATCTTAAGTTGTCATGCAGATGCATGATAAGTGCACCACTGTATCGCCCTCTGCAGTCCTCTCATAGAAAATTACTTTCTTTTTATATCATGCAGTGTATCCACTCACTTCACCATCAGAGACACCCACTAAATGAGCAGTAAACGCTTCTATTGTTTCCAAATTGATGTGTTATTGTTTGAAAGAGAGAGGAAGGACGCCTTTACTCTCATTAGTGACCTGTTATGCTGCAGAGTATTAAGCACTTCAAAGTTCAGATGCTGCTTTATTTATCTGTCAACAGGTAGTGTTTTGAGAACTGCAACACACTTTGTTCTTTCTTCACAGCAAAAAATCACAGAACAAACAAACAGGAAGTTGGAAAACCTGAGACAGCAGAAAGGCTCTTACCACTAAACACCTTCACATTGAAGCGTAGTCGTCTCAGTGCTTCTTCTGCATTGAAGTTGCATTTTATTAATTCATACAGTGCCTAAGAGTCAGAAGGAAAAAAGAAGTTTCAAAAAGACTTATTTATCCAAATGTTTAATGTTCAGAAGCTAGTTGATTTTGACAGCACAGTCGAGATTTAAACTAGTCCACAGGTTTCATCTGGAATGCAACGTGCAGTTAGTGTACCTGCTCATTGTCTCGGACAATGGTCCCCTGCATCAGTGTGCATGCTGCCCCCTCCTGGCCACGTGGTCTCTTTGTATTCAGCAAGAATTCCTCTACTTCCTTCACTGGCAGAACACCTGGCCTCCACAGCAGCTGGTCCTCACTGCTGTAGGCTGGGGAAAAAAAAAAAAAAAAAAGACAGCAGTGAGAGAAAAGAGGTGCAGTGGACAAGGCAGAAGACATGGATTACTTTATACAAGTTTCTTTACCTCTCTCTTGGTGAGTGTATGGACTGAATGGAGGGATTTTTGCTTGGTACATAGAGCCAACCATGATCTCCTGAGAAGTAAATCGAAGACCAAGTCAGTACTCACATGTCATATAAGTGAATAACAGCAGATAAATGCTGCATGGTTTGGTTTGACACACTGGTCTTTTCTCTCGATTGTATAAATCAAATAGAATATTGATCTCATTCATTTAATAATCAATATTTTTGCTGGCCCATCAAAACCAGTAAATCAGTATATCCTCGGGGTTTGTTTAGGTTAAGGGGTCAGCTGACTGAGCGGAGTCACCCCAGGACTGACTCAATAATCCTGCAGTGTACGATCGACTTAATCGATCTTTGACGTAAACTGATTCAGAGTCAACTGAGACACCGTGTCGTCTGTTATTGCTGTCTGTAGCTACCTTGTGCTCTTCGTTGGAGGGAACAGAGGCATTGTCAGAATCGTCATCTGATGAGCTGACTGACGTGTCTTTGTCTCCACCTTAAAGAAACAACACATCAGGAGGGAGGACCAGGTGATCATTTCAAAGAGTGTACAGATGCCATAAGTCGAGATCAAAAGTCAAAAGTCTCACAATGACATTTTTGAAGCTTGTTTTATTCATTATTTCCCCAAGTAAATAGTCCTGAGATAAATATCTCTTTTTCAAGTGAATACAAACTTCAATGGCTGCTGGTGGAACTGAATGTTATAAAGAGACAGAATGGATGTGAAAATAACAATTCCATATATTTATATCTGTAATGCAGCATAAAATATAATTCAGGAAGAAGCAGCAAAGTGAAAAGAGGAGAACCAAAGAGGGAAAAGGCCTCTCCTGTCATCTAGCTTGAGAGAAACTGCGTTCTCAGACAATCCCTCCCAGATAAATAAAAGGACACAAAAGCAGCATGTATCACATTTACTATTGAATCTTTGACGTAATGTGGACTTGTGGAGGTGCAGTGGGGTGGGGCTGTTTGTGGGGCGGGATTGTGTTGAAATATATTGAAATGTATATCAAATTGTACCTTGTACAACTTAAAAAAACAAACAAAAAAAAAACCGAATAAAAATACTTTGAATACAGGAGAAGCAAAAACAGGAGCTGCCACATATTAAGTCTTCATTCATTTCTGTGGATTCAGCACCGATACTGTCCCTCATTTCAAATGTGATCCCGAGGGGAAGGGTTTTAGAACATATTGAAACTGCCTCAGTTCAGAAGTGTTAGTGTGTTTGACATCATTCAGTCTTACAGACAGGAGACACAGAAAGCCCTAAATTCTGTCACACCAAGCAAATTCAAAGGTTTCATGAAACAACCTAACCTAATAAAATCAGGCAAGTCAAGCCATTGAAATGCAGCACAGAGTTATGAGTAACAAACTGCAGTCTCAGAAAAGCAACTGAGAGAAAAAACAGTCCACCACAAATAGACGGTTGAAAGAATGTCCCTTCTTTCATTACAACTGTGCAAGGTTTCATCCGAAAAAGGCCCCAGAGTCTTCAAAGTGGATCTGAAGCTGCTCCGTTTCAACCAAACTTTTATTTTGTTAGTAGAGCTGAGATGACCAATGTTATATAGTCGTATGTAAACGTTCATTTTAGTGCGTATTACCTTGGAAACGGCGGAGTAGATCTGAGGTGTTTGAGGTGACTGAGGGGGTGAGATCATCAGCTGACGATTCTTCTTCCTCCTCCCCGGGAAAGAGATCCTCAGTTATCTGATCCTGAGCAGAAAAGCAAAAAAGAAAAAAACAATAGAATAGCTCAATATAGCAGAGCTCAAAGATTATTCAGACACCTAGATAAACTGTTCTTTTTCAAAAGCACCAGCTCCATTAATCTAACTAGGGTTCAACACAAATTAGCTATTTATTAGATTAAGGATATCACATTGGGTGCTCCTGGAGTTGGTCAGGGTCATCCTGTTCACGGTTGTGTCCTGGGATATCAGGTTTAAAGTAACGGACACTAATAAACTCAAAATGAATCGTCAGGCCCATGACGCTGTGGGGATGGGGGTGGACACTCTGGTGGTGTCAGACAGCTGGATGCCGTCCCAGTTTCACACACTATTGTGGACTATTTCTCTTCCCCAACTCCATGATGTGCTAAAGACTAATTCCACCACGGAGAACGACAGGAAGTTATCAAACTTTACAACTTGTCCCTCAGAGTGCCCAAGTCATTGGACTTGGACCTTGGACTTGTGTTTCTTACTTCTTTATTTTCTATTTATTTTGCTGTGCAATTATCCTGCAGTTGTCTTTGTCTTTTCTTTACATATTTCTATTTTTATCTACCACAGAGTCTTCATAGATCATGCTTTAAGAGCCCATATCGACATCTTATGGATGTCTTTTCTATATTCTACATCTTCATTTTATACATTTTGAACATTATCTTATTCTCTTCTCTTTGCTGATACATTTTCCTCCATGACATAACCCAATTTCCCGATATTCCCAATATTCCGACTCACATTCATGCCAGTTCACCTTGCATGGTATCTCACCTTGTCCAGTGTCATGTCTGGCAGACTGGCAGACATGTGACAGGTCTCCTTCTCTGGATCTGACACCGTGTAGCCATACAGAGCCAGCAGCTCCTCCAAAGGAAGCTCACTGGCCTGCAAACAGAGGAAGACAGAGACAGGTGGAGATAGATGGTAAAGAAAAAGGAAGGAAACCACAGAAATATGTCAGTTACTCCCACATTTCTCGCAAATGACCACTAGATATCTGTTAGTTCAGTGATCTCAAGGGCATTTTTGTTCCACCTCTGCCCAAATACTTCCGTAAATCTCACTCAGTTTGCAGAGTCACTGTCAACAACACGTCTACTCAAATGAATCGCTGCTCCAGATTTTGGGTAGGAATTAACTCATTAAAGTTGTGCAGATAACTTAGTAAACCACTGAAAACCAAATGAAAAGCAGTGTGTTTTACAGCATATTTCTTGTACTCAGACGATGTTTGTTCTGATCCAAGTTTAGCAGGAGGACAACAGTCTCAGCTGTAATATTTAGGTGTACCGATTTTCTCACCATCACAGAACTGATGTACTATGAAATTATGGGACAAATGGCTATGGTGCCGCATTATTCCATACTTGTTGGTGAAATTGTTCAGAAAAAAGCTGACTGAAAACATTGACAGATGTTGATGATGACAGTTGCAGTATATTGCGTAGTTGTAGCTAAATAATGTTTCTGCATTCAGTGATAACCTGGAACTAAGACTGCCTAAAGTGTTCAGAACACTACAATAAACTCTCTTTAGTTTGTTTGTTTGTTTAATCATGTAAATCTAAGGAGACTTGCCGTAAGGTGTATGAATCATGTCGGGTTACACTGATGTTATCTTAGTCCCAGCAGGTTTGCACCATTTTAACGAGTATGACGGGGATTTAGCTATTCAGCTCCCATAACCATATAAAAACATCTTCCTTAAGAGACTGTGTGTTTCAAACGGCAGTCTGCTCTGACATATGTGCGGCTCAACTTGACCATACTGTATGCGATTGTGCTGCCATCTTCATGGGGCGAGGCGAGCTCTCCTCCAACTCCTCTAAGACCTGCCGTGACTCCTGCTTCTTCTGCCGGGGGCCTTCATCGCTGTACCTCGTCCTCTCTCCACCAGGCCAAGACCTAAGCTCTTATCTTCATAGGGCTTTCATCAACCTACAGTAACACACAAAAACACAAACACACATGTACACAGCCATGCAAAACAACACGGGAGAATGTACAGTATGCCTCTTGAGCACATGCACACACAAACGTGGGATCAAATTGTAGCTGATCCCGGTTCATCCCATTACAGCTCAGCTGACTCCTGACTTTTAAACCACCCGTCTTTAACCTCTGAGACCGGCTGCTGTGACCTGAGTGTCAGTGAAACGATCACACAAAGCTACACCACTGTGTCCCGTTTTCTACCGATCACCTCTGATATTTAGCTTTATCTACTGTGATAACAGGATCACAACTTGCTTTCACACCTAAAGTATTTACACACACTAAGACTGGAGTCCTTGATGGAGGAAAAACCCAGTCTGAGGCTACAAAAGCCTTCAATGCAGAAGTGAAAAAAGTAAAGAAAACTTCTGTGTGCTGCAGAGAACCATGTGATGGTGAGAAGTCTGATCCGGCTCTGGGTCAGACCAAATGTCCCCACTGACAGTGTTGGATCACACAAAGAAGTTGCAGAAGTCCGCAGATCAGCTAAATGTCTCGGCGGCTGTGTGACCGGCGGCGCTTTCCTGTGACTTGGTGCTGAACGCCTCTTCCTC
Organism: Remorina albescens; assembly: GCA_034769265.1. Classification (NCBI taxonomy): domain Eukaryota; kingdom Metazoa; phylum Chordata; class Actinopteri; order Carangiformes; family Echeneidae; genus Remorina; species Remorina albescens. The sequence goes on along the minus strand of CM068489.1, from coordinate 21,521,209 downwards.
CGAGCGAGCGGCTCAAGAAGGAAATAACTTCTTTTCAATATTTCCGAAAGGGACGGGTGGGAGTTTTTGTTTTGTTTTGTTTTTTGTTTCTTCTTCTTCTTCTTCTTCTTTTTTTTTTTTTTTAAGCTACTCGTGACATCTCTCCCAACTTTTCTCCGGTCCGACCCGGAGTAGTTCAGCACCGCCGGGTCCAGCCCAAAACCCCGCCGGGCCGCCTATTGTTTTCTCCGGCTCTCCCGGCTGGGGGGGACGGCTCTTTAGAGCCGAGTAACGCGGAGAGAGTGCGGCGATACTCCGGTTCTCCATTTCTGCCTCCGCTCCGACCCCCCTCCCCCCCCCCCACACAACCCCCCTCTCGGTTCCAAATGCCCCCCGTAAGCTCCCTTTCACCCCGGCGCTGACCGGCCGGAGAGACCGCCGATGGCCGCGTGCTGCCGGCGGGCTGACAGCGGCCTCCCTGTCGGTCCGGTTTCGCCCCGCTTTGGTTCATTGCATTCCTCGTTTTCGCTCTCTTACCTCCGCCATTCCGTTTCTGCGCAGGCTGCCTATTGCCCGGATGTTGTAGGTCTTCTCTTTTACTGCCTCAACGATTCAGCAACAGCGACCGAGTCTCACTTTGGTGCACAACTATTAACACTAATCCCAAATAAATTAGGTTATGATTGTAATTATTATTATTATTTGTGTCTCTTTTCGCAGCCGATCCTCTTAGTTAAGAACAAGTTTTTTTACAGCCTACTTTCCACTTTCGATATTAATTGTAAAGTTGTACTTTTGCTTTGTGTGTTTTGTTTGAATATGTTTCGTCTGGGCTTAGTATATAAAATAATAGAGAGTGAGCACTAGCATTTTCCAACAAACTTGGGTATTTTAAATATGTATGTATTTACCAATGCCAAGTATCTACATTTGTTGAAAATTTGTTGTTCTTATTTTTTTAACATATTTTAAAAATGAACACATAAATGCGTCTAAACTGACTGATATATTTCTCCATGTGACCAATGACATGTCGATGGCTACATATGTTGAAGCATGTGATGTATGTCTGAAAGAGGGAGGGGACAGGACATGGCCCCAGCAGATAAAGCTATAGGACTCTGTCCTCAGCTGCCTGTAGCTTGCGAAGACAGGAGAGGCAAAGTTAAGACACACGTTGACTATGCATGATGTTTTCCAGCCAGATCGACAACAACAGAGCTATAGTTGGATAGGATGATGATTTTTTTTTTGATCAACCAGAGAAGAGACACATGAAGCCAGTAGGCATGAAGACAACAAAAACACCAAAGAGAATAAATTACATCAATAATTCAGGATCAAAACAGGAATGTAACTCATTGTTTGACCAATACTTAGAATATATTACATAAATGATCATATTAATGATAACAGTTTCGGTGAGACACACTATAATTTTGTGTTGTAGAATAAATTCCAAGATGACTAAAGTTAACTGAGAAATCTATACAGCTTACCCAAAACAGGAAAGATGTAATGCAGCCAGGAAAATGCTACACTCTGGTCTCAGTTCATCTGCATTGGATCTCATTTTAAGATACAATGGTTTTGATTCCTTTGTGGATCATAGCAACAGGTTAGAAAACATTTCTGACCACTATTTTAAGGCCAGAAGTGTTTAAATATTCGCGTTATACTTAACTGGAGCTTATTCAAATTAAGAAGTTTCCTTGGACATTTAAGCACACTCAAAAATGTGTGGGTTGAAAAAATACCTACACATCAAGACACAAAATGTCCAGGAATGACTGACTGGTCCCTCTGTCTTGTAAACGCTCAACCATGTTGGACCTCACATATAGACTACATATCATACGAGTCACTATGTGCTGTAATATAACAACATGACCTTTAAGTTATTAACCTTATGTATTAAAATTAAAACAGTAGGATCACCAAATGTCACTGATTGCAACCATTGTATGAATACTTGAAAAATATTGTCACATGCAAATATGTGTGAAAAAAAAAACTGAATTTGAAGTTGCTTTCAAATTAGTTGGTTTAGACCAATGATTTTACAGCAGGTATTAATTTATCTACATAGTTTAAATAGTCATGAGCATTAAAATAGAAGGCCACACAGCAGAGCTTACAGGAGAAGTGAATACATTTCTTTGTTTGAAAAGCTCCAACTCATGAATATGCAGGAGCTGATGAACAGCCGTGGTGGTAATTGAAGCACAAAGTAAAGTAACTGACAGCAAAATATCCACCTGCCAAGTGTTAAATGAATGAGAACTGGATATGATATGGTAACTTCACATAAGCCGTTTGAAGGACACACTCTGTGTTCGAAACTGCACCAGATATGGATTTAGACAGATTAAGGAGATAAAATCGTGTGTAGAGGCCAGGGAAAAAGTCTGTAGTGCAAAATGCTCAAATGCTTCAGGAACTAAAGCTCAACTTCAGCTACAAAGTTATATTCATCTCCTAACATTGTGTTACCTATAGCTTGTAATATCCTAGCCTAGGGGTGTCAAACTCAATCACAAAAGGGGCCAAAACTCATAGCACACATTAAGTCACGGGCCAAAAAGGAAAAAAATGTATTGAACAGACTAAAACTAATTATGTTTTGAATAAAAATATGAATTGAAACAGACAGAATACTATATTTTACCCCCCCAAAAAATACTTTTGTTCTCCATGAAAATGTCTAGTGAAAACTTGAAAACATAAATAAAAATTGAAATTCTTAATTCTTAAATTACAGCCACATTTTGTACACAGTTGAAAACATCCACAGATGCCTGATTGGTTTGTCGTCAGGGAAGCTGAAATTAAGGTTCTTGCAGGTAGCCCATTGCTTTGCACGGCAGTGGTTGCGCTGCATTATGGGATTTGTAGTATGAGTGTTATGGGCGCCTCACATAGCTGGGCCAGTAAAAATTCGACAATAGAAACGATCTTGCGGGCCTTGAGTTTGACACATGTCCTAGCCTAATGCCAAAGGATAGCTAATGCTGCTCATTTGATCTTATCATTACATTTCAGTAGATAAAATTTAGCATCTGATGTTACAGTCTGTGCAATTGAACCGTTCAAAAGTTTGGAAGGAGCATTTGTTGTGAAGGTTTGATTGCTCAGTCTCTGTCATTACAAGGCCTCCTTCATTTTGCAGTAACCATAAACACAAATTTACCCTCCCTTTCTTTCCATCTTCTAATTATCTCCACTCCATTTGTCAAAAAGTGTATCAACTATGTTGTCATGTTAAATCCATTGCTGATGTTTGTTTCTCTTGACTTTCTGGTGAGCAGTGATCCTTTTTTCTCTGTAACTTACGACGTGCAAACGGGAGGTCGACAGGAGTTCCTTTAGATTTCTCTCCACGAGGGACTGGCGAGCATACGTGAGTAAAAAGAGCAGTGGCGTGTTTCCATCTGTCAGAAAGTGCTGCTATTTCCTACTTTCTTTGGCAGTCACTCTAGCTCAAATACAGGTCAGCAGCTGATCCGTCTCCATGGCTACCCACCTTGAGTCAAGAGGGAAACACATTACACAGCTCTTCTTGAGTACATTGTGCTTAATTGATGTGTTTTCAGCTAACATTCAGTAAATTACCCTACAACCTGGTGTGCTGGAGTTGTGTGTCATGGCTTTTAAAATCGCTAACTTCCCAAAGATCTGAAGGTAACAGGGAAGCTCTGAAAGGGAAAGGAAGCGTGTGCAAATACAGTTACCCCAATATACATCCAGCGTACCTGTGGATTTGGTGCTATGCCAGTATTTTTCTCTACAGCATGTGGAATGACAGATCAGTGAGGACTCTCTACAGGAAGTTAAGGTTACTACAACAGCCTGAGACCAAACAGAGAAACTAAATGTAAGCGGGGAGTTTCTTAAAAGAAACATTTACTATTCAAACAGCTGAGAAACAGACGCTGAGTTGCTGTACAGAAATAAATCATGGTGCCTGAGGCAACTGTTCATCTCTTGTAGCATTATGAGAGTGTAATGAAAACTTCAGTCCACAGGGAGGAGTATTAACATGTTATGGGCTAAAAAGCAGGAACCAGGCAGTGATGTGAAACAGAGATTATTCCCTGTTTGTATTTTTAAAAAGTTGTTCCCGTTCTCTGTTACGTTCCGTCACTTTCTCTTTGTGGAATTTTTCCATGAAGTGCACTAGTTGCTGTCATTCCAAAGTGCTGCGTGAAAACCTATAAATAACACATCCCACCATGTCTTCATTGTTCAGTGTGTGGTGTATGAAGTAGACGCAGTGAGTTACATTCCAGTGCTTCAAAGATGTTTTGCCTAAGAGAGCAGATAAAAGATGCAGACATTCAGACTTTGAGATGTTTGAGTACAGACGTTCATCCCGTGGTCTTTCCTCTAAAAGAGCATGTTTTTCAATTGCTCTTGCCTATTTTAATCTTGTTGCCATTGCTTTAGGTGAGAAGAGGATGGAGACTTGAGGACTGTGGCAGATCCAAAAGCAGGTTTGACCTGTCCACATGAGAGCTCTGCTAACCTGCTACTCTCAGACTTCCTGTTCATCTGCTGCAGGGTAAAAGTCAAACCTCATGGGTCGCCATTTTGTCCCAGAGTATGGTGTCAATTAAAAATTCTATGTAATCATCAGTAGCACTGAAGAGTTTCTGAAGTCTCTATCCTTCTGGCTCAGTGTGAACCCACCTGACTAAGAGTCAAACTTTTCCTGGAGCTGTCAAAGGATGACGTCCAGACTCTAATAAAATCGGTGCCTACAGTATGAGTCATCATGAAAACCACTGAGTTGTCACAAGTGTTGCCACAAAATGGGATAACATCAATATGTCACAAGAAAGCATGATTATTTATACATCCATCTGATGTGTGAAAAGTTGAATTTATTTATTTTAGTTTATGGTGAACGACTGAAACCAACATACTTAATAGACGTATATGATCTAAAGAATATTAAACAAAGTTCTTTGCTTGATATGTGTTTGTGTCACAACTATATGTACCTTTTTATTATATTACTGCCTATTTGGGACAGGTAAAAACCATCATGGACTTAAAAAGGACTGTACTGTACTACAACACTGATTAAAATACATATTTTCAATTTGGTGTTGAGAAACTTTGAGCAGAAAAGGAGGAACAGGAGACAGTTTAAATAATCCTTCATGCCCGTTCAACCAAAGTTAAAATAAGCACTTTTGTTGTTCATAACTCGACTGAAGACACTTGAATGGAGGAATTATTTCACTTCCTAGAAATGGCTGTGCATTTTGTGTTTGATTGACTGACCAAAACTACGTTCCTTTTCATTTTCACAGGTCACTTTGCAGACCAGCTCAGTTTGCCCACAATGACAAAATGACTTTCCAAGATGAATATTGCAGTCATATATTAAAACTATTTAAAACTAACTTTGGCTCCTCTCTATGATTAGAAGAGAGTCGGATTATAGCATCAATTATTATGATATCCACTGTGTTTTTCATTCATTGTCATTGCGTTCAGAATTCAAATGAACTTGCATGAATACTTGATGAGTTGAAGAAGCCAAATAGACCTTGCAGTTAAAATCTATGGTGCCATTCACAGAGTGAGGTGAGCCTTTAGTTAGTCATTCAGCGCTGCAGTCAAACAGTATGCGTTCACTTAATGTCATATGGAAACACCTTTTCGTTGACCAAACTGTGACACGTCCATTGCATTGTTTCAACTTATAATAGCTCTTTGGATCTGCGGCTGTGGCAGAAACAAACAAGTTAGACTCCACATCCTCATATTAAACCCTTCGTGACAATACTTGCCTGTAAGCTGCACACATTCCTTTATAAAATTATTCAGGTTATGCATTGTTTCAAGTTTCCTTTGTAGGAAGCAGATCTGATTTACAACCTTGGTTACACATTTTTCTCTTTTACACTCTTTAAAATGTGTTGATTGTTTTATTGTGTACTGATATAAACGTTTCTGTTCCTGACAGAATCATACTGCTCTTTTATTGTTCATTATTCTTTTAGCATTAAACATAATGTCAGCATCAGTGAAAAAGTCCTTCATGAGGGCTTATCTTTCTTTAAAGTTTGTTTATTTTGATGATACTATGACTTGCCTGTTTTCTTCACCTGTTTGCAGCAGTCTTTTATTAATTTCAAGATCGATTGTGTAAGATTATGTCATATCACTGTAGGTACCACTCCACAAGGGGGCAATGCTGTTCCGTGAAAACTTCATGCCGATATTTTTTTTTTCTACATCTATTTTTTTTCTAATTCGTCTTTCAAGAAAGCATATACATCATCAAACTATTGACTTTAATCGTATGGCAGTTTATTGTGAGCATTCCTCTCTCAGTTCCCTTTTTGGTGTATATGCTTTGTGCCTAGCTGGCACAGATGGGACAAGAGATTACTGGCAGTGGAGCGGAGTCATAATTGGGCTAATTTTCAGTCTGCTGGCTGCTCTTTTGCCCTTGGGTTCCTGAGTGCATACTAATATTACTCTCTGTCTACACTGAGCATTTTGTGCTTCGATGAAATGCAAAAAAAAAAAAACAAGCAATGAGTACACAAACACGGACACCAAAAGTGCTACTGTGGCCAAACACAAGAGAATTTGTAAGACTTCCACTGCATATCTGCACAGCCACTGTTTAGTGACGATTTGGACTGGAATTTCTCCTTCTCTCTCTCTCTCTCTCTCTCTCTCGCTCTCTCTTTCTCCCACTCCCTCCCCAAACAGGATGTTTGGGTCTCAGTGGGGCAGCCAGTACAAAGCTGATGATCAGATAGCGTGGCTGTGGAGTGCCCAGCTCTCCCAGCGCTGTGACAGATTAACTGGGATTTAGGACTTCCATTTGGATTCCCCGCTAAACCAACACACCACAATAGACAACAAAACATAGGAGGTCACACAGCCGACAGCACACTTCCCCTGAGCTGCTGTTGCCTGGACAGTCAAAACCTTCCTTTTATGTACAATACAGCCATTGCAGTCATGAATTTACTAACAATGAAGTCACTAACAATGAAATCAAAAGACAGGTCTCTAAGTTTCACACTTTTTTTTTTCTTTTAATCTAAAGAAGACAATATCTGACATGTTTGTGTCCTATCAAGCCAGCAAGTGCTGCGCTTTGCTGTCCCTAATGATTCAGGTTGTAATGATGGTTACGTTCAAAGGTGATATCATTAAACAGGAGACTTGGGTTTCCGTGTATTGTGCGGCTGTACGTGTGAACTCACCACAGTTAATAATCAGATGCCTGGTTGGGCAGTGGCTTGCAGAGCACAGGGTCTGAATCATGAGCACAAGTTGTCTCATGGCAAAACATGGTCACACGTGTCAGTTAACTAATCACAATTTGGGGAATTTACAGCCATAAAAATAAAGGTGGGACAAAATAAGCAGTTTGTTGCAACTATTTGATAAATGACGGCAACAACCGCAGACTGCAGCGTCACTTTAGTCGATTATGGGAGTCTTCCAGAGTAAAAAAGCAACAGCAGGAAAACTACCATAGTCAAAGTATGTTCTGTTCTACTGTTTTATTAATAGTCCCCTTGATATTTACCATAGAGGAAGAAAAAGTTTTCATGGAAAAACTGCTGGACATATTTCCTGTGAGACACAACAAGCTCAAATAAAAACACGGGAGTGGAAAGATGTGTTCTACCCTCTCCCGTTTTAGTCTCTCTCCACGCTCATGCCCCTGTATTCATGTCTCCTCTGTGATTCTCTGGCCAAACTACACTTTTCCTTGCAGTTACCATTTTTGGCTATAATTCACTTCAAGCTGCTCAGGAGCTGATTTGGGGTGCAGAACATTTCGTTTTTTGAAAGGTTTGCAATGCGAAAACATGTCGAATGATGTCTGTAAGTTAAAAGAGTAAATATATTTCTAGTTTGACCCAGAAGAAGGATCAAAGGAGGTTAAATATGAAGCTGAAGAGCATTCATCTCCAATCTGACTGACACAACTGATTCTCTGTTGGTAGGATTTCCTCACATGTTGAGGTTTGGGTTTTTTTCCCCTCCAATATGTACAAAAACCTGAGTGTGAATTAGGCCAGTAAGTGCTGTCATTAAGTCACTGGCGCCCAGACACATAGGCCTTTCACACTGAGGACTCACCGGTGTGCGTGCACACATGTGGCATAGACACAGCGCACAACTGCCCCACTGTTTCGACCTTCGGTTAATCCGCGATCATAAACAGCCTCCTTTTACCTGCATACAATCATATTAGTTGAGAGTGGACACATGTTGTTTGAAATATTACATCACTACCTAACGGTTGCAGTTTTTCGACACCCTGAATATCATAAATCATAAGACATTACCTCGTAAAATGTGAAACACGCTGCTCACATGCTTTACGGCAGCTTGGCTTTCAAAATGACTCGTGTTTCACTTCAGATACCATTTGACCCAATTTCATTCTTGTATCAATTACAGTAAAAACTTGTGTTTTAAGGACCTTTTTGTATGTTTTGCCTTTGCTACATAGCCAACATTAGCATTAGCATCCGTTTACTTACAGAAACACTGTGAGTTAACTATCAAAATGTATTCATTTACTCACCACTGCTGAACTATTTGCTCTGCTCTTGTGGTGGAAAGCAGCCATTTTGTTTTGCATCCTTTTCTATCGTTACCTTTCTTCTCCTAAAGTTAGCATGCTAACCAGCTAGCCTGAGACCAAATCACTGCAGCCTTCAGTCCGCCCTGAAGAAATAGTGCAGCTCAACATATTATAAACTCTTGAACTATAAATGCAACAATGAATGAAAGATTTTGGAAAGTAAACAGCCGTTAATGCTCATGATGGCTAACTGCAATAGAAAAACATATAAATATTTGCTTTAACAAATTCTTTTTGTGATAGTTACAGATTTTAAAAGTAGTGTGTGATGTTAATGAAAACAATCAGCCTCTCCAGACAGGGTCCTTCAATTGTGAGTTTTAACAATAGAGCTTTGATTACGATCCTCAGTGTTTCTCCTTCAACCCTCTAACACAGTCGGACTGGATTTGAATTTTAAGGCACTATGAATGCCAAGTGAGCAAGTGCTTTTGTGGTGACTCTTCTGTAGAGCTGGCAGTCCACTGAGAGGTCATATCTTTATCTTTTGGTCGGCATCCATGGAAAACAGACCCGGGGTGAAAGCTGCAGAGAAAATATTTAGTTCGACAAAGCCAAAGTGCTTTGAAAATACAAGTTTCAATATGTTTTCTTTCATTCCATCTTGATGAAACTTGAGGGGTCCCTCAGCCTGGTGATAAGGTGGAGAAACAGTGCAGGCGAACGTCATGGTGAAGCAGGGGAAAGTGGAAATGTTAGTGCCAGAGCCGAACACAAACTGAAATGTAGGAGATAAGAGTTCTGTGTCATCTGTCCGGCTCCAGTGTTTCAAAAAATATTTTAAAGATAATTTCTAGAATTTGAATTGCGTTTGAGAAACAAGTGTGAGCTGTGAGTGGCTTGGAAACGGCGATGGATGTGTTGGAGACATATGGTCACTTTCCTGTGTTAGTGCTTTAATTGTTTTTCTTGGGGCCCCAGGGAAAATAGTCCAGAGGTCCAAGGCAAGGGCATGGCAACAGCAGTGTGTGTCTGTGTGTGAGTAACTACTGGAGAGATGTTGGGGAGATAATGGGTTTGCAGTGAGACAACCCAAAAGCTAACCTGTTGGAAATGATGATCTCAGAAAGCAGACAGTTTCATGTGTTTATACAGAGGGCACATAAACTACAGACAGACCTGGATCTGACGAGACCATTGGAGGCTCCTCAGTTTGCGGCTGCCTTGGTTTATTTTCACATCACGTATCCGCGGTAACCCCTATTCACTGCTCCCAGGTTCATCGTACACTCCATCATTAGACAACCCATGACCATCACAGCCAGCCTTTCTCCCCCACCGCTGAAACATGCTGCTATTGGACCTCATCAGGCTGATCCATGCTACCAGAGCTGCCACAGGACACTGACTGGGTCAGGACGACAGATGTTGCAACAAATGAGTTGGCCCTGGAGGAGAGGAGGAGACTGCTGCGATCTCAGCAGTGTGCCTGACTGTGATGTGTTGGACTTATAAACAGTGCAGCGTTGCAGGCCAGGGAGTATGTACTGTGACACTGACCAGATTCAACCACATGTGCCCCACAGGTGGCCAGAACTTCTGTGAAAATCTCATCTGGACAGTTTCTGAAAACGGGATTAATCACGGCTGCGTACCGTTGAGCATCTGACAATTCTAAATGAGGAGCATTAGCTGTCCTCAGACACTGTTTATGCCATTGCACTGCGTGTCCATGTATTTTATAAACAGTCATTGATCTTGCTGATGGTGTTGGAGTCTCACTGAGGCACATACTGCCTTCCAGATATATCCTTTGGGGTTCTGAAAGTGTATTGGGTTCATCCATAAGACAGAGAGTCATTTCTTTAAATTACTGATGGAAGCGGGGACGCTGCCAGGGATTCTGGGCCTCATGAGAAGGCCTCATGAGAAGGCCTCACATCGGGGCAACTGACAAGCCATACAACCCCAATAACACATGTTCCTCGTCTCTTTCTTCCGGTTTGTGGGATATGGAGCTTTGGAGATTTAATACAAATACCCTTCTAAACGGCTGCATTGATTAAATGTTGGCTGAATCAGGAGTGATATGTGCCAACAAACTACTTTATATTCGTTTGGGATTTTTTATTACTAGCAGTGAGTCAAAGCTTTCATAATGATCATATTTGCTGTTTTTAAAATGTAAAAGTAATTCATATAGCTGTCAAATAAATTTGACCATTAAATACCAGCAGGATTTGGCAAAATTTTAAATTTTGCATTTTGAAGGTCATAAACATTTTGGTGAGTTTACTTTCATGGATTGTGGACTTTTCGGTCAACTGTCACGGCGGGCCTGTCTAATGAAATGTGAAGTGTGTTTTTAGCCTGGGAGCCAGGGAGCTTTAGGATGGCCGTGCCCGATGGCCGACCTGTCTTATTGTTGTTGCTGGTTGAGCGGTCACCATGGTGGCCTCTACTACCTCTGCAGATCTCTATCGAAATCTTTCTTTATGTGGAGCTTCGCCGCGTCACACAGGCCAGAGAGCCCACTGTCAGCGAGAGTCTGTTAGCCCGACTGTGACTGATTCACAGAGTCAGTCATTCACAAACACGCACCATTCATTTCACACAGGCCATTACAGCCGGGTCACATGCTGGGAAGGTACCTCTACATTTCGAATGCACACACAAACGTGCCCACGTACTCGTGTGTGTGTGTGTGTACCTCTCAGATTACTGAAAGGTTTCATTTTGTTTATCTGGAAACATTTAACAATAAGGACACTCGTCTGACGATGTTATTCATGGTTTGATTTCTTTATATGAGCCCTTAGTAATGCGGTGTGGGAATGAAGATCTCTGTGGCCCCATTTTTAGTAGTATTTGAGAATAAGTTTGTTTTTTTTTTTTAGAATGAATGAATTGTGTAATAAAAGCACACAATGTGCTGACACTGGCAGGAATCTTTTAGACGAAAAGACATTCCGACCACAAGATCTATTTAACTTTAGAGAGAAAGAGAAAACTGTACAGGAAAATATATTTTCAAAGGTCAAAAGCCAGATTAAGCCTTTACTTCGTACCACAATTGAAGAAGTCCCACATTCTAAATATTCAACCACCTGGCTCAATAATGAATTTAGTTTAAATTCATGTTGACAGTTTGTAAAAAAATCTGGCGATGAAACTTAGCTACGTTTAGAAGAAGAGAAACAGCTTTTTCTCAAGAATCATTGAAGCTTTACTTCTTTCTGTCCTGGATTATTGTGATATAATTTATAGACATGCTGTTGTTACCACCCCAAGATGCCATATACCTCTTAGATTTATCACTTGGTGTACCCACAATATCCATCATTGCACTCTATGGAAAAGCAGGCTGCCCGTGAGAAGTTACACATCTTGTTACAAAGCACTCTTAAATGAATTACAAAATCGCTTCACATTACTTGTAGACTTCAAAATGGGTGCTTACTAAAGCTGTTTTTAGCCTGAATGACACTACACGTTCCTGAGGTCAACCTATAGCCCACCCTAAACATAGATTTCCTGATAACAGTGGCACATTTTAGAAATCTGTTCAAATCTTAAATTAAAAACTGATTTCTGTATTCTTCATGCTAATATCATTTTAGTGACGGTCATCCCCAAACGTAAGCGTGAGAAAATAATAATATTATCAATTAAGTTTTTTGCAGTTTAGTCACTCTGTAAGTGTAATATCAATTGTCAAGTTATATTCATATTAAAGGGCTAGTTTACTGCTAGCAGCTTGTTAGCTTGGTACAAAGACAGAGGAAAGAGGAAAGAGGAAAGAGCAGCGAAGCTCACCTTCAAGCAAGTCTGACGTTTACTAATGATTTTGTTTCTTTGTGTGCTTCTTTACGAATGCTTCTGGGGTTCTGTTTTTGTGGTCTCATTGCTTATTATAAAAGTCTGACCTTTTACCGTGAAGATAGGGTTAGAGAAAAAAAAAAAAGCGTGAGCATAACTTTGAAAGGTTGAAGTGATTCTAAATATGTACTGATGGCATCTGGAGATGGAGTCTGGTCTGTTTCTGTCAGTGGGTTAGCTCTTTCTCAGGCTCCCGCTGCATTTCTTCAGAGCCTGAGGGTGTGGGGTTGGGGCAACAGCAAGGGAGGTCTTTGGACTCAGAGACATCAGGGGCGAGGTGGGGGTAGTAGATGGTGTAAGATTGGTGGTCAGTGGGTCATGTACAGAGCAACACACAATCGACTGTGATCATTAGTCCCCGTCTCAAGGGAAATATACCTTTGACCCAAAAGACAGACAAAGCACAGCCAAGACATTAAAATTCCTGCATGTAAAGGGTGCTGCATGCCCCCTCCCCCCCCAGTTGGAGTCACGGTTTTGGTGTGAAGGAGAAATGATAAGAAGGAGTACACAAACACGGACACGTGTGAACGGGCACTGACATGTATCATGCCGACAGTCAACTTATTTCCTGCTTAAATCCACACACTAATAAGTCCTGCACACACACACACACACACACACACACAGGATTCCTAAACAAGTTTTCCCAAACATCAGAAAGGCAGTTCTGAGAAAATCAGGCATGATTGTTTACATGACTGAGGTCCAAGTTATTTTTAACATATTTTGGCAAAGCAAGGGCTCGAAGTCTGTCCAGCGTCTATGGCCCCCTATCATAAAGGAAATAAATAACGCCATAAAGATCTTGACGTTGCTAGCTCCATAGTAATTATGTGACAACCCACTGATACATTTTAAAGATGAAGGAGTCGTGGTAAAGAGTCAGCTATGGCATGATGTTTATAAGCACTTCATGCCATTTTGTGGTTGAAAGCTTTTTCATATTGTTCTACTGCACATCAAGAAAAGTAATAAATTATGGTATTTGAGTCATACAACTTCCCAGCCACAAATTCTCTAAGCTGAGTATTATGAGCCTCATCTTTCTGTGTTTACTTGTTTTTCCCCTTCTTGCTGGTAATTTCTCTCTCTATGCCCCTGTCCAGATATCTGCTCACAACCAGTATGAAGTCAATATCAATTTTCATCTCTTTGCCTTCCATCTACACTTTCTTATCATCTGAGATATCATCGTAAGAGTTGGCGGCCAAAAAGAGGGATTAATATAGTTTATCTGCACAGATCAGTTAACAATATAACCAGTTTACCATGAAAGCACTCCCATCGGTCCTCCATCCATTCATTTATCCTTCCATCTGAGCATCTTTTGATGTAGGTATTTTGAGCTGGATGCAGATAAAAAGGTTATCTAACAGAAGCAGCATTGCTGGTTCTCAGACAAACAGTCACCTTGTGCTCGCAGAGACCACTGATAACCCGCCAGCAGCACCACAGCTCTAGATACACTATCAGTCCTCAGCACTCTGCTCACCTCCTCCAGAGATGTAACCCATGTTCTGTACAAGAAAAGGTGAAATGTTGCTTCGCGAAAGATTTCTGCACACAAAAAGACAGATACAAGAAAACAGATATTAATATAGTCTTAAAAAAAGAGGTACATAAAAAGGGATTTACTGCAGGTGACTGTGTCCTGGAAAAAAATTGACATATTTTATAGAACTGTTTTCCTAGTTACATTTGTGTGGCACTGGCAACAGAATTGTTGGCTGGATTATCCTAAGCGATATTTTTAGGAAACACTTTGGTGAAAATAAGGGAAAGATCATAGTTTTACTTAAATGCATTTTTGGATATTGCACTTTGGATATTGTACAAGATCGGATATTTTCTCATATGAGCATGTTGCTTTTTTTGTTCATCGGCCTGTATAGTTTTTGCACCACTGAACCTTCAAATAGGCATAAGCAAGATATTTTCCAACTGTGTCTTGCCGATAGATCTAAATGTACTTTCCCCTTTTGAAAATTGGCCAATTGTGATGTCTGTGTGACTAAAGCTCCTGCCAGTCAGTCTGAATCAACAGGGTCTTAGTTTTATACCTGCCACAGAGCATGAATAAATGCTTAATTACACAACACAGTGTATCTGTGTGGTAATATGTGCATTCATTATATTTATTCAGGTTTTCCTTTATTGCCTTTATCATCTTTATGTTAATTGAAAACGTAATTGTTCACTACAACAGCAAATTTTAAATCTCATTTGAGTGAGGTGCCCCTTCTCAAAGCTTTACAGGGAAACTTATCACTGCCATCTCTGTATTGAGCTTCAATGAATTGTTATCTCCTTTGGCTTATTCCCTGAAATGTAATCCTTATTTAACCAAAAACAGTCTTCAGCCATTTAATGACTAATCTCTGAAATGCAATTTGGGAGACTGCAGACAGACTGTAGATTGTCAGATATAAGGCACAGCAGTGAAAACACGCCCCAAGTTTGCAGATGACAAGGTTTTATTGCAATGTATGCAGACGGGGGGGGGGCTCCTCAGCCACTCCTCAACCACTCCTCAACCAGAACGATACCTGAATTCCTCTAATGGTGGTCCACTTATTAGCTGCATACAAAAACAACAACTAAGTATATAATTAACAATAATAAGGTCGGACCAGAATCACAATTATGGAAAATAAATGCAGATGGGTTGACAGTACTGGGCCTCATCTATGAGGTGCTGGCGTACGGAGAGGAGGTAAAACATTTGGTGGGCTACTGTCACCAAAACAATCTGGCCCTGACTGTTAGTAAAGTAAGTAAAGGAGATAATTGTCACCTTCAGGGCAAAGCTGCTGCGGAGATTGTCCAGAGCACCAAGACTTGACCTGGTCCCAGAATACATCCTATCTAGCCAAAAAAAAAAGCCCACCAGCAATTGCTTTTCCTGCCACAGGTGAGAAGAGATCACCTTCCCCGTTTCCATCTATCGTACTTTTTACAGAGGCGCTGTGGAGAGCATATTAAGCAGCTGCATCTCTGTCTGGCATTAAAGCTGCAGTGCCGTGGAGAAGAAGGCTCTGCAGAAAGTTGTGAAGGCTGCCCGAGGATCACTGGTACGCCGCTCCCATCCATCAAGAATGTTGCCCACAGCCGCCACCTGTCCAAAGCCATAAGGATCTTACAAGACCCCGCCCACCCCAGCCACAGACTGTTCACCCCTCTGCCCTCAGGGAAGAGGTACAGGGCCGTACAGAAGATCTGTGGAACGCACAACACTTCTTTGTTTTTAGCATCTTGAGCCAATGCAATGTAAATTTGTTCTACCGTTATCTGTACAGCATGTAGTTTGTAACACTTTTCATTTTTTAATCCTCGTCTTCATACGCTGGGTCATTAGCATGTCGATGTTTTTCGTACTGTCTGTTTTAAAGGAATAATTTGTTCTAATTTTAAATATGAATGCTATTACACTCCAGTAAAATGTCCTTATTCTTGTGTTATATATTTATTTGGTTTGAAGCATGCACTATTTCCTATTTGTTTTTGTCCATGTACTCAGGAGCCAAATATATTCACAGTTTTTTAATATCATACTTCCCTTCTCCTGTGTAACCAGACATACCACCAGGAACAAAACCAGCACTGCAAAGTAACTAATACCTCTGAAACAATTCTTGGCATCAAGAGTCTCTCACCACCAACATCTTTCTAAAATTCCTTTAGAAAACTTTGCAGCCGGGTTGGGTAACTGCAGGAGCGGAGGGAAGTGCGGTGACGGCCCTAGAGGCCTTCCTTCTTTCCACTCTTCCTTCTTTCCCATTGCACTTTGCATTCCCAAACAACTAACTCACCACATAGGCCTGCGTCAGTTTGACTCACAATGCTGCTGCACACGGACACACAAACACCCACACACACATGCATTCCATGGCATCGTTGTTACACAAACTTTTACGGGACTTTGCAACAACATCATTTTTCCTGATGTGGTGACCTGTAGGTACATTTCCTCTTTCCACCATTGCACCAAACATCCAGGAAGTGTGTTGCAATCACGTGGAGCCAGGAACTCTGGGGTGTTTTCATACGGTTATAAATGGGTTGTCAGAGAGTCTGTACATCTCTGGCTGCTCAGGGTAAAGTCAACAGTTCTGGGGGTCATTCATTAATCTGCAATTCACGTGCCGACATGTACAAGGAGGCCAGACTGCCTGTAACCTTTCACTATCAGTGATACTGCAGGGATTGCTAGAAAGAGATAAAACAAAAAAACAAAAAACAAAAAAACCAAACAAAAAACTGACTGTTCTCTTGCTACTTAGCCCCTCTGCTCTTTTTTGTCTCTTCCATCCCCCCCCCCCCGACCCTCAACATTTTTTATACATTCGATCTCTGTTAGCCAGTTCTCTCATCCATCACTGTCTTGATTCATGGCCTGTCCTTGTGCTATTTTAGCCCATCGCAAAAGCAAAGGAGTCAGAAACAAAAATAAAATCAGAGGATAAAAGAAGAGCAAAGAAAACTAAGTATCTCCCTCATAACCACAATCGATCCTGTGTATTTTTGATCTTTAATGTCCTGGCATGACCAACTAAGGTGCCAATCTGAAAGAAATTAATTGGTACATAAAACATCAATCTGAAGCTTCATGAGCTTGATTATTTATTTTGTGTCTCTATACCTGTAGCGCCGTCTCAGGCTGAATGTGAAAGCATGGGGCCTAAAATCAGTGACTGTCATGTGGGAAAATTGTCATAAATTGCAAGTAAACAGTCAATGCAGCCAATCAATGAGACGTCACGGCACTCGGCCTTTATTCCCACGCAGCGCACCATCCAATGGTTGGAATAATGACTTTGGGGGTAAATTAGAAGAGTAGAGGAAGAGGTCTGGATGGCTGAAACCTTTGTCCTCAGCATGTCCCCCCCGATCCACCCCAACATCCCATGTGTTGTTGTTGCTGTCTCATTGCTTTGCACAATGGTATACTATGGTATGCAATGACAAGTTTTATTTATGGAGTTATATTTTTGACAGCGCTCACGTCATGAAGGTTTCATACGATGACATAAGCTTTGCCTTGCATAATGGCAGTCTTTGTTTTTACGGCTGCGGAGTAGTCCTGGTGAGTTATTCTAGCTCAGACACATTGAGGTAGTTGTTTAAAGCGCAACAACCACAATTAGCGTTTCTGCTGCAAATAAAACATCACTTTTGCAGACTGACTGACATCAAGATGACCTGATGGCCTGGCCTGTGCACTGTAATTGGACCAATAAGTTCTCCAGCCTGAACAACCAATATGGCTGGTTATTTTAACCATGGAAGTGTTTCCTGAAATAGTGACCCGATGACGACGGGAGTACCAGACCCGGGTTCTCACGGTTATAATAATAAATGCACAAAGTGTACAGACAGCGGCCTTCCCGCCTTTATCGCTATGGTAACTATTATAACAGTCATGGTTGGGTTAGGGTTAGGCCTTGGTTAAGGAAAACATCATGATAAGATGGTCTTAATTGTAACGGCTACAGTAATACCAACACGTCAACTTTGTCATGTTAAATATAAAGAACATTGACTTTCACATGAGAATCCAACACCGCTCTCCACCCCAACATCCTCCGAATGGGAATTTAGTTGCTCTTTATTCAATGTCCCCACACTTTTTCCTTTGGTCTGGTCACAATAACTACAGCCATGATTAATAATACAGCACAAACTATTAATGGGCTTTTGGGGGGGATGTTTTGCAGATGAAAACCTTCTTAGATATGAATTGTGAAATTTAGTTTTTTTCCAGAATAAAACCAGACAAAGTGCATAAAAGGAGACACAGTCTTTGCAAAGTGTAACTCTTCCCTTCCCAGACAGTCCGCTTGGTTCCAGTGACAGAGGTCTGACCTATCTCACACTGCAAAGGAGTAAAGTCAACTTTCATTTGAACATTAAAAGCAGTGACTCATCAGGTCGCAGATATGAAACAGGCTACAACTTCTTGGCCTTTTGGTGGAGGAGATTAGTTCTACAGCCAAGGCAAATAAACACATGGTGGCCTTTCATGAAACTCCATTGTGAATCTTTAATTTTTTTCCCCAACCCTGAAAATATGCACCAGCAACATATCAAAAATATCAAAGTGAAAATACTAAGTTGACAGTGGGAATCAGTGCCAACCCAAATTTAACGATACTTGGGAAAGGCCATTAGACGATGACAAAACTGCACAGAACACAAAGGCCCTGGGGGCAAAAACTGCAACATGTGTTTGGACAAGTTAAATGCAGCATTTTAATAAGACACTGGAGAAACATTCAGCTGCTTTCTGTCCTTATAAAAGAAAAACAAACCTTCGATTTACATGGATAAACTCAATCTAAATCACTCAGACTTTGACACCTTTGTCTGTTTGCATTTCTCTCAGCTGGATTGTACAAAAAGCACCTTCATGATTTGCAGGAAATTCTGCATCATGGGTCAAATCTGAACACACCAACTTAGGCATTTGATCCTGTAGAAGGAGCCGCCATTTCTTTTTACTTTATGTAGCTGTCTTTAACATTGACAGATGTTTTCTCAGACATGGATTATGCAAGCAGAGCATAATTTGCTGAACATAAAGTGACACAGATGAATAACACTTAATCACCTACTGTAGCACACCGAAACATGCAACTCTTACTCCTCTTTCTCTTTCTCTTGCTCTCTCTCTCTCTCTCTCTCTCTCTCCAGTAAAACCCAAACGGAGGACTGAGGAGAGATCCCGCCCCCCTGTCGGGAAGGGGGAGCCTGGGCACAGCTGGAGAGGCAGATCCCAGAGACGACGCGTGAGGAAAAGTTTGGTGGATATTTGAGGAAGACGTGAAAGTAATAGAAAACCCAAACAAACACTGAAGAAAGGACTTATCCTGAATACAGGAAAGGAAAATTAAACCAACGTTAGAAACTCAATCATACTGCGATGATGTTTAGCTGAAGCCAAGAACTGCCGAAAAAGGTAGGACACGTTATTTCTGTGAATAGATCCCAGTGTGCAGAGTAGAGACAGTATTTTCTTTTTCTCCAACAACTTCTGCCTTGACATGAAGATTCAATACAAATTCATGCTTCTTTCCCTCAGAAAGGTTCAGGCCACTATGAGTAGGAGTCTCAGGGTAAGAGTTCTAAATTGTGTTCACATGTGGCTGTTTATCTTAATTTGACAGGATAGGAGAGCAGGAATGAGATAAGGATCCACCTATTTGACCTTCTGATTAAGAATAATCCCTTTGTTCAACCTCCGACTTACTGCAATGATTAGTCTTTAACCTTTTTGAGCACAGACCCTAATCTGGGAGTCACTGAAATTTAAGTACAAATTAATATCTTCTTATTGCCACAGCTTTAAAAAGACTGATAATAGAAAAAGGTATAATTTCGTAATTTACACACTTTTTAAAATTCACTTTATTTCTATATGTTTGCTTAATGTCATTTATATATTGCAAGTGCTGTTGCTATCCCATCAATTATCAAATTCTTGGAATAGGTGAACTGGAAGTGGACAAGGTATTTTATGTTCATTTACTATTTGGGTTTCTTCTTCATAACAGTTTTTATTGCTTGAAATGTTACAAAGTCTAGGAAGACGAGTGACTTGGTTTTAAGATGCGTGAAGTTGTTTAACTTCTTATTCAAAAGTTTTCTTCAGGTCTGAACTAAAACAGTCCCTCAGTTCAACTCTTCTTCACCTTACCTGAATGACTGAAAAGTGTCGCACAGAGATTTATTCAAAATGTATGTGACTAAACCTTTGTTTTTAATTGGCAGGTTTTTGGCGAGGCTGTAAAATGACTGTGCCACTGCCAGGCTGAGCAGCCTGACCTCCCTCAGCGGTGTCAAGTGCTGCGTCTCCCTCTGCTGGCAGCCAGTATGGGGAACATACTGGAGGAAGGGATGAACACCATAATCGTGAGCCACTACAACCACTCAGGGAAATGGGATCGGCCTCGCAGCAACGGGGCCTGCAAGATGGCCGTGCTGCTCTTCATCTGCGTGCTGATCGTCCTGGAGAACGTCACCGTGCTGCTCGCCCTCTGGAGGAACAAGCGCTTCCACAGCCGCATGTACTTCCTCATTGGAAACCTGGCACTGTCTGACATGCTGGCCGGTGTGGCCTACGTGGTTAACATCTTTACCTCAGGACGCAACACCTTCTTCCTCACACCGGTGCAGTGGCTGGCCAGAGAAGGGAGCATGTTCGTGGCCCTCAGCGCCTCCACGTTCAGCCTTTTAGCTATTGGGATTGAGAGGCATATGACTATGGTGCGTCTGCGTCCATGCGAGACAGCAGGCCGAGGGAGACTCCTTGGATTGTTGGTAGCCTGCTGGTTTGTGTCAGTGCTGCTCAGTGCTCTACCCAGCCTGGGCTGGAACTGCCTGGACAATTTGGCCTCCTGCTCAACAGTGCTGCCGCTCTACGCTAAGAGTTATGTGGCCTTCTGCATCAGCGTCTTCAGCGCCCTACTGGTGGCCATCATCATCCTCTACATCAGGATCTATCGCCTGGTGACCTCTAGTGGCCGCAGGGTGAGCAGCAGGCCATCAGAGCGCTCGCTGGCGCTGCTTCGAACAGTTGTTATTGTTCTTGGAGTGTTTGTCATGTGCTGGGCCCCCCTCTTCCTCCTGTTCCTGCTGGACGTAGGTTGTAGCCCAGATAAGTGTCCCGTGCTCTACCAGGTGGACTGGTTCATTGCCCTGGCAGTTCTCAACTCGGCCCTCAATCCTCTGATATACACTCTGTCCAGCAGGGAGATGAGGGCCGCCTTCTTCCGGCTGCTGTGCTGCTGTCAGACCAGCATGGAGGCCGCCGGGACTCCCACGGCGGGCAACCCCAACCTGGGCACAGTCATCCCCACAGCAGAGAATAGCAAGTCTAGTTTTGGCGGAGGAGGGGGCAGCGGAGATGGCAAGTCTACGCTAAATAAAGGGAAGGGTCCCACACCCATGAACTCTGAAAATAAGCATGGGGATCTGTCTGCCACTGCCCTGCCTCACCCCTCTGGGCCTGCAGACCTACTATCAGCTGTGCTGGTGAAGGCCGGGGCGCTGCCAAGCCTCAGCAAGTTCTGAGTGGAAGCACCTTAAAGAGGCCTTACCATCAAATAGAAGAAGAACTGACATGGTTCTGCTTATAGCCACTCTTTGTTTATGCACTATGGCTACTGTAGGATGGATATGAAGAGCAAAAACAATCAGTATGAACCAAAGAAATCCAGAATGTAGATGAGAGTACAATCAAAATCATTTAAAGCCACTATTACAACAATTCAACAATATTCCGAACATAAGGGGACTGAAATATTGAAATTGTTTTACAGTTATGTTTAACATCACGAGATTATAAAAGACAATTGGTCATTTTCATGGTTGTGGATTAAACCAGGCCCCAGATTTGATGTGAAACTAGTCTATTTAAAAATGTTATGCAATAACAGAATATAATTAACTTTATCCATGTTGTGTCTATATGTTTATGTCATTTTGTAATTTTATGCAGAAAAGATTAATTTTGGGGCACTTTTAAGCATGTGCTTTATGCAAGTACTTTTAAAAACACTAGTGTTTTCCATCACAGTTTGACTTGTTCAACTATTTATTTTCTATGAAAACATTTGGCATCTTAACACAAAATCTTTTATGGTATATTTACTTTTTTTTTTTTTTTTTTGCTTTGTGTGCATAAAAACCCACATGGTACTAGGACTTCATTATTAACTGCATTGATAGTTGAGATGCACAAAAAAACCCCAAAACAAAACACTAAAAGCTTCAGACTTGCCAGACAAACAGCCTCATGAGGCTGTGATGATCATTGCACACCAGCAAACCCAACTGTTGGATGGTTGGATGGCGTTGCTTTTATCAGATTCTTACCACCAGCAGGCAGGAGCATCAGGTTTGTCCTGATGGTGGTGCTACAGATAAAGCAACGTTTCTCCTAAATCAGCAGGGGTCAAGTTTTCAGACAAATGGCCATTTTTGGTCATTTCAGGCTCAGCTCTACACCGCCACAACTTATCTTTCATCACACACACACTGTGAGCTAAATTAGGCTGCCTAATAACTACACTCATGGATATTTTTGATTCCCATCAGCACATCTAAAAACCACTCACACATCAACTAACCACTAGTGAATACGAGCGTTGGATGTGAATAATTTAAGATAGGCGGTAAATGATGATTCTGTCTGGGGTGATGTAGTGCCTGATATAATTATATAACAAATAAAATCCTATTCCCTTTTACAAGATTTTCAAACGTGTCATGCTGTTATGTGAAATCAATGTTTTTGCCTTCTTTCAGTCTCTTTCCTTCTCATCCCAGTTCAGTCGCTTGTTCTATTGTTGTGCTATTTTGAAATTGTCAAAGAACACACAAGAAACTCAGAGATAGTGAGTCTGCTGGTGTCATTTGGAAAATGGCAGATTTTTGCGCATACCAACTTCTTGTAGCAAAAGTTCACATGAAATCTGACACCATACACATATATTAATGTAAAAAAAAGGCTCTGATTTGTCAGTTTAGGATTTGCTATTCAAACAAGAGGAATGTCACCTGATTTAATCCACTGCACTCCTTTAATGGCCTAATGTGAGGCTGATTGATGCTCTCTGATTCCCATTTATAGACAGACCTGGGCCAGACAGTGATGAATAATGTATTGATAATTATTTTAATCCTGAGGTTCTGGGTCAGATGAGGTCAGGTAGGTATTAGTCACGACTTTCACTTAGTGTGAAATAAGACCCACAATTGTTTCAATACCCTGGAACTTTACCCAATAACAGAGCAAATCACTGAACTGGATGGAGATTTAGTTATGTTCATTTTGAATTATCTCAATGTGTGTAGGAGGATTTCCAGATCACACACAGGATGTGTTTGACTTGTAAAAGATTTGAACTGTTAAGTCTGAGAACTGAAAGGTGTTGATAACTGATGATGCTCAATTCGTGGGTTAGTTTTTGTACCAAAAACCTGCTGCAGTGAAGGTTATTTTAAACTGAAATGATAGATTAGGCCAATAAAGACGGGTGTTCATACCGCATTGCAAAGCAAAGATCAGACAGGAGCTGACAGAATGGCATTTCATACTCACCTCAGCAAAAGGATGTGTCTCCACACCTCACCTCCATTTTCTGATGAAAGAAGACAGCAAGGATGTAATACCAGCTGAGCAATTCCAGCGTAAAGGTCAGTGACTGCTTCCTGTCAGAAATGTTTGAATACTCTCTTTCCTGAATTAGCCAGGGATGATCGTCACATTGTTCCACTGTGGAACATTAGCAAATGCCAAAATGCCAAAATGTTACATTTGTAGTTGGTGAATCCTGGTCGCTTTTCCTCTCCTTCCTCACCACTATCATTATCCTGCAGCTTCATTAGGCTGACTTTGGTAAAAGGTTTTCATTGCGTGAAATTGATTATTATAAAGGGGTCATACAAAGGGATCACTGCAATTTTAAACTTTCATCTTGAGATGTGGGAGGTGCCAGGAACAGCCAATAAAAAAGCATGATGACAGATGGCTCATTTGGGTGAATTAGAAAATTAGGGTTAATATCTTGGAAATACATTATTGCTTGGCTCTCCTTGCATTTGGAAAAAATTCCACTAGTCCAAATGGACATTTGTGCCGAATTTGAGGAGTTTTCGAACTATTGCATTTACATAGAACAAAATCACCTTGAATATGACCTTGGACCTTAAGCCACTAAGACCTTATCATTTCAGCTCAATGTTTTTACCTGAAGAAATACCCTCAAGCTGTGGAAATATTGCCTCATATTGGTCACTGTGACCTTGACCTTTGAGGTCCAAAATTTAAAAAGGTTAATCCATAATTGCGTCCAAGTGAATGTTTTTGCCAATTTTTTTTCCCATCCAATTTGTTTCTGAGATAACGTGTCCACAATATGCCTTTCGGCTCTAGCAGTTGCCGCAGCAGAGAAAGGAAACCAAAACAAAGTAAATATCTCTCCTCAGCAGATACGAACCTTCTGTTTACGCTGGGTGATGGATGTGTCACTGAACAGTGTTAGCTGATATTCCTTGACATCATTGACTGTGACTGATGATGGCTTAACGTAAAACTTCCAAGCATGAAACTACAACAATGTCTCAGTTCATTTTTGGAGCAACTCTAACTCTACTGTAATTCAGCTAAACAGCCAAAAACAAACAATTAATTATTTCTAAATGAGGCTTCTTGATGGAGAAAAAATAATAACAAAGACAGACAGTGAAGGTAATTCTCACTCTTACACCATCTTTGCCTTTAATCTCTTTTGATAAAGGAAAATAAAAAAAACATGTTCAGAAGATTTAATAGACTAATTTTCAGTCTAATCTTCTTCTTTATGTCCTCAAATTCCAGCAATGACACATTCCTTCTCTCCAAACACTTGAAACAAACACCATTCAATGGCTGGGGGTGCTATCTGGGTCAAACACCTTAATAAATCATGTTAACTAAATAGCCGTCACCAGTCTTCTTTGAGGATTTAGACATGGTGGATTTGTGTCATTCTGTGTGCACAATGCCTATTTGCATATGACTAATGTGAACACGACAGAGGACAAGAGAATCACACCACCCCCTGTCATCGTGATCCTGGCATTAGACTGCAGCGTGGCGAGGAAACGTCCATGCATGTGTGTGTGTACATTTGCATGTGTCAGTTTTTTGTGCGGTACAGACGTGTGTGTGCCGCGTGTGTGTATGAGGGAAAGAACAAAGACTCCATCTGGTCCGAGCCGCCGAATGTGCCAGTATGAAACACTTCTGTCACTCTCAAGTTCCTTTCTGAAACAGCTCGGAGGTGGAGTGGGGCCAGGAAGAAAGCAGCGAGGGGTCCCATTTGAGGTGGCTCCTCACGCAGGGGAGGCCCCCCCTCACCCCCAGCTGAAGCCAGTCCCTACTCTATGGCGCTGTTGTACCCACTCTCATCAGAGCAGACACACCATGTGTGATGACTTCCCTCCGCTGCCTCCACCTCCGCTTCAATACAGCACAATTACACGTGGAACAAAGAGACAGAAGAGAATCGGGCAGACTTTGGTGATAAGCTCTGTGGGATCAGAGGGCTTTATTCAGGGAGCAGCTGTGAAGAAGCTGGGAGAGCTGAGCTAAAGGTCACTTTGGAGCAGGATATCTGAAGAAGCAGGCTGAGATTTGGATTGGTGGACAGCATCTCTCCCTGCACCCTGTTGCCTTTAATTCTCCTGTCAGGTGGTGATCAAGTAGATTCCAGTTGAGTGATGACAGGAATACTACAGCCAAAATAGGATGCTCTGATTTGTCTGCCATTACAATATCTCAAATGTGTTTTTATCCTTATTTTCTTTCTTCTTAAGCAAAAACAAAAGCGTCCTTCCTGTGATGTCTTGTCATGTGTGTCCGAGACTGCGATCGATTTTTTTTAAATTTTGCACTCCTTTTTTTTCCAGTCATCTGATTTCTATTCGAATATTTTCTAAATATTGAAAATGCACTTCCCAATTTCGCAGTGCCAGGTAATGCTTTGGAATTGATTTCCTCTGTCTCAGTCTCAACACAAACATGTCCAATTTACAATGGAACAGAAAAAAAAGCAGCAAACTGCAACTGCTTCGTTTTTCCTCGATAACTGACGTAAACGACCGGTCCCTTCACAAAAACTGCTGCCACTCAGTTACCTCTCAACTGAATGGGACTAAAATGAAACTAATTATTTGAGTAATTGTCTCATTGACAAGTCTGTGATTTTCTCATTGTGCAATCTATCTTCAAGCTTGACAATGGAGCTGTTGTTCTCTCATGCTGCTCATTCCACCATAAAACAACTTCCGTGCTCTGTGTGTCAATACAGGATATATGAAATGCCGCACTCATCACTGTGTATTATATGAAAACAAAACCTGATCCCAACAATAAAAAGGGAACTACTCATGTAATTTGTTTTGTATATCTTCTACTAAAGCCAGATCAGACCAGATGTTCGGACTGGCTACCTCAGAGGGTAAATGCTGAACTTGTTGTCTAATCGGCTGGATTTGAACTTTCCTTCGGAAGATTTTTTAGAGATTGCCATTGTTTCTGGTGATGTCAGCATTGACTTGTGTGGAACTGGCTGTGTTTTCTTGTGTATTTTTCTTCTGTAGCAGGTCTTGATTTCAGTGAATATAAATATGTTAGTATACTGTCAGTCTCTGCAATGAGGTCTTTGAGTGCCAGCATTATAACAGATAGATGGCAGAAGCGGATAAGCAATCTCTTTCAAATTCTAGCCTATTAAATGCTCCCCTCACCCCAAAAATACCCTAAAACAGCAGCTGCTTTATCGGCAGACCTTCTCCGATTGCAGCCGCCTGACGGCATGCGCACACCTGCTCACGCTGACTTCCAATCTATCTTTTCCACGCCTGCCTGCTACAACTGCAGGGATTAGCATGTCTGGGAGGGGGGATAAGAGAGAGGGAGGACGGCAGCCTGTTAGTCTGACATGTGTGTCTCGCCCCTCACTTGTGGCTCTGAGCGTGTGTGCACAGCTGGCTGAATCCCTGCCTCTGTGCATGCATGCACCCTGGAGGATTCTGTGCATGTGTGTGCTGTGTGAAAGTGCAACTGAAAGTGGAGACTCCCCTTAAAGACTTCATGTGTGCATCTCACGCAAGCATTAAAGTCCCAAACAACTTAGTTTTCAAATTTCAAGTATAACCTCTACAACACTTTCCTTAAGTATGATTTCGAGTTAAAGAGTTAAACTGTGACTGGTGTGGTAAAATACTTGAACGCAACTTCTCCAAAAGAGCCCACAAATTAGACAAGAACAACACAACTGCTCCTTTTCAAAGGCTTCGGAGGCCGACGTGTGCATTTAAACGCAGTGTGAAGGAAAACAGCACAGGGTCACTCGAGATGGTTCTGCAACAGCTAATAGACATTTTTCCACAGCAGACAGTTTTACATGCGTAGTAGGAAAAGGAAGCACAGGTGCCACTAATAACATTAGGGATGGCTCTGCTCTATCCAAGTGTCCCAGTGAGACGCCACAACACTGCAAGCCAGGAAACCTGAACGCAAAGAAGCTAAGTGGAACTCAGCCATCTTCACTGAATCACATTCGTGATTTTTCTGATTTAATAACACAATTTTCTTAGGCAAAAAAATTCCTCTATCCATTGTGCACCTTCACTCATGTCCGTCATGATTCTGTCAGGCCGTGCATGTGTGTGTGTGTGTGTGTGCGTGTGTGTGTTTATGGTTTGTGGTTTTCTGATATGGTGATCACAGGTGTTCATTCCTCTGAGCCTGTCTGATCGATTAACAGCTGCTGTTACAGCCTTATCATTGACACCCCCCCCCGATACGATGTTACACGCATTGTGATTCTAAAATGACAGCTGCACACACACACACCATTGTACACTTATCTTTGTGGGCACACATCATTGCTGCCCTTCTGTAGGCTTCGACTTTAACCTTTATAGAATGAATGCCAGGCTATTACAGATCCACAACCACCAACCCAAACCCTAAAGCCAAGTCTTGCCCCTAAGTCCTTTAAAACCGTGGTGTCCTGCATTGTGGTCTTCACAAAGGAGTCCACTCAAAACTCACAAATCATTGTTTAATGCTGAGAACAGGGTGCAGTTTGTGTCAACCTATGCAAATCTGCTGATAAGAATGTAGCGTCCTCCAGTTGTACATTAGCTAATAGACACTCCGAAGCTCAGATACGAGGTAAGAGCCAGACAAAAGGCAGAGAACTGCCAGTGTGATATTTGTTTGATTTTTACATGCTGCATTGCCACTGTCGTTATTATTCATATACCTCCCCAGGGAACTTTGTTTGAAAAATGGGACTATAGCAGCCCCCCCCCCCCCCCCCCCCATCCCCCCTCATGTCACCATCTCTCTCTCTTATACTCACAAACACCCACATGCACACACTTGTTTGGAGCCTTGGTGGGGAAGTACAGCCAGGCGGTGGTGCCCCCCCCTCTTCACCTCCCTCCTCCCGCTCCTTTCCCTCCATCCCTCCTCCCTCTTCACTTTTTTTTCTCCTCCCTTCCTTTGCTCTTTCTCCCCAATAGAGAGTGATCCAACTCGTCTCCTCTCTCCGTCACGCGGGTAATCAGCCTCTGCTTTTTCATTTGGCTCAGTAATGAAAGCAATCCCAGCGCTTTTCACTGCAGCGCAGCCCAAATAATGAGGACTGCCTCACCCCCTCCTCAGCCACACCTCACCCCCCCAGTCCTCACCCTCTCCCTCCCAACCCTGCTGTTAATGGATGGGGGAGAGCAAATGTGTGTTTGAGTATGTGAAGCACGCAATCATGCCAAGTCCTTTTTGCTCGTTTTTTTTTTTTTTTTCTTTCATATGAGCTGCAAATTAGTCTATTGTGTGAAATTTGATGAGCAATGCTCATAATCAGAATATTTTGAGGGTGTTTTTTTTTTTTTTTTTATAACACATCAGTACAAAAGGATTTTTTTTCCATCTACAGTGGTCATTAGTGCATGTGTCTTCATAATGCAAACCCGTTTTGCAAGCACTCAGGTTCGGTTGGTTATGAGTTTTTCAACCCCCCCCCCCCCCCGCCGCCTACAATTGTTTTCTGATGAATTTTTTAAAGGCTGAAAGAGACAAAAATCAATCAAATGAAAAATTCATCTCCAAACTGCTTGTGAGGCCTTGACCCTCATATTAGGATCCACTAGGATCTACATGATGATTGTATATTGAATGCTCTTGAGTCCACTTGTTTCAAGTACAGATGACATACTTCAACACAGCAGGTAAATATTACAACCCATTTTACTATTGAAAGGAAATTGCCACAACAATCATGATCAATGCAACACAAGCAATACAGACTTTGGGACTGAGAAACAACTATTTAAATAATTTTCCCATTTCTAGTTTGCAATGTTCATAAATGTGTTTGGCTCTCAACTAAAATCAGTTTTTGCCACATGACCCTGCGACCAGGCAGCAGACATGAAAACCCGTTCCAGATGGCGAGCATTTAAACCCAAATACAACTGACCAACCAGAATCTAAGGACTTGGCCAGGATGAAAATCTGTGATGAAGCACGTAGGAAGTGTGAGAACAGGAACCAAGATTTGCAGAGTTTAAGAGCTTTTTCGAGAGCGTCCAGTGTCTCCTGATTTGCATGTCTCAGCTTCAGATGAAGGCTGCAGCTCAGCTCCCAAACTTATTCTATCAGGGAAAAGAGTTTGACAGCAGTGACAAGTTCCTTTAAAAAAAAACAACAAAAAAAAACCAACCGAGCATCATTCAACACAACTCTGTTGTTTATGGTGAACAATCAACAAGTAACATGGAGGTGTGTCAAGCAAATCCTCAACGTACAGCAGCATGGCAGCACAGAACAGAATGAATGAAAATGAATAAGTGTGGCTTTGTGTACAAAAGCATCTGAAATATCACTGTTGTTGGTAAAAACCTTTTTAATTTTCAAAAATAGCAGGTTTTTTTTTTTTTTTTTGAGCACTTACGAAAGGGTTTTCTGAGCCCAAGGAAGCCAAAGGTTTCTCACCCTACACAGTACAATTTAATTTATTGAATCTGGTACAAACATGAAAAATCTGCAAAATATAACTTGCAAGGTTTTCACCTGACAACAGCAATATTGACCAGTGTGAATGAGGTGTTTTTTTGTGGAACAGCAGTAATCTAATCTCAATCCTCCGCAGGTCTTTTGTAAAATGGAGCTTAGTTTAGGACATACAGACGCCAGTTCTACTAACTCACCCTGAATTTCAGTCAGCCGTGAAAGAAATGGAATAAGGAAAGGGAGAATTTCAGATGCCCTGACGTTAGCCCATTTTGGCTCAGCTACGAGATGAGTGAGAGGACTTACAGCAAAGGCGGTTTAAAGTTCTGGTATTGCATTTTATGTGAATCAAACCGCACCCCTTCCCCTCAGATGTTAGAGACACTTGGCACAGGTACAATAGCAGTGGTGGGTGAGGGCATTAGCCCTGTGGTGAGCTGAGTCATCAAAATTAGTCCAGTCCAATGAAAAGAAAACACTGGTCTTCTGCTGGGAAGATCCCGTCACACATTCAAGTTTTGAGTGTCCGAGCACAACGAAAACTTCCAGGTTAGTCAAAGCGTCTGCACCAGCACAGGGAACAGCAGGGACAGGTGCTCCGCGCCGCGGATCGGGAGCTTGTGTGTGGTGTAGAAGTGTATCACCTCTGGGATGGTGTCAAACGGAGGGCTGTTCTGTCCCAGCACGTACTTGCCATCTTTACACTGAGTGAACTTCATGTGCATGAAACCCTGGCAGCTCCTGTGAGAAGGGGGACAAGCAGAAATGAAGCACGGTGAAAGGAGGAAGCCTGGAGGAACAATAAAGAATGAGAGTTATCCAAAGTAAATGAGGGAAAGGGATGTGTATAAGAGAAAAAGATGACATGAAATGTGGGACACTTACAGTAATATATCATACAGCCTTCCACGCATTTTGTCGCATAATGACACAGGCAGAATGAAAGCCCGGATTTATGTTTATATCTTTTTGTTACACTTTGAAGATGTGATCTTAACCAAGATTTAATACCACGTCACAAATTGGGAAGGGAAGGACATTTTGATGGATGAATGGCGCTTTAATGACACATGGTGAGAAAGACAAAGCCAAAGTGAGAGAGAAAGAGGGAAGCACTCGACTGTGAAAGTGGCAAGAGAACCACACGAGTGCTTCCCCTTTAACATCCAGACAGCCACGACAAGGACTTCTCCTTTAAGGGCCAGCCAGCCAGCCATGGTGTAAATCTAATTATAGAATCAGAGGGAAAGACAAAGGTCGGAGCTGGTCATCAAAATTGTTATTGTTCTTGTACACCAAATTTAATTTTGAGAGGCCCTGAAACTGCTAACACTCTCTGAGACAACAATCAGCCGAACAACAGCCAGTTCATGATCCTCCTACTTGTCTCCGGAGGGAGACAATAGCCAGATGCATCATCACATCAGAGCTGTCTGCTTTCATCCGGCCCTGTTTGTTTTGGGGGACTCGTTGTATCTTGTGGTACATTAAAACCTGCCTGTGCTGTTTCATAAATATTCATGTCGCTATAAATGGTGCAGATCTGTCTGTTTCACTGCTGACACACATTTCTCTATTTTGTTTTCATTGATCAACTTTTGAAATTCTTCCCATTCTTCACATCGCAGTGCTATTTCAAGGTGTGGTCCGTTTTTTCCAAGGAGAGGGAGATACACACCCTGATGCTGCATAGTTTCACTAAAAATTTGCTGATATGGGCTGGTGTTACACACAGTCTTTTCTAAAGGATTTGTCCTCTAGCTGTGATGATAT
Organism: Remorina albescens; assembly: GCA_034769265.1. Classification (NCBI taxonomy): domain Eukaryota; kingdom Metazoa; phylum Chordata; class Actinopteri; order Carangiformes; family Echeneidae; genus Remorina; species Remorina albescens. The sequence continues at coordinate 21,489,428 of CM068489.1, read as the reverse complement.
CAAAGGCGTAAACACACAACCAGTTGGTGTTTATTAGATAAAACCAGATTATCTAAACCACAGAGCTTGAAGATGAAGCAAATTAGCTGAAAGGCTTTCCTCTGGGCTGGCAGGACAATAACATGGTATGCAAAAAAAACAAAAAACAAAAAAACAAACCCTGTTTAATTACACCAGTATGCGGGCTTTCATAGACTCTAAGACTAAAATTAAAAAGCTCATAAAGCAAATTGTTGCCAATGCTTAAAACTCACAAGACAGTACATTTTAAAAATGTCCAAAATTTCACCTAGACAATGATGCTATGAAAATGTCAGGTAAATATGGAGTTAAAAGCAAAAGTGGGCATATCACATCGTGCTTAAAATAATCTCATTGCACTGGGAACTGTGAGTAAGTACAAGTGTGAAAAGTAATGATGGTCAATGTAGGTCAAAGTCTAATGAAACTGTAATAGGTCTTTGGAGGCTTGGGTAAAGATTCTGCCTTTTGGCTTCTCTTACATTAAATTCAAAACCCAAATGATCATCAATCTCATCATTCTTATCCCGTGTGACTCCCTTTTAGTGATCCGTGTTCCCTGACCTCAGCGGTATTATTATATTCATGTTACTGATAGGGATGAAGAAAATTAAAGGCATCTTTTTGATCAGATTAAAGAACACTTTAAAAAGTCTAAAATGTGAACTCTGAAGGTCTACTTCAGTTAAGGCCACCTCCTCTTTCTAAAGAGCAGAAGGAATGCAAGGTTGATAGATCTTGCAGTTTTAGAAGAGACATTATCGTCTCCAAACCTCACATGCACCAGCAGGGGAACCAGTGCTAGTGGTGACCTTGTTGCTCAAGTAAACGTGCTTGTGTGTGTGTGTGCGTTTGTCAAACCCACTCTACTCGTGTAAATGAGTAATGCATGAGCTTGTTTATATGTCAGCACAGCACAGTGACACTCGGTGGCTCCCCCTCCCCTCGCTCTCTCCCCCCGCTCTCCCTAATTCCCCTCTTGTGTGGCCCACAGAAGGTAATTCATATTCATTAGTGATTATGGGGAGGATGATGTGTGCAGTGAAGTGTGCTCTACCTGCCTGATTACCACTTAGAGGGCCCAATGGGGCCAAATGGGAAGGCCACAGAGAAGGGGGCCAAGGATGGGGCGAGGAGGGGTGATGGGAGAGCAGTGCGAAGCTAGGACGATGGATCAGGAGAGCAATTACAAGCGAGATATTTGACCAGATCAGCAGTATTGTGCCCTGCAAATGAGTATCGGGGAAAGGAATCAGTATGGCAGTGATCTTAAGTGGGGGTGATGCTAGACGGGAGGGAGTGGGGGAGAGGGAGGAGTGAGAGACAGATGGAGAGGTGTGGGAGACTGCGATATGAGATCGGTGGCTCAAGTAGCTTCACAGACACTTCACACACGTTCCTAAGTCGCTCGGCAGAAGATATGAGGAGCTTACAATTAAACTGCAGACTGCAGACTTCAAGGTGTTCAGGTATCGCAACACTTGTTGTGGTACGTCAGCCTGTGTGTGTGTGACTCTTACCGTAGGGACAGAGAGTAGTCGCAGCGGTTGGTTTGACTGTTCCTCACCAAGTAGCTACACTCTTTACACAGCGTTAGCAGCGACTCCGCCTCAGAACGAGACAGCGACCCATGGTACCATCTGAAACACACACACAAATATACACATAAGATGTGGCAGAAAAGATTTTGACTCAACATACACTACCGGTCAAAAGTTTGGACACAATTTCTCATTCAAATGAATGGGAAAGTGTAACTAAACTTTTGACTGGTAGTGTATTTTGACAGCTTATGCTGCTGTCAACACTGACAAAGAAATTTAGCAGCGCCACCCCTGCAACTCCGACAGATTAAGCAGTGTAGGCAATAGATGGATGGATAAAAATACATCTTGAGGTTTGCCCTTCACAGTGTAACATCAATGATGCAGTAGCAGAAGTATTTCTAAAGTTTAAGACACACAGCAATTATAAACAAGGCCTCTATTTTCAAGGCTGTAAATCGATTACATCATGCGGTTGTGCTGACCCCACATACCATAAATTCCATACACTTGAACAAGCCATGTGAAGCTGCAATTTGGCACATCCAATTGGAACCATGAATAGCAACACAATCATCATATCAATTCATGAGATCTTGTTGTTGTTGACATATTTCAATATAAACGACTGATGGACAGACAACGCTGACGTCCCTGGAAACACCTCACTCATGTTTCACCAAATTGCATTGAGATATAATCCAAAGGCAAATCTGTGACCACCACAGCTGATTCAAGTAAATTCATTTTTCCAGTAATAAGATATCCTTGGACATGCTACAGGTTGACGGTGACAGAATTTTAACACAAAGAAACCACAAAGCACAGAACAGCTCTTCAGAGGCCATCAGGGAGCAATGGAGCATAATAATCAACTAACATCCCCATGTGAATTTGTGCTCATGTATCCGTTTGTGAGTACCGCCCAGTGGGTTGTGTGTGTGTGTGTGTGTGTGTGTGTGTGTGTGTTTGTTTGTGTGAGTTTGTGTGCTTAAGGAGTGTCATGTGTTCAGATTTCATTAGTAAAACAGTCATTTAAATGCACAGAAAGAGCACATAAATCACACCAATGATGTCTGAAATTACAAGACGAAAGTAAATGTGTGTTTTTAATGTTCTGACTTAATTAGTTCTAATTTTTCCCTTTTACTGTTTTGTAAACTCTGATGAATGTTGCTTAGCCGCAACACAAACATTTCGCTTCCATGTGTCAACATCATAAGAGCTATGCAATAAAATACATTATGGCTTCATTTGTGGACTGTAAGAGCCATTTGACCTTCAAATGCTAAATCTCACTTTACTGTAATTATTTATTTTATTCTATTGGATGGTAAATGACTGTGCATGGCATCTGTGCAGAGATATTTATGATCTAGAGAAATTAATAGCACAGACTAATTGCGTTTACATGCACAAACAATTCTTTAATTCAGTTTTGTTTCATGCATATAAACATCATGACTCACAGTAATGCCCCAGACAAGATGTCTGACCTAATGATATATTTCACTGATCTGTGGATCTTATTTCTCTGTCTACTGGGATGCACCATTTGCACATTATTGTTAAATTTTATTGTCGCCTAATGTCCACCCCTATAACCTCTGCTATTATTCTACTAAGACAGTATAATTTCTTTATCCTGTGTTATATATAAAGTAATTAAATTAATGGCAACGGGGGCACTTAATCATTAACTATCAAAGCATGTAAGCCTCTTAATCTAATTAAATCTTCTGAGTGTGGCCTATACTCACATATGTAGCAAATGATATATGTTTATGTAGCCTGGTTTAATTGAAGACTGCATACGTACACCTGCTTCTCCAGAGGCAGGGTAGGGTCCACTCTCTCCCCCACCATCGTAAGGCCTTCCTGCGGCATTCGAAACTTCATCCCCCCACCTGCCAGCGGGCTGGACCTGGGCCCCGGGGTGCGCAACCGCTCTGTAGGCGACGAGGAACAGTCCCACTCTGCGCCATCAAACTGCACTGTTGGCAGACAGGAAACAAACAAACAAACAAAAAAAAAAACTAGTCACAGCCTTTACACAGTGATGTGATCAAAAGGGATTAAACCTCAAAGCCAAACTTGGGTAAACATCAAACATCCGGCTATTGCAAAACTCTACATGCGGCAGAAGGACCTCCTGCACTAGAGGACAGCAGGTCTCAGTCTGACAGACTGCAGAATCATCAGCATCATCACAATTACTATCATCAACATATTTATGAGCCTCCGACTGCAGATGCACGCAGGAAGTTGCCATCTTCTCTGCCTGGCTCTGGTGTGCACATATTTGTCCTCCAGTAGTATATTGACTATAGTGATTCCATTCTGAAGCAAATTGCATGCACAGACTCAAGTGTTATTTACCCCTTTGTGGCTTGTCTTGTGTTTTGGTGAAATCCAATCAGCAGTACTTTTAAATAAACATTAAGTGTGCAGCAGTTCAACTGAGCCTGCTGATATGAATAAAGCAGACATTTCCATTCACAGAGAACCATTTGTGGTTGATGCAGGGAGGGTTATGATAATAAGCTTCACACACAAACCCATAATGACTTCAAAAGACAAGGACAGATGCAGGTGACTGCAGATGAAGGTCACCGGGGATTTAAAGTGGAGGTAGAGGTAGATGTTGTACAACAGTTAGGGTCACAGAGGTCACCGTGACAGCATATGTGAGTGTTTGGGGTGATAAAGGATGGAAAAATGGTGAAAGGGGGTCGGGGTGTTTAGGGTTACAGGTCACCTTGCTCTCTGACGGGGGGCTCCTCCTCCAGCTGACCCACTGGGGCAGGCCAGGGCAAGTCCGACAACTCCCTCATTTCTAACAGAGGGGAGGGGGGAGAGCAGAGAGGAGGCGAGAGAAAAACGAGTGAGAAAACGGCAGATGGGTTTGAACAGAGTTAACCAAAGTAAAGATAGGTGAGAGAAGGGGTGATGATTGGGAAGTGAGACTGAACGCTGCTGCAAGATTGTTCAATGAGGAGGCGAGAGTAAGTGAGAAGTGTGATCTGGAAGAGGTGAAAGAACCCCAGTGTGTGTTACCGATGACAGCAATGTGGTGTCATGAAATGTGGCTAACTATACTTCCAGTCATTGAGAGAGGTAATATACTCTACCTCCTGATACCATGCTTCATTAGACTTGTGGTAGAACGTAATCATAGTGTCTCAGATTTGATACCTAGAGCAATTCATCATGTGAGATAAGACAGAAAAAAGCAAAGACGACAGACAGGACACGTTCAGAAGTCGCATTTCTGCAGGTCATCTGAACTAATCCACTTTAAAGAATTGTCTCTCAATGCAGTGAAAATAAAATGTGACTTTGCGTGCGGTGAGCTTGCTGACAGTGGAGCTGAGGAGCGTGGGGGCAGAATATTGCTTCAGTCACTGTCCTACCTACACTAGGAGAGCAGCAGAAGGTGTACTGTGAGACAGAACTGAAAATAGCTCATTATCTACCATGGAAGGCAACCATCGACTGTACCAGTCATCACTGGAGCCACACACACAAACACACACACACACACACACACACACTTGCATTGACACGTATATTATGCGATTTGCCAGTTGACACCATACATTCAGCTCCTGCTCACAGCAAAAACGGATTACAAAACAAATAAAAGGAAAAGAGGGGTGACGTCTTAATGAGCCGACAAATCCAAAGACCCTCCAGGCCCGCAACATCAAAGGCCATTTGAACGGGCGTTTGGAGTGAGACCCGGGCTGAACATACATGGCTCTCTCCTTCCCTGGTTAATTATTGAGCAGGCAGACACACTCCGCCACTTTCTCTGGCTCTCCATGAATTATTGATGCATGGCGCAGTACAATGGCCTCATCTGGAGCAGGCCGCTCCTCCGCTGAAGCCAGGATTAAAGTGTGGCCTGGCATCGCTCAATGGAAGACACGCACCCGAGCACACAAGAGCCACAACCACACATTCACACGCCTACACCATCACTGCCACACTCTGCTGCCAGTCCGCTCATCAACACATCACATCCAACACCTCTAATTCTTCAGTAAAACTGAGAGAGAGACGTGAGGAAAGTGTGTGGGGGGGTGTAAATGAGCAGCACACGAAAGCAAGTGAAGTCTAACAAGAATGAAGAGATAAGCTCAGATAGTGGTGTATTGTAGACGGAAAATTCGATCAAGACTCCTTTCCCTTGGTGTTTGGCTAGCCGTTGTCACTAACTAGTCATCACATCTGGTTTCTTGTGTAAAAGAAGTGAAGAAATCTACCAAAGAGAGTGAGATAATTTTATCGCATTGGCTGATTTGTCTTTGTTGTAAGGGAAACAGACCGTAAAATGTAGAAAGACAATTTTATCCTTTTCATTTTCCTTTTCTGTTGGCTCATTGGGACAGGTCATTCGACTACATGGACCCTGGTATTTTGGATACAGGGTATTGCTAGTTGTCGTGTCATAGCAGTTACCAGACTCTAGTTCCTAATTCGACACATAAAACTGAAATACTGAATACTTAATTCACAGAACTCATTCATAAACATCCCTTTTCAATGTTGTCCCAGATCTGTATCAATGCACCATTTTCCCCTAATCAAAATCATGTGGCACATGTGCTCTCTCCATATATTTGCAGACTCCCTCAACTTAAACCTGTTAACGCCAGCACAGCTAAACAGGACTGGCGTGCTTCTATCTGGCTGTCAGATGGCAATGCTGGCAGCTCTGTTCAGTGCAAAAGTCTAGACACAAACACATGCTTATATAAACACACAAACCTTGTCTGAACTCCTCACTAAGATAACAAAAAGCTGAATACCAAACTAACACATACACACACACACACACATACACACGCTATCACACCGTGTCAGTCATTTACTAAGAGGGAACATCTGGCCTCCATTCTCTTCAAACAGGAACCTGTGGATCTGTCATAGAAGGCTGTTGGACCTCAGCTTTGTTTGCCAAGACAACACAATGAGACACACGAAATGGTTTACGAATAGGCACACTCACATCTGTGCTCCCAACCATCTGCAGTTAAAGTTTATTATAATGTGTGTGTGAAAACAATGGAGCGTGTTGATGAAACAGGTGACAGCAATTCAGTAATTTGAGGTCCCATGTGTCTGCTGCATCGACTACCTGCTCACGATTACCAGTTAGATATTATCTGAGGGGGAGGGAATGGCCGGACTGAGAAGTTTTCTGTGCTGCTCAGATTTCAGTGCCTTAGGTGACAGATTACTGACTTTTCAAGCACACCTGCTGTTTTCTCTGTCATTGTAATAAAGGAGGAGCAGACAAAGACAATAGAGCAGCTTCATTAGGTCCATTATTGAAGACATCTGGTTTTTCAAACGGCCCTGGCATCTTCTCTTTTTTCTTCACACAAAGACCTTCTGCTGCGCAAAAATGGCCCCCATAAGCACAGACAATTAACACCTTATGCTATTATGCCAGTGCGGGAGGAATAAAACATTCATTCACAACGTTCCCCTTCCATAATGAAGCTCCACACCTGTGTATCCATTCTCCAGAAATTCATTATGCCCATTCCCCTGCGGCTTCATACTGCTATCCCTGTCCTTTTTCTCTGTATTGAACATCCTTCTCTCCTCACTCCCCCTTTTCACCGATCATCTCTAAGTGGGGCATTATCTCTCTTTCCGTATTCCCCTGCTCCTCTCCTCTCTTGCCCTACTCTAGTTCCATTGTCTCTCCCCTCCGTGTCATCGAGAGGGAATCACAAAGGAAATGCCTTTTCATTAATGTCAGTGAAGGTTCATGCTGAAGGAGAAAGAAAATCAGTGAAGAGGGAGGAGGCGAGAGAGGAAATGTGACAAAAAGAAAACTGAGGCAGGAGAAATGGAGAGAGAGCAAGATAAGAGTCTTTCTACTGTGCCAGTAAATTGATGAAGAGACTGGTCAGATGCCCCCAGGGCCTGCTTAGAGCTAGAGAGAAGCATCGCACCAGAAATGGAAATCTCATTTTCATTTTTTTTGTTTCGTGCCGGGCTTTTTTGTCTGCATGCACACATGCATTTGTAGGCTCCTGGAGGGACATTCAGACACGCACTTAGAACAGCTCAGGAAACCTTGTCCTGTCTTGCCTCACCACATGTATACCGACAGCACAAACACACGCCAAACATCTGTCAAGACGCCTTTGCAAACTCTGATCAACAGAGCTATTGCTTTGGTGTTTATTAACCTTTTAAAATCAACCCTCAGCATCTTAGTAACGGTGCTATTTTTTCATATTTTTCATGGCTAAAGCAAATCAAAGGTTCTGGATGATTTTTAAAATAGACATTCTTTAATTTACATTTAGAATAATTATCAACAAAATATCAGTTGAGTCTGATAATTCCTCCTTCATATCCTCATTTGAAGATAGGATGGTCATGCTCTGAGCTAAATGCCAATGTCACCATGCTCATAATCACAACACTAACATCCTATGTTTGGCATAAAGTACAACAGAAAGTACAGTTCAGGCTGATGTGAATGTTCTTAGCTATGTAAAATAAGGGCTGGAGGATACGGCCAAAATTTATATCACAATATATTTCTTCATTTTGGGCAATAATTCTGATATCGATAAGGACATCATAAAAGTCACAGAAAAACTGCCAAAAAAAGACCACAACAGATGTCTGCACCTAAAAATTGGTCTGCCGTGTCTGTGAAACTTCCTCTGCACATCAATGTTCACCTTTTATTTGTGTTCAGCCTTCATATTTAAACTACAAACATGATAACACTTTCAAAGCAAAATAAAAACTTCAGCTTTGTCGATATTAATAACTTTAAACTAACTTTGAACTTTCGGCCTCTCTGAATATTCTCTGAAGGTGAACTTCTTCAGATCGTGGGCAGATTTGATGTGTGATTTCTGCTGCTACTCGGCTGACCTCCGGCACGTTTAGCAGCTCACTGAAACCTTCAGATTATCCAATCTTCAATAGCTGAACCACTTTGACACTGAAAAATTTGTCTTCCCTCTCTTATCGACTACTTTGTCTGCTTTATTAAAACTTGTGGAAGCTTGCTCAGTCACATTTGTATAGCTGTCACATTTAGCAGCCTAGCCTGCAACTGCTGAGCACTGGTGGTATGCCAGTGGTATGCATCATGACGCACCGTGGTAGCCTGTTGTGTTTTGCTCTTTTTATTTGGCTTGAATACAATAATGTGATGGCAGGGCCTGCAATGAATGCCGGTCTGTGACAGACGCTGTAAGTAATGTATATTGAAGTATAGGAAATGTGTTTGAAAATCATATCACCGTTATTGAAACATTTTCCATCGCGATACATGTTGATATCAAATTATCGGATTAAAACATTGACCTGATGAAGCACCATCAGGTCGTGAAAACGTGACAGATACCCTCATTGCCATTCATCTAACATGGCATAAGACGAGGATGACTTAATCTAGTCAGGAAGAATTTCCACCCAAACATTTCATCACCTTCCTGTTTTTTTAGACAAACACAAGCGTAGACAGGAGCTTCCCTCCACAGCCGCAGTATATTCCTGTTGCCTAATGAGCAGCTGCGCCGGAATAAGTGGAGAATAAGTGCTTTGCTCACTGGCACCGTAATAGTAATTGCTATGGGCAGCAATGTTATTCATTCATCTTTCTCATCCAGATTTCCAGCTGATTTGTTTCTCTCTCATCATGAGTCCACTCCTCCGGTGTTCAGCCATCACCCGGCTAATCAAGACGCTCAAAGTTCCTTTGGTGAACTATAAAACTTGGAGAAAAAAAAAGAAAAAAGAAATACCTGAAACACCCATTCATCTGTTCATTAGGTGTGGTCATCAGAGGGTTAATGACATCGTGCCTTTCATTAGCTCACTAATTAGTAGTGAATGGCTATGGGGGGCAATCTCTCATTGCTGGACTGTGTATTGACTTCCAGGAATTAATGGCAGCTGTAATTTGAGCTGGACGGTGACAGCTTCCTAACATTGTAATTAAAACCCACCAGAATGAGAGGCCTGTCACGTCCGAACCCACAGGCTCGCTCACACAGCTGGCTGAAGTGGACCCACTATCCATCTCCGATGGAAAATAATTCAATGCTTTGGAGAAGTCCTTATTTTTGATGCCTTTTGAACAATACCCACATGTTAATATTCACCTAATTATATTTAAGCATGGATAATCTGTGAAAATCATAATCAAAAGCGCTTGCATGAATGCAACACATGCAAATCCAGATACAATACGCTCCTGCAGTCCTCTCTCACCCCAACCCCCCCGACACCCACACACTCATTTGTGCCAACATGTACACCACCTCTTCTCACCGTTGAATTAGGAGCGTAATGATAACCACAGCTGGAAAACCTATCTGAGAATCCACGTGTGTGTGTGTGTGTGTGTGTGTGTGTGTGTGTGTGTCTGTGTGGAGGTGATGATGAGGGGCTGCTGGCAGATTGTGATGCCCCCCTTTGCCCCCTGTAGCCGGTTATCTGAGTGAGTGTGTCACATCCGCGGGGAGGGAGGGCTGCGGGGACAGCCTTGTCACTGCTGCTGTGTTGGTGTGTATATGTGCGACAGAGTGTGCCTGTGTTAGCAGATGACTGATTGCACCCAGCTCCAATGGCCCTGACTCCCCCTCCTCTACATTCGCCTCACCTAACCACAGCCCCCAACCATTAATTCTCCTCAGCTCCTCCCCTCTGAAGCAATGGGCCTCCACAAACATCCATTGAGCTGCCAGCAAACAGACCATACTCTTAGACAGCCCCTCTCTCTCTTCACTACAGCTAGCTTTCTACGGCCTCTTTATCCATTTCCTTTCTCTCTATTTTTACTTTCACAGTCCATCTATTTAATCTCTCTCTCTCTTTTTCTGCTCTGTCCTTGTCCTCCCCATCTCTCCCCTCCCTCTCATATGGGCTGTGCCTAGCAACGCCGAAAGGGTCTGGGAATATGGATTAAATGTGAGAATGGAAAATACTGTTTGTGTGTTTACACTTCAGTGCTTTGGTCTGCTCAGACAGACAGCACGCCAGCTCAGAGTTGCTGACTCCAAATGGAAAAAACAAGGGGTCAGACAACTGGAGTCACAAGCGTTTTCCTCCACTGCATTTTTTTAATGGTGCTGTGAACACTCCTCTGTAGGAATGTATTCTGGTTGAGGTGCAAAGATTAAAAGCATGAGGAAGAAAACAACGGATAAAGCAGGAATGGACACTAAGTAGGTGAGAGGTGAGATTGGCTTTTAAATAAACCGTTATGCATTTCAGTCTCCAAAAGGCATCAATGTTTCTTTGCTCCCTCTCTGGTTAGCATAATTTACGTATATAGATGGTGTGAACAGATATGCCTGAATGTGCTTGTGTGTGTATTCAAACAATTGTGAGCCATTACTCTCTTATTAGCACTAGATCAGTCACGCACATGTAGGCATGTAATTAACTGTGAGGAAAGGAGGGGGCATATACAGGACAAAAAGAGAGGAGAAGGACGGGAATACGAGGGAGTGCACACGAGGCAAGGTTGATTTATTATCCCATCACCTTGACCTTGGTGACTTGGCGATGCAGCTCAATTAAGCTGACTTGGCTGTGCATGCTTCACACTGATCCACTCTTAAATGACCTATCATTCTGTTTCTGTCTCTGTGTTCCTCTCCATCTCACGCTTTCATTCATGTCCCTCTCTCCCTCCAATTATATTCAGTAGATGAATATAACAGGATGAGATGTGACATGCAACGTCAGTGCAAATTTAAAAATGCACTATAGCTAACTAACCCAACAATTTATCAGATAATGCCTCACGTACTAAACGTGCACAGTCCGATTATTTAAAAAGACATACTGCATCATTAAAGTAATTCAGCAAACATTCCCAAAAAACATCACCTGGTAAATTGAGTAGTCCTGACTCTCACTCTTTCCTGCACACCACCCACTCTCTCTCCCTCTTTCAATTTCCTGTTGCTATTGGAAAGTATAACTTAAAAAAAAAAAAAAAGATTAATCAACCTGCATCAGAAATTGGATAACGAAATCTGCATCCCTTCCAGGTTTATCACTTTTTTCATCACATGCTTTCTGAATTTTCCATGTGTTTTGTCTATTTGCATGTTGTCCTACGTTGCAGTACGGAGCTCTCATGGCAACCAAAACCCACATCAGGCATCCATGCCAATTCTCAACCTCATCTCACAGGTTGCTTAAACTCTGTGAGTAAGAAATCAATAGTCACTTGAGGGTGTTTAAATAAACTAAAAGAGGTACAAAGAAAAGTGTCATTTGAGCTGACAGAGTGAAGGTCACTTCAGCCACCATTTCCTGATAAGCCTTTGCAGCTGTAATAAGGAAGGGGCAGGCACCAAATGAAAGGTCAGGATAGTCAGATGAGTATTTCACAGTGTAATTTACGCAGCAGGGCTCTGTGTGTTTGTGGAACGGCTTTGACCTTCAGAAAGCTCTCTTTTTATTTTAGTTTCCAACTGTTTTCACCAATTCCATTAAATAATTTTAACAACACTTTTTTGTTTAGAAGCTAAAGATATTATTGTTCCAGGAGGTGATAAATTGACCATTAACCTGAGAGACAATCGAAGATTACCAATATGAGGGCTTTAAACGAGCCACTCAGATAAAAAAATGCTTTCCCCGAATACTGCTTAGCGTGCCAAAACTTTACTCTGGGAAGCGCTGAGTATTGATTCAGCCTGGAAGCTAGAAGCCATAAGAGCAGGAGAAGAGAGGAGGGTATGAATGGGTGGTTTAGACAGTGATGTCTAGATTTATTCAAAAATGCAATGCTGGAATTTTCCAAAAAGATTTGTGTTTTTTTCTAGTTTTTTCTAGTTCAGTGTCATTGGGCAATCGTCCAGCCAGGTGTAGACACAGATCACTGAAGGAAAGCTTTTTGACGATCTATCGTAAAGCCATGAAATTTGAGTGTTTTAAGACCACAATGACTGAACCAAAATTGGTTGATGGGCTTCGTCAGGCTGATTTTTTTTTTTTTTTACTTTATAGTGAGAATGCCACCACAATGCTTCTGGTTACCTGCAAAAGCTTTGGAGATGTGGTCCTTTTTCCATTCCCATGGTTGGTCATACTCATCAGCTGGTCTCTCATCATCTTGGGGCAGCCTGCTGCTCTCTTTGCCTTCTTCGTGAGGTTCACCATACACGAACCCCAGGCGTTGGCCTCGCTCGTCTTCATAGGGGGTGTCGTAGAGCTGCACTCCACCACGCACCCGTCCTCCTCCTGGGCCACGCTGCAGTTCTGTTAAAGCAAATTTTAAATTGCACAAATTCAAACACACTCACGCACTCATTCAGAGATTTGTCTAATGTCACCTTCAAGCAATCTGCAAGAAAAAAAAAAACAAAACAGCATTATGGAGTAATATTTACTAGCAGCAATGAGGTTCCCCTTAACTCGACACTGATATTGTTCTGCATTACAAAGTAAAACAAAAAGCCTGTTTAGCTCTGAAATTACAAGAAATAGAGAAGTGAGACAAATGATGTTTGCACAGCTTGCTGTGGGCTCAGAATCTCATATAGGGGGGCTTAATGAGGCCTTGGGTTAGATGCTGAATTGCATCATGGTAAAAAAAATCCCCCTCCATTCATCCTGAATCCCAGCAGCAATATAGAATGAATCTAAACAACATCAGTAGTCCCTTGTTAGCATTTTCATCACTTTCTCAGTGGGTTCAAACCTGGAAATGCATCTCAGCACCTGAGGCTGCAGCACAAAGTCATATATGGCCATGAGATAAAAGACTTTAAGATTATTGACGCAAGCTAGAGGATGAAATCTGATTTCAATTGAAACTTCTGTGCCACAGCTGCAGCACTCAGCGGCAATGCTTTTTTGACCTCAATAATGTGACCTTAAAAAAAAAAAATGAAACAAACACAAGCAGTATAGAGGAGAGGAAGAAAATGAAGGAACAAATGATGGAATAGGCATCTTTTGTGTACGCCTTGCAAAGGAGGTGCACGGACATGAAAAGAGAGCAGGACTAAATGGAAGGATTCACTGGAAGAAAGGCAGAGAAAAGTTTAACCTTCATACGACAAGACACGGCTATTGGGCGGCCCTGTAGTCACCATGGTAACTGAATGGAGACCCTGGGGAAAGTCCCTGAGGTTATGAAGAAGCGTGCGGAGGGGAGGAGGAGGAGCAATTCGAGGTAGGAGGGAAAGAGGAGCAGAGGACGCGGTGGGGGTGAGGAGCAGGAGGAAAAGGAAGGGGAGAGGGAAGCGGGGGAGAAACAAGGGGTAGGGAGGAGGGCGATGGGAGAGAAGGACAAGGGAGGGAGGTTAGATAGGGTGGGGGTGAGAGTGGGAGGGGGCGGGGGGTGTCTGTCAACGTTTGATGTAAAGTCATTGAGACAGAAGCATAGTGGAGCTGAATGCTGCTCTACCTGCGCAGGGAACCCACAATGTCAGAGACAGCCTGGAGATGGAGAAGATGAAGGCGAAGAGATAAAAACAGGCGTGGAGGAAATAAAATGAGAAATTCATAGGTAACATGATGGAGGAAAACACAGGCGGAGGGGGGTAGCAATTTGCCAGAAAGGTGACAAAGATACTGTAGAAGATTGAGGAGAATGACAACATGGGATGGGGGTGTTTAGGCATATGGATGTGAGACCTGGAAACTGAGACCTTCCTTTATCATCATGAGCCATAGTTATAACACACCAGCTGTAAACATTTAAGATGTTTTTCCACCAAAAAAGTACAGATTCAAAGCACACAGGTGTCTCTTCAGGACGGGCTTTGTGAGAGATAATTACTATTCATATCTCACTGTGTTTGACACTCTGCTGTGATTTTTAATGAGCAAAAAACAGACAGGGAGACGGACAGACAAAAGCAGGCAGACAGACGGCCCTAAAGTGACAGGCCCGATTCAAAGTCAATGAAAGAGCTGTGACAATGCTCTGCCTCCACCGCTGTGAATCTAATCTCTCCAAAGGCTCCATCCACCTTCAGCAAGTTTCTCAGTTTGGACAGCAGGAAAAGTGGCACCATTCACTTAAACGGGAGATTATGGACTTCATTTGGCTGCCGAATAGGGAGGCACAATTGACAACAGGGAGCAAACACAACATAAAATTTGCTGAGATAGAAATAAGAGGGACAGCCAGACTCTCCCCCTCAGGGGCCAGAGAGAGCCCTCAAGATGAAGAGAGATAGAGAAATAGAAGAGAAGGAGGAGGGGGAGGCTTTTACACTAAATGACTGGGACAGACCAGGGAGGGCACGAGGGAAAGGGGCAGACAGAGATGTTATGGGAGAAGAGACAAATGGAAAGCGATAGATATGAATTAGATAGTGTGGGAGAAAATCGTGGTGGAGGAGGGAGGGCTGGAGACTGGAGAGTCATCTCCAAAGGGCAGGCTCATCTGTGATGAACTAAACACACAGGGGAACGGACAGTTACAACACTCTGAAGAAGAACTCCTGCCAACAATGAAGCAATTAAACAGGCACTGAGTCTTCAGAGCAAAGACTGGGAAAATATGGAAACAGAGATGGATCTTTCTATAGAGGCAGAAAAAGGAAAAGGAGAACAGCAGGGAATGATGTAAATGATCGTATCAGTGCTGTGCAGTAAAGAATATGCTGACAATTTATAGGTAATACACAACAGATTCTTATGGTGAGATCAGATTTGACCCTTAAACGTTTCCACTTAACCATGTAAGTTCATAATTTGAGGGTAATTCTTATTCATTATTTATGAGGATGCATGGGCCAGATGTAACTAAAAATGAGAAACTGCAACACAGAAGACAGTGCTGAAAACACAATGGAGTAATGAAGGGAACTAAACTCGCTGAAACACTGAGCAGTACTCAACAGTAAGAGTCCTCTGACCTGTTATGACCCTCTGGGCTTCGTACGGTTCCATGTAGCCATTGTTCTCACAGGGAACAGGTCCGTGGTCAGACTCCGGTCGGTTGTCCAGCCGAGCATCGAATGGGTCAGAATAGTCTGTGTCCCTTGCCAGAGGAGCAGAGGGAACCACCTAAAAAACAAAAACACACACATACAAAATTACTAATTTTAGTAGTTTTAACTCGCATCCTCATTAGAGACTTCTTTTGTTGTTGTTGTTTCTTTTTTACTCAATATAGAATATAATTCTACTGATTTTTGTCCTGCAGATACATGAACCAAAACAGCTGTAATCCCCTAATGAAAATTATCCATCATTTTCTGAAATAACCAGCTTTTGAATCACACATTGGAATAAAAAAATCCTGGGGCAATGCATGTTTTCTGATAATTAGGAGAATTTGGTCTGTATGCTTAAGTGCTTAAAAAGAATGAGTGCTGCTCAGACAATAGCTCATCAAGACCCAAGATGGAGAGAGCATTTTTAACAAGCAATCAGTTCCTCACTGACTGGCATGGTAAATATATATTTGGTTATAGACAAATGCTTTTTGAGTATCATCAAGATGCTAAAATTACACCTTTAGTGTTCAACATCTCAAGCTGCGCAATGTTTCCTCTTGAAAGCCTTGAACAAAAAAGATTGTGCCGTTGTTGACACATTAAAGGAAGAAAAAAAACTACACAAAAAGAAACCTTCTTGTCACTGAGGATGGTGCATTTTTTGGGGGGTAGAGGAGGAGAGTACAGAGGGAGCTGGTTGGTCGGTCGGGAACATTTGTTCTTTTGTGCAAGCACAGAAGGAAAACAGTGGTCAGCTGGCTCACTGACAGCTACAAAGGCAGCCATATGGTCTCTCCCTCACAAACACATACATACATATATACAAATAGACAAACACACATGTACACACATACACCCTTTAGCAACATGCTCTTGTCCTTTCACTCTCTGACAAAGAAAGGCACTCCAGAAAGACTCGCTCCACAAATTCCAGCTAAACACACACTCTTGGCGAAATTACATTCTACTCCCTGGATGATTCTGTAACAGGTTAGCTATCGATGCGCAGGAATCTGCAGTGTTAATTAGGGCATGGATGTTCCCACAGACTTTGGGAAATTAAGTTGAGCAGGGGAGAGTTGGGTAGAGAGGGGAGCTATTGACTTCAGTTGAGAATATAACTTCAATCCACCTCAGGCCTTTTACACACTTGTAGCGTTTTTAGTGAGCAAAGTCACGAATTTCACTGCAGCAACGAAATGCCTGAAATCCTCCTGAACTTGCTCAGCATATGTGATCTGAATTAATGTGTGAACCATTTCCTTGTGAAACATTTGCCTCTGCGCCAGTTGTTCACACGACATCTGTTTGCCTTTTTCTTCGCAGTAGCTGTGTATGTTTTTTTGCAGCACAAGATGCGTAGTGCATAACCACGAAAACACTGCAGTCCTGACGACACAAACAGCTCCAAACCATAAATTATACCTCCCTGTGGCCCTTGACACGTCAGCATACGGCATACTGTAAATGGCCCCTAACATGTGCTCATGTGGGGGTCTCTCTCAGCTTGCAAAACCAAACCCCATTTATTATTTATGGACGAACATAAACTCAGGGGACTGTGACCCTCCTTAACTCAACGGTCTGCTCAGGCCATCAATAATTCTTTCCATCTAGAGTAGCAAATTTATGTGGCATGTGGGTATAATGTGATTTATGTAAACAATACATATTTGTGACACATATTACCAGTCACTTGCTTATGGACCGTGATCAATACAGCTGTCGCTGTGATGGAAATGAAATGAGAAAGAAGAGGGACAGTCTTTTTTTTTTTTCTCCCTTACTCTTATCCTTCTCGCTTCACAAGACACACCACTTCCACTTCAAAATCTCAATTCATTATCCCTCTCTTTTGACTCCAAACACCTGCAAAGATGTGTGGAGAGGCTTACAGGCTCTTGTTGGTCCTCTAAGGAGATGGCACTGAGGAGGATCTTGGTGCGCCCCAGCTCCTGAGAGTCAACTTTGATCAGTCTGTGTTTAGGAGACTTTGCATCCAGACTGGATGACTTCATCGGAGACCCATACACCGGTGTGGTGGGGTCAGAAGCCCCAGATTCGTGCCTGGACCTGTTCTCAGAGTCCTCATAGGGATCTTCGAAGTCCAGGTCCCTCTGTAGCCGGTATGCTTTGAGGATCTCACTCTCGGTGTAGTCCGGTGTGGGTGGCTGTGGAGGCACCTTCCTGCTGCCGAAGCTCAGGTAGTCTTTCAGCCACTTGGCCATCACAGCTTCCAATGTTGGTGTGTGGTGGAGAGAGAGCAGGGGGTGCTGCAGGAGGGCAAACAGGGACAAAACAACAGGGTTACTTCCTGACCTTATTTCTGTTGATGCCATGTGAGCTGTGGATTTCATTCACTCTGTGGGTTTATTTTTGTCTTATTGTGACATTCACTTTGAAGATAAAAAAAACAAAAAAATTTTTTTAGAATCCAAAAACAGCCCCGTGTGTTTATCTCGTAATATTTATGCTGGACAACTTTTTGGAGACCGCTGACCCACAATCACTGGACGTTAACATGCTCTGAAGTGACATTAAACTGCACCAACAGATGGGCTTTACGCACTCCTTTTGTTTTACGCAGGGAGCAATAACGTCTGGCATCTGGACTTTGCCCAAAGCCTGCAATTACATTTCACACCCGTGCAATAAAATCCGACATTAAAAAGATGATAAAGAAATAAAAAAAGGGGGGGCTGGAAGTGAGTATTATAAAGTAATGTGGAATCAAAGAAATCTAACATAAATTCAGTCTTGTTTGGTTTAGTTAATAATAAGATTCAATCAGGCAAGTTCACCATGAACCTTGACAAGACAGGACTGAGACATACAGCATTTTGAAAACAAAATTATCGTTGTCGTTTTTTTTTTCCTTCTGTTTTACTTCTCACCAAAACAGTGGATTCAAACAGCTTACCGATCCTATTCAGTCCTCCAGCCACTTTGGATGCTTTATTCCGCGTCTCTCCATGTCGGTGACAATAAAACGACACAGAGAAGAGACAAAACCTTCTCCGATTTTTTATTATTATTTTTTTACTCTGCTCCCCCCGAAACAATGGGAGAAAAAAGAAAAGAAATAGAAGTCAACTCAGCAGCTTTTTCTGGGACGGAACAAAAGCAGTGAAATCCACCGGAGTTGCTCGACCCGCTGACGGCAAACGTGCGAGTGAAGAAGAGCGACTGAGGCTCCGACAGAAAGTCAACCGAGCGATTAAAGGGGAGGCGCTTCGCTCCCTGTGGAATATCCTCCTGCTCCCCTTCACAGTCAGCCGACCGTTCATTCATTGACATATCTGCACATCTGCAAAAAGAGAGATCCTCCCTCTGTCAAAATCACAGTCACCCTATGGGGGAAAACAAATGATGAACAGAAACTGAGTGGGGAAGAGAGGGGAGGAAAAAAAAATTTAAATAAAGAAATAAATCAGCTCGCACGAACCTGCTCCAAGGATGTGCATTATTTATGGCAATGACATCAGTGGAGTTTTTATTTTGTAGCTTCAGTGATGGTTTGGTTTTTATGGTTGCACTCAAAGAAAAATAGCCTGAGAGCTGCACAAAACTGTTTCCTGCTCTCTCTCTATCTATCTCTCTTGAGATTGTTTGGTGAAAAATGGGGAAATCCTATCTTCCTCTGGGTAACATGAGCAGTGTGGGGAATTTTAGACAGATGTGGATACACAAAAACAATCCTCATCATGTAAAAGGGGGGGCTGACCGAAAAATAAAGCGTTTGGTTCCCCTCGTTTCATCTTTCTTGCTCCCTCTCAGTGCGTTTCATCCTCTTTACAGATGTCCCATTATCCAAGGTCCTGCCTGGTAAATTGGATTATGTGCCAGAGTGGGTAAGGCTCATCTAAGTCTGTTAAAAGACCGTAAATGCCTCTTTCTTTTACGACGCTCATGAGCTCACTTTCTCCCAGGAGTGGGAGACTAGATGAGGTCATCGAGCTAGAATTCAACTCCACCACAAGCATCAACTCTCACATCTTCCTCCTCCTTCATGCCTGGTCTGTTCAGCTGATTCTGGTCTGAGGCTGAGTCTCTGTGTCTGTGTGTTTGTGGCTGCGTTTGTTGTGTCTTTCAGCTTCCTGCTGTCAATTCAAATGAGCAGTTAACTAGAAGACAGGATCAATTTAATGACAGCAGCCGGTTTAAAAAGCTGTCAAATGATTTTTGATTTTTTATTTATTTATTTTTTTGTCTTTTACCAAGGTTTGATGTCTTCCTCTAACTTCACCAGCTCCCCCTTGAGATATGCTTTTTTTCTTTTTAAACCTTAACAGAACAAGGTTGGGGGAACAAATTCTTAACATCAATATCAAGCGAGAACACGATCAATATGCCATGCTATAAAGGTCTTATCCTCTGGGAATAATCTCTGTTAATTCAGTGAGTTGATAGAGATCTTGTTGGCAAAACACAGAGACCCTGATACCTCAAGCTAAATTGTTTTCACAATATATGTGGAAGCTTTTCCCACACAATCACCATTTCAAACACGTTAAGATCTTTTTTCTCAGATGAGAAGAAATACCATCTTCCTCCCCGTTTCCTCCCCGCCATTCCTTTCTAACTTTGCAGTCTTGTCTCCTGTTAATCATCCCTTTCTTCTGTGTCCCCTCAGCCTCATATTCTGCTATTTCATCTGCACGACCATCTGAGACATTCACCTCCTCTGATCCCCCTACATGTCAGTAAACATAGTGATCATACATTTCATTTTTCTTTCCATCTTGGCCCCAAATGACAGAGAAAATTATATGAACAGAAAAAAAAAAAGAATGAAACTGAGCAAGAAATGGAAAACAACAAACATGGAGAGAGGCAAGCTGTCAGGCTGAGCTAGAGGAAGACACATGGAGAGCACAGAGTGAGAGGAGAGCAAAACTGATAAGAGAAAATCAAGTGTCTCACAGACAGACATAATCACATGCAGATAGGTACAAAGTCATTGTGCTTTTTCATGCAAAATAAACACTGTTGCGTAGGAGCCAGAGATTTAATTGAATCAAACAGAAACAAGAGGGCGCCTTGAAATGGTTCAGAGAATAAATAAGATTCTCTCATTATAACGGGCTAAATATGGATGTGACATTTTCTCTGAACTTCATGCTTCACTCTCTCCTGGCTCAACAGCATTGTTACTGAAAAAAAAAAAAAAAAAAGTTATACAAACAAGATGTTCTTTCTAGAGCTGTTAACATTCATGTACAACCTGACCCACACCAACAAAGGCCGTCATTCAGAGGCAAAAAAGAAAAATCCTTTAGACTATGATCAATGAATTTATGGGTTGGAAAAAAGACAATATTCAGGAATAGGTGATTTCCACAGTCTCGTCTGCCTTACATTTACTGCCCTCATCTGATGGCTTGTGTGTATTACACGTCTTTTCTAGAAATGACACAAGAGGCAGGTCTCATGTTAATTCATAGTGTGTGAAAATTAGGATCAGTATTGATGACGCCTGACCAAGAACCGGAAGGTGTTAAAAGAGCCAAAGTAAATTGTCGGTTTACTTGAACCTGTAAACTCAACAGTGCCATTAATAATTAACATTTACCTGAGTTAACCCTGTTTGTAACTACTCTTTATTTTTCTTTTTTTTTTCCACTCACCTCGCATTTTTAATTAAAAGTGTGAACTTCCGGGTTTGGGCTCCTCCGGCGTCGCAATTGGTTCAGTTCGGCGCTTAACGTTTTCAGTGATTGGCCAAAATATACAAAACTATTTATACCTCAAAAAACAACAACAACAACAACAAAAAACCCCACTTGTGTCCTCCCCCCAGCTAAAATGGAGAACACCTACACAACTCCACGTTACACGGGATGTTGTGGTTCAGTCTACACGCGTCGACACAACAGTTGGACGATCCCGCGTGCACCCTGTCCCCACGTTGTTAATGTCTGAGCTGCACGCGACACACACATTTTCTTTGCCAATCAAACGCCAGTCCGGTATTTTGGCGCAATGCTGATTGGTTGATTTACGGTCGGGGGGTGGGATCATCCCTGCAGTCCGCCAGGCAGCAGTGACTTGAGTATTTTTTTTGAGTGTGAGCAGCAGCTGATGGGACAGAGGAGGCGTCCACCTGAGACAGGACTGTCCCACACAGGTAGGCTGCATGTCTCCCTGGGTATACGTCCTATTCTGTTTTATGTTGGCCTGGGGTTCAGACATTTTCTAAATGCATTCATAAAATATTGGGAGCATTTTAATAGATCACTTGATTTCTGGTAGAAAAATAAAATGGTAAGAGACACAAGTTTGTTTAATTACCTTTTTTATTTCAGTGCTCCTGTTGAGACAGTTGGTTTTAAGCCGTTATGAAAAGTCTGAAGGCAAAGTTTAAGAAGACCGAGGTAAGAGCCATCTGTTGAGCTTTAAAGTTACCCGTATTTAAAAGTATTAGACCATATTTTTTTTTGTGTGTATGTGTGTCCCCAAGATATAAGCCATGCAAACTGTGTTTTAACCTAATATCACAGTTTTTCTCAGTGCTCTACATTATATAGCTATTTATGTAGGTCCCAGGTTGCTCACTGCTGTGTGTGAATGTGTGTGTCTAGTGGGGGGGGGGGGGGGGCTGGGATTCAGTGTCACTGAGCAGCAGCAGGAGACCAGGACTGTCTCCAGACTGCTGCTATGACCAGTGATCTCAGGTAGCCTTCAATTATTCACATGTACGTGCACACACGCAGAGCAACACCTTCAAAGAAATCATACTTTCCTGCTGTTATCGTCGTGTTTCTCTGAAGTGTGGGGGGTTAACTTTGCTCTCTGATGTTGTGTATTAATTTCTGCCCCGTGTAGCCAGAGGCTCGTTCCTGGCTGACTTCCTGGTGTTGGCGGCCCTGCGCCTTTGCATCGCTAAAGCAGAGATAGATGCTGCTAAACTACTGGCTGTAAAATGTAGTCTGAGCATTTGGATCCTCTTGGATGCCTGTTACTGTCATCTTAGTTATCACCACATGAGTGATGATGACAAAGTAAATCCCCTCTGATCAGGCTGATGAGTAGTTGACATAATGGTGATGGATGGACGGATATGTGTATGTTTGCTGATGTTTGTGTCCCTCACTTTCATATAAATGACCATCCACACCAGCAGAGCAGAGCACGGCAGTGTCTTTCTCCTCTTTTTGCTGAGTCCTTACATCACACAGGCCCCGCTCTGTAACTGCAGAGGGAACAGACCCAGGATGCTGCTAGTGGGGTGGGGGGGTGGGGGGTACAATGCAGGACCTGACAAAAACTAATCGAGAGAAAGAAAGACAGAGGCTGCAACGGAGAAAAAAGCAGCTGAAGAATTATTAGGTTAGAGAAAGGAGGACAGTGAGCAAGGGAACAAGGTTGCAGGATGTGTGTGTGTGTGTGTGTGTGTGATGTGAGATGAGATGGTAAGACGGGCTTCGTCCCTGCTAGCAGCTAGAACGGGATGAGAGGATGCCGTCTTGAATGCGGACAGCGAGGCACTGCGCAGGGAGATGTTGTGAGGACAACAGAGAGGAGAGTAGCAGCCGTCACTCCATGAGTGTCAGAGTTTATGTGTGATGAGCAGTTCTGTTTTACGGTGATTTTGAGTGTAGCATACAGTCTCTGGCATGTAGATCTCAGTTTGTGAATTTGCTTTGACCTTTAAAGGGTATCTGATAGAAATGTGGGGTTAGCGGTTTTAGTCGTAGGATTGTTTTGTGTATTGTCATTCTGGACACACAGTGGTGGCTGTATTTAGTTGAGACTGTGACTCCCTGCTAGCCCAATGGATCCCCAGCAGCCTGTTTTTAGCCTGATGAAGCGGTTCTGTCCTTGTCTCAGTCTGCTGCCACTGCCAGTAAGCATCCCAAATGTAGACCTAATAAAGAATACGAAAGAAAACGGACCTGTTTTAGCCTCCATGTGTGATATTTTTGTCCTGAAAGTAGTTTTATGTGACTTCACTCACATTTCTCATATTTTTCCATCAGTACTTGTTGTTGAACATACTAATCCTGCTCTATATCTTTAGGCAGTCTGTCCATTTTTTTATGTCATAAGAGATGCAGTGTGGTATTGGTTTTCTTTGGGGCCATACAGGGTGATGACCTGTTCTCTGGCTTGCCCCCCCCCCCACTCCTACCCCCTCCCGTCAGAGTCAGGACTGGAGTAAGAGTGATGAGCGGCTCTTGCAGGCTGTGGAGCAGAATGAGCCTGACAAAGTCTCTGCTCTCATCGTCAAAAAAGGTCTCTGTCCCACCAAGCTGGATTCTGAGGGCAAGTCAGCGTAAGTGAATTAAATTTTATACCTGCTTGGAATTAAATAATCCCACATGATATCCAAATACTTTAGAGTTTTTAGTAAGAGTGCTTACATGTATAGATCAGCCCGGCCCTCTATCAAATTCCCTACTGTCTGACAGGTTTCACCTCTGTGCATCCCGGGGTCGGCTGGACTGTTTGGAAGTAATCATCTCTCATGGGGCAGATGTCAACGTACCTGACGGTGCTGGTATGGCAGTGTTTTATAAACCAAATGAGAGCTTCATATCATAAGCCAAGTTTTTTAAATCACACATGTCAAGCTGTTTATATGTGTCTGTTTATAACTCACTGCCTGCAGGCTTCAGTGCCCTTCACCTCACAGCCAAAAACGGGCAGTCAGAGTGTTTAAAAAGACTCTTACAGGTAAAAACAAAAGTTGGCACCACTTTCTGGTCAATCAATGAATACTGGAAAATGTCCTGCAAATGGGTTTAAAGACTTGGCCAAATAATTGTAATGACTGATACATAAATATATAAATATTTGTATGTTTTCTCTATCTAGGAAAGGTTGACAGTAGATTGCACTGACAGCATTGGCAGGACACCGCTTCATCATGCAGGTAGCACTTTTTAATCACAACATTTTGCGTGTAACACACTCCTCTCATTTATCCCAATTAACCTAATTTAAGTACAGAAAGCAGGCAGGCGTTAAAAGGTCCTGCAAACGATCATCATTGCCACTAGATTTTGCAGTAGACCACAAACAAACAAAACAACAAAAAGAAAAACCCCTCAACCCCAGCCTAAACACAACCACTTTATTGTGATCATATGCTCCACAGCAGTGCTGTCAGTTAGCATGTTAGTATGTTTTGGCAGCCAACTCGGCTTTGCTCCTGTCTCTTCTTTCTTTGTCAGAGGCTTTTTTAGATTAATAAGGACTTTTTGCATTGGTGGAGATTCTGGAGGGCTGCATACGTCACTGTGTCAGCTCACATGTGGGCGGTGCCTGTATTTTTAGACATGGAGAGGGAGGCAAATCATTTCTTTTCAAGTTGTTTACTGCTATATTTTTTTTTTTTATTGTTTAAAACTGAAGCTGAATTTAAGAGAAATCTTCTCTCTACCAGTTCCTTAAGTAAATGCAGGACATGTTGCATGTAAATCTCTGATATCAAGCCTTGTTGTGACTGTTATCTGCAGCAGTCAGTGGCTGTCTGTCCTGCACGGAGACTCTCTGGGACTTTAAAGCCAATCTGGATGTCCAAGACAATGTAAGTTAAAGTAAAGTTATAGTATATGAAATTTGGTGGGCTTTTTTTTTATTGTTGTATGAGCTGAAAAGGGACTTATTTACTTTAGCTGTTATCTAGTTCATCGGACATTTTCAAATATCTGCTTCATGATGTTTGTATGTTCATGACGTGTCTCTTTGTTAGGATGGAGCTACACCTCTGATCTTAGCAGCCCAGATGAGCCGAGTGGAGCTCTGTGTGTTTTTCCTGGGACGAGGTGCAAGTGCAAATATACAGGACAGTCAGGGAAGGTACTGGACCGGTAATGCTCAGCTCTTCCTCTGAGTAGCGGGGAGAGTTACTTAGTTCTGTCTGGTGCTGTGGCATTCACAAATGGACTGACTCAGAGAAAGTAAGATAAGATAACCCTTTGTTGAAGGCCTGTTGAGAGAGAAGGGAGGAGGTTGCTGCTTCTTCATCTAAGCCAAACCCTGAAAACCTCTTTAGTATTATCCTCACAGTAGTAGGGCAGTCAGGGTCAAGATACAGGAAGGATCCCTGCTGGAGGTCTCAAGTATTTGAAAGTACTTGGAAGACATTTGGAGAGATGAATGTCAGGACCTCTAACCAGAAGGATCAACTCTTAATGGAGACTTTGATCCCCTGTTGGAGAAGATGGTTACAGAATCCTTATATCCTCATTATTACATTTAATAATGCAACTTTTCCAGGCTGCATCCAAAATGGTTCTCAGGAGTTTTATAGTTTTGATGACTGATGCTTTGATGTTTGCGAATAACAGATCTGCATTAATGCTGGCCTGTGAGAGTGACAGTGTTGAAACCATTGCGGCTCTACTGCGAGGCGGGGCCGACACGCGACTGGTTGACGCCCTTGGACACAAAGCCGCTGATTACAGTCTAACCACAGGCAACCAACGCATCATACAGATGTTGCAGAATGGAGTACCTCCAGGTACAGTATGAGGCCTGCAGGCTGTTTTGAGTTGTAGTGAGGCGGGGAAGGGGGATTAAGTTATTATAAATCACGCCTGCTTACTTCTACAAAACCAAGTAGAATAAATAAAACAGATCATGACATGTGGTTGCAGCATCTCACAAACAATCAGAGCTAGTGTATGGTTTCTGTTTGTGGTTGTGTTTCTCCACATCCTGGCTCTTAAGCTGTAATAAGACTATTATAAAGTGGTACAGGAGGACAGCTGGGTGCGATTGCAAAGTGGTGTTGGGGAAAAAAAGGCGGGGGGGCCTTGTTCCACTTTTATCTCCCAGGAAAGACAGAGCTGTTACATGAAAAACAGATGTGTGACTGGTCGGAAAAAAGAAAATGAAAGACAGAATTTGGTGTGCATATGATAGTTGACCACATTAAGCTTTATTTTACAATTAGAGATTTTGGTGGATTTACTACAAGACACATGAAAGCTGCTAACATACACACTATGATAAAAAGTGAATGGAAGCGAGAGCATGCTTGTGCTTTTCATGTGCCCCTGGCTATTCATTGAACCTCATTGCTCTAGAAGTTAAAACGTTTTGCTGTATGTGTCTCTTCCCTTTGCATACGTAGCCTCTGAGGGCACAGGCGAGGAGGTAATGTTGCATATCTGTACCTTGCATCAGTTGCTCCCTCAATGAGATCACAGCCCACTTTGGTCAATCATATTGTGCATGTTTTCCAATATGAGGTCATTGTTTCTGTGTGCTTCTTTCTTTTTTTTTGTGGGCTTCCATTCCCCTGTTGTTGCTCCATTTTCCCATTTTTAAGTTGAGCTTGACCTCTACTGATCCCCCTCCCAACCCCACACACAGCCCCCCCAAGTTCCCTCAGGCGCCTCATCAGTGCAAGGGGGGACCACCCCCCGTAAACGGAAAGCTCCTCCACCGCCCCACTCGCCTCTTCAGGTACTGTGAGAACCATCTCAGTGGACGGAAAACCCATTTTTGAAAGGCCACACTTAGTCATGTGATGTCTGTTATATGCCATATGCGCATGTGACATATAACAGTGGGAGGGATGTGTGATATTACTGAAATGTTATCACATCTTCATGTCCATCAAATCTTAAATCTGTGTGTAACTGAATAATGTTACAAGATATAAGAGCAGGAAAGACATAAATATGTTATCTATAATTTTGTGTATTTTTTTTTTTTTTTTGGCTCCCAGTTTGGAACCTGTTGACCTCTAATTAATTTATTATACTATATTATATGACTATAATTAATTGATAATTTATCTGTAATATAGCAGTGTTTCTGCTGACAATTAAGTAAATAGTACCATCCCTGTAATAACTAAATAATACTAAGATTTGTTTGCTTTTTCGTCCATAACAAAGCTACAGGGTTTGCCACCCTCCCCACAGCCCCGCAGTCCTGCCCCCCCTCCCCAGTCACCTGACCCCCAGTCCCAGTCTCCCTCTCCTTCCCCCCTGCCTCCAGAAGCACAGCAATCAGCCCAGGTTGGAACTTTTCCAGTTGCTTTACATTTATTACACGAAATGCTAACTTTGTGTGGTTATCACAGTGATCTTTGGCTGTCTGTGTCAGGCGGAGGATGAGGAGGTGTTTGAGGAGATCAGACGACTCCGTCTGGAGAGAGGTCGTCTGCTCCAGAAGATCAAAGCCTTGGAACAGCAGCAGCAAAGCGCCAAATCTGCCTTGGACGAGGTACTAAGGGGTGCAAGCAATTCGAGCTCACCTTGAAAAATGCATCATGATTTCATTAAAGCTGCAACTACACAGCGCTCTAATGATTGCTGTTCTCTACGTCAAAAATCACAACATGATTATGAAGTCTGAGGGATTCTGTCTTTAACTTGTATTTTTACATGTGTTTGGGTTTGTATGTTGTTTAGTTGTCCATACTAAAGCAGCGCCTGGAAGAGGCGGAGGCAGAGAGGGACAAGCTGCTTGAGGAGCTGAAGGGAGGCCATGGAATCGGCGTCAGTGACTCTGAGGACATGGATGAAATGTTGGACTTCCCAGGTATGTGATCTCTTTGTCTACATGCTTCCCTGACTCTTGCACAGAGTATGTGTGTATTTCTAAGCACATGTCCCTGCTACACCACTCCGGGTAATCTTATGTCTGTCATGTCAGGAAGTACGCTGATTGATTTATGCTGCACTTTCCCTCTAGAGAAGCTGCTCTCCAAGCGCTCCAGAGCCTCCCCTGCTCAGGATGAGGCCACTTCTCAAGCAACCAGCCCCTCTCCTGCCCCCGCAGACCCAAGAAGCCTTGCTGAGCTGCGTGAACAAATAGAGGAACTTACCTTACAGAACTCAGAACTTGTTCTCAAAGTACAGGTGAGGTCACGTCATGTGCAAGTTCAAACCTGATATATGCACAGAAATAAAAAAAAATATTCAGCTGACATGTCCAATAGTATATATACTAACGCTATCTCACATACAAACACACACACACACACACACACAAACCTCTCAGCAACCCTTGGGCCTCTGCCCAAGGGTTGCTGAGTGTCCCTCGCTTGATTGTTAGTCATGACCACTTAAACTTTATGACGCCGCGCTCTGGTATACTGATGCACTGAGGCAGTTGTGATCATGCAAGTATAAATAGAACAACACAACACAACATCAGCTGCAGACATGGGGGCATTTTGTAGTCATTCTTTACTAACTAGGTCATGCTGGTTGGAGCCCTGTGGTCTGTTTGAAGCATTCTCTTCCAGCGTGGTTGTTCACTCACTGCAGTCTGGACAGCAGCGATCTAGGTCAAAAACTTGGGTTCTGTCCTGCTGAGTGACAAACACACAGGAAAGTAAGGTGTGATGGGAGAGTCACTGACTGTAAACTGGAGAGTGAACAGGATTGAAAAACTCACGATTTAAATAGATTAAAAGGAGTGCCTCCATTTTACACATGAAGGTGATTTTACCAGACAGGGGGAGCTTTATGAACTGGATATGGGGAGTCAAAAAGATGTGCGAGACAGGCCAGGCAGAAAGGATGTGATGAAATTATACTATCAAGTTTCATCATGGGAAATATAGCTTCCAGCGTTTTTGGTAAACTAATGAATGGTGACAGCCATGAGCCACTCCACTTTCCTCTGTGTTGCATACAGATGCTGGAGATGTTTGAGAAGGATGACACAGACATGCAGACCTCCACCTTGGACTCTGTACCCTTAGCTCAGTATGAAACCTTAAGGAAGGAGTTTGAAGCCCTACAGGAGCACCTCTCTCAGACTCAAGCTTCAGTGGAGACCTCCAGTGTTGCAGAGCAGTGGTAAGACTGCTAGTTCAGTTATTCATTCAACCTGATTTACAGCTAGTCACCTAATATTGCCAACAAGGGTCACATTCACATGGCCTCCCCTGTACTGAATTAGGAGATGTCCTCACCTTTGTCAATGTCAGTTCCAAGGCCTCAGTGGTATCTGGTAGCAGCCTCAATCAGAGCCACTTTTAAACATGCTGAGCATTTCTATTTTTTCCTGCAGCAAACTGGGGCTGGGTACAAAATATATAAAAAATATATATATACACTCCATTCTGTCAATTTGAACACATCCCCTTGGCAACTGAAAAAAAAAAAAACTGTTGGACATTCGTTTACTATTTTCTGGCATTTTCAACACTGAACCATTTTTTTGATTAACTGAAAACAAATGTAACAGGTAATTTAATTGTAGGGCTTCTATAATGCTTTTCATGCTCCACTCACATATACGTTGGCAAAATTGATTTATTTAGTTAGTTAATCAATGTTTGAGTGATTGTTAATCCTACTCTTATTTTGCAGTGATGATGACAAGTCTCAGGAAGGAAGGGCAGGTTCAGAGAGTACAGAGGCTTTGAAGGAGAAGCTGCGTGGGTTGGAAGAGCAGTTGGCCTCCTCCCAGACTGAGCTGGAGGAACTGAAGGAGCAGATGCATCTTGGAGTGCTTTCTGTGGAGTGTGGCGGGGAGGATACTGTTGCGGCAGGTGCCAGAGGGAGTGAAGGAGGGTCGGGGGCTGCAAAGGAGGGTCCGAGTCAGGCGGCACAGCAGCTGAGAGCAAGGGTGGCTGAGCTAGAGGCGGAGCTTGCTAAGAGACAGGGCGAGGAAGGCGGTCCGAGCAGCCAGGACAGTGACACAGTCAAACAGCTGACAGAGAAAGTGAAGGACCTGCAGGCCGCTTTGGCCAAGAGGGAGTCAATGAAAAACGGTGAAGGAGAAGAGTCAGATACAGTGAAGTCCCTACGTGACAAAGTGGCTGAGTTGGAGGCAGCCCTGGCAGAGAGCAGGATATCAGGGAAAGAAGGAGGAGTGGTGAGAGATGGTGATCAGGTCCGACGCCTCCAGGAGCATTTGGGAGAGCTAGAGGGCCAGCTTAGGAAGAGTGTGCCGCGCTCTGAGTTGGAGGAGGTGCAGGTGACTTTGGGGCTCCAGTGTGAGCAGCTCGCCAGGGAGAGAGCGGACGTGGCCAGAAGGCTCAACGATGCCCTCCTGGAGCTGGAGAGACTCAAGCCTCCTCTCCGTGGTGATGATGAGGAGGAGGAAGAGGAGGAGGAGCACTCAGAGAGTTCAGAGCCCTCAGTCATGTCAGGTGTGTTTACACTTTTTCTTTCAACTCTTGATTTAGTTGTTAGTTTTGGACTTTCTCTTGTCCATTTTGTGAAGGATCATGCTTCTCTCCAAACAGACCACACAAGACGTACCTTAGCAGCAGTTAGAGAAGAACTGGAGGTGGCAAGACAGGAAGCTGCCCAGGCCCTGGATTGTCTGTGTGCAGAGCGAGAGGGCCGAGCACAAGACGCCCTGCAGCTGAAAGATGCGGTGCCCTTCTCCAAACACAAAGAGGCTCTGTCTGCAGTATCAGAACAGCTCGCTCGGACGCTGCAGGAGCTCCAGGAGGAGAAGACCCTTCACAGTCAGGCGAAGGAGCAGGCTGCCACACTAGAGGCCAAACTGAAACCCATGCAGGATGCCATATCCAGAGAGGAGCATGAGAAAGTCAAGGTCAGAAGGGAAATCCACAAATATAGAGGATGGGGGAGGTGTAGATTCAAATTGTGAGGAGGTAGTTAGATACAGTGTTGGCTCTAATTGAACTAGATGCTTTTGGATTTCAAGAAGAGGTAAATCACACCAGCCCAGTTGATCTGCGCTTCTTGCTTCACAGGCAGAGCTCCAGCGCATCCTGCAGGCCAGCGAGAGCAGTACAGCGGCTGCACGGGATGCTCTGACTGAGAAGGAGATGGAGCTCAGAGAGCTGAAGTCGCAGAAGGCCGCAGAACAGGGTCTGATCTCGAAAGAGGACCACGAGGCCCTGCGGCTCTCTTTACAGGCTGAAATCAACGCCATCACCGCCCGCTTCAACGACCTCACTCGTAAACATGAGAAGACCTGCACTGAGGTGTGTGGGCGTGCACATGTAGTTGAGCATGGATATTTCAGGCCCTTCTAATGTTATCTAGAGCAACATTAGATGTTATTGTTCTGGCCATAAAGTGAGCCTTGTTCCATGAAGGCCTCTTTCCTGCATCTACATTATTCATATATGTGCTACTTTCTCCATTCACTACCTTCCCCTGTCTCGTTGATCCCTTTTGTATATGTGTTCACTGATGCGCTGAAGTACATTGACGTGTGGACTAAGCTCCAGATGTAATTTTTCCCATCACCTCTGTAGTACCATTCAGATCCTGAAACTCTCACTTTGTAAACTTGCCTCTCCAATGCAGGTTGCAAAACACAAATATTGATCAACACCCACATTTTTTCTTTTTTTTTAAGAAACACGGTCTGGTTTGGCACACAGCCAATTGAGCCCTGGTGGGCTTAGACACACCCTTCTGCGTAACATCCCTGAAACAGAAACACATTTGAATATACCCAGAGGCAAATGTGTGATTCACTGTGGCTTGGTTTACTGCAGCACAACCCCCAGCATGAGTGAATTAAGATCAAAGTAAGAACGGTTACCAAGGGGAATTCCTGTGAGCGCAAACTCACAAAAAAAAAGCTGTGGAAATAATCATTTTGAAAGAAAGTTGATCCAAATCATCCTGAGAAAATAGAAACAATTCAAAACAAGTGAAAATGCATTCATTAAATCAGGAAACATCACAAGGTAAAGCATGAGAGGTGTGTTAAAATCAGTCAAACAGCAATTTAAATGTCATTTAAATTACGTTTGTCAGTATGTAAAAAATTATCTGACCTGGATATATGACCAGACATAGACAGCAATTTGAAAGTCACAGGGTGCCATCGGTGGGTTTTATTGGTCCAGGTGTTCCAGGTGCAGAGGGAGGCTCTCTTTAATAAGAGTGAGCGGCAGGCTGCAGAATCACAGCTGGCTGCAGTGCAGCAACAGCTTGCTGAACTGCAAGCGCAATCCAGTCACATCCAGGAGCTCCACAAGGATATCCAGGAATCCCAGGACCTGGTCAAAGAGAAAGATCGCAAGGTGAGGGATCGTAGGGCCAGTTCAAACCAAATCTGCTGGCGAAGAAATTTGGAGTGGGCCTAACTCACGTGTCCGTCTCTGTGCAGATAACAGAGCTGTCCAAGGAAGTGTTCCGGCTAAAGGAGGCGTTGGGAGCTCTGTCGCCTCCTCTCGGCATCACATCCTCCTCCTCGTCCACCCATCATGGTAACCCTGGGCAGCAAATGGCTCAGCAGAACAGGATCTCTATTCTCACCCAGCAGCTCCAGGTGAGAAGAGACTCCACCCTAACCCTCGAAAGAGATCTCACCACGATCGTCATCTGTAGAAGAGACAAAAGGTGTTCACATTCAGTGATGTTTTCTGCAGGATTGGGAGAGAAAGCACAAACAGGTGGTTGCTGTATACCGTTCCCATTTACTGGCAGCTGTGCAGGTCAGTTGAATTGAAACATACACATCAGAATATAGACTTAAACCTTTGAGATAAGCTGTAAAAAGCTAATTTTTTATTCAGGATTTAAATGTGCATAGGTGTGAATATGAATGCATATGACACTACTGAGGGCTCTGTAACACTGGATCAACTAAA
The DNA here is from genome assembly GCA_034769265.1 of Remorina albescens. Lineage (NCBI taxonomy): Eukaryota > Metazoa > Chordata > Actinopteri > Carangiformes > Echeneidae > Remorina > Remorina albescens. The sequence goes on along the minus strand of CM068489.1, from coordinate 21,456,384 downwards.
TGTTCTTTGTGCTGCTGACTGTTGTCTGGACTGTGAATGGCACTGAAAGCTGAATTTGTCCCCCTCTGTGGTGCAAACAATAAAGAGTGGATGGTCTCAGTCCACCATCTCTGCTTACCAGACAGTGGATGAAATTTCAGACAGGGGGGAAAGGGGGCTCAGCTCACTCTCTTGTTCTATCAGTTTCATCAAACATTAAGGTGTATACCGAAAGTGATATCGGTTGCAATGAAGGATTGCTGATGTCGACCTTTAAGAGAAATGTTGTCCACTGAGTTCTCCATGTTTTTGGCAGGTAGAAGCTTTCATTACAATTTCTTCAACACCAGTGCATGAACATTTAAAGCCCCTATTTGTAATAAAACTGGGCTAGGAGTAAAAACAAAAAGGCTCCTACACTGTGTGATAACATACAGTAGGTGTAGACTCTGAGTCTGGAAAGTGAAGTTAATGTTCAAGACCCTTAAACCTGGATTTTATCAGATGACTATCAGGGGGCAACTCCACTGGTTACAAAAAGAAACTAGATTATTAAGCAGTGATTTTATGATGTGGTTCGGATCTTCATCTTTAATTTCTGCATTGAGGGACACCTCCGCCCTGTTGCAGGGGTACAACATAGGTGCTTTTCTCTGCCACATAAAAAAGTGGGTTTCAAAATGTGAGGCATGCTGAAGTTTAGCCTGATTGACCAGATTTCTAAAATCTCAGGTGCTGCTGGTGTTTATATCCTACAGATCTGAGTTAAAAGGGTTAAAATCCAGTACCTTTGCATTCTTACATCATATTCTGTTGTCAAACAGGGCCGAATGGATGAAGAGGTGCAGGGTCTTCTGCTCCAAATCCTGAGGATGACACAGGAGGGACACTGAGCAAGTCTCTTTACGCCTTCTGTCCCTTTACAGGTCAAAATAAAGCAGCTCCAGGACAGCAGCAACCTGTGGGACCAGTATCATAAAGAGCCCGTATAGAAAGCCAAATGCAACTCACCTGTGGTCAAATATAGCCGCATGCGAACAGTATAGTGACATAAACAGCAGCCTTAAGGACTGACTGAAAAAAAAACAGAACTGTGGAGTGCCTTCATCACACGTCAGGGGTTTGTGGTTGCAGAGAGTGAATGTGGATGCAGAGTGGTTAGTTAGAAAATATAATCAGGTTCATTGGTGTGACAAGTCGAACGTTTTTATATGATGTTGTTATAATAAAAATGAAAAACTATTTGATTGCCTGTCAATTCTGTTCTTTGCAGCTCACAAAGATTGCTGATTAAATACACAATACTCTTTGAGAGCCACAGCCTCCACACTGTACATCATAGCTATTTCTGGCTGATGGTAATCTGAAGTCTTATTTTGGCCATAGCATGTGTGTAATGGGGGGGGGGGGGGGGGGGGGGGGTCAGACAGCTGGGTTCTCTATGCAGCTGTTGCATTCACTGGTAGATATGGAGACTCACAAATGAGAGGATGCCATTTAAATTTCTTTCATTAATCTTTAATTAACTCTTCAATTAAATGTATTGACAAAGAAGCCAATAACGTCAATCAAAGAGGAAACGATCCGAGAAAATTCCTGAGAACACAAAAAAGGGGAGATCGGAAAAAATGACAGTAATCATTTGGACCTCACCAAAAAAGTCGTGTAGCTCATCTCATCTCAGTGCATTCATGAGGCTGTAGCTTTAAGAACAGCACAGGGCCTGATCAAAACAAAACAAAACATCGCAAATGACAGAGAGATTTAGGACATGACCTACCTCTAGTGCGATTTGAAAGTGTTAGATTGGCAAAAGTAGAGTAGGAGGTTTGCTGTCGCTGTAGCCAAAGAATACCACAAGTAAGTCATTGAGATGTACAGACACAAGATGAGGGATGATAACAGTCGATAAACTGATGTAGTTCCCTGAGCCGGGACAAATGAAGGATCCCCCGTCCATAATATCAATCACAGTGGAGGAGTGCTATCTATGTCTTGTGTTAAAGAAAATAAAAGAGTTCTAAGAGATACACAGAGACAATGACAATCATGACCACAACAAGACAGTAATAAACAGTTTTCACCCCGAAACAACAGCAGCTTAGATTACTGTTCACAAGTATAAGAGCTTAATCATCCTGAAATTTGTTCAGTCATTCATTGGCATGGCAAGAAAATTTGTCTTTTTCATTAGGAGCATAAATGCACATTATATACACTGACACAAATGCCTGTCTGCAGTTATTAAGGCACTGAAGTTGGAGGGGGGGCTGGGGAAATACAGGCATGGATATACCGAGTGCGTATGGACAGTAGGTGTCATTTGACCTCAGAGTGCAGTCTGACCCATAGTTACCACAGGACTATACAACACTTACAGCATGTCTTTTACAAATTATGAACAGCCCTTACAAACACAACACAAACGACTGACAGTCATAATAAATGTGAGAAGACCCCATCTTCATGGGGTCTTCATGAAGATATAGTTTTGTTTTTTTAATCTTAAAGTGGGATGGTTATTATGGAAAAACAAAGAAAAGCCAGAAGAATCCAGCACTGAATAATGTTTAGTGTGTTTCCATTGTGCCATCTCAAAGTCAGGTACTGCTGTGAGCGACGAAGGCTCTTTTCGGTCCTGTAAAACAGACACCCCTTCATTTGTCTCTTGTAATCATTATGTTTTCATTTTTTGCATTTAAACTGAAATGAACTACTGAATATGGAACCTGATGCCTTTAGTGTTTTGTTTTGTTTTTTCATATCAGCGCCAAAGAATAAATGACAGTTTTGTTCTGTGGCTGGAAGCACATCCACCGTTACAGGCATTTGTATTTCATCGCTGTGCATCAAATCCTTGTGTGATTTCCTGAATGTGGGTCCTCTCCAAGTAGTCACATGATCCAGCTTGGCGTTTAGTCAAACTGTGGACTGGTGGATTTGTTAGCTTAATAGCTGCATGCTGAAGAGTTTACAGCAGATGAGGGGTAGTTTGGTTGATCCTGGTTGGACAGCAGGCGGAAAAAGGATAAGGAGACGTGAGGCGCCTTGCTCTCCTTGGTAGAGTTGTTCATTAGAAAAGAGTCTGAGTCATATCCTTTATTCCAGATAAATATCCATCAGGGATAAGTGATTTCCAGTTACAGTTTGATTTCTGTAGTTTTTTTTTTGTTGTTGTTGTTGTTGTTTTTTGCATGGACATGCAAGAATTTTGCTCTGAAAAAAGGTGGAGAAGGATGACAAAACTTTAGGCACAGACTTAAGGTAAAAACAATAATAGTTTAGTGATGGAGATACATTAATCACATGTCTGAGAGTAGATAAGCTTCTTCTGTACCGCCAGTTCAGTTTTTGCTATCATAAGAAACACCAACAAAAATATTTAAATCATCCTGTATCCCTGATTAAATGCATTTCCAGTCCTAATAGTCATAAATCATTTTCATCGTCCCTTGTGGTTGTGCGATGTTCTTACCGTCCCATGCGGGGTCTGGTGGCTCACTGTTTCCTCCGGACCACCTGTTTAAGGTGAAGCTCGCTCTCAGCTGCTACAATAGGCAGCTCGTTCTTCAGATGGTATGAGATAAGGTGGCTAATGCTCTCAAATAGCATGTCCTTGGTTCGGACCTGTGTGGAAGAAATGCAAGGAGCGGGGGTGTAAGTAATCACAAAGCTGCTGATGGGACGTTTATAGAGCCTGTCTGCTATATGGCAATTTCACAACTAAAAATGCAACTATGATTAATTTTAAGTGTTTTTATTGACACCCATAAAGCAGTAATTGCCTATATTCAGAAATAAACAGGCATGAACTATTTTGACCTTGCCAAACATAGATCACCCACTCTTAGACTCACCACTCCCTCAGGGTCCACCAGCAGTAGGTGTTTAGGCAGCCCGCAGTGCATGCCTGTCAGAACATACTGTCCCGGGTTTGTTGTACTCTCCCTGACGAGGAAATCGCCGTCTCGAACCAAGAGTTTCTCTGCATCTCGTCGGCTCATTCGGCTGTGGTACCAGGTCTCCCTGCGGAGCTGATCCTCATTTGGGGCCACGGGGGCTCGACGGCGTGGCGGGCTGGGCCACTGGTCCTCCAGGATCCGGACACCCCCTCCAGCCTGAGCCCCTCCAGCTGTGGTGGATATACTGGAGCCAACAGCTCCGCCACTGGCCTCATGCAGCTTCAGGGCATCCTCAAAGGGCCCTACAGGGAAAGTGATGATTCAAAAATAAAAAATATATTTTCGGTCCTTATCAAAACTGTCAGAATACGTGATTCTAAAGCTCAAGACACACTTACTCATGTCAAAGAGATCTTTCTTGGGACTGTCGGGTACCCTGCCCCCCCTGTGTCCGCTGGGCCCGTGGGCCAGTGAATCCAGGTTTTCCAAGCTCTGCGTGTTGACATACTGATGCTCCTCGTAGTCTCTGCCAGACGGTTGACCATCAGCACACAGGTAGCCATCTGATGTCAGACCTGAGACAAACATGTAAACTCATTTTTGTTTCATTTTTGCCGCTTTGGCTCGCACCACAATCCATAGACGCTTAATCCATTTGTAGAATGTATTCAGGATGCTGTGTTTTGGTAAAGTCATATTTTTTGTCCAATTCTATGCAGCTTCTGTAGGATCTCAGTAGCTGCACGGTGACAGTGCAGACCACAAAACATAGAGACTCATTGTTGGCCCCTTCTGTTACATATTTTACCACTATCTCTCTCCTCGTTTCCTGTTTCTTTTCACCACTGACTGTCCAATAAAACATTTTTCACAATGTTAATAATCAGAGGTGACCTGAGGCATCAGAGAAGTAAGTGCAAACTCCCAGGGCCCTGAGAGTGTCTGAATCTACATATTCATTCGTTTTTATAATATATGATGGTAATCATACATGCTCTAGTATAATGACAGACTGACTAGCTGCAACAAATCAAACCCTTCTTCTGTCAGAGCAACACAACCACAACTAATTAAATTTATAATGGAAGTGCTGGAGTGCAAGTATTGATTCAATAGCACCAACAACAAGCAACTGAGGTGCTGCCTACTGAGGGCTCTGTAAAGGCTGCTTTTAATCAGCTTTTTCAATTTTAACTATTATAATCAAAATCAGCAAAAATAAGTCCGTACAAATAACACATGAAGAAAACTTTGTTTTAGTTTGCTAAAAATATTATTTTGGCTCATCAATATCTTTTCCTGCCATGACGGATCAAATAAAAGATTTTATCCTGGAGTGAGCTGAGAAGTGAGAAGTAGATATTTGGCGAGGCAAATTCAAAGTTTTTCCTGAAAAGGCCAGTGTCTGTACTAGATTCCTCCACAGACATAACAAACACCACTTAGATAACGGTTATAATAATTTGAAGGGAATTCAGAGAATCTTGAGGACGTGCCAAGCTTCTCTCCTATCAAAGCTGGCGACCTGGATCAGAGGTTCAAGCCAACAACCTAAAATAACCTATCAGCTCATTCTAACAAAAGTCCAAACCTTGGACTTTCTATGTCGGTGCCAAAATGGAAGTGAATTTCATCCAGGCCAAAGTGCAGCTATGAGAGAAACGAGCAGCTAGAGAGCTGTAGGAGAGCTCAAATAAAAACAGACATGTACAGATTGGATTTATATAAATTACTTCCTCCTTTGATCTTGGTTAATATTGCTCCTATTAATGTAATAGTTTCTTATAAAGTAGCTCACTGGCATTTCAAAATGATAGCTGGCAAACAGTGAGCCTCTTTATCTCTTTCTCTCTCTATATATATATACTATATCTATAATTGGTGTAAAGGTTACAGGCAATTTTGCTTTTCCTGCAGTTGTATCTACTTTTGTCCACAGGGTGTCTCACCTGAGCTGCTGGTCTCAGTGTCCCAGTGAAGCTCATAACACAGCTGACCTGGGGGGTAAGATACCTGCTCCCTCCTAGCTGGTGAACCCATCTGCAAACACACACACACACACACAGACACTAAGAGAGGCCATCCTTGATACATGTGTCACTCTGTAGCTGAATGGATAACTGTCATCTCTTGTCCCGACATAATGTTGTTTTGAGGCACTCTATTTGAAACATTAGCTACAGTAAGTTACCATGTTTTTGAGCAAGCTGCAGGGAGGGAGGGATGATTTCTGTCACCCTGTGAGCAGCAGAGGAGCAGAGACTCTTCGGATAATCATATCTGCCTTTGGCCATCATGGTGCAGGCGCATCATGTTAACAGTATGTTTTCGTGCTCCTGCTGCACGTTAGCTCGAGTTTACAGTACAAGGAAGGAGAGCCAAATTATAATTGGCATGATTATTATTACTGAGCGACATATCAAATAGCCTGACTGTCATTCTTTTGTAGAGGATGGTTATATATAACACCTGACAAAGACGTTGTTTCGAGTATATCTGTAATAACATTAGATGGTGAATTTGGGAATTTCACGTCACACATGATGCCCTCAGATGGCCTGCTGGAGCATATTACACAAATCAAATCATAAAGAGGAGGAAAAAAAGAGAAAGAATTTACCTTCAGTGTCCTTTAACTAAAGGACAAGTACAGCCATGAAAAATTAAAACCACTTAATTACAAAAAAGTCCTGAATTCTAAATTTTACATGAGTGAAATTACCTGCATTTTATTGGCCGTGGTTGTTGCACTGGACCAATTTGTGTTATTATATGTTATTTTTTTTACTGTGTTAGTATTGCTCACACAGTGTGGGCATCATTTTATTGAGCCAAAGTTAATTTTAACTGGTTTGGTTTGGCAGATAAGTCTAAATACTATTGACAAACTGGGGATTGAGGATCCTTCAAAGGGTGTGAAAATAATTCCAAGGGGATTATTCTTCAACTTTCATTATTTAATAAAGATTAACTAAAAAACAAATTATCTTTAAAACTGATTTGTGCCTCAGACTATACGGAATATTACTGTTGACATTTTTCCTGGTGACCATATTTTCTCTAACAGGAATTTAGTTGTCTCATTTACCTTTTTACTTTCTTGTGAAATAAGGCTCATGTCAACATATGTAATGCTCATTCATTTTTTTGTTCATATTGTGTAAACTGTTATCACTGACAAAACTATTGCATCTTACGACATTACATTTTACACATTATGTGTATTGAAGCTTTTGGTGTTTGTATACTTTATGTAAAATCATAAGTTATAACTTTTCTTTTAGAAATGTAATAGAGTAGATTGATAAAGTAATAAGAGTTCACAGTTCAGGCCACCACACCTGACCCAGCTTAATGTTGTTAATGTTTTCACTCACCTGTGCTGCTATCTTGCTCTGTGGCTGGGTGTGGATATGACCCAAAGGGGCTCCGCTAAGCCTGAGTCTGGAGTCCACTACACCCCCAACAGGTGGTTCCTTCCCTGGGATACTGTTGTAGTAATCATGCTCAGAGAAGTCGTCATCCTCCCCCCACAGTGGCTCCTCTGGCCTGACAGACCTGAGCAGGCACATGGACACAAATGACACAAATTAAGAAAGTACAACAAAAAACAGGATGCGTGCATACCAAAAGTATTATTACAACAAAATCAAGGCCATTACTTCAATAATCTGAAGAGTATCACCTTGATTATTACTGTTTTATTGCTTTTTACAGTGATATAGTAAAAACAATGATAAGGAGATGTGGGTTCTCAAATGGATCAGGCCAGATCAGATGTCATCTCCACATCCGACAGAGATCTATATAAATCAGGTAGAGATTTATATAGAGCAGCAGAGCTGCTGATGCTGCTGGCAGCAGAGAGATGTTCACATGAAACCAGAACAGAACAGTCTGGAGTTCCTCCTGAAGTTTGGTCACAGGGTGAAAAGATGTGTATGGATCAATAAATCAGCACTAAAGGAAACTATCCTGTCTCTCTGTAATGAATAAAAAAAGAAATCTGAGAATTATACAGTGGATCAAGTTTTTGTGTCGGAGATTGCAACTATATACTTTTCTAATGCAGGATGCCTGGCCAGTATAGTGTCACAGCGTTTACGTAGTCAAACTGTGACTGACGATGCCATTAACAGTAAACTTGCACCACCTTCATTTCCCCTGTGTCAGTCCTCCTAAACTGACTTCATTGAATCTGGGTGCCAATTAATTTAAAGCACTAAACTTTCATGTTTCTTTGATTTTTATTTTCTTTACTTAAAAATTTCCAGAGTTTTATCAAACGTGTATGAAAAACATTAACAGATATCATACAGATAAGAAAGTTGGTTCTTGCTGGTGCAAAGAGGTTTCAAATGTATGATTTAAAATGCCACATATTTCAAAGACTTAAAATCTTTTCATCTTTTTATAGTTTCATGGTAAGTAAGGTGAAGTGGTTATCACAGTCGCCCAGCAAGACAGCTCTGTGTTTGAACCCCATGCCTGGGGACTGTGGCTTGGATGGATAGCAGTGATGATTTAAGCAGTATTGTGGTGTACCTCTCCACAGATGCCATAGTTTTTGGAGGACTGTGTAGATACTGTTTGAACTGCAGCTCAAAGGCCTGGCCGATGGTGCTGATGACACTCTGGGCCAAACCATCTGAGCACTCCAGGATATGGCAAGCTGTGGGAAACAAAAAAGAGAAGATTTATTCCAACTGTCTGATACTATCAGGAGATCCTGATAACCCTGATATTAATTCCACAGTATTAAATACATGCTCTTTTATTTTTTTGTTTGGAGTGATATCTTGCCGGAGCGTGGAAGATGCCATATTAAGGTCTACCTTCTTCATGGAAAAATGTATTTGTTTCCAAATGAAAAAGAAGCATTTCAGAACACACCTCTCTGATTCACTGGGTCTTTGGCCACATACGCTACATAATCAGGAGTGTCCTGCAACAGACAAGAGGAAAAATTCAATTAGACCAGATAAATTAGATCTATATTACTGCATTAAAACCTTCATAGGCTCTTGGATCACGAGATTGGAAAACACTAAAACACAGTCCAGTCAGATATGTGCTGTCTGCCAAAATATCCATTCCAGCAACAACAACGTAAAGAAGAGCTGGGAGTAAAACGCCGCACTCACTGTGTCTCCCCCAGAGGCAAATGAGATGGACTGCATGGGATGATGCGCTATCACCTGAAAGAGATAAGTAAACAAGTCAGATGGTCAGAGATTTGCCTTTTTTTTATTAATTAAGTTGTGTATATACACAACAACATCAAAGGACAAGGAAACAAGAGATGCCAGAACCGAATGAAATAAAGGTAAAGGAGCTGATAGACTGCAGTGTTGGCAGCTCACTCAACATTTTTCACAATTCGCAAAATTGCATGTTTTCCGAAACATTTCATTTTTAAGTAGGAATCATTTTCCATGACCCAACTCATGGATTGATTATTAAATGAGAAATTCATTCATACATATCTTTACTAAAATTAAAGGAGCACAGATGTTATTTTGATATAGTTGTGGTCACAATAACATATAATAAAATTATACATGGACAAATTTATCACTGTATTTATCCCTGAGGAGATGAATTCATCGTGGTTTAGCGTCGTCTTACCTGACGAGTGGTGGGGATGAGGAGGCTGAGACCGTCTATGGAAATATTGACTGCGATACTCATGCCCGCAAATCGCAGGTTACTCTTCCCCATAATGGAGTGGAGAGCTTTGTTCAGAGCCTGCGTGGGAAAGAATGGAGTCAAAATGATCACCATCATTTTTGAAACTGTGGTTATTTCAGAAAAGGATGATGATACTCTGTTTTTGTTGAGAGAAAAACATGCATGGAGTAGCACATCACTTAGTTTTGTCATATTCAGCGTTTCAGAAAGCATCACATAAGCTGCAAAAAAGTGATTTTAAGTAGGTAGGAGTAGAGGTTCATTATTCACCTTCTTCCTCCAAGGCCCCTTTCCTCCTGGCACAGCTTCACAGAGCCTGTTGATGGCTTCCCTAATTAATGAAATGAAGAAAGGTCAAAGGTTGAATTACAGTGGGAGCCAGCTAGCGGTCAGTATATATTTATGATCGCAATGTTGTGGAGATTTATAGTGTCCTTGAACCCGCATGCATCACGGCTACTGGAGCATTTCTTAAGTATAACTGAGATGAAAAGTTTGAAAAGTTTAGCCCACGTTCAGGGTCATAAAAATTTGCTGCACCACAACGATGGAGAAACCTGAAATTAAACATGAACAGAAGCTTAGCGTTTCCTCCCTCGGGCTGAAGCCACAGGTCACAGACCAGTCACAGCTGAAAGGCCAAGAAAGTTTCCAGCAGGGTTGTTCACAATATAGTAAAGTAGCTTCTACTCCTGATTTCCATGGATTTTACAGAAGAGAAAAATCATCATTATCATTAGTTGCCTATCAAAGTCCCATCTAAGCCCCTGTTGAATTGGAAAGGAACAGACACACACTTTGATTCAAGCTTTTACTGCTTTTTTAGGGTATGTTGAGTCACATATATCTTCCACAGTGCAATTCTTCCCTGCAGATTGGTTACAGTACAACTTTGGAGTGAAGCTGCTGCAACTCCAGGGAATGGCTGTCTAATGGACGTTTTAGGCTCCTGTCCCTCACGGGTCTGATGGCAGGAGTGAGGCATAATGTGGATTTAAAGCTGGAGCACACTCTCTGTGCCAGGGGACAGCGGGGACGGCAGTCAAGAACCCAGCTGCCCCTATCAAGTGGCTCGTAAATATTTAAAAAGCAGTGTCCCGGGCCCCATCTCGAGTAAAGGTCTTCTCAGGGATTTTTGACAAACACCACAATGTTCGAATGACTCATGCTGATGAGAAGGCAAAGAGAGAGAGGAGGACGAGGAGGAGGGAGAGATGAGCTGGTGTTTTTGTTTTTGTGCAGCTCTGGTATTTTTCAGGCCATAAAATGTGTGACTCAATTATCACTGGCGCTGCTGTTTAACACTACGATGCAGAATGGACCCTTTTCAAATCTGGGAGATGAAGAACATTATTGAAATTCTAACAACGACAGAATAAACTGCAGTCTTTTCCCGAGGATTCAGCTAAATTGTGTGCACCCACTTATCGGTGAAAAATATAGGCTGTGACTTTAAAATGCTGCTTATCCTATGAAGTTCTTTGGCTTTACTAAGACAATCAATCATGAATTTTTTGATGGATGAGCCATAACATGTTACTAAGGAAGTCAGAGGCACAGGCCCTGGGACATGAGCATCAGTAGAGATCAGGGAAGTCCATTTTAAAGCAGCCTTTGATTAATTGTTTTGTACAAGCTAATAAATAAGGCAATAGTGCGTTCATCAGAGGATAAGTCAACCATTGAGTCACAAGGACACAAACACATAACAGATCATCTACGCACCAAAACAATCATGGTCAAAGTGATGTCATGCTGTTAGTCATAGTTTGTGCTCTGTACGGTTCCTCCCTTTGCTAAAGCTTTGTTTTGCTGTTTTGTTTTGAACCCCCCACCCCACCCTCCACCCCTCCTCCTTCCCAAGAAGTTACAGCCGCAGACATTATCCAGCAGGGTGCGTTCACGGGGACCAATGCAGCTTTCCACAGTCCTTAACGAACATCATCAATAATAGATCTGTCTTGCTCTCTCTCTCTCGCTCTTGGGCTCTCTCGCTCTATCTGTGCCCCCCCACCTGCACTTAAGCCCCGGATGCATGGTGGGCTCCGATTACTACAGATCAATTGCGGAGGAGAGAGAGGAGGGTGAGAGACAGAGAGCAGGAGCGGAGGGTTGCTGTCTTTTCCATGTGGTTGAGAGCCCTGATTTTATAACAATAACATCTTATGCAGGGCATAAAAACAAAAAGACACAGACATATTAAGACCCTGTTGAAGAGCATTTTACCTAAACAAATGATGACCTGTTGCACCAGGAGTTTTGTTTGTCTTTATCAGGGAGAGACAGGACTGCATTGTTGCCATAACGGGGGAGTTTTGTGACTTTAAGATGAATTAATTGTATATTTTGGTGTTACATGTCCATTCCAAGTGGTTGATCGTGATTTGAAAATTGTTATGTTGTCTTTTACAAGAAGACAGCCTTCAACATTCCTAAAAAAATATATTGGTTTAAATCAAAGCTATAGATCTATTTTGCCTTTTACAGCAAAAACAGCATCATTCATCACGTTGCAGTCAGTCACAGACATACTTGTGATGAGAAAATGACAATGACCACTCTACATGTAAGTTCTGTACCAGCTCCATAGTATTTGGTAGTTCAGTTAATCCTGTACATCTTAGATCAAATTCTCCTGACTCATCATTACCAGTAGAGATGGTAACCAGCTTACCGTGTCACCTGAGTCCGCGTGTTAAAGTCCAGGGAACGCATTGACTTCAGCACTTCAATGCAGCCCATGTACTGCAGGGAAACAACCACAAATAAAAATTACTACAGTATGTGTGTCAGCAGGAAGATTTTGGTCCAGATTTAATGCCTCTTTTAATTAGTTTAATAATGAGTCCATGTGAAGCGATGTGGCAGCCACTGTTTTCAGTTGCACACGTAAATATTTGGTTTTTGAGTGAAATTTGTGAAATTATGAGGTTTGACAAGCATAGTAAATCATCTGAATGTTTATCAGTGGTAATCAGCATGAACAGCAAACACTGTGTCTGCAGGGAAAGTTTTGAAAATTGTCTTTTGATGGCATTGCAAGTCTTGTGTTGGCAAACACAACTATCTCCAACAACACATAATAATCCACCTCAGACCAACATTAAAGGCCATTATAGTGTGAGCAGTGAGTAGAAGCCAGCTGAGCAGCTTCCTAATGGCTGCAAGGTTGAGGTGCTAATGGCACCTTGACTAGATTAGCAGCACTTAGCGCTCCCTGTCATGGACAAGCTGTAGCTCCTTAGTCTTTTGGGAATGCTACGGGTGTGAGTTTGTGTTTGTGCTGTATACAATCCTTGCATGTGAGGATGTTTGCCTAACTGTGAGGTTTAGATGAAAAGATTTCATGTTGAGGAAACATTTTTTTAGAAATAGTAATACAATGTAATGGAGTCTGTACAGTAACATTTATATATCTGTCTCTAGGATGGCAGTGTTTATTAAAGTGCAATTATATGAATGCATCCAGGTAGTACGGAGGCATAGTGGTTAGTGCCCCACAACAAGAAGAGTGTGGGTTCGATTCCTGGGGCTGGGGCCTTTCAGTGTGGAGTTTTCATGTTCTCCCCATGTTTGCGTGGGTTTCCTCCCACCGTCCAAAGGCATAATTTTTAGGTTAACTGGTGACTCTAAATTGTCCGTAGGTCTGAGTGCGAGTGTGAGTGGTTGTTGGTCTCTCTCTGTCTCTGTGTTGGCCCTGCGATGGACTGGTGACCTGTCCAGGGTGTACCCCACCCTCGCCCAATGTGAGCTGGGATTGGCTCCAACACCCCCCAAGACCGGGAAATGGATAAGCGGTAGAAGATGAATGAATGAATGAATACATCCAGAGGATACAAATCACCATCTGTATCTTGTATCTATATTTGTATCTGTATCTGTATCTTGTTTGATCTGTATCCAGAGGATACAGATCACACAAATATAAATTCATGATTTTTGAATGTGAAAGGCCAAGAATCAATCAACAAAAGCCCCTATGCTATCTAAGTCAGTATCGTATTTACTGTATTTTCTAGGGTTATTACTGCACCAACTACAGCAGACAGCAAAAGGCCACATGACAACTGCACAAACAAACACACACCAGAGTGAGAGAGAAGACGAGAGAGAGAGGGAGAGGGAGAGAGAGAGAGAGAGAGAGAGAGACACAGAGAGAGAGAGAGAGAGAGAGAGCAACCTTTGAGCCCGAAAGCTTAAAGAGCTTTCTAACCAGATTTGGAGAGGGGGGATGTCTTCCATCAGGAAAATTGTCTGTCTCTCTTTTCTTTCCCACTCTCTGCCAATGCCTTCATTGTCACTCACTGATCTGCTGATTTAATGCATCCCCTCCTCCATCACGCTATCTCCAATTTTAGCCCTTTAGCCAAACTCAGTACTTTTGTGACTACGGGGACGTCGACTTTCCAAGAAACATTCCTCAGAAACATCCTCCTTCAAACACTTTTGCATCATGGCAACCTTCTTTGAGATAAATTGGGTGGAGTTCATAGTTTGTCAATGCAGGAAATGTCCTTCTGTTAATTTCATTATCTAATATCTTCCATTTTACCATTAATCACTGCAGGATGTTACCGAACAGGAGCTGAATGGTGCAGACATTAAATGGTCGGTTTGCCGTTTTTTGCACCCCCAGCAAGAGACAGTCGTGATGTAATTTACCGATATTTATAAAGTGATGGGGAAACAGTGCACCAGATTGTGTGTGTATGTGTGTGTGTGGGGCGGGGGGGGTTCATTAAGAATGATTATTTAATATAGCTCTTTAAATGATAGCTCCTTTGCCAGCTGCAGTTCTTTGTTTGATGATTGCTGCAGTGTCCCGGCTGTCAGAGATGGCAGATTCAAACTAGGAACGCAGCCTGACATGAGTGTGAAGACAGACACAAAGTGTGAGGAGGAAACCAATAGTAAGAATCATATTTGTGTCTTTCCCAGCAGAGGAGTGTGTGTGTGGATGGTGAGAGAGAGAGCACTGTGGTAGCTATGCTGATTAAAAATGGCACAGCACAGCAGAAATCTACTGTCACTTTGACACTAATACATGCACACTCCTCCCTGCACACTGGCCACTGAATTGCACACATACTACTGCTTTAGCTGCTGGGGATGCTTCTCAAACATGGGTCATCCAAAGTTGTTGGTGCACAGCTTCACATCTGACAACAATAAGCTGTCAAAAGTTTAGTCTGATAATCAAGTGAGTTATCAATCACCTCTGAGAGCAGCACTTGTTATGAATCTAGCAAAGCTCTGCGTGGTGATGGGAGCTCATCACTGGACCCCTCCCAACCCGATCCAACCATCCTCTTCCACATCACATGATGCAAATTACTATGATTAAATGTAATTGAATATAGGAATGAATGGTGCATGTATAATGCCATTAGAAAGCATGCTTGGGCCCCAGACTGCACTAATCAAGAGCATGTCATTAGTTTGGGGTGGGGGTGGCAGTGTACTGTAAGGAGGGGCGGAGATGAGCGGGAGCAGGGGATTGCTAAGGAGAGATCACTGACACTGACGTCAAACAGTCTGCTTGGGATGGTAACCCTTTGTAAACACAAATCACAAGCCCATGCTGATGAAGAGGTCTCTTCAGAAACCAGAATTATCTATTTGGTTTATAATAAGTAAGGATCAATTTCTATAAGTAGCCTATAAGTAGTAGAGTGGATACCTTTATATTTGAAAACTAAAGGAGCGGGTTTCATTAAACTGAGGGGTTGTAAATCACACTTCATAGATAAAATCTTATAGTCTCATTGCACACATGAAATGAATGTAAATGGTCAAGAAAACACACAAAGAGTATCACTCCCTCAAGCTGATAGCTGGAGCTTCCTATCAGGCACAAGTTGCATGCACTATAAATATGCAGGGTTATTGCTTGAAGTATAATGTATGATGCATTCAATCTAAAGTCAACAGTGCAGCAGAATAACAATTCTTACTACAGTCTGCAGATATAATTTCATGGTTTATCTTTTCCCACCATGATGCCTGTGTACTATCCTCCTGACGCAGTCTCCTTACCAGCCACACCAGGCCATCTATCTGGATTAAATTATGTATTCCCCAGCCCTCACCACATGAGCTGCATAACAAACTGCCTGGCACTGTGGCTTTTGTTTCCCACCCATACATGGGAACCTGCATGGGGTCATCAGTATTGTGGCATTCACTGGACCATGTGGGAAGGTACTTCTTCATTAATGATGGAACATGGAAGAGAAAGGTTTTTCCTCCTCTTTATTTTAAATACACAAAGGCACAAATCATGACTAAATGAGTAAAGTAGGTGATTAACTTCCTTTACTAGAGTGTAGGTTATGAATTAAAAAGTCTGACTTACCCTGACGATGTAAGATGCTCCTGGTCCTGCAATTTTTTTGTCAGGGTGAAGCCAGCCTTGGGAAGGTTTGTGGATGAAGCTTCCCTTCTGGTTAAAGTCCTCTCCCCCCAGCCACATGCCCTCCACCCGGGTCCTGCGGTTCATTCCTGACCTGGAACTGCTGAAACCACTAGGGCTTGCCATGACTTCTGTGGCCCCAAACCCGTGCCCCCCAGGACTGGCAGAGTTTGCTGCTGCGACTGCTCTCTGCCCCCTGATGGCCTGTAGGGAACAGGGGGTGACACACACAGGGTCACAGGAGTTGAGGACTGCTGCTAGACTGGCCACTGGGCCACTAGCTGAGGTTGCACCGCTCTGCCTGTGTGATGTTGAAGACGGGGAGACAGAGGCCTGGGAAGGAGGTACTGCCACCTTGCCCGAGTCCTTGCTAGAGCTGGAGCTGGAGCTGGAGTTGGACGGGCTCCGGCTGAGCAGGGAGTTAGAGAACTTCCACTGGGGCATCTTTGGGATGAGCATGCAGAAGGTTGTGGTGGCATCCTGTTCCCCATCCAGGCAAGGGGAGTCAGCCAGGGCTGTAGCCCCAGCAGAAGAGGCGGTCCTGTCATTGGGATCCAGAGAAGGCAGGGGAGGCAGGGGAGGCAGGGGAGGCAGAGGAAGGCTCGGGGTGGAGGAAGGAACTACCGGCGTGGCCACAACTTTGCCGCTCATGGCTAAGCTCTGCATCAGGTCGTCGGAGGAGGTCACAGACTCGTTGCGAAAGCGGCCATACTTTGGCTTAAGGAGCATGCCCGGAGGAGCCGCCTGAAGCAGGACCAGAGAGGGGGGGATAACTGCCACAGGAAGAAAGGGGAGGGTGGGAAAGGGAAAGGGGGGTGGGGAGGGGGGAGGTGTGATGGAAGAGGGGAAGAAAACTGGAGGCAGAATCTTCAGGGCAGGGTCCTATACCCTTGTCAAAGTCAACTGAATCCTATGTGGTCCTCTCCCGTTCTCGCACACACACTGTCCCACTCTCATGCCGCTCTCCTCCCTCTCTGAACTGGCCTGCTTCCTCTCACTGCCTCCAGCGAGCTCACTCTCATGCTTCCAGTCTCTCTCTCTCTCTCTCTCTCTCTCTCCATCTCTCTCTATCACTCTCTCTTTGGATGATGTCATTGGGTCTATTAGCCCTGCCCTGCCCAGCTGCTCTCTGACTATGTTAGCTAAAACACATCTGTCTGAGCCACCCTGCTCTCAGCGATTTCACACACACACACATCCACATGCACTGCAGAGCACCAATTTATGTGCATAAAGGACCATTAATAATGCATATTGTGGAAAAATTGCCACTGTACAAACTGAGACAATAAGATAAAGCACAATGCAAAAGAGGTTATAATTTAATGTGACGCATTAATCAAAGCAAAGTCTTCTTTTCTGATTTTCTGTCACTGTCAAAATGATTATTATAAAAAAAAATTATGGTTCTGTAAGATCCTGCAAAAACACACGTATGACTGTATCAAATACAAAATACAAATATCAATAGAAAAATTGATAGAAGATAAATACCAGTATGAACGTCATCCAATTAGTTAAAGTGTATTTCAAGTCGATGGGTGTGGAATTCTATTTGTCCCAACAGTGCACAAAAACTTAACAAAGGACACAATACAGCCACACATTAGGGACTACGTGTCCTAAAACATCCACCCTATCCCATCTGTCCAAATTCTCTTCCCAACTTCCCTCCACCCGCCTCCTCTGAGAGCAATCAGCCTTCTCAGCACGATCCTTTTAGCCCCTCAGCTGCACCTTCCCTCAATGCCATTTTTTCCTCCATCCACTTCAGATCAGTTTTACTCTATTTCTTTTACAAACATATTTGTCTATCTTGCACAAAGGTAGCATAAGGTATGCATCAGTGGTCAATGTTCTGGGTGTGAAACACAAAGTGTTTTAAGCAGGGTTTTGCATGCGCAACTTTTTTTTTTTCTTTTGTAGTGGTCAAATTATGCACGCAGGTGAAAGTGAGTACAAGGTATTTTAAAAAAAGAGGGCAACTGCAAGGGATGAAACATGACCACAAAGGCTACTCAGTTTGTTTTGGAAAATAAAGAAGACAAAGCTCATATTCAATCCAAAACAAGTAAGATGGGAACAATGTCTGGAACGATCGTGAAATAACCCAACAGGCAGGGTCATATGTTGTCCACAAAGGAGGGGTAATGTTCTGACTAAATAATGCCACCTACACAGAAAAGAAAAAGCTCATTATGCTCCTGTCAATGGTATAAATTTAATCAAGCGAGTCCTAAAGTCCCATAACCACTCTGATGGGTAGTGTGTTGTTTTACGCTCAACAAACAGCCCTCTTCACAAAATATAAATCCGACAGAACAAATTCTGTATTCATGAATACATCAGACACAGAAAACCTACCTAAGTGTCAGGGTATTGAACCAGTTGAAGTCAATTGCAGAAACAATTTCATTTCACCAGTGAGGAAACCTATTGGACATGAAAAATCCACTCTTAGAAACATCACATGACACCACTACCAATGCTATCCTGCCTTCTTCCAGCCAACAGCTAATCACTTCTTGTTTGTTTGCTAGAGAGTACAAGAAGTTACTGATAAACCAGACATAATCGATACATGTTGACAGATGTAGCTGGCCTTCCTCAGTGTCCCTTTTTTCTGGCAAATTATTTGCACTTGACAACAGTTGCAAAACAAAAACGATATGTTGAAATTATTTCTACAAACCAAAGTGACTTAAGTAGTTTAAACAAAGAGATGCAATGGTAAGCATTATAAAAGTAGTAACAGGTTTAATTTTCACTTATCTGGTGCACCCAATATTACACAGCAGTTCCAATCGCACTCTGTATGTGATGAGGTGACACATTTAACAACCTGATTTGGTTTGCAGCAGCAACAAGTGGAACAAATCGCGCTGTGTTGTGAATACACTACCACTCATTAGCAGCTGTAACCTGGACAACAGTGATTATGACTTGGAACAACCCAGGTCACCTGCAGAGCAGAGACCTCAAACTAGAGTTTGCTTAAAATACAAAGATTTTGTACCTGCAAGCATTGACTAGGAAAAGTAATGCTGTGTTTATGCAAGGCCTAGAGAAAATATAAGCAACAATGAATGCATATTTCACTGCTTGGTGGTAATGTTAACATTTCAAGAAAATGTATCAATTCAATGCAAATATTTTGAATATACTTAAATAGGAGTGTAATCTATTTTGACATTAAGGGATAAAATCAATTTGTTATGGCCATAACAGGGGACATGGTGGAGTGATGGTTAGTGCTGGTGCCTCACAGCAAGAAAGTTGTTGGTTTGATTCCTGGACCTGAGAACCCATAACAGGAGTCATAATGTGCCCCCTAATGCAAATCAGTCCATCAAAGTAAAACTGTGGGCATAAAGACAAAGTAGAGGGGCAAATAGACGAAAAGACTACATCTCACAAATCCATTAACAGCAAAACATCTTCTAGGAGATATTAGATTGGATGAACTTTTGAACCCCTTAAGGTTTTGTGTTGAACGACATAAATAACCCACGGAAGTTACCTCTTCACTGCTGGACTCCCGCTCAAAGGAAAGACTTCCCACTTCAGTGTCGCATCGATGTCTTATTTTGAATTGGCCGAGCTGGATAACAGTCTGGTTGAATAAAACCAAAGAGATGCAGCTAAGCGAGGGATTCATCTCGCCAAAGTATGCAATCTTTGGAGAAGGAGGGGCTTCATTCTGACCAATCAGAGGAGGGCGGGCAGCCGTTGGGGTTTGAATCACTGTGGCGGAGGACGGCAGCCTGTTGCACCCGTAAATCTCACAAGAAGGGAAACTAGCTAAAAATAAAGTCATCCCAAAACAGCTTTCTGCACCACCGAAGATGTCAAAGAAGCAGATTTACTACTCCGACAAGTACAACGACGAGGAGTTCGAGTACAGGTACGATTTTATTTTGTTTTATTTAGCATGCGTTTACGTCAACGGTTATTTTTGTTGTTGCTAACGTCAAAATACGGTTAGCTCGGTTAGCTTGGTTAGCTACACGGCTCCACATAATTATAAGGACCATTAGTGAGGAGGACTTTATGTAAGAAATTTAAATAAGAGGTTGTACTGAGTTTGTAATTAAGCTGAGCTCTACCTTAGCATCAGCTAACAACAATTTAAATGAACCAACTACCTGGTCCAGTTAATAGCGAGCTGTGCTAATTGTTGTTAAATGTTGTTGGGCTAATGTTACATTACTGCATCAGGTTTAATGTAGAAAAACAAACAAACACAACAACAACAAAAGATAAACTTACTCCTAAAATTACTAACATTGTAAAATCGGTCTTTAAGTTTTAACGCTGCATTAATGTTACCTGAAGTTGACTTTTCCCACGGCTTCGGCGTCCTATTGTAAAATGAAATATAATCCGTGTCCTGGTGGGTCATTGTTTGGTTTTTGTCATTTGTGTCAAAACAGGCATGTGGTGCTTCCGAAGCAGCTGTCTAAACTGGTGCCGTCCTCCCACCTGATGACAGAGGAGGAGTGGAGGGGTCTGGGGGTGCAGCAGAGCCAGGGCTGGATTCACTACATGATCCACAAACCAGGTGAGCCAACATCAAATTATTGGATAAGGAAGGACTTTCTTAGTTCATGTACAAACTCAAATTCACATTCAGTGCCGCCTGTCAAAAAACAAAAACACTTCTCCCCCCCGTTTTTTAAGCACCAGTTTTGTGAAAGTGATCAAAATGTAACACTTAACACAATCTTTTGTCAAATCAAACTGCCAGTCTCATTTTTGTTCTCCTTCAGTCATTTCTTACATTTTAGTCCACCCTGAAGGCATCTCATCATGTGCAGTAAAGATTTATAGATTAAAGTGGCCATATCTTGTTCTTTTTTTATTGTAAGTAATAAGCACGACAGATATAACACCTCGTCATGTAATAACTCCTCTGTTACACAGCTGTGTGCTTGGTGTGACCCCTGCTGTCAGATGATGCTGACAGATACTCTTTTCTTTTACTTTTCAGAGCCACATATACTCCTTTTCCGAAGGCCTCTGCCAAAGGATTAAATGAGAACGTCATTGTAAATTAAAAAAAAAAAAAAAAAAAAAAAGCTATCATCTTTGCTGATCTATATTTTCCTTGGACCATACATCTCTCCTGTATACACCTCTACATTTGTTCTAATGTATTGTGTAGAAAACCCTTAGTTGTATTGTGGTTTTTGTTTTTTCAAACTCCCTCAATTTTTAGAGGTAATGAGACGCAAATATCTTGATTCCACTGTGAATGAATTTAAGTGACATGAAGGTGAAAGTTTGCCTGGCAATTGTGCATTTTTTTATGCATTTTTTAAAAATGTCTCTTGATATAATTTGTTATGTTTGATTTATTTACTGAGTTGTGAAACAGGCATAGGACTTTATTTTTTCATAAGCACGATTCTCCTATTTTCTGCTCTTTATACTTATATTTGTGTTATGTATATATGTTATTTCTAGATATTCTTAATTTTTGAGTGAGTCATAGTTCATTCAACACATGCTTTGTTGCTAAAAGAACAAAATAAAATGTACTTTTTTCATGTTTTTGTTGATGGATATTTTTTCTAATATTACATTTTTTGTTATTTTACAACTTATTGATGTTCAGTCAGAAACATCAACAACTAGTGGGGTGACAAATTCAGAGTGTCTGATGCCCAGAGAGAAAGCAGGGGCCCGGGCCTTGTGAACTGTCACTTTCTCTGGATTGTACGTTCCAGGACCGGGTTTCTTGGTGCCATCTCTGGGTAAGCCATGTCGTCCCAGCATGGAAAATGCTGGCTGACGGCGTAAATATACTCCAGGGTCCGTACTGTTGTACCTGCAGGGCCCAGGAGTTTTGGCTAAATCCACAGATGGGCCACCTGTGCTGAAACTACCTGACATAGTGTAGCTTGCACTGGCCGGCTTGTTTGGGACTCGGGGGCCAATGAGTGGAGGGAGACAGTACTTGTTAGGAGCAGGTACTGAGTCCGTGCTGCGGTAGTGTGTTCGAGAGCCCATTGTGTAGGACGGAGGTCTGCGCTGAAGGTTGCATGGTGGGGCCTTCTCAGGGCTGTATGCTCCTGGTCCAGGTGTTTGGAACAGCTCCTCTAATGAAGAGAAAACAGTTGAATAATATAAACTGTCAAGTCAACACCATATGGTAGCATGCACTTAGTGGGGTTCAGATTTTCAGTTGAAACAGCTGACTACATCTCAAGCAGTGTCAAAAACTACTGGCTCATTATTCAACTGCTACAGAGCCATGAATTAGACTGTAATTAAAAAAAATTTATTACAGAACAACGATCTGCAAAGGAAATGATACACTCACAAAAAATATTTGCTTTTAATATAAATAGGAGCTCACTTTGTGCTTTTATCCTTCCCAACATTGAGTATGCAGGTGTGCCGTCTTTTCCAAAGCGAGTGATTTTTGCATCAACGTGGTACTGTGGCCCTGGACTGGAGTCAACACAATACACTGCGGGGAATGTAAACATTTGTCATAAAGTCAATGTATTGTGTCCGCTTTCAGTTTTATTTGATCACACAAAGGCCTTAGACTGCTCGGTGAACATTAGATGAGAAATGGTTACAGAATAGTGAGATGTTGTCTCCCCCTAATGGTTCTCATTTGACACCACCTTGGATGCACCACTCTGACTTCTGTGTTTTATTTGGGAGATTCAGTTATTTTATAGGTTCACTTTGTTAGCTGTGATCAGATTTATAGCTTTGAAATTAAACCGCTGACCAACACAGCCACAAAGCATTAATTACACACAAAAAAAAAGATGTTTCCGCTTTAGCAAACACAAATAAAAAAAGGGAGTCTCACTGTTGTCACTCATCCTGCCGTGGAAAGAATAGGCAGGGCTAGTTGGCTTGGTGAAGTCATGACCGATAAATCCGATGGCTGGAGGAAGCCCATAGTGTCCAGGACCTGGTCCTAGAGACGGGGAACTGTCATGCAATTATTCACTATCTCACACATTTATGTGCCATAAATTACATTTGCAGAAAGGAAGACTTAAAATGGTAACTGGTAATGGTAGTTTTCCTGTAAAAATGTCCTCTATAATTTATGTAGGCAGCTGCTGTCCTGGAGATTCATGTACTACAGGTTCTGTGCAAGAACTGTCTCTTATAAATGCTGGGTCAGGACAGGATGGTGCTGCAGGCAGCAAAACACAATGTCCAAACACCACCATGCTGGGAAAAGAATTACATCAGCATACAAGTGCTCAGTGGCATGTGCACAAGAAGAGCATTTTTCACAGAGTGGAGCGAGTCCTGGCACGTCTGCACAGAGAAACCCTCCATTCTGTTCAGGTCGGTGTCTGCCTTTGAAAATGGGAGAGTCCAAATGATTTAAAATGGCCAGCCGGATCACAGGTACTGACCTCCAGTCTACATAACACATGGATTCACATCAGTAAAAACAGCTTTATGTTGGATGATCCATCAACGAGGTTACCTTTTTCTCTTCCTGCGATTGGTGGATATTTTTTCTCCATATGACTCTTCGTAGAAGTGATGGACACCTCAGGAATCACTTAACAACAGGAATATAGTTCAACAGAATATAGAAATATTCACATATTAAACATTAAACACTGGTTGAGAAAATAAACATCAACATTTGTAAAGTCACGGTTGAAAAAAGAAAAAAGCAATAATTTTCGTACCTTACCACAGGTTACTGCCCCTTCAGCCCAAATTAAGGCCGGCTGCATAATTCAAAAGTTAACACCTCACTCTGGAATCTTTGCCAACCTCGGTGATCTTTCTTCAAATATCACAGACATCCGACATCACACATGCCCTGGCTAATACTGAAACCCAGAACGCCAGATGATCCAGACTCCATCCTTAATTTCCTCTGAAACCTGAAAAACACATCACAGTGTCAACAGAAGAGCGGATTCTACGCTGGATTTTTATCCGTCTGCCACTTTGTCCTTTACAACAAATGGTCCATCCACAGTGGCTCAGACCAGGTGGATGACCCTTCCTCCACTCAGGTGGATGTATAGGTGCACTCAAGCTGCCACTTGGGAACAATGTCATCACTCCAATTCACGCTCATGTAATGCTAGCCCCCCCCTGCAAACCATGAAACCAGGATCACCCTCTCCCGCCTTTCTCTTTTCAGTCTTTCTGCTCATCGCAGTGTGAAGATGCAATATCACCACACGTGCAGTTGCTACGGAGACTGGAGCGGATAGTTTGCCACTGCCAGGTCCCCTGCACTGCTGGCCCATTGTCAACAGAAACAACGTTTTTCCATTCAGACCAGATGAATAAATGGTAGTGTCCCTGCTCAGAGCTGGTGATAGGGAAGCTTTTTGTTCCAACAGCTGAGAGGATTTCCCTCCATGGCACTACTGCTGTCTTGTCTATATTTGCTTCCAGAATTAGATACAGTGCAGCAAACCAGCAGCAGCAGCAGCAGCAGCAGGATGACTGCCTTTATTCAGCCGGCCTCATTGACCTGTCAGAGACCACTGTGCCAATGCACAGCTGGAGTACACTGCAGGAGCTTAAACTAGTAACCTCCATCCTTCAAATCCAACCAATTGTCACCCTTTGATCTCCTCTAATCCTGGTGATAATTTGTAGTTTGGATTTTAAGGACTCATTTAAAGACCCGAGTCTGCAGTTGCCACGGGCTGCAGTAACCGAGAGGGTCGAAAAGGGACATGCAGAAAACAAACATTAAACTTTAACAGGCTCTAACTCACTCACAGCTGCTGCTTTGGTAACTCCAGTCTGCTGTTGGCTGTAACACAAACGCACACAATGCACATCCAAAGTCAGACATCTGTACAATATATACAAACTGATAAAACACATGTTCACGCCTTTTGCCTCTAACACGGCAGCCCAACAGGGGTCAGAGAGTCAATTATCAAAGCAGAGGGCCTTTTGAAGCAGCAGGGTTGTAATACAGCTTTGCTGCTGGCAGGAAATTATCTCCAGACTTAACTAGGCTTTCAAAGGAAATGGAGCAACACAGCCTTCTTACAGAACTGCACAGAGCAGTGAGATATACGACGCCGCATCTCCAGAGATAGCTGGGCTGAAGGTCTTTCTTTGTTACAGCTATACAGATCTTAAAAGGGACAAGATTTAAAACACACAAGCAAGTCTTGTCCGCTTATCACCAACAAAATCAAAATGCTGGATTGTATACAAATTTTATTCTCCTTTGTTTCAAAAAGCACAATATTTGATATAAACTGGGGCTACATTTGATCCAATTTGGTACATTTACAGGAATTTAAAACTTCATTCTTGATTTTTAAGTTGATTGCTTCACGAATAAAAATTTTAACAAAAAAACAAAAACAAAAAAAACACACACACAATAGCTTATGAACTGTACAATCAAATCTCAAGGTAGGTAAAGTGAAAGGTAACTTGAGAGTAGATGATGTCCATGTCTTGATACAATAGTTTCAGAATCAAAACGGTGGTTTCACCGTTGGTCAAAAGACGGATCTCTTGTAACTGTAAAGTCCATGTTTTGAGTCGGCCAGAGGCCTTTGTTGCGTGTCAGCCCCCCTTTGCTCTCCCCTCAGATTTCCTGTCGATCTCTACTGTGCTGTCTAATAAAGGCGAAAAGCCTCCTGAAAAAAATCTCAAAAATGAAAAACATTTCAGCTTATGTTTCTGTAAAGCATACGGTTAAGCATATGTCTTCTTCCAGCAGGATACCAGCACAATAATTTCAGCAAATGTTTTAATAATTGGGTTAAAGCTTGCTATGAAAGGAAAAAAAATGCCTTTGACAGCACATACTGTATCTCCTGTTTGAACTGAATGAACCATGATGGCAGAAATAAAATGTATGGGCAGGCAATGACAAAAAATTAAAAATAAAAATAAAAATGATATGAACTCTAGATACAAATAAATACCACAGATAGAAAATATAACAAAATATTTTGCTTAAAATCAGGTGTAATTACAAACATAAATACTTGATTATTTCTTCTAGTGATTATAGAGGCAGTACAGTGAATAACAAAGATGCTATGGTGCCTATTGGTGACTAGGAGTCTGTAGGAAGAAAAATAAAAGTCTGGAGGACACTTGCTTAATGACAATCATACACATCCATCACCACACACACTCATTGACATAAATGCATCCACTCTTTCAAAACAATCTAAACCTAATAACATACACTCTCACACACAAATTCATACTCTTTTCTCCAGACCACACATTCTTTTCCTTTCAGGCTGAGCAAGTCCCAAGTCTCTCTTCTCTTTCCATTCACGGGCATATTCACAAGTAATGTACAATTTGGAAGTGGGTATGGCTTCACTCTGTGAGGGATTCTGTGAATGACAGGAAAACAAGAAATCAGGACAGATCTGTAAATAAAACCCGTGGACAGTCAATTAAACTGTCCAAAGGCAGCAAAGAGTTCATTGTTTTTTGATTCAGTCATTCATTCATCTTCTACTGCTTATCCGTTTCCGGGCTATGGGGGTTGCTGGAGCCAATCTCAGCTCACATTGGGTGAGAGGGGGTTTGATTTAATGTTATTACTGAGGATCACGTGTCAAACTGATCCAGTAATGCCTTTAAATAAGTTTACCATCAACCCCATGACATCATTATTATTAAAAGAGAGTATATCCAAGCTGATTACATCAAAAGAACAAACCTGAGTATGATTTCTTGTGCAATCAGCCGCATACCTTCTTACACATCAACAGTTTTTTTTTTTTTCCACATAAACTATCAAAAACTCACCAATGAATCTCCCTGAGGTCAAAGTGGACATTGTAGTTTATTTTGAATCAGTCCCTCAATCACCTTAATGTGGTTATAAAGACTAAATAAAACACCAAAAGTGCCGCCATCTGAAAACAGTCAAATTCCCAATTCAACCCCATTTCTCATATATTTTCATATATACCCATCTACATGAGCTCCAGTCTACAACACATCAGAACACTGCCAGAAATCATCTGACCCAGAGCAAAACAAACACAGACAACAATCAAGCTGCTCATACCATCGATCAGGGGTGTTTTTTGTATCCAGTGTGGGTAGCTGGGTATCTGCGGGCAAGAGCACCTTCTGCTCTACGTCCTCCCCACCGTCAGGAAGGTCAAAATGGTCCTTTCCTTCCGCATCAGCCAAGAAAGGCTCAGAGTCTGGGTCGTATTCATAGGAGTAGTAGGACACCTCTGCCATGGATCCCTGCTCCTCTTCACCTGTAGAGTTCAAGTGTGGGATGACAAATACAAAGACAAATGGATAAGAGAGGATCTGTTGAGACCAGGCCCTAACAATATATCGGCATGTATTATATGATGATGTGGTGACAGCCATTTGATTTTGTAGCTAATAATTTAAGCACTGGGTGGCACACAGATTTAATATCCTGTACATCTTAAGGTCTTCAGCAGCAATACCCCATCAGTGACAGTAGGGGTCCTACCATACTTAAAATGTTGCACAGTTCCATAAGATGCTATTACAAAAGCAGCCTTTTTGGAAGAGGGCATGGCTTTTTAAAAAATATTTACCATAACATTTGCCCTTAAAATTCCTCTGCAATCGGATTTAGCTCTTTCAAAAGGTTGTGCAGCACATTAGACTCTGTAGTGAGTTCCAACACAAACAGAAAGATAATCTGAACAATTTGTAATTTGAGAAATTTAAACATGGTTAAAAAGGCAGTCCCAGCACGGGAAATAGATTCAGCTCAAATGAAGCCTCCTAGTCTGAATGCATTTCGCTGTATGTTGTCCTCTGCTACAAGTTCACTAATAAGACAAGTCTGCACAGGGAAGGTAATTCCAGAGCTGCAGCTTCCTCCACTGTTCCAGTGGAAACTGTCAGTTCCTTGGCACGACCCACCATCACCTATTACACCGCTGGTGCACTTAGCGGGCATGCCGTCAACATTGTAATGGTTTACAATGACTGTGTTTTTACAGCATTTTCAATCTCATCATCCCTGCGGGTATTTTATTGTAGGTGAGCGTGTGTGAGTCTGCGGGCATATTAACCATGTCATCGACCATGTTTGTGTGTACATGTGCATGCACACACACGCGCACAAGCACGCACACACACACACACACACACACACACTCAAACTTCCCTCCATCTGCGCTTTCAGAAAGTGGTCTCAGACTTTCAAACTCCACTGTACACACATATACACATATGTGTGGTGTGTATATGTGTGTGCACATAACAGCATTCCTCTAGTGAACGTGAAGCATTAGCCTTTGTAATAAGGAGACCTTTTACTGAGAGCAGCTTTGTGAGCTACTGGGAGCTGCAGGCTGGGAAACAAGTCAGTGCAGGCTGTGCCACATCACAAACACACACACAACCACACACACGCGCACACACACACACACACAACTCAGACATTCAC
This sequence comes from Remorina albescens, assembly GCA_034769265.1. Taxonomy (NCBI): domain Eukaryota; kingdom Metazoa; phylum Chordata; class Actinopteri; order Carangiformes; family Echeneidae; genus Remorina; species Remorina albescens. The sequence continues at coordinate 21,427,991 of CM068489.1, read as the reverse complement.
ATAGGCAGCCCTTTAATGTTTCATGTCATACCTCACACATTTCCACATACAATCTATGCACATTCAGTGTGCACTTACAGCACGGGCACTTCAGCAACTTGTGAATGACCACACTGCCTTTATTATGTTTCCATTTGCCAAATGTAACACAGCTACATCCTCCTTCCACACGCAGCCAAACATCCTATCAGGAATTCTCTGGCTGCCTATCTAGAAGTGGCAGCTGATCTAAGCTCATGGAACAGCAACAATTGAGCCTGCAGTGTGAAACCTACCCACCTATTTATCACAGCGATTGTAGACATGATGTGGTGGCAGGGGAATGTGTTGCCACACACTCCATCTACATCTCTGCTCGTCTCCTTTCCTGATCTCAACCCTTCTCCCTTTCAGCTCTTCCCTCTTCTTCCCTTTCTTCTTTCATCACGTCCCATTGGTGATCTGTCTCCCTTTTCTTGTTTACATCCCCCCACACATCCTTTCATCTCTTAGTTTTTCACTCTTTTTTCTTCCTGCACTATTGAACTCTCATTCTCCACCTGATTTTAAAAAAAAAAAAGCGCCACACACAATTTATTAAAAATATCTCTACATTTACATTAAACTGACACAGAAATTGAGATTAAACTAACATGGTTGCAGAAGCAGATTAGATTCCTTGGCTGCAGTGTTTAGACAGCAGATGTAATTTACAACATGTTCATATTAAAGCGAGTGAAGAAGTAAAAGCTCCTTAGTCCTGCCTCTGCTGCTGGGTACAGTTGGCCATAGCAGGCAGACAGAGGGAGGACTGGAGAGCAAAAGAGATGTAAAATGGAAAAAAGCCTGCAGAAACGTGTATGGGGGAAATGGTAGGCAATGCAAAGCTGTGCATGGTGAAAGGTGTGGTGGATGTTACCTGTGTGTACAGGCACTGAAGGCTGCTCGGTTTCCTGGTTTGCTCTTGGTTGCTTCTCCTCCACCGTGGTCTTCACTGGAAATACAAACACACACACACACATTTGATTATTCATGTTTATGTGACTACCCCGGCACCTAAAAGGGTTAAAAAAAAAAAAAAAAAAACCCTGTAATGAATTAAACAGAGTTTCAGTGTTGCATAATCTAAATACTGCCCACAAGCATTATCCACCCCACTGAGCAACACTTCTTGGCAAAACAACGATGTTCACTGAATGTCTCAACAGAAGCCTGCATTAAAATCTTTCCAAAAATAGCAGGGGCCAAACCACGGCCAGGGGGGCCATGTGTGGAAACAAATTATATCTTTTTCCTTTACAAAACGGCGGGGGAAATGGTGGCATGAATAACCCCCCCCCCCCCCCCCCCACACACACACACAGACACAACCATACACAAACAAACAAGGCTGAACAAAAATACAATTCTTTTGATAATCTACACAGCATGAACCACTTGGCACAAACTGAGGTCTTTTCCCACCATAGTTTTGTCTATGTCCTTTCCCAATCTGCTCCACAACATGAAGGCTCCTTTGTTGTTGGGCTGTGCGTCGGAAAGGAATGTGACAAGGATTTCAAAGGGCTGGACAAAAGCACTCTGTCATTTGGACAGAGCCCTGTAATACAGCAGAGAGCAAGCGAGGGGTGGGGGGTGAAGAGTGTGGTGGTGGTGGTGGGAGAAGGGGTGGGGTGGGGTGGAGGGGGGCAGCTCTCCTCAGAAAACTCATCCAGTAATCAGCTCAACACCTGAACAGCTGTTTCCACCACTCAGATCATGGCACACACAGATGAGCGCAGACACGAACAGACATACATACATACATACAGGTTCGTGGACACCATTACTGGTAGCAGAGTGCAGACAAACAATCCCCACTAAAAATACACAAGGTCACAAGAGTTCCTAAATACATACACTCACACAGACAAATGCGCTTTTCTCCTCAAATTAAAGTAAAAAGGTACAGAAGACGTCCAAGCTGTTCAAAAAAATAGGTTGATTTAAGAGTTGTTATTTCTGCATGCAAACTTACAATGACTTCTGCCACTGCGTCAATCTCTTCCACCGTCTCTTGGTGTACACCGCACATGCACTCACCCACCCACTTGTCAAGGACATGGTGAAGGATGAGTCATCTGACCATATTTTGCTTTACCACATCCCTGGAGACCACTGCCTATGGTTTTTGCACCACTCAACTCTCCAACGTGCATTCATCTTTGTAATGAAGGGTTTACACACTGCAACCCTGCTATAATATCCCTCTCTGTGTAATTGTCAACAGACTGTTCTTGCTGACACAGTCTGATCACATCCTGCAGTGACATTCTCAAGGTCCTGAGGAAGAGTTTCTCTTCTGTTTTTCCTTCCATATCGCACTAATGCCAGAGCATCATGGTCATCAAATCTGTCGGCCATAACGTCCAATCCCATTTAATGATGTCTTTCCCATAGAGCTAAATGTAGATGTCACTGTTCCAGATGAAGCTGAGTATGATGGGATTTTAAATGCTTAACTGGGCCATTCAGTGTGGAAGCATCAGCGTTTTGTTATATTTCTCTATGTTCACTCAAGTTTTTCTTTCAATTTCAAACGGTCTGTGGACACAGAATATGTGTGAGGACAATGTGCATGTTTCTAGTATCGACTTCTAACATCTGATTAGTCGATTGTTTTTCGAGACATATTTGAAACTATATGTGGATGGAGATGAAGGCGTAGACTGATGCTATAGTGGAAGCTGAATGGATTGAGACAGCAGACCCAGTGATGTCAGGTATTGTGCTGTCAGGTGAGGAGCTCTTACTGTGAGGACATTGGGACAGTGGAACCTGCTTGATGCGTGTCCCATTTCGACAGGCAAACACCTCCATCTGGCACTGGTTCTGGTAGAGCTGCCCGTCGGACCCACACACCGGCTCCCCATCGTAGCCGCAGTCCCGGTAGCAAGTGCAACGCTCAAACTGCTCCTCCTCCAGACAGCCAAAGACTTTATTGCACTGGTTTCCCTGCACAAAGCCTACACACAAAGCACACACACAAAAAAAGTACTAAGAGACTAAAGAAAAGGTGTCCACGCATTGTTAAGTGTTATGTAATCACTCACCTATCCACTGATTGGTTGAGCTCTCCACTTCATTACAAGTGGGTCCATCACACAGCTCCCGCGCTAGCAGACTGCTCTCGCTAACGTTGTAGAACCGGGTGGCCTCGAAGGCTGCACGACAAGCAGAGACCCACACCGGCACATTCACACATCCACACACACAAAACAATGATGACGCTCACCATAACTAGGTCATAAACTAAAAAATAAATAAATAAATAAATAAAATCTGCACACACACACAAAATATATATCTATATATAATATACATTGTTTTATATTATCGATTCTGATTCTGACAACTGGCAAGTTCAATGTCTACTCTTTACAGAGACTCCTTCATGTATTCATCAGAGGCACACCTGGTTCGTAGTAGTCATAGATCTTGACCGGAACAGGCGCCGTCTTGCCCACAATGTATTCCCTGACAGCTTGAAAGACCACACACGTCATGCACTGGCTGGGGATCTAAACAAAATACAAACGTGGATATTAACGTGGATATCACCCGAACACTCCCAACGTCGTGCAAACCTAAACTGATGAATATCTTTTTCCTCATCCCCCTTCACTACAGTAGGGTTTCACATGCACATACCCCCAACAGATGCAGCAGAGGCATTTGGATTAAACTTACCTCATCAAAGTAGAATAACACTTTTCTCCCACTGAGCTCATATCTCTTTAGACCCACTCTCTTATCCATCAGCAGCTGTGGAGGAAGACACAAGAGAATCATGCTCAGTACGTAGAAAAGCACACCAACAAACTTAAAACTGCTTTGTAGCTTTATACCTGAAGCTTTAAACTTGCCTTTGTCCTGGAATTAGTTTTGGAGTCTATGTGTTTTGTTAGTTTTTTTTTTTTTTTTTACTTTCATTATAAAACCAATATATCTATTTTTTTTTTTTTAGTTTCTAGCATTTCTTTCGCAAAACTGTTTTTCGCTGAACACATAATATGCCAACATCTTTATTTGATATGTAGATCAATCTAACACAATTTTAACAAACACTGAACATTACAGCGTTCATCAAAGGGTGAATTTACTGGGCGGCTGTATTAGACCAAATTAGCATTAACTAGCTGGACCTAATAAACTCTCAGCTGAGTGTATGAAGTAACCATGGACATGCACATGATCACTAATCAGCACCACAGTGGACTGGACAGCTCCACCTCCTGCTAATCAGGGTTTACTATTCACGGAGGATTGAGAATGAAATGTACAACGGAGAACCAAAACCTAAGTTGACTAGAGTAATTTCGGGTTAACAAGTCCTGATGGTCCCACAAGCAATTTGCACATGTTGACACTAAATAGCATCCCATTTCACACAATCCTGGACGTCAACTGTCATAAATCCCTTAATCCCAAAGGCGTATCTCCCTTCGCCTGAATATACAGTTCACTAGTGAAGTGTATCCAAACAAAACAAAACAAAGCTTTGTTGTACAGTGCCCTCACCACCTTGTCAGATTTCTCATGGTCTGGATTTGAATGTGCCCTGAGAGCCACAACTGGAATGCAAACGATATGCAATCTTCCATGAAGCGAAGGCCGGGTGGAAAATGTATAGGACACCAATCCCAGACTTGGCTGAGTTTGTATTAGTTGAAATTGACAAGGGGGTCACAACTTTCCTCCACGATAGTTTTTTTAGAGTTTTATACTGAGTGTGTTTCTGCTATTTTGTAACCCTTGTGAACAGAAGTAAAGTTGGTTTAGACCTCCTTGGTCGTTTCTAGTAAATATGAGGGTATGAATGAGTAATGAGGAGGCTGTTTACTGAAAATTTTGGTGTGTGCGCAGAAAGCCAGCAAAGTTAATTTTTCATTCTGTCAAAGGTGGTAGCCTTTGGACAGCAGGGGTTTATGAGGTGCACAGCCTGAGCTGGCGCCACTGAGACACACACTCACACACACACACACACACACACGCGTACGCACACACACATACACTCTCTCCCTCTCAAACACACACACATAGTATAGGTCTCTGTTTACAAAAGCATTGTTTGTTCAGATTGTCGATCTAGCTACTAAAAATTGCCAGTGAACTCTCAGAGCTCAAATTTTACACCCCTAGTGTGTTCTGGGTCGTTAAGCAAAGCTCATTATATTGGGTGATAAGCCACAGCTGTGGTGGCTCCCAGTCAGTCATTGGGCTAATCATTCATGACTACAGCATCCATGAAAGCAACTAGACATGACTGTAGAAGCCAAGCTTGCCACCATAAATTGAGGAATGCAAGTGGCGGTTGGGCAGGCAGCAGTAAAACTCCAAGGGAGGCCAGCAGGGGTGTAAACTGAGCTTATTAGCCACTACAACTCCCATCAGCTTCCACTCACACACTCACAGCAGCAAGTGTGCGCGCGTATGTGTGTGCGTGTTTAACATCTCCCCAGGTAAGCAGAGAGGTGGCCCTTTTAGAGGAGGATGCCTGCAGATTAAGACACTATATATGTCTGATAATGAGGAACAAGCTTCTAAAGGGTGGCAGGGAGCCGACCTGGATCCGGCCCTCACATTTACCACCTCTCTGTCACTCCCCACCAGCATGGATGTTTCTCATTCACTCATATATCCAATCAACGCTATTCCTTTAATTCAGCCCTCTTTCTATTGTAAACTATACAGGTTCTCTCTCAGCCTGTACCTCATGAGGCCCACCAATGAGGCCAGTCTGTTTTGTTGTAGGCCCAGAGAGGCCTGATGACCTCTGACCTTAAGACTTGTAACTCCTCAGGGCCTGAGCTGACTGATCTTTCTCTGATCATACCTAAAAAAATGCCATAAAAAGGGACCCTCATCGTAACAACCACTTTTGTGACCACAAATGTTCAAACACGTGCACACGCATAAAGATATAAATGAAAGTGTGCAGCTGCATGCAAAACACACACGCCTTAAATGGTGTGTCCATTTAAAGGAGGTTGCCAGGTATCGCACCAAACAACAACTTTAACAACAATGAAGGGAATGTTAGGAAAACACTTGACTCTTTCCTGCTCCAACATACTTCAAAACACCTTCTGCTCCACCCCAGGAATAATGTCCATATCCGAAGTGTGTGTGTGTTTGTTTACGCACGTGTGAACATGTACACTTGCGCCTGGAGTCAGATAAATTCCATGACGCACTGCTTCTCGTCAAATTGTCTCCAGATGTCGATGCATCTGTCTGTCTTTCAACCTGTCTTACTTGACAATCTGCCCTGCCAGTCTTACTGTCACCCAGTCAGTATTTCAAAAACAATATTTAATGGTTGTTATGAATCTCTGTATGTCCATGAGGATATACAGTCTGTAAACCTTTGTGTCTGTAAAGTCTGTAAAGTCTGTAAAGAGTGTGCTTGCTTATTTATGAGATTACCTACCCTTTCTAGACTTTCCAAATCTGCTTGGAAACCAGAAATCATGGGAACTTCTATGACGGCCATGTTGGATGAGCCTGAGTGAAGCCACCTAGCCAGAGATTGGAGGGTTGGAAAGAAGATGGTATACTGTGAGCAGCAGAGCTGTGCCTACAGGCCTCCATCTTTATTTGTACGGTGTGTTCTACCTGGCACAAACTTCCAAAGAGATGTGGAAGTCCAATTTGTCCTGGTGGGCTGCCGGGTCATCATCATCGATGGGTGCCCGCCGCTTACGGTTGAGCTCAGAGCGGTTGTCAGCACGGCTCCTGGAGCGAGAGGATGGATGACGGGAAGACGAGGGGGAGGAGGGGGGCTGCAGGTGTCGCTCCTGAAAAGGCTCTTTCAGATCCACTCTGAGCTGGAAGGCTGGCTTGGACACCGGGTCGGGTACGTTGTAAGACACATCAATCTACAAACACATGAAGAGCAGAAGGAGCGTTGAATTTGAAAACGATATCCACTAAATTGGGACTTTGATTTCGAAAAAATAGAGGAGCCTCTGGGTAAAAAGGAAAAACAAACACAGATGGCCAGACTAATTGTACTCAGCAATAGAACGACATTTTCCACAACACCAACTTAGATAGGACTGTCCAATTCCTGCTGAGTTAACTTTTACTTTCACGGTCCCGGTCGCTTTTTGGTTTGGAACCCCTGTATGGTTAAATTATTTTAGCCATTCTGGTGGCACGTCTGTCTGGGCTGTTGGTGCCACATTTTGTTCCAGACTGAAACACTGTAATTACGATTTTGCAGAATCGCCATTAAATTTTGTTCATGCATTCATGGTCCTCAGACTACTGACTGCCCTGATTCACCACCTTTTCCTTTAGCACCACTTGCAGGTTGCCAATTCTGGCTTTTAGTTAAATATCTCAACACCTGGTGATTGGAATAACATAAACATTGGCTCAAACATTCATGGCCTACAGGGGATGAATCGTACAAGCTTTGGTGACTGATTTTTCTTGTAATGCCACCACAAATGCTTGGCATTGTATGGTTGCAAATAATTTATTATAACATTAATTTCCCTTTGTAATTAGAAAATGATGCCCTTGGGTATTTGCAAAGTTTCCTATCAGTTTTTCATTTGTCCTTTGAGATTATTACTAATCACAAGCAGTCACCTAGTGAAGGCCCGATACAGAAAAATAGAGCTGATGGTTTGTTACAATCTTTGCTATCAAAGCAGTTCTTAATTTCTTTGCCAAATATTTGGTGTGAGGAAGGCTACAGGAAGCTATTTCATAAAATAATATTTTTGTACAAAGAAACAAAATTAATTAAATAACTTCTTGACAGCTGGGTGAAAGACACAGGTTTTGGCATCAAAGATTGGCAACAAACTACTTAGAGTTCAAATATTTAGGACCTCCGGCCTTGAAAAGATGAGGAAAACAGGAAAAAAAAAGGCTTAGGCACCACTTTAAAGCATAAACCACAAATCATATTCAGTGGACACAAGACATGCATTCAGCAGACTACTATTTCAGCCTGAGGACAACTCACTGCTTTGACGCTCTTTTTAATCTCACAGAGGATTATTGCTGCCAGAACTGTACAAATTCTGAATAAATCATTCAGAGGGGTTTGAATCCTTTGCAAATCTACTCAATAATAATCCCGAGGCGCAGGACGTATACTCATCACATACAGTCTGTCTACAAACCCACACACGGACAGCTCTCTTTGATAGCCCCGCTGTTGTATTTCATTAGAGCCCAGGTGCTGCTGGCCCCAGGGTCTGTCAGAGATGTGTGTTGACACACAAAGAGGTGTGGATGGAGGGAGCAAGGTGTGAAGAGAGAAATCATGTTTGTGTGTGAGAAACTCGTTACGGAGGATGTTTCAGGCACCGCGTGTTGCGAGACAACATCCTCTGTTCTATTTGGCTCTGCCTCAGTCAATTCAAGCCATATCTCACATTTAGGTTTCTGAAGACAGGACTGTGAACGCTTAACTTTGATCAAGCATGCTTTTCCATTTATGCCTTGTTTGGTTTTAAAGCAAACACTCAAAAATGGGCGATAAGAAGAGAGGAGAGAGAGTTTCATCCAACAAGGAGGAAAAATGAGTCCCACTGTTTATGAAAAGGGGTTTTTGTTTGTCTGCGACATGGTAGAAGTAAACAGCATCCTGTCCAGGGGACCACAGGAATCAGCAGGAATGATCAACACATTCCAAGACAACTGGCTAAACTTTACCAGATTATTCCAATTTACAAGGGAGGAATTTGGGTATTATGAGGTGACAGCAAATTACTCTCCCCTGCTGGGCGATTCTCGCTGTGAGCCAGCGAGAAAGAAGCATAACATCACAGTTCCTTTTGGGTGCGGCCATGTTTGTTTGCGTGAGTTTGTCCGTGTACTTCTGCAATACCTGCATGAGACAGCAGCCCTCTCCTTTGGCGCTCACAAAAAGGCCTGTGGGGATACTGGGGATCTGGAAAAAAAAAAGAGAGGGAGAGAGAGAGACAGAAGAAAGAGAAGGAACAAACAAAGTCAGAGGGGGCAAGGAGAGGTGAGTGAGTCATTTATCAAGTGAATGAATGCTGTAGGCTGCTGCGCTGCCACTGGTGCTTCCCTGGCTACTAACCAGCAGGGCTTAATTGCCCCCAATTAAGCTGACACCACTAATCACAGCAGAGGAACATGCCAGGCAGAGAGAACATACTTCACTCTCACCTGAACCGCTCTTAGCTTATGGACCACTTTTACACACACTGCAGTGCTGACCTAGCACCCCGGTGCCCTGGCAAAGAGTTGGTTTGTGCACATGCTGTCAAGTTTGTAATATGTAGGCAAAGAGGCCAATAAAACACAGTTATTAAATCAGCAGGCCAGCTAGGTGCTTTTGGGAAATCCAGCTTGGTTTAGTTTGGCAGCCTGAGAAGGTTCTGGCTACTAAACATCTGGATATGAAACCAGAGATTAATGTACTGCAGTGTGGCTCTGGTGCATAGTGGCTCATCAATCATTGTTATGTAAGGGAAAAGTTTCTAAATTGCATTAAAGTGCAAGAGTTTCACTTGAGGGAAATGTCTTTTCTGAAGAAGCAGATGCCACTGGTAGAATTTTCAATGACTCCTGATGAAGTGTTGTCAGCCTCAGCAAATTGGTGTAGCTCATCTGCATACTAAAACAACGAGGAGCAGCAAATTACTTATACTGGTTACCTTGGCACTCTGAAGGAGTTTCTTGTTGTCCCTGTTGAGTTCAAATGTCTCCTGGAAGTCGAGGTTGGTGGAGGCCAGTGAGATGGTGAGGTTGACCCCTCCCACGTAGGACAGGATGGCATACTCTGACAGAGCCTGCAGAGCCACGCATGTGTCCTGGCACGGCGGGTTTAAGAGAAGTCAACCTTTCATCTTGTGCTGCTACAAGTGTTCAATTCAAGAGAGAGGAGAGGCCGGAGCAAACAGGGCTACCTGTGTGGAGGAGAAGCCACCCAAGGCATTCCTTTGCTGGGAGAGCCATTTGACCACAGGCAAGGCAGAGGCCACATCCCCGAGGAGGGTGTAGGTCAGAAGACCGTAGGCTGTCATCTCCACCTCCGCTGACACCACTGTGTAAAAAAACAACTCATGGTGAAAAATTCTTATTCAGACTTTTTATTGAATATCAGGTATTTCCAACTGAGAGGTAATATTGATGGGTTTACAGAATACCTGACTGAGAGAGACCATCACTGAAGCCCATGAAAGTGTCCTCATCCGTCATAGTGCTGCCTGTCAGACTCCAGTGGGTGAGTCCATCTTCAGAGACAAACAGGCAGTTTGAGGCAGAGAGGGTGCGAGGGGAACATCATGTATCATATGACTCACTGTGTCATTATCCTAATTGTCTGAATCTTTCAGCAACTATGCAGCAACAAAAGCCCCGTCCCTTTATTGTGCTTGGCAAATAAAACTGTTGTGATCAACTGAGAACATTTTTGTGTTCCCCTCAACCCAGTTGAAGCTGCAGAAACTTGCAGAAAGTTTCTGTCACGAGGAAAAGAGGGAACTGGCCAAAGGAAACCAACAGTGAGATAAGAAAAAGAAAGGAAAAGGGCGGAGTGACTCTGTTCTATATCGTCTGTCTGACTGCTCACTCTAGCTGTGAGCAGCTTTAGAGCTGGAGACTGATTGAAAATACCTGATCAAAGAAATGAGCCATATTTCTACATTGCTGTTTACTCTCACAGTGATCTTTTAAAATGTCGCATTAGTCTTGTTATTAGACACCACTTTTATTCTTTGCTTGTCACCTTTTCATTCATCTGTTGTCCCATACTTAGCTCTGGATGGATGAGCCTCGGGTGGCTTGTTAATCATGTTGCTCTCACTGATGAGAGTGGCAGTACCTTGAGTGATGGCCATGTGGTTGAGCCGTCGCAAAGCCAGCGGGGCGTAAGGGCTGCGGAGCAGAGCCAAGGCGTACGCAGACAGGGCCGTGGTGTACGGGTCATCTGCAGAGTAGGTGTTGCTCTCCAGGAAATCCTTGGCTTTGGCCACCGCCACCTTCTCTTCCTGGATCGGATGGGACAGCATGTAAAACAAACACAGATGTGGCAGCGGCCGAAATCAACAGCTTATGAGACGTGTCAGCGCTGGACTGACTTTCATATTCTGTGGAATACTAACTGGTTAAAATAATAAAACATCAATCAATAAACTTACAGTTTGCTTTGTTTAGAATGCGCCAATCGGCGCATAAATAAAAGCGCTGAAAAGACTGTTCATTTTGTTATTTCTTAGCTTTGCTCCATTTGCACAATACAGGCCGGTACTGAGTTCAGGAGAATGTTTACACTGGGAAAATTAGGACTTCTGTAAAAAGACAGCAAATGTACTAAAATTGCCAAATTGTTGATTGTGTTGTGTTGACAGACGATGTGCTGCAACACAAGACAACTGAAATAAAGCAGTGTTGGCTGATATAGCCGGAGACTGAACAGTACTGTGACGGCTCCATGGACAGTTTGGATTAATCAAAAGCAAAAATAAATTACTGCTACACAAAGGCTGTCAACATTATGACAACCCGATGAGCCAATTATAACATAATGTCTCTCATTTATTGCGCAGAAGTGACTTTTTCCTTTTACTTTTTTTTTTTAAATCTGCAGCACCAATTTACTGTAATTTCACCTCAGGGATCATCACATGAGCCTTTTACTTGACCATTGGCATACCTTTTTCAAACACACACATTCACTGTCTCTGTCATTGTTCAGCTGTTTAGGGGGCTACCCTCTCCAACCTCACAACCATCTCCTCTGCTCAGACAGTTATTCAATAAACATTCATTTTGACCATTAAAAAGTTGAGAGTTGACTTTCATCTCATGCAGATGTGACCTCCCCTGTCATCCACGAGATGATAGGCCTCCAGAGCCACTCACTGTAATTGCAGCAGTCATCTTTTAATTAAGTGAAATTGGAGGGGGGGTGGATGGAGGTTCTGCTTTGATGTGAAGGATACCTTTTCAGTTTTTATCAGCTGTAAAAGGGACAGATTCTCAGAAGAGGCCCTTTGGGATAGATAGCAGAGGATATGAGGAGAGACAGATGGATGGAGGGGAGCCAAGGAAAGGAAATGCTAAATAAAGAGTCAAATATGTGGACAAATTGAGAGCGAAGACAAAAACAATCAGATGTTTAGTGGCTTTTATGTTGCAGGAATTTCCAAAACAAGCTTGGAATAACTGAACACAATTTTTTTAGAAACTTTTGCCTGCACGGTGCAAAAATTAAATCATTACAAATGGCTATTAGCAGGCGAGTAAAGGAAAAAAAAAAATCAAGCCAAAACAGAAAGAAAAGTAAATAGACAAGGGGAAAAGCAGAAAGGATGAAGAGAGGAATGCATCCTAGTTGTGTATGAGGGAACCTGATTGTTTCTACATGTCAAGTTTAATCATTTGGTGTAATCCGAAATATGATTGGATATTAGATTAGCAGCACTGGGGCATAACAAATGAGTAGGCCGACTGCCAAAACATCCGTCTTCACAGATATTAGGAATGCAGCGATATGTCCACACACGACTGAGGCTGGTAGGAGTATGTTGAAGTGCTAGCAGGTAGCACACTGTGTGTTGTTCTAAAGAGACTTTCTCTGCTAACCAGCTGAAATTGTACATCGAGTTTTATAGCACTGCATCTAGTGTCGATGTCACATAAGTCAAAATTGAACATTTCAATTAGACCCCCTCCCCATGGGTTTAAGTGCTGACAGCTCAACTATAAGGAGTGGCTGTGGTATGAGGGTTAGGGTAGACTGCTTACCTCTGTGGTTATCCCCGTCTCCAAGAGGGCTGCAACCACATAAGCTGTAAGTGAGATCTTCCCATGGATCCCTCCCTGTAGAACAAACACACATGTTAGCTTTCATAAATCATACCGATCTCCATCTCTATTATTCACAGATATTCACAGATGTCTGAGGAAAATTCAATCCAAGCATTCATCTCATTAAATCACGCAAATTCTGAAACATCCAGCCCTGGAAGAAGGTATCTCCGTAAACACCTCAGCCTTCACTTGGCTTGAGTGTAAATATTTGGTCCGTTGGAGGTCTGACAGTGTAAAATTAGGTTTTACATGACACGCCACACACTGAAAACAGAAGAAACATACAAAGGGACTTCGACATATAGAATAAGGTTAAAGAGCCATAGCAGTACCAACCTGTCCGGTCCAATCCATGTTGTCATTGTCTCAGAGGAAGCTAATTCCTCCTCTCCTCCATGACCTTTTGCTTTTAACCCCATCCTCACCCCTTTTCACTTACACACAGGCCTACCTGAAGGTCTTTGTTGAGGATGCGTCCCATGGCAGGAAAGGAGCCGTCATCCCGCTGGTGTTTAATGAGCCAGGACTTGGCTGCTCGCAGCTCCTCAGGGTCAATGAAGATGAAACCTCTCGACTGAGCGAAGGACTTCAGCACAAATGCTGTCAACCTAGAAGAAGGAGATATGGAGGGGATGCAGATGGGTGAGGGGAAGGAGATAAGAGAGGTTATCAAAGATTCTTTAAAAAATGTGGCAGCACATCCGGAAAAATAGTTAACCATCAAGAGTGTGAAATTAACAATGAGCAGTTTTTCAACCCATCACAGTCTTTCAGTCTGTCAACAAAGATGAGGGGGGGCTGAGAGCGAACAGTTTAGATGGCGGGATGTTTTTGTCAAGAGGGCTGGTATGTATAGACGGATCTGATGAAATAGGAAAAAAAAAAAGAAAGGAAGTGAGGAGATGGGTGCGGCAGGGTTTGATCACCGCTACAGGATGCGGCAGCTGTACTCTTGAGAATGTGAAATCTCACACAGGCCAATCAAGTATGTTTCTGCATGTGAGCTGGAGATTCCCCAAAAGCATTCCCCAACTTATACAAACATGGATCCCGGGGAGGAAGGTTGTGAATCTGGCTGGCCTGGGAGTGCAACTGAAAGTTTATGAGCCATGGTTTTAGTGGGCCGCGGCGGAGAAGGACCGAGGGGAATCAGCGAGGAAGGCCAAGGTCATCCCCGGGGGACACGGCTGAGCTAATAAACACACACTCATCCATAAACAACAGACCTCCTGGTCGTGGTCGAAAAGCTGCAGTCTTTGAACAACAAGTCCTCAGTGACAGCGAAACATTCCACCACAGCACTCCTGACTACAAGCGAGTTAAAAGATGAGGCAAGCTGCTTACCATTAAAAGACAGAAACACGAGATATAAACGAAAAAAAAACAAAACAAACAGGTCACGCTGTGGTTTCTCAACGCAGCTCACGAGTGAGAGGCCGATCCAAGTGAGAGTACCAGGGGAGATGAGTGGGGAAAAAAGAACTTTGCTCTCATAAAGCAAAACATTAAATCTTCCCTGGGTGAAACCTGGATGTTATTCCTCCCTGGAGACACAAACAGGGATGGAGCCGCAAGCCTGTTAGAATTTTTATAATGTTAAGTAATATTGTGTCACAGGCTTTAAAACGGGCCCCAAGGAAAGGTACTGGAAAGTGTAAATATGATTTAGTCTGTGGAAGGAAGGAAGCACTAGATACACTCACTTCCACCACTCTGCCTTTGGCTGGGCTCACCCTCCTCTGAACCCCCCACCCCCATCCCACCTCCTCCACTTTTTCTTTCTCCCGTTTTCTTACTTCTCACTCCGGGATCCTTTTCTGAGCTCAACATAACCAGCTCCTCACTTCAAAGGGTCGATCTGAAGTACTTTTTTTTTTTTTTTAAAGAGACAATACATGGATGTGCTCCATGATAAAGCCGAGGTTGATAAGCTTAAAGGGGAATGTTATGAGTTGGACTTGGGGAAGTGTTTCTGACTCCCGTTTGCGTCGGGAGGGGGGCGGGGGGGCGGTTTGTCTGCATTCAACTACCGAAACGTTGCTGAAGTGTTGTTTGAGAAAGCACCCAGAGGTATATTACTTAAACCGGATTACGACAACATATTACTACCAGGGGGTTAGAGTTTGGGATGACATCATGGATCAGGTGCTACTTCTGCTACTATTGAAAACCAGACTGGGGAAATAAAATCAAGACTGTTAGCAAATGTCTGTCTGTGTCTGATCATGTCTCTATTAGCTGGATATGTGAATATAACAACTGAGTAATTTCACAGTGTCAAATGGCTACAGAGCCAAAATAAAGCAGAAGAAATACAGAAACTTCATCTTTCAAGTTTGGCTCAGGACTGAAAATAGATATTAAGCAAATGCTGCAATAGATATCAGTTCTTTCAATCTCCGGTATTCAGCCCCTCAACCCTGCTAACGCTGTCAGATCAGTCTTTGGGCAGACAAAAATGCCATGCCAGCCTCAACATGTAGAGCCAAGGCGTGACACTTAAGAAAAAATTATATATATATATATATATATACACTGCCCCACTCTTAAAGTATACAAGGAAAGAGCTGACTTTTGACAGGTTTGTTAAAAAGATTTTTTTAGTTCAATAGGAGGGAGATTAGAAGGTATTCTTCAGACTTAGCTTAAGTTTTGTTGTTTTTACCCTTAATTCCAACTTTAAGTTTGGAATTAAGGGTAAAATAAGTGTTGGGGAATAAACATTATCAATGAAAGGCACAACAGTATGATCACATGTGCAAATAAGCAGTTTTTATTCTAGTTAATGTAACAGGAGCCAGGACAGAGCGGTGACTCTAACCTCCATTGTCTCTCTGCTTCTGAATCCCATTAAGTCAGCGAACTTTCAGCCCACTCTGTACCGTGTTAACAGCCTTTAGCAGCAGAGATGGCCAGCATTACACACCAAACAATTGCTGGCAGGCCTTGTTATTATACTCTAACCTTTCAACACATCTTGTCAATTTCCTCTCAGATACATTTTTACAAGCTGGAATACATTAACACTGCATTACGGGAGCTTTTAAGAAGGCGGTAAATACGCTGCTCCACTTCTGAACTCTGGAGCCAAAACAAAAGCTGAGCTTGTTTTGGATGCAAACATGTTGCTGATGGATTCATAAAGTGTCTGATGCAGGTTTACTGAAGGTTCACCATCTGTGTCGTGCCCACAACCCACACTTGTTGCCTCGGGCGCCAAGGAAAATTCCAAACCACTGCTTGTTACATCCTCATATCCTCTCGCAGTCATCGAGGGGAAGAGTTCAAGGTTTCCATGGCAGTTTAATGTTACCAATTACACCCAGGTAGTGAGTCGTTACGAGGCAGGCACCAAATCTTTTCACAATTTTCTAGGTCATGTCCAAAACATGCAGAGAGCCATTCGGTGATGTGGCTCCAGACAAGTTATAACCGTGTCTCCAATAGCAGCATTAAGAGCTTGTCTGTGGGGCCAAAGCAGCATGGGTCCACTCAGGGTGACGGATATGAACCCTGATTTACTGCAAATAAATCTTGACAGCTTCGCTGACCTCGGGGATCCAATTATGCAATTTGTTTATAATTCTCTGTTGTTTATGTAACCTGCTGTTTCACTGTGTTAGCTCTATTAAATCTCATAATACCCACCTGAAGTCATAAATCAACCAGAGGTATCCACATTGTGCATGGGCCTCAAAATGCAAGTGGCAGAGCTCCCCATTGAGAGCACTGATTCCAATTTTATAAATATTATGAGATGATTCCGTCTGCCTGCCGACCTCCAGAGGCCATAAACATGAAATTAAAACTCACATGCAATTTAAATACACTAACAGGAAAAGATTCATTTGAGCACAGTGTACTGAGACGCTGATAAAATAAAAATTAATTGCTTTGGCAAGCAATCTGTGTTCCAGTTAAAGCTGAAGAATGTGGCAACAGCTAAGCGTATTTTGGCTGGTATGAGCAGTATAAACTATACCCCCAAAATGCCTTACCACATACTGCCAGAGGAATCCCTCTCTCCGAACGCACTGTAGGATCCATCCTGCCGTTTGTAGGTCAGTTGTCTCTGGTAGCCTGGATGAGGGAGACAGTGGGAGAGTACAGTACAAACTTTTACAGAGCATGCAAAGTTTGTAGCAAATCCAACTGAACAGTTTTTTGTTTTTTTTTTCAAACCATCATTGCAAATATTTGGTCAGAGAAACGGACTAAAAAAGGCAACGTCAAAAGGCATTCCTAAGGATTCTTACACACTGTATGTAATGGTACAAATATACACAGGCTGCAAGAAGGACAGATGATATATTGAGAGTAAACCAAACAGCAACTTCCTGGCATGAAAAAGGAAGCCAACACGAGGTGCCAAAAACTGCACCGTTTTGGTCTGTATGGCCTTTTCCCTCCTTCATGGTGACTGTCAGTTTTTATGGAAGTCAGACATATCAATTTCATCAAGGCTTAAGGTCGCACACAGTTTAAGGCTTCATGACTGCTCTTCAGAAATCCCTGATGTAACAGAGGCTACATCCATTTTTATGTTCAGTGTATGCATTAAAAAGAATTTCAAATAAAATTGGATTTAATGTTCTATCACAGCATTCGGGTTTTAAAGAAGGGTATTTCTTTTGTCACGTGACCTTTGAAGCTCAGGCTGAGAAACCCAGAAGCAACAAGGTGAGTGTGATTCTTGGCAAAATTTTACAGGTGATGCAAAGACCAGCAGAAATCAGCACTTCAGTAGGTGCAGCTGACCTGACCCTGAAATGCTCTTTGACCATTCAGTTGTTTAAGTACAAACACGCAATGACCTACATGCAAATGATGTGAAGCACAGTTTAATTTTACCAACGAGAGCTGTCTCTGAATACATGAACGAAAATACCAAGTTTGCTTTGACATGCCCTTGTTGTCGTTGTTGCGGACAAGATGAGGCACTTTGCATTACTCATTGTGATTACGCAATGACAACAGAGATTCAATTCAAAGGTGTCCAGCGGCTCCATGAAAGAGTGTGATTTCAGCAAAACCCACACATAGAATTATTACCACAGTTTTTTCTGGTATTTTATAGAGCTCAGTTGCTGAATTCCCACTTTTTTGAGCAGTCCATTCTGTCAGTATGGTTATTTCCAATGTCACTACTTTGCCAAACTGATCAAAGCACATGAACAGCCCTGCAGGGTGGCCTGCCTCTTGTATACCACACAAGGAGATGTGTAGGGGGCGATTCTGAAGGGACAGTGGGTTAAGTGGAGAAAATGGAGGAGGCTGAGGAAAGACAGGTCTGGGTAACAGCTAAAAACTTCCACCGTCATGTTCCAATCCATGATCCACAGTACTAAATGCCAGATTCCTCTGTCAAGAAATCCACAATTCCACAAACAAAATCCATTAACCATGGTAAACTTCACCTCAATGGCTTCCAGAAAACCCAACAAGAGCACACAACTTTTTTTTGTGTGTCTTTACAGCAATTAGAAAAATATTCCTTCCTCTCACCATGAAACCACTTTATGGAAAGCCAAGCGAAAAGGGGTTTAACTCATTGAGATTAATTGACGCCCTTGTTTCCTCTGCTTAAACAGCTGCTAGCTAACCGGAGATCCATGGGGATTTGGGGAATCCGGTACATCTTTGGATGAACATATCATCTGTTATCTCAGACAGGTGAAATCTGTGCCAAGAAAATATCTTTAACTTAGTGTAGAAAATTTGGATCACTGATTTAGGTTTATCCAGAAGAACTAGGATGGTAGTTCATATGAATTGAGAGCTTCTGATTTATAATAAATATACATCTTTATATTTACATTTTGAACATTTTTCTGGAAATAATATATGTGTGAACAATTAGACGAACCAATCACTTAAAGAGAGATTAAAATTATAAGTATCAACCAAATCCAAAGTCTTACAGTAGAGACTGAAGTATAGATAAAGCAGAAAGTATTTTTAACCCTTATGAAGGAGATCAGCTTTTAACCCACCAGGATAAATTTGCACTTAAAGTAGGTCTAAGGTTATGGTGTACTATGAAAAGCGTTTCTTTACCTTGCAGCAGGTAGTCAGTTGCTTCGTTCTCAACCTCAGGGCTGAGTTGTCTGGTCTTCTGTAGGTATTTCAGAACAAAGACATTTGGTGCAAAGTGGATCATGTTCTGCTCCCCACATCCAAATGGCAATCGTAACAGCTTGTCCAGGTTATTAAGAGTCGGGCCCATGACATCCCCTGATAAAGATACACAGATACACACATTAAGTTATTACACACTGCACAATGTACTGAATTTTCCCTACACTCAAATAAAAGCTTAGCAGAGCCAAGTTATTACAGCTACAGGTAGCTATCTGATGGATAGAATAAATAAGTAATAATACCAATCATAAATGCTGTGGCTCTTTCTGATCCAGGCACCATGTTGTGAGGGACTCCCAGCGTGAAGGCTTCATTGTGGTTCTCATCAGAGTCTTCCTTCCTCCAGATTTTAAATTCTCCAACCGAGCCCCAGCCTGTAGAGAAGCCTATGTGGCGCACCTGGATGGACAAACAAACTATTATTCAAAATTATCTCTGAAAAAAAAAAATTGCAGCAACTAGTAAGTATGTAAAATTGTCGCAAAAGAGTCAAACCTGTCCGGGGAATTGGCCCGCCCAGTGGAGGATCACCGACTCATTGGAGGGATGTAAACCATGTCCTACCTGGAGAGAGTAGTGCAGACGGGACTATGAAAAGCACATTCGTAATTAACACGCCTTCATCTGGGTTTTGTTTACAGACAGTCAACAAGATAGCATTATGAATCAGTGAGCCCACTTTAGAAAGCAAGTGGTGCTGTTTTTGGACTCCCTCAGACCGAGCACTAATAATGTCCCTCTGCCAAGTGTTAATGACGCCAGTGTGATTCACTCACCTCCCACACACAATCACAAACACAAACATACAAACAGACCCATGTAGAGAGCATTTTCTCCCTGGTACTGGAGTTTAACTTCATAATCACATTAAACCAAAGACCATGCATGGCCAAGCCCCACAGCTCATTAACCCTAAAATGCCATCGTCACTAAGAAAATAAATGAATTCTATTGGGCTGTAATGTGCAGTGCTCTTCTGCGGGCTTTTAATTGCTGCCTTTGGTGAGTGGTGCAAAGCTAATGCCAGGGCTGGGGCCGGGAGGCAGCGTGCCAGCCAGCGAGGGCCATTCGAGCACCAGGCCATGGATCAACGAGTGTCCTCAGTGACATCAGCCCGTTAAGCGTGACCTTACCGGAAGGCACGCCAGTAAAAGTGGCGCCAGTCCTCCTAACACACAGACCCCATAGCCTGCTGAGTCTTTTTCACCCTCCTCTTTCTCAGTCAGAGCGCCCACTCACGATCCAAACACACATTTGTTCATGCTGTTGGTGCAGGATTTCAGGGTTTTACATTTCAGGGAAAAGAAATTCCTTCTTGAATTCCCTCATCTCCTCACCTGCACCACACCTCCCTTCCAACTGATCCAGAAGCTGCGGAACTCATCCCAGGAGAGGATGCCTGGTGTGGACGCACTGACCAGGGGATCGCCCATCTTGCCCAAGGAGATCCAGGAGCGAGTGTTTTGCCTCCCCCCAAGTACGATCTCTAGCATCTCTGCGCTGTCGTGGGGGCTGGCAGAGAGAGCAAAATGGGCATCGTTGTGGGTCTTCACTGCAACCTGGAACTGGTTCATCCTGGCCGGCTTTTTCACATATTGATACTCATATTTGTTGGGAGTGGAAATGTGGATCCTCTCTGACAGTGGAAATACAAAATACACTCAGGCACTTAGGTCAGTAACATTCATCACATCAGTAGTACAATGAGAAGAAAATGAGTCTGCACTGACCATTTGGACAGAAGAAAACACTGTAGGTGTATTCTCTGGGCAGGCCTTCTGGCTGCAAGGAGGAAGATGTCATCGGAAACACAGAAGAAAAGACAAACAGCAGCACAATAAGAAACAAAAGGAGGAGATAGAATTTTATCCCAATAAAATTGTACCTTTATTTTAAATAATGACAGTATGATAAAGAAAAATTCCCCGATAAGACGTGTTGATGCATATCAGCTCTCGTACCTCCACCAGGACGGTCCTGCGAACATAGTCCAGGCCAGTTGGGATCCTTCTTTCATCCACATCGTTGCTTGTTTTCCCCGTCTGGAGTCCATCGGAGCAACAGCTTGGTTCACTATAGGCAATGGCCCGAGCTACCGGGCAGCAGAGAACAAAAATCAATGTACAGTGTTTGTGAGCACCACAACAAGCCGGTCAAAACCTCCCCTGACGAAAACACGGTTGGCAGTGTTACTGAAAAATTCTTGACACAAGTGAGTCTTCAGTCTCAAGGAGACTGTCGTACCAGCAGTGGTTGTAGTAGTACAAGTCATAAAAATTTTCTCATATTTAGGGTTTTGAAGAAAACACGATCGTGTGTTTGTGAAGTTACAAATCTTTTATACCTCTCAGCCATCATCACTCATAACATACATTACACAGGACAGGCATGTCTGTAAGAGGACTCCCAGTTCTCTTGCTGAGGAGCACATTGGAAATGTGGTCCTGTGCCAGTGGCGTCTCTTTGTGTGTGTGTACTGAGAGGGAAACACAAGGGGCCAGGGGACTAGGAGTGGGGCCGTGGGGGGCCCATTGACCGCCAGTGACCTGCAAACTCATCAACATGCCACACTGTGTCACAGCACAGCCCTGGTTCGCTCCCCCACTGCTGGCCTGCTTTGTTCTCACATGCGCTCTGGAGGGGACTGTTTGTAACTCCGGGTGGGTGACCAGATCACACACAGCTCGGCTCCTTGGCCAGCACAGCTCTCCTGAGTCAAAGGCTTGTCTTTTTGTGAGGCATCACACCGAGGGGGCCGTCAGCCTGGTCAAAGTGGCTAACTACTGAAGAATTCAAATGATGCTATTTTCATCATTAAGAGGCATTGTGTAATAATAATCTTACTTCATTGTGTTACATAGAGAGAAGATGTTTAATTCTGAACAGAAAATTAGCACATTGATAATCAAAAATATTTCAAAACTATTTATGGTTTCCTTGTTGAAAAATAATGGCCAAAGAGAGGAATATACTCTTTAGAAAAAATAATAACAACAAAAGCAAAATGCAGAAATGCGGCAGGCAGTGATTGATTTGACTGTAGTCTGCAGATACCTGTGATGTTAGCAGATCCCAGCTCAGTGAAGGACAGTACAATGGATGTGGGGGTCGCCTCACCGGGTGCCACACACTTCTTCCTGGTTAGGTGGTGCCTTCCAGGATGGCCAACAAACTTAATGCCTTTTGGAACTGATACTTTAACATGAACCTGTGAGAGGAGAGGAGGAGGGGGAAACAAATCAGTGGCAATCGATCTCCTCTGACAAGCTCACGGTGACATCATTTCTGCCAGGCACGCCCCTCCCTCATATAGCGTGTTCCACTCAAAGCTCCGAAAGCAAGGGAGAATTTTTTAAATCACATTGTGAATTTTCCATGCTGACTGACTCATGCTTCTCGAGCTCCCCGAAGGATTAAGTTCCACTCATCGTCCAATTTTCACAGAGGGCTCTGAAATGCAGAGGGATCTTTTAACTGTTCTTTATCCACACGCCACAAGTCGTAAATAATGCGGCAGAAAATATAAGAATCACATGTTGCTGGGTTTGACATCAAAGCAAAGGGCTACTCTGGTTTGCATATTCACCTAACATGACATCAGGGCAGCACACGCAAAGGCCATTTAACAGGCTCATAGGCAAACATCATGATGTCATCAGTGTGGAGCGCAGGATGGACCCATTTAAGGCTGGGACGGAGCTCACAGCGCTCTTCAAAGTGAGTGCTGAAACATACTTCTGGGCAAATCCCACATCTTCACAGCAAAAACCTGCCCCTCCTTTAGACCCTTTTCCCAAACTCTCCTACCTACAGTTACTCCATAACGTTCCTTGGCTTTTTTAATCACACGGTTTTGACCAAAGATGTTTTAATAAATAGCAGGAATTTTAAAAATAACTTCACACTGACTGCATGTTTTGGACCATCCGCTATACAGCACATGCTTTTAGCACCTGGAAGATGCTCTCTGTGATCCACAGTCCTCATTACAAACCCTTTTTCACTTGACTTAAACCTATTTGAAATATTGTTTTAATGATGGAGTTGATGTTTGTATGGATTTTACTGTCTTAATATCACAGTTCCACCTCTCCGCGTTGTAATCTTACCACTACTAGAACTACTGCTGCTTCTGTCTGCTCTGTTAATGTATTTGTATCGACCCTGGAATAGGGCTCCCTCCTCTGTTGCTTTTACTGATGATCCTCCGCTTTTCCTTATCCGAATCAGAGGCCTGAGAATAGGCAAAGCAGTATGTTGTCTTTCCAAATACTCTTTTATCACGCACTCATGTCAGTACACCATTTAATTCCTGACCTGATCTTAACACAGACATTTAGAAAGGAGAACATTTTCAGTTTATGTGTTCTACAACTTCTGCTCCTGACCCAGGAAAGCTCTAGGCTGATGTTTCTCAATATAACTCTTGTGACGCATCACGAGTGCCTAATAGCTTCTATTCACTTGACCGCTGAGAGGATTCACTACGAACAGACCAAAAACACTGTAACGCAAACAGAGTTTAACACTATCCTGCCAGATGGGAGCCACATGTTACAAGTCTCCTACCCAACTAGGTATACTGATGCTAGGAACATCAATGCCTGTCGTTATTCATAATGGACACAATACTGATTCGAAACATGTTAAGTCCAGTTGTGGGTTATTGGGGCGATTGGATGTCCACCCTGAATCTGGCTCTGCTAAAGGTGTCTTCTTCTTAAAAGGAACTTTATCCTTTACACTGCTTGCTGTTTGCTGGACTGTTTGGACTCAGTAAACGTTATTAGAATCAGAAGGTCAGTATCTATTTCTATTTGGAAGGTGTCTTGAGGTAACTTCTTTTGCTTTACAAATACAAATTGACTTGTCTTGACTTGGCAGCTATGGTCTCTTCCCTTTAAGGATATAACTTGGTGGCTTTGTTTGTGAAGGCCAGAGTCTTAATGCACATTTACTTTGGGAAAGTAAGCAGTTGTGCTTCCTGTCCATTTGGCCCCTCGTGTATCATCCTACCTCAGAACATGTTGGCAGGTAGTTGTAGACAGTGAGAGGGACTTTGGTCTGCTCCCCTCTGATTAAGCTGTAGGGCAACGTGAAGTCAACAAAGAAGGGCTTGAAGGTCCGAAGCTCCGCTCTCTTGGCTAAGCCCAGCCCCTTCTCCTCAGACAGGCCGACAGCTTCTGTCACCCAAGTTGTGATGGAATCTGGCACATCGAGCCGCAACTCAGCTTCCCCAGTTTCAGAGCTGTTGGTGACACATTTTAAGATACAGATGTGAGTGGTAGTGAAGTAAAGAGAGGAGTTCAGCATCCTTTCATGGTTTTTATTTAACAGTGAAAAGGCATGCACTACAAAGAAGGGCTTGAGGAAACATTGTAGATTACTTTTATGTCGGCAACACCTGTGTCAACACCAACACCTGCACCAGAGTAACTACAGCAAACACTGGATAGGTGTGAGGGACGGTCAGGTGTTGACCCAATCTGGTTCTTTGAATGAACGGGCTGAGATCATTATTGGCAGCACATATTCCATGTTGGCCTTGGCAAACGGTCACAGGGCATAATAAACTTGAAAAACTGCATGTACCCCCACTCCTTTTGATCAAGGTTGCCCAAAATCCACTTTAATAGACTTTTAAGGGAAATCAGAGCTTTGGACTTCACAGGAAATTAGGCAGCGCTGAAGTCCCATCCAAAGGAATCAAGCATATGGAAATCTATGGGCAACTCATTTATATTGGCTGAAAATGAATAGAAGGAGCTGTTGAGAAAGCAACATCCCGTTCCAAGATCGCCCAATTTAAATGAGGCATATTCACACCCACGGGGGGAGAAACTTTGGATGCAGCTGTATGATGTATCATCTGTCTTCTGGCATGCAGATTTACTAGCACCTTTCCTCTCCTCTCCCATTCCTCTCCTCTTCCATCAGTCTGTCATCTCGTCTTCACTCAGCACTCATTCTTTTCACCGTCCTTCCTATCTTTTCTTCTAGTCTGTTAATCTATATCTCCTTTTATTAAACGTACAATCATTCTTCCAGGGTTGCTTTTGGGTTTGTTTGTTTTTTTCCCATGTATTCTTCTCTACTTTTGTCTTGACCTCTTTTCCATCTCTGCTTTCCAAATGTTTTCCAATTGCGAGTGTAAATCCCATGTAAGTGTAGACAGTGTGGTGCACCTCACATATGTAGCCACAGGCACGCAACATACATACGCACCAGTGAAATATTTATATAAAGATTTAAATACCTGACGTTGAGACAGTGCCACACCCAAGTCTCTGGGAAAAATGTGCGCCTTCGCTTCTCTGCTCTACAACGAAAACACAAGCTGACATCAATAAAGGGCCTCAGCTGCTCACAATAAAACAACACCATAATTGGAAAATGTATTATCCTGAATTCCACACTGACGTCCCTGTGAATCATGTTATGTGTTTAATGTTCATCTCTTGAATGAGAAGTATGTGACATTGAAGACATCCTCCTTAAATGTGAACTGACTAAAAACTCAGTTCTTGGATTATGCTCTTCTCTCCTCACCTGCTGCTCAATTTGGAGACCTTATTTAACCCAGAACATGACAAATATTGCAATGTGCGTTACTATTGTGTTTTTTATTGTTGGGATCATGAAGTAATTATTGTTTTCTTGCGGGCTTGGCTGTTTTCTGAAAAGTTCATGCCCATATAACTGTGTGTGGTCCCATCGAAGATCACAGTAAACTCAACAACTGAACACCCAATACATAAACACGAATAACTGAGCAATAGAAGACGCAATATCCAACCCAGTTTAGTTAAACTTCAGTAAGATGTATTTAACTTTTTTGCATCTGATAACTTGTTTTAGTCAGATTATCTTAATTAGAGTGAAAAAAAAAAGAACCTTTACCTTTTTTAACTTTTTGGGCTTTTATATCTAGTACAAACATTTTTCAAAAACCCATAACAACTGTGGAACAGAACAATACTTGGTTTCTCTGTAGTTGGTCATTTACCTGGTTGCGGGACGAGAATGCATGGCAGCCACTAAAGTGGAGGTGTGTGGCTGAAAAGCAGGGACGGCCTCGTCTGTGTACATGCCTCCGCTCTGCCGGTGGTTTAAACTCACCATATCTGTCATTACAACCAGCCCGGATTCCTGTGTGAAACATACAGGGAGATAAACACATACAAACACACACACAAAGATTTTTTTTTCTATCCTTGCACATTCAGTCTACGCCCTTTAACTTATACGTGCTCTCACTGTAAAAGCGAAGCGTGCATCCTTGGTGATGTCCCAGTGCCACGGAAACACAGAAGAGCGCCTGCGTCTCTTTGATGACAGGCCGGGCCACCAGAAGTGCCCATCATCTTTAGGAATACCGAAGGCATCTGAAACATCAAAATCCGCCAGCTCTTTGAAAACCTGCACAGAGGAGAGAGACACACAGTTACATAGTTATACACACATAGGCTGTTCAGAGGTACATCTACTAACCAGTGACTGAACATATCAAAAACAAAAGGCTCTATTAGTAAAAGTGAAGTTCATTTTGATGAACTCCTATTCTTTTAGGATAAACTATAAATCCAACCAACCTTGTCAGGACTGAGCTGGAAGTCAGGCTTTAACAGATAAAGACTCTTATCCACAGTGGCCACACAAACACAGGAGCCCCTCTCTCCCTGGACACGCAGGGTCACTGGGTCCCCTGGCATGGACTCGTTGCTTGACAGAGAAACAGATACCTGCAATCCAGCCGGCAGAAGATACACTATGGATATTTGCAAAAAATACAATTCAAAAGACCAATGTGCCTTTTCAAAAGTAGGACTACTGCTCACTTTTTTTTTTTTTTTAACAGTTTCATGATTTATTTTGGATTTGTTAATCACTCTTTTGCCTACTGTGTGTCAGAAAATAGTGACAATAGTGACTTCACAGAATTTCCCAGGGACCAAAGGAATTATACTAAACAAACAAAGGCTACAAATCCCCATATTTAAAAAGCTGAGACCAGATAACTGCATTTTTTGCCTGTTCAATTATTAAAATTGTTGCCATTTAATTCTGTCAATCAAACAGATTTAGTTCAGCACTAGTTGGCAGTATTTCCTGACAGATGCCAAAGAGGCAATTTGTGTGTCATTTGGAACAACATCAATTCAGTAGTGCTGAGTAGTGTGATATGGTGGGAAACAACAAATGGAGAGTGGAAAACTTTGAAAGAGGAGGGATGGTGAGAGTCAACTTTAAACTTTCACACGTCAAAAGTGTTTTTCAGTAACACACAGTCACAAATTAGTCCTGTTAATCGGTTCCGCTGCCCTCCTTTCACCACTCCGTAACCTGTCATCCTCTCCTGTCACGACCCCACTCATTTGCCTGCGGCCCACATTGCCTCTGTCTCATCATGCCCTCACAGCCCCCCTCCTCTGACACACAGACACACACACACACACACACACACACACACACACAGTGTTGTAATGGCATACCGCGGAGCTGTAAATACTTCTGGGAGTTAACTCCACCTAATGCAGGCAGGAACTGGGGATCTCTCCCAGGCCAACACAGCTGTTTGTTTACACACATTACACTGTGAACAGAGCTGGTGCATGCATACATGCACTCAGCTCCACAATGTATACACAGCAATTTCCCCAGTTATTTAATGAATATAATCCAGTGCACGACAAAAAACTTCAAGTGTATAACCAGTGATATGTGTTTTGGAGCCTGCCACTAGTTATCATGAGTTTAACATCTCAGTCTATGTGGACATACAGATCAAATACTTATATCTGGATCAGCTTGATGGACAATCTGTTTCCAAACCTGGTTCTCGAAATCAGGCTGAATAGGGATTTGCAGGCTGTCTGTGACACCCTCGCCATTTTCCCTCACGTAGTAGACCAGCAGATGGCTGAGAGGCGCCATGCTGTGACTGACGGGGAAATGTAGATAAGTCACACAGCTGTCCATCTCAGCCTGGGAGGAGGAGCCAGCAGCACCTGGCAGGGTAATGTGAGGGTACAGAAAGGTGATTGGAGTGGGATCATCTTCATGAGACTATCTGGCATCGCCAATGCTGAGAGCGCTCACCGGAAGCAGGAGGAGGTAGGTGGGTGGTGTGAATGTTTTTGTCAAAGGTTACTGCCGCCCTTTTTCCTCGGTGTGAGGCTGTCAGGTTGGCTGGCTGCTGGCCTGAAAGGATGATGTTCCCCCTGGACGTCAACTCGTAGTGCAGCGTGAAGTTGCAGGGACACGTGGATTTGAGAGCCACTTCTGCCTCTTGGCCAATCTATACACAGGAAGATACAAATATTCTGTTAGAATTATTTTATCACTGATACATGTCAAAAAGTTAGAACCTTAAATAAACACAACAACTAAAGGCAATAATGATGCTCAAAATCAGAGGACAGCATTTACCTTTAGTGCAGATGTGAGGCTCTGGATCTGGATATGACACCTACTGGGAGAGTACCAGCTACTGATGGACAGATAGCTGGGTAGGTACTGGTCACCTACTGCCTTTCCATTAATAGATGTCACCTTGGTCTGTGTCAAACAAAGAGAAAACATTCTGAGGCTTCATAATATTTTCTTTTAATTACTTTCTCACTTCAAACTGTTTATATTACATAAATCTAGGAACTGCTGCCACTACAACCACTGACCTCTAGCCAGACGTACTGGGCAGCAGTGGGGATGGACGGGATCTCAAAAGTGGCCTGGCCATCTTTAGAGATAAGTTCACTGGTGTAGACGTTGTCCTTGGGGGTCAGCTCTGCCTTAACACGCACCCTCACCCCATCAGCTGGGCTCCCGTCTGGATAGGTAACGTCAATCTACAGGTAAGTGTTAAGAGTAGGTGGGAGAAAGATAAGAAACAGACGAACAGTTTATCTTCTTCTGTTATCTGACGAATAATGAAGCAAGTTAAAGGGCCTCACCTTCCCTTTGTAAGGAAGACCGGGCTTGAACTGTTTGCGTGTATCTTTGGAGTACTTGATGTCGATGAGCTGTTTGTGGACGGGCGTTGAATCGTCGAAGGTGGTTTGCCTGCTTCCGTCTATGCTGGTCACTGATGCCCAAATGCTCACCGTGCCCCTGAAGTGATCCGCCACATCCAGCGGCATCATGTCTTTGACACATAGACTGAAGTTAGCAGAGCCTTTGATCTGAGGAGAGAGGAAGATTTGGTCATGACAATCTTGCTTCAAAACCGGACTCCAGTAAACAGGAACAGGAGCATTAAGGTTAACCACGGAATAAATAAGCTGACCTCCATGTTTTTGATCACAGGATGGCCCATCTCATGACGGTAGTAGCCGACTCCATTCACTGTCATGTTCACTGTCAGCTTCCCCATCACTGGTTTTCCAAAGGTATACCTGTACATCATTAAGTTCAATGAAAGTAGATTTAATAATTTTAAAAAATGCTACAGAGCTACAGGTAAAATCACTGTTTGGATGATTAGACTGTACAAACAGTGACTTTAGTTTGATTTATTGTATCCTGAAGCCTGAGTGACTTACCTGGCCCTGACAGTGGCCTGCTCACATGAGTTCAGGTCACGGACGTAACGTGGTGGATCTATCACCAACTCAAACTTGGGCATCACTGTGATGGAGGCACCAGAAAGACATTACATACAATGACATTTTCATTCGACCTGTTACTGGCTGCTGATGCTTAAAGTTCTTCTATTAAGCAAAAGCTAAATAAATAAAAACACACAGAACATCAGCATATCATTTATAGATGAGTGAAATGCAACCGAGGGCAGATAAACTGGAAAAAACTAAAACTAAGTACGTTGTCTCACGTGTCTCTCACCATATTTCTGCACTTCAAACGACTTGTTATAGGTGTGGCCCTGCACCTCCACGAAGATAAACCACTCTCCAAACATCGGTTGGTCAGACAGAGGGAAGCTCATGTTCACAACCCCTGTAAGAGAGTGACAACTAGTTAACACATTCAGTGCCTGCGTGCAGGTAGTCAAATTGGAAAGAGTATTTTCTCTATCGCGACGATGTCACATAGAGAAACACTGTAAACATATAGCCAACACAAAGATGCTGCAAAAATACTCCAGAGGTTGTGCGGCTTACCACAGCAGGCAGATTTGAGACCCTTCCACTGGACCATCCTGGATCCTCTTGGATCCTGAAATGTCAAACAAGGAGATTGATAACACTTCTTTGGAGTGCTGAACTGTGCCAGTTGCACATCTTTATATTGCCATTACACAACACCACATACACATTTATTCTTATGATTGTTGATTCAGGTCTAACAGCTCTGGAAGTGAGCTTGACTGTCAAATGTCTTTTTACAACTGTTCTTTGGGCAGCAACAGATGTAGGTAAAATGGCATGAGTGAAAAAAGAGAAGCAGCAGCTTGTTATTTGACCTTCAGACATCTCAGTATCAGAGAAGAGAGACAATAAATGAGGGAGGTCAGCGAGTACAGGAGGGAGACACTGTATGTGGGTGGTGGGGTAGAGGGGGGTCTGTCAAAGAAAAGAGAAGAGAAGAAAAGAAGAAGAGAAGAGAAGAGAAGAAGAGAAGAGGTTCCTTTCATGTTGTTTATCCTTGCACTGTTCCACAGAGCACCCTGTTATCTAGGTGAGCTGCCTTGATTTCTGCTCTGTAATCTCCAGCCAGACTGGGAACTAAAATTGCCACTGTCCCCTCCAGGACGTGGCTCTGCCAACCCTGGGTGGTCCTGCCAGCCTCCACTCACCAAAACATACGCCTCAATCTGCAAAAAAAAAAAAAAAAAGGGAAAAAGACAAGTATAAGATGTTATGAATAAAAAAGAAACAAACTGTAATGCCCAGAGAGGATCCTCTCCTCCTTCCCAGGGCTTCACCCTCCATCCACTCCTTACTTATCCAACAATCATCCATCTGTGAAAGTGAATACTGCCCTTTACCAGCAGCAGACCTTTATAGCTGCAAACATCAATAAACCATCTGTCCACACAGTTGCACAGTATATTTGGAGCCATTGCTAACATTCCAAGAGAAATGACTCTGGCTCTGCTTCTGTAAATAAGTGACTGTACGTTTCTCTGCACTCAGGGAAGGCTACGTTTCTCCTCTCCATCGCACCAATCAGAGCACAGAGAATGTAGGTTTGTGCTGAATATTATGTTGTCCTGTGATATTGGAGCATCAGCCAAATGATGCATCAACAGCATTCAGAGTTAGAGATTTTTACCGCATATCCATTTTTCATACAAATTGTTATTAACTTGTTGGGCCGTTCGCCGTGATTGGTGCATAATGAGTGCAGTGCTTTTGGATGCGTGTGCTATTTTCAGAACATAATTTTTCATTTACCTTGTCAGTTACAGGCCTCAGGTCAGGAGTGACTGTGTAGACATTAATCAGCACTGTAGACAGGAAAAAAACAAAATAAAAAACCACATTACTGTAAAATACAGCCGCTGCTCCTTTTTGTGGAAAGGAGCAAGTTGAGGTAGTTCAGGTATGTGATAAGGATGCCACCAGGGCATCTCCATAGGGAGGTGCTCCTGGCACGTCCAACTGGGAGGAGACCTCGGGGCAGACCCAGGACCAGGTGGAGAGATTACATCTCCTCACTGGCCTGGGAGCGCCTCAGGATCCCCCATTCAGAGTTAGCCGAGGTTGCCAGGGGAAAAAGGAAGTCTGGGGTTCCTTGCTAAAGGTGCTACCCCCACGACCCGACTTTGGATGAGCGTTTGAAGATGGATGGATAGATGGACAGCAGCTTATAGCCTTTGATTGAAAACTAGTATCTTGCTTACCCTGTTTAGATCAATAAAGTTAATACAAAAAAATGTATATCCAAGTGAAGACATGGCATAAATCTATGGCAATCTTTAGATTGGTTTTGATTGTCTGAGTCCAATTCAAAGAAAAACAAAGAAACATAAAAAATCAGCCTCAAATCTCTGCATTTCTGTGCAGCGAATAACTGATTAACTACCAGGTGCACTATGAGGGAACCTTTATGCTTGGGTTTGTAGACAGGCTTGTCCGTCTGGATGAAGACAGCCGTGCCCTTGCTCTCTACTGTGACGGTGGTGTAGTTGTGGAAGATGTAGCCTCCTTCTGTGAGGTGACGGTTCCCCCACACCTTCAGATGGGCCTGGCCTCTTAGCCCAGAGGGAACCTGGTGGCGCATACATACACAGATAGACAGGCAGAGGAAAGGAGGGAAATGTTTACTTTAAACTGTTGTGGTGACACACAAGCTGTCATTTTCCATTTTCATCTATCAATCCAAAATGTTTTTTCTGTCGCACAAGCTGAAGTACAACAAAAGAGCAATATTTAAAGAGGGGAGGAAGATGCCAAGCTATAACACTGCACACTACACATGACTGTATTTCACGAGAATGAGGGTGGAGGTTACAGGGAGGGAGGAGCAGGCAAAAGAGAGAGAGAGAGAGAGAGAGAGAGAGGGAGAATATTGCATACTAGATTGATCTATTCCAGCCTTCGGGGGCGGCGGACCATACATGCACGTCAACAGCTGTTGCATATTATATTGAGGCTGTTACCTTATTCCCATTGAATGAGCAGAGACAGATGTTGCATTGCAAATAATGTTAGTGTTGATTTGCATGTTGCCTGAGGAATGTGCACTCAACGGACAAGAGGTTCTCACTACTGTGCAGCTGTCACTGCTAAACAGCGCTGTGCTTTTTAAACGTGTGTGGAAAGCAGCATGCACTCACTGTAGGACACTGCCAACTAAGTTACACAGACAGACTCACCTTTAGTTTGATGGTTCCTTTGTCTAAAACAGAAACAACGAGATCAGTTCATGTGGGAAATTTCAACATAGCTTGCCACACAAGTAGAAATCTCTTATCTCTTATAATACTATTAATATTTAGTGAAGCTACTGCACTGTGGCCGACTCTCCCTGGAGGTTCTCACCGTGTGTTAGCACGACATCCAGCTGCAACCTGTCTCCATGCCACTCTGAGGCAGAGCTAGTACCATCTATTAAGAGTGCTGTCAAACAAATCACACACTGTTTATACTAAGTGGCTAGTGGGATGGGCTGAAGTGATGCCTCCCATCATAGATAATGTCTATGAAAACTCAGGCTGGTCAGGAGCACGCAGCCGGGGCAGAGGTCAACTATACTCACGCTGTGTGTGTTCTTCAATCTATATGTACGTTTCTTGGCTGCATCCCTGCCTGTGTGATCTTCACCTCCTTTAAATACGTCACGCAGACTGAGGTATAGCCTCGATCTATTTGTTAGTGCGAGGTTTTGGTCCCCACCAAAAGTAATGCATTGTGCCGGTGTAACCTTAGCTTCAGAGTGTGTCCTCACCGAGCACCGAGCTGTGGCTGTGGGCCACCGTCTGTCCTTTCACCGACAGCTGCACCTGGACACGGGTTTCTGCTTTTGCATTGAAGATGGTTACGCTCACGCTTTCCTCCACACCTGCTCGAAACACCGAGGGTGCAGCAACCAAATAACCCCTGAAAGGAGAGCGGAGGGAGGAGAAACAGAGAGAGGGGGAAGGAGAACCGGTGGCAGGAGATTCAGGAAAGGTCAAGGGTCAGAGAGGGGAGTGTGACATGAAGAGGAATATGGATAAACATGTATTTCCTCACAGTTCGGTTGGTGGAGGCAAATCCTCATTAACATCACTAACCATTCCTGACTGTAAGTGCATACGACACACATTATTATACAAGCGAATGAAGCATAAGTTCCCTTTACCTTGTCACTTTCTCCCTGACCCACACACGTACACGCATACACAACAACTTGCATATACAAAAAGGGACGTGCCACGTGGACTTGCGCAGCGAGATCAGGTTTAATTGCAGCGGTTACCAGGGACACGGTACCTGTTGGCCAATGAGCTTTGTGCTCAAGTGTTTTCTTTGGGTGGTCTGGCACCTCTGACAGAACCTTGGCGTCTGTTTAGAAAAATAACGACTGAGATTCCACACAGTCACTCTGACATTTAATTGAGGGAAGGAGCCCGTCACGGAGGTCACAGAGCAAAGGTCATTCTTTGATGATTACAATCAGTCTGAGGGTTAAAAAAAAAGAAAGAAAGGGGAAAAAAGCGCAATTTAAAGTTTTATTTGGATGAAAGAATATCACCCTGTAGCACAGAGGGACAATATCTCTCAGGGGAGAATAACAGGACCTCTAGTTAGCAAACAGCATGGACGCAGAGGTATGTTTGTCAGGGTTGTGCGAAGCAGATAATAAAAGTGCCCATCAAATGATGTGTACTGATTGAGCATCATTAAGTTACATCTATTATTTGTGAGTATGTGTTGCAGCCTACCTGAAGCATTCTAAGTCTATATTGTCTTTGTGTTTGACGAATTCAGTCCACTCATTCCAACTCTAGTTCTTTAGGCAAATAGGCCTGTTCACTCCCTGAAAACACAACTGAAGATCACACAAATTAGGAGTGAGCAAAGCCTCAAGCACAAACCCAATTGCATGCCTGAGAGAAAGATCAGGTGGTTGGTATTACAGAACTACTGCATTACAGCCAGAGGCAACTGCAGTTCCTGAGAGAGAAAGTCATGAGAAAATCCCCTGGAAAATAAGGCTTCGGGAGAGGGAAGATAATACGAGGAAATTGACTCTGTGCGTTTGATCTACAGTGAGTTTAACCAGCTCTTGGATGAGCCTGGATCAGGTGGGGGAGACTGTGCTTATTTCAGTCACATGGCTTGATGTTCTCAAGTTCTGTCCTCAGCTGAGAGCTGGTCAGTGCCTGAGCAGGATTTGTGTTCTCCTTTGTAGGTGAAGTCCTTTACTGCCAGATCTTTTTAAGATCAGTCACATGGTTTTATTTTCTAAGCCATTTTGCTTTTTGCCTAAAAACTCACCCTGAGCCGAGAGCAGCTCAATACAAGACCACAATATAACCTGAGTCTGTAAATCAAGCCTGTACTTGTCAGTAATCTGGTCATTTGTGTTTATTTTCTACATTGAGCTACATTCCTTAACTCCCCTCCACACCCCCTAACAACTTGTTTACAACTCCTCACTATTAACACTGAACTCTCAAGTTCAGGATTTAACAAACAGTTGGCAGGATCCAGGCTGATGGCACGGCTGAGCTAAAAGTCCATTTTACCCTTTTATTCCCTCTGGCTCTGGAGAATCACAGTGAATGAAACATGGCACTTTCCAAATCCTCAAATCCATCAGAAATAGTTGTCATCATCAAGTCCTGAGCAATCACAACACCAAGGGCAGCACATGTTTCCCCTCAGTGTATCACTCTGTGCAACTGCTCACAAGCCCAATAACACAATTTTGTTGTTGGAAGTGTGGACAAAGTGTTGTTAAAGCAGGCTGTAATGGCAAATATAAGACAGTGACAGATGAGGACAGATGCTTCATGCAGTAACAGTGAGACACACAACAATGACCAAGATGCTTCCTGCGTTAAAGAAAAGGAGAACACAGCCATGACAGAGTGAAAAATAAATATTTTCCTGAAGTGAATCTCTGGAAGAGCGCATCGGGGACGCCTGTAGTATAAAGCTGTGCACCACATGCAACTTTTTTTTTGGCTACTTACTGTCTTTCTTGCGCATAACTTCTGCTCACGTTGCAGATCAGCAAAGTCCATGAAAAGCTCAAAGCTGTCAGAGACAACCGCAACATTGTGGCCTTTAGTCACCGAGGTACTGCGGGATATCGGCTCTCTCTCCTCAGAAGGAGGCAGGAACTTTTGACTCTGATGAAAAGATAAATGAAAGTTCAAGAGTCTGCGCCCCCCCCACCCCCCTTTTTCTCAGACTATCTATCCATTGAAGTTTGGTTGGCGTGATTGGTGCGCAAGATCTTCGTCCGGGAGCAACAAAGATCTACTTTTTCTAATAATCATCCCACTTCGCCAGATCCAGTTCCGAGCAAACCGTATGTGTGCGAATGTGTGTGTGTGTTTTGTTTTGTTGTTGTTGTTGTTATTGTTGGGTTTTTTTTTTCTTTTAGAGCCCAGAGTAGACGGACAGTCCTCTCCCATGTGCCTTCACCCGCCCCGGTACCGTTCTCTCATATTTCAGCATTACAAATTGTGAGCGTCCTCCCACTCCAGCGCGCAAAAAAAAAAAAAAGTCACTGTAAAGAAATGTTTGACATGTACAATCCGTGCAACTCTCGCTTCCCAGCTTCTTCCCGATCTCCTGAAAGCTCCTCAGGAAGCAGCAGCAGAGAGCCAGCAGACGATCAGCCGCGTCAGGCAGCGATTCATTCATCCCCGACGTCTCCTCTCTGCTGCCGCCCAGGGCAGCACCAGTCCCGGCCACTTCCAGATATCTGCACGTCTCATAGTTTTGGATCCAGTTGATATCTAAATAGAGTCACCTGAGGCGAGTGGTTACGTTTGTGTTTCCGCAAAACTGCTAAAACCCCCTTTGAAGATCTTAACAAAAGAAAATCTAAATCACCTGAAGCAGGATTTTCTCTCGTTTAGTCTGTTTTTGTGGTAGTTTGAATGCGCTGACATCCTGTCCAGATATCTGCTGCCCTCATGTGGTGAATGGGCTTAAATGCACCGTGAAATTACAGGCCAAGATCTTTCTCTTTTAGATAACAAAATTTATTGAAATGTCACTGAGGTACAACATTTATGGGGATAAAAAAAACACTGCACAGGAGATTTTCCAGCAAGCTTCCTGAAGTACTGTTTAAAAGAACATAACAAGTAAACAATAACAACACAAAAACAATTCACATCTTAAAGTCATTCAGATATTTCAAGTGCCTGACAGAGCCTACAAGCACATCCAAGACCAAGAGAAACTTTTTCTACACCCCCCCCCCCCCCCAACACTGACCCTAATCCCTATTCTTGAAAATGTGCAATCTGAAGCATTTCATTTGTCAAATTTACTGGCTTTGGGAACACTCTTGAAACTCAAATCCAACAAGGTGTCAAGAGTGGAACAATGAAAACACTTAACATAACAGTTGCTCTGCTTAAGTGTGTAAAGTCTTTAAATCCATGTAGCTGCACTTTGACATCCCTGTGGAGGGAGCTAACCAACAGTTCCCCAACAAAGCATTGCTTTTATTACTAATGAACGAATCTCAGACGTAACCGTGAATGATACTTGCGACAGTGAGGTCTTTCTGTTTCTCGGCTACAACGTTGTGATACAGTTTACAGTGCAGTTTCCCTTGTTCAGGCTCTGTGAAAGCAGCTTTGGAGAAAAGTACATGGTTGCCCTGGTTAACCTCCAGTCCATAAGCCTGACAGAGCTGGGCCGTAAGTGATGTGTCCAAGGACATGAGCTGAGCCAGTCTGTCAAGGGGGAAGCGGCAGTTGCGGTTGCTGTAACCGTGGCTGAATATCAGCAGCAGATCTCTACGACATGGCACAAGGTGCCGATGGAGCGCACAACACTGCAGGAAATTCAACCTCTGAGCCAGTCGGAGTAATCGTACAGGATTTCGCTCCAGAAAAGCCCGGTTGATTGACAGAGCGAGCCTAATGGCAGGGCTGCTGCGGAGCCGCTCAGGGAGGTCCATGACGTGCTGTGTGGCACGAGATGAACCTGGAAGATATGAGGACAGACAAACTATCAAACATGGAAAAATTATCAGCTTTCTTGAAAGAAGTTATGAAATTGCTCTACACAAATACATGAATAATATACAACCTCTTCTTCCCTTATGTGACAAACACTAACTGGTTCGACACTTTGCCTCTACTTTTTCAACACTGCTTCACATTAAAAACATGCTTCATTAATGTAATCATATATAATCATATATATTTAATTATTATCAGTGGGAACTAACCCAAGTTGTAAAGAAGACCAAGAGCCTGAAACTCTTCCTGGTTTGCATGCAGCTCCGTTCCTGTTGTGTAGCAATCCAACAGCCAGCTTAGATTCTCCTGTAGGTGTGTGTCATTAATGCGTGGGTCGTAGAGCCGTAGCGGTTCACCACAGAGACGATAAGAGGCATAGATGAGGAAGCGCACTGTCTGCTCTAAAATGGCCACACAGTCTGATCCTGTCACCCTCTGGATGATCATGTCCTGCTTCACACCACGCAGCCGATCAAAAACAAAGTTGTACACCTAAAAAGATAAGGATAACTTTAGTAAAAAGGTTCTTTTTTCCAAGTTAAAGTTTTTTACATCAATGATTTTAACTTCAAAATTCTTCCTCAGTCAGTCACAAATGTAATTGCATAAATACTACTAGCCTCAGTCCAAGGATAAAGACTGGAGGAGGCAGCGATGCCATCAATAAGGTAACACACAGTCTTCCGCAGGACAGCAGGTGGTCGGAGTTCTTTGGGGTTTGTTGAGTCTTTCCCAGCCGCTGGCCTGGAGTACTCTTTGACAGCACGCAAGGGGTCTCCCTTGGGTCGTCGATTTCTTTCTGTGCCCCCCAACATCTCAAAACGGTGAAGGCGGTTTTGTGTCTCACGGACCTGAAGCTCATGAGCGGGGCACATGGTCTGGCAGATCCCCCTGGGCAGGGTGTCTTTCTCCTGTTGCTTATGTCTTTCATCCTCATCCAGTGGTTTCACCTGTACTTTGTCTTTGCCTCGCCATTGCTCCTGGTTCCTGTGCCTCCACTCTCTGTCTGTTGGGGCATCCCTCCTCTGTGAGTGAGAGCTGGTTGAACAATAAATAAAGTTGAGGTTTAACAAGATGAAATCTACATTATTAGAAGTAAACACAAGAGCAGCTGGCCTTCACAAACACTCCATGTTTACCAACGTCTGAATATATTTTGTAAAGTGAATTTGATCTGGTACCATCAGGGAACAGTTATGTTTCACCTGCGTGTAAAACTAACTGCTATGATAAATGTGCAATTTGCTTTTTAAATATATAGACCCCTTATTGATATTGTTGGTGTTATATTTTCCTATCAGGTCTTTTAGCAACTTATTTATTGACTTCTACCTTAATGTTCTTTTATCACTTGTTTGTTTGTTTGTTACTGTATTTTTTTTTTTTTTTATACATCTCCAAACTAACTGCCCCTTAATGAAGCCGTTTTGTATTGCATTTGTATTCGTCACACAAACAAACGTACTGGTGAAAGTTTGATATTAAAGCAAAAAAGTGGAAGTAAATCTCTCTTTTCCAGAGTAGAGTCCTTCAATTCAATTTACCTTTAAGATCCCATTTCACTTTATTCGTACAAACTAGTATTTTCTTTCAAGTTACCTACATTTCGTTGTCGCCACGCAGTACGTGGCGAAATAAAATGAAATAACAAATAACGTCGTCAACTCTGACATGCAAAGTAAATGTAAGGTGTTTGTGTTAAACTCTGACTTTACTGCATGTTGGTCTCCACCCTGTGTTTCTCAACCGGCTAGCGTTGACGGCTAACCTTTAGCTAGAGTTAGCTTGTTAGCCTCGACAGATAACGCGAAAAGCGGCACTTTGTCCGATTTCCTGATGTCACGTTCCACTAAGAAAACAGTCACCACACTATAAAAAGCCCTGACTTTGAACAAAACTTCCCCCAAACGAGTTGATAAAATGAAATAAATCCGATGTTTGTGCTCACATGCAAGAAGGCGCCCTCCTGCGGTTCATTGGTCCGTCTGTATGACGTCACCTTCCAGCGTCAACCAATAAAAACACGTCTGCGCTGTTTTTGTTTTGTTTGGTGTTTTTTTTGCTCTGTCGTCACATCCGGAATTGTGATGGTTTATTTACCGCTGAGGCAGGAAAAATAAATGCATTTTGCTGTTGTTTAATCCTCCAAACTATTTTTTTGTCCCTCAGTTACAGTCACACTCACAAGCAGTCCACATTCAGTGAATCTTTGCTGATGCTGCAGCAGCCTCACATTTCTCTCCAATCTGGT
Organism: Remorina albescens; assembly: GCA_034769265.1. NCBI lineage: Eukaryota > Metazoa > Chordata > Actinopteri > Carangiformes > Echeneidae > Remorina > Remorina albescens. Next base: position 21,388,164 of record CM068489.1, on the reverse strand, counting down.
CTTTCTACTATTTTCACGCATCCTCCTCAAAGCTCAGGATGATGGGGAGTCAGCGATGCTCACCTCAGCTGTGGTGATCGGAGTTACAGTTGTCCATCTACTGGCTCCAACCAGTCTGGACACGTTCCCCACACCCGCTTACCCCCTCAGTCGATAAGCTGTTTTAAGTATGCAGATATTGTTGTGCATTAGGTGGTTTTTGTTTTTGATTCTGAGTGAATTATAGAAACTCTCTGGAGATCACCAGTCTAAAGAACATCCCAACAAACCTGTCTGGCACCATTATGCATGCCACAGTTAGTCACTAACATCAAATTTGCACCCTGTTGTCTTTTGTGATATAAACATGATGTGATGATTTTGACCTTTTCCAACTAAATTGGCTGACTGGATAGTTAATTTAAACACCAGCTCTTTGCACTTTGCATGAATTCATTTACTAAAACAAATTCATGATATTATTTTTAAAAACTTGTCAAATCCTTCAATCTCTAACAACTCTTTTCATGTACTTGTTCTCACAGCAGTGAAGCTCAAATTAAAAGGTGTGAGTTATCCTTTATTGTTGTTTTTTTATTTCACAATGCTTCATTTATGAAACAGCATCAATCATTATTTAATATTTACAATATCTAATAATACAAATAGAAAGACATGAGAAGCTACATATAAAACGCAAAAGTCACAAATATATCCAGACCAGGAATAATTGAAGGGTGGAGGTGCCATCAAAGTGCATGTACGGTGTATCCCTTGCTGTGTGATATCTTTTACTGTTTGGGGCAGTAGAGCTCCTGGGTTCTCACTGTGCCGAGATGCTCCTCCTCAATGGCCTGCTGGATGTAGACTGTTTGACGGCAGACCAATAATGACAACTCGTGCAGTTCTGAAAACGCTCTGGGAGAATTAGAGAGAGAAAAAAAGACCAGTGTTTCAGTGCAAGTATCATATTTAATGGCAATATGTTTTTTTAAGTAATTCTGAATTTTAGGTTCTACCAAGTACTTTAGGTAGAAATATAACCCTTTACAGTAAAATCAATAAAACCAAGTGCTGACATAGAGCTTAGATGATCTATATAAACAGCAGGGTCCTGTATATGTGCCTACCTTGACAGCTGCTGAGTGATGTCTTTTGATGTCATTTTCATGTCCCTGAGGCACTGCAGAGAAGTGCTGTTTTCGTTAGGATCCCCTTCTGTGCACTCCATAAGCAACTTTTCACTCTCCTTGAGGGAAGCTTCAGCTTTATCTGCATTAGGTACCAACAAAAAGACAAAATTATCCTAATGAATTTAGTTCCAGATTCCTAAATTTATTTGGTCTGTGTTTAAATACGAGATACTTCCATGCATACTTTCAATGTAAAACTCTATATTGATGTAAGTAATGTTGAAATTATCATGCATATTACTAAAATTGTTGTTTCGCTTATTGTCAAACTTTTTTCTTTTTTTTTTTTGTAAACACAGTAACTCCAAACCTAGAAACTCCTTTCTGTCCATTTCAATGTAAAAATTTTTGACAGGCAGCTCATGTCGGGTGGTGTCAACAGCTGTTGCAAAAGTCTTATAGTCTTCTGTGAACTGCTTGGCAGCTTCGACCACAGGAGTCAGTGCGGCAATCTAATGGAAAAATGATATCATTAGGAGGATAAGAATTGTGTACAATGTAATAACACACACAGTGCACACATTTTGACATTAAAAAAAGCATAACCTGTTTTGACTGAACCTCATCAGCTAGCACAGGTGTGACTCAACATGTCCTCAATAGAATATACTAATGAAAAAGCACCAAAAGTGTCTCCAGCAACATTTGTCAGTTTTTTATACAGAGGGACATTCATTATACATGCAAGAGGCATTCTGATTTTTAGACACATTTGCACTAGGGATCAGCAATTAGTTACAATATGGTCCATATGCAAAATTGCAGGAGGTAAAATGTCATACACATACATTGTAAGGGAAGCATTTGTATTCCATATATTCCCTGCAGCAAATCATATTCTCCAGATGTAAGAGAAGATGTAAAAAGTATCATTCCTACAAAAATGTGGCTCATTGCCATATTTGATAAAATATATCAAAGTTTTCTTGACCTGCAAATCCAGCAGCTCATTCCCCAGTCTGTATTTTTCGGCAAGCAGGTATCGACGCTTCTTATCATGTATCTCTTTTCGCAATGCTTCCTCTTCCTCCATCATCTGGACAATCTTTGCCTCTGCCTCCGCTTTCAGTTTTCCAGTATTGTGCTCCATCTTCAATCAAACATGACAGAGACAGAACTGGATCATTCACAGCTTGGGATTCTTGATAATTTGTTACTTTCTGACTGAAAACAGTGGATAAAATTACTGAAATGATAGATATTTAAAATTCTGCTGAACACTGATTTAAGAAGCAAATTTCAGCATATCAGCTACACTTGAGTAACTCACCTTAGCTGTCAGGTACGCCAGCTGGAAAGTTTGCATCTGAATGCTCATCTTCTCAATCTCTGGGTTTCTCTCAGGTTCTGAGGCATTTTCTATCACAGTTTTATCTTAAGAATTGAAAAGATGATTTTAATAGAAATGTCCCATTTGTCTCCACATATTTCTCATAGGGGTCTAAATGAGTTCACCTTTTATGACTGAAATGTCAAAGTCTGGTCGAAAGCAGTGTCCATCTGAGAATGTAGACTGCAGAATACTTTTTCCCAGCTGTGGCAGTTCGGTTTCACGTGACATTGCTGTAATGAAGTTAACATGAATACACAAATGTTATTTGTAGAACTCATTTAGGTAATATCAAAAGCTTGATTTGAACAAGTTCTGAAAAATACAAAAAAAAAAACAAAAACCCAAGAACAAATGACTGAAATGGAACCATACATTTAAGAATTTATAACTTAACATTCACACCTGAAATGAAGACCTTTAAAGTATCGGGAAGTTAACATCAACAGTGCTACAGCATGCTACGTGTGTTGACAAAACAGAATTAAAATTTTAAAAATCACTCCTCCACACACTGAATACACAACTATCACCACAGTGACTCACATGTTGCAAGTGTTAGGGAAAGAGCCTGTGGGGCCACTGAGCGTCTTGTTGGAGTACCCACTTTGGGTTTGACACCACTGGGTTTAGGGGAGGAAGGCCTCGGTGGCACAGCAACAGACTCATTGGTCAGAGAATTGCTCTGTTAACGGTAAAATAAGAAAAAAAAAATGTAAGTTCAAAAGGGTGACAGTAAAATACAGAAAGATACTAAGTGTTTGGACCATCATACAAAAGACAGAGAAAAAATATATTGTCTAGTCATTAAAAAATATAGAACATTGGAATTATTCGCTAACTGAATTTCTTGTATTATCACAAGTAACTCACATGCAAAAAAATATAAATTAAAAAAGTAATACCTTTGAAAGTGATGTCTTCTCAGCAGCCTGCATATATCGAGACTTGACTATAGTTCCACTTGCTAAAGTTTGAGAAAGAAAATTTCAGATATTAAGCACAAAGCATCAATATGCATGTCAGCTACAAATCTCCTTTCAGGGAAAAAAAACTATTTGTTTAAGATTTTTAACATATGAACATTAACCACAACTCAGTGGAAAAGTGACTTTAAATATGGAGTGTACAACACAAATCAGTTTGTAAACATACAAAATGCACAAAGTTGTTTAAGCACTATCTGTACACAAACATTTTCTGCTACTTCTACAGCTTAAATATGACATCATCACACGAATCAAGCTGATGTTATAGTCACTGTAAAAACTAACCCATTAAAATTCATACTTACATTTAACACTTTTCTTCCCAGCTCCACTGTTGTTGGCTTTACTAGCATTGTTCCCACTTTTGGAGCTGAAACCAAACACCAGAGGGATTGAGCACAACACACATTTAACAACATAGAAAATATGATTCTATGTCGATAAAAACGACATGATGTTAGCTTAGCTACACGTTCAGAAACAAATTAGAAAACCATAAAAAAATAAATCAAATAAACAGGGAGTACCTTTTCACGTCGGTGGAGACATTTTTGAATCCACTCGGCGCTATTGTCGCTCTCCTCGCCGCCATTATGTTTGGAAACAAACCTCGTTTCTATTTCCGCGGGAGAGAAGTTGGTCCAGAAACTTTTTAAGATTGTTTACTTCACAGTTCAGTAAAAAAAGTTGCTTCTTCCAGATTAGTATGACAACAAAAATAGCGGCGTCCGGTTTGAGCTCCCCCCGCCTGTACGCCAATTTAGCGAGCCGAGCTGAAACAAGAACTAGGACTTATGTTCCGGCCTCCTTCTTCTTCTTCTCTTTATATTTTGTGGCGGATTGAAATTCAAAAGTGCAGCAGTGCTGATGTCTGCCGTACTGGAGTATGCACAGCTACAGTCAGTGTTAATCAATGTATCATGTTTATGAATATTATTAACTCTTCTACAGTTCAAGTTCCGCACCACAGTGAGCCTGACGCTTATTTTTGCCCATTCATTCATAAAAAGCAATGATAGTAACCATATTGATTTAACTTGAATGGCCTTTTCTTATTCTGATCCTATAAACTTATTAATTGTACATCAATGGCTGGACTCCAAACAGGCACAAATATTACATACAAGAAAATTGTGTCTTTTATGTTTAAATCCCCAATTTTTGATTTTCCACAATTTCGATCATGACAATGATTTCCATACATCCTATCTATAGGCCACTCAACGTGACCCTAGAGTTCTGATCCGGACTCCTTTGACAATGTCATTGTCACTGTCAATGGTATCCTCTTTCTGTTGAAACTGAAAGATGTGATGTGACAAATGATATACGTAGGGCTATTATGCTGTGTTGTGCAGGTCTTCATATTACTGGGTCTACACTTTGTTGGCACACAAGTAAAAAATATATGTGAAAGAAAGAGTGCAACTAATTACCACTAGATGGGTGTACAGGTCTGCACACAGTGAATTACTGGACTACTATGTAAACACTGCGCAGGTAACTACATCAAAGCTGTTAGTCATCAACAGGATGAACAGCAAAGAAATGACTAACTATAATGTACAAGCAGGCAATATGGAGTGTAAACAGGACCCCTGGAAGTTACCCAGACATACAAAAAGCAGAAGTGCTACTTCAAGTCTTGATTTTGGTTCCTTAAGTCAATGGAAATGATAACCACTCTTGCATCTGTGTGTTCCATTTGTGTGGATATCTGCTTAGCAAGTTCTCTTACCTACAGTTTACTGGTAGCTTGTGTGCACAAGTCTTAAAGAATATAATGGGTGCTGATCCCACCTGTCTGAGCTGGTCTCGGAAAACAGGAAGGACAATAGGAAGAGAGTGGGTGTGGGACCGGGAAGTAAACACTGGTAAGCAACTTCTGTCCTAAGTCACTTCATGGATGACATGGCAGACATGGATGGACAAACAACTGGGGGAAGAGAGAAGGAGAAAATAGTTAAATGGTTAGTTGAATTAGATCTCTATAAAGTGAGTATGTTGGATAACATCCAGGTATTGAGACTAATTTGATTCTGACCTTTCTGCTTTAATGAATTTTCATGATAAAGGTTGAACATTCGGGCTTGGCACTAAAACAATCCTCTCACAAATGCAGTCTGCATTTGAGTGTGTGTGTGTCCTATTTTATCAGGTAGTATAAAGGCCGGGTCTTATCATTGCTCTCCTCTCTCTCAGTATAATAAAGCCTTGAGGCAGGCTCCTGTGTGTCCGTATGCTGGCAGTCCATCTCTCACCACCAAGCAATGCCAGGACCAATGGCTGCTTTGAGGTGTACAAGTAGTCCTGGTGATGAAGGGGATATGACCTGCATTCACGCTCTTGGATTCAATCTGTCGTATTTCAGATTTTTGTTATTTTTTTAATTCTTTGCATAAATGAATGGTCTAAAGGTTTCCTTTTATTTTTCCTCTCGAGTAAGGAATGAGATTTAGTCCAAAGCTTGGGAGCTCAAGTGAAAGAGTGAGAAGTGCATGTTGAAAGACACAAGCACAGAAACACGGAGTCGCTGAATGAAAGTCCTTGTCTCCTTTATCAGCCCACCTCTTTTGCCTCTGTCTCTGCTCCGAAACTCTGACGTCTAATGAAGGATTTGTCTATGTCACTGTGACCTCACTGATACTCTGCTTTGTCCCTTGAAAAAAATTTTATGATGATAAATATGCAGGATGAAAAAAAAAAAAAGCTTCTAAAATATGTTTTCAGCTCTCCCGGCATATATGTGTACACATGATTGCACACATCCAGCCCCCTGGTCCCTTTGCGGCAAGCTGTTACTCATCACTGACCAGTCTGCCAGTCTGGTCCACATAGCCTTCCAGGAATGCCTCATATACACAGTGCCTCATACAGTAAACCCAACAACCACTATTTGCAACATTTAAAATTAATATCATGCTAAATCTGATTATTTTACTTTTGATTTTTGTTATAATTTTTTTCAGCATTTGATAACTGTTTTGATTTAAAAAATGTATTTAGTCAGATAACCATTTACTGGGTGTGTTATAGTTTGCTTTTAAATGCATTTATTAAGTTGAATCAAAATTAATATGTAGGGTGCCTGTTATTATTTAGCAGACAAAACAGTTGATACATAAGTGCCCGTTTGATTTTTGGCCAAGTCAGCTCTCCGGAGGTGTATGACTTCTTCTGTTTGCTGCTGATTTGAAGAGGTGGCCTTTGCTATAGAAGGCAGCTAAGGAAGGCTGTGGAGCGCCCAGTGTTAAGTCATTAAGCCTCACTCTGTTAGCTCACAGGGGTAAGCATGGAGTGTTGGGACAATGTTTACTTATTACCTTCACAATATCTGGGTGGCTCTACTGGTCATTTTGTTCTTTTAAAATTCTCACTTTGGGTGTATCACATTGGGAAGTAAACAAACAACTATTATCACAGCACTTATTGACACTGAAATATAACCTGCCTGAGAATATATTTTTAAAGGATAGTTGATTTAGAACATTGATGCCGCTCATAGAGGTCCTTCTAGAGAGCTAGAAGTCAACTCAAAGCAAGATGACCTCCATCAAATGGCCCAAAGCCTTGTTTGCCACCTCATCCATGTGTTGCTCACTTCCTCTAATTGTTTAATTACTGTGCTTATCTTCGTAGGATGTGACCTCAGCTTAGTGTTCGCTCTTGTGGATGAACCCGTGCATCATGCCCGGTTGCAACGCTGGAAGCTGGGGAAGGTCATTACATCTCTACAGGTCAAAGGTTTACGTTCTTTAATGAATTCAAATTGCCATTATTTTTTCGTGCAAAGAATCCATTCTTAATCCATCAAATGGCAGAGAGATTTAATTAGAGATGTTTTTTTGTGTGCGTACGTGTATCTATCCTTATGTATCTGCGTAATAAGCCACCATGTGAATTTTTGCAACTGAAAGATGAGCACCATATAAGCAGGCATAACTGGCTGTGTGTGTGTGTGTGAGAACCATGTGCAGTGCTTTATCAGGGCAGTGTAGCGTGTAGTGCAGGAGTGAGCAGAGGCGGCCCAGGCCAGCGCAGCCCCAGTACTCTGGTAATCCCTGCGTTTTCAGGAGCCCTGGCCCGTACTTGATGAGCTTGAGCAAGTAAAAGGTTGCGCTCTCTCGTGTGTTTCTCTATCTCTCTCCCTCTCTATCTCTTTCTGTCTCTCGCTCTTTTATTCCCTCTCTTTTTCTCATGCTCCCCTCCACCCCCCCATCCCCTGGAGCCGCTTTGCGAATGAATGGATTCCAAGTGTTTACTCAGCAGCTCCGTCCGTCACTCTGTCCCTCTATATTTCTCAGGACTTCATCTGAAAAAGAGCACCAGAACCTGCCGTCAGAGACTGTAGGTGTACATTTGAAGAAAACTGGAGCATTGCACATTCTTGCAACTGTGACTTCAAATGCTCAACTCATTCTGCATGTCTGAAAGGGCAGTCAAGATTTGTTGAACAGTCTTGTACTCCTGTCAGGGATACACACATATCTAACTGCTGTCTTTTACAGTCATGTGCTGCTGACTTTCAAAGAAAATAAAAGTAACTAAAAGTTATTTTTCTGCATGATAGCAGGCAAATATATAAAGAACAAAGAAAATGCCCCTTTTTGGAGTGAAGTAACATCAGGTTTCATCTCTGAATGATGGTGGACTAATTTCTACTAAATTTGGCAAAAAATCAGCAACATTTTTGCAGATTTTTCTTTTATTACTTTTATGTCTGGTTTAGATTAGAAAACTCAGAAGTGATGGCCTCTCAGATCAGCAAATAAGGTAACGGTTTGAAGCATTACTTTGAGATCTAACCATAATGCTGCAAGTTACTTCTTTTTTTTTTCTTTAAATAACATGAACCTGAACTAGGAGGGCATGAACTCCGAAAATAGACTGGGATGAGGTGCCTTTTCAGCCATTTTACAATTGGCACTAAGTGGAACTTTGACTTCATACAACATAGGCCAGAAAATACGCTGGCAAAAAATCGTAAATACTTGATCTGACTGCAGTTCAGGATGGGTGTAAAGGGAGATGTGAGGTGTAGAGAACTGAAGGGAGCTCTCTGGGAGAATACTGGGGTGGTTTGGGAGGGGAGGGGATTAGCAAGAGGCCGCAGGCCCCGAGGCAGAGGGCCCGTTTCCTGGCCTGAGCCCCTGTTTGTCCTGCCTGACCTGACAGCTCTGGGGGCAGATCCTGCTTGGATACAGCCGCACTCCCACGCCTGTCTGAAGCTGTTAGCCACTGGCTGTGAGTAGCTAGCTGAGCTTAGTGTTGTCTGAGTTGCGGCTGGGTTGGGAGGGGTCCAGTCATCTGTATGAGTGGGGGGTGGTGGTGGGGTGAGAGGGGATACCAGGCTACCTTGCGGTGGTGGAGTGAGGCTGATGGTGAAAAGAAAAAAACTTACCATGATGGTGAATGTATTCATGAATTCATACGTACAAATGGATGATGAAATTAAAGGAGAAGCCAGAATAAAGATTTAGATGAGACGTTTGATTAATATAGACACACTGTCCAGAATAGCTTCAGTAAAGTTTGTGTTAGATCAATAGCATTCCTCCTAAAGGTACTGACTCATTTTCTTTTGTGATGTAAAATGCTGACAAAAATTTGGGTCCAAAATAACAACTTCTCACAAACATTAAAGTAAATTGATGGTGACTGTAAAGACCTTTGTGTACGACCACATCATTTTCATACCCATGAAACTATTCATGGGTATTCTTAATTTTTCATGTTTTGTCACACATTGTTTCAGATAATCCTAATTTGTTAATAAATGTTCATGCAAAATGAGGCTGCCTTACTGGGATCAGACCAGACATTGTATCATTCACAAACAACTCACAGCACCGCTCCCCTTGTTGTTAAAGTGGAGGCAGCAGGACACCTCCCTGTGTATCTTACCCTTTGTAATTAACTTCCACCCTCTATTTGACTAAATAACCAATTAAAAGCACTATCACATGCTCGTGTTTGAAGGATGTTTTCTCCATACCAATTGTGTGCAGAACTGTGTTTTTACTTCAAAATCCATAAGATAACACCTCTCCTCTCCAGCCAGAGGACTGTTTGATTATCACTCTCCAAAAATGAAAATGAAATGAAGGGATATTTACTTTTCTTCCCCAAAAGCTTTGATAGCTCAATTGCTTGTTTTCAGTGGCTTGTTATTATTTTTCAATTGGTGGATTGTCTGTTGGGTTTGGAGTAGCACGGAGCAGCTCTGCGAGTGTTGTTTCTGTCCTGGATATACACAGAGCTGTCAGTGAAAGCCAGGAGAGAAGAGTAAAGAGACAGAAGGGGGTCACCACTAAACCTCTGTTGGTGTCTCCAACGTTAAGGGTTGTACATCTAATAATATTTAACACAAGTCAGACTCTATGATTAATACCCATGGTCTATATATAGTCTATACTACTTCTACTTAACAGCATGGACAAGGGTTGAGCAAGGGCCTTTTCAAAATAAAGTATGTTGTTATTTTATAAACTAATTTTAAAATCTATCAAGAGGGTTTAACAGAATTGCAGTTGCTATGCCATATATGTTTAAATACACACACACACACATATATGAACTCCTGTAAGGTGATGGGATTTGGGGTTAAGTATAATATAACAGCTGCAGCAGAAGTCCCTATGGGCTCAGAGAAATATTAAAACTTTCATCTGGGCTTCATCCTCCTGCCTCCATCGTCACTGCTGAGCCAGTGGCGTCATTCCTGCTTGCCTTATAAAACTGTCAACGCCTTTCTCTCACCTGGACTGACACGCAGCACCCAAACACCAGGACAGGACGGGACAGGATAGGGGCTATTTTGGGCCATAGCGGGGGACCAGACACTGCTGAAGTGGTCCGTGCAACTTCTTTCTTTTACGGGCTCTTTTCCCCGGATTATCATTTCGACCAAAAGAAGATCATTAGATTATTTTTTATGAATCTGGCAAACTATTCTTACTTCTCTGGCATGTGCAACATGACCGCAGAGACGCAGCACTCGTCGGCCGAGGCAAGTCCTGTAGTCCTGTCTCCAAATGTGAGCTTGGACTCGCCGCTGCCTCCGCCGCCTCTGATGCTGCAGGGCCGGTCCAAGGACAACATCCTGATCAAGTCCGAGCCCAGAGGAAACAGTCCCAGCACGGAGGATGGAGCCGCTCTGGGCCAGACGGAGGAGCACCTGCCCACCGGGAGCCGCCGGAGGAAGAGGCCCGTCCAGAGGGGGAAACCTCCCTACAGCTACATCGCTCTCATCGCCATGGCCATCGCCAACTCCCCCGAGAGGAAGCTCACCCTGGGGGGCATTTACAAATTCATCATGGAGCGTTTTCCTTTTTACAGGGAGAACTCGAAGAAGTGGCAGAACTCCATCCGCCACAACCTCACCCTCAACGACTGCTTTGTGAAGATCCCCCGGGAGCCCGGCAGACCAGGTAAAGGCAACTACTGGACTCTGGACCCGGCAGCTGAGGACATGTTTGACAACGGGAGCTTTCTGAGGAGGAGGAAAAGGTTCAAGCGCACGGATGTCAGCACTTACCCCGGGTACATGCAGAGCTCCAGCGCCTTTACCCCAACCCCGATGGGCAGGCCCTCGTACCCCAACACCCTGTACGCCGGGATCGGGTCTGGATACGGGTCTCAGCTCACGGCCGCATCCCCTCATCCCGCCATGCTGCATCATTACCAGACCTCCGCCGGGGTCGGCCAAGGACAGCCCCGCATGTTCAGCATCGACAACATCATCAGCCAGCAGACGGTGGTGCAGGGCGGCCCGGGAGGGGAGCTCAACACCCAGGCGCTGGGGCTGGGTGGGGGTGACCTGGGCACCATGACCTCCAGCTGCTCGGCCACAGGCACCGACCCGTCTGCGTGTTTCCAGACCCAGACGGTCAACCCCTCGGCGAACATGCTGGGCAGAAACAGCGGGAACATCACCTCCAATCTAGCCGCCGGGTACCCGTACTCCTCCTCGGCCTCTCCTCCGAGCCTGCCCACCATGACTCAGTCCGGGTTCTCACCGGGGAACTCTCAAGTTTACTGCCCCGGGAACCGGCTCTCCCTGCCGGCCCTGCGCCCGGGCTCCTGCGCCGAGCACACGGAGCAGCTGCTGGGCCTGTCGAGCCCCATGAACTCCTACAACAACAGCTACATGAGGCAGGCCAACTTTGCTTCAGGATTAGAGCGATATATGTAAGACTTTGGGTGAATATAAAATATCCAAAGTAATTATAGAAATGTATTTCTACAACTAGTAGAATAATATTGAAGTTTCCCATCTGAAAGTCATCCACTAATGCCTGTATTCAGAAGGCCCATGATTGGTTATGTTGCCAAATAAACTCCTGCGAGAATTAGATTATTATCTTCATTTTTATTATTTTGGTTTTGTTTTGTTTTGTTTTCTTTAATGTCAAAATTAGAAACAAAAGGTAAGAGAATGACCGAGCCTCATGCAAAACATTCCTATTTAAAAAGGTGTAAAGCCATTTAGATCCGTTTGACACATTCCATGACTGTATCTCAGAGTTTAATGTATTTTATTTTGACACATTTCGTTGGTTTTTGCCTGTTTTAAGTTTGTTTTTGTTTTTTGGTTGTTGTTTTTTTTTTTTTTGTGTAAATTTACATGCATTTTGTCTGTCATCCAAGTCTGCTGTTTTTCCTGTAAACAGTTTTTAATCTAAAAAAACTTTAATAAAATAAAAGTGTTGATATTCGTCATATTGTCAAGAAGAAAATAAATTTTTTGAATAAACAAATGTGTGCTTTATTATTTCATATTATTTCCAGGCCAACAGGTTCATTATTTCCCATCAAAATAAATCAATAAAAATATTAATATTAGTCACTTAATTCAGACATTAAAAATTATATGAGTAATAGGATTGGTCTGTTGTAGGCACATCTACATGATAAACATCAACAAGGTCAACATAAAATAACATAAAATTAGTGGCACAGATTTTTTTAATGGATATGAAAAGTCAAATTTCACACACAGCTACCAATATCATAAGCACAGATGTATAAATTATATTTAATAATTATTTTAAAAAAGAAGACCCAAACATTAAACAGCATCACCCCAGGTTTTGAATTGTTCACACTTTGCTGTAATCACTTGAACAGTGTACAAATGAAACATAAAGGTGGTTCCTGGCTTGAAAACCTGAAATACAGAAGTCCCATCAGGTGTGAGAGAGTGAAGCCTCCCTGTACCAACAACACAATGACTACGTAAAATATATGCAAATGAATTTCTTACAGTTTGCTCAACAGTCTGAGTGTCATTTGTACAGTATCTCTTTTAAAACAATCTTTTCTTTCCATAGTTAGTTCTTTCTTTTTGAATTCCACTAAAGGAAAATGTCTTTATTTATTTAAAGAATAATGTTCCTTGTGAAATTGATTTTTTTTTTTTCATTTTTTTCATTTTTGTACTCTTAAAAACTTGTTTCAAGGTGGTGGATCCACATAATATGACAAAATGTTGTTATATGATCATTTTCTATGGGGAGCCAAAACGACAAAACTATTAGTTTGTAATTTTGATTTGCTTTATATACTTTTTTGTTAGTTTTCTGTTGAAAATAAAGATATCAACTGGAAATTGATTAAATTAGATTAGCTACTGGACAGATGAAGCCTTAAATTTATTACAGTTTCTTGCTATCTAAGGTTGTGTGGGAATGAAGAAAGAAAGTGTCAATTAAAGAAAAAAAAAAGGTTAATTATGGGCTCTACAGGGATAATTTCCACCATTGAGATGTAATGTAGTAACTGTCTACACTAGTTTTTGTGTGTGTGAGTGTTCTTGATTAAAGTTTAACACAAAAACCACAATTCACACAAACAATTCAATCACATTTTAAAAAGACAGAGAGAGAGTAACACAATATATCACAATACAAACTTTTTTTTTAATCTATGTAATCTATTCTATCTCTATAAAAATCTTATGCTTTTAAGTGATAATTCAAGTTGATGAAATTCAGAATAGCTGGCGGTCAGACTGTTAATACTACTAACAATCTTGAGGCTACATTACATTTTCTTGTGTGATATTGCACATAGGCCATTTATCAATGTTTTGTTAGTACTGGTGTAAAGATTGTAAAATGAAACTAACTTTAAATTTTCTACTATTTAGATCGTCGTGGTTATGATTAATTACACATTGTAATAATGTTTCAACTCTGATTGCATCTACAATGAAGTCCTCAGATCTTAGTATGATTTTTTGTTGTTGTTGTTGTTGTTGTTGGATGTTTTTTTTGTAAAATTGCATATATCAGTAAATACCCCAGTTATCTCTCTTGACAAGTGTGTAAATAGGACCACAAAGTTTATCATTGAAGTTGCACTCCATCAGACTGAACACAAATACTGATCAACTCACCAGTCAATCTTTGGAGGTTATTCTTGTGCTTTTGCAAACTCCTACTAACTTGATAAGAGGAAAGGTGAGATGTAAGCAAATCAAAATTCTTGATTTATAAATTCTAAATTCTTATTGCCTTGCATGAGGTTGACAAGGAAAAAATGTATGCTGAGTGTGTATGCACCAAAATCAGTGACTAGGAAGCATATGAACAATGTTCATCAGCATCTTTTGTTTGTGTTGTTTGCTAGATTGTAAAAGGCAGTGGCTGACACAGTGTTACTGTAATGCAAACATTAGCTCCATTTACTCACAAGGTTTTGGGTTTACTTTACAGGACTTGATTGGACTGGATTCCCCACGTTTGTGACTGTCTGAGACTGTCAATGGTTCAGTGTACTTCCCTTATGAAAGGATCCTGCACTCCCATAACTTGGAGCAAATGCCACCATGATGGCTACTTGTCCTTGTGATCTGTCTTATATTATGATATCTATAAAAAAAACATCTGGACACACCAACAAGTTTATAAGCTTGGTTTTCATTAGAGGGGGCTTTTGAGCTCCAGTTTCAAATGCTGAGGAAAAGACGATAATATAGTGATAGAGTGAAATCTTTTCCTGAGCACCGATGCAAAGAGGCAGTTTATGCAGAATCGAAAATATAATTGAAGGACTGTTAAAGGTTGGCTTTGTGTCAGATCTTTATTTTATTTGGACCTCTACAGCGAGTGCAGCCTAAAATAGCCCTGACTGACTGAGATACATCATTTTCACTGTTGGTCAGCTGAATGCCACTTCACTGAGTGTGAGTTTGTGGCAAAAATAAGTCCCGTTGTTCAGAGCCTGCAGTGTCGCCAACTAAAATTAGCAAGTTCTTTTCAAACAACACTGGACCGTGTGTCAGTGCCCTCCTCTCGTTGACAGTCTACCCCTACTCTACCAGCTAATTGGGAACTGAAGGGGAACAAGAGCGCTTTTTGAAAGCAGGAAAAACCATATTTAAATGAGAAAGTGGAGCTGAGGGAGTAATGAGGGGTGATCTGAAATGGATCTGTACCATCCAGATTGTCAGGAACGTGAAGTCTGTCAATCACACAGTAGCCACGTCCTAATGAATACCCTATTTCATTAACTATTCTCTCTTATTATACTGTATTGTAGAATACTTGAAACTAGTGATTGGGGATATAAAGTCATTCAGAAAATCTTATTGAGGTAGTCAAATACAAATTAGCGCCATTTTCCCATTTACTTCAACACAATCAGAGCAGTGTTGTTGCCTCTGACAATCATTAGCTTAAGACACTTAGCTTCAATTTTTTTGTGTAGTTCACTTTTATTTACAGTTGATGGTTCCTGCCCACTAAAGAGCTTTTATTAGTTGTGGATCCCTAAAAGTGTGCTCTGTGTAAGAGACTAAATAAGAAAGATATTCTGTCACTAACTTTTCACATGATTTATTTATAATTAAATATAGCTGAAGGAACAACACAATCCGTCTTTAATTGACATGTTCGGAGAGTTTGTCAGACAAATTTATAAAAATAGGATTTGACCAGATAGGCCATCCAGCAATATAAAAGCTTTTGACTTGTGACATGAAATGACTGTAGTGTCACCTTTTCATATGTTCAATCTGGACTCGACACTGTAAAATAATGATTTTCTTTTTGGAAATGGAACATTAAAATTACTTACTGAATTCAAACAACTTCACTGATGGAAAGTTTCTCAGAGTGATGTCTTAACTTTCCAGTTAAATATCATCTATACCTGCTTTCAAAAGTGCGCGTTTCCTCCTGACTGAAAATTTGCTTTAGCTTTGTAAAAATTGGAAGACCATTTGAAAATTTTTGATTTTGTTCCAACTGCAACTGATTATATTGAGGCTCCTGATTATGTTATTATCTCAGTGATGGATGTGTGGTCACAAAGTCAAATTGCAGTCTGCTCCCTTAACTAGAACCCAAGTTGTGATCTTCTTTTGTACATTTGTTTATGGTTGATAATACCGATCTCTGTCTGTCTGATACTAAAATTACCCCGATGCACTAATTGATGAACATGGCTACTTGTGTATTGACATTTTCTGGTTTATTGTTTTGTTATTCCTTCTTATCACTGACACTGATTATGCTGCATATTTGACTTGACTTTCTCATCTCTCATTACATCAGGTTTTGCCTTTGTCCACAGGGGATGACTCTGAGGTTTGAGTCTTCTGACCTGGCTGACAGCAGAGGGCGCTTCATCACCACAAACTGCAACAGCCAGAAGCCGTTTATCTGGACGGATCACCCTCATCTGATCATTATTAAACCTGAAGAAGCTGAGATATCCTCCTGAGTAGCTAATGCATTATTAATTATCAAAAATGTGAAAATAAATCATCAGAAAAATTGAAGGAATTGGCTGAAGACCTTTCAGCCATATGCTGTAATAACATATATATAAGTTATAAGCTGTAAAAAAAAAAAGATGTAGCAAGGTATGTAATAATTTTGTAGACAAAATTTAATGTAAGTATAATTTTGTAATTTCTTAACTTCAGTTTGGCCGTTTTTTAATTGACTGTTAAATATACATCAATTTCAAATAAAGCATTAATGAACAATAAGTTTTTCATATCAGTGACAGTCATGCAGCTCATTATATCCACAGTCCGGCTGCAGAAGTGAGAGGTCAAGTAAACATGAATGAATAAATAAATAAATAAATAAAAGATGGGCTGTGTTTTCACACCATTTCACAATACACATGCAGGAATGACAGACACAATATTGATTCACTTTGTTGCTTATAAGACAAATTAAAAGTGTCTCAAATTCCAGTGTCAGGTTCAGATGTGAAAAGGGCAAAAGGCCTTTAAGATGCTGTTGGAGCAGATAATCTTTCATAAATGAAAAGCACAAATGCAGATATCAGTATGTCTTCTCTGTTGTTCTCTGAAAAGTCTAAATAAATAATTAAACACAAACACTTCCTGTATCCAGCAGCGTGTAGTTGGCCCCTACAGTATGAAAGGGGCTGAATGGGTTGCTGATGTACACGCATTAAAATAACTCCCCGAGTTTCCAGTGTTTAATGTGCGGCCCGCACATTAAACACTGTCATCCCTCCTGACGGAGACGAATTGGAGCAGGTTGCAGCTGACCGTGGCCCTGCACTCCCCATGTGAAACACGCACCAAATGCAGATGGATAATTCTTGACAAGGAAAACACTAAACCCGTGAGAAGTGATCGGGGAATTAGGCGAATGGCCAAAATGTAATACCCCCAAATTAACCAATTTATCTGGGGCCGGATCAGACGTTGAAACGCTCCGTTTGTGCAGTCGCTTCATTTAGCATTTGACAGTGTGGAATAAAAACTCAATTTAAAGATTCCTATGAACAAAAATTAGAGATAGTCCATAAATTGGGTCCTACAGGCTAATGATAGTAATAGTTTGCCTAAAACTGTGTTAATTGGCCTTAATTAGTGAGTTCTACAAAATACTGCTGTCTCTATAAACTATATTTTTATAGGAAATTTTGTGAGTAAATTGTACAACAACAACAACAACAATAATAATAATAATAACTGCTGCTGCGTTTTCTTTTATTTGTAACCATATAATGAACAAATATATTGCGTGGCTTGGATTGTATTTCCGGGCTATTTCAGTCACCATCCTCGTTGAACACCTTATATTTCTGTCACACTGCAAAAAATTAAAAAGCAAAAAATATATCATCAATAAATAAAAATAATGAGTTCAAATGGGTTTAACAGTGTCACGCAGCCCCGTGTTCTTAGGAAGTTACATTTAAATGAGTGAATTGGGGATGTGTTCATTTGGTTGTTGGTGAGACGTTTTCTTGCTTTGATTTGTCTTCTGTTCTGAAATAGATCTTCAATATTTTAACAGCAGAGAATAAAGGGGATGGAAACCTGAAAATTAAAGTTAATATGTGTGTTCATAACTAATAATATCATATTTGTATTGCCAGGCCTAAAAGCTGCGTTTTTGTTTTTTAGTGTTTGGTTTTGTTTTGCTTTTTTTTTTTTAATTCTTATTTATGTTTTGGTTTTCAACCCAAAATGATCTCGATGTTCAAGAGATGATCTAGATATTACTTTTTGCATGGTGATCTACTCTAGTTCCTGGTAACAGTGACTCAAAGCCCACGTGATCAGCGTGGTCCTATAAATACCTTTTGAGAGCTAAGGAGGGTAGAGTGACAGTCTGGCTGGATACCTACCCAATCCCGTGCGTAAAAGAGATTTTGGAAAGACACTCGGATATCCAAAAGTAGACTTTTAAATGACCCACAGCTCAAACTCATCACAGACGGAATCCATCGTATTTGAAGACGAACCCCTGCGCGCATCGGTGCAAGATCGATGATCTCTGACTTAACTGTTGCACACCAGAAGTTTCCTGCTCGATGAGAACCTCGCACGGCCCCGCTTAACCAGGAGCAGCGAAAGCCACAGGTCAAAGAGTTATTTACTTTTGACTATATTCAGCCATATTATAGCCATGTGTGCATCCAGTAGTTGGAGATAAAGCTGCAGCAGAAGTCTGGTGTGGTTGTGAGGAAGAGAGGGAGAGCGCGTGGCTCACCGGACCACAGGAGGAGGAAATCTGGGAGAGAGGGGGAAGACAAGCGGCGTCTCCAAGGATGACTTTAGGGACGGATATGTCCGACAGCTCTGCATTGTCCGAAGATGTGGACATCGACGTGGTTGGCGGTGACATATCGGTCGGAAAGGACGGAAAGTACATTCACCATGAGTTCAACTTGGACAATGACTCGGACGATAATTACTCCCAGAACGCGGCAGACAGGAGCTCCTCTCCCGGTCTCAGCAGCTCCGACTGCCCCTCAGACCAGATGGGATCCAGCGCGGACGCTGGCACCGTGATTGGGGATAAACCAAGAAAAAGCGCACTTGTGAAGCCACCTTACTCCTACATCGCCCTGATCACCATGGCCATCCTGCAGAGCCCCAAGAAACGGCTCACCCTCAGCGAGATCTGCGAGTTCATCAGCAACAGATTCCCTTACTACCGGGAGAAATTCCCGGCGTGGCAGAACTCTATTCGCCACAACCTTTCCTTAAACGACTGCTTCGTGAAAATCCCACGGGAGCCCGGAAACCCTGGCAAGGGCAACTACTGGACCCTCGACCCGGATTCCGCAGACATGTTCGACAACGGGAGCTTCTTGCGCAGGAGGAAGCGCTTCAAGAGGCACCAAACTAATGAAATCCTCAGGGACTCCGGGGGCTTCCTGCCCGGGTTTGGATACGGCCCGTACGGATACAACTATGGACTCCAGCTGCAGAACTTCCACGCAGCTCACAACCCGTATCACCCGCACCACACAGGTGGTTCGTTCCCGTTCCCCAGCGCCCCCTGCACCTTGCCCTCTTCAGCCTCCATATTCCCTGCGCCGCATCCCCTGCCTTCCCTTTTAGGAGCAGATTTGAGAAAGCCCTTTTACCCTCAGCTGAGTCCGTCTCTGCCCCCCCTCAAGACGGACTCCAGCACTCCGAGTCGGCCTTCGTTCTCCATTGACAATATCATCGGCGCGGCCAATTCCACCGCCTCCTCGTACGGCGCGCAGCCGGGCAGCCAGGCTCAGATCCTGGCCATGCTGACCCCAGCACTGGCTTCTGCCTCCAGTCACTTGAACCTATCACAGGAGGGCATATTACACCCTGCTCCACAGAGTGAGACATTTTCCAGCAAAACCCAGAATATGAACACTTGTCCTTTCTAAAAACTAAACAAAACAAACAAAGAAAAAAAAAGGACCCTTGAATATCTTTTATTAAAAAGCCAAATGTGGCGTCGTCCTGTGTGAAGGTAGGCTGAACATTCTTGCGTGTTTTGGCTCTCCTACGGCTCGAAGAGGAGAGTAAAGTTTATTTATAACTTGTAAATATGTCCATATTATTGAAAGACAAGAGAAACTCTGAGGGATCTTTTTTATATATATAAAAACAACAACAATAACAACAACAAAAGAAGAAAAAAAAAAGCTGGCTTGCAATCTGGCATCTGTCCTTCATTTGTCGATGGGAGGAAAAAAAATGATCCTGTTATTTTATAGGTAAAAGGTGTCACTCGTGGCTAACGGGGATGATTTTGATTTTTTTTTTAAATATATAATTGAGAATTTTATTATGATTTATATTGTTTTTATTTTGTGCGTCGTGACAAAATGGCACTGTTGTTGTTGACATGACGAGAGACGGCAAACTCAGGTTTTACTTAGAAAGCACATGGAGACATAGGAGGGAGGGGAGGCAGAGGGGGAGACAGATGGGTGGTGGGTGCTCTGACAGAAAAAAAATATATATCAATTTCCCACTATCTATCAACCCCCCCCCCCCCCCCCTCCCTCCCCACCCAATCACTCACCCACCCATCGAAATTTCTTCTACATGGTGAATTTGTGACAATAGCATTTCATATTGTTGGGCTCGTATCGGTTATGTGGATTTGATAGGCTATATATAAATTTTAAAAATGGGCGCATTACCTCTCTCAACCTTTTTACTTGTTCGTTCACAATTTAATCTGTGAAGCATACAGTCTGTCATGTGTTGCCAATAGAGAGACACCTAAATGTTCATAGGTCATTTTTTGTTGTAATGACAAGAATAATAAATGTTTGTGAATTTAAAAAAAGAAAGAAGAAAATCGTTATTTTTTTCATCTTGCAGGGAAGGTTTTTGCATCACATATGTGGAAAAATTAGAAATAAAACGAACTTGAATTATCTTAAATGAGGCCATATGCTGTTTTGGTAACATCTTTATTTTTATTTTTTAACTTCCAAATTATTACGTTTTTTTACATGGTGGTTGCAGGATTTTCTTTTCTTTTATTTTAATTTTGAACCAATTTTATTTGAGTGGTTGCACGTCAGGACATTGAAGTCTAATTTACCAATTTACACCTTAAGGCCAAATCTTAATGCTCCAATCACACGGCTCCTAATTACAGTTAACTGGAGCGACACAACTAGGGTGTGTGTTTGTGTGTTTGGGGGCGGGTTGGACAAACTCGCTTGGTAAATGGAAGACTTTGTAGGTGTGAAAATCGCACAGAACTCGGTTGAAATATTTCAAACACGACTTGATGTATATAACAGTCATGAATATCACGCAACAGTGGGCAAGTATTCCTCTTGTGTGGCTCCTGCTCGCTTGTAAAAGGACCATTTTCTAGTCAGTTACAAAGGCCTTAGATGAATGGGGGACGTTGGCGGGGCCTCGGCGGCGCGTAATTGAAAGTGAACAAGGATATACCCGCGGTCTTCGGGGGCTTTCGTTGCTAATTTGTAGCAGCATTTTTCATCAGGCTCCTAATCCACCATAATGCGGCTTTTTGGCCGTTTGTTGATGTTGTCAGTGTGGACCCCTGGCCCTGGGGAGTGAATGTGCGCACAGCGAGCGGTCCCCCAATGTGAGATCAGCCACACACACACACACACACACACACACACACACACACACACACACACACACACACACACACACACACATTTGGACCCTGAAAAGCAATCTTCTCAAAAGGCCCTCGGTTTGCTCCGCTTTCATGTCATCTGTGTTGTCTCGGGATACATATAAAGGAAGCAGTGGGACTCGTCCGGCCACAGAAAACAGGCCCATTGGTCTTTTTCAGAGTTGTTGGAGCACATGTTTCCAGGCAGAAGGGGGTGTAAAGCCTCTTTTATTCCGCAGATCTGTGTGCAAATGGTTAAATTAGTTTGTGGGTGTTTTGACAGATGATTATTAAGGATGAAGGGTGGGAGGGCTGACTCCTCTGTTTTCCCTCAGCACAGCTCACTGAAAGTCTTTGAAACGAAAACCAACACATGACTACTTTCTTTATCCAGAACCAGCCTTTCTTTCATTCTTTAAAAAAATCTCTCTTTTCTTTCACCTTGTTAGTGCAAATTGGGCAATTGATAAATATCACATCAGGATTTGAGAAATAGCTCTAATTCGAGCCCCCACCCACCCACTCCCATTGTGTCCGTTTCGTTAATTGATATCCTGCATATATAATTTACAGAGTAAATGAGGTGGAAAAAACATTAGCAGACTATTGAAGTTTTCTCCGCGCAGCCGCCCTGACAGGGAGTCATTACGCACCGCATCAGTCCATTAAAATCCACATGAAGCGTTTGCAGAGGTGGTTAAAAAAACATTTAAGTAACGACAGGAACCAAAACTAAGCCAATAAAAATCACTGGACATAAAGCAAAGAACGCACACATACACATGAGGAGGTTCAGCCAAAGGCACAGGCTTCACACAGGACGACATTTGAAGAGATTTTCAGGATCAAATGCGTTTGTTGGCAGATTACAGGCTTGTGATCGGAATAGACGTGAAACCACCACAAATAGCGAGAACACTGGAGCTATTACAAAACTTCCCCCTTTAATTTCTCATCTAAATCCTGGGATCACTGGCCTGTGTAGGACACGACGGGTCCTGGTTGTCACTTACAGACCGTTCACAGTATCAGCACCGGACCGTCTCTCTAAACGCTCCACTGCGACTTTTGTCATATTTCGTGACGTTTTCTGAAACGAAAATAGGATTGAGTGTGATGTGAAGTGACAGGTAAATGACTCAACAGTCGCCACAAACACATTCATAAATTTCAGGGCATTTTCAGTTTCTTTCTAACTGCTTCCATATGTCCTGTTTGGGCGTACGCATCTTAAAATCCGCTTTTTTGCGCATTTCTTGGCATAATCATGTATTTAAAGACTGAAACGTCAGCAGAAATTTAGATTTATATCTTCTTCCACTGAACATGTTTTCTCATTTTAAGAAACTTCCAAGAAACGATATTTTTATTATTACATAGGCTATTATTATTTTTACCATTATGTCTTTCATTTTTATTATTATTATCATACATTTTCCTTCTCTCCTTGAACAGCGCATGGTAGCAGGAGATTAAATGAAATCGTTCACCTTCAGTCTTTCACTGTCAAATTGCCAATAATGTTACGTCCGTAATCGATGGATCTGGCTTTGCTGTCTCTTAAAGGACACAAAGAGAGACGGTATATGTGTGTGTGTGTGTGTGTGTGTGTGTGTGTGTGTGAACACTGATGTCAAGCTGCTCCAAGGTCACGCTCGACAGGTGAAACTGTTGAAAGCCAGTATAATATAATATAATGTAAATACAGATAGGGGGAGATTTAGGCCTAGTTATCCTGAAATTCACCAAATTCCCTCGAATAATGATTAACATAAAAAGAAGGGGGAAGTTGATTTTATAATCTATAAGTAAAATGTGACAAATAGTTTACTAAAGGCTTTTAAGGATTGGGTTTGTTTTTTTTTTCTTGGTTGTTATGTTTTCTGTCCATCACTTAATTGAGAAAAGGAATTTTTAGATTGAGATAATTAAAACAACAGACGGGTCCAAACTCTGACTGATTTACAGCTATGAAAGTCCTCCTGGTCTATACCGGGAAAGTCTAGAGTGAAATAATGAAGCCAGCCCCGTCTCATTTTACTTGTTGGGGACATCCTGGAAAACCCTATCTCTCTCACACACACAGACACACACACACACACGCGCGCATGAAACCACAGTGTCCTCATTCTGGTTCCTCTGTCACCCTGAGGTTTCCCCCTCATAAAGCAGCTACTATTGGAGCCATGATTGTGTACTTGCTCCAACGGTTTTACACTTTCTTCACTTATAAGTCCCCCCCCCCCCCGCTCTCTTTTTGTGCACACTGCAGACGAGCCTCGTCGCCCCCACAGAGGAATGTTGGCCAGGTCCGCGGCTCCCCGGCCTGGAGGAGAGGCGAGCCGCGGCCCGGGCTGCACCGCGGCTATAAATCACAGCCTCCCCTCGCTGCTCCCAGTCTCCCTCCAGCCTCCGTGTTTTTGCAGCAGACAGAGGAATCCTCCGCTTAATTAATTTAGAATGTGTAAATAAATCGAGGACAGTGAACTCCCCATCATCTCTGGAAACACAATATTAACTTTGGAAAGATCTTCGCCCCGCCGACTTTGACACACTAAACGAACACCTGCTGCAGAAAAAAAAGGGGGCGCGCGTGCCCGGACCCCGCATACACATGAGCGCGCGCACACGCACATGTTGCAGGGGTATTAATGACTTCAGATGTTATCCTGCAAAGATCATCAGAATATGATAGCAGGTGATGCTACACCGAAGGGGGATGTGTGTTTACTGTAAAGTCTGGGCGGTGTTTTTAACAATAAAAATAAAAATATATCTTATTTTAATACACATATTATAAAACTCTCGAAGCTCGGGCTGTCTCACACTCACTGGTTTTCCTTTCAAGCCGAAACGTGGCTGCATCTGATTTTTTATTTGGCGATGAAAACACGCAGAAATTTACAGGCAGAGTCGCATCAGCCAAGTGATCTGTCACCAAATTAAATAACAGACGCAGCGAGCTGCTGAAGATGATGACACACAAGGCTTCACTTGATGTCTTCATCCATTCCCCGATTACCATGTGCACAAACGCCAGGAGGTAAGAGAGCGAAACACAACAATAAAATCTTAACAATGAACAGCCTGAAGCCTCTGCACTAGGCCTGTCACACCACACACAGACACTGAGGAGATGCAGCTTAAACGCCTTTCATGTTTGCAGGAGCAGAAACTGAACAAAAATTAAAATGGTTAATTATCAGTTTTGTGCCACCCCCGATGGGAGATCAGGTGGTTTTATTTAGAGAGGCTGAGACCCCCCCTCCCCCCTACGCGGGTGTGAGGAAAAATCAACAGACGACCACTGAGACCATTATATCCACACACTTTAACATTCCCTCACAGCTCTACCATCTAATGAAATTAAACTATAGCTTCCTTCTCACCGTGTGGTCCCTAAACTAGATGCTTTCCAGCGTCCTCTGGCGGCCCTTGGAACTCGGACTGGGCCCCCCTCCCGTGATCAGGCCGCGTCCTGTCGGGATTTGGCTCCACCAGGACGCAGCAGAGGAGAAGTGTCTGACGGAGAGACGCAGCTGCTCTCCGCTGTGCCATGCGGGCGCGTTCACTAGACTTCTCCCATCTGACCTTTGAGGCCAGCGCATTACACTCACAGCCAGGACCTGCTAAGATTAACGGCAGCGACACGACCTATTTGTTATAGTACTCCATAATTAGCCCATTGAATTTTATTAGAATTTGAATGCCACTCGTGTAGCAGAGATACTGCCTCACTAAAAAGATGTTAACTTGCCTTTACGGGCTACATTTAATTAATTAGTGAGTCTGAGTTGACAGTAGAAGGTGATGTTGAGTTGTTTGAACCAAATGTTTTTATTTTCTATTTCTCTGTCAATCAGCTGATGACTGATTATAAAGAGAATAATATAGTGTTCTCACAAGTGGCCTATAGATGACAAATAGTGAGCAAGCTTTTTCAGAAAGTGCAATAATTGAGACAGTAACCATTTCAACTTCTATGCTCTTTTAATATAAAATTATCATCGGCACCACTTTTAAGTGATTTTTACTTTAACCACGGAGTTAAATCGGTTTGTTCAACAAAAGACAGTTTTGTGTGTGATATTAGAAATACCAAGGACACAGCAGCCTCTTGTGTCCCTTAGGAAAGGTGAAAATGAAACTTTGTTTAAGTTGACACCTAATCTTTTTCAGTGTGAAAGTGTGTTTTCCAAAAGCAGGGGCAAAACCTCATGATAAAATTGAAGTTTACTATCCAGAGTGAAATGCGATCATACTGAGGTCGTGGGGCCAAACTTTTTAAGACAAATGTTTATTTAGAGAAGTGAGCGCTGTCTATGGGACTCCCCGTTCTCCCAGAATGCTGCACTAATGTCTTTACCAGGCCAGAGCAGACCACCAGCAGGACTCGGCAGCCTGTTGTGGCCTCTTCAAAGCAGGACTACATTCAGCATAAGATACTGCGTCCCACTAGTCCCACTAATCCAACGATAAAACCAAGCCGAATGAGTGGATCGAACAATGTTTATCATCATACAGGACGCGCTGCCGTCGCTATAAAACAACCAATGAAATGTTAAATTGGAAGCCCCGAGTCACTCACTATGATAGAGACATATTTTTCTGTTGCATTCTACATTTGTATTATTTTGCTTTCTCCATACTCTTACAAGTGAGGGACTGATATAAGATTCATTCGTACAGTGTTTTGTTTCCACAGATTGCATATAACTTTGATAAATTCCATCCAATATTGAACCTTAATCTCCTTTTTCATTTACTTGGAGAAAATTAATTACAATTTGATTTTTTATTGCTTATATTATTCATTTCAATTACTTAAAATTGCAACTCAATATTCAACGCAAGCTGTTCCTTGTCATATTTGCCACACAAGCCAACCTGTATGTTTTGAGAAAATGGCATCATCTAACTTGAAGTGTTTGACTAATTTGAGGACGAGAGCAGTTTGATTCTGAAGTGTAAAAAGCAGTGCCTTTCCCCAGTGCTTGGAGAGCAGCAGCGTGTTTTCTTACAGTTTGTAAAATTGAATTAGATACGGTGGGGAATCTGACCTCTCGCCAGACCCGCACATTTTTCACCCCTCAGGTTTTAGTGTTCCTCAGGTATTTTTGTTTTCTCAGCTGGAACTGCCATTAGACGTTGTGTCCATGCCGTCCTTTTCTATCTATACCATCTCTCCTCTCTAGACCTCCCCCTGGCCTTCCAATCCATCCCAACCTCCAAACTCCACACCAGGCTCCCAGAGCACCACAGTTCTCCACCTCTGGGCAGATCACACTCTTGCCACCAAAATTGCTCTGACAAACAGACTGGACAGGACTGCATCACACAGGCGGCCCAGCAGACCAAGGGCATGCACGCTGTACGCAAAGTATGCCCACAGGAAAGTGCATGTATACACAGGAAATCACATATAGGCACAGGACCTCATGTCAGGTGACAGCTCTAATCACATGGACCACTTTGTTTTTTTATGAGAGATTTGTCAGGATTAGTTCAATTTATTTTCACTGAGCTGTGGAACGAGTGAATGTGAGTCAGCCAGCAAAACATTTAATTCAATCATCAATTCAGTTTCCATAGGGTTAAATAGTCACATCCTCTCTAAAAAGTAACAAAATTGTCCCGTGAGCTGTAATTTCATGCACCATAGTGTAACTGCCACTGGTGATTTCACAGTTCAAGTTGTTTAAAATAAAAACAATCCTCATCTTGTTATTGTGTAATAATTGTTCTTCTGCTTAAACTTGCTTAGTGGAGTATTTAGTTCTGAAAAGATGGACACCTTCTTCTATGTGTGTTATTGACCGAAAGTGTCAGTGCAAATTACACACAATGTAGGCCCATATGATTTTCCAGTACACAAGAGCCCTGAGGAGCCACAACAGCAGTTATAGAGTCAGCAGCATCACAGCCCAGGAGCAGCCACTTCACTGAAGAGCCAGAGTGTACAGGAAGAGTCAAGTCACAGAGACAGACAGATGAAGATGAAGAGAGATTAACTTGAAATAAGATATGAAGCGCTTAAATATTGTTTCTCATTTTTCTCTTGCAACATTTGGCACAAAGGAGTTTAATTCTCAGGATATTAATTATCTTCACGTTGCTATTTTTCCATTCTGTAACTTAGATTTTGCATTAAATTCAGTGAGCGTCATGAGGTTTGAATTTATAAAGGTTTTTTATATCAGCTCATATTTGACTTGCTCAGCTTTTATGTGGTTAAGTGTGGCCATGCATAAAGGAGACTAAACATAATATAGGTCTGCAACGTGCTGCTCTTCAAATATCTCACACATGTCAATTCAAACACAGACTTATCGAACCGGCTACACAAAGCACTAAAGCATTAGAGGCCTTTACTTATGTTTCTATTTTATTCTCCCTTTTTTTTTTTTTTTAACAATTGCTTAATATCAGTATCAGCAAAATAACTGGATAAAGTGTCATCACTGTGAGACCCTTTCAGTGTGTGCTCTTTGCACTGCAGATGGAAAGCTGAAATCCAGTTAGTATTGCACAATTCACAATCGAGTGACTTTTTTTTTTTTTACATCTCTGAGTGTATGTCTGTGTGTTAACAGAAAACTGAATGAAAGGCAAGTTGCATGAAAAGCCAAGAGATGATAAGACCAATCTGAGGCCCCTTAGAGGGGAGAGATGTCCTACGTAAAGAAAGTAAAGCAGAGCAGAGAAACAACAGCCTCCACAGTGATAGCCTGATGTAGGGGTGAAGTAGGCCGAGATTGCACTCTTAGCAGAGGTAAAGGGGCATCTGATTGCGTGTGTGTGTGTGTGTATGCATTTGGATGGGGGGAAGTTAATGCTGCTCAGGACTAGTAGAGTCATTTCACGAGGCTGGAGGCATGGCTGGATGATGGATTGGAATCTGAAGGGGTGAGCAGATGGGTAAGTAGAGAAAGTGAGGTTAAGTGGCAGTTGGATGTTGTACACCTACTGTAAGTAGATCAAATGTGGGGGAGTGTGTGTAAAGAGAGAGAGAAAGGGAGGCAAGGAGGGAGGGCAGGAGAGAAGAATCAGACAGCCAGATATATTTCAAAGTGCCTCCAAGAAATAAATTTTGTCTAAAATACTGTGTTTGCGGTTGATTTCCGATTTTTTTCGACCACTGTATTTTATGATGCAGTTGGACTGTTGTGCCGCTCTTTCTGTAATGGCATATTGTCAGGGCGTGCAGCCTAACACATCTCGTCTATTGAAGTAAATGACTAAAGTGGGATTGCTCAGCAACCATGTGTATATTCCTCCTGCTTATTGGCTATCTGGACCGATAAAATCACCCTCTGCTTTGTGCACTGATGTCTGTTTAATGAAGCAGTTACTGTATCTGGAGACAGCAGGTTATAATTACTCAAAGCTTTCATGTCCCCGATCGCTTTTTGCAACGTTGGGGTTGATGACTCAGTCTGAAGCAAAGATACAAACTATTTTGCTGATGAATGCAACTCAACTATCCAAGACTTACGGACACAAAATGTGAAAACATGATGTTCTGTAACACATAATGGATTTTGTACAAATCACTATTTTAAATTGTGTATCATTTTCTTTTTGGTTTTGCGCAGTGGTTAAAAATATTCACCATAAATAAAAAGTTGCAAAGACATCATTCAGCAACACAAGAGAAGAGAAAGCTGCTTTAATTTAAAGTGGAGTACATGCCACTAAGCTAATATAGCATCTTTACCATAGGCTAGTCTTAGCTGACTACATTAGCATGCTAATTGAATTTATTAGTAATCACAGGCTGTGGTGGCTGTCACTCATTTAGTCATACACCGACATTTTGGACCAATTAGGTTTTTGACCTGACGATGGCGATGGATGAGAATTGTAAAAGCTATTACCATTCATTGGGAGGTGGACACAAATGTTTTCAAAAAACTGCATGTAAATGCAGCCAATGGTTACTGAGAAAACTAAAAATGTCAACCGCATTGCCATCCCATAAGGCAGGGGTGTCCAAACTTTTTCATAGAGGGCCAGATTTGACGAGGTGAATATACTTGAGGGCCAGCAATTTTACCTGAGATCCTTTTAGATAGGGCTTTAATTAACAGACTTTATCATCGGATTCATAACATGATCCTATTTGAGATGTTTAGCCCAGAGAACCTGTTGGTGAATAATACAATGAAGTTTAATATCTTTACCTCCTTCTCCGCTGACTTTCCTACAGATTAGGGCTGATGATCCACCTCCTTCTCCAGCCACAGCAGGTGATCCATCCGTAATAATCCCACTGGCTTTATTTATAGTAGTTTCGTGTCATCCAGAGACAAACAGAAAATAATAAACCCGGTCCTCATGTACTCCTCTTAAATCAGTAATTGAGCGGTGCTTTCATAGCTGGCTAACAAAAACAAAAGTCGAAATCCAAATGTCTGTAAATATCTGCTGAAATATCTGTCAGGAGATCGGCTAACATCGGCTAAATCCTGCTTCTCATCCGGACAAATATTCTCCACCATCGTCTGAACACAGTCTTTGGTAAATTCACCCTCGGTGAAAACAAAAAAAGTTTGCAGTATTTAGCAGTTATTGTCTCCACCTTGCAGCTCGTCTTTGTGGCATTTTAATTGTGGAAAAAAAAACCGCTGCTGTGAAGTTAAAACAGCTTTTCTTCTTCTACTACTTCTTCTTCTTCTTTTATTTACAGTCGCCATTTTAGAAATTGGCTGGTAAGAGTCACGGTGAGGGTCAAAAAGCCAGAGGGCGGCAGTGCCGCTTCCACCTTTAATGAAATATAAAATTGTATTTTTGTCCGTGTGTAATTTAAATACTCTGGTCGAAAAAAATTACAAATGTTATGACAGAGACTCTGGCAGTATGAAATTTTACTTTGGGCCACAACTGTCCCCCAGGCCGGACTTTGGTCGTGCCTGCCCTGAAGTGTACTGAAATGGTTGTACAGTTTGATGGGGGAGGGTGTGATCCTGCCAGCAGGCAGGTGAGTGGTCACTGGCCTCGCCTCAGAGAAACAGTCTCCATGGGTGGTGAGACATGGGCTACGCTGCCAGGCGCCAACAAGGTTTTGGGATAAAGGAAGTGAGTTGTTCATGTTCACTTCTGTTTGTCTTCCTCCATATTAAGACCTGCCTGGCCTGGAACAGGCTGCCCGGGTGGCAGGCCTGTCACGGGCCTGTCAGTGCTCTGTCGCACACCATTGTGGTAGTAGGCGATTGATGAGAAGCAGGAACAGGAAGGCAATGGGCTGCTGGGAAACAGGAAGAGGACGATGAAGAGGGAGAACTCAAGTTGTATGTGGTGAGGTGACACAAAATGGCTGATGCGATGCTTTGCAGAAAAATGAAAACACGTCTAAGGATGTGGAAAAGTCAATTGACTCCGAGAACTCAGGAAAGAGTCAGGAACTCATGTCTATAAACTGGGACGTCAACCACTTGTTACATATGAGTATTTTCTGGATGATGATCAAATTATATAATAACTGTGCTTTGGAACGTAAGATGTATCCCACTCCTTCATCTTTTCACCTCATGCAGGGTTCCAGTTAAGGAGTCTTTTTAAGTCCCAGTTAATATGTGAGGCAGAAGAGTTGTCTCCTGTCTGGCCTGCCCAAGAAAAATGGAAAAAAGTTATAATCAAAAAAATGATCTTTAAAAAAAAAAGGGCAAAAACCAGATAATCCACACCAGTTTGAAAATAGTTAGACAACAACGTCACCACTCTGATGAAGTTGTGAGAATCACAAACAGGGAATACTCGAGAATACTAAAATCTTGGACAATGACTGTGTAACAAATAACCAGCAGGTTAAGCTCTGGACCTTTTAAACTCACTCAGAGATCCCTCGACCCTCAGCAGCACACCTAACTCCACCCACCTGCTACTCCAAGAAGGAAAAAACAAACTGTATTTCCCAGTAAAGTCTGGTCTTAACCTCTTTCCGCTGAATCTCCTCTCCTTTTCTTACTCTTTTCAAATTATCTTAATCCCTCCATCCACTCTGTGATGTTTCCTCTTGCTCCCCCCCAACAGCCGCCAAGGGATGTAACGGCTGATGTACGAAGGGTAATGGTCCTCCTCTTCCTGCTCTCACCCCTGCTGTCCTCTACTCTTGGTTTGCTCGGTGGCTCTCCCTCCCCCTAATTCGATTCTACATGCTTTTCTTGGCTTAACTGGCTCTCGTCTTCATTCATCAATTTCTCCTGCCTCTTGCATTTCTGGTCTGACTTTCTTACTTGCTCCATTAAATCCCCCCTCACTTTTTTTTAACCTGTCTTCTTTTTTCTTTTTCTTTTTTACCTCTTCTTCCACTCTTCTCCAACTCCCAGCATTTCTCCTTCTCTTTTTTTTTCTCCTTTCTTTCTGTCTCCCTTGCTCCCAGTTGCTATGTTTTTAGTGCTGCATCTGATTTGCAACCTCTGGATGGTCCCCATCTTGCTCCCTTCTCTGGGCTGTCTGCCTCCCTCAGAGGGAGCAGCTCACTGGGGCTGAGAGGGGTCATGCCTGGGTGAGGTATATCACTTCCCCCTATCTCCCTCCGTCCTTTCCTCACTCACCCTTTAACTTTTCTTTTTTCTCAATATCTCCTTTGCTCCATTCTTGTCTACCGTTTCTCCTCTCCTCACACCTCCCCCCTTCTCTTTTTCCTTTTCTCTCCTCTCCTATTCTCTTCAAGTAACATAATTGATTTGCTGACTACCTCTTGAAGCAGGCCAAGCCAAAATCCTGTTCCAAGCCTCCCTTTAAAAATGTCATTTTACTCAGAGAGGCTTGTATATGGAAATAAAATAATATTTATGATTTCGGCGTATCGCATGTACTGCACACTATGAATGTGGGACACTTGCAAATGTCTGCTGTACGAACACAGGAATGATTTAGTTGAGAAACTGTGAGTGCAGAAGCTTGTGAGAGTAATTACTTAACATGTGTGAAAGAGATGCTGTTGAAAAGTTTTGTGTGCACAGATGCAGAAAGAGAAAGAACCACAAAGAGAGTGATGAGGAGGAAATAGACAAAAGGCCAAAAGAGAAGATGGACCTAGAGAGAGGAAAAAAGAGATTGGTCAGTGTGTGTTCTTGTAAGGGGGGGGGGGTGCAACTGAGGGGATGGCCCCCCCACCCTCCCGCTGCCCTTTCCCCACTGGCCCCAGCCAGAAGCCTCCGGGGGCTCCCTGGGTTCCTGAGGAAAAACATCTCGGCCCCCCATCACCCCTGAACCCAGTGCTGGGCTGTTTACCTTGGCCTGGCTGCCTGACAGCTTTACTGATGTTACATACAGGCACACAGGGACCCTGAGTCAAAGAGGGAGAGGGAGCAGGAGCACAGGGAGCGAAGACGAGGAGGAGGAGGAGGAGGAAGACGAGAGCAGCAGAGATGGGGAGGGGTGGGCTGAGGAAGATGGAGGATGGAGTGACAAGAAAAGGAGATGAAGGGGAGGAACAAGGGGCATTAGATGAAGTGGGAAGGAAAGAACGGAGGAGTAAAAGAGTCTGGTGAGTGAAAGGTGTGAGGGAGCGAGAGTGTTAGCTTACTCTGATCTTAATCATCACGATCAGATCCATTTGAGGAGATCTCCAGAGGAGAGAGCTGTTCAGAGGGCAACAGGGTGCACACTGAGTACACACTGAGAAAGAAATATTGCCGGCAAGAAGTCTGCACTAAAAACACAGGCATTAATTTTCATCAGCTCTCTAAGCCAATCGCTGTGTATATACAGAAATATTTTGTTTTTAGGCTCATTGCTCAGTGTAGTATGTGAGATTTGAAAAGCAAATGTGGAATGGCGACTCAATATTTTGACAGGAGGTTACGTTACTCATTACAGTGTGCTGTAGAAATGTATAGGCACTTTCCATACTGGTTGTACAGAGAGAATGAGGCCCTCACTATACAAATGTTGACATAAGTATACCATATCTATTATTGAGAAATTAACATTGGTAATTTGGAAACAAAGTTTTGCATCATGGAAATGGTCATTCAACTAGAGCCGATATGGAGAAAGTGTAAAGTAAGATATTTTTGTAGAAATGTCTCAGATTTTCAGGGTTGTTGTTGGTTTGTTGTTTTGGGGTTTTTTTTGTTTGTTTTTGAGTAAAAGAACAAAATCAAACCAGGAAACACACTCCTTATGATCATTTAAATCTGCTTTCAACCATAAGGACAAAACTCTCCTCTCATGTCTGGCAGTTTGTCTATGTGTAGGCGTTTGTTTGTCCGTTTCTGAGCCACAATGCTGGGTTGGGCCAGACCACAGGGGTTTCTGTGATGGGGTGGGAGGTCTGTGTTTTGCTGCTTGGAGCTTTAAGTCTTGTTTGTCTATCATGAGCAGCTGGACAAGCTGTAATAATACAAACAGGCCTTTGAACAGGCCGCTGTGTTGTGCCGCTCCGGCTTAGGTTACATCCCACACGCACACTTGTATGCTCAGAAACGGACACACATGTAAAGCAGACTGGCAACCACACACACACAGATTCATACCTCGAAAACACATGTTCACACAATCATGAATACAGGTGGGTGTGCAAAAATGTCCAGACAAACACACAGCATTGCACTCTCAATTGTTGATCACACGCTAAGTACTCCTGCACTGATCTCTTCCTTTCAAACTGTGATGGATCATCTTAAACGCAGCCATCACTCTGCCTGACAGGCGGTTAGTTTGTCTCCTCTGTTTGTTAGTTAGTTTGTTTGTTTCTGTGGACAGATGGATGGTTGCTTGCTGTTTGTTTATGGCTAATCATTTGTCACAATAAATCACTTTTGAGCTCCCCAGATTGTTCCCATCCTTCTCAACCTGATTTCAGCTTACACAAACACGTCAAGCTCCCTGCACTGCTGTCCTCTAACACTGGGAACTGCAACTCCCTCAGAAAGACAGGGACAGAGATAGAGAGAGAGGGAGGGAATGGGAGAAAAGAGATACATAATTGAATGCCATGCCAGGCAACTGACGGATGACTTCCTCTGTTCTTATGTAATGGAGTTTTGGGCTTCACCTGCCCTGGCTGGGCCAGTGGCCTCTGTGCACAAACACCAGGATATGAGAGAACAGGGAATTGTTCTGTTGCGAGGTCAACACTCTGGAGATCTGCAGCACAACCACTGGGGGACCGAAATTTCTTTTGATGTGCAAGACCATATACCACTACCAGCGGTGTATGATTTTGCAAATATAATGACTAATATAGCTACTAGTCACTATGGGAACATTCAATCCAACAGAAAAAGCTAAAAAAAAAAGATGTATTTTTGGTTAAATCCATAGAGATATACAGCCAAAGCTCTGGTATTGTACTTGCTTGGCTCACTGGCACTGACCACTAGTACAAATCAAAGGAATCAGAGTCAGTGTAAATGTTATTAGTTACATCTATGCTTTTCCTGCCAGAACAAGTCAAATAATTTTGTTGTGAATTTTGTGAATAAATCTCTGAGATCTGGGAATTTTAAGAACTTTATTACACAGCTCCCTCCTGAAGATGAATTCTTATTAGACATTTCACATTAACAGCTGCTCGTTGGCCCGTTAAAGTGGTGTTGAGCTGTATGTGGGAGTGCCAGATGTGGCTAAGCTTAGTTCAGTAATAAGACAAAGGTGTAACAGGTGTAAAAGATGCTAGGAAGCTAAGAGTAGAACCATACTTGATATAAACAATGGTGGGAGCCAACTGGATTTGGATTGACGGCACTATTTATCTGCCTGCAGGCCTCAGTGTGGGAGGAGTGTTTCTACGGTCAGAGGATGTCATATAACTGAAAACACCTGTGTGGGGGTACCATGGGTGTGAAGATTTTCTATAGGGTTTGAAAATAAATGTATAATATCACAGAGTGAACATTCTGTATAAGATTCAACTTCATTGCTCCTTCCTCAATACCGAGGGAGGTGACTGTATCAGGCGCAGACAAGCCAGAGAAGGACTCTGACACTGTTACAACATTCAAACACCTTCAAAGCCAAAGGGCCATATGTTCCAACCAAATCAGCACACCAATACCAGCATAGCTCAGTGGGGTGTGGATATAACACTAGCTCTATGTTTTTAGCCATTACATTATCCATATGCATATAATGGGCAAGTACATGTTTGAGAATATTTAGTCTTGGTCACTGAAGGCTTACTGTAAGATGTGCATTCAAATAAATGTTTATGTTCCCTCATCTGTATCTAATTTTAACCTAAACTATAACTATTTTCAGTTTTATACATTAAATGAATTATCTTACCTTGCACTTCATCTTTATTGTTTTTTAATAAACCAAATTGAGCTTATAGTTGGTGGTATCAATGGTTTTATTTTACCATCATGAACCCCACATATTGTATGCCTTTTACATTTAGGCACGGCACACATAAAGAAGGACCACATTTCTGTTTTGACCAATGTCATATACAGCTATATATAACAATTATATACCTGATATCATTTAGCATTATACTAAATATAATCTTTTGTAATGATGTAAACCAGCAAATTACAGAGCAAAAGTGACAAGGGAGAAAAAGGAGGGGAAAAGTGTAAACAACACAGAAGAACAAGAAGAAGTTCCAAAAACAGAAGTGTGTCTCTGTCCTGTCCTCCCAGCCTCTTGCTGCCCTCTGTTCCTGACCCCAAGGCCTCGAGGTCAGTTTGTGAACTGTTTCCCAGTGACCTCAACATCTGACCACCCTGTCCTCTACTTGCAATAAAACACAGACAACGGCACTTTGAATGCAAGCCAGCCCCATCAGCAAAGACCAATAAGTACAACACAGGCCTCACAGCGTCTGGTTGAGCAAAGAGAAAAAGGCTTCCCAGAAAACAGAGTATGTTATCACACTGTTTGCTTGTCTGCCTCTGTTTGTTCTTTCCTCATTTTGATTTCAAATTTATGTTCTGCAGAGACCAGTGTGTTATTCATTGCACGGTAGACTATATGTAAGTGCACGTAGGCAAATCCTTGCTCCATTCATCAGAGTATATTTACTTGTGAACTTTTCTGGGAGTGTACATGACATGGTTCGTTGATTTTTTCTCTCTCGTTCCCTCTGTCTCTTTTTCGCTACTTTTTTGTTTTCACACGCATGCTGGGATTTGTTGTTCTGTTTGGTTTGTAACTCCTCAGCCACAGTCTTCATTAGAGAATGAAGGGGAAAAGTATTTGTGGTGGGAAGGTTGAAGGTCATGGCAGTGTTTGGAAAACACACGCGTGACTGGTTGAACAGCAATGTTGTGCTAAGCGGACTCTGATGAGTCAGCAAAAACAACTGCTGTATATTTTCTGGAGGAAAAACTGGTTAGATGTTAGTCCCTGCTTCACTAAGTGTAGCTCACATTTTCACTGATTTATTTTGCTGTCAGCCGGCTTCTTTACAGGCCAGAACAGTCTGTGAGCCAGTGAAGTACAGTATTCGTACACACAAGCAACTACGTCACCCACGTTAGTATTACTTCTCAAATCTGTTGTTTGGGTTAGCCAACTAACATTAAGTGCATTTGTGAGGACAAACACCTTTGATTCTGCAATGTAAACAAAACTGAGTCTCATTTACTATGATGTAAGTATCAGTTTAAGTCAGAGTTTGATCTTGAACAGGAAGAAGGTAGACCTGAGCCGACCAGGAAAGTGACTTTGTGGAAAAATAAGCATGCCCCCCTGCGAGGACACTATGGGATTATTTCAATAACCAGACGAAGATATTTGCTGACAGCTTTGAAAGGCAAGGAAGTCATCGTAGATTTATGATGATGGCTCTCTGAATTAATAATACTTTTGTATTCATAGTTACTGAAAATTTGACTAATTGGTTCAATTTTAGATTATTTTTAGCAGATTAAAACTTTTAAATCCCCAAATAATAATGCAGATTTAAACCCAAGTCCCTTGATGGACAATAAAAATTAGGTAAATGTCCATGCTTAACAAAAGACAAATGACCATCCCAAAAATCCGGATTCAAATTGTGCATGGTTTCTGATGTAGTGTTGAGCACATAGTTAAATTTTTGGGTCAGCTGAGAGAGCGAGCGTGGTACAAATGAATTTCAGCCGCTGAGTTCTTTGTGGTTCTGCCGTTGGCTGGACATTCAGAGAAGACTTATCCAGGCAATTGGAAACACTGACTTCCCAGCACAGCCACAAAACTAAAAAAAAATTATTCTGGGCTTAATTTTAAGTAGTCTCGTGCTGTGCTGCACGCCAAGCTTGCAGGGAATGTCTAGTTTGTGGGTGGGCAGCTATGGGGGGGACGTACTGACGTCATAAGGTGGAGGAAATAGGGCCTGGGCCGTGGTGGAAATGTCTCCTCTCCAAACCACTTTTCCTTGACTTCAATGGAAAACATCATGAGGTCAAGAGAAAGTTGTCAGGAAGCAGGTTATTTTGACTTTTTCACCATCAAGATGTGAAAGAGAATCTATACGGATTGAGTAAGAGAGAATGCACTTTCACTATTTCACTGTAATTTAATTTTATTTTTTTTACCTGTGCGGATTGCAGTCTCGGTTTCCTCTTAGCTGACAGAAGCGGCATGCCGGGTAGTTTAATGCTGCTGCAAACTATCTGCTTCAAGATTCGATGTGTTGTGTGTTCAGAGAGGTTCATCAACAGGTGGTTATTTGGGTTACTGTTGCCTCTCTATCATTTTGAACCAGTCAGGCGACTCTCCTCTGACCTCTGGCATCAATGTGCCATTTTCACCTTGAGAATTCCCACTCATAGGATATTTTCTCTTCTTCAGGCCATTCTCTATAACCCCTGGAGATGCTTATGTGCGAAAATGCCAGTAGATCAGCAATTTCTGAAATACCCACACCAACCTGTCTGGTAATGATAATCGTGCCACATTCAACGTCCCTTGTATCACCTTTCTTCTCCTTGCTGATGCTTGATTTGAACTTCAGCAGATTGTCTTGACCATGTCTCAATGACTAAAGGCTTTGACCTGTTGCCGTGTGATTGGCTGATTTATGCAGTCTCCAAATATTTACATTAACAAGCAGCTGAACAGGTGTACCTAATAAAGTGGTCAGAGTGAAAGGAGATGCTTTGTTTTTTCTACATCTATGCAAGTCTGCCATATGAAATCCACTAGAATAGTGTGTTGTTTTTGAAAATGTTTGCAGCAAAAAGTTTTAGGAGAGCATTTTTCTCTGCGTTTCATGAAGGAAACTCCTATGTTAAAGAATTTAAGTTAGGAAGCACTGAAGCTCCTTTCCGTTGAAATGCTTCATTCAGTGCTTGTTTTTCAGATTTTTTTTCATGCTTTGTCTGCAAAAAAAGAAGCAAAACAGGTAACATAGTCTGTCAGAACCTTCCCATTTTAGCCAAGTGTGAAACATTGTGAGTTTTTGAATGGGCATATTAAACATGGGCCTATAAACTGGTGGATTGAAACATATTGTTTGTGTCTATGAGCTGCAAAGAAATTTAATGTGTATTAGTGCATAAGTGATATTTTATCTCGTCTCCAGTGATCCGTACATCACTGTTGTGTTAAGATAGCATCAGTTTTAACAGCTCAGCACTTTTACAGTGAAGAGACATATTTTTGGTCAGACGTCTCTCATTGGACTCTACTGAGATAACTGCTTTCCCCTGCTGTTTATTTAGTGTTTGTTAAATTTATGATAGTCATTTCTAATACTGTATAAAAACATGTATGTTTCACATTAGAACAAATGGGATGCACCTTTGAGAACAGTAGAAAAGGAAGTACACAATGACAAAAGGACTGACACACAGAGAGAGTGAAAGATGGGGAAAAAGGAGGTTTTTCCATGATGTATGCTGAGCTCAGGCATGGTAGTAGAGTGACAGATGAGACAAGGGAGGGAAGATCAAGAAACAGGGTGGAAATCAAATGGGAAATGATTCAGAAAGACGAGCAAAGGGGTTGAAAGGGAGGGTGAGTTGGTGGGAAAGAGCAGGAGGGCATGTGGAGGCCACGCGTACCACAAAATATGGGGTGAAATGAAAAATTTGATAAAGGCCTGTTGGCCAGCGGGGGCCAGATTGAGCTCACAGGAGGGAGGGAGTAGTGGGGGATCTGGCCTTAGAGGGGCTATCGGGAGCAGCACATCTGCAAAAGCCATTAAAGAGTGTGTATGCATGCAGCGTGACACTGTGTTTTCTCTGCCAGGCCTGGCTTGGGCCTGCGCGGCAAAACTGGGATCGGGTTTCGTCAGCGTTCAGTGGGGGGCCGTCTCCAGTTGACGCGTGATGATTTAGTCAGGTGTGAGCGTGCACTTTCCAATTTGGAGGGAAATAAATTAGAAGTGATTTTTTATGAGGCCTCTGTCCCAGGCTGTCTCAAGGCACTCTCTCCCTCCCACTGTGCACTGTCAGCCCAACTGATGTGTTTATAAAGAGTGCTGCATTAGGGAGCCGTCCCCCCACATAAAAACACATGCACACATGCCCAGTACACAGGAGATACAAAAACACATA
Organism: Remorina albescens; assembly: GCA_034769265.1. Classification (NCBI taxonomy): domain Eukaryota; kingdom Metazoa; phylum Chordata; class Actinopteri; order Carangiformes; family Echeneidae; genus Remorina; species Remorina albescens. Next base: position 21,348,345 of record CM068489.1, on the reverse strand, counting down.
TGTGCATCCAGACAAAAATAATGTAAACTATGACGCATGTGCAAACAGCATATAGTTGGGGGACGCACTCATCATACATGGATGGACATTGGCTTGAGAGGAGAGAGCGAGAAATGTAAAGTGTAATGTTTCATTTTTACAAACTTGACCCTGTCGTAACCACAAAGCCTGAAATACAAAAATGGAAAAATGTCAAGGACAAAAAGAAGACAAACAGCCAAAGGAACAACGACCTCAACCACCACACACAGATTAAGTGACCTCATTCTCGTTGTAAATAATTCCTCCAGCTCGGTAGCTTGTTCAGCATGTTCAGACACAGCGGTGATACTCAAATGAATAAGAGCAGCTAAATTCTTCCAGGTGCAGTTGCAGCTTTGGATGAAATCTGAATAAAAGCAGTGAAACACAGGTGTGTTAGTGGCAGAAGATGCAGAGCAGAACAGATCCAGACAGAGATGATGGTTTTCTGAGGCGAGGGGGAGACATGTTTGAGCTCCGCTGGGGTCTAGAAGCCGGAAACCCAAATCCCACCTGACCTCTGACCTCAGTTTGGTTCCCCTGTTCTTGCTCCCACATATGGCTCTGGCTGCCTTAACTAAATGACAGGCTAACTTGTCTTGTCTGGCTGACTCTCTTCACGCATGTTTTTTTGTTTATACTTAGTCTGCGTCTCCTCACTGCCTGAGCCGTCTGTCTGTTGGCCTGCCTCTCTCTGTTGGCTTTTCGACCTATTTCCAAAATTACTTGCATTTGCTTTAAAAATTGCTGAAATAAAAGGTTTACTTCAAAATTAATGTACATCTCAAATTACAAAATTATGGAAACACAAAAATTGAAGGGTCCTCACATAGATATCTGTTGTTTGTTGCATTGTATTAATCAGCTATGTCCAAAGTCTGGCCGGGGGACCTGTTGTTAGATTTCATACGGCCCGCGTCGTCTGTCATAAAATGAATTGTTTTTATGTAAAATACACACCTACAAAATACAACTTCATTTTTCACCTTAGGACGGCAGCAACACTGCCGCCCTCTGGCTTTTTGACCCTCACCATGACCCTTACAGCCAATTAATCTAAAATGGCCACTGTCAGTTAAAAAAAACAAACAAACAAACAAAAAACGGAAAGCTGACCGCCAGGGCCGCCGCTTCCAAGACAGGACAGGACAGGACAGGTGAAAAATTGAGTATTATTTCACCAAAATACGAAACCACCGTGTTTGCCTAATTTGCCAAGAGACTGTGGCTGTTTATGACGAGTTCAATGTCAAAAGACAGCACCGGCCAAAACATGCTAACGGATACAACAAGATAACAGGGAGCGAAAAACTGAAGCGACTGGAAGCTGTTTTAACTTCACAGCAGCGATATTTTCCCCACAATTAAAATGCCAGAAAGACGAGCTGCAAGGTGGAGACAATAACTAAACAGTTATTGCTGCAAACCCTTTTTTCGTTTAACTGAGGGTGAATTTATGAAAGACTGTGTTCAGACGATGGTGGAGAATATCTGTCCGGAGGAGTTAGCCGATGTTAGCCTGGCTGACATGACAGATATTTCAGCAGATATTAACAGAAATTTGGGAACCAGAGGATTGTAGTTATTATCGGAGCCTAAAGGACCAAACATGAGGACCGGGTTTATTATTTTCTGTTTGTCTCTGGATGACACGAAACAACTATAAATAAAGCCAGTGGGATTATTACGGATGGATCACCTGCTGTGGCTGGAGAAGGAGGTGGATCATCAGCCCTAATCTGTAGGAAAGTCAGCGGAGAAGGAGGTAAAGATATTAAACTTCATTGTATTCTTCACCAACAGGTTCTCTGGGCTAAACATCTCAAATAGGATCATGTTATGAATCCGGTGATAAAGGGTATTCATTTTATTCGCAATAAAGCCCTGCCTTCAAAGGATGTCAGGCAGAATGGCTGGCCCTCAAGCATTTTCACCTCATCAAATCTGGTCCTCTGAAAAAGTTTGGACACCCCTGATATAAGTGATGTCATATCATAGAGAGTTTTATAAGATACTTCAGAGCAGTGCTGTGCTTTTTAAGCTTATTGAATGCAGATGCCACAGCAGAAATATTTGGGGTTGTAAGAATCAGTCATCATATTCCATTAATTAATATCAATGGCAATTCTTTTATCAACCTTTATCTTAAGTATGTTGTTATTTCTGCCCCCCCCCCAATAGGGGTGTAACACAAACACAAACACAGGCATTAACCCAAACGATCGATCTAAAGCAATCTACTAGCAATCTACTCTAAATGAATTACATTCAGAGAGGTCAGGTGGAATCTTCAAAGCAAGTTTATCCGTCAGTCTTATAAAAGGTTGTAAAACTCAGTTAATGAACCAGAAAACAGAAATTTGACACAAACAAATCAAGATACATCAGACAGACTTAGCATGCATATCCACTTAGTTGTTTAGTAATAGTATAATAATATGTTACATTACACAGATAATTTTAAAGGTTTACTTTCACAACAGAGTTTTGTCCTTTGCGGGTTATATTAACAGGCTACCCCTGCAGGCATGGATTGCACAGCCCTTAAAATGGAGAAGTTGGATGCGCTTCATCAGATCTTCACTGTTCATGTGCGGCTGACGGTAAGGCACTTTGGGTTTGGCACTTGATTCACTTCAGGCTGAGGAACGAAATCTCATCTCATCAGCACACCACAACGACGCAAACCGAAAACACAAGCTGCTTCATTCAATACTTAAACTGAAAAACATCCAGTTTTAATGTCAGTGCGGGGATACGTTGCCTCACTTGACGATAAGGTATGACATCGCGGTTTTAGTTAAGCTAAAATTTGAAAATGACTGAGAGCAGTCCAGTTTCAATTCTTCAATTATTTTAGTATGATGACAGTACCAGAATGGTAAAATATAAAATTTCGTTTAAAGGTGGTCTGCATTGGTTTTCTCTGGGTCCTCGGGCCTCTTCCCACGGTCCAAAGACTTCCAAGTTAGACGAAATTGTGACTCTAAAATGTGAGCATGAATGGTTGTTTGTTTCTATGTTTGCCCTCGTGACCTGTCCAGGGTGTTTCCCTTTAACACCTATTCATCCCCTTGGAATTACAATGGGAAGATTAGTTATTCTGAGCGGTTTGACAATATACAACTTGAAAAATGCTTTGTATGAAGTTATCACAGAAACAAAATATGTGAATAACTAAACTTGGACAACAATGTCAGATAGAACCATATCATTCCAAGTGGACGAAAATTAACCCTAGCCCCCCTTCCGAGGTTTAATACAGTCTTTTTAGAAACTGAGTTCAAACCATTTTCATCACCATGATTTAGTGCATCCGTACATAAATATAAGAAAAAATATTTGAATTGTGAGATATTTTTCCTGAAACCCCTTTTAGCAGTTTGGACACTTACAATGGAACTTTGAACAGGAAGTCAGTGTACAACCGTTGTTTCCAGGAGAGTCGGTTTGAGTTTGCCTAAGCCCCTTACACACAGCAGATAAACTAAGGAGATTGGGAACTTTTTACTGTGGGGGTCAAAGTCTCCTTCCTTTACGAGTTGTTACAACATGAATGGGAGCACTGAGAGAGGGAGGGAGTGACTGAGGATCTATGTAGGGAGGGGGAAAAGCAGAGGAGGGGAGGGAGGGAAAGGAAGTGAACGGTGTAGTTTTTCTCAGCTATAGCGCCCCTGAGCGAGGTGAGAGGTGGGGGCCAGGGGGCACTGGCTGGGTGGTCAGCATGATCGGCAACTTGCGTGTATGTGTTTATGTGTGTGTTAATGGCTGTGTGCGCATGTTGGACAGTCTGAAAGAGAAAGGAGTTCCGTATGCTAAGTATTCAACCGTGGGAATAATCAAAAGCAACTCATATTTCCCTCAAGGCCGTTTGATCCTTTGCCTGTTCATGTTTTTCGATAATTTTTTTTGCCCTCTGACTTCTTCTATTTTTGTGTCATTGTTATTCCACATAGAGCTTACACATGCACATTCTCTGAGGTTTTGCTTTTTATGGGCTGCAGAATCGGGTGTAGACCAAAATGACTACTCTAATCGAGTACGGGTCCTAAAACAACAGACTGCATTTAACCAATATAATTCATTCCTCTTGACCATAGAATACCCAGGCTTAATAAAAACAACATCAAGCACTCAAAGCATAAGTGTTTCACTTAACATGGACTCTTGCAAAAAAAACACAGTTAAGCATGTGTTACAATAGTATTGAAGGTATAGTTTTACATATCGTGAAATGCACTTGTTCAGTCTCTGGCTTTCTCTTTTGTTGTAGCCCTGACAAAGGTGTCTTTAAACAACTGCTGTCGATTTATTGGGCTACTGGTGAGATGGTGAACACGCATTGTCCAAAACGCAAAACAGTGTCAGGAAGAACAAAAAGATAAGAGGAATTACGTTACAAAGTTTCCAGTCTAGATGTTAAGTTAAGCTAAACTAGTGTTTCTCAAATAATGGGGTGCGTCCTCCTGGGGGGGGGCACGTGTTACCCCGAGGAACATGCATGCAGAACTAATGTCTCAGCTTTTCCATTGCCATACCAAGACAAAACATAATTGCACACCCACTACTGTAGGTGGCAGTGGTGCTTTCACGCCTACATGTGGTGTGCAATTAAACTGTAATTAAGAAGGACACACACCACAGAGGGAGAGATACAGACACAGAGAAGACACCATGGATAAATATCACACAGGAACGAAAAGAAAGACAAGCAAAAGTCTTCCGAAAGCTAAGACAATGAAGTCTGATGAAACATATGTAGCGCTTTGCTTCACGGTCACTACGGTGGGAGATGAGGAAAGACTGGTCTGTGTGTTGTGCCTAAAAACCCTGGCAGCAGACAGTATGAAACCAAATAAATTAAGATGCCACTTACACGCAGTACACCCCATTCAAGCTGGTAAACCGCTTGAGTTTTTTCACTGAGAACTTACGGAATATCGCCAACAAGCGTGTCTCTTCGTGAATACTGCCTCAGTAAACAAGAAATCACTGCTTGCCTCATATAAAGTGGCATACCAAATTGCTCAGTGCAAGAACCCCCACATCATAGCAGAGGAGCTAATACTCCCCACAGCATTAGACATGCACTCTGTCATGGTGGATGAGACAAGTGCTGCAAAAATAATAACTTTCCCTCTTTCCAATGAAACTGTTGCCAGATGTATAAGTGACATTTCAAATGATCTTCAGGAAAGCTGATAGAAAAACTCAAAGACAAACATTTTGCCTTACAACTGGATGAAGCAACTGACAGCAATAAAGACTGCTAGTTTATTGCCTATGTGTGTTTTGAGATGACAGAGTCCCTGTGTGAGGATTGACTTTTTTGTAAATATGTCTGACACAGAGCCACACCTGAAGAGTTATTCAAACTACTGGATTGCTACCTAACTGAGAATGGGCTGAAGTGGGAGAACTGCATTGGTGTTTGCAGTGATGGTGCACAAACCATGGCAAGGATGAGAAAAAGGCTTCAGGCACTAATCAACAAGGCTTCACCTAATGCTGAGTGGACACACAGTGTTATACACAGAGAACCATTGGCATTAAGGCACATTAGCCCTGAATTAAATGAGGTTATGACTGATGTAAGTGTGGTCAATTTTCTAAAGTCCAGGCCACTAAAAACAAGAGTTTTCTCTGCTATCTGTGAGGAAATGGAAGCTGAACATAAAGCTGCGCTGTTTCACAGTGAAGCAAGGTGGCTGTCACGAGGTAAAGTCTTGTCCAGAGTTTTTGAGCTCAGAGAGGAAATAAGGATGTTTTTGGAACAGGAGTGTGTGTATGAAGTGGCAAAAAAGTTTAGTGATGAAAACTTTCTGGTGAAACTGGCGCACTTCACTGACATATTTGGAAAGCTAAATGAACTAAATCTACAGTTTTAAGGCAAAGATAAACACATCCCTCAAGTCACAGACAAGATCAGCTCTTTCACTCGAAAGCTTGAGATGTGGCACAGGCGACTTGATCAAGGAAACACTGATTCATTCGAGAACCTGCTTGAATTTTTTTGAAACTACTGACTGTGAGGCCACCTTAGTCATTCCATATTGTATTCAGCACATTTCATCACTGATGGGATTCTTCAAAAAATACTTCCCTGAAAACAGTTCCCAGTATGACTTGGTGAGAGATCCATTCAATGTAGAACAGAAATTGCTAAAATCTAAACAGATGTTGGCTGTACCTTTTTATATGAAAACTACAGACACTACAGTAGTGTCCGATCTTCCCATCTAGATTTTTGGGAGAAAGAAATTAAAGTATCCATCCATCCATCCAGTAGCCAATCGTACTGCAACATACAGTGTTAGTACAGTCTTTCTGGATAATTCATTTTCAGGCTGTAGCAGCAGTGTGGGCAGCTTGTAGCCACATTCAAGAAGAGGTAGCTGTCATCAGGCTTTGCTGAACCTAAACACTAGCAGCCACAGACCCAATTCCCTCTTACCCTGTTACTACACCCCTATCGACTTCCCACAACAATATTAAAGAGGCGCACACGTTCTCGCTCCCTCAGTATGACTCTCAGAAATATTTTTTTTCATATCATCCCGCCTAGTTCTCCCTTCTCATGTCATCCACACCCCAGAGCTTTGATCTTCTGACTCCTCTACTTTTCGGGCTGTCTTTCTAGCGGATGTCTCTGTCAAATGCACACATGGTAAGAAGGCCACCATCAGTTAAACATAGTCTAAAGTGAAGCGTTGTAAATTTATTAGGCTTTGATCCAGAGAGTTCTTGTGTGACAAAATGTGTTTGCGAGGAGCGAAATCTAAACCTGGCAGGAGTAACGGGATGGATCAACAAGATCAAGCGATGTGGGGCGAGAACATTCATTTCAGATGGCCTGGGCCATGACAGAGAATTGGTCCTGCATGCTGTTTTCCAACGAGTGCTGGTGTCATGTTCGCAGGTTCCATGTGTTGTAAAGTTGGAGTGGTTTTGGCACGGGGGGCTACGCCAGCTCCTGTTCTGAGGGTGAGCCCCATGCTGCCCGATGCGTGATGGGCTACAGCGCAACGTAGAGCTAAGGCAAATGTGTGAAAGTGTTGACAACGCTGAAGCTGGAAACTGAACCCAGTCCTGACACCGAATACTCGGTCTGCCACTTCGTGTACTCCCTCACAAACAACAACCCCACCCATAGCTGTCTGTCTTCCCTTTTCACTTTTTCTGTCATTAAAGATATTTTTGTACTCATGCCAACTGATGCAATCACTTAGAGGAAAATAGATGCCCCAATTCAGTCAAATTCAGCCCAGTCAATTTTACTTGAAATGAGATTTTTCTTATCCTTTTTATTTCTTTTTTCCCCTAACTACTCCTGTTTCTGTCTTCTTAAGAAGTCTGTTTGAATGTGCTGATGTACAAACAAATTAGACCCCTCGAGTTGTTAGGCTGCTGACATTAAAGGCCTATACCTGGGATTCATCCTGGTGTGCCCTGTGGACAATCAGACCACTACTCGTGGTTTCTTTTAGCTGGGCTTTGAAAAGTACCTCCACATTCTTTATCCATAATTTAAAATTAAAAGCATTTTATTTTACAGCCACTAGCTGATACTCTAAAATGTATATTTCAGAAATGCTTTCAAGTATAGTAACCATTTAGTTTGGCACGTAGCAGTCACTTATCTGTGGACATTAAGAAATTTTTTCTTTCAGAAAAATTCTGGGTCTTGCGCTATGTTTTTACTGCCTTTGTCAAAGAACGTAACAGTTAGTTTGGAGTGTTTTTTTCTTGTTGCTTTCGACTGCGTTTCCTGAATAAATTAGCAGCCACACACACATACGCTTGTGACCGCTGTAAAGTGTTTTCCCTAACATTACCCTAAACCCACATCACCATCAGAGTACACCAAGGGGAAACAATGCTGCATTTATTTGTTTGTTGGTTCATCGGAGGGTCCCCTTTGTTTCATACTGTAGTAGTCCAAGTCACTGCTTCTGGCAGTATACAGTGAAATGCTATCTTTTACTGTTACTGTATGTAGTCAGTGTGCTTCACTCAGCACATTGTACCATCATAAAACTCTGTAAATGCTGTATAACCTTGACTCAATGAGTCGTAAAAAGTCAAAGCATAATATTTGCTCTCGACAGAGAAGTGCTTCAAATTTCTGCTGCTCCCATAAGTTGAAGGGCTCCCTTAAGTTGTACCCATTTGGACTCCTTTTGCTTTGATTTCCCAGTTGGTCAGACAAACAGACAGATGGATATGACACTACTACTACGACTGGAAAGGGAAATATGACTCCGCAGTCATCACTTCACAGCTCCTCATTCCTGTCCAGAATTATTACCCCTTGGTGGGAAAGCAGACAGGTGGGTGCTTGGATATGACAAAAGGTTAACACAGTCAACATGCTATAAGACAACTTCATAGTTGTTAAAGGGCAACATGTTGAAGTAGTGAACATTGAGACAATCATTCAGAGGACAGGAAGACACTGCACGCTAACCAGCTGCAGTGGGCGCTGTTCTGTCACCTCCACTCAGATCTGAAACTTCCTGTTTAACATGTCCCTCTGGATTCTGATGCTTGATGGTGATGAAGTTGATGATGGTCATAAAGGTAGAAATGGTGGCCAGGATTTATGTTTACTGGTACTGTAAACAGCTGATAAAGGGCAGCTAGGTCTGGCATCTTATTCTCCAGTAGCTGCAGATTGGTTTTCACAGTATCAAAATCTGATAAGGTGTAAAATATAACACTCCATATCGTGGTTAGATGTGTTATTGTATCTGTGTGTGCATATTTGCTGAAGTCAGCTCGAATTTAATATCACCACTTTCACCCTGCGTTTGACCCATTCATGGGACAGCTGACACCCTCACTTCTCAGCAGAAGAGGCTCGGTTGCACAGCGCAGTCAAACAGTAAACTTTGGACAATCAAAGTATTGGCCTTTGCATTTCTTTTAGATTTTCCCATCATTATTGGCCCTGCAGACAATGAAACTACCACACACAGAGCAGAAATCCTGCATAATATTTCCTTGTCATACAATGTGCTCCCAGGTCTAAGTGGTGACATTCTCAATGCTATTTGTTGCACCCAAAAATAGTTAGTTTAGTGTACAGCTACTGCTAGAAAAATCTGTTATGACTCATGTAGTGTCTAAAAACCTGATACAAACACTTGAGCCCCTCCATTATGTGACCGTACCTTTATGCTTTAGCGCACAAGTGGATAAAACATTGGTCATTAATGTGCACCAGGCCTCTCAAATCCATAACCCATACAAAGCTGACCCCCCGACATACTCCACCACCTGCTTTTCCATTCCCCCTAACTTGTTCAATATTTTTCTGTATTATTTAATATCATTCACACATTAAAATGCGCCTGGTGTGCTAATATTGGTTGCAATTTTGAGTCATTTTCACTTACAGCAAATTTTCTTTGAAACAAAATTGTCATCTTTAAGTGTTGTGGAGAAAATTTATGCAAACCATTGATTTCGATATTAGTGCTTCTATTTATCAGTTAAAAATCTTAACTTTGATCCTGAGCAAATTTGCACATGAGAGACGTTTATAAATGAGGAGTTTGTGTTGTGCCACGGAGAGAAAGACTTAACTGCACAACAGTTTAGGATAATCCCCAAGGTGGCTCTTCTCCCATCTTATCATCTCCTCTTCTGCTTAATGAGACGTCTCTCCTCTTGTGTTTGAGACTCTGGTTTGATTAGCTAATGAGGTGGCGTTGCACGTGCACTCTTGGCTAATGATTCTGTGTCATGCATAAAGACTTAAAAGAAGCTGAGAAAAGCTTGTTAGTCCTTTGGTTTGTGGAAATACAGTTAATGCAGTGATGTTTTTTTTTTTTAAGTGTAAATTTGGTTTAGCATTTGCAACAAGATTGTCAACGATTAAATTGTTTTAATTAAATTGTAAACTGTTAATTTTGTGATAATGGTGTATAATCACCGTTATCACACCATTATCTTTATTTTGCTGCTTTGTCATATTAAGCTTCACTATAATAAAAAGAATACAGGCTGTATTTACACAATCAGGTGTAGGTGACAAAGAAATAACAAGGCTTTTGCTGTGGGGTCATTCAACTCAGCAGCGTATCACTCAGCGTAATGATTATCTGCAATAGAGGCCCCTTCCTCTCCATGGTAGTTTTAATCTCCGCTGTGGTGCAGCTCTTTGTACTACAGTTCTACTTCTGGTTCAATGACACTTTCTAACCTCCTCACTATGTCCGCTCATACAATCCATGATGTTTGTGAACCGCACTAAGACATAGAGTCTATGTCTCATTAATTGCAGTTTAATTCAGGTGAAACCTCTCACCTCGATGACAGTAAAGCCACGGTGCTGCAGGTCATTTATTACTGCTTATTGTATGTTACACTGAATTATTTATTCATACTTTTTTTTTTTCACTGCGCATAATGTTGTAATACCAGTCAGTGACACACACTCAAGCTTGACACACAAGTGTAGTCGTTGTTAAAGTGTTAGTATTGGTTTCACCCTGATCAATCAAGGGGGGTGCAATCAAGCAATGTAATTATCCTGCTGACCTCAGAAATGTCATTAGTGTTTGGATGTCGTGAGAAACCTCGCAAACTAACGAGAATAAACTTTTGTTCAGAAGTACAAAGTTCCCCAGTGTCTGTGGGGGACGTCTGACGACGTTGCCATCATGAGTGGCATTGGCCTTGCTTTGGTTCTGAGAACAAAGCACCGTGACTTACTGTAGGTGCAGTTGTGGCTAACTTGGTAACTTTTGTGTTAACTTTTCACTTGCTCAGATAAGCATTATTATCAATAAAACACAACAATATGAACATCTTAAAGACTTTTATCTCACACTTAGGTCATGCATTTCAAACCTAGATCTGTTCCTGTTTGCATAATGTGCTCTCCCCTTCTTTTTCTCTCACATCCCCTTTAGACATTTTGGGAAATTCAGGAAAGAAAAAAAAAACCAAAACCCCACACATTGCCCCTTTGGCACAGGACACACACATGTGTACACACACACACACACACACACACAGACAAGTGTGAATACCTTTGCATAGTTGCAGAACAAGAACAACAGCTCATAGTGGAAGTAGGCTGGCAGGCGGAAGAACATGGTTTTACTACTCCGACTAAAATAAAACATGAGGACTTTGTGGTCCAGTGTGCAGTTGGAAAGACAAATATTATTTTTTATGAGCAAGAGAAGTCCAGGGATAAGCTGTATAAGACATTGTAATGACTGAATGGCTGTGGTATTAAACCTTCTAACGTTTGCTGAGGTGTCCAGAGCTGGATGGAGCGAGAGCAGACAGAAGAGAGAGGTGTCCTTTTTAGAGCAGCACGATATGATAAAATTTAGGTGTGCACACACATCAACGTGCAAATATAGTACACTGCCCCCCCCCCCACACACACTTACTTTGGCAGACCAGTTGCTCAGCAAATCTTTATGTTGGCACCGATATAGTGGATTAATAATTAGCTCTTAATGAAAACTCTTCAGTCCCCTTAAAAGCAACAAACCATTCAGGTTAGAAAGAGCTAATATTTATTTTCTTTTAGGTTTTTAAATATAATTTGACCCTTTTTTATTTTTATATTGGCTATACAGACTAATATGAAATTTAGACATCATTTTCATAGTTTTTTTTTTCCATATTTTAAATTGAAATCTTCATTGGATAAACATATGTATTGAAAATAATGATCTTTTGATAGAAATGAAAACATTGGAGGAGCTTTGAAGGGCTGCCACAGAAGGGCACCATCAGCTCCTCCAATGCCTGCACATACAGTCAAACTGAGATTTCCTCCAGCAATCAGACACTTTGAACGCAGAATGTCAGTACTGACATACTAGACCAGCAATTCTCCATCATGATGCTCTTTCTTCTTCCACTCTCTATTCGCAATGATGGTCAACATTTTAGGAAGTGCTCAGATTCCAGGCTGGCTTCTCTCATGCTCACCACCCAGGGGCAAAGGAACAATGGATGGTGGGTGGATGGATGGAGGGACTGGATGTGGGATGGCTAAAACTGCAGGCATCTCAGATATGCGAGGGCTGTAAAATGTAAGCATGGATGCAGATGATGAAAAGTACACAGCATGAATGCTAGCTATCTCCGTCTGTTTCCATCTCTCAGTTTTCTTCTCTCACACACACACAAGCTGCCTTGAGCATCTACCACAAGGGGATCCACAGGTGGTCATGGCAGACACACACACACTCTTACAAACTCACATGCATTAATACAAATTAATAGTTGTACAGATTATGACAAACTCTTTTAATAGGACATAAAATTATAAAATGTCCAACATATGTTTGTGACATTGGAATGAAAGACTGAATGGTCGCTGTTACACTTTGCTTGCACATACACCCCACTTCAGTGTGCGTCACTGTGTGTGTCTTTGTGTATATGAGTGTCCCCTCTCCTTTTCCAGCTGCAGCTCTCATGCTGGGGCCTCCTCCTGGTAGCCATTATGGGTGTGTTTGTGTGTGCGTGTGTGTGTGTGTGTGCGTATGTGTATGTGTGTGTGTGTATGTGTCTGGGTGGTCTGGTCCCGTCTCCCTCTTTCTAATAGTTTTATACTGTTCTGCCCTGGTGGTGCTTGAGGGCAGGGGGGTGGGTTGGGGGGGTAAGGTAGGGTGGAGGGTGTTGTAGGGGTGTGTGAGCAGCCTTGTTGAGGAGAGCAGACGACAGTCCTTCACAGGATCTAGGCCCATCGCTCTCAGCACTTCCTCCTCACTGCCCTCTCTGCTCCCTCCTGCCCCCTCGGTCTGCCACCACACCCCCGCAGGCACATGTGATCTGGCCCTAATGGGACCCAGCTGGACTCCCACCTTCCCTCTCTTACGGACCCCAGCCTCAACCCTCCGCTCTCTGCTCTCCTCTCAAAGTTCAGCCTCAGATGGCGCTCCTTCAGGCAGCATATGCGCTGCTGGATGGGGTATTTAGTATCCTTTTCTTTTTCTTCTTTCTGTCCTGCTTCCTGTGTGGCAGCTGTGTGAGGTGGCTTAAGTCATGATTCAGCTTCCCTTCCCAGTGAGGTTTGCATGAGAAGGACAGATGAAGTTGTCTTGTCATGCAGCGGACCCTCACTGATGCCTGGAATCCCTAAACTCTCCACTGCCCCCTTTCCCAGTCCCACCACAGCCTGGTCATTCACACGTCTCCCCACGGCTGCCCTGATCAGTGCCCCTCTGCGGCGAAGTAGCGTGGGGAAACATTTGTTCCGCAGACCTACCCTGCTTCGCCCTCTGGAGCCACAGCCTTGGCATGTAAACAGGGCGTGCCAATTGCCTGTCCCAGAGTTTTTATGGTACCAGAACAGAGCAAACAAACAAACTGGAGAATTTTACGCGACAGCCTGCGAAACATTCTCACAGCGCTCAGCGCTACGGGGGACAAGTACTGCCAAGTCCCTTTAGCTGTAATTCAAGCACATAGACATACAAGCATGCTGACATGAAAGAAAACCTGCATGCGTTTGTACACACACACACACACATACACACACACACACACACACACACACACACACATATATGCATACCATAGTCTTTGTTCCTCACGACACATATGACATGATGGCCATACACAGCATTTAATGATAGAATACTCTCATGTTATGCATCACATAATCAATGCGGTAGTGCCACATAGCAGCCTCTTTTTATTTTTTTTTACATTAAACCTCAGAAAGTCTGAAACAGTGGTGACTGGGACATCATGTTTTTGTGGCTGGAGTCAAATCCTGACAGTAAATCTTTACGTGCAGTAGGAGTGGGACTTTTATTGTCCTCCCACTAGGTACAGACAGCCCATAGTGCACTGTTCACCATAACATCTTATCATTCTCAGACCATAACTAGATGTTCACACTGATGAATGGTTGAGCTCCTGTTGTGTGGTCCCTGTGTGGCCCTGGCACATGGTGTCATAGTGGTTCCCCTCCTTGTCACAGATGGGAGAGAGTTGGGTGCGGCGACAGCAAGTTTCTGATCTTGCATTCATTATCTTGGACCAAACCCATCCCTGTGATCAGAGGTTAGAATGGCAGTGGATCAGCACAGGGAAGTTGTTTGTAAAGTTTGTGTTTTTTAACCTAAGGTTCGCAAACACACGTGCGCCTAGCTTGGTGTCAGCTGGCATTAGTGCAGTTAAATCATCATTATGATGGCCAGCGGAGGTCAACATGCTGCAAAAAGACCAACCATGAGAAATGTAAATTTGACACAAGCTCTTAACACACAACACACCAACAGAATACTAACACGCTGCAAATTCTCAACCCAACACACGATCGTATTTGCAGCGGGTGTTTCTATATTGATATTTTCTGATTTTGGTTGTGCTTTATCTATTTGCAGTGGATTGAACATTTAGAGGCCTTCTCCCTTCTCCCTTCCCTTCCTGATTTCAATCATAATCATAATTCAACCTCCAATAACCACAACCACATCTTGTTTCGATATATATTAATTTTGAGAATTTCACAATCAAAATCAGAAAGACACAAATGACCAATATTTCATTTATTAAGTGAAAAGCAAAGTTAAAGGTACAATTGTGCTCCTGTTTTTTCACTTGCTGGCACAAGAAGGTGCCACTACAGGACCACACAGGTGACATGATGCACATTACTGCTGAGTGCAAATGGTCATGATGCTAGAATCTCTAACACATGGAGGCCATGGAGCAGATCAAATAAGACGCAGAGGTTGCACTATATCAGGTGAATAATGACATCCAGTGAAACTACCAAAAGCTACCCTCCTTACCATTACTTGTCTGTGGCACTCAGGTCCAAGTACAAACAGGACATAAATATTTACACTATTTAAAAAGGAGTAACAGGAGTCATTTGTGGCACATGTGAATATTTACAGCAGCAGTGCAGAGTATCTGGGATTGTCTCGAAATAAACTTCAATGTGTAATAGTGTAGCATAGTTTTCTACAACAATATATCAGGCTTTAGCTCCATCTCTGTTTGATCAATTTATTGTTGGTGTTTCCATGGGATTTGTTTAACAGTGGAAAAAATATAGAATATCACCCGACTAATCCTTTGCATCTCAGGGATACACGCAGCACATTTTTTGGGAAACACTGAAGGTAAACATGGCTAACTCTGTTTGTTTATACCCAAATTGCATAGGGTATCTTTACACACAGAGGGAAATGCAAGTTTAGTTTTTGGGGTGATTCTAGGTAAGGGATCATCCCTCCGCGTTGCTCCGCCCTGTCCCGCCCAGTCAGTCTGCCTTCTCTGAGGTGGCTTTTTAGTGGGATTGAAACCATGACTCTCACCCCCCTTCCCACCTCCATACGTCCACATATCCTGGATCAGAGGAGGCCCCCACAGTGTTTATGCGCGGCAGACGCCCAGGCTAAACAGGAAGGGACAGGAGACCGTCACTGGGGAGACCCATATCCACAGGCCCTCTCAGTGTGGATTAAGTTCACCATAGCTCTTTAAAATGAACATCGCAAACATTACATTTGGCAAAACACCTTTAAATGAGCACGTGCAGGCTTTAGCTTGGTGGGTGGCTGATGTGCGCATTGCTGCGCTGCTGTGAATGAATTCGCATTCACACTCGCAGGATAAAGTCTGTATTTTGTGTCTCGATGTATGCGTGCAGCAATAGTTTTGACAACCTGGGCAGAAGGCAGACGCTACACTGTCCATGCAGTGCTTCATGTGAGCCATTCAGACAGAAAAATAAATACTGTCAGAGAAGGAGAGGAGAGGAAAGCGAGCCTGTTTGAAGTCAGGGAGCTGCAAAGTCGTGTAGAGAGACAGATGAATCATCCTGTTTCAGAAACCTGAACGCACCCTTGTTAAGGAGCAGTAATATGTGTTTGTGTGTGGCAGCAATAACACAGTTCCAAGACTTGGCTCCATGTGTACACATAAGCCTGTGTAACCCTACACACCTCTCTGATGATGTCAGATTAGCATTAAGCGTGAGGTTGGGCCTGTGTTTATACGTGTGCAAATGTGTGTGTATTCATTGCGGTGGACAAGATGTCTGGTATTGTTTTTTGGGCAGTAAGAGAAATGTAAACAGCGGAAGGTAGTGGCTAAGGGAGAATGGTGGAGCAGAGACGTTCCATGCATGTGTTTGTGTGTATCCATGTGTGTGTGGCGGAGAGACGATGACATCAGCGGCTGGGCAGGGAGTGCGGCGAAAGCAGGCTCTGGTCAGTGTGAAAGTCGAGTCTGTCACACAGACGTCGTCCAACTGCACGCCACACTCACAGCAGAGCACTCAGCCCCTGGCAGAGGGCAGAGAACTGGCTGGCGTTGGTCTGCCAAAAGCTGTCAGCTCCACGGAGGCGTCAAAGTTTCAGCACAGCAGTCAGGAAAGAGAAGTGCAACAGCCGAAGTTAATGTTGGCATTGAATTGCTATATTAAAAGGTTTCCATCTCTACTTTGGAGCCATCTTGAGAGTAAATGGTGTGTCCTTTTTGACAGTAAATTAAACATATTGAGGTTAATTAAAAAGTGTAGTGGAATTGGAATTTTCCCCTTTTAAGTAGTTTAAATTCATCTTATTTTGTTCCAGTCAGCATCACTCCCAAAAGGAAACCAAAGGAAACAAGAAGTATATTTGAGCTTGTAATCTACAACATATTCTCTCTGTAAAACAGCAGCATGCACCAGGCTGTGTGCCAGATGAAAATGTGGATTTTGCCAATTCCAGCAGTGAGACTTGCGGAAATGCCCACCTGTTTCTCTTCTTTCAGTGTTTCTAGCACTGCGATGAGTATTCGTTTTGCACACATATCAATTTTTTCGGGGAAGGGAATAAAAATTCTCCCTTGTCTACAACCTGTCATCTAAATCACAACCCAGACAGTCATCTTTTCTCTTCACTGCCAAGTTGGTTTTTTTTTTGGTTTTTTTTTTCCTGGAGCTGAGCTCATGCACATGCTGCCTGCTTGTGCAGTGTTTGCAGTATTTGCAGGGGTGGCCCAAAAGTTGGGGCCTAAAGTATCCAGGAGGAAAAACGTATATCAGCCCAAGAGGTGCTGCTCTACAGCTGAACCAGTGCCCTGACATCTCTGGGTGAGGTGACGAATATTCCCAACAGTGATCCATGAAGTTACAAAGTTTTCTGATATGTATCATGTCGATGCAAATGCTCTGGGTAGACAAGAAGCTGCCCAGACATTTTCATTGACGTCATTCCCCTTCTCCTTGTCCCATTTAATGTCTCTTTAAACTGTGCTGTCAAAGACAAAAAAAATGGTCAAAAAGTAACTTTAAAGCTGTGACAGTAGTGTTTTATTCACTGTTTTGGCTTGGACCACCAGTGAAGAGCAGGGTCCAGATGGAGACTGAGGAATGGCGAAAGTTCTCTCAAGCCAAGGCTCATCGGTTCCCTTTCTCCCTCAATCTGAGACGGTGGTCCTTGCTTTTTTTGTAGTTAGTCTTTGATCCCCGTCTCTCTTCTTCTCTTACGATTCATCCTCCTGGTGCAGACAAAGCCTGCCCTTCCAACAAATACAGCCGCTGCCTTTCAGGGCCAAGCGTCAGGCTGTTGAGGAGAGAAGACAGCGGGAGAGGAGCAGGGAAGCAGTGAAGATGGAGAGGAGCGGAAAGGAGATGAGAGAAGAAGAAAGAGGAGAGGAGAGGGAGAAGAGACCAGGAGAGAGGAGAAGAGCAAGCAGTTTCGCCCACCCTGGAGGTCCCTGGCAGTCCCCTTCCTCCTGAAGGCCTTATTCAGACTCACCTAATGAACACTCCTGCCCTCATTCACTTTGACAATGGAGCCCTCCACTGCCATTGAGCCTGCTCACAATGGAGAACATCGCTCCAATTAAACCCCAGGGACAATAAACTGGGGTAGGTGAAGGGGTGGAGGTGTGTGTGAAATATGTGTGTAGGAGGGGTTGAACTGGGGCTTTAGCAGGGTAATGAACTGGCCCAGCCTAGTGGATCTCTTCGGAGGTCCACTGAAGTGCCGTTGCCTCTGATGTGCTATTTGGATCAGTAAGAAGCAATTAGGTGCCTATTCCCAGCACATCCCAAACCCTTATCCTCCCCCACGAACATCGATGTGCGTGCGTGTGTGCGTGTGTGTGTGTGTGTTTGGAGGACGAATAGGAAAGGAAAATGAAAGGCACTGACAGAGTGCAGTCATGAGCCAAGGCTTGCGACTGGAGAAGATATTCAGAATAGCCAGACTTGACCAGACTCATTTGTTTTGAAAATATTTAATTTGTCACCAGAAAAAAACAGGAAAAAAGTAGATTCTGAAAGTGATATTATTACTCCAGTTTCTGTATCAAAAAGAAAAAAAAGAGACAATACCTTTATTTAATTTTTTTTTTAAGAAAGATGAAAAGAAGCCACAGAGAGGAGGATCATGAAAAGAATGAATTTGCCAGTGAATAAAGAAATACAAAAGTGTTTTTAATTTAAAAAGTCTGACAAAGCAATATCCTAGAATATAACACCCATTAAAGAATAAACATGATTTAGATGTGAAGTTGTGTTTTGGGATATGGTGTCGAGGAGAAACAAAACCCAAAACCACACACATAAAAAATGTATCCAAGTGTCTTGGTGCTGAGTGGTCTACAGGTTCCATAACACTGTATGTCTGATTATTGACATTGATGCTCAAAATCCAGTGTCCGCAGAGACGTGGCATTTGACAGAGGCAGGCGCAGGGAGGAAAGCCAACAAAGGCCAGAACAAAGGCAAGATCTGGGTCATGATAATGCAGCTGAGTGCAGATCCCACTCATGAATATGGCAGCTGTGGTGCTGACAGCGGTAAAGGTGTAAGCGAGTGTGTGTGTGTGGGTGTGTGTGTGATGCATGTGTAGCATGTACTAAACTTAGTGCATGTGTTTGCTTGTGTGCCGACAAATTATGCATGTCCCCTCACGCGTCTGCCTCCTCAATGACTTGTGCATGTATCAGTGCATCAAGCCCTCTGGTGTTAAGGCATTTCTGTGTCTCTATGACTAGTTGTCTCCCTGTGGAACTGAAAAGTCAATCAACAAGTCTGTCAGGAGACCTGGATGCACACTCTGCCCAGGGATCAATGCCCTTCACCCCTGGGACTCTCGCTTAGTCAGTGGGGGCATCCAGAGCCCTGCAAAGCTCTTTAAATCCCCCATATGGCTCTGACAGCTGACTGCAGGGGACACCTCTCTCTCTCTCTCTCGTGTGTGTGTTGAAGCAAATAACATTAAGTGCAGTGACCTTCCCACAATAAATTAATTTTTTATCAGATTTTTTTCAGTATTTATGTGAATAAATACATTGGATTCTGTGTTTTTGACTGTATGAATGTGTATGGATGTAAGCATTGGCTGTGCTTGTGTGCTGTCTTTACAGATTTACAACATAACCCCATTTACTGAGCAGTACTTTGGTTAACCTTAGAACCAAAGGTGTTTAGAAAATAAATCTTTGTCCAAATGCTTGACCTTGTTTGCCGTTATTTGAGTCTCTAGTAGAAACATTAAGCTTTGAGGTGGATTTCACTCGTCTCTCAGACAGAAGACTAATGGCTTTGTCTTATTGTATGCATAGCTTGCCCTCATGCTGTTCAGGAGCAACAGCTTCCATCTCCTACCAGGGCAGTTTTTGTAGGAGCCTGCCTCGCTTTGTTCAGGATCTCATCTGCCCCCAATTTACTCTCCCAGTGACCTCCCAACCCTGACCTGTCAGTGCAGCGTTCCTTTCTTTATTACTGAAAGCCATATTGTTTTCAAATGAAAAAGGACATAAATACTTGCTAATATTCTTGAGTCTCACTTGAGTGAAACTGAAAGTTGTACTAAATCAAAGGCCAAGAAGGAGAAGGAGGAGAGGAGATCCCACCATTGTTCCCCTGTGTGCATGTGCATGCTCCCTTTATTTCTATGAGTGTGTTTTTGTTCAGCTAAGTATATATGTCTGTACTGAGTGTGGGAGTGTTTCTCCCTCCCTCTCGCTCTCTCTCCATCTTTTTACCCAACCTCCATCGTCTTCCTCACCGGTGTTGGCATAGACCTCCCTCTCCCTTCCTCACTGGTTCCTGTGGCCTCCCAGGGTTTCCTCTAGCCGTCAAGACACGGGGCTGCTGGAGGACTGGGACGACGACGGTGGTGGGGGTGGAGGTTCAGAGGAGTTGGGTGGGTATCATGTTCTCTCTCTCTCTCCTACTACAGATTTATGGGGGCTCAGTCCTTCTCTAAATATTTGCCTTTCCCCCTGTACTGTGGGAGATTGATGGCCTTTGATGTGGGGGACTTGGGGGGTGCGGTTGGCGGTACACAGGCTCAGGGTGTTGGGGTGGAGGATGGGAGTGTATTGATAGGTAAAGACCCAGTTCTTGTGCACGGTGCACGGCTGAGTCACTGATATGCATGTCTCAAATATTGAGGTAAATGGGTGCTATACATCTGAAGAGTCCTCATTCATAGCTGTCTCCTAACTCCCACTTTCATTGGGTCATTATGAACATGGTTTGGCCATCTTTACAGTGAGGTACACGATGAAACCAGTGAACCAGTGATTTAAAGATAAATGTTTTGGAGTAATGGAACAACGTCGGCCAATTACCTGTTCCACGGAGGTTTAAGCAGGAAAAACCTGAGTGGAGCTGCTAATAATAATCCTATCCAGAGTCAATCAGGAGTTACACAAACATCTGTTATAATGCTAACTCTCAGACTCTTTGAATCTCCTTTGTAAATAATTGGTTTCAGATTCCCAAATCTATTTCCAGATCCAGCAAATATTGCATCATCTGGAGTTAAATTTGTCGACGTCTGTTTGCTTTTTGAATACAACCCCTACTTTCACTCCCCCAAAGCTAATTGCATGCTCCCCACAGCAAAGGCCAGCTTATCCCAGACAATGATGTTTATGTATATGTAATTGTCGTAACTGTGCAGCATAACGGCTTCATTCTCTCTCTGTCTTGTTGTCTAATCAATCCAAATAAATCTTATATAGACAATGTAGTAACTGCTCTGTGAAAACAAATAATTTCTTTGGCTATTAAAGCTGAAATGAACATAAACAAGTAATTTCAGCCATCATGGTGGTGGTGACACAAACTTTCTTCCCCCCCACCCCACCACACATCTCTATTTCCATACCCATAGTGAAACACACACATATACACCCTTCACCCTCTCCACCCTGCACATCTCCTCTGCTACTTTTCCCAGTTAACAGCTTGGTGTCAGGGGGTAAGTACTGGGGCCTTACCTCTGCACTCCGCTGAGTGGGCGAGCTCCCACCTCACACACATGCGCGCGCACACACACACACACATACATTCATACTCGGATTTTATACACATTTATACAAACAGAAGTTGTGCATGCAGATTATGAGACGGCGTAAAAAAATTTAGAACAAGCGTTGAATACATAACATGCATATATTTACAGTAGACAGACACATACTTCACATGCATACGCACACACATAGTCAGATCACCTCTGGTTCTTATTTACCTCCCTCCTCCCCAGATAGCTATTGCTCCAAAGCAGCGCTGTGTTAGTGACATGGAAGGGAAAGGGGAGGAACAGAGAGGTCATTTGGATGACTAATGGCAGAATTCACAGGAAACTCTGAGAACATTCTTCCTCAAATTATGCTATTAGCTGCTTGGGGGAGGCAGAGGGAGCGAGAGATGGAGGGAGAGGAGAAAAAAAACCCAGGCGTGGACAGTGTGTGTGTGGGTAGGAGGAGGAGGCAAGCCTTAAAACAACAGAAAGAGAAAGGAACTTGTAGCCGTTTGGCCTCCCGTTCTTTAGCGGAATGCAGAGCAGTGGCATTTACACGTTCGCTGTGATTTATTGGTGCTGGCGTCCCCCCTCTGTCTCTGTCAATACAGGCCTCTCAGAGCCAGGAAAAGGCCCTAAGCCCAAGGAGACAGTGGGCCTGAGCTATTCTCCCTTTCCCCCTGCACCTGTTCCCTTGGCAGGGGAAATGAGAGCCTATAATTATGTGTGAAAGGGGCTCTGCCGGATAGCCGGTGTGATAGTGTCAATCCGCTAATGTTTTGTATGGGGCAGACTATATGACCCTCCAAGCACAAGGGAAGGGGAGGGGGGCGCTCTTTGAGGATTTGTTTCAATATTCTGTCACACGGCAGACATTTACATGTGTTTGGTTTGTGGGTTATTGTGTGTACATGTGTGTTATTGTCTTGCCATTTGTTACTGTTGGTTTATGTTTTTATCCTTTGCGGTTCATGTACTTCAGATCTGCATGATCTGGTATAGGATCACTTTGACAGACCAATGGCGTCATTGTTTGTTGGGTCAAACCTCCAGCAGACAGAAGCGCTTTGTTTGGGCACTGCACCAACTGAGAGAATTCAAGTGCCCACAAGTTCGGCATGTTCCGCATTTTTGCTATTCTACCATGTTTCAGTTCAGAAGTGATGATGCTACAATAACATTTCAACGGACAAAGTGTTAATGCAGTTAAAAGGCAACCAAGTGAAGAAGAAAACTTTGAAGGCCTAAGTTAAGGAACAGTTTAGCCCAAAGTCCAAACTCCATACATTTCCTCTTCTCTGTTGCGCAATTTCTCCATTTAAACAGT
This sequence comes from Remorina albescens, assembly GCA_034769265.1. Classification (NCBI taxonomy): domain Eukaryota; kingdom Metazoa; phylum Chordata; class Actinopteri; order Carangiformes; family Echeneidae; genus Remorina; species Remorina albescens. The sequence continues at coordinate 21,325,743 of CM068489.1, read as the reverse complement.
TGTGCTATGAGTTGCTGAGATTTGGAGATATCCAGATTATCAAAAAAAATCACCTCTTATCAACTGTGAGCAGTTCATGTCAGAACTATTTTCTTTTTTTTGGTTAAAAATTGGCTTTCAACCTGCAAGAAACTGGTTGTTGGATTATTGGAAGAGACTGAGTCATGGCTTACCTTATTTACCGTAGTAAATATTGACTATTTGTCAATTCAACACTTTTTATTAATAATTTTATTAGTTAATTAATTTTTATTAATACAATGACATATTACAGCAGCGAAGACAATCCGAGGGATCCACAAATTTGCTTTATCACTGCCAAACAGAACAAATACTCTCATATGAAGCTGACAAACAGTGTTGACATTTTAGTTTACGTTGAGTAAAATGTGAGTAAATGAGTAAAATGCCATTGTCAGAAGCGTGCTGATGGCCATTTCCGCCTTTTTGGCCATAACTTCGGAAATTCCACACAGAGATCTTCATTTTCATTGAGAGTGAGATCAAGGGCAGCAGGAGGAGCAGTAGCGGGGCAGTCGACATGGTCACATCTATAACGGGATCGTCATTTTGGACCTTTGCCACAGCAGTCAGGGGACAGTCAGGATAAATTTTTTTTTTACCACTGGAAAAAGACTAAAATTGCTCAATTTTTCAGATGTTTGTGTCCAGCTGATCAAAGGCTTGATGAAATCTGATCTCTGATGTTATCACCCCTTTGAAAGGATAACCGAATATAATTTTAGATCACCTTCACTTTCCAGATAACATCAAAACAAATTCTGAATAAAACATAAAGAAAGTCAATGTACTTTACTTTGAAGCTACAATGTGATTACCGTACCTAAACTAGCAAAGGGGGAAGTTGTCAAGTGGCCTCAGATGTCTCTGGAAATACATCATTGGCTGCTGAGAATTGAGCTAATTTCATATGTGTTTAAGTAAAATGTCTTTTCAGTAACAACAGGAAGAATGGTGTCATCAGTGTATGTTTAAGGGCGTTAAAGGTAGTGCTGTGGGCGGGACATTGCTTTGATAGAAAACCTATGTCAGCTACAATGAAGAAGGCAGGTGAAAGCAAACAGAAGGAAAGAGAAGGACATAGGTGTACAATATGTGGGGAAGTGGGAAGAGACTGTATTCTTTGGCTGATCCATGATGATACAAAGACAGAAAAGGTTCCTTCAGTTTTGTCAGTCTCTACTATGTATGTGTGTGAGAGAGTGTCTTGACAGCAGTCGGCATATACAGGAAACCACAGAAAGCTAACATTTATCTCCATAAATTGAGGGAAAGGTTTTGCTCCACCTGCCTGATACACAGAAAATCACAAATCACAGTGGTCAGACAAAATAACTGACAATTTCTACATCTACCACCAACTTTATAAACCATCTGACCTTGTGTGTGTGTGTGTGTGTGTGTGTGTGTGTGTGTGTGTGTGTGTGTGTGTGTGTGTGTGTGTGTGTTTGTTTGTGTGTCCATCCAAGTGCGTGATTGTACGGTGACACTGTGAGTCATAGAAAGGCTGCAGGTGATTGGTCAGGAAGTGGTCATGTTATTATCTCTAATTGAGGGGTAATTGTAGAGCTGAGTGTACTGTACTGTATGTGTGTGTGTGTGTGTGTGAATACGTATATGTGTCTGTGTTTGTGTTTAGGTGTATGCAGAGTGGAAAATTACATCTCGAGTTTAGGCTTGCTGTGATTAAAAACAAAACAGAATAAACACTGGACTTTAGTGGGCAGTAGTGGGAGGGGCTGGATGTTCTCTATCCTGTGCACAAATGTGTGTGTAATTGTGTGCTGCTGTTGTTGGGCAGTGAATTCTGATCCCCCCCAAAAAAAAGTGGATGACAGGAAGGCCCTACACTTTCTGAATCTGCCAATAGGCCTTTAAGTAGGTGTTTAACCTTGAATTATGAATTTTCAAAGCCCAGGGACTAAATAAATGAATGTGAAATGTGTAGTTAGACTGAGTGTAAGAACCTAAAACATTTAAAATTATATAATCTTGTTTTATTTCTATGATTGATGGCCTCTCAGAATTAAAGGGTCACGTCAAACAAATTGCCATGGGACCGCATGGAAACTGGAAAGGTTTTAAGAAAACCATATGTGGCATACCAGCCGCAGCAGAAAACTATTTTTGAAAAGTAATAAGCAATTTTTAAGTCGGGTGGATAGCTTTATGGATTTTTCTTCCATAATTTAATCGATTACATTTCTAAAGGAACGTTCATTTACCATTGTTCACCTATAACATCATTGGAGTCATGATGGATAGTAAAAAAGAACAGATAAAGTTAAATCAAAGCAGCAGAGGAAGAGGTTTTTTCAACTTCACTCATTCCTCTTCCTTGCCAAATGCTGGTGCCTATGTTACCCAGAGTGCAACTCCTCTGACGCTTTAATTAGAGCGGAAGCAGAGTTGAGGAGAGATCTCTTAAGCTTTTTACTTTCTAACATTTTTGTTATCTTTGAACTTAGAGCTTTTAGCCCCACATTTTACTAGATCTGGGTCCAGATAAGGAGTTTCCCTTGAACTGTCTGTCCCAAATCTTGCTAGTACAAGAACGAACCCTTCACACATGGGCTGATGATAGACTGTGTACAGTGAACATGTTGTGTTTTGTTGAAGGAACGTAGCTTTTTAAAAAAAAAAATTATTAATTGAAACCAAACAATCATCCCATCGCACCCGAAAGCTGATTTAGCTGATGTTTTCTATCTATTTATGAATTTATTTTCCATAAATACGAGAACTTGTTTGACTCATTTTGGTGCTGAATGAAGATCAACTTTTGTGTTTAATTTCCTTCAAAACTACAGTGAGCTACAATAATAATCACCAGGGGAAGACCCATCTTCTGGCTCTACTTTTTCTCCTCTGCAGCATTGCGCTTACTCCCTTCGTCCAACTCCCCATCTATCCACTCTTGCCTGGTTCTATTGGTTTGAACTCCCCCATCCCTCCCCTCTCCAGATAGCTGTCTGTTCTCACCTACTCTGAGAACAGATCTAATTGAGGGCAATCATTCAGATAAAAAGTCCCCCACAATGATGTTGCCGGCCTGCATGTTTGTGTACGTACATATTTGTGTCTGTGTGCATGAGTGTGTGTATGTATTTGTGTATATATTGGGGGGGGGGGGCTGGGGGCTGGGTCCCCTCTCTGCTTCCATCCCTATTCCAACCTCACCACCTCCTCTCCTCTCTCACTCTCCACAACCATTAAAATGCCATGCTGCTCTCTCAACCCATCTACCCTACTATCCCCCAACAAGCCTTTTGTGTGGTACAGAGAAGAGGCACTGAGGCAGAGAGAGAGAGACACACAGAGAGAGAGGAGAGAGAGAGGAGGGGATGAAAAGGAGGCAGGCCAACTCCTGTTGTTGACTGGTACCATTGTGTCGGACCTCTGGGAGCACGTCCTTAACATCAGGAGATCTGGGTGCTTCCAAAAGTGCTCCACTTTTCACTCCTCTCTCCTGTCCTCTTAGCCTCCTCAACCACGTCGCCACCCCCCAAACCCCATCCAAAGTCCAACCGATATCAATGACTCACTTTTTGTCTTCTGGATTTATCTATTCTTCTTAAATTAAAATTTTGTCTTTTTTTTTTTTTTTTTTTTTTTAAGGTTGCATCCCGCATGTTTGTCTCAATTTTGGCTAATAATGGCAGAGAAAAAAAATGTTCTGCCTCTCCTGTGATAGTTTTCTCCCAGGGTGATTGTTGAATGTTGGTGGGGAAAAAAAAGTCTGTCTTTTAAAGAGGCCCTTACTTTTTGATCCTCATGGTCAGATACTTAAGCTTAACATTTGCAGATGATTTTTTTAGAGAGCTGCTACCAATTCGACTTTTCCCGTGCTAGAACATGATGTTATATTGCCTATCAGCAGGCCAGTTATCCCTAAGAGGAAAGAAGGCGCAATGCAATTCATGCTCTGCAACATCTAACAAACATGTTTTATTGGTGTTGGACTTTTCTTAAAATTTCAAAGTCATCGACACCGCTGAGAAGTCTGCTACAATGACAATGTGCACCCATAAAATATGCACAGTGATTGCAAAGCCCTCCATGTGAAGAGTACCCCAGGGTACCCCCTCCCTCGCTCCCTCTCTCTCCATCTCTTTCTCCATTCACCCAGTAAGAGCCAGTGATAGTGTCATTGTAGTGCGACTGGTGGTGTGACCCCTACAGAGCATGGGGACACAGTAGGTGTTGAGGGTGGGGGGTTTAGAGAGTTGGGGGAGCTCGGAGGGTAATAGGGTGGGACAGGCTGCTGTCGAGTGATCCAACCCCACTTGGCACCACTCTGCTCTCCATAGTGTCCATATCCCATTCAGGGTTCTCCTCGCTCCTTCTCAATTTACTTTCAATTTTATTCAATAAGTTTTATCAGCATGAGATCAGTGCAGCATCACTGGTTCGGCCGTGTCTCTGGGTTCCTTCATCAGCTCAGTGTGATGATGTCCACATTATATAACAGAGCCGCTATAGATTCCTAACAACGCCAACAGCTGTGTATTAAAAGAAGCATTTCAAGGTCATGATCAAGTTTCTTTTCTTTACTCACCAAGACCTGTAAGGCTGCACAGCTCTTGACAAGACAACTAATTCAACAGCTGATATGGCGCAATGGCAAAACTTGTAAATAGCTCCTTTTAAGTAAGACCTGAGTCAGTCTTAGATGTTGTGTTGTGTATCATTTTCACAAAATAAAACTCACTTTTTAAAAGTGTTATTTTTTCCGCCCACAATATTCACTCATTCATTCATCTTCTCCAGCATATCTGTTTCCAGGTTGCGGGGCCGGTGTGTTGTCCTTCCCCACAATAGTTCAGTTCAATTGATAAACACTCAGTAATTACCTAATTTAGTAGTTTGCATTGTTAGTGGCTTCGTCTGTCAGACCATTGTTGGAATTCAAAAACCGTTCACATACACACGAAACACGTGGCTTTTGTTGTGAAGGAGTTAAGTGCTGACAAATACTAATCATGAAAAATGTGTCATGTAAAAGCAAAATGGTAATTTTCTTTCTTTTCTATTTTTTTTTTGTCTCAAGATCTGTTTGACATATTGCCTGCCAATGTTTAGTGTCTCTCAGAGGCATTGCGGCATTCCCCACAACTCTCTATTTGCGCCTCCTGTGACTTGGCTGGGAGTTCAAAGGCCATCTTGTGACCCTAGTTCCTCTAACTTTGTGTCTTCCTGTGTTCCATCAGGCCTCCCTTTCAGATTCCATGAAGCTGCTCCCTGGTGACTATTACGTTAACTTTGTTTTCTGTGTGCCTCACGGACAAGTTAAATGCATGACTAGCTGAGAGAGACTGGCAGTGAGAAAATGAAAGGGGGGGATGTACAGCAATCGGAGGTAAAAGGCCACTTTGGGAGCCTTATTCTGCATGTACTTACATTATAGTTGGCAAATGTAAGAGCTGCTAAGCAGAGCTGAATGAAATTTCTGCTTTGGCTCTAATGTGATTTGGAGCTTTGGCTCTTATGTGCATGCTGTGGGTGGCTACTGTACTAAGTAAAATGTGGTTTGTGTGTTTGGCACAGTGAATGTTTGAGCAATGCTGTGAGAAGACCCCTCTCCAGTATCAAATAAAGTCACCAGCTCACTCAGCTTACTGCTGTCACCTAGGTTTACCCAGTTTTCTGCTGCAGCCAACACACGAACAGGGAAAACATTAACATATTTAAGCCCTCTAGTGACAAATCTCTCTCTTCTCATATTGCCCTCTTTTCCACATTTCCTCTTTGCCTTTTTCTCTTTTCCAATCTCTCTCTTGTTCTCTGTCGCTCTCTGACTCTCCATCCTTCTCTCTCTGTCTCTCCAGCAGGGAAAACATCATTGTCATAGAGAGAGGGATGACAACAATGAAGCGGCTGCAAATCACACTGATTGTTAGTGCTGGACCTGGTGGATGGGGAGAGGGCTAATGTAATTGTCCAGGCCCTTGTCACTGTTGATACAGGCTCTTCAGAAGGCGGGGTGATTTAGCTAAAAGCTAGGCCAAGTAATTAGACACACCATTCAGGGTGGCATTAGCACAGGCTGTTGCCACTGTGTCCCTCACACTGTGTGTGAATACACACATACACACACACACACACACACACACACACACACACACAAATGCATGCACCTTGCCAAGGCTTTATCACACCACTCTGGGTGTTATTCAAACCATTAGCAGAGTGTGTGGTGTTCCAGGCCAGGAACAAGTGTGTGCGAATTTGTGTGTGTTTATGTGTGAGAGAGGAATTGCAATGTGCAAGGCCCATTCTACTTGTGTGTACTTGGCTGTTGTGTTTGTCGTCACGTATTATCACTATCGCCTGTTTCAGCCAGCTGACACAGGCTTTCTAAGATCGAGTTGAGGTAGTGCAACACACTTGACTTCTCTAAAGCATCCCGTGTTCCCCATCTCCCACTGTGACTCCATGCTCTCCCATTAAATCAATTAAACCAATCCAACACTCAGCTCAAAACAGATGGGGCAGAGTAGAGCAGGCGCTGTGCCCCCCTGTTCAACGTGTACTTCAGTGGCATTCTAACCTAGAACCCATGGGAATTGGACCTAAGTGTGGTGGATTGTTTAGCTATACTCACTTCAGGATATAATGCCTTCTGTAGAGGCCCGTTTACATTTGGAGCCTTGAAATGAATAACAATATGTCCATTTGGATTTTTATTTTTTTGCAGTTGTGCAGTTAATCGTATGAATGACATATCTCCAGGTATGTCCCCATATTGTCCATTCTAATATGAAACTATGACTCTAACGGATTGCACATAAATCATTTATTAATATGTATTTTATTCCATAAACAGTTGCAAAATCCAACAATAAACAGTATCAAAGGTTGTGAGTGAGGCAAATCAATTGGTAGACCTAACAAAAATTACATAATTTTTAGATTTCTGTTTAATGGAAAATGAAATGCACAAATGACCCCTTTGACGGAAATCACAATATTTGGTAACGTAATTGTAATATGATTTTTTTTTTTCTTCCCCCCCCATGCTGTGCAGCTCTACTTTTTGCATTAGTCTCCTGTGTAGAACTAAGTAAGTACATATTGCAGTACAGGACATAACTCCCTATAGCTGTAAACTTGTGGTTTTTAAACTAAACAAATATGATAAAGTGTTTTGAACGGTGAGCTTTAAAAATGCAGTTAGGTGGATTTTGTTACATTTGGACAGAAGCATGCCGGCTGTCTCCCCTGCCACTTTTAGGCTAAGCCGAGCTAACTAATTGCTGCTTTCTTATTCATTCCCATGGTGTTGTCATTCTGGTATCACCTAACTCTTGGAACTATGAAGTACATTTCCCAAAATATCAGTACAATGTTTCTTTGAAAGAATATAAATTTTTATCGTACTTTGACTGAATTAGTACTTGTTAATACTTATATGCTGCTACTTTTTACTTAGATGTATTGATTTGGAATACTTCTTTTCCCGCTGACCACCACTAAACAATGTCTGCTAAACATGCATTTTGCCCTTACATCAACCTGTTGAGAAAACAAACATAAGGACTTTCACATAATTGGCTGTCTCAGGTGTCAACAGACTGTAAAACAATGGCGATTGCTTTGAACTTCCAACAGACATAAAAAGACTACTAGTGTTGCTGCTGAGTTAGCTTTAACTTTTTTACGTATAAGCCCAGTGGAAAGCAGTAAAACTCCCTCCCAAAATCTTTCCCTTTCTCTCTGTTTTCCAGTGTTCACCCCTCTCTCCTCTCTCCCCACCTCTCCTCCTGCTCCGCTCCTTCTTTATGGGGACATCGGACTCCCTGACAGTTTGTTTTAAATTTGACCGTGCAGATGTTTCTCTGGGTGACTGACTTTTATAGTTTAGAGAAGATTATATCAGTTTTCCCTAAGATTGTGTTACTGTATTTAAAAATGACTGGCAATCGAAGAGGGGGGTGGAGGGAGAAACGGAGAGAGAAAGAGGGAGAGAGACAGAGGGTGGGTTGAGGGGATTTGTGCAGTGGGAGAAGAAAAGGAGGAGAAGGGAGGTGCTGTCGGTTTCTAAATCGTGGTTCTCCCTCTCGGCTTCAGCAGCACAGGCTGGACAGGGAGGATGGAGGATATTGAGGAGGAGGACAGGGGAGATGGAGATCAGGGGAAGGAGGTTAGAGTTCACAGCAGTCAGCTTTGGCTTATTGCATTAGACACAGATTCTTTCTAATTTCAAAGGACAACACCAGCGTCAAATTTGAGGATATTAGTTTTTGATAGGCAGTTGGGGCAAAGCACACAGTAAGGGGGCGGGTGAGGAGGACAGGGTGAGTCGTACTATTTCCCATTACAGGCTACATAGACAGACCCCCCTTTCCCAATGTTCCTCAAACTTATTAATGATCTTTACCTTTCTCTCACTGCTGTACAGTATAGTCGTGCCACATTTTCCTCTTTTTCCTGATAACTATAGTATGAAGTCATCTGTGTCAATTACATGCAAGATGTTTGAAATGATTTTCTGTCCTTCTATTGAAAGTTGCCAAGTTGAGCCAGGAAAGAAAACTTTTTTTTTTTTTTAAAGAAAAGTACCAAGACTACAATGTCAAGCAAGAAGGGCCAAGGGAAAAGACAGTTAAATGGCTGTACACATACATGACAAAAAGTGAAAAGTGCATATCATTTATCTGTAATCTTTGTATCAGAAAGTCTCTCCTTCCATATCGTTGTCGAGATGAATCAGTTGGGTCATTCATCCGCATTCTCGCTAAGGGAAAAACCCATCAGCAACAACTTCTAATGTTTCCTTGTGAAAATATGCAGAGTAGCAACGGTAACTATAATTGAAAGATTAAAGAAAGGGAAGGCGGCCACCGAGTCTGGCCTGACTGTAGGTCCAAGCGATTTTAATGAGAGATGAAGAAGGGTGATGTGGAGGGTTTCTTCGCAAGTTCAGCTTGTTTGTTTAACAGGGAGCTCGAGTTACGTTCATTAAACCGCGGGCTGCTGCTGCACTGTAAGGGTATAATGCATACGTTATCAGACTGCGTGGCAGAGCGAGTCTTGTGCTTACCTCTGCGTCCTGTCTGACTGCCGCTCTCAGGCACTGGCTGACTCCCCGTTTGCTGGTTGACTGGCTTCTGACTGATTTTCAGATGAGCTTGCTGACTGACTTGAAAGATCAAAAGACCGAACAAGAATTGTGCTCAAAGCAAAAAATAAAATTTCTTTTTGGGGGTTTTTAAAATAGCGTCTACCATCATGCTTCTCCAATGACATTCAGAAGCGGTGATGGCTGGGCTTAATTACAGTTAAAGTTAATTGTCCATCAGTTCCAGTTGTGGTTCTGGTGCATGTAGCAGCATCAAAACGGCTCTTAACATTGGCCCTGTATTTACTTGCTATATGAGAGGAAATTGGGCTTAACGCTGGTAATTTTCTGACTGCGGCTGCCCACCAGTGCTCAGGAAATGCATATGACACACTGAAGAACAAGACAATGACTACATTGGCTGTGGTGGACTGTCTGACCTGCTGTGCGTCTAACTAATGCATATTGCTGAATCACCAATGGGTCTTTTCTCTCTTCATGTGTGGTATGAATAGAAGGATTTGGTTTACTTCACTGGATGTTTGATTTAAGGAATGGTATATGTAAACACATGCTAACTGGGTGTTACTTATCTATAAAAAGCCCAGACTGTGTGCAATCTGCCCCTTTAGGCCTAATACCTGCAATGCCATGGCAGTGGCCAGACACAGGTCAGTCACACTGCACTTCCTGGGCATCATAGTTCATTGAGTAACTGTAGCAAAGCTGTTAAGTTATTTGTGCCCAATGTTCATTGATAGTTGCCATAGCAACCAAGGTTTGAGTAGAGAAAAAGGCGACATTACAGTGAAAATTAATGGTATATAAGTATAATTTTTATGAGAGATGGCTGAAACCACATGACAACAAACCCCTGAACTCAGAAGAGAACGGGGTTGTGTTGGAGTTTGTTTTGCCACCATCTCTTCACTCCTCCCGGCCTTTCCCCTTCTGTAAGAAGCAAAGATTGGTAGTTTGCAGTAATGTACATGTAGAATCCAACATGATTGTCTTGAAATAGATGAAAGGGCATCTCTGCCTTGAACTTTGAGTGGCTTCCACCTTTTTATCTCCCGTTCACTTCGCCCCTCCAGGCTACTCAGAGACGAGGAAGATGGCAGGGGAGACAAAAAATCCATACCTCCATCATCTCGCCTTCCCTTCGTAGCGGCCTCTCCATCACTGTTAGTCACACATGATTATGCCCTGTCAACTGAAGACCAAGTGTTGCTATTTGCCTGTAATAGTATGACAATCAGTGTCAATCTTTGCTGGGCTCCAAATGTTTTTCACACCGTCTGCTCTTTGACTATGTGTTTTACATAAAGTTAGCATACACAGATGTTTCCTTATCTCTGATCCAGTTTATACATCGGTTGTGGTGTCCAGTGTGTACATACAAAAATTTTTCCAAATAAATACCCACTCGGCCCAATGTCGTGGCCTTTATTGAAAGAGTTTGCACTTGTTACATCAGTTATGTTTTGTCGGCCGATGTGTAGGTTTGAATTGTTTTCATGATCAACACCAAAGATGAGATTGATGAATAGGTTAAAAAAGAAGGGAGTGACGGGGGAGGAGGTGTTACAAAAAAGAAACACAAGGAGACAAGGCAGTGTTGGGATCAACGTTCATCTCCTTCAAGTGTCTGTGCTTCACCTTTAATCTGTGAAAATGTATGGAGCAGATCAAATATAATTGTAAGGTGGACTTTGACCATTACAATCTCTCAAGTTGTTGCATGAGGTGCCAGAGAGAGAGACCAAGCAGTAATCACCATGGGTTCACTCTGCTGATGATGGGGAGGGAATTAATTTACCACGGAGAAAAACAAATTAAGGCTCTCCTCAGTCCAGCGCGCCATCGCACAATAGCATATATAAATATTTTATCTTGGGCGATACAGGTTAGCAAAGGTTTAGTGCATCTCCATTTAGACAAGGGCCCAGCTCTCCACGCTTTGGCCCCCTCACCCTCTCAGCTCTCCTCCTGATGAGTGCCTGCTGTCCTCTCCTTCACCTCCCTGTCTTCCTCGCCACCGCTCCATCTTCTCACGAAGTCTCCCTTGCTCGTGCACAGTATTTCTCCACTTGAACTCATTCTGTCTCGCCTGCACTCTTTCTCCATCTCCTCCAGTTGTTAAATACAAAAATCCGCATATTGGCGCTCAAGATCAACTTGCATGGCTCCAATGTCTTAATCTGCTCTGACACAGATGTATCGTTTGTTGACAGAGAGTGTAGAGTACACCGTGAAAAACAGGATTCAGCTGACACAGTTGAAAATGTCACAGTGATTTATGGATCCATATATAAATCAGGTTTTGAGCTGAACTGTATTGTAGAAACAACTGACTTCTCTTATTTTAAGTGGGGATACCGATCCTGTTGGATGTTTTGGATTGCAATAAATTTCCTCTGGCGAAAATATGGGGTTTGTTATTTCAGCTTCCTTTTTCACTTGCTTTTCCAGTTGAACAATAAAAAATAAGAGCATGTCACACTATATTATAGGAAATAGAATAATACTGTAAAATAGTTTTCCACTGAATTGGTCCATATCAAGATTGCTGCTTGTAAAGAAATACTTTCAGTTATAGGTCCCCTGAATGCGTCATCTAACCCACAGTTGGATAAGAATGGCATTTATCAAATTAATAAAAAAAACTGGAGTATTAATCGCTCCAAAAACATGCTGAGATGTACGGGGAAAGAGTTGGATGGATGGAGTGTTAAGTATTTAACCACAATAGGCTGACTTTGCCATACTTACTTGATTATTTCCAGCTCTACTTCAGAGAGATGCAAACCTTTTACTCAATCTTTAGGGGAGAGCAGGCTATGTTGTCTATGTTGCCTTATACCGTTTGGGCAAAGTACATCATAATGGTATCTATACGTCTTGGGTATGTATTTTGTATCAATTACATCTTCATATCTTATTTCAATACAAAGTTATACACAGTTAAAAACTGTGTGCACTTGTGACAACTTGCGGGTAAGATGCCTTGTATAAAGTGCACCATGGGCCCATTTGTTGCACCTCACACACTGCACCCAGTTCTCCTGTTTGATGGCTCTGTTAAATTTGATCCACATTAATTCAATTCTATTATTCTATTCTGTCTTTCTCTCATTCAAATATCACATTATCACAGTCCTTCTTGAGCATGTTCATTGTCTGAATATGTCAAATCAAATCAAATAAAAGTTGGGTAGAGTAGGGAGAGAATGAGAGCAGGAGGAGAGGATATTCAAAACAGGTGTAGAGAGGAACATGATGCTGCATGAAGTTCATAGAAATGATGCTGTATGGAATTCATGAAGATGATGTAAATTAGCTTATATGTGTGCTAATGTTGACAAAATGTCAGGGTTACCTCAACATTGAACTGCAGCTAGACATTTGAATGTCTCCTCTATTCAGTACAAAAATATTATTTTGAACATTCATACCTAACAGTTTTATGACATAACATGTATTTATATTTTTTTACTTAAAGCCTGCGTTTTGCTGATAATATTTTTTGACTAACTTGACTAACTTTTCCAACAGCATTTTTTTTTTTATACTTCCTCCACCACCATATTTGTTACAAGCCCCGTTTCCTCAGTGCTGGTGTTGAAATGATCATCGTGGTGGTGTTGTTGATTTTTGTTGTCAACAAAGTGAGGCAATTAGAGGCGGTAATGGGCGCACGTGGGCAGGGCGACACCCGACGTGAGAAACAGCACGTGCCCCCGCTCTGCATCTTGGCCTCGCAGCAACGAGGCTTGTGCTCTAATGAGAGGGATTTAATGGATTTATAGGGGTGGAGGATTTCTGTGTGTCCGCAGGCTCTACACACTAGAAACGTCTGTAATAATTGGTGAGCCGCCTCCACATTAACACGAGCTAAAGAGAGACAGAGAGAGGGGTAAAAAAAAAAGAAAAGAAAAAAAAAAAACCAAAACCCAAAAACAAAACAAAAACCTAAAAACAGTCGTCTCCCCTGCTTTCCCACGGCCATGATGGAAACAGGTACAGTAGCCTATAGGCCAATGGTGTGAAAATCCATATGTAAACATTAGTGTACATGAAGATTTATTTCTTTTAAAAAAGAACTAAAGTTATATAGCAGATAGAAAGTGAAGTTTGTGAGGGGTGGAACAAATCTGCTGTGAACTGATACGAATATTTTACATGATTGCGGAAACATAATCACAGAAAAAGCCAACATCTTTTTTTAATTTTGCTGTTAACAAAAGGCTGAAATGTATTACTTAAGACTCAGAGCATTTTAATGGATAGTAAGCATTAATGTGGTCAGTTGTGTGTAACTTAGTTTTTCCATGAATGAATAAAAAAGAAATCTTGAAAGACAGGGTTTTATAGAAAATCAAGATTTTCATTTCTCCTTGTGAATGTTGTTTAATTGCCATCCGAAGGTCAGACCTATCCACCCCCTTTTATTTACCTCTATACCTCAACCCTGATTTCTGCCAATAGTCCTTTGAATTTAGAGGCACAATACATGGCTTTGGTTGCCTCTAATTCCTCTTTGATCCAACCTTTTCAGACAGAGCTACTTAACAGCTGTCACAGTCTCCTCTGCTTTGTTGATCGATATGCCCATGTCTGCTAATTTAACGTTAATATGGTCATTGATCAGGAGTCTTTTGGGACCAGACAGAAAAACTGCATGTAAGCCTAGTTCAGCTAATTCCTACCTGAATTTTTAAGCAGTATGATATCAAATAAATATGATTAAGCAAAATTGCAATAATGAGCCGGATTGAGCCTGCTGTAAGTAAATTAAACTTTCCCTTTAAAAAAATATGCCCGTAGTAATCTAATGGTTACTGTTTATATAATAGTTATTTATAATTAATTATTCAAAAACTGTAATTGAAAGTTTTTCTTTAAATAATAATAATTATTATTAAATAATAATAATTTATTATTAACTTAAAATATTACAATTTTCAGTTTCCACCATGCAAGGGAGAAAATAATGGTGGCCTTTAAATCACATCCGACCCAAAAATCCCGTCTCCCAAACCTCATCTGATTTGAATAAATCACATCGAAATGAAAACATCATGAGCTCTTATTGAGTTAACAAGTTAAATTCTCCTTTCCCTCAAAGCTCACGTCTCTTTCAGGACAAAAGAAACATTTAGTGTGTGCTTGTTTATTCCTGCACTCACTCTGTATTTATTCACCCCTGTCACTCATCTTTTTTTTTTCTTCCTCTCTCCACCTCGCTCTTCCCTGGGGCTTTCTCTCATAGACAGGCAGTGTGATGGTGCTTTAGCAGAGAGAGAGAGAGAGAGAGAGACGGATCCGTGTGACCATCTGAAACCAATTATGGCGGCGCTGCAGCCACCCAGAAACTCAGTGACGGATGGGGATCTTGTATTTATAGCTGGGATAATTGGCAACACTCAGAGACACACACATGCAATGCACACACAACACAAGGAAGTACAAAGAAATAGACTCTTTTGAATGTACACACATAAGTCACAGTTTGTGTTTACACTTAGGGGATAGACATCACAGACACACACACACCCTTATACACACATGCGCAGGCCTCACAAGCAGCAGAAAAAGTTGCACGCCCCCTCAGTGCAAGTCTTGCTTGCAGTCAAAGTGACGCAGCCTCTGTATGAATCAAAGATCTTTGTCATGGGAAGGCAAGTAAGGCTCGGGAACGGTCATAGAGGCATGTTTGTGTTTTTCCATGGTCTAATCAGAGCTGATGTTTACAGCCGATACTGCAGTGAAGACAGAGATTGCACATCTCAGCTATCTGTCTCAGGCTGTCAGCGCGTCAAACCTGAATGTGAAAACATATACAAAACACATCTGCCTCTTGTTAGGCACCATAAATGGCTGCCATGTGGTCTGCTGATAAATAGGCCAGTCTATTTATTGGAGCACAACAAATTGGCTACAAACACTGACAAGGAATCGAAGAACTATAAATATTGCGACGTGATGAAATCTTTAAACGTGCTGCAGGTACTTTATGAGGGTCCCCCTCCTTTTGCCTTTTTTATGTAGTTGAAGGTATTTCTTTTGACTGCTTTCTTCTTTCGCATACCGCCTTGTTAAATAGTTGGGGGGGACAATGGCACTCTCAAACTGAGCAGGTCCAGGGCTGAGTGTCTGTGTTTGCGCGCGTGCGTGGAAGGCTTGGCCGCACTAAAGCTGTGCAGATCTGCCACTTGAGAACGATAAAGAGCCCTGTTACACCCGAGCTCTCAGAGAGACGTAACCAGAAATTCCTGAATGAATCGGCAACAGACAAGCCCTAAACCCCGTGTAATTACATATTTGGAGTTTATCGGGGTTTATGCGAAAATGCACAAGTTTCCCTTCCCTGGTGGTCCTTAAACACATCCATATGTCCAGCATGTTTCCATTTCTGTTCCTCCCTCTGCTCTCTCTCTCTCTCTCTCTGTCTTTCTCTCTCTCCCCCCCCTTTATCTTCCATCTCCTATTTTTCCTCCATGAAAAATTGCTGTGGCGTACAGGCGGATGATATGACCCGTTGGAGTGGTGTTTTCCTATTGTTAAGTTGTTGTTGACTCTCTAGACTCACAGTGTGACAGATCCAGTTTGGTGTTTTGGAGCGCGTCGAGGCCATCAGCAACGGCCAGGGCTCTTGGTGGAACTGTGTGCAAACAGAGGAAGCCACAGCTCGTCCACATCGCACAGACTGGAACACACACACAAATCTGGGGAGGCCTTCTATCGTGTGTGGGCCAGTTTTTTCATTTTTCTTTTTCTGCCTGTCTGCTGCCTGTCTCTCTCTCCTCTCTCTGTGCTTCTCCCTGCTTGAGAAAACTGATCTGTTTTAAAACACGTGCTAAATATTACCATATTTACATTTTCGTGTTTCAAGAAGGCAGCAAGGGGGGCGTGTGTGGTGTGGATTTTACTTCTTTTTTTTTTTTCAGTGGAAAGGTCTCAGTTCGGGGTTAGGCTCTGTTTGAAACTTTAAACCTTTTTCATGCTTATTTGTTTTATGATTCTGCAGGGCACTGTGTTTACACTAAGAGTGCAACATCTGGATTAGATAATTTGTTGGGAATTAACTGAGCCTGAATGCTTATCGGCCTCACCTGATTACATCTGTTTGATGTTTGCTGCCCCCCCCCAGCATTCATTATATTTCAGCCAGCTCACTGTTATTCAGATTTTCCTCTCATTTTGGTTTGATATGTTGTCAAATTGGAAGGATTAACATTGTACAGCATTAACCTCATCTCTAATCACTGGCAGTGGTAGGCCCTCCATCCATGCACGCTCTCCTCTCTCCAGTCACTGCAGTGTTAGCCTTCCCATAATGGCTTGCTCCCAATTAAATCTCATTGGTCATGTTAATGACATCCCAGCCCACAACACTAACAATGGATATCAGGATTGTACACACCATTAAGAGGACACAAATCTTAATCAAGTACATATTTGATTTGACAAATAATCATAAGATGTAAAATGATTCCTTAATACTTCCAATATTATTATTATTTGGATATGACAAAACACAGAGATGATGACTCATAATGCCTTTTTAAACAATTGCCATATCTAACTTACCAGTAATTCTAGTTGTCGTGACTTTGTGTTTACTTTTCCCCCATCGTTTCTAAATTCCCCTCATTAATCCCGCTTCTCTCTGCTATTCTTCCTCTTTCTCTTCTTTCACTGTATTTCCTGCAACTGGCAGCAATGCTTTGCTCTGTCACACAGTTAGTGAGGTGGTTGGACCAAATAGTCTAATAAGCTTGACAGAACTATCAAGGCTGTATGAGCCTATTTTAAAGTAGTGTTTTATAAATTTCCGAGTGACTCAATTTTACAACAAACTGTTGTATATCTTAGCACATTTTTTGTATTTTATGCAGGGTTGGGTAACATGATGTTCGGACATGTTGGAGATTTGTCAACCATCAGACATTCTGCCATCTTATCCTGTGACAGGTATTCTTTTAAGGCTTCACCAAAAGAAGATTATCTGTGCAGTTGCAGCGGGGTGGAGCCCATCCCAGCCAAGATTAGGTGAAGTTGGAATAAACCCTCGACAGGTTGCCCAAATATGAAAAATGCCCTCCTCAGTTATTTTTTGGGACATTTTACACCATTATTAGAGAGGACATGTAGAGAGATGCAGGGAATTACATGCAGGAAAGAACCCGGCTTGCTGGGTTTTCAAGCAGTGACTCGCTAGTGGGACGCCCCAAGTATCATTCATCTCTGGGCTTCCGTCAAAACAAAAGTTTAAAATAAGTTCACTTTACCGCGACATATGCTCTAAACACATCGATATAAAAATGAAAATGAAAGTGGTAGATTTCTGTCACCCACTCCTCATATTATGTGGTCCAAAAATGTACTTTATGTGTTGCTGCTGTTTTACTCAGGTCTCCTCAGGGGGATGAAGAGGGAAAAAAAAAAAGATTTAATGTGACGTAGCTGCTTAAATAATGGCTAAATTCAAGTTTCTCAACAGTGTGTTAACAGACACATGATAGGACATTTTTCCTGGCTCTTTTCCATGCTACTGACTTTATCTGGCTGAAACATGTCCCCCTTGGCCTCTGGTGGGCTTTATCTCTGTTCTTGCGATCCATTACAACACTGCCTGCTGTCCCGTGGGTGATCTGCCCTGTCCCCTCTAATCTGGCCGAGCTGCTGTGATTCCATCACTCCCGTTGAGCTGCACAGAAATGATTAGTCTCCTCCACGTACAACAGATGTCTCCAACGCTTGATTTGTGTGTGTTTTATTGACTCTGGCCATCTGTTAATACAGTTGCTGGTTCCTCCTCTTGTGTTTGTTGATGCACACAGACAGGGGAGCTGAGTGCCAGGAGAAACATTCAGCAAGAGGAGGGATGTGAGCTAGAGGAGGAGAGACAGAGGAAGCCTGTGATATTTCAAAAAGGCTCCTGCTGTAAATGTTAACCTGCAACCTGCTGTATTCCTGCATATGAAGCAGAGCCATTTGTCCTTGCAGGCGGTGTTAGTTGATGAATGAGTCTGATGTTGAGTCCTTTCACTAAACTGTGAGAGCTTAAATTCCTTTGCTAGGAGGAAAGTGAAAAATTGCTTTAGATATCTGAAATTCCTAATGGTATCATTCCTCAGATTCTCTCTCAACAGTGAAGGCGCAAAAAGAGCAGTTGCTGTCAACATTCCTCCAATTGTCCATTTGTGTCTCTCTCAATGTATATCTGTGCATGCTTATGTGCACTGCAGGGATTTCTGGCCGTGCAGAAGGATCATAATGTGTAACAGTTGGAGTCACTTGCGTTTGGTTGTCGTCTCATGTTTTCTTGGACATTCCACCCAACTCCTTGTCTTCCTCCTTTCTATGTCACTCCTCCTCACGGCCTTCACTCCCATGGTGTCTTTTTCTCTCTCCTCCTGGCTCACATAACACTTGCATAAATGCCTTGGAAGCCACAGAGCTTATAAAAACTTTTGCCTCACATTAATTATCCTCTGTCTTGCTTAAATGCCTGAAAGGTGAGATAGATTACATCTTAAAGCTTAACCTACTCACTCAGCAAGAATTGCATCATTTAGTTACCAAAGTCTCTGACAATATTTTTACTCTGATCCTTTTCATCTACTCTCCTCTTGCTGGCTGCCTTTTTCCCTGAATTCCTCCCACCCGTCTCCTGTGAAGCTGCCTGTTTGCCCACTGGATGGAAAGTTAAGAGCAGTGTGCATTTAAGCAGCTTCGCTCTTTACGACAGCACCGATGCTGCTTCTTGCTACCCTCTTGCTGCTGTGTCATCATGATGTGATTTCTTGACATAGGCGTCACTTGGCCAGCTGAAAACCCAGAACTCCATGTGAACCTGCTGAAAGGGAGGTGGCGTCCAGCCTGGGTAAACACAGCGTGAGGGGAAGCCAGGGACACAGCCTGTTGGTCCTAAATGTGAAAGAAAAACGTCCAATAACTGGGCCTGTGGGGAGCGAGCAGGGCCAAGGCTAACCCTTACACATGCTTGCTGGGAGCGAGACTGTGAGTGAAGTTGGATCACAGCTGCTCTTAGGGACGTATAGGATTTGGACATGGTTCTTGAAAGCAGGATGTGTGTAGTATCCACTTTGCAAGACAGCAAAGTTTGTTTCACCTCTAAGTCAAACCTAAGAAGCAGATTTTCTTGAAAATGTAAGCTAAATATGAGCATAAAATCGCAGCAATAACCTTTAAGGAAGTGACTCAGGGCTAGGTCCGTGTTGTCATTTAATGAACTGCAGTTTTAAATTACATGTTAAACTGAGTAAATTGACCTGAACTCTACCAGGGAGACATTTAAGCTTTACATGAACACGCACTGCTACTTATGTATCCGGCCTGCATCTTGCACATTCACCCCTTTGAAGAGGACATCGATATCACCTTTTATGCTCTATGCCTCAGTGACTCTCTGTTTGCCTTTCAACTTTGACCGTTGAAGGCTTAAGCACAATCCGGACTGGCAGCAGGGGTTTGTGGGAGGAAAAAAGAAAACCACAAAGAAAGAACACTGTATTCAGCACAGTGTCAGAGGTGTTAACAGTAGTTGTGTCTATGAAAAGGATAACTCAGGCGCACCTGGCTCAAATATTCAGAAATAAGTCTTATTGGGTATTTTGAAGTGCCAGGGTTTACTCAGTCTGATGGTTTTATGTTAATAGGTTTTCTTAAATTATTTTCAGTAACTTTTTTATGTGCAGCAAAGTCCAATCACACAGCACCAGGAGGACACAGTGTGTCTTTTATGTGGCAGGTGAATGCAAAAATGCTGCTTCAACATTTTTTTATACTGTAACATGATACACAGAATTAAAATATAACTAACAAAGTATTTCCTTAATCCTTTATTTGAGCATATCATTATTTCATGACTCATGGAAGTTTAGGCCCATGCAAATCAGGCATCATTTAATGGCTTGAAAAGGTGTGTTTCATTTCACCACGTGAGGATGCCATGTTAAATTTTCTGATGTCATCCACTCACCCCGCCACCGCCAGCCCTCTGCTCTGTCATTGTGTTGTAAGAAATAAAACCCCTTTTGAACTTATTCTGGTTCTGCCCCGTGGCCACTTGCTCCGTGTCCCACCCCAGTTGCTACCTCACAACCTCTGGGAAGCAGTTGATGTTTTAATTGGCACTTAATTAGTTAATTGACCCCAGTGTTGAAGGGAAAGGAAGGGAATGGGGGTTGCAGGATGATGGGGGTTTGGGGGCACAGGTGAGGGTGGAGAGGATTGGCCCAGGGTGCTTCCTGTGTCACATCACCAGCGGAGGTACCCATCAAGCCCTTTGAACTGGGACACAAACACTGGAAACACTTTCATCGAGCCTATGTGTCATCACAGCCGGGTCCCATGTATATGTATGGGTCTGTCTGAAAAATATACAAAGTCCAATTTGCCCGGGACAGGCCAACCTCAGGATAATGAATCACATGTGATGTGTATCTGATATGCAGCCTGAGTCATCACCAGATGTTTCAACAGGATTACTTCCAGTTCTGTAGAAAAGGAGCGGATTTTCAAAGGGAAACAACAACTCTCCATCCAGAGGGACAAGGAAGGGAAGTCAACAAACATTTGCTGCTATAAAACTTTATATAAAAAAAATCTGTACTGGAATACTCCCAGTGCCTCTAGAAGGCAGAACGAGGTGTTTCTTCTGTCTGTAATTGGGTCTGCACATGCCAAATGAGAGGAGTTTTGAGGTCAAGTTCAGAAGAGGAAGTAGCTTGGGCACCAGACCTGCAGATAAAAGCTTGCAGGTGGAACTAAGTACGGTTTTACACATGTAAGCAAGCTGTGGTGCTTGTTTGCTCTTGTCTGTTTGTATGTTAAAAACACAGCTCCCAGAGAATAATGTTGTTTGCTCAGTTGAAGCTTAGCGTGTACTCTGGATAATATTCCCTGTCTCTTTCACTTGGCAAAAACACATGAATCTGAGAATATGTGAGCTTGTGTGCTAACCTCAGCACACTAACACACACAACACAAACACACAAAAAGGACTGTTGCAGCTCTTTTTTCCTCATGTATTCTTCTTTCTCCGCTGTAGTTCACATACAGAGACACGTGCAAAAATAATTCACATTTCTTGATTTTACAACTTATATCTTGGGTCTCATCCTTTTTTGCTGTTTCCTTGGAGATTAACATGGGGTGTATGGGGAGTTTGGGGGGAGTGAGTCTGTGTGTGTGGCTTCCTGCGTTTGTCCCTGCCTTTTTGCACCCATGTGTGTGCATCAGAGAGGGACGCCCAGCAGGCAGTGTTGTTGTAGGTGAGGGTGAGGAGCCCCCTGATGGGCAGCTGTGGCAGAGAGGCCAGCTTTGATCAAAGGCCCAAGAGGAGGAGGGAGGGGGAGAGCAGCAGGCCTTCTAGGAGAGAGGAGAGGTGAAGCCGGGCTGCAGAATGGGGGAATCGGGTGTTGTTTGGGCCCATGGTGGGACCCTCCAACAACCAAGGAGAAAACACCTGCTTCTCCAAAACCACCAGGCCAGACAATACCTACTCCTCTGGCAGTGTGTGCCATATTGTAACTAACATTTATTGCATTTATTTATAATGCCAAAAGTATTTTGGCATTATTATAATTCGGTATTTTTCCCCCATTTGGATTAATTTATTGTTGTAACATTTTGGAGCTCTTCAGAGGGGATGCAAAAATCTACCTCTTTTTCTGCATAAGATTTCCTCTGGTGTTTAAAAAAAAAATAGGAGGCCGCACACTGTGTAGTTTTCCAAATAATTGAATAATGTATTTATTCAATAGGCTCAGGGCAGATATTGATTGCCGACAGATTGAGTTACAGAGAAAATCTGTGGGAAGTATCGCAGGAGACGACCTAACCAAGGGCATGTGTGCAGGGAGCCGTGTGGCCCAGACTAATGTATTCAGACCAAATTCACGTCGCTTAGGTCATTCTGGCTTCACGTTTGCCTCGAGGGAGGCGTATTTAATTTAAGCCTTCACCCCCCCTTCAAATAAAGACCTGCCCTTACTCATCAGGGTGAGTTGAGCGGTGCGTGATTCATGTTTAAAATGATTTTAAAATATTTTGCTTCCATTGTCTTTACTTGTCTCAAAAATGTTTCACATAAAAATCTAAAAATACAACTAATAAAAAATGACTACCGAAGGCCAAAAAAAAAAAAAAGCTGGTGTGTATTTAGTTTTTATTATTAAACTTTGAGCTATTTATAGCAACTTCTGTGGAAATTCAGGCTCAAAATTTCAGAGGTGTCAGGCTATTTAAAAATGAAATCAACTAACAAAAAAAGAGCCTAAACAATAGCCTTTGAAACAGGAGATCCTGTTATCTTCAAACATGGCAGCTTTCATCCCTCCACAGACAAACCACACTGGCCGTGACTCTCCGTGATCAAATACAATTTGACAAAATAGATTAAGACTGCAACGTCATGTTGCTCAGTCCGGTAGATGGGAACCATTTGTGAAATATATATATTTTACAAATGGTTCCCATTATTTTGTAAAGAAATATTAACAAAAATAATCAGGTGTTCGACCCAAATTATTGTGTAGTTATTTTAGTTGTGCGCTAAATTTTGATTGTGTTTATCTTTTAATTGAGATTAGATTAGATTAAATATGTAAAATTGATCACCTGTATGTCATTCAACCCGCGCCATTTAGGCTGACTGACAGAATTTGAAAAATATTTATAGTTAAAAATCACGCCAATCTAATGAAATCAAATTTTGTTATATGAACCAACGAATCAACTTATTAATGATTTTAGTATAATTCTATTTAACAAATCACAGTAGATCAGCGTCGGTAGCTGTATGGAAATGTTGAACATGTGTTTTTGCTTTTTTGCTGTTGTGCGCTTGTTGTAATGATGGAGAATTATTTTCTTAACCCTTTCATTCACCTGCATAATGATTTTTTTCTTTTCATGTATTACAACGACTGACAATTAGGATAAAGGCGGATTAGGTCCGGCCTGTGCTGATAAATGTAGTCAGATCAGCTTTTGTTGGCAGGAGAGACACTGAATGCGACGTTATGACAAATGTAGGACTAGGAGATTGGTGTTTCGGGGGGGGGTGCAGGCAGCAAGGAGTCAATTAAAAGGATTCTGATAGCTGTAATTAACCCACAATTCCTCACGTCGTTAGAGAGAATTCATCTCTAACAGATCATTTTGGGAAATTTTCAATTTAAAACGACATGACAGGACACACGGAAGAGTTTCAGGCTTCTTATTCGGTGATGCTAAAACGGACATTGACTTCCATTATAATTATGGCCGTGCCCGTTGGGGGGGGACAATGACGCTCATTGGGCCACCAGCCCGAGCCTGCCGCTGTGCACGCAAAGGAAAGCGCGGCCCCGTCGCCGGCGCTGTTTGGTGTGGTCTCTGCGCGGCACCGGCTCCACATGCGCTCCCAGTCCTGCATGATGCAAGCGCGCCTTGTGGGGCACACTAAAAAAGAAAAACAACAATTAGACATGAATGTGTGTGTCCAAACAAACGAATCAAAGGCCCGTGGAGTTTGTGGGAAGATGGCTGGTGGGGGAGAGATCCTTCCCCCCTCTTCTCTCTTTTTCTCCGGGCTGACCCGCGTTTGAGTCCTGCGGTGCGAGGCCGAGACACACAGATGGGCTGTGGTCTATTTCTCTCTGTCACTCCTCTCACTCTTTCATTATCTGTCTTTTAGTCGCACTTCAATTCTTATGTATTCAGCTCAATTCAATTCAGCTCAATAACTCAGAAGCATCTGGTCTCCTGTTTTTAAATGATCTATCTATCTATCTATCTATCTATCTATTTATCTATATATTTATCTATATATCTATCTATCTATCTATCTATCTATCTATCTATCTATCTCAATTATTTTTGTGAAAACCTAAAAAAATCTTTGCCACAACAAAGCAGTCAGTCAGTCAGTCCATCAGTCCACGCCTGTCCCAGACGAGCAAAAATACAGTGTTATGGTTTCCCAGCACACACAAGGATGTGGTTGTGCTCCATCAAATGTAATAACAGGACCAAACAACTGTCATGCTTAAGTCATATCGTCTGAAAACAGTATGATGATGGTTTATTTAAGACAAGCCGCTATTGCCCACTTGAAAAAAACAAAACAATAAAATCAAGAAGACAAACATATATGTATGGTCTGACTACAGGCACCGTTGTTAGGCAATCATTAAGATAAAAGATTTTTTCTGAAAATAAAAGATGGCCACCTGATCTGCTGATCCTTGTTTTTATAGTAGCCTAGTTTCAGTGTAAAACCATCTCTATATTCTTGGTCAGTTGTGATGGGATGAAGGGGATTTAAATTTATTTCCCAGTTCAAAACACGCATTTTTCACAGATTGGCACTGCAGCAGTGTAGAGGAAAAAAAAAAAAGTCCTTTCAGCCCTGCTGTCCCAACACCAAACGGCGAGAGCCCCATCCGTCTGTGTGTGTCCCTCCCGAGGCATAAAGCTTCCAGAAGTGCATCGTGTCTGAATAGAAAGACCGGGGGGCCAACAAAGCTCCGGAGCCGAGGGGCCCCGACAGCTCGGGGTCTATGTTTGCAAGCCTCCGGTGGCTGAGACGAGCCGTTACATGGAGCTGAGGATAGAGCGAGAGGTGGGGGGGCTCCCGCTGCATTAGGCAGTAATAGGTTTGGGATGACCTAAACGATTTGTTGACTGGGACAATAAATCTGTTGTGTGTTTCTTGGCATGCTGAGGGGAGGATTACAAGTTGTCACACAAAGGAATGCAAATTGCAAGCCAAACTCTCCGAGAGGCCTGTGGAGTAGCCAGCTATTTAGAGCATTTGTGCGGATCTGTGCTACTCTCTCTCACTATTTTATGTTTCTCTATTAGTCTTAATAACTGTGAAGGGCCTGAGAGTAGCCACTGTATTCATCTCAAATCAATGGCTTTCCCTCACCAGGCCCTATAGACCTCCACATTTGCATCATTTTGAGTGAGATGACCAGCAGGACAATTGGTGCTAAATCTCTTTCAGCCGGTCGAATGGAAACCTTGAATTCTAAATGACATTTTTCACTTGGTCCTTTTTGTAAAATGCATCTATCTATCTATTCATCTATCTATCTATCTATCTATCTATCTATCTATCTAACTATCTATCTGATCTATCTGATCTATAGGTGTTATGTTGTCATGCTCTTTCTCTTATCTTTGTACTTTGTGGTGGTATTGGTTCATTGAACCCCTTCAGTGATTTCAAAGTGGAGTTTGCGGCGCTCATTCATCGTTCGTCCTCAATCATACCTCCTCCTAGTGACTGCAGGGTGAAGTGCAGGCTCAGCCTCCTCAGTCAGGGTCCATAATCTGAACTGCATCAGCAACAACTACTGGTCCTCCCTGAATGTAACTGAATGAAACAGGAAACAGCAGCCTACTGATTCTCATCACCCGTATTCTAATCCCAACACGATGTACGGGCCATTTGATAGTTGTTGTTTGAGCAGCGACAGAGAAGCTGGGCTTTACTTGTGGTGGCCTGCTCTCTTGATCTCGGTGGTCCTCACTGTAAACCGGACTGCGGTCTGTGCGCCAACTTTCTGCCAGGGGAGGAGATGCCTGGATGAAACCGCAGGACACGGATCAACGCGGAGATAGCGGAATTATTCCTCTCCATTCTCAGCAGGAGCTGGTCTGACCTACTGCTGCTTGAGCTGAGAGAAATTATAGACGGCACAAACTGCCGGCTTAAATTACTGGGGGGGGGGCCTACCGGGGGCTATTGGAGCCTATCAGAGCACTGTCCTGACAGACTCCTACTGATCACCCTCCTGAATCCCAACATATAAATGAGCCCACTTCTATTTTTTTTTTTTTCCAGGTGATGGAATATACCACTAATACTGACAGCATGAGCCTTATTCATCATTAGATATAAATGACTTCCTGCAAGAGTCATTGATATATAGTTAACTTATAAACAATAATATTATAACAAATCATTACAAATGAGTATGAAAGAATTATATGGTCTTATCCAATGGAGATAAAAGCAGCTGCAGGGGAATATTGTGGGCTAATCTTTGTTTGGTTGACTTTCTGTGAGTTCAGTGCTCAACTACGTGCTTTTACAAACAGTAGATATCCTGTTTAAAACAAATAGGGGGTCTACACTATGTTGAAAAAATATTTGAAATATCTTAAAATCACACAGCTTATCTTGGGTGTCTACAGCACACATACAGGCTCTACATAATAATGCAGCTACAGTGTGTTTGTGTAACTCAACATATTGAATAGGCCTCAGTCCTGGGTTGTGCACAACTCGGTTTCAGTTTTGTTTTGTTTTGTTTTTTTTAAATCTTGTAAATTCAAGCTGCTTCAGAGGCAGATTACCTGATTCCTCCAATGAGCTCTGATGGTTGATTCATAGCTGTGATTGTCGGATTTTGTTTCATGTTTTGACTGAAGGGAGGGTTGTTTTAATTGGCAAACAGTCTGGAAAGGGCACAGGCATACTCAAGTGCAGACACACATTATTAACGCAAACACTTCTACTCCTTCTTCCAAATGCACGTACACATCAGTGTTAGGCAAAGGACATACAATGCACCGTTTGCATGTATTCACGTTGAGCCATTAGCCTGAGCTTCTACCACAGCTTAGTGCTTTCTCCCCCGTTCCCTTATGCTGTTCTGCAGAGATCGTTTAATTAAAGAACAACATTATTTTAAGGCAGCTGTACTTCTAACAATAATAATGCCCTGATTTCAGTGCTGTGTCAGGAGAGAAAAAGAGTACGTTGCCCACATTGGCTGCTGCTTGCCCTCCTCTAGCATATATGGACCATGCTCTCCCAATAGCTTTTAATGATGTGATTGTAAAACATCTTGTCACATGTGGGAGTTACAACGATGTTTTATAGCCCACAGCTTCTAAAGATGAGCCACACTATTGCCCCCCCCACCCCCACCTCCGTAACTTTCAAAACAGGTTCAGTGTGTGCAAAGAGTTGCATAATGCCAAGGACCATTATTTTCAATGCACACTTAAAGATGGTATGTTTGTGGTCTCATGTGGATCATAAAGTGGGTACTTAAACACAAGGCCGCAGATACAGACATAGATATATGCTGCAAACACACCTTAACACACACGCAGAGTGTTGGGCAGCAGCACGCATGTATATGCTCAGAAAATTATGAAATAATATGAAAAAGAGAACCAATATTATGTAGTTTAAAAGAAACATTTAGGGTGTCTTTGATCAACAGATAATGCTGTAGCCTCTGAGCAGACATGTCAGCAGATGAGTACACTGTAGGTGGACAAGAAAGACAGACAAGGTCATCGAATAGTTGGGGAAGCAAAAGGAAGAAATTGACATTGACTTCTGATCATCACCTCTTATGTATGATTGTACCAGGATAAATCAATGATAATCTTTACAGTCACTGGTTATTAATGTGTCTTCATGTTTTTATTGAATTCTGATATTTGAATGCTGATCTGTTAGCCAGGTGAAGCCTTGTTGGCCTCATGATGTCTGAGGCCAGCAGTGAAGGCGGGCTGTTTAAACAAGATTTTTTTTTCCTCTCGCCCTAATCAAGACAATTGTAACCCATGCAGAACAAAGGCATGAATATCCATTTCCAAGGAAAAGGGTGAGTGCCCTCTCCATGCCCCCCTCACCCTCCTCGCCCCTCGGTGTACTGTACTCGTTACCCTGGTAACCCCATGGGCAGAATGCAGATCAGGGAGACCAATGAAGCCCCCCCGTGTCTCCCCTCACAATTCACTCTGATGATGACTAACACTTTTGTTCATGGAGAGGGCAGGTGGGAGTTACAATACGCTTCAAATCATTGCCCATCCTAGATCTCCCCTTTACTCTCCCCCATCGCTACTTTTACTTCCCTTTCCTCTCTTTTCATCTTTCTCACTCACTCATTCTTTAACTCAATTACTGTAGTTTATTTCATCCATTTTGCTATTTTTGAATTTCCCCTTTTCTTCTTCTTTTTTTTTTTTCTTTTTGTCCGTCCTTCCACTCAGGACTGACCTGGAGTCCAACAAAGCTCACTCGCAACAGACGTGGCAATGGGTTTCCAAGAGGTCAGTGTTATCTAAACAGACCCATTGGGCTATTTGCTATAGCACCCTCCATCAGGCACGAAGCTCTGAGGAATCAGCCCATCACTTCAATCAGCCACGACAGCATACAATGAATTTATAATGGCCAGAGCAGAGCGAGGAATGAAATCAGATGAAAACGGTGCGAGAGAGAGAGAGAGAGAGAGAGAGAGAGAGGGACAAAGAGGGAGGAAGGTTGGGGAGGACAAGAGAGCAAAAGATGGAGAGCGAGAGAGGGCGAAGCAAGAGCCAGAGGAGAGTTCAGCTGCTGTCTGTGTCAATGGCCACTATGTGGGGGAGTGTGTTGTTTGTTTGTGGTCTGAAACAAACAAGTGATTGTTGAGAGTGAGGAGATGAACTGTAACTGTGTTTGACAGTAAACTGTACAATATGTGTGTATGAGATGTAACATGTGTTCATGTGCGCTCTACATGCCTTTGTACCGTGTTTTTTTTTGAGTAAATATACATACAGTAGAAACTACATGATGTAGTTCATGTGCATGTGTTTGTGCGGGTGAGTGAATGGGTGTGTGCACTTATTTGTGTTCATTGGTCTGTGTGCAAAGAGAAGAAGTAATCTTATCGTTGCTCAGAGGGTTAGTACATGTGACAGTAGATATATACAAACCCTTGATCAATATCTTGATAGATTGTCAGATAATGACTCTTCAGGCAGATATGGAGAATTGCTTCAATGTGTATGCTTTCCTGGCCTGTGTGCAGACGGCTTGGCTGAGGGCCACCATCCACAACTCATGGCCTGAGTGCTGATTCTGGTCCAGTCTTAGTCTGGACTGACTGACTGACTGACTGACTGACTACAGCAGCCAGTCCTTCCCTCCCCAGCACAGCCTCTGCCCTTTGACCACATCAACCAGTGCAATCAGACTCATCCCCCTGTCTTCTCTTATCACCTGGAATCAAACATTAAAAGAGGGAGGGAACCAGAGTTACTCATAAAGTCAGAGAAATATGGACACCGAAGGGGGAGAGAAACCGATTAAAAACAGTGAGAAGCAGAACTCAAATTAAAGATTGAAAGCTGAAAACGAGTAAGCATAAGACTCATTCATAGGCAGAGTACCTGACAATATATTTTAAGGTGGAAAAGGGTGAAATAAAGGAAGAGGGGCAAAAAGAGAACAAGCACGTAATACCATGCCTCTTTGCCTCATCCTATAAGCTTTTGCTTCCTGTCTCTCCAAGTTTGGTGTCTGAAGCAAGCGGGCGGAGTTCAGCTGTAAGCAAACAGGCTGTTTTACGAGTACAATTCTGCAATTACCTGTTACCTTGACTGTCGTTGTTTTAAGAGCGGCCTGGCCTTGGAGTTACCTAGTTACACCTGGAAGAGAGCGATAAAAGGGGCTGGGGGTGTTAGAAACACAGGGTGGAGATGAGCTTCTATCTGAGTGGCCACAGTATGGCCCCAAAACTCCATCTGTCTGTCTGCTGTGCCACGACTACTGGCGCCCACAGACACACCCAGCCTGTCTGTCCTTCTGCCTACATGTCTGTCAAAGCGTGTGCTCTGATAAAGCCAAGTTGTCTCTGTAGTTTCATCAGCTGAGCCTTTATGTGTTGTTTGGCCCAGCCTCTCCTTCATGTGCACAGACACACACACACAGCTCAAGATTTCATGCAGGTGATTTGCTGATAGTGATGGGTAGGAAAATATTTGATGTCCCCAGCTTGGCCATTTAACATTCTCACCCCATGCTCTGACCTTAAAGAGTGTGCACGCATGCATACAGCGTGCATGAGTTTCAGTATGTGTACGCATTTTGCTCTCACGTGGCTCTGCACAGTGCATCTCTGTATGTTTGTTCACTTAGCTTTTAGCCCCAGTTAGCTGGTCAGACCCCCACAAACACTATCCAGAAGTGGATGAAAGTACACACATGTACACACACACACACACACACACACACACACAGACACACCGTCCTATTAGTAGAACTTACCAGAGCCCATTTGACCTCCACCTTCTCCCTGACCTCTAGTTTCATCCCTTGGGAGAGTGGGTCAGTATGGTGAAAGTGTGTGTGCGTGTGTGTGTGTGTGTGTTTGTGTGTGTGACAGGATGGGGGGCTGACTGACTGTCTGACTGTGAGCAAACACTGATGGTCAAACACATGGCCTCCTCCACCCCTCGTATCCATCCTCATTCTCTCTGCTTCCTCCTTGTCCTCCCTTTCAGTCAAATGTAGTGCTTATTCTCAAAAATTTGTCAATCCTAAACTGAATATGTGCAAACTGGACTTCAACAGCACTCTGATATAGCCTCAAAAAAATTATATTTCAAAGCAGTTTTTGTTGGCAGGTTGTTCCAGCTTCCAGCATGATCTCACAGCAATTTCCTTTAAAAAAAAAAAGAAGAAAGAATGGAGTGTATACTATGTTTATTACGTTGTTGTGCTTCGCTTGTGAACTTGGATTTGTTTCTCTGCTACAGTTGGAGCTTGAATGGAAAATGCAGACATCAAATTTCCATTGTGTAAATTTCTATAGATTAAACTTTTCTCTAAATCTCTTATCTCCAACAATCAAGTCACCATTTTTGCCCTCACCACTGTTCCACAGAGCCAAGACGTTAGTTTTACCATCCAGATTGGGTGAATTTTGAATAAGGAAACAATATCTGCTGCTGCAGTTAGAGCAGCACAGAGAGCACTCTCTTTGGAGGTTTTTTTTTTTTTTTTTTTTTTATCCTCCTCCATCCTCTGTTCTCCAGCAGACAGGGTCTTCTACTGAAAGGGAACAATAGGGTTCTTAATCAGCAGACCTTTCCCCCCTTGCCAGTTCCTGGGTCAACTGATGGCTCACGCTGCTTTGAGGCAAGTGAACGGCATAAAATATATGTTTATGAAAAGGAGAATTAATCGCAGTGGGTATCTTTGGATAAAGTCATATTTGTTTTTTATACCTTTTCTCCAGCTCTGTCCAGAAGGGCTTTCATGTGGCTGTAATTACCATATTTCATTAGCGTGTGGAGTGTCACCGCTGGAGCATCAAAGCGGTTGGCTCTTCGCATGTGCAGCAACCACTGCCAGGGAAGTACACAACTATCTGTTTTTTTCCCAGAATAAATTCGCCCGCGCCTGTTTTTGAGTGCACTCTCTCCCTCAAGCTGCTGTCGATATCAAAGAGAACCCATTCCGCATGTGAAGTGCCCCTTGTGCAGAATAATAAAGCAGTGCATCATGGCAAAAAACTGTGAAACACAACACTCTCACCACCATCCCTCAATACACACACAAGGACACACTCACAGGCACAGACACAGAGACACAAGTACACATGGTATTCCTCTCTCCTTTGTACCTACTTTACTCTCCTTGGTGCACATTCACTTCTTCTACCTCTGCACTCAAAAACAAACTATTTTGCGCTACTTTATGTTGCATGAAATATAGAGCGAATACTATGATGTATGTGATGTGTGTGTTTACTTCCTCTTATTGTGTTCACAAGTTTATTTCAAGCACAACTCATATGCAGTGTTTTATTTGATAGTATATAGATTTAACAACTTTCAGGGTTGAAGCTGGGAATATTTAATATTTTATTGTCAGTAAATCTTGTGTGCAAAAGAGAGAAATTAACACAGTCTAAAGTTGTTCATGCCCCTTTTCCCCAGAACCATAAACTACAAAAAAATAATAAAAGTGGCATGCTGTTGCTCTGAGCAACATATTTATTTAGTACGAAGTTGGTGTAGTTTTTTCCCTCATCTCTTCAAACTAAGGCAGCGTAAACTTGGAGCTGTGTCCCTGAGCTTACTCTCTGATCCCTGCCAGGGATCGCAAATGTAGTTACAGGCTTGTTTCTGACGAAAGAAAACTTCCATGAGTGAAATGAATTTTTTATCTTTCCGATGATTGTTAAAAAATGGAAATTTAATTAATTAATTTTTTAATCATTGTTTCTTGTTCTGTTTCTGATTTAGTTTTAATTATCAGGAAGAGGTTCAGAGTTAATAAAAAAAAAAATCAAAGCACAATCCGATCCCTCTATTATGAACAAAGCTTACATTACTTCACCAGATGCTGTTCGGCCTTGGAGACTTGCACCTGACCTGTGTTAAGTCCTCAAGGCTCAGTCCTATGGCTCAAAGCTGCCCACCTTCAAGAGGACTCAGACAATGGGAGAGAATAATGTCTCAACCAACACAAACATAGAGTTAGTAGAGCTCACCAAACAGAACCGCTCTGCCTCTACTATCAGCAGGATTATCTAAAGGGAGAGGAGATATCTGCCCCGGGGCTAAACACACTTTTGTTTTCCCAGAGAGCTTTATGGCTGCCCAGGGCGACTCAGAGAATCAAAGCTCTCTGTGAAATATGGGATAATATCCACACACACAGGACATGGTTAGGGTAGACGGACTGCAACACATAATTACAGGTCCAGTGTTTTTTAAAAGAAAATGACATTTTGTAAACATCCTTCTGGGACATTCAGACAAAACCGCTGCTCCTTAGGTGGCTTTTAGGGTGCACATGTGTGGCTACAATACATCTGATGGACTGAGAGGCAACAATGTGTTGCTGTCAATGTGACAGTCATTTTTCATCAAGTCATCTTTTGTCATCAAACTCCTGTGTGTACTGCTGCTGTGATCAGTGTGTGAGCTGCAGCTCAACAATCAAAGCAACACACACTTGAAATGCTCTTAACAGCTCCAGCTGCCTGAGATCGATGTTCACCTTGGCTCCGGTGACTTTCACTCTCTGTGAGATATTGATCAAAGATGAGGCTATGGTACTGAAATGTGAAAACATTGCAGCACTTGTGTGTCTTTGTGCCAGTGTGCGTTTCTTCTTTTTGTCGCGACTCACATTTCCACGTGATAACACATTGTAAAGGAGAAGATAAATGTCAATAAATGTAGCTTCAAGGTCCAAGACTTTGGAGAGATCTTAATAAATGCTCACTTATCATGCTCCCATTTCCTTCCTTCCATCTTTCTTTGAAACTTGTTAAAATCGCCCTCATGTCCTCTCAGGGCAAAAATAGCAGTTTGATCCCTAATCGTTTTACTGGAGATTATTTTTATAACTTCCTGGTCTCCTTTCAGGCTCTTCAATGGGTCTGAAGCCTGATCCACTGCAGGCCTCCTCAGGCCCGGTAAGCCTTTACGTTGTAGCCCCCGTCTCTCTCTTCCCAAGGCACCCAGGCCAACAGGGAAGGAGATGGAGGGGGTAGGGGGGCCAGCCCGGGGTTGCTGGAGGTGTATGGAGAAACCAAGAACCTGCCACATTATATGCTTTAACATGACTGGCAAATCCACCATGGTTAAACAAACTTAACCTTCATTTGTGAAACGGTGCAAATCAAAGGGCAAAAAACGACTTGTGCAAGTAATTACCACCAGGGGAGAGCAACAGGGCAAAGGAAGGATGGAGGAAAGGGCGGTGGGAGGGAGGGGTAGGATGAGGTGGCGGTGGCTGGGATGTGGGGGCAGGGTGGTCAGTCTCAGGGACAGCTAGCCGTTAACAGGTTGAATGGAAGGAAATGGGAATCATTTAAGGCGAGGGGCATTTGTAATGAGTTTGCTCAGAAATTGATTTTCCACTGTAATCTTTTATTTATATGCAGCTGGTGGCATGTCCCCGGCAAAGGGAGGGTCAGCCCTCAGAGCGCCCTGTCAAGGCCCCCACTCCCTCAAACAACACCCCAAAGCCCAGGGAAAATGGTATTCTAGCTAAGGCAAATATTGTCCTGTCTTGGCTTAAGGGGCGAAAAAGCTATTTGCTCTAAAAAACTTGCTCTTCACTATTTTTTCACAGTTTAAGAGGGCACGGCTCTCCTGAAAGATAAGTGTAAAGTGAAAATTTGCTCCGTAATTATTAATAATGTTCAATTTGTATTGATTAGAAGGAGTTATTTAAAACATTTCAAGAGGTTTAACCATCATCTCACCACTGCCACTCTAAAGCTATGTGGAAATTATACTTACTGCACTTTAGCTGGAGTTAACCTTCCATTTACTTCATTTTCATTTGTTTGTAGTGATTAATTTTGTCACATCAACGAATTACTTTAATCTGGGAAATGTGTTTTATTTGGATTTGGCTCAATTTATTTATGCTAATCTTTTAAAGGATTGAAAGTGATAATTAATAATCGTACTATTTTGTAAAATAATATATCTCAGAGCCACAAACTGTATTGAATAAATATCATTTTTTATTGAACACTTACCCTTAACTTACATTATTTAAAAGCAATTGGATTTAAAAAAGGATTCATAAACCAGAAATGAATAAAAACAACTTTTATTTATTAATGAGTTAGTCGTACTTCATCAGTCATCATACAATGGTTACAAAAAATATCCTATTTTAAAAGTGTTCAGACATTTAAAATGAGTTGGAATAAAGTATCATTTTAGACATCAACTTTTCAGCTTTTAGTCTTATACATGCTGAACAATATAAAATTAGGTTTTTGTTTTCTAGATACATCATCTGATTAGGATGAGATAAAAACAAAAATTTGGTCAGAAATTTTAACCCTTTGTGTGCAAAATTACAGATTTATAATATATGTAAATATAACTTAGTTGACCCATATATATTTTTTTATAGTCTCTTATAACTAAAATATGCAGACTGCTAAATTTCAATCAGAATAACAGGTCCAGTTTAACCAGTTTAAAATTTTCCAATAAACATTTATACAATGAATTATTGCTTGTATTTTTATTTAAGCTATTTGTTTATTCATTTAGCTGGAAATATTTCTATACAAACAAATTTATTTCCAAATCCGAAAAGTAAAATGTACCTGGTTCTGTGCAGGTCTTTAGGCTGCAGCCACTGGGCCTTTTATTAGTGAGAACTGATAAAAGGCAGCAGAGCTTTGCCCAGTTGTGTTGGTGCTGGAGTTATTATGTGACTCTAGCACCATTTAGTGGCTCAAGTATTAACTACAGCTGAACAGTGTAGCTGTCTAAGATCAGTGTGTTTTAGAGTAGCACAAGAAAAAAAATTTAATTTTATATCAGTCGAGGAGGGGTATTATATTTGTACATAATGATCAAACAGATTTATGTTGCACGATCACAATTTCTTGGGATTTGGCCATTAAGCAGTTGAGTCGGAGCTCCTGAGCTGTCAAATGTCTTGATATTAAACTGGTGACCACAGTCACATTCATTAAAAGATACATTACTGCATATTCCGTCGATATAAAAATTACAATAAGCCAATAATACCCATGCCCATTCTCAGTATGTATTCAGCATGGGTTTGATTTTTGTTTCCTTACAGACTGACTATTTACAGTTTAATTTGTTGGCAATGGAAAAGAGGAACTAGAAAAAGATATCACATTTCTTCTGTGCTAGACAATTAGTTATCATGAAACACTACCACTTCTTCTGCTAAAAACCCTCTTTCACTTGTTGTTAATAATGCACATTTAGTGGTACCAGGCATTAATCACTCCTTACATCTGTATGTTTTGCATGCATTTTTATTGCATTTTCTCTCCTCCTGCTCTCATTCTCTCTCTGTCCCCCTCATCACCGTTTTCCTCTCTTTCCCTCCCCTCTTTCTCTGTGTCTCTCTTTTTCCCTTGCTCTGAACCAATCCAGGCAATTGGCCGCCTATCCTCAGCCCGGTTTTGCCAGGGGTTTCTGTCTCTTAAAGGAATTTTTTTCTTGCCACTGTCGCCAAGTGCTTGCTCATGCAGGGATTTGTTGGGTCTCTTTAAAGAAGTCTATAAAGAGTTTGGTCTAGACCTGCTCTATGTAAAGTGCCTTGATGCAACTCTGTTATGATTCAGTGCATATAAATCAATTTGATTTGATCTGAAGTTGGAGAAGTTTCAGACTTGCTTCTGGGATCTTCCACTGATTCAGTTATTTCCAGTCCAATATTTCAATGACGAATGATTTTCAGCAGAAGGAAAGATATAGTGGTTGATTGTTTTTTAGTTGATTGTTGCTCATTTAGAAATAAAATCAAAATTTTAGCTTTTGCCGCAATATGCAGATCCATCATGCTTAGCAGTGTGCAACAAAGCAGATTTAGAAGTTGAGGGGAAAAGCCAGATCGTGAAGTTGTGCAATGCAAGAACGTCCTCTAACTAGTCTAAGTTGTCTTAAATAGGTATACACTTTCTGTTTTGTACCTATTACTTCCTATTTCTTTATTATAACAGGGTTAGTGTCCCCATCTATGTGTTTTTTAGTTTTAGCCAGCAGATGGCAGGTTGACATTGTCTGTTGCACCACTAACCTCTTTTGCACTTCAGTCTGCCTTATATGCCATTAACTTGAAAGTTATGTTTTCAGTATATTATTTATGGGTATTCACTCAAAAAAACTGTAAAAGCCGGACTAGCCCTTCAGTTGTGAATGTCACTGACGGACTGCCTGACTGAGGGAACATATTTGCTGGTTGTTGGTCAGCTGAATGCCACCTAAGTGAGGTGAAGTTTTCTGGTTCGCTAGATATAAGGAACTTGTTTTTTTTTTTTTTTTTCAAACAAGACCTGGTATAAACCTGGTAAATGGCTGAAATGTGTATCGGTGAGGAGGGAAACAGCTTTTGTCATTCGGGAGCTGAAAGAAAATGGCTTTTCCAATACCCAGAGAACCTTTATTATGGCAAATAAACTATATTTATTACATGTACAAAAACAAAAGGCAAGGAGGTAGAAGATCCATCCATCTTCATCCACTTATCCGGGGTTGGGTCGCGGGAGGCAGAAGATAAAAATTAGAAATAATCAAAGCAGGAAGAAGGAGACTGTCAGTAACTGCTCTTAGTCACATTTAAGGAAATACAGTATTGAAGGTGTCGTAATCTTTTGAGTGATGATTTTATAAGTAAATACAGCCAAAATCATATCACACACTCTGTCTTTAACTTCTATGTGTGGCAGTTTTGTCAGATGAGGTCCGGGGTAAAATCTATATTTTAGTATTTCAGTGTACCAGCTTGGAAATTTCTTGTAATTTAACATGGACTGTTAATGGGCTGTGTTTCAGTCATCATTTCATACTTGTTTTGTTGCCTAATAACATTACACAAACTCATAAATGTGAAGAGTTTGATCAAGGATTTTGACCAAATGTAGTTGTTCACAATGATTAAAGCATGATATTAAGTACGTATTCTATAGATTGTAAACTATATATTGGCACATTGACTTTTTATATGTTAACAAATGTTTGTATATAAGCAGACATTAACGTGGCACACATTTCATCCGCAGACAGTTTATTGCTTTGAGTAATGACTCAAACTAACATGGGCTTGATTTTATACATAACAGGAACGTAAACAGAGAGCATGCAGACGGAGAGAATCTGTCTTTTGACACTGCTGGCTCTGCTTATGAGGCGTCTATTGATTTATTCTGTTTTGCTTCCAGGACTTGGTCATAAACTTCAACCCGTCTTATCCGTCCGCTGGAAAGAAAGAAGTCTTGAACACTTAATTACTTTACAAAGTTTATTTTTTCATTTTTCCTCAAAAAAACAAGAAAATATACTCTTTTCCTCCAGAAATAAATATCCAACATTTCTTTATGAACAAAATGCACAATTTACAAAAGTGGCAACTGAGGGCTCAACCTCCTACACAGTACTGTTTGACTGTATGCATTCAACTCATTTATCACAGAGTTACAGCTGTTATTAGTATGTTCTATTCTTATCATTTACGTCAGTCATATTTATCTATCCAGTATTACAGTTTTTATTAGGTAGACTCCACCACATACACTCCTCTATTAGTGTCCATTTTGCTACGTGTTTGTTACTCACTCTTAATACTTTCATGAGGTTTGAAGACTCCACCCTGTACACTACAGCACCGTCTGTTCATTGCTTGTGTTGTGGCTGAGAGCTTATTCCACACTGTTTTGAGACTTGGCACTTAGGCAGGCTGGAGCTGAGCCGTCCCTGGTGGTGGAGGCTGACAGCAGGGTTGTCCCACCTCAGGATGTCATGTCCTGACTAAAACATTCCTCCATCTTATGTCTGAATGTGCTTGATGGTCAGTCCTTGTTTATCAGGTACATTCCACTGCTCTGAGATTGATGCAGTACTGTCTTGAAGTGTTAGTCTGTACGATAACGCTGGCTTGTGGTCAGGAGGTAAACAGCATGTGTGTCAGCATCCAGGCTAAAAGACACGAGAATGTGAGTGTGCTGTGGACCGAGGCTGGCCGAGCTGAGCTCAGACTGGGTGACGTGGAGGGAGGTGGACCGGGGTGCTGCTCTGTGACGTAGATGTCCATCAGTCTGCGCTGCTCCTGATGGGTCAGAGGAGGCTCCACTGTCACGTAACCATTGATTATCCTCACATTAGGTGGTGTGGTAGTGCTGGAGATAAGGGGGTGGAAAAATCAGGAAAAAATCAGCTTGCAACACATTGAAATGTGAACGCAGGTGTGACAGTCTTTCTTCTGCTGTGACAAAGCAAGAATTTTTCTTTTATTAATTGTTTGTTATGAAAGCCTCAGTGGATATTACTTTATAGGTTTGACACTCAGCTGGTCATAATTGATATCTCACCCTTCCCCAATGCGGACCCAGAGGTCGCT
Source organism: Remorina albescens (assembly GCA_034769265.1). Taxonomy (NCBI): domain Eukaryota; kingdom Metazoa; phylum Chordata; class Actinopteri; order Carangiformes; family Echeneidae; genus Remorina; species Remorina albescens. The sequence continues at coordinate 21,286,975 of CM068489.1, read as the reverse complement.
GAAGAGGCGAGGTCTCCCATGGCCGCGGTGAGCTTTACGTGGCCGTTTGTGTCGCCCAAACTCCTCCAGCTGGCTCAGGCTGTCGGGAAGCAGCATGTGAGGTAGCTCCTCATCTCCAAGTCCGGGGATGTTCTCTGGGTCCTCCAGCTCCAGCTCTGTCTCTGACGCACTGGTCTGCCAGCCTGTGGGAGATGGAGTGATCGTGTCTGCGCTCTCCTCGCTGGGTCCTGCTGCTGGTTTTTCAGCTGGTTTACTCCTGGAACAGGATAGACAAGACATTTGTCATGTTTTGAGCAGCTCAAACTCTTAAATGTATCATTAAAACCTTTTATTTATAGATGGAAAATAAGGATCTTTTTGTTTCTCAGGTCTCTTTCACATTTCTTCTGTCAGTAATGTTTCCTGGAAAGTATGTTTGGAGTCTCTGACCACTGTACTGGCTTTTACTTATAGTCCCTAACTTAAATCAAGGACACGAACACCACATATGATGTCTTGCGCTATAAAAACCATACTGAGTGGCAGAAATACACAGCAGGCAACGTTTGAGGAAGTTATAACTCTTGCGATGACCTTATAGCTGTGTCAAAACTGACATCTGTCCACAGACCACCCAGAATTACTTTTGCCATGCCACTCTTTCTTCCACTGGTTACTCATACTTTCTCTGCTCCTGTTCTTTTCCTGTAGCCATGGTGTGCATTTGACTTCAAGTTTCAAGGTGGAATGTCACAAAGATCCTCTAATGTTCACTGAAATAAGCATATATATATATATAAAGAAGAAAGTAAGAAATATGCAGTAGCAATACTTTGTGCGTCAATGTCAAACTTTCATACTAGACATATGATGGACTTTTTTAGTCATGTTTTCCACTGCTTGAACATAATTAGCTTTGTCTCTGTAGTCATCATAAATTTAATGGTTTGCATTTCTACTACAGACTCTGCTTCAAAAACTCCAATCCAGGTCTTGATGGCTCAGTTAGGGTGATGATAGCGCCAGGCCTGTGGTCAAGCTACTGTGGAGCCAAACCCAGCTCCAGTCTGCTCTGTCAGTCAGTCATATAATCACTCTTTAAGACCTTTTGCCAGTCAGGTCCAGACTGTCCAGGTCTGAGGCTAAAGGCTTTCATAAACACCTCTCATGCAAGCAAGCTTGTGGTGTTTTTACTCATCACATCACCTCGTATCAGGAAGCTAAAAGTGCCTGCATGTATGCACACTTTTAAGTGTATGGTGGCGTAGTGTTGGTGGTGTGTGTGTGTGTGTGTGTGTGTGTGTGTGTGCGCAGGGCATACACAAGTGTTTTTTGACCACAATATGTCAGTCCACTTGTTGGCTTTTAAAACCAGAACCACTGACGGAAGCCCACAGCTCTGCACACAGGGTGGAGGGAGATAGGGTGGCTCCCTTTACAGCTGTAATTTGTAGTAAGAAGTTTGTAAAAGCCTCGGCTGGATGAAGGGTTGGGGATGCTTTTACTACGTTTAAAGAGATTCCCCTTGTTGTGCCTTGTTTTTCCATTTTTGCCCTGACTCAAGTGCCTGTTGTTATTATTTTATGGGCTCATGGATCAGCCCCCCAGGCCGGGGGGGAGCTGTTCTCTGCCAAAGTGTACATACACACACGCACAGACAGACACACATGCAGGCACACGGTGTGGCAAAAAGAGGGATTGTAGAGGGTTTCTTGTGAAGAAATGCAGCAGGATAGAAGCCAAATCTCTGTGAGAGGTGTGTGAGTTTGCAGTCCGGCAGCCCTGCTCCTTTGGCATTGTACATCACTCCACTCACCCTGAATACAAACACAAGTGTGTGTGTGTGTTTATGTTGACCGTGGTACCAGTGGCTGCTGAGAACAGGCAGAACCACTTTGCAGCTTGGCAGACAGGAAAGAGAGGAAGGGAGGAAAAGAGGGAGGGGGGAGGTGAGGGAGTGGATGAACTATCTGCGAATTCCTGCATAGCTTGGCTTTATGTGTTTGAAGAGAATCTGTCAAAGCCCATAAAACTTTAGCATCAGCAGTCTGATGCCAACGTGTAATCATGCTCCTCTTGCCTGTTTCCATTCATTGTTTTGTCAGGTTTAGAGGACTCTCATAGTTTAGTCTCTAAGTGTAACCTGCGACTGATTACCTGCACAAAACTGGAACAGTCCAATCCTCATGATTTAATCACAATGGAATTATTTAGCCTCCAAAAAAAATAATAACTAATACGTGTTGTCAACAACACGTATTAGTTAGTAGCTATGCTACTTTAATGAAATTTCATGCTTTGTCATCGGTTACACTACCGTCTTCCCTGCATACTCACTCTGGGACTGTCTCTTGGTGGTCAGAAGGCATGTGGACAATCTCGTAGCCCTCCTGCCTGAGGATGTCCAGCACACTGTGGTTCCCCAGGAAGTGACCTGACATTGGACGAAATGAAAAGACAATTCAAATGCAAGTTTACTCCTCATCTGCTGGACCCACTCACTGCTCTGTAATCACCCCATATTGTGGGCACTCAACCTCCTGCCTGCCCTCCACCTCTCTCTTCCTGTCCTTCACTTTGTATATGATTTCTTCAGTCTAACATCAAACGTGTGCCGCAGCACCACAGTGATGAAAGCTTCTTTTTTTTTTAAATTTCTCCCATCAGCCGATAATCCTGTGCATCACTCAACCCAGCGATAAGCTGTAATGTTACCTGACATCACGCCCCAACAGAATAATTCATATTTGTGCTCATGCATATACACAAAGTTCATACACATGCAAAATTTGCACACTGTCAGGAATTCATTCACACACTCACACACCTCAGCTCTCTCTCCCCCCACGGCTTATTAATAACACGTTGACAATATTCGAGCCTCTTGCTTGCTTTTTGTCAAGGCCCTCTGCTCCCACTCAGCTGCTCACCCACCTCTGCCAATTTTATCATTATAATGTTCCTGATCGTTCCTGAAAGTCAAAGGAAAAAAGCTCGCAGAGATACACTTTCTTGGCAGCCGAGTTCAAAGGCAGCATGGGGATAGGCTGCAGAGTGAGAGGAGACTTCTAACAACAGTGTCGGCAAGATCAGATGGGATTACATAGAGGGGAGGGTATGAGCTTTTGACTGGGTGAGGGTGGGTGTACGAATTTATGTGTGCTTGTGTGTTGTTGTTTTTCTGTATTAATGCAGACCAAGTATCTTAAAAAGGACATATTACCTTTCCCTCTTTCTTATGCCACACAGCAAACCATACTAACAGGATATAAGAGTTCAAATTAAATCCCTTTAAAAAGAAAAATAACACTATAATAAATACTGTATGGCTGGCACTGCTGCTCAATCTGACAGTCAATCCACCACCTCAGTTGCTGCTGAAATATTTCTACAGTTATTGGACAGATTGCCAGACATTCATAGTAGCACTGGAAAAGGCTGGTGACCCTTTCACTTTTCATTTAGGTGCCTTCAACAGTTTAAAATTCAACATTTTTTCCCTACAAAACTGTTTTTACTGCCAAATACACTCTAAAAAGTCCACAGATGCCTGTTTAACTACTACCAAGGATAATTCATCTTTTCTCCTCCGACATTCTTCTCTTTTTCTTTCATCCCCTTCTCCTAACACTGCTTGTTCAGTGACTGCATGCTGACAGATTCAACCACCCTCATATCTGTGTCAAGCAGCTATTTCATTAATTTTTGGAGGCCTGGACCGGGGGGGGGGGGGGCATCTCCTGTGTGTTAGGCCGGGTGTAAGGTCAAGCTATCTTTTTTATACGAAGATTTGATTTCCTCTGCTCTGCTGTCATGAACGGCACAAACGGGTATAGTGGTGTGTGTGTGTGTGTGGAGTTTTTTTTTTTCTTTTTTCTGTTTTTGTTTGTTGGTTTGTTTGTTTGTGTGACAAGATTGCAGTATTCCTTCACAGCCAGAAGACAACCACCTGGTTTTCATTTCCGAGACACACCTGCTGTAAAGTTGACGTTCTTCAAATGCTCAATCTGCTGAATCGTCTTTTCAGTATAAACTCCACTTGTTGTTTCCAGAGTCTTGTAAACATGCACCCACTCTTTAAACAACCTACTGTAGTTTTTCCTGCAGTGCAGTGCCCAAAATGCCATGAATATGCTGCAGACAAACATACACTTTTGCACATCTGCACCCTTACACACATAAACACACTGTCATTCTCATGCTGAAAACCACCACTTGTCAAATTTTGGTAACATTCATGTTTGAAGTTAAATTGTGAGATTGTGCGGTTCTCCATGATTTGGCCCAATTTGTCAAACAAACAAAGATGTTTTTCTCAAAATCCGGTATTTTGGAAAAAAAAAGTTTAATCACTAGCTTTTCATCTGACATCAGTGATGTGTGTATTATATTGGTTCTGTTTGTTTGTGGTTCATCCCTGTGTGTGGGAGACTGACTGAGTGCAAAGGTAATAGCTCTTTCCCTACAGATGATTCTATGTGTGTGTGTCCATGTGGGAGGCTAAGCTGTTGCGTTTGTTTGTGGAGTATCCAGACAGTAAAGTGTGTTGCTTCTGAAGCAGAGAGCAGGCCCAACAAACAGCTCCATTAGCCAAGATGTAATGAGAGGTCAGGCAACGCCTAAACGCTCCCCTGCTGCATGTAGCACACGTAGGCTGACGGCTCTGGTGGCACACTGTAAAAAAAACATATGCTGTTCCTGCTGTGTTTAAAATTCTTATTTATATTTACTGAAAGCAGAAATCTGTGCCGTGCTGTAAATTCACTGTATACAGAACATTCTTTGTTATTAAAACACCATAATGGAAAATGGACACCATGACCTTGGCTTGATATGGAGGAAGAAAAGTGTTATTGCACAGATTTAATACTGTTTCTTTTCCAAAGTCCTCTTAGAGCTATATCACCACCATCTGCAAATTGTTTTGATGCTTCGCAGCTGTGAGCGGCTCCTCTTTTTCCTTGATTCATGTTTTTATGGTAATGTTCAGGCAATCAGAGTGCTTGGTTATGGGTTAAGGAAAGATCATGATCTTTGTTAGAAGGATGTGCTTACTTAAGACATTTTAATGAAGAAAGTTGAAATTAAAGTGACACGGGGTTGATTGAACAGCCTACTTCGACTGTGCTCTCAACATTGACACATTTTTAAGGATGTGTGCTGACTTATATATACTATTATCACTTTCCAGTATGAACCACATACTCACAACCTGATTAAAATGGATTTGTAGAACTGAATCACACCTCAGTTTCAGCATTCATCATCATTTACGTCAAAGTGTTTAATCTACCAAGTGATCTGCGGCTAAACTGAAGACAGAAGAAACATTACTTGCGGTCTAGTGGATTCAAACCACATAACATTATACAACAATCAATTTTTTCTTCCCAATCTGCTCTTATTATTCTAATGAAACATGTATGGCTTTCCTTTCCAAAAACTTCCACAACGATTTAAGAGCAACTATGACTTTTTGCAGTGTGCACATTACCTTTCAGGGTGTTTCCCCTCCTGTGACTCTTAAGAGCAGCAGAGTTAATGACCCAGTTACTTTTCTGTTTAATAACCTTTCCGTCCCTGATTTCCACTCACAGTAGCGACCTAATATACTCCACTTATTCCTCTTGTCTGTCATTGTTTCCTATTACCACCTCTTGTCTCCAGCCTACCTCTTATCTTTCCAACCATAGTCTTGTGCTCTTACACCTCTTTTTGTTAACTGGCTGTGATTTTGCTTCTGGCTTCCATCCTCTAGTCTGTCAAAATGTTCCTCTCTGTAAGAGATAGGTGTGTGTTGTAAAAATAGGTGTTGCATAAGTCTCACTGGTTGCCACCAATGCTCGACTCCAGTCATGTCAGCACCTCTTTTCTGAAGTTGAGTCTATGCCTTTACTTTTATTTCTATCTTTCTGTCTGTACGTCGCAGACTTGGTCTCCGCAGCCTTCTCTTTATGCTGTCTTTCTCTATTGACCAGTCTGTCTTTCACTTCCATCCTGCATCCCTCTCGACAACTTTCAAATATACAAAGAGAAGCTGGTGATAGTGCAGGAAGACAGAGGAAATGGGTATGCAGGAAGAAGATTATGTTTTTGGGTTTTTTTTTTTCAGTTTTTGTGCAAACAAATGTGTTCGCAATTACATTGTGTAAACTAAGTTTCAACTGATATGCAGTAGTGGTTTAAAAAAAATCCCACATGGCTTGAAAGAAGACCACCTCATATGAAAATTGCAGAAATACTAAAAAATGATGAGAGAGCAAAAACAAATTTAGCAGAAATTTAATGGTGGTGAATAAAGAGAGGGAGGGAGACAACAGCGATACATAGGCACTGAGTGAGGATTGAGGGAATGACTAGAGATGGAGAAAGAGAGGAAGGATGGAGGGAGAGTGTGACCAGAGGGCAAGCTGGATCCCATTGACGTATGCCATCCACCCAGCCGGGATGCATGCTGGGTACTGTTGCTACATCAAGGCCCAAATAAACACAAGCTGTTGCCTCCAAACCATTCGAACAAGGGTTGAAAGAGAGAAAGCAGAGACAGAGAGAGAGAGAGAGAGAGGACGTGGTGATGACAGGGAAACCCAGTGAAGAGAGAGAAAAACCAAAAAATCCAACTCACTGCTTAATACTTGACATGGGCGTGTTCCTCCTGAGATTTGTTTTGAAACAGGTTCCAGACTGAGTGCGTACACAGACTGAGATGATGAGGGAAAATTCCTCTCACATGTAACCATGAGAACCATGTGAAGGGGTGTGAATAAGGAGGTTGGTGTCAAATGAGTGACAAATTCAAGGAAAAACTAACATGTAAAGTATTGGACCACCATCAGCCATTGGGCCGGCTTTAGAGCTCATTTGCAATGACCCTGAACTCTGCTGTAGTGATGACCTCACAAAATACAGTATATTAGTGTGTATTTTTGTTAGTGCTACATTACGTACCATAATTACCTCATTTCAAGCAAAAAATAAATAAATAAGTGTAAAGTGTGAATTAAACGTGTATTTATGTGCTCTGACAGAAGCTGCAACAGATATCATGTGCAGCTAACAAGTTTAGTCCCTACGACAGTGTTTGCCATTATTTTCAAGACAAGGAGCTTGTTTTAAACTACTTTAACTCTGTGTGGTCAGAGGTTACATTGGAAAAAAAAACAAAAAACTACACAGGAACAAAATTTACTTTGTGAATAAATAATTCACTACTACAGTTAGCATGCATAGCTAACAAGCTACCTGACAGTAGTTACTTGGTATTATTTTTATGTATTTAACTAATGAATGTATTTTTCAGTTTGTGAAGACAACTTTATTTCTGGTACATTCAGCTTTAGCATGATATTATGTACATGGGCATCATATACTAGTTCAAAACACTTTTTCAAGGTTTTCTTTATTTAAATGACAGTGTTGTCCACTGGCGTTAGCATTAACTTATATTGGCAAACTGTTTATGATAAAATTTGCAAACAAATGTTAGTCCTAGGTAGCAACAGTAGCTTAGTAAGAAGGGGGCTCATGGCAAATGTGTTGACTACAAAGACTGTAGTTTATCCTGCACATACTTTTCAAAACTTTTAGTGACTTCACATTCAATTATTCAGGTGTTTCTTCAGACTTAAAATCTAAAATACCAGACAGCGAGTGCTTCTGCCTTTCATGCATGTCATGAATAACTGTATGCATTTACAGTATGTGTGTTATAGGGGAAAGTGTCTGACTTATCCTGTGAGGTGCTACCGCTCATTCCTTGAACAACACATGAGTAATGCAGCAAAGATTTTAATAAGCCCAGCATCCCTGCGCCTTGCTGTGCATTTCCATTTACAGCTTTACAGTACTGGGATCCCTCTATAAATTGCACAGCGGCCTTTGGATTAACAGAGCAGAGCTGGGGAAACAGCTACCTGCGGCGTTTCAGAAATAGTTGAACTACTGCCTTGAAAGCAAAGCAATGCTTTCACTTGACATGTAAATCTAAAAGTTGGTGAATTCCACGTCTCAGTCCAGCTCTGGGTTTGTAGAAAGGGAATAATGGCAATCTGGAGCCCTTCCCCCTCACCCTCCCACATCTCTTACTCATTCCTCATCTCTGTAATGACTTCACTTCCTATGCATGCGTTACGACGTCTGTCTGTCTCCCTGCACCACACTGAGGTGTTATGAATGACAGCTGTTGATAGGGCTGCTCACGTCCAGGTCCTGGTTGACGTTCTGGTCAAATGCTGAGATCAAGAGAGTTGGGAGGAGGCCGACTGCTGCATGCGGTGGGCCTGACACTGGTCCATGTCAGAAAGGCTGGAGGCAGAGCTCAGTGGTTTCAGTGTTGGAAGCTTTAAAGTAATTCCCCACATTTAAATATTTAGACTGTATGAACTTTGCTGTTTCAGTCTGTTAAGCTCTCAGAAAGAAAGTGCAGAAAGTGGGTGAGGTGAGGGAAAAATAAAAAAGCGCTGAGGCGGAAAGACAGGGGGATGAAATAAACGCAAGATGGGAGGTGAGCTGAGATGAACCTTCAGTGAAGCTAACAACATTAGTGTAAATTTGACTGCATTGTATGTTTTTATTCCTGTCTGCTGTGGCCTGTCTCTCCCTGCCGGGGACAAGAGGAATATCAAGAACTGCTAGTCCACTAGTGAAAGACTCATTTCTTTCACACACACACACACACACACACACACACGATGGAATAGGCCCTGGTATCCTCACAGAGTTCTGCCTCATGGGGGCCTTTATCACTCTCATCTCATTCTTGCATCATCAATTCATTTCCTCTACTTCACCCTTCAGTTTGAGCTGCAATTGAAAAGGAGGCACATTTAGGTTTCATGCGAGCAGATAGAGAGAAATCCCAATTTCCTTTCCTAACAAATGGTCACATGCATATCAGCTTGTATAAACTCTTTTTTTAAAGGTGTTTTTTTGCTCTGTGTGTGTGTCAGTTTGGTGTGTGTGTGCGTGTGTGTGTGTGTGTGGCTGGCATATCTGTGACAGACATGCGGCCCAGCAGGCGCTCAGGTACAGCATGTAGTGTTCAGTGTGTTTAAGCTTGCTTGTGTGTGTGTGGGTATGTGTGTGTGCACATGTGTATGTTCTGGAGTGAAACCAGTGTTTTTCTGACCCTGAAGCCAGCTGGTTTTCATTCCTGACATTTAATCAGGACATGATTTACACCTGGGACAACAGGTGAATACAATTAACTGCTGAGCAGGAAAAGCAGCGGCGCTATGGATCCTAAGAAGTGAACCATTGTATTCTTGTATTCTTTGGTCTGCATTCTTTCTGCTGTGTGCAAGTCGATTTTAAAGCTCCAAAGATCAAAGCAAACTCGACTCCATGTGTTTATGAAATGTAGCATTAAGCTTATTGGCTCTAAATAAACTATGAGATGTTCTTTCACTTCCTAATGAAGTGTGTAATCTTTGAACAAGCTAATGAGCTGGACTGATTCAATTAGAGCAAAGAAGCCAACCAGGCTTTAGACCAGAGGTAACCAGAGTTACCATAAGAAGATTTCCACGCAAACTCACAGTAACATTCCTGAACGCTGACAAGGAGGCATAACCTTAAATGGGTACAACACATTGGTGCTCTAAAAGTACGTGAACAAATATCCTAAGTCACTTAGGCTCATATGGGGCAGAAACAAATTGGGCTTATTGGAATTTTTCTTTATAGTTAGATTCTTAAATTTGATTTAAGTTCACATAAAAAAATAAGTTTGTTTTCATTAAATCCATAATCCAAGGGATTTAGATTTACAGTACAATCCATAGACCTAGCTTTTTCAAATTTGAAATAGTTAACATTTAAAGACGCAATGAAACTTGTTGAACCTGTTCTGAGTGCAACCTGGTAAAAACTATACACATAGATATACAGATGTCATTGCATAACAGAAGAACTTTATCAAAGGAACCATTTAGAAATGAGCTTTTGGCTGTTTTCTATTATTGGCATGAAACTATTACAGTAAAGTTACTAAAGCAAGCATATAAATGTGTGTGTGTGTGTGTGTGTGTGTGTGTGAGTGAGTGTGCTGCTGGCAGAGGCATTTTAAATTCAGCTGACAGTGAGGCAGGATGGACCAACTAAGTGCTATGTGATGACACACATACACTATCACCCTGAGGCAAACAACACTGATTTCTAAGCCAATCTACACTTGTGTTAAAAATAAACTTAAATGTGTGCTAAGTCAAAACTGTCAGTCGGATAGCATATCTCTATCTGTCTTGTCTGCCCATCAGAGGAGAACACATTGCGCACATACACAAGATTTCCGCTGTGTGTGTGAAGGAGAAGACAGCATGAAGCAGAAGAAACAGCCAGACGGCAGCAAGGGAGGGTGTCAGTTTATTAAAGGCGAGACAGCACCAGATGGAAAGGACAGATAGAGCGTAGTGGCTTAAAACAAACTGATTGGTGAGCAAATCAGCAAGACAGGTCGAAAAGAATGGAAGTTGAGTTGAAGACAAGCTGGACTACAGGCAAGCAGAGAGAGAGAGAGAGAGAGAGAGACGGATAGACAGACAAAGAGCTGAGCAAAGCACTCAGAGAGGAAGAGCCACAGAGACAAAGTGACATGCGTGCCAGGCAGGCTTTCTCCCTCAGTCATCACTTCAACACCACAACACCACAAATGACTGCAAAACACATGGTCCCGCTCTGCCTGCACAATGGGCCATTATGGGCCTTCGCAGCGGCGACGTACGCACAAAAAAAATCAGCTTTCAGCAAAGAGATCTGAAGTGGCTTGAACTTCAAAACAAACAATGGTACATGTGTATTTTTGACAGCAACTACCCTTTTCTGCGATAAATATCTCCACGGATCATATGACTCTGTGTCGCAAACATACACAAACACACGTGCAAGTGTGTGTGTATGTGTGTGTGCGCACGTAAGAAGTGGTGTCTAGGCCGTGACAGCGTCAGGAAATTCCATGGGATGTTTTCAATAAAAGCTGGCAGCGGCTGCCAGAGAACTGGCAAATGAAAACCTGCTGAAGCACACCACAGAGCTCCAGCAACACACACCGCCTATCCTCGCAGCACGGACCAACTCTACAGCACAAAACGACAACCCTCCGTGTAAAAAAAAAAAAACAACAACTGCACATTAATTTGTTTGTGTGTGGCTGAGAGGAAGGGCGACAGAGTAGTGAGTGAGTTGTGGAAAAAGGGATTTTATCTGTTTACAACTGCAACAGAGCGAGGCTCCAATGTGTGTACAATGCTCCTGCCAGCATGTTTTTCCCTTTAATGCTATCATCTGGTGTTGCTGTGTCATTCTGTCCAAGGGGAAATTGTGATGCGTTCACTTGGCCTCGTGAAGAAAGCTACGTCATGCTCCACTGGGTATCTGTGATTGGTCCATATTACATAATGCTTAGTAGTAATAGTGAACAGCAGTTACCACAGTGACATTTAGGAGCAGGATGAGCGACTACAAGGAGGCACAAGGGAAAGATGAGGGAGAAGCCAAACAGAAACTTTTTGATATATATTCACTTAGTGATACAGTTTTACTCACTGCAGCAAAAAAAAAGAAATAGTTTGAGATTTTTTCCTTGTTTCAAATCTTTCCACCATGTAAGCCTACTGGCTGTAGCTCATATTTATATATTCATGTTCATGAATGTGGTGTTAATGTGAAATCAAACTCTTGAAGGAGCATATTCCACAAAATGTCAAATGCTGATTTATTCCTTTCTTTTTCCTCTTTTTTTTGGCTCCTTCAGCGTAGAATGAGGAGCTGTTAGTGAGACCGAACCTTGTAAGAAATTTTTGGAATCTAAAAAGTATAAACCAATATATGGAGCTTGCAGTGAACTGTAGAATTCACCATAATGTATAATGCTACTTTAGACCATCAATATCATAAAATCTTGGCCCAGGCTGCAGTCAGAGGGGAAGACTGCTCAGTCATACTCTTTCATACTGCCTGGAATAATTCACTAATACCTGCTGGTGCTCTTTCCCCTCTGTACTCTGTATTAATAACTTGCTGGTGAAAGTGAAGAAAATAACTCTGTTCCAGCACGTACATGTGCACGCAGATGTGCGCAGGATGGAAGAGAAGGGGGCAGCGAAAAAAGACAAAGAAACTACTTTCACAAGGACAAAAGCATACATTTTGCACATAAAAATACTTATTCTACAGGAAGGTGTAGGTGTACACTGAGAGGAAAGGGGGAGGCTGGGAAGTAAGGTGCTGAGCTGAGATGGATTTCCTGCCTGAACCACTTTATACACACGTCGTATAGTTTAATTACTCTGTGGAAAAAAAAAAAACAACTCTCCTGGATCAGACTGCGACGTTGGTAACTCTAGAGGGCCTTGACCTGTGTGCTGCCCCGTCTCTTTCCCGACAGACCTGTTTTCCTTCGGCGCTATGGACAGACTGGGAGCAAATGGTCCAAGGCAAAGGCAGCTAGGTCATTAATATTTATCTGTTGCATGGAAGAAATGTAACCTGATAAACACAAAACAGCCACCTGACAAGCACGTAAAAAGGCACACATTTTTGTAACACAGAGGTGTCGTATATTGTGGCAGGGTCCAAAACTTCTAAAGCCCATCATTATAATTATTCTGTTTTAAAGTGCATGTGAATGAGCCATGTGCCTTCAGTTACACACGTCATATTAATGTGATTTTTCAGATCTGACCAGAAAGATTGGATTTTATGTGATTACATTATTAAACACCCACATTCAATTTGAAATTGGCTCTAATAGATCTCCCCAGGTTGTATTTATTTTAGAATATGTCTGGATAATTTTAACCCTCACCCCTCCAGTCGTTTTTATTTCTCTTCATTACTAAAAATATGCGTTGTGGTTAGATTTTAATCACACTTTGAGAATAACTCATTCACCCTGCATTGATTCCAGAGTGACTCCCAGCAAATCTTCAAAAGCATCATGAGCAACGTCTGATTTCTGGGAGTCCAAGCCGTCACTTAATATATCCTGGCATCAATGGATGATAAAATTTCATGGCTGGTTACGGCCAGTGGGAAACTGAGACCAGCAGGGACAGTTACAGGACTGTAAAGACATGAGTCAGCGTCCCAAAGACAGGAATGAGGGAGGAGAGAAAGAAAGGTTTGTGATTACAGCATTTGAGAGATTTTATTAAGCCTGGTTTATTAAGCCTTTTGCGTCTTGTTATTGGTAAATTTGCATCTAGAGACACATATGGCATTCGTCAAATGAACACAACAGTTGGAATGGAGACATAATTTCAATCTAACCAGTGAAATGCATTTCCTTCCTCAAAGTGTGTGACTTTAGAGGATAGAAGGAGGATAGAAAGGATAGAAACTAATAGAAGGGGACAAGATAGGTGTGGTACTGTAGACTGATGTAAAGCTGGTTTTACTGTAACTGTTTGAAGCACAGTGGGCATAAAGTCAGTCATCTGTATTCTGTACTGATGTGCAATTAATTAGTGACAAGTTATGGCCACTGAATTATGAACATTATGAGGATAGTTTCATTGATTTTCTCTTTTCTACTTCCTTGGAGGCATGTTTAATGACTTCCACTGCACAACTGTTGCAGATCACTCAAAAGATTATTATTTTTTTTATTATTTGGTTATAGTTTATTACTGGTTTGAAATTTCCGTTTCATTGTCACAATTTTTTTTTGTTTGTTTTTGAGCTTCTCGGTTCTTCGTGTATGCACCTAGAAGGCAGTGACGAGGTGGATAATTAGCTGCTGCTGCAGTAAATCAGACACTAATTACATGCAGATTGGGGGCACAAAGTCGAATGAACGTGCCACACAAACTTCTCTGCTCTTTCAAACACATGCGTTCTGCTCTGCCTTCCCGAGGCCTTTTACTGAGATGTCTGCGTTTACTACATGCGGGTGATTACTTATAAAGAAAAACATTATAAAGTATGTGCCCAAGTACCGCAAGTATGAATCTAAGTACGTGTGTGTGTGTGTGTGTGTGTGTGTGCACATGTGCATGTGTTTATGCAGGCTATAACTGTAATGGTTCTTATCACTTCACACCAGCTGTCACTTCTCTCTCACACAATTCCACAGCCTGTAGGTGACCGGACACACGTGTTCACCTCCCTCCTATTTGGTCAGGTTGGACACACGGGGAGGCGAACACACAGCTGCTTTACTGAAGGGCAAACGTTTTAAGGGAGGCCAACTTGGAAAACACGAGACTGCACGAGGGCAGATTTTAATGGTAAAATGCGCCTGTCTTTTTAGGCCAAATAAATCCCATGTTGGTTTGCTTTGATTTCCTAAATGACACAAATTCACAATATGGTGTTAATACTGAAGGCTGACATGTATCGCTTTTACATAAATGGGTTTTAAACACTGTTGCATACCATCATATCTCCATCCATTAAGAGCTGCAGTCTGTGTAATGTCACCTGGGAACGTCTCAGACTCAGTCACTTGTTTATCCACACAGGATTTCTTGGCTGAACACCATTTTTTCCTTAACACTGTCATTCCACACACTCAAACAGTTGTTGTACAGATATTCACATTGAAGATCCCAGTAAAGCTATTTGTGTACTCAGGAGAGTTTAGTACAGGCCTCAGTGGTGACATGGGAGATGTTTTCACTTTCTCTTGCTGTCTTGATCCAACAGGACTTTACTTAATCATGTTTCACAAGTTTAATTTAATATTTACCGCCCTCTGTGCCTCAGTTTGAACCGCACTCTCATACCCCACAGAGTGCTGGAGTATTATATCATTCCTCTTTCAACTTGTATAAAGAAACATGCCTGTTTCACATTCTTGCTAGTCTTCATTCTAGCTTCTCAGCGGCTTTCGTAGCTGAAACAGTTGGCCTGAGTTTGTTGGCTTTCTGCGGTTCCCATTATTAGAAACTCAGTTTGTAACACGAGGAGGATTAATCATGAGCCCTTTATTCTTTATCTATGTGCATTTCAGGGAAATAGTTTCTTTTAAAGAATTGTTTAAACCTTCATTGCAGTAATAGTTCATGTGCTGACTTTAAATGTTCAGACACACACACGGAAGTTAGATGTGCAAGAGTGGCCTTGGCCAAACAGCACAGAGAGCAGAGGGAGCAAAATCAGCTCAGAGGAAGGAACCAGGCGTTCAGCATTAATCATACACTGTGGTACACATACGTACATGCACGCACTCTCTCTTACACATATGCACACTGGAGGCGGTACCACCCATTTTCAGATGCTCAAACACAGACACACAGTTGTACAGTAAACAGACTCACAAACACCCACCTACCACCTGTTTTTGTGGGCAAACACACTTGTGTGCATATGTTGATATATACACACACACACACACACACACACACACTTCCCTCAGGGCACACTACACCATTCAGGAAACATTAGCAGCATTAGCCAGGAATGCTAATTGAAACAAACAGCTCATGGTTTCTTCATTTCTTAGGTGGGAGTGGGCTGTAATTGAGACTTCTGTGTGTGTGCACGTGTGTGTGTGCACTTGCACAGACACAGATTTGTTGAAGCCAGAGATCTGGGAACCATTGTACGTGATTATTGTCCTGCTTTTTCTCCAGTTGTGCTTTCAAACACAAAAGAGAGCAAATTATTCACCATAAATACATATTAGAGCTGACAGAATCAGTGTTCCAGACCACAGCAAACATGATCTCTCTTTCACTTCACAATTACATGCAAATACACATTCTGAGCTCCAATCAAAATGTGTTTGGAAAGACCTCATTTCATGCAAAATAGAGATTCATGTTTGAGTTTGTGCTCTGGTGGGTTTCATATTCTCTGGCGTCAAGTTAGAGGAACATCATCTAACCAGTAGGTCAAAGGTCAGCTAATGTAGCCTTTCGAAGTGTCCCAAGGGGAGAAATGGAACCAATTCCTTCACATTTTTCATGTATTCCAGAGCTTCTTACCTGCACCAAAAGCAAAAAAGTATGTCTGGTTAGGATTCCTCTGCAGCAGGGCGGCCACACGGCGAGCCATTCGCTCATTGCGCTTGTAGATGAGTTCCTGGCGGAAGTAGCTGTCAATTTGCTGGGCTGTCAAGCGGTCATGTGCCGGCAGAGAACTGTTGATGAAGTGAGGCAGCTAAGAAAGAAAGGGAAAAATGAAGAGCAAATAATGATTTGGAAATCCCTTGGGGATGAAAATCTATAGCAGAATATAAGTTTTAAGTGTACATCACACCCAAGAAGGGAATTGCATTGAAGAAATGGAGACGGAAAGAAAGGAGAGGACTGAACGGGGGGTGTTGGTGGCAAACTGGCATGTGAGTGTGCCAATGTTAGTGTGAGATCTGGCAGCTGGGAGTGTTTGGGATGTGACAGCTTGACAGAAAATGACTAATGCCAGGTCGAGCTCAACAGGCTGGTAAAGGAAGAAGCATCAATGAATGGGAGGATCGAGAAGGAGAAGGAAAGTCTCAACACTGTGTCTCTGTTTGTCTGGGTGCGCTGATGTATTTGTACATGTGTGCACGGGCAACTACAGAGTATCCTTGAGTGTGAGTGTGTAAATGTGTGTTTAATTGCAGGGTGATTTATTAAGAGACTGGCAGTGCAGAGACAGGGCATACTGGCTCTGTTCCTCTCTTGGCTCTATCGGTAGATTCAACAGGCTGTTAATCTGAGAGGATGAGCAGGGATCTGTGGTATTGTAGTGGGGATTTGGCATCAGCGTCTTAGCTGTCCAATTCAGAAACACAACTAAGCAAATACACGTCTGTCTCTATTTCTCCATCTTTGGCTCCTTCACTTCTTCCCAGAGTATCACTGTACATATATTAGACTTTTCTGACGCTCTCTCTTTATATACACACAGTCAAATGTTTTCAGAGCAGCCCAATTTTTCCAGTTTTTATTGAAATTTAAGTAGTCCAAACTCAGTGAATAAGTTGAAATGGTATGCTGTAAAAAGCCCAAGAAAATAGGTGTGTGTATATGCAATGGATGTACATGAAGCCTCGGAAGTTAATGCACACAATCCCTGCAGGTGTCCTACTCGTGATAACATCAGTTTGTTTGTCTGTGGTTCATGATGTATAAAGATCCAGGGATACTGTTGAATAATAACGTAAGTGAAGACTGAATGCATTGTTCTTGTTTTGCCCCTTTTGCTTTCTAAAAATCCAGCATGTATGATACAGTATGGTGACAAAAGTTAAATACCACTAATGTTAACACCATCTTTACATATTTTTCATCAAATCTCCTTCAACATATTTTCTTTTCCTTAAAACTGCATAAATCCAGGCTCATGATTTGAATTAATGTTAAATCTATGGGAATCGTAGCTTAATATTATACATAAAGATGTTCAGAGTGGACAAAGATATGTTTTGTTTTTTTGTTTGTTTGTTTTTTACAGTGTTTCTTTCTCCACCTCCTCATCCTGAGTCACTAGTTGATGTTCTGGTACAACAGCTGCAAATGGTGTATAAATCAGTGTCGGTGTGTGTTTGTGTACGTGCGTGGTGTCTGAAGACTCAATACATTGTGGAACTTTTATCTAAAACCTATATCCAAAAACACAAACTTATTCTGCTGCTCCTCATGCAGTCTGTTTCATATGAAATTAAAAGATTCAAATTCACACGTCCATCTGATATTGATTCAGTTCATTTGTAATGTGCCATAAAGGCACTTTGCACATCAAAGTATGTGTTTGGGCCAAGAAGAATACCACAAACAGTTCTACAAAATCTCATGCAGCAGAACTGGCATTAGCTGGGGCTGAAGAAAAACTAATCTGGATCAGAGTTTGAAAGAAGAGCGCGTACCACAGCCCCTAGCCTGCACCTCATCTCTGCTTAGAGGCTTTGTGGGTAGTGTAGTCCGTGTATTTGTGGTTGGACACATTTAAAATGTGCTCATACATATAAAGTCTTTATATAAAGACTTTGCTGCTCTGCAGCCATCTTGGCATTGACTTAAGGCTGATCTAAAAATGCAGGGGCACGTGTGGGGCCGAGACATCAGTGCATACTGGTTTGATGAAAGCATACACTCAGGTGACTTACATAAAAGTCTCTGCCTGTACAGTTAGGCAATAGAGGCCAAAACATTTTTTTGAAATTTTATTTTGTTAAATGTATTTTTTATTTCTTAAAATATATAAATATATTATTATTATTATTATTATTATTTTATATCATTGTTATTATTATTTCCATTTTAAAATTTGGGTATTTTAACATCGCGGTCAATGGGGACAGACTCCCTTTTGGAGCCAGCCTCAAGCAGCCATTCCAAGACCTGCAGTTTTTTGGCACTTCCTTGTTGGATATGGTTTGTTTTGCTGCATTTGTTTTGATCCTCCTTTGTGCATCATAAGTTGGATTGTTTGTGTGTCAACATCACGATCACAATCCAACTCCCGTTAAATTTTACTCACATTTGGCAGCTTGTCGGCCGTTAATTTTAAGATATGATCAAATCCAAATGGTTTGTATGACATAAACCGCATGACTCAATTGTCTGCTTCTCCATACAGTGACTGAGAGCAACACTGACACAGATATCTGTAGCCTGAAGCCTTGGAGCCGTTTTGACCTCAGGGTCAATCAGATTGACAGAATTTCCTCCTGAATATGAGTGAATAAATCAACGGGCAAGAGAGGTGGAGAAGTAGTGCTTTATCATTGCCCTGATGAGTGCGGATAGCATGAGTGTATCATGATGAGAGACAAAAGTGCTGGGTCAGAGAGGGGTCAAGGTGGGAGTGTAGCAGTAAACGCAGATAAGTTATCACAGGGAAGGCCATTAGCTGCTCACAATCCCAACCTGCACAGGAAATATAGAGCGACAGCAAGATATTTCCTCCCTTCCTCACTGCTGGTACAGATATACATTTACTTTCTCAGTCAGCCATTCTTGCCAGCAATTTTCTCTCTTCTTCTCCTCTTTCTTTTTCTCTTCGATTTGGCTCTTTGATCTTCTTTTTTCTCTTATTCTTTTCTTTTTTTCTGATATTTCTTGTTTTATATTTTGTCTATTTTTTTTTTTTACCTTTTAATATGTTTTTTCTTCTGCTCCTTTCTTTTTCCTCTATTTTATTCCCTTTATCTTCCCTTAGAATCACCAGGGATGTACCACACGATTTTGATCTCAGATTTGATTTTAAATCTTTTTGCAGATCACATCAAGATTTCTTGCATTTATGTTTTTCTTTAACTTTCTCTTTTTTCAAATTCTACCTTTAGTATCTGTCTCTTCTATGCATGTTATTTCCTCTCTGTCTCCCTTAAACCTTTTTTTCTGATGGATTTGGGACCAGTTAAGGATATCAACCTTCTACTGGGTGCTTCTGGGACCCATAATTTCTAAAATGATAAAGACTGAGCTGCGAGAGCATCAGGGGTGTCGGAGACCTCTGGATTTGCTCCAATCTATCAAAAACCACCTTCTCTTTTACAGTTGGGGTTTAAGGTTCACTCTCTCTCTCTCACACACGCGCACACACAAACCTGCTATAGATCACCAAGGTACAGAAGCAGGCATCAGAGTCAGGCCTCTGATTGCTCTAGCATGTGCTGGGGAATGTTAATACATGTTATTATGACAGGAGGAGCGGGGGCGAGCTGGTATGATTTAGAGTGTTCATGCAGGAGACAACTGTAACCAAGACTGCAGGTGGAACTGTGGCTAACAAGCTCTTTGTGGCCCCCGGAGAGCGAGAGCTAGATATATGGAGACAAAGACAGAGACAGAAAGAGAGAGAAAGAGGAAATATGCCAAAATTTGGATCACATGTTTTATTGTGTGAGTGTGAGCACTTTGGTGTACATGTGTGGACTCCCTGCATTTGAGAAGTGATTTGAAGTAACACAGTGTGTTAGATTTAATAGGATTTAAGAATCAACAAGGGAGGATGACACACCATAACTGACTTATGGAGAGGCCTATTCGTGTAAATCTGTATCGGAGAGTGGAGATGGAGTGAGAGCTACTACATACACCATCTATTCCACAAGTGTGTGTGTGTGTGTGTGTTTGGACTATATATTGAATGGCCTTTCAACAGTTAGCAGAGCTGGGTGTGAAGACAGATGACCAGGCCATCACTGAAGGAGCACAGGCTGTGTTAGGAAACACAACACTAGAGGAGGTCAGGTGGTGTATTTACAGCTGCGTACAGAGCTATTAAAATATCAGACTATCAAGTAACCTGAGGCTGAGAGGGATTAATATGGCAATGTGCAGTTTTCTGGATGTGATGTGCTAGGTGAAAAGTTTAAGGTGATGGTGGAGAGATGGGTGCCAACTTAAATGGATGGTCAGACAGATTTTGGTTTTTGAACATTGTTACAGATGTTTTTGTACTGAAGTAGTTGTCATTTTGTAGCAAATAATTTTGTGTGAAATAATTTAATGTGTTTGAAATTTTACCATTCTTTTGTTTAAAAATAAATAAATAAATAAAATGCTGTCCGTCCCATAATTGTATGAGAAAAATGTGTGTTGGGCAGACATTAAATACTACAACCATTGTTGCTGAAGGAAATTTTCAACTGGTCCGTTGTCATTGTGTTTGTGAGGAATAATGACAGTGGACATTAAAGGGAATTAGCTAGATGAAAGGTCCCCCTGTCATTATTCTACCCTTAATGCAACATTTGAAATGATGTATTCAGAACTAAGTTTTTTAATAAGCGCTATGAATAATTGGTGTAAAATAAAATACTATTTGAACATTTAAAATATGGCAAAATATAGAAAATATGTATGCGATGGTCAGTGAAAAATGACCAGCATGCCATTTGAGAGGAAATGCGGATGAAGCTAATGGTGGACTGGCTCTGGGATTGTGCTAAATTAGTTATCAAACATGGATGACCAGGGACTTCAGACCAGGTCAGTTACACAAATCACGCAAAAGTCAAGTGTTAAGTTTTATGGTAATGAAGTCACTGTGACAAAAACAAGTTTGCTTCATCACCTCTGTTCAGACATGTGAGTGATTATTACATTGTCAAACAAATACCTCTTGTTGTCTGGAAGTTAGTGTGGCACAAGGCTTAAACATTACAGAGGTAAATAGGTAACTGAGTGGATTGAGCCCATACGCTGTTATTTTAAGATCCTGGTTCCAATCCCGGCTGACGGGACTCTTTGCTCCTTGCTTTTCTAAACGCTAATTTCCTGTTTTTTTTCACCTACCTTTCCAATTGAATAAATTAAATAAAATAGTTTTACATTAAACCTCACCACAACGCTACTGAAGAAGGAGCCCTGTTCGATTTGGGGATGTTTGGGAGTTTTATTTTAGTGGCTAAAATAACCAGAAACACTGATGGAGAAGGTGAATAGATCCTGAATAAACCTTTTTTAAGCTTTAACTTGATGTCAACTCTAAAGTAGACCAACCTGTGAGGTGTCGTGATTGAAGATAATGGAGCTGAGGTCCCCACAGTTGTAGTGTGTAATGAGGTCCTCGGTGGTGTAGGAGCCCTGCAGGCTGCCTGCTCGGACACCCTCGTGTTGCAGCAACGTCTGGTTCAAAGCAAACAGCACCTGTGAGGGAAGACAGAGATGAAACAATGGGAAAGGTCCCGTTAGCTGTTTTTTCTTTCTCTCTGTGCGTTAAGAGGATTTTGTCATGGTGGTGGGAGAAGTTGTGCAAGCATGGTCAGTGTTCCTCCTTAAAAATATAATGTATCATTAATTTACAATGAAGCTGTTATGCTGAGTGTTGGAGAAAGTTCTTCTGGAGCATTTTCATTTCTTTCAGGATATTTTCATATACTTTCCATACAGGCTGACTACAGGTAAAAGCAGACCACAAGAGACATGGCAAGAGTCCATTTACTTTCCCCCGAAAGAGGGAGAGAACAGGGGAAGGAGTGAGAGAGGGAGAGAGACCTTTTCAAAATAACCCCTCTTTCTTTTTCACCAGGCCCAGGGTGTTGTAAATTTACAACGCCCATTAAAATCAAAAGTAAACCCTCTTTAGAGAGAATTTATAGTGTGCAGCCGCCAGCCAGCCCAGCGGCTCCCCAGCTGTCCTAGACACCAGGGGTTAACCTCCCGGCTCCCGCCCTCTGCAATCCCACGCCACCTCTGACTGGCCTAGAAAACCGGGACCAAGTTGTCAATCACTGTTAAGCCCCCTTACAGGAATCTGAGGTGTGTTTGAAGAGGAAACTACTTTCTTCCCCGCTTCTTGCTTTTTTTCTCTTTATGGAACTCCAGCAGATTTCACACAGCTCTACTTTGCACCAACTGCGACAGTTTTAGTCTACTGGATTAGAACAAGTGACTCAGCTCATCATATCTTCAGACCACACCGCACTGATCCATGTCTATGATCCTAATTACCAAGAAACCTGACTAGCGCTGCGGAAAATACTGCAGGAAGAACGTCAGCATCCTGGCCAGCGTGATTTGTGGGGCAGCTTAAGGCCGATACAGCTGCACAACTGATTGAGGCCGATGTCTAGGTCGTAACTCATGCAATTAAGTTATGTTTTCGTAATCATAAATGCCCATATCGAGCATATTGAATGCTTCAACTCCAGGTAACCTCTAGACTGGGATAATCACAACCAAGCTCTAAGCCCAACCTTGTGACTCTCTCTCCGTCTCTCTGAGATCATAATGTTTGCTAACCAGTCTTGTGAGTTCTTTAGCTTTAGTGTGTTTTTTTTTTCTCATAATGCAAAGAGACAACTGATGAGCTAACGGCATATATAACTCTCTCATTATCCCTCTTTCTTGTCTGTATTTTTTCTCTTCCCATGCTCTTTCTCCACTCTCATTCCAAGACTCCCATCCTCGTCTCATCTCTCTGCCAGCTCTGGATCCTGAGCTCTTCCTCCCACTGTACAACCAAGAACTGAGTCTGATTTTATTTATTAGTTTTGACATCTTTCATCCAGTATACTCTTTTGCTAAAGTCACCCTGCCAGAGCCACATCATCCACAAATAAGTATTGATCAAAGCTATGACCAGTTCAGTCCTTAAAAAATATGACTTTCAGTCTTCTTTCAGCTCGTATCTCACACCAGAATGCCCAAACTCAGAAGCCCCCCCCCTTGCCACTTGTCACAACACTGTGACACTATATGCGTTTCTTTCATTGGTCTAAACTCCAGGTAATGTCGAGGTGTGATGCCAGGCCCAGAGAGGCTTATACCTGTTAACCTCTGCTTCTTCATCTGTGCCAGTAAGTTGCCACCACCTCAAGTCCTTGGCCGAAAGGCTTCTTTGCCCACAGCTTGAGGGTTTTTCCAAGACAAACACCAGAGTGCGCCCTGGGCAGAGTCTGGGTCCAGACCTGGCCGAGTGCACACACCTGCCAGGCTTTTTGTAATGCAGCCAGCTTCAGTAGTTTCCGTTAGCATGGCAAAGTGCACCAAACACAACAGAAGGGAGAATGAATGCACTGGAGGATTTAGGGTGGTAAGTGTGTGTGTTTGTGTGTGTGTGTGTGTGTGTGTGTGTGTGCGTGTGTGGTTGGTTATGTTGTTATGGGAGTTGTTATTTCAATATTGTCTGTCTCCCAGGGAAAGAACATCTCTGCAGCTGTAACCATGGCGCCTGAGTTTGTGCTGGGCTGAATAAGTGTGCATGTCAATCACTGTGGGAGAGGCAGACAGGGAGAAAGGAAAAATGTAACCATTGCTGCTGCTGCTGTGAGTGTGTGTTTGTACGTGCACTTGCATGTATATGCATGAATGTAAATATGTATGTGTGTGTGCATGCACGCATGTGTTGACGGACAGAGTGGGTGTTCTCATGCTGAAGTGGTCCACTCACTTTGACAGACTCTGTTCACCGCACAGTTAACTACTGTAGGTCTCCCCTCTCGTCTCTCTCCTTATTTTTCCTGTCTCCTTTAATACATGCGTGAGAGACTCCCATTTTAATTAAATAAAAGCTTTATAAGAACAAAGCTGGAAGGAGCTGGGCACACGGATAGTCTTGGATCCTGCGAACTGAGCGCAGCACTCCAAAAATTCATTAGCAAGTGCTGGAAAGAAAACAGAAAGACTGGAGTCAAAGTGGGAGAGGGAACGGCATAAAAACATTTAAAAAATCGGAGAGATCTTTTATGATTCAGAGTGAAAATGTCATTTATCAACGTGTGTGCGTTGCAGCAATTGACCTTCAAGTGCATTAAATCCTGGCTGTTACCTAGCAAGAGCGTTAGCTTGTTTGAAAGTTTTATGGGTCTGAAGCATGTAATGAGTAGGTGCCGATGACAAGGTGCTTGAACCAAGAAAACTCACTCTTGTTGACTACATCACTACCCTGTTATTCCTCCTCAACTCTGGATTGGACATTGTGAGTGCTGGATAGAGCTAAAGGGCTTCAGGCTGTGATACAACAGAAGGAAGTGTCAAACTGCAGAGGCCAAGCATTGAACTTTGGCAAAGAGGAGAAAAACTAAGGCACAGGATTAGCATTGAACTCAGAGTCTGTCAAAGAAATCACATGAAAGCAAACAACATCAACATAACCACTCAATGCTCAGAATGAGAAAAACATAATCCTGTCACATACACATCCTCTCGCTCTGTTTCAACCTGCGTGTTACTGACTTCTATCTGGAGAAGCAGCAAGTCACACTTCCACTTTTACAAACAAAACAAAAGAAAGGAGAAAGGAAGGGAGGAGCAACAAAAGACTGAAAGCAAAAACCCAAGAGAGCCAAGAAGTGTGAAAGAAAAGACAAATAAAGCTTTGTTCTCCAGGAGAGGAGCCTGTGTTGTGCAGATGGAAGCGATTCTTCTGTTTTTGTTTGGTGGAGAGTTTAGGTTTGGTGAATGGGTGCACTCCTGTCAGGGGAAATGAGAAGGCACAACCAGACAGGTGGAGAAAACCCTGTTGGTGCCAGCCAGCGTCAGTCAGGAAAACCGAAAAAGCTTTCTTCCTTCACACTTTTCCCTCGCTTTCCCCGCTCTACTGCATTTCTCTCTATTTGTCTTTCCCTGTATTTGGCTTCATTTTTGTCTTTGGGGAAAGTGGCTATGGCTACAGTTTACAGTTTTATTTCTTGTGTGTATGCAAACCCATTTTTCCTTTTAAACTTTAATCTTCACTTGCACTACACAGACCCAAATTAACATTAAATCATCTCGTCACAGTTGGAGATAAGATGGACTGCTGTTCTGCACTATTTGTCACCTTTTTAGTCAGTTTCCATTCCATCCTTCTGAACACATGCTGATGTGTTTATGTTAGCATAAGACCTATTCAAATTTCATTACCTGCTGGTATTAATGATAACTGATACTTTAAAAACTGAAATATTGACATGGTGTTAATAATACACGTGATGAAGATGGCAGATGCTGGACCTTGTAGACCTTTTTTTTTTATCAGTTCATTTATTCAGTTTTGGTCATGGTTGCACACTCTCCCTGCACTTTGAGATGAATTCATTTGCCAAAAAAGAGAAACAGTAAACAATTTTAATAAAGGCATTTAAATGTACTCATTTGACAGGCCCTCTAACCTGAGCAACTTACAATAAGGAATGTCAGCAAAGCTTCAGTGCAGGAGAATGCCTTGGTGTAGTAGTATTAGGTACAACATCCATAAAATAAGACTGCAATAAAAGTGCCAGTTGGACATGTTAGGCTTTTAGGAAGGGAGGTGCTCTCAGAAAAGATAAGTTTTCGTGAGCATCTTGAAGATAAAGTGGTCTGATGGCATTAAGGAGCTTTTCAGGAGTTCCATCTTCTGTGAAGCAGCGATGAGAACAGCCTGGAGTGCAACTATGTTGATTTCAGTGATGGCAAAGCCAGGCGACATTCCCTTGGAGGAATGTAGTGGTCGAGAAGGAGCATCGGGCTGCATTGAGGTCAAGTAGATGGATGCAGGCCCAGAAGTCACTCTGAAGGCAAACATTATATCAGATGACCATAGGTGGACGCCTGTGGAGGTCGGAGAATAGAAGGGTGATATGTGTGCTTTTAGGCTGATTGAAGACCAGATGAGAACTACATCCTGGACCAAGTGTTTCACTGAGCGCAAAGATAGATTTTATTCATAGCAGTATTTATTTATTTATTTATTCAAATTTTATTGATTTAACTACACTATGATGATTTTGAGTTATTTTGACCATGATAATCATAGTTGTATTGCAAAACTGAATTTGTGTCAGACATAAACAGAACGGGAGATATCATTTCATATTCTATTTAATCTTCCTCTGCCTGCATTACCCACAGTGCAGTTCAACCCCTACCAGGGATCAAGTGACACAGCTTGAGGTGATTTATTAGTGCATCTCACCTTGGAACCACAAAAGACAGACAGACTTTGATATATAAAATCAGCTCAGTAATTTGTAATCAACTGACACTGAATATTTTTGTTGACCCTGTAGAAACAGAGAATCCATCTTATATTTCGAGTCCGTTATTTCTCTCTGTCTTTATCTGTGAGTGATCCAAGCAGTTTCACGGTTGTGCTTTCTCCTTGACTGCTCAGTTCCCTGAGAATGCCTTTTGTGTGTCATTGTGTGTCAAAGACAGGAGCTGAACCCCTGACCCAGGACACAAACCATTGGGTTCCTCTGGGCCGAGCCAGCCTCTCCTTTGGGCTCCAGCTACAGCCGGCAAGAGGGGATTGGGTTCACAGCACCCCGGGGTGACCGAAAGGAAGGAGGTAAGGAGTTCAAATAACATCCAGGGCAACCCAAGAATAGGAGAAGTACGATATCTCATCCCGGTCCCCCACAGAGAGACCCCCAGAAAGGGTGGAAACCAATTAGTGTGAGTGTACTTTCCCATTCATAGCCACAACAGAGAAGCTCAAAAGAACTGATAAAAAAAACACCCGTGTGTCCATTTTCTACTAACCTATACTATCTCAGTATGACTTCATGCTTGAATGCACACGGAGGAGCGGTCCTGGTATTTTAAAAGCCTGCTGTTGTCTGATCTTTTCATCCACTCTTGCTCTGAAAAGCACCTTGAATACATTAGAGTGGACAGATGGTGTCACACAAGACAACATCAAAGTTGTCTGGACAGTCTCACATGATAGGTTCAGTGTTGTCTCCAACGGTTTTATCAACAAGGGTCCACAAGACTTTCCTTTTTTTTGACTCCGAGGGAATCATGTAACCCGTCAAGGGTTTTAAAGGCAACATTCAAGTGTAAAAATGCCTTAAATGTGACCTCCAGCGTCAGAGCATTGCCAAAATAGTTTTAAAGCCCTTCAGCTCCTTTCGTTTCATTTGCCCGTTTGAAGGTAAGCAGCGCTTTCAACTCATCACATCTGGCATGAGCTGCAGCAAGCCAGAGCCTCACTTTCTTCCAAACATTTATCCCTGTTAAAACTCACAATACACATACACAAGCAGGCAAACTCCAACACATATACAGCCAGCCGTATGCACACACGCTAATAATTACACACATCACATTCCTCTTTGAGCGGTACCTGCAAACAAGCCACATATTTGAAAATGAAAGAGAAGAGACATTTCGTATCTTTTTCCACTGAAGGCGTTGCCGGTGTTTTGGCTATTGTTTCTCCTTCTCTGTCTCTCTCTCTCTTTCCTCCCACTTGCTTTTTGTCTTCTCTCTCTGTCTCACTAAGTCTGTCACCCTGCCCGGTCTACCTCCTGTCTCAGCCTAGGAAATCCAGGGATTACCAGAGGGACAATCCCAGTAGCAGGGGCCTGCTGCTAGCCAGCCTCCACAGAAAGCCTCCTATTCTTCCCCCACCTTCTTCCTTCCGTCCTGCCTTATTTCTTCTCTAAGGCAGGGGGTAAAGGTGTAATGTTGGTAGATATCCCACTCTTAGCTATTTAAAAAAATCCTCAAAACTTTGTTGTATTTTTCTTATCCTTGCTTCCTCTCTCATTTGGTCCTCGTATGGTCCATTCTGCACTGCTCCAAAGCCAGACCTATAGACACCCATAGCACGCCCTGTATACACCCCTTCAGTCCTGCAGGCTCCTGATTCTCCCTTAATAAGAGTCTGCAGTGAATCAGGACGGTGGTTGTCTCACTAGCTCTCTCTACACTTGTCCACAAATAAACCCTGGTGTTTGGCTTGGCAGCGAGGCCTCTGTGCCAGTCGTCCCATCCCTCCTACCTCCCAAGAATACAGAGAAAATAATAAAGTATCTCCTGATCCGGAGCAAAAAAGCCCGCAGCTGGTGTCCTTGCTGCGAATGCCCATGAGTACAAGGCGTAGGGTGTGAAAGAGTGGTGGAAAATTATAGAGAAAAATTCTGCTAATTTTTGTTTTCTTTCAAAATCAAAGAGTGGCTGAACAGGAAAAAGCGTGTGAAAATATATAATCATAGGAAAACAACAGAACATTACAGGAATATTGCAGATAAAGGTGGAGGGGAGCCTCTGATTGCTGTCTGAGCTCAATACATGTAAAAAAAATGCATAGTTACCAAAGTAATTAATTAAATTTGAATTTAAAAATGAAATTAAAGCTGTGCTAATCACATTTTTTACATCAGCACCAGACATCAGACAGACAAGTTATCACTTAATTAGGGAACACACAGTAGCTAAAAATCCGGAAATTTTCCAGGAGCATTTTTTGAGACCAATAGCAGAGAAAATTGGATTTGCGTAGCCAGAAAATAGATACAAAATGATGCTATTGTTCCGTTTCTGCTGGATGCAAGCAGCTGTCTGTCAGCTTTTTTTACACTGTGATAATATGTCAGTGTTTAGTAAACATTTACAGCCTGTTGTATTGTCCTTAGGAGCCCAGAAAGTCTATAAAGGCACTTTTTTACTAATCAGGTCAAATAATATGCTGTCATACTTGTTCAAACATGAACATATCTCAATCATTGAAACTTTTCTAATGTGTTTAAAATGTGATACACTTTAACTATCAGAGTAAAGATTAATTTTACTTCAAGCAAATGAAACGCACCAGTTTCATTACATTCCTTCCATTGCTTTAACCCGGAGTTAAATAACATAAAATAGCAAAGATCTGGCCATGATAAGGTCACTCTAACCTTATCTCCCCTCCCAAGTACTCCACTACTAACATCATGGCCTCCTGTGATCCTAACACATTTCTCAGCCATTTTTTTCCCCTCCAAGGGAAAAATTCTCATTGAATTCCATTGGATTTATCCAGCTCCCATTATGATGTGTGATGCTATCCAAACCAGATGAGCTGTGTGTGTCTTCTCTGCAGCATAAGAAAGGAGCAGTCAGAAACAGACGTGTATGCTTAAAACATGCCTCCTCGGCCTCAAACCAGAGCCTGACCACTCTCTCTTATCTCTCTTAGCATTCTTTGGTTGGACTAATGGATTTAGACAGAATAATTCCCAAAGAATGAGTTGGCCTTTGTAAAGTCCACATCTGACGTCCGGCTGAAACATGAGAGCAGCACATAATCTCCTCCATGAACATAAACTGTGTAATGGAGGACAAAAACCGGATCCAGATTGAAAAACAGCAAGTGTCCCAACAGTGAGCAGGAGCTGGCCCAGGTGATTGGATTCATTCCTTTTAAAGAGAGGTTTCTGTGTGCGTGCAGTCGAGTCGATCATGCAGCCTTCAATCATCTCACATAATTTTGAGTGTGCTCAAATTATGTCATGCCAAGTTGAGTCAAACTTAAATAAATCTCAGAGTTTGGGCTTGTGTGTGTGTGTGCGTGCGTGTGCACATCCCAGTAAGCATCCCAGACTGAATTGTTCTTGTTTGCACAATTTGACAGGCAGATTTGATTCCCCCCTGCAGAGAAGGAGGGCACTTTAGTACCATGAAGTGTTTTGTGGCAGATTGTAGCCATAAAAAGGATATTTTTATATGAGAGGAATATGATTAAGTGGGTTTTATGTATGAGTTATGTCTGCATGGTGTGCATGTGTCTTTCAATCGTGCTTTCGCAGAGCAGTAGAAGGTGAATGAAGGAGAGGGAGAGAAACAAATAAATTAAAGAGACGACATAAAAAGGAGAAGAAGGACAAAGAGAAAATATTTGGAAGAGATGAAGTAGGGGCCATAATGTAACAGAGGCAAGAAGGCGGACAAAAGGCCAGATGTTTACTGTTAGCCATGAGAGGTTTAGAGAAAAGAGAAGGAAGCAAACCCCAGTCCTCCAAACCTCCTCCTCCTTGTCTTCCTCCTTGTCTGGAGCCCAGCTGGCCAGTTTTTTGTCGTCCTCCATCCTCCTGTCTTCATCCTCCCAAAGCCCCTCCATCCTTGGTCCTGTCGCCGTGCCTCCAAAAACAACCTCATGACTTTTCATCTTCCATCAATTCTCAAACCCTCAATCGCCAGTCTTCCTCCCTTCCCCCCCGCCCAGGTTATGCGCTCTCAATGACAAATCTCTAGATTATACTGTTCAGCAACAGCCCTTCATCTCTTTCCCACCCATCCCTCCTGCTCTTGTTCTCTCATTTCTTTCATTTGGTGGCGGCTCTCTGTCCACAACTGTCACTGATCTCTGTTTATTTTGCTTTCATGTCCTTCCTCCTTCCTGCGCTCCACTTTGAACACAACTGCTCTCTCTTGCTGCACAAGTGTGCATCATAACTCAGTGTTTGTGTGCATATGTGCATGCTTGTGGATATGTGTCTGTCTTCACTGCGGAGTTTGTCCAAATAGCTCTGACTGTCCGCTGGACTACAGCAGCAGAAGGAGGAGTAAGTGGACCAAACTTCCTCTTCACTCCTCTCCTGCCAGTCACGGCTCTATTATCCTCGATGCTGAAGCTAATGCAGTATAATCTCACACAAGCACACCATTTCATGGTGAATCAGCTGGAGAAATGTTCAATTTCATGCAAGTGTATTCATTCAGAAACACAAAGACAGAGCGAGATGGTAATGTAAACCCCTCAAGTACAAAAGGGGGTGAGGGTCACGCATTTCCAAACCTTCTGTCAGCACATCCATGAGGAAGCAGAGTCCAAATCATCTCCCCACTGAGAACAAGCTGCCTTAGATGAAGCGTGGAGAGGGACACGCAAACATACACAAATGTGTACAACTTTCTCCAACCTCTGCCAACCGAGGCTTGCCAGCAGTTAACAACTGTGGGACCACCAGAGAGACTTGTGATGTGTTTGACAGACAGAAAACTATTTTAGCAGTGGAAAATATTTGTTAGCCACGTCTTTTCTTACAGAAATGAAAGAGAGATAAACCTCCAGCCATATAACATCCAGTCCTTCATAATTTCAAGTGGCATGTGTGTAAATTTCTCTCGTTCTGTAGAGAGTCCTGTCCATGAGATGTTGGCTAGCCGCTGCCAAAAGAGAAGAAATGCATCTTCCAGAATCTCCTTAGTGCTTGGTTTTTGTGTTTTTTTTTCCCCATACTTTCTTCTTATCTGGTAAGCCAACTTCTGACAAAACCACATCCAGGAATCACCTGGTTTTTTGGATGTGTGAACCCTGCAGAGGGTGACATCTTGTTTTCTATTTTTCTGTGGATTAAATACGCAAGAAAGAAAAAGTGGGTGGCTTTGGATTGTTAGAGGGCAATTGGTCTGCGTAATGGAAAATAATGTACACTAAAGGTGATTTAACTAATTGCATTTGCAGTAGATTAGATAGTGAATTAGCTTACTTAACTAACGTTACTTATTTATTACACCTTATTCTAAAATCTGCTAAAGCATCATCTCTCTTTTTCTCCGGTCCCTCTTTCTTTCGGTCTTAATGAAAAGCAGATGAAGAGGAGACAACGTCAGTTAGTCTACAGTGTCTCATGTGCTGGACAGATTCACTGGAGAAATCTTGGTCGAGTTGAACACTTCTTAATCCTTCTGTCCCAGCATACAGGCTATTCATAGAGAGCGATGTCACATGCTCCCACAAAACTCTAACATTCCCACACAGGCCTTTAAGTGGCAGCCAGCGGGCCCTCACAGCGGAGTGAAAGTTCAGCTGCTGATGGAGACCAAACTACAGAAGAAAAAATGAAGTAAAACACAAGATGACAGCTGAAGAAAAAAAGTGTTAGGGAGGAAAGTGGCTGTGTAAAACTTAGAATGAGCTTTAAAGAGGTGCTATTCTAAGGATTCCTTGTGTTAAGTTGCCAGCATGCTTCTTCAGAAGTGCTTGTCAGATGGTTGAATGGCTTCAGCTGCAGCTCTGTGAATGTCATACGAGGGAAACTCTTCACAGTTAAAACATTACGTGGACCTATTGTATGACTGTAGCCACGCCACTACGTTTTCGTTTGTGAAACACATCTCTTTTGCTATGTTTTTGCCTCCTACCTGCATTACAGCTAAATGCCAAAGAGAGAGTGTTTTTAATACGCTGTTGAGCAAAATGTAGTTTGAAAACTCTAAGTTTGCTTTGTAAAAATTAATTACAAGCTTGTTGTCTTTGATATCAGCTATTCGAATTCTGTATTTTAGCACTACAACTGTCTTTGCTTTCTTCACTCGCACTATTTTCTGGAACTAATCACCTGAGTGCAACAGAGACTAGATAAACTGCTTCCTGTTTACCCCGACTGGAATCTTTTCAGTGTTCAGAGAGTTTATCGCCACATACATAGTGATTCAATATGCACACAAGCAGCACGGTGGTGCATTAATCAACATTAGAGGAAAGAGACCTGGAGAAGACATGTGTTTGTGTAATTGCTGAAGTGTGTTCACTTCTGTTTGTCTGCAGGCGACAAAGAAAACAAAGATGGAGGAAAAGTGTGTGATTGCGCGTTTGTGTGTGAGGGAGAGGGAAGTCAGAAGAATAAGAATGAAGCCAACATAAAGAGAGCAAAACAGACAAACAGACAAGAAAATTCACAGAGGCAGCGAGTGGGAGGCGGTGAAAGTGAGGGAGAGTCCAGTGATAGGACATGAGAAATATGAGAAAAAACTCCTCCATGCTGCTAGTGGTTTGGAGGCTGAAAGCAGAGTCTTGGTGGCATGTGGTGGAGGGGTTAAGGTAAAGCTAACCATAGATTAGTAACTCTTCCTCTTGCTGGCCTTGAGTAGAAGCGGTGCTGGCTGTCACATCAGAGACAAAGCATTTAACTGCTCTCAGAAGACTCATTATTCCATAAATCGCTAGTTTAGACGCTTAGCTTGGATGATCTGAGCCTTGGCCGAGGCTTCGAGAATGTTTTTACAATCTCCTTAATTTATTTACTACCTTGATTCATTTTTGCGTGTTTATGTTCGTGGGTAGGTAGAGAGAGAAAGACATAAAGTCTGAGGATGGTAGCACATGGAGAGAGATCTATATGGCTAATGACTGAGCTCATTCTCTCTTTGCTTATTTGTTCATCTGTTATATGCATAAGATGTGCATATGTATGATATGTGCGTGTATGTGTGTCTGCCTGCGCCTCCCAACAGGAGCTAATGTCATAATTTATGCCAGCAGGGAATTAAATTTCACCACCTGGTGCGCAGATGAATCTGTAACATATATTTCCACTACCGGTTTTATTTTGCTCTGTCATATTCTTGGCTGTTCCTTTATCTCTGTATTATCCTCGTGATCAGGACTCTGTTGTGCTGTTACTGTCTGTTCGAGTCTGTAAGACATTAGCACCATGCAATGTCTGGATCCCCACAACTGATGTGTCTGTGTTTACCCCCGTCTGACGTGTGCAGTATTCCCTCAGTACTTAATTCACACATACACTTTACCTTGTCTTTCTTTCTGTCTCCAATGCTTTTTTTTCTATGAAGCACGGACATTCACTTAAACATATTCATCCAGCCTCCAACCACCCAGAGCTCTCAGCCCTGCAGTCTTCCAGGGAAAGTGCTTGGCATGAAGAAATCCAATATGATTAAGACTATGATTGCTGGCTCTAATAGTTTTAGCACCCATACCCTCTATTAAGGAAAACATTGGGTTTGGACCACAGCTGAGCACAGACGTCTGACAGAGGGGATCAGCCTGTGGGAAAGACCCAAACTTCAGTTTCTGAAAGCGCGTGTTCACTTCTGTGGACGAGATGTGACTCGCACATGTGTGGGGGTGTACAGTACATCTATGCTTTTCCCTTTTACATGTGAGCGACCAAGTGCGTTGGTGTGCATGTTTGTGCAGGCCACGGCGGCTTGAGGGCAGACTCAGTGGGCCATGCTGAAGGTTTGTGGTCACCCCGACCAACAGATCACAGGATTGTGGCTTTAAATGGGCCACAAATCATCAAACTGGCCACACTGATGGAGAGGAATGCTGAAGCAGACGGGAGGAGTGCTGGATAAACAAGATTACAACTCCTGCAGTTTGTCTTCACTGGAAGGGAAAGAGTAAAACCTCAGAACACATAATGAGTAGCAGAGGTCAGTGAAGTATTAGGTTTTATAAGTGCATGGATTTCTATATAAGTAGAGAATTCTTTATTAAAATTGTATTATTGTGTTTTGTTTGCTTTAATGTGTCATTTCCTTCTTTTTTTCCTTCTTCATCTAATTTGTTCACTGTTGGAACATTTTTAGTGACAGTGCGGTGACTGTCTACTGTATTGGATGTTCACACACTCGCTCATGTTTTGCCTATTTCCATATGTTATAAATCGCAGTTTGTTGAGCTCTCAGAGCCACCATAGATCTTTCACTATTTCTAATGCGTTACATATGTTTTAGTTGTGTGACCAAACTACCAGGTTTAATATTTTAGAATCCTGACTGTTACCCCTCAGGTGCCAAATTTCTATTTAGGCTTCATGTGAACAGATGGAGTTGGACTAAAGCTCATATGTCGCAGAGAAACTGATTAAGACCTTGAAGTGTAATGGAAACTATTAATTTTACGGACAGGGTGCTTGTTCAGATAGAAACAACTCAACATGTGGATCTGTAACGCTAGTCATATGAGGACAACAACACACGCATGTGCGCACAAACACACACACACACACACACTCAAATGCTCACAGCAACTCTTCGTGACACAGGCCTACCCCTTGTGTTATCACAATCTTGATCGCGAAAGACCAACTCTCTGCCCAGCTCCGGAGCCACAGACACACAAACAACCACGTTCTCACAGTTTCATATCCACACATGCACAAACAAACGCAGACATACACACCTCAGACTAATGGGCCAAGTCTCTCTCTAATTTCCACTCAAAGCTTGCTCTGAACTTCAAGGCTTCAAGATTCTTTATTCTGAGCTTTAAAACACAGTTTCACCAAACTGGTCTGAACATAATCTCATGCACTAATGTGGCCTAAATATTAGAATCGCTTCACTACAGCCCTGTCTGTGTCGTCGTCTCGACATTTGAGAGCTTTTTCCTTCACATGCTTTCTGTTTCCATCTCACCACACCCCCCTCTGGGCCAAGCCAATCTTAATTAACACTGGGATTTTACTAGATCACTGGTACTTTAATACCATTGGCTTTTTCATCAGCTAGATAAGTGTTGAATTTAAGGCAAAAGGCTGTTGTGTTTCCTAAAATGAGAGGAAACGTGTCACACACGAACACACACTCAGACATGGTGTTATCAACTTGATGCTCACTGAAAACAATATCTGTCAAAGGCAAATGAGTAAAAATGGAGCCACAACAAGCAGCAACACTGCCTATGTGAGTGCTTTATGTGTGTGTGTGTTCGTTCGTGCGTCCGTTTGTGCGTGCATGCATGTATGTGCTTGTCTGAGTGTTTATGTATTCTCCTGCATGCATGAGCGTGTGCCAGTGACCCAATCGTCAAAGTGTGGTTATGGGTGAGTACCCGTGGTTTTAATGGCTCCACACACACTCACACACAAACACACACACACACACTAACACGGAGGGGCTTTCTGACAGATGCCTTAGCTCAGGGTTACAATAGAAGAATGGAAAAAGAATGATTGTACTTTGCAGTGCCCACAAATAAATACTCTGTCCACCGCAGCCATTGTTGTGCAAATTCCATAAAGGAAGTAACACACAATTAAACAAACACTGGTATAAACATGCATGCACATACAAACACATGCGGGTAGAGAAAAAATGAAAAAAAAAATATATATATATCCCACAGACACACACACACTGATGTTAACAGTTACCTTTTGAACAACAGGAAACAAGATGAAGAATGTTTACCCCGCCAAAACAAAACTCTCCCTCGCCCTGTTTTTCTTCTTTCTTCCTCTTCTGCTCACCATCCCCATCTCTCCACCTCATTTCCTCTCCCTTCCTGACCCCCTGCTCTCTCCCCCACCCCCACCTGGTTCACTTCAGGCCAGGCTGGCAGTGGCCATGGCAACGCTCCAAAAAGGTGGGTGAGTCAAAAGAGAGCCACAGAGGCCCTTCTCTCAACATCCGTCTCTCGGGGGGTGAGACTTTTACTGCAGAGGTCCCTGAATGGCTGACTGAGTGGTGGAGAGGAGAAGAAAGAGGGAAGAAAGTGCATCAACAAAATGATGCAAATGTCATAAAAAAGACATTTAAAGCCGAAGTCTCTTGATGGAGTGAGTAAACATTTCAAGTGTGAGTCAGTTGCTTTTGCCTGCTATAAAAGAAATCTGGAGGTCCAAACTTTTATTATTGTGATGTTGGCTCACGTTACTCTGACTTTATGAAGCAATGTGACCTGACTAAGAAAGCTCCAATGAAGCCAGCTCATCTATGCAGGTGCATCTGTGGGGGGGAAGAGCTGGCAAAATTCACTCAGTAAGGAAGCTCTTAAAAAAAAAAAAAAAGCAAAAGGAGCATGATAGGGGAGGCTGCACAAATATGCCTCCAAGTCACACATTTTATTTTTTCCTAAAGTTTTTACAGATTTTAAACACGACTATTTTTCAGAATAGTTGGGATTATATTTGTGGTTTTTTTTTTAAACCTGTCTGTCATTATCATTTAGCGTTGTCCTCTTCATAACTCAGCCTTGTTGTTCTCGCTTTCCTCTTCATCATCTGTGTTGACTCCACAACAAATTACCTTGGCAGTGTAAATGTTTTCTTGTTTCCTTGTTTCCTTTACACCATGTGTGTACACCGGAGCTGGGTGTGTGGTATTTAAAAACAGGAATGTGAGCAACCAAACAAAAGCATCAAATGTGACGACTGAAACCTGTGATGTGAACATTTGTTAAAGATTAGAGAGAGATCATAATTTTGGTTTGGACACTGAAACATCCAGCATGTCAACACTTGACCAAGATCACGATTCCCTGACCTTTAAGATCTTTGAGTTACTAAAACATAACCATAGAAATGCTATTTATCCATCATCCATCCATCCATCCATTATCTTTACCATTTGTCTGTGCAGGTATCAACTTGTTGATTGTTCGGTTGCTCAATTTGAAAAGAAATTTATTTTCCCGGGTTTGTTTGATTGATCGAAAATTTCATCAGGACAGCACATTAGTCTCCTCCAAAATGTGATTTATGGGATGACTGAGACTATTTCAACTGTTACATATTTTTATTACACAATATCCAATATGTATTAATGAGATGTTATGTATGTATTTGATTTCTAGTGACACAGTCCTCTGGTGGTCATTGAATTTATGACTCTTGTCCATCAGGAATAAAAGAGGAAATAGCTTGCTATTAAAGATCCGCTGTAAAAACTGTACTTTGGGATGCTAATAGTTTATGTTGGGTTTTTTTTTAACCATGACCGCCGCCATTCCTTCGCATGAACCAAGTTATTATTTCTTTTATCCAAACCACAATTTTTTTCCTCCAATATCCGCCACTACTAAGGAGGAGATAGAATAAGTGAAAAGGACCAAAAAAGGGGGGACTAAACAACAGGAAGGACAGGGAGGAAGCTCCCTGATTTAGGGTCTCAGAGCAGTCCATGTTGGGAGACAGGGTCCTGTCACCTGGTGGTCAGCCTCCTCCCAGGGGTCTGGAATGTGACCAGTATAAACAGCAGCTCTGTATTTCAGTATGACAAGAAGTCAAAAGCAAATTGATCCAAACCAAGCATGTCTCCCGTCTACCCACCTATGTCACTGGGCCATAACACAGTAAACTAACAAACCAAACAGCCTCTTCTTCCAGCAATGGATGGTCCCAATTTCCCCCCACCCCCTAATCCCAAGTTCCTGTTTTCTGCCTAGAAAAAAAATCAATACAAACCACAATGTTTCCTTAACCTTAACCATGGGTTTCCCCCAACCCTACTTAAGTCTTTTTTGATTAAACCCAACCAAATGTTAAACATAGGGGTGTCAGATCAAATTATGCTGTCCTGCTGATGGGGGTTTTCGCTTAAAACTGCTTCTATATGGTGTGTTAAGGCGGAGGGTGGGGACAGGACATATTTTGCTGTTTAATTCTGAGGAATTGTTGGAATGAGTTGTCTATGTAACGGATAGTAAAGGATGGGGTTAAGTATGGGTGCGTTTAACTAATTGTCAAATAGTTCAGGAGTTTCACAGCATTTTGTCTGATCCTTGGAAGTGTGAGTGAGCAGTGAGTTAGGTGAGGAAGAGGAGAGGAGTAAAGAGTCATTTTGTTATCTGGCTCCAGTGGCGTGTTGAGAATGCGATGGCTTCTGTCAGTTAACACTCATGCCCTACGTTTCCTCATGTTGTTGCCAAAATGGTGGACGAGGTGTCTGTGTGTATAAGTGTATATCATCATCTGGACTGTCAGAGTCCGGAGTCAGACCGTCTGAAACAACACACACACACATGCACATCCAGATAAATAGAGCAGAGTCCTGCAATGGGTGACACAGACACATGTTTATCATTGAAGGGATTGGTTGGATTCCTTTCATCTGAAAATGGCTGACTGTTCCCTCGCTCCCAGCATGACCCCTCGGCTGTCTTTATCGCCATCTCGCACTCTGCCGTTCTCATTTTCTCTGTAGGTCGCTCTCCCTCTCTCTCTCTTTCTGGACAATTTCTTTTCAGCATGTTTTGTCTCTCCTGTCTAACTCTGACCTCTTAGCCTTGATATGACTTTACACCCATTTTATTCAACTTCGTGTTTCTCTCACTCTGCCCTCTGACCCATCTGCTTTTAATCTTCGACAAGTGGAGAAAGCTGATGGTAATGGTCCCATGATGGAGTTAGGATTGTGGGTGGATTTACACACACATCTTTCAGTTCTCTGATCATATTCCTAAAGATTTGTATTGCTGACAAATGATGAATTCAGCTGATCCGTGAGTATAGTAAGGGTGGCAAATGTGAAAACCGGATCCAGTTCCAGATTGCCTGAAACCATTGTAATTGCGCACCCCCAAACAATTAAATTTTTTTTATCAATGCCGACATGTTTTTGCAGATCCTTGCAAATCCCCAAATTGTGGTCAACAACTTAGATGAGAGGGTGAAGTGGAACTTTCCTTGTGGTCATGGAAACAGAAAAAAATAATAGGAGAGTGAATTGCAGGAGCGTGCAGGTGCTGGATTGTTGTCCATGTAGACAGACAATACGTTTCGTGCTTTGTCCTTTCCGAGTTATATGAATAACAACTATTTATAATGTTTGATAAACAAAGTGCAGCTTGGAAACCACATTGGACGTGAACACACGTTCAGTCCTTCAGAGAAGGCTTAGGAGCAGCTCTGGATGGACGAACATTGTGATTAGTTAAGTAATGCATTTTAAATGTTGGGACTACTGGGCTACATGGATGCAGGGTTTGTTCAGCCAGGCCATAGAAGACGCTGATATTTTAAACTTGACCATCTCCAAAAATCTGGGTCAGCCAATTAGATAGGATATAATTCAGCTGGTAAAATGCAAAAGTAGCCTGTAGGCATTTATACTGAATCACCAAATCAGATATGACTGTGTCGCAAAATTTTTTTAAAATCTAAATTTATTTATTTATTTTACAAAAAATTGATCAGAAAATCATTATTGGAATCAATAAAGGGGGAACCAATAAGAAGGATTGATAATGGCAACGATTACAATAAGATCTTGTCAATTCCCATCCAAATAGTGTAAATGTGTCTTTGTGTGCAGTTTAAGTCTAATTTTTAAGGGTGTTTATGTGGGTGCATTCCTGCATGCATGCGTGTGAAAGATTATGTGAGTTATTAAGTCCAACCAGCGATATTTGCCTTCTCATAATAAATGCACACAGATATTTGGCACCAACATTCAACCACTCACACTCACACACACACACACATGGCAGTTCTCAGTGCGATGAGCTGTCAGTCCCTGTTAGGCTTGGCATTCTCGTTAGCACGCGGTTTGGATCCCCTTTCAGAGGAGCTGAACTCAGGACCTTTTCCCCCTGAGCACTTCCAGAGAGTGACAGAAGCCAACGCGGGGAGGAAAGCAGCGAACAAGAAGGAAAGAAGAGAGACAGGAAGTCAAAGCCAAGGACTTTCTGACAACGTCGGTAAATTTGTATCTAATCATTTGTTGAAATATTCCCCATGTTGCGTGAGATTTACAGTTCACAGAGAACAATCCCAAATGATTTCAAAGCCCACTTCCATGCCTATTCCTCAAATAATTGTGCCTTCATCTAAAATGCTTTGAGAGCACCCTCGAGTATATCAAAGGCCAGCTGCGGGAGAGAGAAATCAAGTTTACCAAAGCACATTTACCTTATGAATAATGTTACCTTAAGTTTCAATTACATTCCTTCCAAATGAGCCCCCGAAGAACTTGTGGCTGATTAAAAGGAATTTATTTGTGTTACTTTGAGAGAGAAAGAGGAGTAGAGTTGCTTTTTACAAGAGCCAGATCAGCAATTCCTCCTGGGTGGGCAGTGCTGCCTGAGAAAAGCTAAACCCAGCACAGACATCTTTCAAAATGATTTCATCCACAATCACTGGTGCACTGACAGCAACAACTGATCCAAAGTAAACATCTTTTTTTTTTTTTTTGAGAAAGAAAAGCAGGGAATTGCTTCAGTGGATCCAAAGTTTGATCTCTGCGTTTTACTTTTCAACAAAGATGCCCAAACTCCATGCTGCACATCATCACAAGTGAAGATTGATAGGATTTCAGAAACATCTTATAGACTTAAATCAGCTATTATAATTTGTGTAATTTCTTCATGGAACTTTTTGATGGTCTTGACAAAAAATCCTGCTGGTCCTAAGGATGCCATGTTGGAGTGTGAGGGTAATATTTGCTGCCACTAGGTTGAGCAGCTTAGCGGTTCAGGCTTTGCTCTCTAAAATCAGCCACTTTCAATTTGAAGGGAAGGAGAAAGGTTTTTCAGTTTAAATAAGGGTTTATTAGTCTATACAAAATCCCCCAAATGAATAAATGACCTGATTCGGTCTGGTTGGTCCCAGCAAACACTTCAAAATTACTTCTTAAATTTTCTCGCTAAACTTTGGGGAAGGTTAATATCAGACAGATATAAATAAAAATGAAGCCTGTAAAGGTAACATATCATCACGCTGTTCAGTTCTACGCATTTGAGCAAGTCAAGTGTCTTTTGTTGTACTTTCCTGGTGAAATATGAAATCAGAATGAAAGGGCTGCTTTTCATTCCTCTGTTTGTTTTTTTCTCCTCTTTCACCACCTCCTGTTATACTTCTGTCTTTTTCCCTCCTCATCATTCTCATCTTCTCAACGTTTCCAGGGAGCCTTCCAGCTTTTTGTTTGAGTCTGGGGCCGTTTTGTGTCAACAATAGCTGGGTTGAGGTAAGATAGCGAAGTTTATGTGGTTTATGTGACTTGACTAGTTTCTTACATCACTATTCCTCCTCTGATGAACATGATGAAATCGATTCTGGCTCTCGTTTTTTCCCTCTTCTTTTTTTTCTTTTGGTTGTTTTTTTACAGTTGGACCGCTATTCAGTGCATAGTTATTACATATGCTAATTTTTATGATACAGCAGCCAATGAAAGGATCTGAAAATCCTTTGTTGTTCAGTCAAAGACAAAGTATTCATTTATTGAAACCTTTTGGACGTGCAAGTTTTCTTACTTCAACAGCAGCAATAGACTCCCTTTATTTGGCATAACTCGCTCCCTTGGCAACGCAACACAACACTAATCTATTACATGCCTAGGTTGACATATCACATACAAGTTGCAAAGCTTACCCGCCATTTTTTAAATTACACAAATATACAAGTCAAGGTCAAAGGTCACATATCTTTAATGAATGGACTCTCCAAACCTTGAATATAGATGCACGCACAGCTAAATGGTGAGACAACCACACATTTACACACAAAGTGCTTCTTCTACACCTTTTACACTCATTCGCTCAAATCACAGATTTCCATCCAACTCAGATTGAACTCAAAAGAAATGGACATTTATTCATTCATTTTTTTAATATAATTTTGCTCTTTGAACTGACAGATAGATCACAACATAATTAGATTTCAGAAAGATTAATTGTGCCAAAAAGGTTTTGTCTTGAGGTAACTGTAGGAAAATTTGAATCAGTGCTGGAGTCAAGATCAAAGAAAAATGTGTCCGAATCAAGGCCAAGACAAACCAGTGCCTTCCTGCTGACCATTGCCACAAAAGGGTGCAAAGTTGTCAGGCTTGTTATTGATAGTATTTTGGGCTTTGTATTATACTTGTATTGGATAGCGTTTCTGAACATCATATAATTCTGGTTTGATCGAATGTATAATCATTAGCCAGCTGGACATTCATCTATAGATAGCAGAGCAATAAAGGCAATTACCCCTGCTATTTCCACATAATTGAGACTTAATTTGTGTCAGTTGCTCACAAAATAACAAGACCTTTAGAAAAATGCCGAGACAAGACCAAGATAAATGAGATTGGAGTCAGAAAAAAGACCACAGCCGTTAAAAATGCGATCGCTAACAGCATGAAACTTGCGTAGAGTCTCTAGTGAAGACAGCGGTGTTGCAGTTGTGGTCACCTGGGACCTCAAGTCCAAACATTGTCGTCACTCTCATCCTTTGTCCAAACCTCCCTTCATTCAACGTATCCCTTCATCCAGCCCCCCCCCATCCCACTAAATACCCCGGCTGTTAGCAGGCATTAAAAAGCCATTCACACCGCTCTCAAGTGCTTGGGTTGGCTGTCACCAGAGCTGACTACAGAGGCTTTGAGGGGGCCTGGCCTCTCGCTGTCTCTCTCTGTCTCTCATGCACTTTCGCCTTTTGCATTTTGGCAAGCTGATAAAATAGACTTGTGTTTCCATTCCAATACTCACTCTCTCTCCATGAGCTTTTCGCAAAGATCTAGCATTTGGCTGTCAACAATGGCACGCACGCCTGCACCGTCTGTCTGTCAGGCCTCTGTCAGCTGCCTGAGGCGTTGACACTATTACCTGAGAGATTCAACAGCAGAAAAATCTAGCAAAAACATGGGATTTGTTCAACGCAATCCAGAACATGGATTGGCTTGCACTGCGCCCAGTCCATATTTTTAACATTATCCTATTCGCTGAAGTTGCAGCCTTGACATGAGATATCGAGAGCCATATCCGTTAGAGAACAGTGGCACGGAAACGTCTCCAGACCCCTTCGCCGTCAGACACACTATCACTATAATGTCGAATTCCACAATGAATACAGTCAGAGAAAATCAGCAGAAACGTCCCAACTTTATAAAGTCATATTACAGCTGGATGCACTTTGGGACCACACATCTTTGATTTAAAATGAAAAACATTTTCCTCACTTTATCACTTTATGTCTTGCTATAGTAAAGATCCTGTAGTCCAGGAGTTTTCATGTGTGATACTCAACACAGCGATTCTCTAGTAAGTTCTTGAGTTGAAGGAAATTTCTTGTTTCTGTGGTTTGTAAGTGAAAATATTGGCATTTATTCTTGACTGACGGATGAGAATGTAAAGTAGCATTAAATCTAAAAATGTATCCCCCGTCTATAGGTTTAGATGCGACTGGGTACCGACTTCAACAAACAATAAGGAGAAAATATTTTGGTGAATTGAAATGATCATAAATAAATGGGAAAAGTCAAAATTGCAGTAAAGGGTTGTACAGTTACTTTTCTCTCTGTTAGTGTACATTTCAATTTTTTTATTTTATTTTTTTTAGGTTGAATTTAAGGTTTGATTAGTAATTAATTAGTATTGTGCCACAACTGCCTTAATAAG
Source organism: Remorina albescens (assembly GCA_034769265.1). Classification (NCBI taxonomy): domain Eukaryota; kingdom Metazoa; phylum Chordata; class Actinopteri; order Carangiformes; family Echeneidae; genus Remorina; species Remorina albescens. Next base: position 21,243,094 of record CM068489.1, on the reverse strand, counting down.
TCATTATTAAAACTTCACAAGTCCCTAATGTTCTAAAAAATATTATTTATTCCCTTCCAATATGGAAAATAATAAACATCTGTGGAAAAAAGTTGATTGGAGAAGCTTTTCTATGATGAGCTAAATGCAAAACTAATCAAGAACTCTCCTGGAGGAAGGAGCCAGAGATCATTTCACAATCTGGCAACCCTCAAAAGTGCTTTGATTAATGCTTTATAACTGTAGAACATTAGTAAACCATTCATCAATAGTTAATAATGCCATGCGTGCCAAACCGTTAAACTACAATTATTTTACAACTTTTCTTATTAGACGTTAGTACAGAAAAAAAAAAAAAAAACAGCAAAATTATTTGAAAATTCAAGTGAAAAATGTACATCTAGAAAATATCCCAATGTACTTTTGTCTGAACTAAACACCAGCTGGAAATGAAAGACTTTTTCTTAGCGGTAAAAGAGGCAATATGGGGAAATCAAGTGTTTCAAAATATGATTGCCATCCACATTGGGTGGTTTATTATGGGATGCAGCTCCCACCCGAACGCAGGTGGTCTGGCAAAGAGCTGACAGGGGCATTAGAAACCAATAACTGTGTCTGCTTACACACCGACTTTCTTCAGCCAAGTCAAACTCACATATGTGAATACTCGTACAGTATGTACATTTCTCTCTGGCTCTTATTCTTCCTGACACTCTGTGATTGCCCGTCTCCTCAGCTCAGCTCCAGGAATGTTCTCTTGTGCAGCATCAGTCAGTTCAGGGCAAATATTGAGCTGAGACTGGTATCCCGTTTTATCTTGGTGACTTTCTTTCTTTAGACAGTACAGACTGATCACTACATCTTTACGGAGAAGTCATGGAGTGCTTTTATAGCACAAATAACTATTTCTCCTTGTTTCTCTGTATCTCTGCTAAGCTAAACTAACTGGTCTCTTGGTGAGAGTGGACTTTTATCTCATTGTTCTGAAAACAGTGAATCAGTGCATTTCCCGTCCATCTATTAAGTATACCACAACATTTGTATCCTCCAGTGTCCTCAAACGGCATTGACCTTCTGGAATATATGAGCAGAGTACAAGTATAATTTAATTTCAACGAAGCGTCAGAAATCTGTGTCCGGATAAATGTGACTAATTTTTGCACATGTGTAACCGCACATAAAGACGTGAGCCGTCGTCCATATTCCTGCCGCACACCCACGACAACAAATTTGTCTGTGACAAAGTCAACTGCGCCACCTGTTCGCCATTAATATAGGTTTTACTCCATCAAACTGTTTCCCACACAATCCCACATCTGTGATTCACACAACACACACATTCACCTCAGCAGCCCCTCAGGCTGACATGTTTCCCTGCTAATCTGTTTGCACAACTCTGGTGTGACCGCAGGCCAATTACACATCGTCACATGATGCACACCCACAAGAGGGGGGGGGGGGGGGGGGGGAGACAAAAAGCCACCCACTGAGAGCCCCTCGTCTCGTTCTCCCCTCTCCCTTTTTCCTCTCCCCTGTGACCCTTCTCCCCCAATCTCCCTCTCTCCTCCTCGCTCTTTCTTCTCACCCCATCCCTTCCATCTCCACCTCTCCCACCGCCACAGTTTTGCGGCTGTAATTACAGCTGCCCATCATTTAGACTCTTCCTAAACATGGAGACCACGGTCCCACTGTACAACTCACTAAGTAAATTTGATTTCTCATCTCATTTACGTTCCATAAACTGGGCCATATGTTGGATATTATATTTAAACGGTTCCAGTGGACGCCAAGACAGTGTGTGTCTTGGGAAAGGTAGGAGAACTGTGTTGGAAAAACTGCAGTGGTGAATGACAGGTGAAATGGGCCGTGATGTGAGCGAGGGGGGGGGGGGATCTACCTAAAGAAGGGAAGAGAAACTTCACAGAAGCATCCTTTATTTCATTGTTGTCTTTTTTATTTTGGCACAGAGGAAACTGTCGAGTGGAGAGAGTGAAAGGTTTCCTTTGTTATTGTTGCTTTTGCTCGCTCCCCTACCACCAAATTAAACTATTTTATTTTCCCTTCCTCTCTTTCCTGTTATTTTCTGAGTGGTATTGGGGGACTATGTCCCCATTCTTCCAATTCCCTTTCTCATAATCCCCTTTTCTTGTCTTTCCTTTTTTATTTTCGGTCCTTTCTCCCGTGGTAAGGATTGACCAGGTCACACATTAATGGCAGGGCAGCCAGTTTTATTACTCTTATCCCTTTGACGTGCCAAATGGATAAGCATTTTCACATAAGAGCCTAGAAATAGTGCCAAAGTGTTCAATCAACTGTTTGGACAGGAGGTTAGTGTCCTCCTCTGACTGTCCTGATACAGTGAAAAAATAGAAATAATCTCCATCCATCCAATTTCTTCAATAAAACCACCTAATCTTGTTCAAACTAAATTTGCAAAGACTAATTGACTCGGGCCTGTGTCATTACACGGAACTGAAAAAGTCATGTCGAGCAGCGATGCGGGGGGAGGAGGAGCAGGGTCGGGGATGGGATGACTGAGGCTCTTGCCAAGGGGGAGCTGGGGTCATCTGGAGGGCAAGGACAGAGGCAGCAGCCCTCTCAGTCACTCTGGCTCAGGGAAAGTTCTGGGAACTCTAATTTGAAAGGTGAAACAGAGGCCTGAATGCACAAATGCCTGAAATCCCCTGAGCTACCGAGGGCGCACTGAAGTAAAAAAAATTTATTGACCATGGGCCAAAGGGGTTTGATAGACGCTTCAAGTAACATGAGGCCTGTTGACACCCCGGGTCGGTCAGCTGCTGGGTTGGGATCAATTTTTTAAATGACTGTCAGACGCTTGGCTCTTCTAATCTGGACTCAGGCACTATGGCATTTGAACAGCAGCCAGCGTTAAGTGGCTGCATCACCATATTGTGCTTGTGACAGACCCGTAGATCTTTCTGTTATTCATCACAGGGCAGAAGCACGGTGGAGCAGCGAGGAGAGTGGCTGAGAACAGGCAGTAACATTTTTAAAACTAGTGACTCAGTTTGTGTTTGTGCTTTCACTTACCTCAATCCTTGTAAAACGGTGTGAACTAGTGTGTCTGACATCTTGCTAGTGGCACCGCAGCCTGTCTCCTGCTTCCCCGTCTCGTCATCTGCTGTCTTGTATTGCTTTCCTGGCTGCCTGTCTTTCCTCAGCTCTACACTTCACTCACCTCTTTGCCTGCCCGTCTCTCTCCAGGTTTGTCTGTCAGCGTCGTTTTGCTTGAACTAAGAGCCACTCTTGGATGGAGAGCTGCGTAACGGGCTTCATAGTACCCAGTTGCACAGGGGGGAATGAGGGTGGGGTTGGAGTACAGGCAGGACGAACGACAGAATTTATTCCCTCCCTAATAAAATTTACGAGTGGAGACTTGTTTCAAGAGCTACAACTGGCAGTTTTCACATCAGTCAGGGACTTGGGGGCAGAATCCTGCACATGCATCACGGCAGCAACAAAACAGCCATTAGGGTTAGATCTTCTGAATTCTTACAAGCATGACATTATTGGTTTTATAAAGCCAAACAAGACTATCAATCTCCTCCTAACAAACGGCATCTGTCTTCAAACAGGAGCCTCACTTAAACTAAACAAACACATATCAATATATATGTACATCACAAATATATTCACTCAGCTCAGAGTTGTACTGAATCAAATCTCTTACAAATAATGCAAGTTTCAGATTGTTCAGTCCTAAAAAAGAAAGAAAATCTATAATGCCCCTTTTTGTATGAAACCAGTAGAAGTCTTCAATTTGAATTTGCACAAATGGGTGAAAAAGGATTACATAAATATTTCCTGAATGATTGAATGGATATAAAAACACCATAATAACTACAGTAACACGTAGTTTTTTGGTATTGACTTGCTGCACAATGAAAACAAATAGTGTAAGAATGAAAATGAGTATAAATGTGTGTTTTGGGAGAGAAGGGTGTATAGAGAGGTTAGAGGTGTAAGTAGAGCCGAAGTGGTCCGCTGGGTTGTGTATAATGGGGACAGGGCAGCGGGGCCAGAGAAGACGCATGGGTCACATTAAAAACCAGGTTCAGTGAGAGGGCTCTGCTAATGCTACGTAATCCCTGACAAGTCATGCTCTGCATATACAGACATACACATACATGCAGTTGTTCTCTGCTGGCACCTATTTATGACTGTTGGCCTGCAGTGTGAGGAGTGTGGTATAATGTGTGTGTGGTATCACAGGCAGTCTGAGCCGCTGAGTTCATCTCGCACTGCAGAGTGTGCGACATGGAAATCTGCATGCCACGGCGTACTGGCAATCTTTTTTCCATGTTCACCACACTGCCTGGTTGCTGGTCGGGTCAGAAGCTGCGTCGTAGACCTTTTGTGTTAGCACTAACAGAAAGCGTTTATGAGTGTTGTGTAGTTTAAAATAGGTTCCTGTGTGATTTTAAATACTAATAGTGCAGACAGATATCAGCACGTTATTATTGTAACACATTGTCCCATTTGGTTCCAATTGCCTGTGTCTGTTTATTGGGTAAAATTCTTTCAGCTATTCTGTGGTCGAAAAAGTTGTGATCACACGCTATAAGTGGCACATGTTTGGAATCAGGCGGAGTTTTTGGATTGTTAAATAGTTTCAGAAAGCCCCCCAGACCTTTCTGACACTGACAATCTACAATTTAGCCCCACTTCAGGCCATGATTGGTGAGTTGTGCAGAGTTCAGAGAAGAGACAGAGTTTGAAGTTATTCCCTCAAGCTAACTTTTTCGGCAGACTTTACACGACTATTTCTTTCACTTTGAATAATAACAAGTGAGTGATATACTGCAGATATCATCCAGAGCCGGAAACACTATCACACTATGTTCTCAGAGCCACATCCACTGTACCTGCTAGTCGGTGTCCTTTGCCAGTCAATTCTGATTTCTTTGGACCATACAGTATGGATCATGTCCTAACCTTAGACTAGACCCGACTTAACCTAGTCTAAAACGTTTGTGTCTTACTGGGGGCAGCTGTATATGATATATCTTTCCATTTCATTTAGAGCAGTGTTGCTCAATCTTTCTTAGACCAAGGTAGCTACATGGATCAATCAAATGTCCCCCAAACCTGCACAGCTGCTAACTCAGTAGTTTTGTGGTGACCTGGCATGGACAACTAATTATTGTGGAATATTTTTTTTTCTATTCTTTGTGATGGGAAGCAAGATTCCCCCTTGGTCTTTGGTTGTGTTGTTGGTGTTTGATTGTTAACAGACTTCCGCTAACTGGTGAAATGTAAACTGAATCCAGAGCAGGCTGTCCATGAGCTTCGTCCATATTTCCTTTCAAATGTCTCGCTGATCTTTTTTTTTTTTTTTGGGGCTTTTTTCAATGGGACAGCTTGAAGAGTGACAGGAAGTGGGATGGGGGGGGGGGGTAAATGACACTGGCCGGAACCGAACCAGCGTCGCTGACGAGGACCTTGCAGCCTCCTTTTTATGGGGAGCACGCTCTCCCCACTATGCCGCCGGCGCCCCTCACTGATCATTTTTAACACAAACCATATATCATAAACTGTGGACTGACAAAGCTACATGACAGCACCACAAAATGGTCAGTCACATTGAAATCCAACAACAACCACCTGTAGTGCAGCCGAACAGTGCTGTCAGCTTAATTTATGTTGAAAACCTCTCATAGCCCTACACTACTTGCTGGTAGGCTGTGTGATAGCAGGAAAAAAAAATCCTATCTACAAAAAAGGATATAGTGACCTCCAAGAACAGGGTTTTTTTTATGGATATGCAAGCATTTATAAACTGTTGTTCCTCATTTAAGCCCCTTATCAAAGTCACAGTTTAATAAAACATATTGGTGAAGAATTTAACTCTTAGCATCTAAAGAGAAGAACAACCTGCAACAGCACAGGCGTTGCATTTCGGACACGCACAGCGGACCAGTGGTTGCTGTGCGGCTAAGCTGGTTAAACAAAGGTTATAAAACAACAACGTCCCAAAAGACAACAACATTCCTGAGGGGCCAAGTGGGTCTCTGAGGAAATCAGTCAGTCACATTCCTGTCTGTGATCAATCAGCCTCTGGCCCAGACAACCTGAGTTTAACCTCAGCCTTCCTGGAAACTACCTGCTCTTACCGTAGAAAACAACCTCCAGCCCCATAAAATTTTTGCAGTTCCCCTTGTTGTGATGATGATATAATGTGTGTTTGTGTCATCGGGACTACCTGCCTGCAGGAAAATTCACTCAACCACCGTCCGATTTAGTGGATTTTCCACTGTAAGGATGACAAAATAATTATACAGACTGCAGTGTAAATGTGTGTGCGTATGCAGGTGTGTGCATGGCAGCTTTGGTCCTCATTTGAAGAAGAAGAAGAAGAAGAAGAGGAGGAGGAGGAATGGAGAGCGCAGACAGATCCACAATGTGACGTGAGGCTGTTAAAATTTAAGCAGAAAGGGAAGCTTATTCTCTGCACCAAAGGGAGAGTGTGGGCGAAGGATGGAGGGAAGGATTTGGCAGCACTGAAAACTGAAAGTATGGAAGAGTGCTCCGACCTGCCACGCTTTGCTCACTGCCTCAGCAGCTCAGCTCAGTGACAATGTGGTGGAGTCATTACCTGCATGCTCTCAGGTACTGGAGAGCCAAGTGGGACGTGACCTCTGTTGGACTCACTGACAGTGTTTATAGAAGAGCACAGAGGAGCAAGTCGATAGATCACTGTTGATGAATTAGATTTTTAACAAAAGGCACGAGTTCAGCAGAGTGCAGAAACTTGTAACATTCAACTCTAAATGAATAATTACGTGGAGAAAGTGGAGTTCACTGGAGTTCACTGGAGTTTTTCCACTTCAGAAAACACTAAAATTGGAACATTTCTTGTAGCCACTTCTAGCAAATTTTGTCTGCTGCCTGCTATCAAACTCAATCAGACCTTTGACAAGTTTTTTTTCTGAATCAAGAAAAAAAAAAAGGGGGGGGGGGTGCTTTTACAGTTGTCAAGTGCACAGTGCCCCTGTTTTCTCAGCATCCATATCTGCTTTCAGCCTGCAACGGTCTGGCCAGCACATAATTGTCTAAGTGCTTCTGGATGGCAGCGGGCTATTTGGTCATTAAGAGGCCTATTAAGTCATTAGTGCAACAGTGGGACTGCCGTCTGCCTGCCGACAGGACCAGATGATCGACCTGATATGTGTTGCCTCACAGTTTTCCACATATTTGTGCAGGTCATTATGGCTTAGATGTGGAACACCCTCAGATGTCACGCTTAAAGAGGGGATACACGTTGCCAGCACCCTTTAAAGGTAATCTGCCCCTCCCCTTCTCCTCCCCTTCCTCCACCTCTTTTTCCACTCTGTCTGTGTGTGTGTGAGATGGGTTAGCAATGAGACAACCAGAGCCTTGGGACATCTCAGTGAGAAAGATAGGGAGTGAAAGGAACTGAGCAGAATGAATTCCACCAGGAATGAGGAGGTCAGAGAAAAGAGAGGCAGAGCGCAGACACAGAATCGCTTTTTCCATCAGTCAGACGCTGCAGCCATTCAAACCCAAACTTACACACCCGTCACAGAATGTAAATATTTGGATATGAGTAAGGTTGGATGTTACTTTATTCCCTTCTTTAAAGATGTCCTGTTTAGGTGAACATGGTCCAAGGAACACTAAATATTCTGCATGATTTGATATTACGCTCAAAAATCTTATTTTCACTTCATTTCTCTTAGCAACCTTTCGTCCAGCCTTTGGAGATGTTCACTAACACCGGGCCCATTCGCTGCTTACCATAAATGCTCATCAAGCAACTGCCACACAATGCCAAAAAACTCTGGATCCAGACAGAGAAGAGAACATTCCTCCTGGACATGTGCTGTGTTTTACATTTGCTGCTTTTAAAACATTTTTCAAATCACCTATTTGTCCTCGGACGATATACTTTATGAGGTCCAGTCTGACTTTAAAAGCCAAACACAAAAACAAATCAAACTGAAAGAATACTAAGTAAAAGGACCGAGCAGAGCAGTCTGTATAGACTCAGTGGATACTATCCTAACACTGTCAATAAATAAAAATTGTTGCTCCACATCTCCAGGCCTGAGCGCTCCCCCTGTGGTTACAGCACCTGTGAGGCTGCGGTGTCAGCGTGACAGAGAGCCCCTGCCTGACGTCTTCTCTCGCAGAAGGATGGCAGGAGCTGAAATAGATCCATCAGACTGTCAGTGAAGCTGTAAACAAGGCTCCTCCTCACCAGAAGGACGCTCTCCTGTTGAGAGGATTCTGGCACCTATCTCCCTCCCATCCCTTAATATGTCTTATCCAGTTCTCTCTGTAGCCTTGGGGTGACAATACTGAGGCTGAGGACAGCCATTTCTCTCTCTCTCAAATATTTTTCACAGAGCTGATGGAAACTCAGCCTGGTTAGAGGTTGAGCCAGGTACTCTATCAGATTGCTGGTGCTGCCTGTCTGCCTCAGCGGTGCCCAGACTGACCCCAGCAGACTGCCAGTCTCCTTGCCGCTCCGCTGCTCCGCGGCTCCACTACCACCTCCCTTTGTGACCCTTGACCCCTGCCCAGGAGACAGGCGCCACCGATATGATGTAATTTCTCTCCGACATGGGCCAGTGGCCTGGGCTGCAATGCAAACCAGGGAAAATAAATATGGGTGTTTATTTGGTGAGAGCGAGGGAGGCCCACGGGCTGAGAGCCACCCTCAAGTTTCCCAAAAGGAGCTTTGCACCACAGCCGTTTTTGTTCCATATCTTAGCTCCAACAATACTCAGTATGTAGCTGTCAATAAGCCACAGTCTGTGTGGCTCCTTCCACCACCATTGTGTTGTTCCAATGTAAAGCTGACATTGTTACAGAGCCTTTGCTGCAGCACTCAGCTGATTTCGGTGAGAGCACTTGTTCTGAGTCAGTATTTAAACAGAAACATTTAATTGATAAGTTCTGACAGTAATTTAGCAATCCGCTCTTGAGGGAAAAGGAAATTGTTGATGGTGATTCCTGGCGCTCCTAGACCTTGAACCTCCTGAGGTGACTTCTCCAGCCATTCCCATGTGTTCACTAACTCTCTGGTACGAGCTGGCTTGCCCAGCTCTCAACCACCATTGGAATCCACAGAACTGAAGAGGAACCAAGCATTGCGACCCACCTTTGTTTCCACAGCCTATGAACTCCATCTCTCAGAGACATCCACACCTCTGTGTGTGCAATTATGATTATAAAGAGATCTCAGACAGCTATCATTAAACCACAGTGATCAACAGAGGGCTCTGGCACACTTTAAGTCTCTCCGACACGACCACCAACACCACCATTACAGAAGATCGCCGCTCTAAAACCCCCATTACTCCTGTTCCTATCCCTCAGAGGATGATTTATTCATCTAAAGCCAACGTCCAGAGCTCGCAGGTCTAACTTTGGAGCTGGACACACCAGTGCCTCAAGGTTGCCTCATTTGCACCAGCACTAGGGACAAATCCACAATGTGATAGATGATGGATCACCAGTGTTCACATTTCTAAGTGCAAAGTTACAGGATATTATGAGCAGCTTCCCTTTATTAGGAATAAATACAACGTGTGCCGGAAGAGGTTGGAAGCTTTCCCATCTCACATCTCCCTTTAAGAGTGGCTCATGTTTCAGATTAGCGCTAGCAGTGAGGCGATACACATCAATCTCCCTGTATTTTCAATCCAATGGCTGCTTTACCAGTTTTCCTGTCCCCGCCTCGGCCCCCGGTCTCTATCTCTGGCTTTTTTCTCTCCCTCTGATTCCCACCCATGCATTTTCTCCTCTTCCGCCCATCCATTGTTTTCTGACCTCATTGCTGTTACAGTCAAGCATGGAGGGATCCAATTGACCATAGTGTTCAGATTAAATCACAAATTATTATAATTGAGAATAATGGTTTCCATGTCAGTTTCAGTTCAGGTCTGAATTGTTTTCATACATATTTGGAAAATGTGGGGGTACAGGGCTCATACGTCCAGCAGTGTTTTGACATTGGGGTGAAATTCATCTTATCTGTGATCCAACTTTGACTGCATTTCTGTGATAATAAAACACTTATCTATATCTGAGCACCTGTCTTATAAAAGTTTTACTGTCGAGTGCAAGTTCAGGGAATTCTGCCTGCGTTTTTCGCTCTACATGATGAAGATAGAAGTCAAACAGAGTTTTCCAGAAAAAAAAAGTGATGTTTTTAAGGGGAGTGTTCGCCAGACTGATCTCAAGGTTTTTAAGACAAGAGATGGGAATCCCTTAATAAGGAAAGGGAAAACATAAAGCTGAAAAGCCCTTCTAACAGCGTTACCACTTGTCCTCATTATTACTGAGGAGCACAGTGTACGTTACTGAGCTTATTTCCAGGGGCAGCAAAGCTTTCAGGCATGTGCAGGGCAAGCAGTGAGACTTTGACAGTGTAGTTAGGAGGTGTTGATGAAAGAGGAGAGGCTAGGAGCCCCCTGCCTCTCAAATTAGCCCCGCAGCCCTCCGACCTGTCACATGGAGGCTTAAGTCTTCACATATTCTGTTGCACCGTTCCACCGATGTGCATGTATGGTACTTTGCATGCTTACAGTGTGCCTTCGTGTGTGGCGTGCCGTGCATGCAAAGCACATGTGTTGGGTTATGAACACACACACGCACATACTGAGATGTTTTTTCCTCCATCACGTTGATCAAAGGTTGTATTAGAACAGAGGACTGAGCTGTTGCTCATCACAAATTTTTACTGGGACCTCCCAAAGTTTGAAAAATGCTCTCCAGCCTCTTAGGTGATCTCTCTCTGACTGATTGTTTAAATAGAAACATATTCCCGTCATTTCTTTATGGTGTCACAAGGAATTAAAGATGGAACTCCCACTGTTTTGCTCATCAAATAATAAGGTTATTTGGTTCGTCTCTCTGTCTCTGATTACAGTGCTCGCCGTGCGTTACCACAGAGCGCCAGACAGACGGTCTGCACTCATGAAAGAGAGAACTCTCTGCTCTTCTCACCTTCTCTTATCTCTCTGGATGCGCATTGCTCAGACTGAAACTCCCTTTGCAGAGTCAGCTGTTGTGTGTGTTTGTTTAGTAAGGTGGAGGGACATCCATAACCATAAAGCTATCCCCAGCAGACAACTTTTAATCACCCCTTTTTTCTCCTCGTCTTGTCCTCTCCCACATTCTCAGACTTTTTCTTTCAGAGAAGGTGAAGCATCCAAAATCTGTGCACATACACTTAACTTCACAGTGAATTGCAGAGCCCGAATTGCTTCCCTTCAGAGCTACTTTACTACAAACAGAGGGCTACGGGATACACAATCTTGGGATCTTCTCATGCCCCCTCTAGGCCTGGCTTGCCCTTACATTTTCTCCAGCTCTTCCAGCTGTGTACACATTGGGAATTGTGCTAAATTGAGAAAGAAAACATGCTTGGATTATTTCTCTTACCTGAGAGAAATTGAGCCCATTGAGCGGGTGGCACTGCTCCTCGACCCGCTCCACTGCCCCCGTTGTCTTTCCCATTCTCTCAGCTTCTTGAGCCAAGAACAGGTCCAGCACCGGCGTCCCCCTGGATCGGACGTCCCACTCCGTCAGCGAGTTGACCATCAGCATCACCCATACAGGCCGCTTCCTCTCCCAGTTTCCCGCAATGGCGTTGAACAGGTAGTCAGCATACAGCCCGCGGCCTCGCTGGTCGGCGGTCATCCAGTAAGGCATCATGTGCTTCACGTAGTCCAGGTGGCGTTTTAGGCGGCGGTACAGGTCCCGAGGTAGCAGCATCTGGAGGTTCTCCCCGTGGGGGAGCAGCTGACAGCTTGTCAGCTTGGAGATGGTCAGCGGATCGGTCAGGTCTAATTCAAAGAAAACATTGGGGCTATTGTGGAAAGCCTGCTTGGAGCTGTTTGGGATGAAGTCCCACACTCGTGTGTAGGGAACATGGATGGTACCAAATAAGTAGGAAGGTGGATGAGGAGGTGCACGCTTCACTCTCCACAGGAAGGAGTTCATGTCGCTTTCCTGTGGAAGAGTCAGAGGCAGGGGAAGAGGAAAGAAAATAAAAGATGAAGGTCAAGACTTTGGAGTCTAAAAGGAAACAGAAATACCACAGCCATCACGTTGGAACAATTCAACTTGCCTTAAAACTAATACTGACATATTTTTCCTCGATTGTGGTTTATTGGCTCGTAGGCTCGGGTCAATAAGTTAAAGATTGAAATACCATTTTGAGATGACGGCAACTCTGGGCCGTGCTGTGAGGGGCTTGCTGCTGTGGTGCAGGCAGGGAGTTTATAGAGGGGCCTTCTGGGCTGTAAACAGACCCCTGTGTATTGTTGAGGTACATTCCTCAGTTGCCAAACCCTCTATCGGCCTGGGAAGCGCTCTGAAGGCTGCGGTGCAAATATACTGCACTGGAGCTCATAAAAACCAAATGCTGAAAGAAACCTGCTCTCTATTCTGACCCGCTGTGACACTTTTGTTGTGATTTTTTTTCTTTTTTTTTTTTTTTTGTCTTACTCCAGGCCCGGAGATGCCGTGCTGACAGCTTGAAGTACGACACTATTTTTGTCTTCTGCGGTTAAAGGAAGTGTTTGTCTGTGGTGGTTATCTTTACACAAAACAATGTCACAATGGAAATGAAATAATCACAGCCACTTTAAATGGAAATATGGCACTATTGCAGTTAAAATATGGTTCTCGTTAGGTGTGCTGAAAATGTGTTGTGCATGACTTTCGTGTTGGCATTATTCAAATATATATAAAAGAAAGATTGACTTTTTATAAACAATATCCAACTCCTGGCTTCTGAGACACGGTGTAATCAGGCATTTGAGGGATGAAGCCCATTACTGTAAAATAAAGTTATTCTTAGAAAATATTTACTTCTAAAATTTAATCAAGATTTCCTTCAGCTGAGTTCCAATTATATTGCACTTTGCCAACGCTTTTTCAGAGACCTGCCAAAGTCTTCTTGCGGGATGTTCTGTTATCATCATAATTAACTGCAGAGGAACATACAGCGAATTCTGGCACAATCTCCCCTTTAGACAAAATAAATCAAAAGTGCTAGATTTCATTTCTGAGGGTCGTTCAGCTCCTCAGATGCACAGGAAAAAAGTTTAAACTGTTCCTAAGTTTCTAATTTAATTTCACATTGGCCGAGCCCAGGGCCTGCAGGAGTGCATATATATATAATTTCATGTTTTGCTATGGTCAACTTGCTGTGGCTTGGGGGAGTGGAAAGTGTGCCTGTCTGCGTCCTGAGTCTGGAGCTGAAAGCTGCGTGGTCTTTTCTGGAGAGCCCCGGCTCGTTTTTATGGGGAAAAACGCTCTTAACAGAAAACAGAGACCGCTGAACTGACGCGTTACAAATCACATGAAGCGGAGGAGCACGGAGATCTGTGTGATCTCTGACAACAGATCCGTTATCCTCAGGACTCAGCGCACTAATGAAACATCAGCCTGTGATCTCTGAACGCCTCTAAATGACCGCATCAGGAACGTCTTCTTACAGCACAGGTCGTGTTTTAGATTTATTTTTTGCAGATATGAAGTTTGCATCCATGACTTTGATCATCAGCTTTTTCTCTCCATCAGTGCGCTCACAGTGGGAGGCAGACGGCACACACACACCGGCCGCTCCGCTCGCATCCAAAATTTGACGAGATATGCCCGATAAGTGTAACTTTTAATGGGCCTAGCGCTGAAAATGAAACGCGATCGCTTCTGAAAGGTCAGAAACTTTTTCCAAATGAAGTCAAGTCACCCGTGGGTGTTCCCCCACTTGCGTTTGTCACATAAACAGCACATGAAGTTGGCGAGCGGTGAAGATTTCTTTTGGCAAACGTTCATGGAAGCTGCACATTTTCTCAGGAAGCTCTGAAACGGGCTTTAAATCCCTGTCCTCACTACCAATACAGAGGTTTCACTATTATTGTTATCATTTTTGCTATTGTTGTTTTTGTTTTATAATAATTATAATCATCATTATTATATATAATCATTATTATTATTATAAGCCGTAATTAAGCTTTACTTCATTAATTAGTGGCTTTTATCACCCTTTCATTCGCTGCACTTCAGTTTCTTACAATAAAAAGCATTCAGTAATTAAAAGTTCTTAACCTTTGACCTTTTAATAATCACATTTTAGTCTACGTAATGCATGTAATAATAAATTGATATTATGATTCAAAAAATTAAGAACTACTGTAAGTTTAAATGCTTTGATTATCATTATTATGACCCAAAGCAGAAGTCTCAAATGTGGAGTAAAAATTACGAAAACTTTGACACCAAGTGCCTCTGTCCTGTCTCAGAGAGGTAAAACTGCTTCGCGGGTTCTTATAGTATTAAATGGGCTCAAATATGCTTACACACTCCATATCACGTAGGATCATGTCTTTGGTTTGATTTAAAAAAAAAAAGTCCCTAACGCGACTCACCGACTTGGGCGCGTCGCACTGCCTGGGTCGGTCCGGTCTGTGTGCGCCCCAGGGTGCCGCAGCGTGCACTAGGGCGCTCAGCAGCACCCATCTGAGTCCCGGCGGGCAGATCATCGTGGTAAGGTGTGTGGACACTTGTGACAGTCAGCTCAGCTCCCAGGACACGTTTTTATTACCGCTGTCCTTTACGCTTTCTTCTGAGTGCCCCACTTTTCTCCGTGTCCAGTGAAGTTTACACACACACACACACACACACACAAAAAAAAAAAAAAAAAAAAAGGAAATGTTACCGGTGGCCTCTGGGCTCACATGGGTCGCTCTGCTGGGGAACCATTCCGGACTGACTGCCGGACTCTCAGACGGTTCCTGTCTTCCTGAAACTCGAAGCTGCAGCTCCAAACCTCTTTGGAGAGTTTTTCTGCGGCGCGCTCCGAAACTTTGGAGCGTCTTGACTGGGAAAGAGGGAGGTGGGACGATTTGAGTGCCCGCCACCCCCTCACCACTATAACCCACCTTCTTCACCACCCAAAAACGCTGAACGCACGCATTCAACACGCACGCACACGCACACTCCTGTTTCTTTTCCGGCGGTGGGAGCGCAGGTCTGGGCAGGGATGCCGCTTTTTTCGGGAGTAAAGTCTTACAAAACTGAACCAAAAAGAGCGATTGCTCTCAGACTGATCTGATAACGTCCTTCTGTGTGAGTTTGGACTTTTCCTCATTCCACATGCTCGCTCTTTATCCTAAATTAACGGTATGGGGCCAACATTATAGGCTATGCCTCATGCTGAATGCCTGACTTTTTTTTACTAATTAAAAGAAAACTGCAGTTCCTTGACACTAGTTGAAATTTATCATGATTTATTTTTTATTTTATTATTTTATGACCTCTGGCAGCCTGAAGGTGTCAAAATCAAAAGCAAAACTCTTAACTCAATAAGACTTGAGTCTGTGAGTCTCCTGAGCAGTTAGTTCGTTTAAAATTCATTCCTGTGCCATGATGTGTGTGTGTGTTCTAGTTTCTGCCACTGATAATGCATGTGGCACACACACTGTTGGCAGGCCAGACTTTTGTTGTGTGTGGATTTCAGCAGTCCTTCAAAAGATGTATATGAACAATTTTTCAAATGTTGTCATGTGGCTCCTCTTGCAGGGATTGCATTTATCTCTGTCCTTCTCTGTTTAACAATCCCGCTGTAGCCCCTAATGCATGAATGTTACATGAATGTTGGGGGGTCCGCACATGATTAATGTTCATAAATAAACAAGGTGCAGTAAAGACAACTGTGAGAAATATTTTATTTATTCAGTCTTCTGAACATGGAGCAGGCAAATCGGATGTAAATGCTCATGATGAGAGAAAGTGGCCCCTCTCCGAGCAGGCCGGGACGTCAGTTCTCCACCACACTCAGCTATGACCTCAGTTATTGTCCAAGTGGCAGACAGTGTGACAGAGTCAAGTAGTGGGAAATTTATCATGGAGACCCCTCAAACAAGTGGCACCGGGCCCCTCCCTGCAGGCCAGAGGCAGACAGACTTTGGACAAGCAACTCTTTGTCCCGGGCCATGTTCTCCCCTCCTCTCCACTCCTCTTCTCACCACTCTGTGCTCACTTCTGTGACCGGGCGGCTCTGTCAGCAGCTCACTGTCCCTGTGCGCTCATTGTGTTTTCCATTCAGATCAGGCAGATTGGGCGTTTGTGCCGAGTGTCTTTGATCAGCTTGTGTTTTTAACATAGTTTCACCTTGTAAAACTCTGACACCTCTGCCCTTTTGCCCTCGTCTCTCACTGCTCAACCGACAGATTTGATCATCTGAAAATCTGAGTCGATATTTCTTTGTTTTATACACTCGCCCAGTGTTCTATTTGAATGCAGTCTTAGATGCTCTTGGATTCACAAAGGCAGCGTATAAAAGAATAACAAAATAAAGCCATGTTGATGTAATCTAATCTTTTTATCCTTGCTGCTCTGTTTCTCCCCTTTGTGACTCTTGCTCTGAGACAGGTGTGGGATTTCAGTTAGCAGTTTCATCTGCTCTAATATGGCCACCTGTGGACTCAGGTACCAGCCCTAACCACACCTTTTGCAGAATGCTTCCCTTTGAAGGAGCTTTCCACATTCTTGGCCGGTAAGAAGCAGGCTTATGAGCGGCTGGCTGCAGGAGATTCCTGGATGGGAGCCAGTGCTTACTGCATAGTGCACGTATAGACTTTAAAGTTAATGTTCTGTTCGGAGACCACAGAAACACTCACTTACAAAATGCACATCTGGGAAGGCATTAGAGAGAGAGGAGAACCGTAGAGAGGATGTAGGGTGAGAGAAGGTATTTTTGAAATATTAAAGTCTTGCCTTGCCAGTATTGATGCTATTCAACGCTTTCACTGACTTTACATACTTTGGGTCCATTATACACAGTATGTGCCCCATATGGACGGACAGAAGAAAAGAAGGGAGGGAGGGAGGTATGGAAAGAAAGAGTGAGGAGACCTTGTTAATGTTTGTAGCCCCTGCAGCTCTATAAGGATCCTGTGTCTACATGTCCTTGTGGCTTAACAGCTGCTTGTCTGTCTGATGTTGTGCAGAAATCCGGCCGCAAAACTTCACGAATAACTCCCTCCCTGCACATCAGCATCATAACTCCTGAATCAGTAGGTAATAGAGCTAATGCTTCTATTATGAGTAGAACTGCTACTACACTGCATGTAGTAACAGTCTTGATACGGTGACTGAGCAATTAGTGTAAAGGGAAGTGGTTACTGGGGCTGGAAATATAATATGTTCATTTGTTTATTATGTACACAGGGACCCCTAGTGGTGTGAAGAAGAACTGAGATCATTTCACAGAGTGGACAAAGATAAGAAGGGCCAGGGGAGATAGTTTACTTGAGGGCAGGAAGATAATGCTTCAAAGAAAATGTGAGTTTGATGGATATGAAGGGGTGGCGTGTAGCTCCAGGCTGCCATATTTCACAGACTGACCGTGAAGGCCACACGGAATACTCTCCTTCTCCTCCTCTGGCTGTCTCTATGTCTCTGTCTGTCTGTTGTCTCTCCTCTCAGTTGGACAACACACACACACACTCCCTCCACTATCTCCACTCGTCTCTTGTGCAGGCTCCAATATCCTCCGTCCCACTTTGAAGATATCAAGGAATAATATTGACAGAGTCTCTGCTGAAATGTTATTGTGGTTTCCCTTCCCGGATGTCCTGGGAAAGAAGCACGTAAGAGAAAAGTATGGGAGAATAATGGGAAAAGCTGGAATATGTCAAAGAATGCCAGAAGGGGGGGGGGGCAAAACGAATCTGGTAAAACAACTCATGTTAGACAGCTAGAAGTGAGACTGAGCATTTCTGCTTTCAGCGTCTTTGAGGAACCTCCACACATTGATTCAGATGGTGTTTACTGGCAACAAGAAGTCAAAATTAAATTTTCTTTGCTGCAGTCTCTGCAGTGACATCCCACTCTGGCATGTCAATACATGTAGTGGATCTCTATCTGTCTATCTTCGTTGTCCAGAATGAGCTAAAGCGAGCTAAAGATGAGCGGAAGCGATCACGTGACAGAATCAGGGTTGTTTTTCTTGAAGTGGTGTCTGATATTAAGTTGTTTTTTTCTTTTTTTCTTGGGCGAAGGGGGGAGAGGGGGTGCAGGACCACAGCAATGGAGGCTGAGTAATCATATTTCCACCGTTGGTCATCTGGACGCTATACGACTGGTGGAGTTTCCCCATTGGCTGTTGCGCTTTTGCAAACAGTCCCTATTAGATGGACATTTTCAGTGTGCAGTGTAGCAACACATTTGTTGCTACGCTGGTTTCCCAGCTGCTTGAGAAACACAAACACAGACACGGTATGCACATAATCCAATTCTGCAGTATTTCTGAATATAAAATGTAAAGATATAGAGACAAATTAAAGGAACAGTTAACTATTTTGTGTAGCACGCTTCGTGTTGATGTTTTTGTTGACACTTTCTGTCTTGTCAGTCACAAATATGGAGTCTCCGTGGGCTTTGTCAAAATGGTTCCTTTCCTGAGATTTTAGTCAAACAACAGCTTTGATAATAATGTTTATTTTAGTTCTTTTAGCTCAGGTACACACATTCATACGGATCCTCTTGCCATATCTTTTATTTGTTTTCTAGGGCCTATAATGTTCAGACATCAAAGGACTGCCTGTCAAAGTCATCCCATGATGCCCTGCGCTCTCTCCTACTGATCACTGGTGTTACGAGTAATTCTATTATCCAAATTGGGAATCCCCCTGCTATCTTCCCTCTCATTCTGCCCCATTTACCCCTGAGAGCCAAGGCAGGAGGGCTGGATGAGTGAAAAAGCCCCTCCTGCTGTTAAGCTGAGCTACGTTTTGGCTATTTGAATGGTGGAAGAATAAGAAATGGAAGAATAATGATGCCTCCCCTCCTTGTCATTTTAACAGCCACAGCGGCGCTGCAGCAATCTGAGCACTGAATAATAGATGTATTCTTTTCATAACATTATGGAAATACACCAGATACATATATCTAGACAATCTTAGTCTGTATCATACTGTTGATGTTCATTGTCAATATCCTGTTTGTGGTTTATCCAGGCAGTAGTTCAACAGAGACTGACAGTGCCGAATAAGGTCTCTTTGGCCGACCAGGCAACACAAAATAAACAGCATGTGTTATGATACCATTAAGTCAAAGCCTCTGTTCTGCACTGGTGTTCAGGAGCCACGCACGAATTGCAGCCTTGAGAATCAGATGAGCTCTTCTTTAAGTCGGCAAAAATCAGGATTTGGACTTGACCTTCTTTTGAAGGCGGTCATCTGCTCTAATGAGGTTCTTTGAAGATTATCTTACTGTACCAGGGGCTTTTATGCCACATGTATAGTAAATTCATAGCATTAAAGCTTGCCATGGTTAAAAAAGAAGAAGAAAAAGAAATCATGTTTAAAGATCAACAGAGATGGAGAAGTGTTGCTGTAACCACTGTCTGGCCACATTGTTTTCTTACACGATTCTCTTCCTTGCTTCTAAGTTTGTAGGACTGACCAACAAAAGCAAAGCTCGGGTCGGAGTCAGTGCAGCCTTTGTTGGCTCGGACATGGATAGATCAGTTTGGTGTATGTGTAGCACATTTTGTCTGTCTGCGGTGGTATTGTAACTCAGCTGCCTTGGACTATATTTGGATGTAACTTTGTTTTAAGAAGCAGGTTTGATCACCAGCTTGAGCTTTGCTTACCCACATCTGTGAAGCCAGGTGTCCAAAATACCACAGATTGCGAACTTGTGTTTTACAGCACAAAATGGCCGCTGTCTCCAGATCCTAATCAGAGAGACATGTGGCTTGGACATGTGCTTGGGTGTATAAAAACCCTTAGAATGCCTGACCCGTTGATTAGCCTCCTTTGGGTCACAGTGGATTCTACCCCAGTAGTTGAAACTCACAAAAGTAGGAAGAGGAGGCCAAACATCTTGACTCAGCTGCCCTGTCAAAGAGAACCATATGATACCTTAACAGATAAAAGCTCTTCAATCTCTGAGTTTAATCAAACTGGACTTGAGCAGTGAGGTCAGAACCAGTATAAAGCCTTGGGAGGAGGGGAATAATGCGAAGGCCTTGGTTTTTCCCCCCACTACATATGTAATGTTGTTTTGGTAACACAATATGACATTCCATGCTTCCTCTCCATCATCTGCTCTCTTCTGAGTCTTTGTGTCTTTTTCATCCACATCTCCTTTGGTTTTCAGCTCTGTTTATTTTCGAGATCAGTGTGCGGTTCTCTAACACTTGGCTAGTCTGCTCCCACAAACCCAAAGACTCAGGTTCATGTGTCAGTGTGGATATATATTCATCTAAACATGGGATGTGCAGAGAGGTGGGGGGAGTTGGTGAGCATGGCGAAGAGGGAAATTAAAGGGAGCAGAAAAGGAAAAGGTGGTGATGGAAAGCGCTCGACACGAAGAGACACAGGAATGTCAGAGAGGGAAATGATCAGGTCTGATTGATGACTCTGACATGATTTATTGCTTTAAAGGGCATTTCTCAAGTGCCTGCAATTAATGGTTTGTAGGCAGAGGGTAGAGGAGGAGGACGTAGAGGCTCTCCACATTCTTCTCCATAATAATAACCTGACGGGTGCGTCTTATACACGTAGACACACACACACACACACACACACAGCTCTCTGGGCATTGTTCCTACAGCTACTCTTCGCTTACACATTGAGCTGTTCTCATGGTTGACAGGGAGCAGAGGAACTGTCAACAGACCCCAAGCCTGTCAAGAAGCATGCCGGGCTACCACACTACACTGCTACATGCACGCATGCACACACACACACACAAACACAAACACACTCACATAAACACATGCAGTTGAGACATGTCAAACAGCATGGTTTGGATAATAAAATACACACAAGCCTACATGCATGTAGGTCAAGAGACACACATTAAACTGTGAGGCTTATATGACTAACCTGACTGTAAAAATCATGAACACATACACACATATACAACTACACACAAAGAGCCGAAACACATTCAACAGGGTGACCTCTGTGACTGAACACACAAACACACACACACACAGACAAATACACAAACAGACGTCCAGTAAAGGTCTGAGAAGTCATCTTCGGCTTCTTCAGCTGATCCCGAACATGTGTCAAGGTTTATACTGTAATCTACAGTAAAAGACTGAGAAAAGAAAATACACACACGTTGCCACTCCTTTCATTTCTACATTTATTTATGCTCTTGACTGGGGTGGTGTTTGGGTTGCCACAAGACATGTGTGTGTCACTATCTACCCCCCACCAGCCCCGCCCCGGTAGTGACTGCTTCAGCGAATCCGTTATGGTTAGACTTAGTCTTGGATTGGTTCTTGCATAATTAGCCAAGGGAGTGAAGATTGCCACAGTGAAAATGTGTTTTGTTTTAGCATACCAGGCAGAGAGTACAGCTCAGTTCCTTGTGGTTTGAGTGCAACCCATCAATAACATCACGATGACAGCCTCCAGTCTCCACCTGGCCTCATACAAGATGAATTACAGCCTGAATCTGACTGAGCCCTGATGCTCAGGTCTTGGTTGAGGTTAAACTGGAAGGCTTAATGCCTCACCAGGGACAGCAAAAATACGGGGAGGGGGGGAGCAATGCAGATGAATATACTAAAACTGTATAAGTAGTCACGTAGTGTAACCTGCAAGCATGCGTTCTTATTATTTACATATAAGTGGCTGAATGTTAATGTTGGAGTTTAGAACAGCCAAATTGGATACGATTCAGTGATCGAGTTACAGAAGCTACATTTTTTCATCATCAACTCTAATAGAGTAAAATATCAAACTTGTAAAAGTGGAGTAGGTTGCTACATTCATTCTTCCTGAAAGGAAAAAAAAAAAAATATATATATATATATATACATAGCTATGTAATTTCCTTGAGGACAATTCTACTAGAAAAAGAAATGTTTGTTAAATTTGGTATATTCAACAAGACGTAGAGACTAAAGCCATGCTAGCAGCTCTGTGAAGTGCACTAATGCATTATGGTGCTTTGAGCTAAATGCTAATATTAGAATGATAACATGACACCATGTTTCTGTGGCAGCCCAGCTTACAGCTGATGGGAAAACATGCCTGACTTTCCCAAACGCTGATGATAATCCTTCAAAAGCTGTTGCAGCCGTTCACTCAGACCAAACGTGAACTTCATGAAAAAGTAAAAACCACATGATCACCAAGGTCAGCAGGATACACTGTCTGAGAATCACTGGCTGCACAACATCTCAAAGCAGTCGTTTTGATTTTGCTAAAGTATTTTTGTCTTGATTTGGAATGATAGGACATCCAGAAATATTTTCTCCCTTAGAGAAATAAAAGAAAAAAATGCACTCATTTTTTATAGGCATGTTCAGGGAAGATCCAGGATGCAATCCTTCATTTAGTGTAAAAGGCTCCAGTCAACTAATGTGACTGATAATGTAGTTTCCACATTTACTGACTGTCCTAGACAAGTTTTTGACTCCAAACAAAAATATGTTTTTTTTTTTCAGAGCCATCTAATGTAAAAAATAATGAACACAGTCATGCAGAATATTAAAGCTTTTTCTCACAGCTGTTTTCCATCCTTTACCATCTGAGAAACACCAGTCACGTACTGTACAACAGAGACACTGGTCGAGTGGTGACCCCACTGCCCACTGTAGCTGAACAGCGGCCTGATGAGAGCAGCCTGGTCCGACTGCAGAGGGCTTAAGCATACATTACACTCTGGGGAGTTCGGGTCTCTGCAGCCAGCTCGGAGACAGTCGGTTGATTTATGAGCAGGAGCTGAGCCTGTTGCAGTCTACTGGGTCGAGGCACGCCACCATGATTGAAAGTCACATCTGAGCCAATGTACCGGCCACTCACTCAACACACTGCGCACGCCCAGCAATGACTGCGTTCTGTTTTGATATCGGAGGCTCTCAAATGAAGTTGACAGAGTAGCATTTACAAAGTAATTTGAGCACGCAGGATACAGAGTCTACTGTTCTTGTGAAGTTGGATTTTGTCCCTAATAAGTCTCTCTTTAAAGCCATTTATCTTTGCTCCCCTTCATCCATACAGCATCCTGCGCCTGCATTTACATGCAAGTGGGGAATTTTGCATTTGTAAATTCCATTTAAAGTTGAACGACGAAAAAAGAGCCCATGCACATCTACCGCTGCTGGAGCATTGTAGTCTGCACAAAGCTGCAAAGATTTATGTTCACACTGGAATCATGTTTGTATATAGTTTGTTGTCTGGTTTGAAATCAAGACAAACTACCACATGCAGTGCCAGTCAGGATATCAGATACCCAGATCCCACAACATGTCTCGATGCTCACCCTCATCTCCCTCATGTTGTGGAACATTGTGTTTAGATATGGACTCAGGGCACGTCATAACTGGAATCAGCCAGCAGTGTGTTATACAGCTATCGTGCTTCACACAGTGAAAATATCTCAAAAGATTCCAAATGGGGCATGGCACAATGTCAGCCGTGTGGTTTGTAAGGAGAACAGAAAGGTAACAAAAGCACGGAGATGGAAGTTTCAGCAAACCACTTATTCTGCAAGCAGCCCAATCCAAAACCAAATATTTTGCAACACCAGTGACCGAAATGCATCTCCTGTTGTTTAGTCAGTGGTTAGAAACTCAGGACAGATATTTTAATTGCAGTAAAATTACAATCTGTGATCTTAGCATTTTGTAGCAACATCGTTTTTTCAAATTTTTAGGCCTCCTCAGCTGCAACAGCCAGAACCAGCACGTATGTCTATCCAATTCTTATCTCTGTAACACCTCAAAGGAACTTCTTCAATTTAGCCACAAATGTTCATTAGGACTAGCGTAGTCATGGGTCAAAGGTCAAGGTCACTGTGGCCTCAAAATACACATTTTTTGGTATAATGTGAATCTGAATGGCATTGGGGATAAAATTGATTGATGACAGTTTAAAAAGGAATAAAAAACCCACACATTTGAAATGGTCAAAGGTCACTTTCACTGTTATGTTATAATGTGCAAAAACACTTGTGGCCATTATTCAGCGCTGTAACTCAGAAGGGGGAGATCGTGACCGTATTTCCTGCTACTTGGATGGTTGGTGGAGGCAAACAACTGCGAGGCAGTAATTCTAGTTTTCATTAAGGCAAGAATTACTAAATAATTTCCTGAATACGGACCCTGACAGAAACGACTGTTAAGTTTAGACAGGGAAAATCCACTCGGAGAAGAACACTAAAAGCCATTCACGGGGGAAAATATAATCACAATTATCAATCACTCGACAGCACAAATTATACTAATTTGACATTTGTTTTTTCCGCCTAATAAAAATGTTAGTAGTAAAATGTAAGGCATTTAAATACCTTTGAAAAACAACACACCTGCTGCTTCTATAACTATTATTGCCTGCGCTGCTATAATATTGTTTTTGTTCTCACAGATCGTTAGTTCCAACCAACTATAACCTCCCAGTTTCTGCTGCTTCTTTCTCTTACGTTTAGTGGATCGTGCAACATCTTCACTCTTGCCCCGGTCTCTCTGTTGTTACATCAGACGTTACACATAAAAAGCCTCTTGGCTGGAAAGAGTTTATCCCCTGAAATGTGTTTCTCATTTCATGCTATTATCATATCACTGTACATGTCCACATGCAACTTTTGTTTTGAAGACTGTGGATTCAGAGAATAAATGAGCCACAGAGTCAGTAATTTGAGCTCTAATCCCACCGTAAGGCCTGACGGAGACTCAACTGTTTAGTGGAAACATTTCCGAGGCCAGACATCAGTCAGAGAAGGAGAGTGAAGAGGATAGTGATAAAAATGACAGAATGATTCTGGACTTCTTGTTTGTCTTGGCTTTGTCGGTTGCCATGTGACTGCGGTGTGTGAGATACAGAGAGAAAGATAGAGAGAGATAAAGAATTACCCAAGAGAGTGAGATTCTGGTCTAAGAGGAAAATAAGATTAATTTTAAAAATGAATACATCATGGAAGGTTATGCTATGTGCTATAGTTTATCGTAAAATACAGCACAGTTCTTGGATAAAATAAAGAAGTAAAGTAAGTAAATAATAATAAAAAACTGTTCTGGATAAATAAAAATAAATGATATATTAGCAAATCAAGAGGAGGCATTCAATTTCAGTGAATTTTGTCACATTTTAAATATGCAAAGCTAAGCAAAGAAAACTTTTAATTTAACTGCATTTAGATGGAGTGCACAAAATTCTTGCCACTGGCTTTTTGCCCCACTTTTGGATTGCAATATATCCTCCGAGACAACTTTCTATGAAAGCCTTCACTTCCTTTACAGATGAATGGAAAAGGTACGACTGAGGTTGCAAGATTATAAAAAATGAAAAAGTATCCTTAATGACCAAAGTAATGCGCTGGTTTTGAGTTACTGTGCACCCAATCATTTTTATGCAAAGGAGTAACTCCAGCTCTATCATGAGATAGCTGTGGATGAGCCCGACGCTCAGACAAGGCCTTATGATTGCATGTTAATGGGCTTAGTAGGAACAGGGTGTCACTGAAAGTCCTGGGGGATTAGGGATGAGAAAAATGTCTCCTCTGATTCAAAGATTTAGAGCAAGCCACTAATGTACCCTTCAGAGAGGCAACCCTGACTTGTCTCAGTACAATTTAAATGGATGTTCTGTCAAACACACCAGAGCCTAGGTGCTGGAAAATGGACACCTGTTAATGAAATTACTATAAAAACCGAGTGGAGTTGCCAGAAAAAAATTGTGTGCTTGAGAGTGTTTTCCCATCGCTGTAAGAGTCTCTCTCGCTCTCTCTCTCTCTCTGTCTCTCTGTATATGTATGTGTGTGTGTGTGTGTGTGTGTGTGTGTGCGCGTGCGTGCGTGCGTGCGTGCGTGCGTGCGTGCATGCATGCTTCTCCACAAAGTTTGTCAGTGTTTTCCAGCAGGCCTGTTGGAGGTTTGACTAGAAGCGGGCCTTATGGTCTCCCCCTGCAGTGGCTGTGATTTATCAAGCAGCCTGCCCTGACCTGCTCCTCTCAGGGTCTCTGAGCCCTGTACTAACCTCCTGGAGTTTGTGTAAACCCAGGGGGCCATTCGGCTATCAGGCAACATAGCTGTATTGTGGTAAACCATCACACTTTAAAACAAATCTCATAATGATGCAGGCTGTGGCCACTACAGAGGCAGTGGACCTGGATTAGAGCCATATCTCCCCACTGGCCTCTGTCCTAGGCCCTGAGCCAATCTATTCAATGTCTAACCCCCAGTTCAAACTCCAGCCTTGCCACCTAAACTGAGCTAAGACATCCAAGAGTTACTCCTCTCAACTATCTACCGCACCAACAATGCGAAGCACTAACAAACATCCATTGTCTGAACAATCTCGACCTCCCCTCCAGTGTCAAATTCCCATCCACAGCCCAATTTTACCCCTTGAGAAAACTCACCCTGAACCTCAGCTTTTCAAAATCAGCATCCTGTGATCTCCACAAACTCAGACAAATCATTACAGACTTGCCTGCCATGCAAAACATGTTCGAACAATTACAAGAAGGGTTTAATTTTCTCAAAGAGCTCCATCGATTGCAACAATGGTTTTCCCGCACATATCGCAGAGCATACCATTCTGGCACAGTGTTACGTACACTCACACATGGACACAATGAAGAGGCATAATAAAACCATCTGTCTTCTTGACACTAAAGGCTAGAATACAGAAGGAACTCACCGTTTTCTAAATCTTTCTCATAATCTCAACCAGTTTGGTCTGCGCTGTTCTTAAGGTCCAGATAAACTGTAACCGTGCTCTCACCCTCTCTCCCCGTCTGTCTCCTTGTTTTTCCATGTTTGAGCACTGAGGTCCGACCGAGAGACTTGGCAAGAGGTGTGAGGGGGATGAGACAAAGACATGGAAGGGACGAACAGGAGATGAAGTGTTTTGAAGTTCAACTTCCCATAGCGTCCCCCCCCCCAGGAGCCAACTCCATTTAACCGATAAAACTGGAGACCTGAAGTTCACTTGGTTAAGGATCAGCGAGCGCACAGAGAAGGCAGTGATGCTCACACAGATGAGCTTTGTGTCCACCAAACCCAAAAAGAGCATAGTTTTCTATTTGGTGTGTGTGTCTGACCAAGAGAGAGGAAAGGAGAGTGAGGGATGTAAAAAAGTCACAGAGACCAAAATGGCATTAATACATACATGTGTGTCAATGTGTTTTGCATCTGTCTGTTTGGTTAAGTTGACCCAACTCAGAGACAACATGCATGCGTTTGAACTGATGCGTCTGTGAAGCATCAGCGTCTGTATTCACATGTTTTTTTCATGTGTGCGCATATAATTATGTAGACTAAACCCAAAACAGCACGGACATGAATAGAAAATCCCTAAGTAGTATTTACAAGTTTTGGGGGGGTTTGTGTTTGTGTGTGTGTGTGTGTGTGTGTGTGTCTGTCTGTGTAAGTGTTTTCATTTGCCCGCTGGGGTGTGAGAGAGTGTGAGATAGCAAGGAGTGCTCAGTATTTAGCCAAGGACAACAAGAAGTTCCTTTTGGACAGAGGAGCCAGTCATGAATCAGGTGTGATACCTGCATCAGCAAAATGCTAAAACAAACATACCCAAAAGTGGTTTTGTGCCCCAGCTGCACTTCTCTCTGGAAGGCAATTCTGAGGTCTTAAAGCTTTCACTTTTCCTTTGCTATTAAAAATGCATTCATTTGAACTCTCATACAGAAACACTTCTGTTTCACTCAGGTATTGCCCAGTTCTCATTTGTGGAGCACTGAAATCTTTGAGTGAACATGTTTGGCCGTTAATGACGGGCACACAAGCTCCTCCCAGTTCTAATGACTTTGGTTCTTCACACAATGTTTAAATTTTCTGCTTATTTTTGGTCTCCCTTCTGACTGCTGTTTAGCTTTATGATGAGAGGGCACGACAGTTTCTCTAAGCTTAATTAATCATTTGCCACGTATTTTATAGTCACCCTGGAGTAATTACAGCTGTTAAAAGGAGTCGTCACAATGAAATTAACACTTTATTGAAAACATTCTCAAATAATCTTCAGTCACAATGGAAATGAAGATCGCTGCTTGACAGGTGCTGTTTCACTGAAATAGTTTACATAAGTCTCCTCGTTTTCATTCTGTGTTGGAGATCTAAGTAATTACAGACAGCAATAATATTTCCCACATGGTTAAAAACAAGTACAGCAGTGTCAAAAAAAAAGCAAAGTGGCAGCAAAGAAGTGTCGTAAAAGAAAATAAAACAGAGCAAAAGTTTCATTCAGTGACAACATGAGATTTTCTGAAACTGTGTCGCACCCGTTAAATTTGACACAAACTGTGGCTGGTTTCTGTGACTAAGTAATTATTACTGTTCGATTGATCAAACTGTGAAAATGATGGCTACATGTCAGCTCGTCACATTTTATAGCAATGTAGATGTCATTTTTGTTTTATTTCGAAAACTCTATTCATTTCAGAGTAATGTGTCCACATTTACTTTCTATTGCAAACAGATGCGGCGAGCTGTTAAGTTCATTAGTGTATACAGTACATGGAAAGGCTTGGTAATGACGTTACAGTAATGTGATCCACCCTCGTTTTATTGTACCTACCAGAGCTGGGACTTCACATTGTCAGGGCTGATTTGCAACTGGGGTTTTCTCCAGCTGGAAACGTCAACGCATGTGTTTCTGCATGTAAACAAATGTACTGATTAAGGAGTTGGGCTGTGCATGAGACGGGCTGATATGAGATGCTGGGTTTACGGTGTAGGGCAGGGCCAGCCAGGTGTAACCCCCCCCTGTGGGGAGGTGTTGTTTTGGACAGACCCCGCCGTCCAAATCCGGGTAGCCTAAATGACCTGGCAGTTTTACAAGAGAGGACAAAAGTGTTGGGTTTCAGTGTCACACAGGGGTAACTATTGCAACTACCCCTGCCCTCCTCACCCTGCCTCCCTCAGCACCCTACCCTAAGTCTTAATATACCCCCACTCCCTTCCCCTCCCTCGTTGAACTGTAGCTGCCATCTCATGGCCCAGTGCGCTCCCAGACTGTTCGTACTCTGTTTCACTGCTGTAAATGTCACCTGAGTTACACTCTCTCTGCTCTCCACAGATGGCCCTTTATTTGCCACCCTTTTAAAAAGACCCCCACTCACATTTCATGTTTTCTCATTTCTACTACGTGCCAGAGAACCCTTTTTCCTCCTCGTTCACTCAGCCGTACGATAACGCTCGTATTTTTTTTCTGTGAATGCCAGAATGTCTTTCCATGCATCATAATTTTGCTTTCTATGTTTCTGTGCAGGAGTTAGCTCCGGTGTCGTCTTTATTCCGGCACACACACCGGACAGCTAAGGGGAGTCCATCTGAGGTTTTTCACAAATCTAAATTTAAGTTAACCGCCAGTTTATGGCTCTTTGACTCATTGTAGGAAAGACAATATTAAACAAGTATTCCCACTCATGAGACAATTTTGGCAGCCAGGTCTGCTCTTAATAACATGCAGTTGTGACAGTGAATGGTGCAGAAAGAAAAATATGAACACTAGAATGAATATACGAGTCCTCAAGCCACGTGATGATGTGGAATTTTACAGCTGTGTAATTTGCCAAAGTGCCGTATCAGATCCAAGTCTGTGTTGTTCTGTGAATGGTTCATGCTGGAAAGTTCACATCCTCCTGTATCTCTTTACACAAAATGCAAATCTCTCACGCCTGTTTAAACATATCTAACGTTTAACACAACAGTGTGTCTTTGAGTTCAGTGGGATTTTGGGCACAAGGCCCTCAGATCATTAAACACTTATGATTTTGGCTCCTGACTGAACGCAATACATTCACACTTGTTCCATGATGCAAGGTCCATACACTGAGGAGGCCGTGAAAGACCTGGCCTGACAGTGATGACAGCGTGATTAATGGCCACCTCCGTTCTCACCCACACACTGACTTCACACAGCAAGTCTAAGTGGTTTGAAGAAAAGCCGAGGAAAGCTGCCAGCAGGGCCAACAAAAGGTAGCCAGTGTTCAAGTGATGATAAGATACAGTTTGATAACATA
The DNA here is from genome assembly GCA_034769265.1 of Remorina albescens. NCBI lineage: Eukaryota > Metazoa > Chordata > Actinopteri > Carangiformes > Echeneidae > Remorina > Remorina albescens. The sequence goes on along the minus strand of CM068489.1, from coordinate 21,213,104 downwards.
CAAGCACAAAAGTGTGAAGAAGACTGAACTTAGTATCCTACAAAAGTGAAAATGGAGAAAATTTAGTCAGGGTTTGGTGACTTTTTTGCTATTTCAGTGTTTATTTCTGTGATGTTAAAGAAGCTTTTTGGGGTGTTTTATTATGGTAATGAAGCCAAAAGTATTATTAACAGTTGTTCACTCTCTAATCTTGTGATGAGCTTCAGTCATTGTTGAATTTATGATAGAAGATGTCATACTACAGTACATCCAAAACCCAAAACCTCCACCTCCCACTCTTTCTTCTCTCTAACTACCTTCCAGCCAAACAAGCTGACTGGCTGCAGCCGTAGCTGCAGTCTAATGTGTGCATGAACCACACCCCTGAAAGTAGAGCTCAGAGAGAGAGTGGTCAGTCAGGGCTCAAAATAAAAGCACAATATAACAGAAAATATACTCCCCCTATAAGTTTGATGAGCCCGTGTTGGAGGATGAGGTTAAATAGTGCAGCCCAGTCCTAAGTGAGTAACTGTGGAATGTGCTTCAAAAACTGAACAGATACAACATTGACATATCAAAAATAATATGAACTGAGGACCATTTATTCATGATATAACCGTCTTATTGTGTCTAAACGAAATGGTGAGCCCTCCAGATGAAACTACAGTTACATGCTGTCTATGTCTATGGAATCCCAACAAATATATTTAGAAATTTCTATTTACTTTATTACACTCCTTTATATTTATTTTACTGCAGATGCCATATTTTCATACATGCCTCTGCTAAACTGGAGAAAATTATGATTTGTATTAATGTAAAAACTTTTTTATCATATGATTGTGTCAGACATGTAAAGTATCACCAAAGATGGTTTTTCTCTAAAACATTAAAGCACTTTAAACCACCTCATTATCTCCATTAATCTTCCACAGGCTGCTATAAAGGAGCCTGTGTGGAGAATCCAGAGGCTGTCTGGATCCAGTGCACACACGAGGCCAAATGGTCAGTCAAAGTAATACGAGAATCGAGCGTGCTGATGCCATGCCAGTCCAGCTCCAGGCCAATACAAGCTATCAGCCTAAATAGACAAGCCCCTTGACAAACTGCTCCCGACTGCCAGAGCTTCTGCACTCAGCCAAGTCTGACAGAAAACTGAGGGGAGCTTAATGGAAACCGCGGATTAAACCTGCACCTCTGTGTTTTTCTTTCTTCGTTTATCCATTTTACGTGATCATGATGTATGAAATCCCGTAAAATTTAAACCAAGTGTCAGCTATACACTTTTTAGACCGTTCCAAAGTTCACATAGGTAAAATTCTTCTTAATATTATCATAATGGGAAATAAGTATTTTCAATGTGTTCTGCAAGCATGCCATTAATTATGTTATAACGGTAGAATTTTCCTTTGATATTTTTTATATATATATTATGAAGTAACATCACCTACCTTATTCTGCTCTATGAATCATATAATTCATCATATTAGAATCCAGTAGAGAAGCATTGGGGCCTTTTATCTGTGGCCAAACATATCAGCCTTTAAAATGTTATGTATAATCTATTTGATTTCATTAGTGCTCTCTTCCAATTCTTAATGTGTAATTTATTGTATTCGATACTTAATTTTAGCCTGACTGGCAGCATGGTGGCGTAGTGGTTAGTGCTGCTGCCCCACAACAAGAAGGTTGTGGGTTCGGTTCCTGGCCTGGGGCCTTTCTGTGCAGAGTTTGCATGTTCTCCCTGTGCCTGTGTGGATTTCCTCCAGGTACTCTGGTTTCCTCCCACTGGCCAAAGACATCATGTTTGGGTTAATTGGTGACTCTAAGTTGTCCGTAGGTCTGAGTGTGAGTTGTTGGTCTCTGTCTGGCCCTGTGATGGACTGGTGACCTGTCCAGGGTGACCCCGCCCTCGCCCAGTGTGAGCTGGGATTGGCTTCAGTGCGACCCGGAAACGATGAAGCGGTAGAAGATGAATGATATTTGTGTTAAACTGTGCCATAACAAACCTATGAATTTTTGAGTTACAGCAAAAATGTATTTTAAGATGCCACTCTTACGTTGACTCTCTAATTATGAAGCAAACATTTGGGCCAAATCTTTTTATTCCAGCTGACCATGAAGTACTGAAAAAGTGAAAAGGTTTATTGTGCCTCCATACAAAAGCAAATGTTATTTAATACTGTGATGTAAGTAAGAATAGTTGCTCATTTTAATGTAACATTCATATCATGAGTAAATTCAAACCTTGGCAGCGAAGCAGCATTTGACTCTTTTACTTTGCATTACTTCTTATGTTATGTCCTGTACGTCTCACTCAAAGAGTTTATTGAAGCAAGTCAAGCAGTACGGCTTCCCTTTCTGTTCCTTGAAGATGCCTTGGCTGAGCTGCCGCAGACAGAAGGCACAGACAAAGTGCTCTGGGTGAAACCTGCGATCTAGAGCGGAGATGCAGCGGCCTGTGATGGGCTCACCACAGCTGCCGCACAGAGTGCCCTGTCGGGAGTGAAAGTGCAGCGAGCAGAGGGGTCGACCGTCCAACTCCATGAAGCAGCCATCAGTGAAGGGCTTCAGACAGTCCTGGATATCAGGAGTGATGTGGGAAAGGGGGGGGTAAAGAGAGGCAGAAAAACAATTAGTGACAGTAAAAGAAGGAGGGTCATTTGGATATTTATATTTTATTTTAAAAGACCAATGATTACTCATGACGGACACTAAAAGCTGACAAAGCCATCAGTGTTTCCAGACCGCTGAATTTGTCGATTTTTCTGGGAATTTAGCTGATTTAACTCTTTTTATATTCTTTAATATCGTTTTGATTTGATTTGACTGACTTCAGACTCTTGGCTTTGTGAAGTCACTGTAATAGTAGTTGAGCATTTTTCAAAGCATACCTTGGTTTTACTACTGCATAAAAATTTTACTTTTTGGAGAAGTAATCATTGAACACATGTTACAGCGAATGTATCTATAACCCTGAGGTATGCTTTACAAAAGTCAGCTGCAATTTGAAGTATAGCTACACATTCCTACAGCAATGCTGCAAAATGACATGACATGGACCTTTATGATCTAACTAAAGGAAAACTACAAGAATATCAAAGCTCTTCTAGAAGTGGTTGATATAAACCAGTACAGACATTTTGACTTGTTGTAGTAGCAAAAACACAGAAGTTAGTCTTAAAGATAGTGTCAAAGTTAGTGACGGCTTGGTGCCATTCATGGGTGCCAAAAAGCCATGACAGTGAGCCAGCATGTGAACAGCATGGACTTGGAGCACCGGAGTGGAATAATCAATCAATTACATCAGTGGGTTCAACAAATCAAAATGTCGCCTGTGAGGATTAAGATTTTCTGTGACGACTGTTTCTTAAAACTTAACAAAACAAAGGCTTCCAACAACTTTAACAAACTGTGATGAATCAACATAGTTTAGAGTCAAGTGGTTTTCTAAAAATCATCAGTTGACGTATGATGAGAATACCATTTCAGACAGCAACAACTTGGCTTCTAGAGGAATCTCAGCTCATTTGGAGTATGTAGGAAGGTATTGAGTCATACTGGTTATACTGGTTTGATCACGTTGTACCATTTCATGGTATGGAAATATTTGTACTGTTGACCAAACTGCAGCACAGCTCAGTGAGTGGCAGAAAAGGCCAAAAGTGCAAAATTATATGAACTGCCTCATTGATTTTGAGCCGGAGGTTGATTAAAAAGGCTCGGCCACATTGGAGTGTCCACTTCATCCTGTTTGTGGAGAGTCTGACCGCCTGCCCTCTGGAGATAGATTTAGGCTGACAAGGGCCCAACAAAACTGTGACCTCACTGATAATGACAGCACACATAAAATTTACCGTTTAACCGTTTAGGTTTTGTGCTAATTGTGAGAAATAATTGAATGAAGTCATCATAATTTCACGTATTTTATATTTCATGCGATGCTCTTAGTTGTAATTTTGAGTATATTCTATGGGAGACATGCCCAGATTCATGTGCACTGTATTTTGGCATGAAATGCATGGTTGAAGTTGCTGCTTAATGTGAGAAACGCTCTACTGAGAACATGTGATGTTGAACAATGGCATAAGTAAAGCAGAGTTGCGCTGCACACTGAAACATCTTTGACCAGATGCTGCACACAAAAGTGGGTTTGAAAAGAATGTATAAGATATCCACACTGAGGACTATGGTTTCCTTGATTTATTCGCATCATTTCAACCGCATCATATTCATCTGGCATACGGTTTTCATCAGCCTTGTGGTCCAAATGTTGCAAATAAAGCAAATGTGGGGGTATCTTTCTCGTTTATTCTCAGGCTTGTGTGCAAGCCAGAGGAGTGTGTGTGGTCTGAGGGTAAGAGGCTCACTGCGCAGACGAAGCACTCTTGATGCCAGGTGCCATTGGCTGCAGTCAGGTAGTTCTCCCTCACTGACTCCCCACAGCCTGAGCACTTTGGAGCAAAGAGGTGGTAGAAGTCCTTGGAACAATATGGTTTCCCATCCTTTTCTAGGAATCCTAGGACAGTTATAAGACATGAACAAGAAATTGCAGGGGAGCATTAAATTATTGGCAAAGTTTGTTGAAATTGTGGTTTCCAGTGAAGAGAAATTAATGCACAAGCTTGTCACCTTCTTGTCCAAACAGGTCTCCACAGTGTGCGCAGAAAAAGTGCTCAGGGTGCCAGGTCTGGTCCAGGGCCGTCAGAATGTTCTGGTAAACCAGCCAGGTATAGAAACATTACATAATGCTTCTACTTACTTTGGGGATTAGCAAGGTTTTTTTTTCTCATCTCACATGTTCAGATGTCAGGAAACATAAAAAATGTAAAACATATACAGTGAATAACAGGAGAAGCTGTATCAGTTTCTGATTAATGACTTGGTCTGCAGCATAATGTAACCTCAGTCTGCAGAACCCCACTACAGTATAGTTTAGTTTTTTTTGGGGGGGTTTTTTTGTACAAATTAAGATGACGTGTGGGATATGTCTAGAAAAATTAAGTGTACACTACTGTATGTCATCATCCAATCTTCAAAGGATTACAGTGTGAATTAATGGATGTAATAGTATGACAGAACAAATTAGTACAAGAATAAAAAATACAGGAGTAGCTGAAGTTTGACAGTCTAACTCTGCACTTCTTATGCAAAATGTTTTAACACATTGTTTTAATCACATTTCTGTCTTTCTGTGGTTTTAATGGTGGTAAATGAGGCGCTCTTCTCCTACCTGCATAATGGGCCCCCTGCAATAAGCACAGCGAGGTGAAAACAGATGTTGGTAGTCTTTGTCACAGTACGGTTGTCCATCTCGCTCAAAGAAACCTCTGGAGCTCAGCTCAGTCTTACAAACCGTGCACACAAAGTGCTCAGGGTGCCACACTTCACCCAGAGCTGTGATCATCTGGAGAGCAGAGGATGAAGTAAGGGAATTAGACAAAAAGCAGCATTGTTTAAATTTTCCTAACTCGTCAGCAAAATGCCAAATTCCACCATTTAGTATAAATTCAGGTTTATAAAGCAGACATTTTTTGTCATTCAGATTTACTGTGTATTTAAACTGCACATTTATGTGATTTACTGCACCTTTCCCACAATGCATTTGTTGCAAGAAGCACAGTGGCCCTTGGCTGTGGTGCGTACACCAATCTTCTCCAAGTCAGAGCTCAGCCCTCCAAGCAGGTCGTCTATAGCATCTGCTCTCTTGCTGATAGTCAAATCCTTCGCATCTGCACCTGCTGTGTTGCTGCTCCCCTTGTTTTCCTGTTGCCCACCCCCTGTGTTCTTTTTCACAGACTGCTTTTGCTTAATTGGTGGAGGGACATTTGAAGGTACCGAATCCTGGCCAATTGCACAAATAAGAACAAATAGGTGAATGCTTAACATGCTCCTAAAATAAAATTCTACTCTATGAGGTTGGTCAATGTTGAGATTAGAACAATACTGCCCTCTCTTGTTAAACCTGATAAATTTCACTCACATTTGAAAAATCTCCAAAGTATACATTCACCAATTTACGATATTTCTATCAGCATTTCCTGTGAATTTTTCTTTTCTGTTCAAATGTTGATTCTCATCGATAAAAGACAAGTCATTTTGGGACATAAGTGGACTGACCCCTTGTCCCAGGCCCATTAGATCTTGCAAGATGGAGTCCAACTCTTTAGTGGGTGAGTCAGGCTCCACAGAAGCCGCCACTGGAGCCGGTAGATCACTAAAACCCGGAGAGTATGCATTAAAACATAACATCTAATGCTGACTGCTGTCATAATTCATATTTATCCTACATCCTTTGTGATGTTATGCAACTGAAAATTGTTTTTGAACGTAACCAATGGTTTTTACGCTTTGTAATGCTGTTATCAGTTAGAGATAGCCCTTAATCACAACCAAAAATCATTAAATAATATTTTACATCCACAAAATACTGTGCAAAACACTTCCAGGTGTTTCAGAAATGTTGCAATTTCCTTTACACTGTTAACACAACAAGGAGAATCAGGGGTCAACAGGAACTTTAAATCTGTGGTTCACCTGTAGACATTTGAGCAGGCTGAACCTTTTTCTTTTATGGAAACTCCAGCATAGCTTTCACCTGGTGCCTGTGGACAAACAAACAAGATGTACCAGAGTGTCATAGATGCGTCATTAAAGATTGACATTAGTTTCAACTACGAATCAGTAATTGTCAGGTTAGTTGCAGTGCAGTGTGAACTTTTTTGCAGTTTCGTCTTCACCTCTCCATCGGCTGTATCATTGCCCCTGTTTTCATTGACAGTCTCTGAACCTGCTGGATTCAAGGCAAGCTCCTCCAACAGCAAGTCTGTGACAGGATACAATTTAGTATATATAGTATATATTTATACATACTATAAATCCTCCAACCACACACATGAGCATAAACACATATCAATACTAATGCATACAATGCACAGTGCATTATTCACAGAACCACTAAGTCTCTCTGTTCTTTCTGGGTGCTTACTGTTAAACCAAAGCCTGTGTAGCACAATGAAGACTGGAATATATTCCTGTGAAGTGGAGAAGGCAGAGTTCACCTTCATACACAGATCAAGGTTGATATTACTTCATGCAAGTCAGCTTCCTCAGGAAGTCATGTTGCAGAAGTGAAACTTGAAATAATGTAGCAAGTGTAAACCCGGATTCAAGTCTCCTTTGCATAATAAAAACCCACAAACACCAGAAGATGTGTGAATTAGAGGTTTCTGAGCTGGTAGACTCCATTTTTGACATCAGTTTTTAATAAGAAGAGGAAAATTATTTGCATTTAGTACTATTTTAGCGCTATTGCCAATGTGATTGAACTTTTCCCAAATCTTCACATCTTAGAAAGACTTGCCCTTTCAGACTGGTCCAATTCAAATAAATTTTTTGTTTTTTTGTCAGGCACAAGTCATACGTTTACCTGAGCAAAAAAGCGCTTATCTGATTTAGTTTATTTAACCTTCAATTTGCCATGATCTTCTGAGATCAGTAGTCTTTGAAACCAAAGAGTCCAGGGTGAAATGTCGGAATAGAAGATAAATAAATTACAAAACCAAAATAAAAGATAACAGGTGTAGAAAGAAAGGATAATTAACTTGTTAAATTACTTCAGCAAGACGCAAATACTTGTTCTTCATTTCGCTTCTAGTTTCCAGGTAATCCTGGGAGTACAAGACCATCAGTATCTGCCAACTGATCCATTTGAGTATGATTTACAATGTAAAACACAGACTGACAGAAAGTTGCCTTACCGAGTTCATCCATGCTGTTTCCTGTTCTCGGCACAAAACCTCTCTTTTTCTAAGTCTTTTCAAAACCTTTCCTTTGTCTAAGTCTTTTTTTTTTTTTTTTTGCTGCTGTTGAGTTACTAACGTAACTGTTATAGATCTACTCAAAACATGTCACTTCCTCCCACAAAGGTTGATGTCTTCTATATACCAAATCAGGGATGTTGCTGTTTCCTGGTAAAGAGGAAAGGTATTTCAGCTGAAGGTTCTTTGTTTTGTGCTCAGTGTGTAAGTTTGACACCCATTTTGTGAACACTCTTTAATGAAAGTATTATAATGCACACAGTATTGAAAACATTTGCTGATGATTATTATGTTCTCTCATCTTCATCACTGCTGTTTAGAAAAAAAGAGAGACTTTATGATGATAACTGGGGGGGGGGGGGGGAGTTAACCAATCAATGTTAAACATTTTTTTGATTCATAAATGCAGATTTAAAACCTAATCACACATTAACTTTGACAGTCAACAACTAAATGATAACTTGTTTACTTATCTTTAGTGGGACATTTTGAAATTAAGTCTGTTTTTTCTGTCTATATCATACATCTACAGGTATGAGGACTTTATTTGATGATCAGCTAACCAAGACGGCCAATCATGTAAAGCCAAAAAATAAAAAAATATCCTGGACAGTTTGGACTTTGTGTGAGTTTTTGGTGTCAGGTTTTAAAACATCTTTCTGTCAAACTGGACAGTTTTTCAGTTTGTCATGTTTGTGAACACCTCAGTGTCCCTCCCTTCAGTCACCACCATTATCTGTCAGAGCAGGGGTGTTTCTAGTGTTGTATGAACCTCAAATGTAAAAAGAAGGATGACAAATTTCCAGTGCTGTGGTTTTATTATATTATAGGTTTTTATTTTATCTGTAATATTTTTCAAACCCGCAAGCTGACCAGCCTTAGCGGCTCATTTTAATAGTTTTGTGAGTGCTGCTGTCCCCCGCTCGGTGGTTCCGTCCTTTACCGGAAGGCTCCGTGTTTACAGCGCAGCTTTTGCTCCACGTTAGCATCGTTGATTTGACGGACGGCGGCTGTTTTTGTTACGTGAAAGTTTAATAACTTTTTTATATAAATCAATTCTGCAGCACTCCGCCGCTAGCATGGCTGTTTGGAGGCCGCTGGGCGACCAACGAGCATAGCAATGACCAGCGGGCTAACGTAGCACCGAGCTTAGCCGGCTAGGAAACCGACCCCGGCTGCAGCTAACTTGTCACACAGCGGCGGCACGTCCGGTCCAGCCAAACAGGTATGCACTGCCAAGACTGGCTCTTATATGTGCATGTTTAACGACTGGCAGCCGAGCACTTGCAGTCAGGCACGGTGGACTTTGTTTTACCCCCCCACTCCCCCTGGGTCTTGTTAAATTTTACCCCAGGTTCAGGGACAAGCGCAGCCATGGGTGCGGAGAGCAGCGCGGTGCGGAGCTGCACCCTGGAGGAGCCGCTCCTCACCTTGCCCTCCGGACTCACCATGTACTCGGCTGTGCTCCAGGACGGAAAACCCGCTTCCGTGTTTGTCCACAAGCGAGGAAACGAAGACAAAGTAAACAAAGCTGCCAAGGTAGATATCCTGAAGCCTCAGACTGCTCAGAGCTGCCAGTAGTAGTAGTGGATTTGTGCTTATTTACACATGTAAGTGCACAGTTTAAAACACCTCTGCAGCATTAAAGCTATTTTTTTTTATTTTCAAAAAGGAGCATCATCACATAACTGCAAACGAAAAAGTTTAAAAAGTTTAACTTCCTTATGTAAATGCACACCTGTGCGTAACAACGACCTGATGCTCTCCATTAACATCAGTCTGTGTTGGTTCTGGCACTGAAGCCACATAATCAGTTCTTACTCATCGTCCCCCATCAGCTGCTTGACATTCACCTTTATTTATAAAATGTGGAATAAATAAATGCTTTCATTTCCCGCAGCACCTGAAGACCTTGAGGCACCCTTGCCTGCTGCGCTTCCTGTCCTGCTCGGTGCAGGATGGTGGGATCCACTTAGTGACGGAGCGTGTGCAGCCCCTGGAGCTGCTGCTGGACAGCCTTTCCCCAGAGGAAATCTGTGCAGGGATCTACGACCTCCTGCAGGCACTTGTGTTTCTGCATGAGAGGGTGAGCAAATGGAAGCATGAAGGGGTTGCTCTGGATGCAGCTGGTCCCTCCATAATCATCTTAACACATGTGATTTAACAACAAGAGAGAGAAAAATAAGTTAGTGAAAGTGACTGCTGAGGTCTGATATTTCTTGTCTCTCTGCATTAGTCGTGGCTCATTACCTGTTGGCCTCTTCCACCAGGGCAAATCAAGTCACAACAATGTCTGCATTACATCTGTCTATGTCAGTGAAGATGGTCATTGGAAACTAGGAGGGATGGAGACTGTCTGCAAGTTTTCTGAAGCAACTCTAGAGGTAAGCATTTGGGTTATAATTTTTTTTCTTATCAACAATCAAACCACTAACTGCAGTAAATCAGATAAATCACGATCTCCTTATATAATATAAAGCAGTTTTATCTTTTTATTTTCTTGAACTCCTCAGTTTCTCACAAGCATTCAGAACGTGAGAGAAGCCAGCTGGGTTCCTCCAGAAGAGCAGGCAAGCGGGTTTAAAATTGTGTTGGAAAACTGGAAGTCATACCTCATTCACTCATGAAACATGTTTTTGATAGGTGGAGGACTTTAAAATGCTTCCGGACAAACATGCTCACTCTCGGGACTGTTACTCTTTTGGAATGATGATGGAGACCCTTCTACCTCTCCTGAATGGCTATGGTGAGTAGAGATGAACCTCAAACCATATCTTGCATCTTGTTTAATTTTACCTGTATAAACACTGATTAGCCATATACATTGAAAGAGGTTTGACAGGTGCAGCTAATTTGGTATATTTTTTCACCCTTTTAGTCAATTGGTCTGGCTGATGGTCCAGAATAAGTTCTTTCAAAACCGGCCACAGATGCACAGATCAGTCAGACCTGTTATAATGTTGTGACTGATCAGTCTACCTTCTCGTGCCACTTTTTATCCCTCTTCTTGCAACACTGTTGTTTACAGTGTCACAGGAGCTGTCTGACAGCCTGAAGGACACCCTGCAGGCAGGCCTGCTGAACTCTGACCCCTTGTCTCGACCTCCACTGAGCTCGTTGCTGACTCATGATTTTTTCAGGTTTGTGGGTTGTTGGTTTTTTTTTTTGTTTGTTTTTTGTTGATGTTACCACCACATAGTGGAAATGATTTGTTTCCAAACTGTTCATTGTTTTGTTTTTGTTTTTGTTTTTTTCTGTGAATAGGAATGACTTCCTGGAAGTGATGAATTTTCTCAAGAGCCTGACACTGAAGACAGAAGAAGAAAAAAATGAATTCTTTAAGTGAGAAACTATATGGTGGTTTTCTTATTCAGTGTGTTGTTTTGTTGTTTGTGCCTTATGTTCATGCAAAACACTGCATCATGGCTCATTATTGTTAACCAAGTTGGTTTGACTTTAGACATCAAGTTGTTTTTGTGCACTTGTGTTATGATAACTATGATTTGGAACTTGAAGTATTGTTTCCCATACAAAGTAATGCATAATTTTAACAAAATCCAATCAATTAACATACTTGTTTTGTTTGTCTGTGTAGGTTTCTTCTAGACCGGGTCCAGAGTCTCCCTGAAGAGCTGATAGCTGTGCGCCTCGTCCCCAAACTCCTCAACTCTCTTGTCTTTGCAGAACCCATGGCTGTCAAAAGCTTCCTGCCTCATCTTCTAAGGCCAAAGAAGGGTAGGATGGTGTTTTTAGACCCTTTCTCTTGTTGCTGATAGGTCAGGTCTTCTAATCTCCATTGTGGAGATATAAGCATTCAGTAGAAGTCTTATATAAAATAGAAAGTGAATTTGTTGAAAGTTTGATTTGTCTGTGTTGACAGATTCCAGTAGTTGTGTTACCGGTGAGGAATGCCTACTGTCTGTGAGCCTTTACCGTAAACATGTGACCCCTCATCTTCTCAAGCTCTTCAAGGTCAACGACGAACATGTGCGGACTGTGCTTCTGGCTCACATCCACATCTATGCTGAGTTCTTCTCCCACGATGACCTCAAAAACCAGATCCTGCCTCAGGTGGAGTGTTGATAGAGCAGCACAGATTTGATCTTGATGTAAATGGTGAATACTGAGGTAACATAAAGGGATAGTTCAACTTTTTGGGAGTATGCTTATTTAGTTTTGATAGTTGGCGTTTGATGAGAGAATCAGTCCTACTCCCAGATGTGAATATTATTTTTGGAGAGCCCAGAGGAGATGAATGTTAACGATAAAAAATGGAAGTGTTGTTGGCCAAACATGTTGGCCAGCTGACTTCAAATTGAGGATCTGTTGCTTTGATATTTAAAAATGTTCTGTGAGGCATATTTACCTAGGATGTAAGAACTAAGAAGAATCCAAGATTGTTTGTTTATTGTTTGTTTTTCTTTTAATTTAGAAATTACAGGTGTAAAAAAAAAAAAGGTCTGGCACAATGCTAAATGTCACTCTGTTATTATTTTCTAGTTGCATAACGATTTTGTCTGTCTGTGGTTGCAGGTTTTGCTAGGTATGAGAGACACCAATGATTCCTTGGTTGCCATGACGCTGCAGAGTCTGGCAGTATTGGTGCCCTTGCTGGGAGCACAAGTTGTGGTTGGAGGAGAGAGAACCAAGGTCTTTAAACGCACCACACCCAACTTTACCAAGTCTACAGAAGTCACACCTGAAAGTAAGTGACCATGACTTAATGATAGCAGTGAAAATAGCTTTATCAATAATGCAAAGATTCTGTATTTAAATGAATTATAATATGTATAATAATATATTTTTTAATAAGAAACATTTAGTCAAATCTAAACTTCTCTCTCTTGTTTGTTTTTTATTTATTTATTATTATAAGCTTCACCTGTCCATATAGTCACAGGTTCCCACCCTCAATTGGCCCAACCCTCCAAAATCTTGAATTTATTCCCTCGACCATCAGGAAATGAAAGTCTGGTCCTTGGCAATGTGGATAATTTAGTGGGTGCTAGGGAGGCTCCAAAAAGTTACCCCCTGCCACCAAAATCAGGTACGACACTACCTGTCTTACTTACGGTTTTAATTTAAGTTAGACCTTCTTGTGCCTGGAGCTCAGTGTGTCTTATCTGTTGTGTGTTTCAGACGTGAACAGACAGATGTCTCTTCCTTTGAACGGCCTTCACCAGGACACTGAGATGCAGCCACAGTCTTTTGTTCCAGAGCAGTCAAACAGACCAGACGGTCCAGTGGAGGACTGGCCTGACTGGAGCGACCCTGAAGAAAGTGAGAATCGGCAGTCAGTCCAGATCCACATCCAGGCCTCCGGGAGGGTCGACCCAGTCAGCGACCCGCGGCCAAACTCACGCCAAAACATGGACGAGGAGCCGTGGGACGACTTTGAGGACACTGAACCTACCTCAGATCTCTCACCTACTGCTCCTTTATCAGACACAGCTATACTAACACCACCCAGAGGGGGCACTGTTACTTCACCTGTGAAAAATGCTCCTGAAGGACTGAGACTGGGCTCCTCCAAACCCCTAAAACTGACCTCAGCACTGCGACAATCCACACAGAGCAAGACCACTCCCTCATGGGACAACGGCTGGACTCAAGAGGAAAGGGACTCTGAGAAATTACACAGCCAAGTCAACCCCAACCCCACAGTGCCACAAAAGAATGGTGGGCTAGGGGGTTTAGGGGAGGAGTTCACCATTAAGGTGAAGAAAAAGGTAGAGCAAGACCCAGAGCTGGACTTGTTTGCTGACATGGTGCCAGACATCAAGCTGTCCTCGCCAACACTGCTGCTGCTCGAAGAAAGCCGGGTGACTGATGCTGGTCTCACTGCTGTGACCTCACAAAACGCGGATCCTCTGCAGGGCGACTCATCCATCGATGCCGTAACACTCACCGCCAAGTTTGCAGCTGCCAACCTGACAGAAGTGAGTGAAGTTTTCAGGTTTTCGTTCTCTGGTATTTTGATATGAGCTGGTTTTTAATGTAGAAGTTGGACAAATTAACATATTTTCAATGGGCTTTAGCAGCATTCTTGATACATAATATAAGAAATTCCTGAACTCTTTTCACTGTAATCCCTGTTTAGTTTAAAGTTAGGGCATGTTTTATAAATTGTGCAAATCTCAAATTGCATTTTTTTCCTCTTGCTATTCACTAATAATTTTACACATACTATCCAGACAAGATATATTTTTTTCCAAAAACTAATCCTGGATTATAATTTGCAAAGAGAATTGTATTTTCATTTTCCCCAGTAATCTCACTTTGTGTTGAAGAAGTGTTAAATTAATATTCCCTTAGTCTGGAAGTTTTTCTTAATGCGGTGTAGTATAAAAGGTTACCAGTGCTTACAGCCAAAAGCAGTTTGAATTTTTAAAAACCCTCAAATGTCACAGATTTTTTTTTTCCTCTCAAAGGTGGAAACAGATGGTTGGGATGACGGAGATGATTTGAACTGGGAGGACGAGAACGCCTGGTGATGACAACTGGTCCGTTTCATCTGGAACGAAAGGCTTCACTGGAAACTGAAAAACTCTTCCACTTCTGGAAGCACCAAATCACGGCCAACCGGAAGGTGCTCTAGTTTTCAATCATAAGCACGAGGGGGTATGAATAATAGTGACGGGGATGGCCTGAGACATTTTAAATCCTATTTTCCTGTTTTGACTCTTTATCAGTATCTTCATCAGGATACTTTTTTTTTTTTGAGCTGGAAAGATTGGCTGTTTCACCGATGGTGACAGACTTGGACAAATGTAGCCATTCTTAACTGTTTATTGTCTGATTTAAGTCAGCACCAAATGGGAGGAGAGCTTAGTCAGAAGTGAAGGTCATCCTGTTTTCATTAGATTTTTTTTTTTTTTTTTAAGGGGGGGTTTATGTGCCAACTTCACTACTGGCATTAAGATCAAACACTTTTTGGTCCAATTTTTCCAAACTGTGTTAGTTTTGATTTTCAGAAGGTTTGCACTTTGAATGAATGTGGAAGAGAAATTACATAATTTATTGGTAGCTTTTTGGTTGCTGGTGAAATAAAGGTTTTACTGTATGAATTGTCCCTGTTCTGTTTTAACTTGTTCACTATAAAGCAGTATAACCCCTGCAGCGCTTCAGGGTTACCGACACTTCGTACCTGGACCTGTACAGTCACTGACTTGGCTTTCACCAAACAGGTGCTTCTTGTCCATCTGTTCAAACTTACCCCAACTGAAATTATAATCAGTGCTTTGTAAACAGTTTAATAAGTCAAGAGTAAAATAGTTTGACATAAAGTAAATAATCTGGGGCTGGAAAACCGACTGGAGCTGCTAAGTTGTTTTTCTGGTTGTGCAGATGTCGGTTATGAGGCTCTGCAGCTCCTGCAGTCTGGATTCCAGCCACTGTGGCTGTGGTGCTTTTGTAGCAGCGTCCCCCTCAGTGAGAGCCTGAAGGGCTTTTAAAGCCCTCTCAGCTGTCTGTACATAGCAGCTGTACTCCTCCTCTGCACTGCTCTCCTGCCGAGCTCTCTTCGGACTTGGCTGAGAGGGAGGGAAAAAAAAAAATCATCCTTTTATGACTTGAATCCTCACAGCATGATTTTAATTTGACCTCAGACGAACCAGATGTGTTCCATATATATGAAAGTCTAACTTTCTGATCATCGAATTATAGAGTGCTTTTACTGAGTAGTTGTTAAATATTTTACAATATTCTCTACTGCTGTGATTCTTCAGTAAAGTATTACAGTAGCACAGATCTACTAAAATACTACATTTCATCAGCCAATTTCAAGATATCACACTGGAAACAGAAACCTCCAGAAGTGGTCTTCAAATCAATTGCAAATTTAAACCTCACATGATTTCCCTCTTAGTTTCAAGTGCTCTGCCACTGTTAGAGTCTATATCTGCAGTAAGGCTGAGGATGAATATGCCTATAGATATAAATGAACATTCTTTAATGATGTTACTTACCTCTGAATCTGACACTGCCTCTGCTGTCTGTTTGTTACAAACATTTTTTTCGACGTTTTCTAGCTTCATATTGTGTTGCTCAATTTCTGGCATCTCCATCTTGAGCCTCTGTAGCCGTGTCTCCATGTCTTCCTGTGCATTTACAGTCTAAAACAAAACACGGTCTCATTTAAATGTGTTACTTTCATTTCATGTTAATGTCCATGACTGTATCAGCACTCCTTACCTTGCTAAGATAATTTACCACCTTGTTCTTGGTTTCTTCTATACACAAACTTTGGGAAATGACTTCCTCGTGGTTTGTGACCTTTACAACAGAAGGACACATTAGGGTTGTGTGGAGGCATTAACAGGACAGAGCACTGCATCAGAACCAATTGTTACCTCCGCAAAGTGAGAGAAGGCCTCCAGAGCGTGCTGATGTAGCACCCAGGACGTGTCAGCCAGCATGACTCCAAACAGGCTGCTCAGCCTTGGCAGAATTTGGCTCTGTTGGTCCAAAGCAGTTTGTATACATGAAAGAATAAATTTACTTTAGCAATTCTGCCTTACAGCAAGAAGGTTCTAGTTTCATACTCCAGGCCTGGGACCTTTTCATGTTCTCCTTATGCCTGTGTGGGTTCCCTCAGGGTAGCTTCCTCACACAGTCAAAGATATGCATGTTTATGTTAACTGGTGACTCTAAATTGGCTGTAGGTGTGAGTGTAATTGTTTGTTTGTTTATATCCAGGTTGTACCCCCCTTTCAATGTCAGCTGGGACTGGCTCCAGCCCTCCACAGACCCTGACAGTATAGATAATGGATAGATGGATGAATTAAGATTTTAGCCCTCGGAGGTTCAGAGGTGAACGAATTCAGAATTCAAATATCTTAACTGATGATTATTACTTAACACCTTTTTCAAAAAAATCATTCCTTGTCCTGTATAATAAGAAATGTACATTATGAAACTAAAGAGATATTTTGAGCTGCAACAAAACGACTATAATATGGAGAGTATTCATTTCATGAAGAAACGAAGACAGTTACACAAACAGTAAAGCAATCCAGACCAAATAACAGATAATGACATTTGAGTAAACTTCTTTAACGCAGATCTTTTTTTTGTTTCCAATGAGAACAGGTAATCGCTTTCTGTGAACCATTAATGATGGAACTATAAATTACACTTCTCATCTGCCAAAGTCTGACCTCAGTACCTGGCTGTCAGGAGGCAGAAAGATTTTCCCCAGAGAGGCAAGAAACTCCAGAGCAGCCAGCAGCACCTGATCTGCACACTTCTGAGACACCAGAGCTTCCACACACAGCAGCGCCTGGGACACAAAAGCAAAGAGACACACACAACAGTCAACAGATTTACTCTCAATTTTGAATCTCTTTAATCTGAGCTGTAAAAACAAACAGACCTGACTAATGGCTTGAGGTTCCATGTTTTTCACCAGTAGGGCTGACAGGGACAAGAGGAGCTGCAGAGTACACTGGAGCACGGGGTGAGTCAGTACCTGGAGTGTGACAGTGAATGCTGTTATGCATTTACATAACATCTGTGTGTGTCTGTGTGTCTACGTGTGTGTACGGTCTTGGAGCTCACCTGATCCGAACTCATGCGTAACCAGAGTTGTGTAACGATTCTCATTGCAGACAACACACACTGTTCCTCAGGGGATGACTTCCCTTGAACCACCACTAGGAGGGACAACAGCACTGCATTCTGGAGACACGTGGGACTTTTTAATACAGGATTTATTCCTATTGTTAATTTCCCCTCCCTGCTTTCTTGCATTGTGTTCTTGGTTGAGTTTATTTATTCTGGCAAGTACTGGACTTATAGCAACTGAACAACCGAACTATGAAATCATGAAAGCAGAAGACTGTGTCTTTTAGTCAGACTTAAATTCAAAGGTGGGTTGCAGGTCAGATTGTGTTTTGATACTTAAAAATTTCAAGGAAAAAAAAAATATATATATATATATATATATAAAATGTCCTTACCAGGTACTGTAGGTAACATGTTTATCATTACACATTTGTCAAACTGTGCAAGTAACAACTCATGAGAATTGATCAAACATGCACACTGATTAAAAACATAAATGCTATAAACTGGTGGAGAACAGCAAGGCACAGAATCATAACTTCTAAAAAAATATTCTCTGTGACAAATTTGTCAAAGAAAATGTAGTTCTCATAGAGATAGCAGAGAATCCTGAGAAAGGGCCACCAATAACAATCTTATCTTTGCCATCTGTCATCAAACATGGGAACAAGGTTATCGTGCTCTTGACCTCATTTGCTCTGTTCATTTATCATCTCTCCACTCTCTCCTCAGCAAACAGGGACAGACACTACACTGCAGATCTGTCCTGTGATGTTTGTACTGCCCCTTTCCTCCGCGTATATTCAGCATTATAGTCAGAGCATTTCCATTGTGATACTCAGGTGTATATGGAGGGTGAACACATATTGACCAAATTTATTAGTAATCTCAAAATGTGATGTCTGAGTTCATCCTCACCACTTTTTCCACTTGACCCAGCTTGTACCCTCCATTCTGCCAGTCGCCCAGAGTTTTCTGAGTAATACCAATGATGTCTGTCTCCACGCGGTGACGGGCATCCTGGGAAAGAGCTCTGAGGAGGATATGATGCCAGATTGGTAGATTTTCCACATCAGAGGGTGGATAATGATCCACCAACTCCATCTGGAGAAACAACACACTTGGATCGTCAAAATATATCCTTATCAAGATGCGTCAGTTACTTTGATCTTCAAAAGCAGCTTTGTCATTTGCCATGAATGTGTGATCTTATCAAACTAGCCAGAATATCCCAGATTGACCCAGGACTTTCAAACCGTGATCTGAACTTCCAGGGGCAAATTTTCAAACTCTAATTCGGATCAATTTGCTCCAAAAGATCGTTCCTCACAGCATCCGGGGCTTTCCTGGGCTTTGAGTTCACACATATTCTAGATTGTGTTCATAATGTGAACTACTTGCACGTCATCAAATAACTGGTACATTTAAACCTAACACTCTATTCAGCTCCATTGTAACATTAATTCAGTCCATTTTCAGGCTCAAAACCAACCGCTACTTCACCTGGTATTATTGCCAAGTCTTCAACTTCTTTGTCTGACTGTGCCTGATTTCAGCCTGCAGTCATGAAAACCGCATTTCATTACCCAACAATTAAGGAAGGAACAAACCCTCCTAATCTCCCAGGGAATCAATGAATGGTTCAATCAAATGTGAATCCTATTTAATGGCGTTTGAAGTCGCCGGATCTCAAGCCAATTTTAAACAAAGAGTTGAAGGATGAGTCAAATGAGGAAATGTACTTTTATGTCCATTGCTCCAATTAAAGATGTGTGTTTTCTTCCCAGCAACTTACTTTGTTGCTTTTTAATGTCAACTATATATACACAGGAAAAATTATATATATGCATATAAAACATAAATTTAGTTTTAGACCTTTTGATATTTTCTTTTCTTTTAGTGTGACATAATACAAATGTGAGGACCAGTACTACCACAGACTATCTGCCTGAAAGAATACAAGCTTTCAAACTATTTTGTACTTGTGAAATGAAGAAACTGAACCTCATTCCTGCTAACGAATCAATTATCTCTAATTGTAATAAACAGCAGCCAACTTTACACAGAATGGTGTTCTAAATACATAGTCTCATTGTGTTGCTGTTCTAACTGTCAGATAAAAATAAAATATTAATTATTAATTCCACATATGTTAACTGTTTGACTCACTTTTCCACTGTTTCCTCCAATAATTCACAAAAATGTGCCAACCAGTCAAATGTGATTGTAGTGAATTCCAGGGTTTCTAACCTGGTGGTTCGGTGTCATCAGGAAAACCATGCGTTTAAGCAGCAGGCCCATGTGGAACGACTGGTAACACTCATTGGTGCATGATTTCACCTGAAGGATAGGAAGGAGAAACAGAGAGGATGTGAGTGTCAGTGTGAACCCAGGAGGAGTGAAATCCCCAGGAAGTCGGTTCAGAGGAAAGGCGAAAAGCCGACGCAGAGGGACATGTATGGAAATCAGTGGGATCCAGGTTAATCTGATGATGTTATGAGAAAACTCATTATGAAAAGGTGTCAGTCCTCAAGGTCCAACAACACCAATTGTCACCTCTGATGGGGTGCCGCAGAAGAAAGTGAGGACCCCACACTAATCCATAACCCAACAGAAAGATTCAGCAAATACTTAAAGTATTCAGTAAAAGGTCAGGACGGAAAAAATCAATGACCTTGCTGATCTTCTAAACTGCAGGTTTATTGTTGTCAATTACAATGAAAAAAAAAAAAAAAACTTTATAAAATAGAATGAGACCACAAAACGCATTCTCTAAATTGTGTATGGCCTTGTTTTCTACCCACCAGCTGAGCAATAACGAGAACGTGATGTAGACAAAGTTCTGCCGACCCATACCTGTAAACGGAAAAACTAAATCAGCAGTGGGATCAATGTAAAAAAATAAGTAAAGATGCAAACAACTGTAAATTGGAAAATCGATAGCAAATAGTAACTGCTGCATTAATAATTACCGTGCTGTAAAGCACCACACATCTGTTGCCAATAAAGCTGTCTGGGTATCAGCCTGCAGAATAGCATTAACCAAACAACGTTCCTGAAAGAGAGTGATAACGCAAAGGGGAAGTCAGACAGACAAGGAGAGGAAAACAGGAAAACACAGTTGCTAAATATACAAACTGTTTAATCCCTTTTAAATTTGCCTAACATGAGTAAAAGTGAAAGAATAGTTTTTGCTTGCTTTGCTTTTGATGTTGTAACTGTGCATCAAAATTTCTTACTTACCAAAATTCTGTGTAAAGCTGAAGTGCATTGTATTTTAATTCTGCCCTGGGTCAACTATTTTGTAATTATAGTAATTATTAGTACAGGGAAGTTTGCAGAAATTAAAAACATAATCAAGCAATAGCTCAGGACAGGCCATGTAATGGTCACAGATAAGGGGTGTTGTTCACATCAGGCAGATGACCTTGATTATTTGAAAGACAGACTGACAATCAGGTTGCTCTGGCCAATGGCATTTTAGCATTTTCTGTCAAAAGCATGTATGCCACTATTCGACAGTTGCTGGGTTTTATCTACTACTATTAATGCTTTTAACTAAAGATTCATACAGAGCTTAAAAAAACATGCTACTAAAGGGTTCTGGCATCAGTGTTCATGACTTCTAATAAATTCAGAGTAAAATAGTTAATTGTGTAGGCCTCACCAGCACGGGGAAGTACACCGGAGAAAGTGCAGCTACGTTGGCACAGAGTTGCACGCATAGGTGGTGATGTAGAGTGACATTGACCTGAGCATGACCCTTCATCATCACCCCTGGCAAAAGAACTGGTACCTTCCTTTCACGATAGCACCGGCGAAAGCCTGTGAACAAGGCATTGTAGAGGGGAAGCCTGCAGACAGGCAGGATGGAAAGACTCTTTAGTAAGTGAGGTTGTAAATGCAATCTTCTAATGAATTGGAAAATTGGCACAACTTTAAATAGCATGATCTAAAAGGGCTGCTTCATGACCTTCAATCTGTCAGTTTGTATGAGGTTAGTAAATGGGTGATGTATTATCTTATCTGATTATATAACAATCTGTCAAAATTTTAAAGTCATTATTACTATCATCTCTATCATCAGTATAGTAAACATTTCACTTGTAAGTGCAAATTGATTTACACTGCATAAAAAGAAAATTGAAATTTACACTAATTGGCTACCAGCTATTGACAACTTGTTTAGTTTAATGACAGCAACCAAAAACTGATTTTTCTACCTGGGTGTCTCTTCTGAGAACTGGCTGCCAGTGTACCAAAGCTGCAGCACCTCCTCTGGTAGGGTGGACAGCTGATTCAGGGCGCTCAGCAGCAAAAGACACTGAGGAAGCTCATGTTCAGGACTTAACCCTGCAAACAAAGAAAGCAAGGTTCATTCTCAGACTGTGACGATGTATGATGCATATTCTGCAGCTACAAGCATGATGTTAACAGAACATGTATTCAACTTCTTCCCGAAAAACATGCTAACATTTATTTAATGTACAATTTGCAGAGATATTCAGCGTTTTAGAAATAAATTTCATTAAGTGTGTCTCCTAATCGCCCAGCAAGTTGTGTAAAACACAACATGAGATTATTGTGCACTACAATCTTCATGCTTTCATCCAATATACCGGACTAGTATCAGAACCAATGGTGCAAATGCTGGGCAAATTCAATGGGATCAGACCAGCCTTCAGCATTACAGCAGGGGAAATCAATTTTAATTACATCTTTTGGGTGTGGCTTATTGACTAAGTTATTTATTTAAAAGTGAGATCAACGTAAACATTACTGCTGGTGTGCCCAGATGCAGATGTTCAGATGAGACAAAGTCACCCTCTGATGATTTTTTTTTTTTTTTCACGATTTAAAAACGAAATGGAAAAATACTGTGGTGCCATATTTGAACTTTTCAAATTTGAAGCTGGCATTGCTGATTAACACAAACAATTTTATTTACATCCACCAAGCCCGTTATTCTCTGCTGCAATTACACCAAACACATAAAATTGTCAATATTGGCACATTTTCATAAACTGTAAACTTCACAGTCAAAATATTGGGAGAGGAATTGGTACACAGCTAATACTGAAAGTTTACAGATTTTTATTTATTTATTTTTCTTTATAGATTAATCTCTCTCCATTCCAATGGAAACAAGAAAGCATCTATCAACAAAGCTGGAGTATTTTAGGCAAGACAAGGACAAGCTTCAACTCACGTAAATCCTGCTGGAGAGCTACTTCGGCAAAGGCCCTTAAAGGCAACAACTGGAGCAGGAGGGCATCCATGGGAACCAGAGCGGCAGCTTTCAACTCCTCAGACAGAGCCCTGGTCAGTGTTGGAGCACACAGGCTGGGAGGGAATTTACTAAAAGATAATTATGGATTATGTTTTTGCATTGCTTGATATTTCTAAATCAAAAGAATGTCAGCTGATTATCAAAACCACATCCAGGCCACACATACCTGATTATCCTGAGGTAGAGTTGGTGAAAGCAGCTACAGTACTTAGTGAGAAAAAATTTAAATTCCTGTTGAAAGAATAAAAAATGATGGGATGCACAGGTTGTTTCACTGCTTTGTATTCTGAAGTTTTTGTTATAGAGGCCAGAGGGCTACTAGAAGATCCTATGTTGTAGTACCTTTATGTAATGAACAAGTGTGTTGACAAAAAATCTGCACATCTTTGCAGTTTTCAGGAACAACTTGTATTCTGGGTTTTGTGTGGCCTCCTTTAAATAGGACAATAGACATGAACACAAAAGGTGAAGGATCAAGTCTTCGGTCTTACACCGATAAGCACAAATGTACCATTTAGGAGCATAACAAAAGAAACATCATTCATTCTATACTGAGCAAAAAGTCAATACAGATCTGCTACTGTGGTCATTCTTGTTGGTATCATGTCAGAGAAAACAGCTGCCAATTTCCAATTATAACATTACGAAATTCTTGTTATAAAGCATCAGTGTCAAAATTTTGCTAATTTCAAACAAAAGAAAACGAAAGTTAACAATGCAATAACTGAACATCCAGTATCCTCGCATCTGTAAAAACCTCCAAAAGTATACATACTATGTGTTTTATCTCTTTTGTTATCAAACCAGAGCTTTCCTACCTGCAGACCAGCATTTTGTATCTGTTCAGCCAGCTCCACACCGTTTTGGAAGGAGGCCAACAGGTTTTCACAGAGGCTGGTACAGATCTCACCATGATGTAGGTGTTCCTCCACCAAAGACTGGTTCTTCAGACTCTGTCTGAACAGAATAATGACAGTTTTAAGGAGTTGCTCAGAGATATGAAAACTTATTTTTAGAATAAGTGACTAATCGAGTATGACAGATAATGATATTAAGAAAAGCACAGGCATCAATGTGAGTATCTGCTCTACTGACTTGATGAGGAATTTCCATGTGTTTGCATGGAGTGCTATGTCCAGGTTGGAGATAATAGAGCAGATGTCCAGCAGGCTGTGAATCACTGAGGAAGATGAAAAATATGTTCACTGAATTGAAGACTGCAATGCAGATTTATCAAAAGAGTAAAGGAAAGTCTTAATCCCCAGAAGCATGGCAGTAAAACACAAATGCATATACATGTATAAACACACACACACCTGAAACAATGTCAGAGATGTCCTCTTCTGAGGCACTACTGTCGAAGGAGACCCTGTCCAACTGCTCCAATAGACCCTTCTGGAGAGAATATGCCTCTTTGAAGAGTCCCTGCAGCAGGTCGGCCACCAGGGACAAACGGCCACAGTAAACCACCTCACTCTCCTGTCGAAAACATGCAGAAGTAACTTCAGCTAAAATAAAGATTTCACTAGCTTTCTGTAGTGAAGGAGATGATACAGGGCTGGAGTTAGAATGCACTCATTACAGCTACCATTGAACTGAGCAGACTAACCTTGCAGTGTTGAAAGGTCTCCCTTAGCACTTTCAGGATACAAGTAGGTAGAGAACGGATAGCTTCCAGGTCAGGAGCTTCACTGAATGAACCAACATGACGCACACAAGTGGATAGTGCATCAATTATCTGCATCATTGCCTAAAGGATACCAGTGGGATGTGTCAAAATAATGTTTACGAATGAAATGAGAGCAGTATATCATATTCAGCTTAAACTTTTATGGCATTATTTGTGCGACTTTAAATACAAGGCCTTAAAATAACAAAAGTACCCTAAGAATGTTCCTTAGTAAGGTACACAGTTCAGTGTTTTGGCTGGACAACCCTCCAACTTGGTCTAGGATTTCTTTCATCATGCTCTCAAACATTGTCACAACCTGTAGAAACACAGAGAAGACAGAGCAACACACTTTTAAGGAAAGTAATATCGATGAGGAAGAAAGTCACTGTGAAACATCAATAATCCTATAATACGAAGTAAAATCAAAGATTCATAGTGAATAATTTGGCAGAGAAACCAATGTCTGAAAGTGTCCTCAAAAAAGGAAGCGTTGAAATGTCAATAAAAAATTAAATTAACACTCTTTATTTAACAACACTGATCATCTGTTTACCTTTGGTAAGATCTTTGAGAAACACTCATCTTCCAGCCCCGACAAATCAATATGCGGAAGGAACATGTCTGTAATTACCTTCAGTACACCTGTAGGGATATAATGCTTATGAGACATGTCATCTTTAATCAAACACTACCTCTAGTACAAAATAATGAGTGTCTAATCACAAATTGTGCAATAACCAAACAAACTCACGTATATGATCGTCCCAATTCTCAGATTTCTGGTGCAAAGAGTGCAAACTGTCAAGGAAAACCCCACTACAGGAAATCATTTCCAATATTCAAGAATAAGGATGAATCAGCATTAACAAAACACTTTTTCTAAAAAAAACACATAATTGTTATGAAATGTTGGTGTTCAGTGACTCGTACTATCACATCAGCCTCCTGACAGGAGCATGTGACAGCAGCTCTGTCCCTTCAGACCGGACTGAGGACAGGAAGGTGGATTTTAGAGGATATTGTGAGTTTTGGCAGGACAGCCTTGAGCTCCTGCCGGCAGGTTTCCTGGCTCCACTGCAGGACCTCGTCCAGGAGAGTGTTGGTCTGGGACATGATGACAGCAGACACCGGGCCGGACTATTGTCTGCAAGACTGAAGGTTTTTTTAAAAAAAAAAAAAAAACGTCAGCTAATGAGTTCATTATGAGTTAAAGGGAAGTTAATGGGAGTTTTTCGCTTTTATTTTTGGACGAAAGGAAACTAAAACGCCGTTAGCCTTGCGTTATTTGCTACATTGTTTTGCTAAAACATCTCACGCTAGTATGTTAGCTTAACGTTTTTTAGAGTTTCTTACCATAAACACGAGAAGCTCCCAGCTGCTAAATTGTCCTTATTTCGCCATTATCTTCGTGCTGTCGACTAAAACGTAGATAAGAAAAACAGAAAATCGACCTGACTGTGGACGACCGTACCGCGCGCCGTTGTTTGAGTCGGATGTGACGTTTTCACCAAAGCGCGCCATCAGCGCTCACTCTGATTGGCTGAAAAGTTACACTCGGAAGCATCCAACCAATAGGAGAACAAAATGTTTGCAAAAGCGATGAAATTAACAACTGGTACTAGGAAGCTCAAAACACATTCATAACAATATATTTTTGAAGTAATATAAATATACAGTTGTGCATTTTTAGCTTACCTGTGAACATTAGTACAGAAATTTGTACAGATTAAGACCCATATAACTTTAAATAATGTCACCAATTAGTTGTAAATGTGAAAATCCTTACAAAATAAAAGATTGCTCTGTGAACTGTAATGATGGAAATTAAATTAAATCACAGGTCAAAACATTTCTTGACCGGAATGAAGCATTCATCAACAATGAGAAATCTTCTTAAAGATGATCTCTCCTAGTGTTAAGATCTAAAATAGATCTAAAATAGATCTTAACACTAGGAGATCTGATTTGCCTTCGTGAACATGCAAACTCTGGAGTTCTTAAATTAAAACGTGTAAAAAAATATTATGGCCATGAGGTCGTCTTCATTATACACTGCAGATCTGCAGATTAACATCAGAGAAATCATCATACCTAACTCCTAAATTATTGTGTGGGTTATACACAATACAACATGATATATTCTCTGTATTCTTATTTTATGGAGGGCCTAAAATTTAAATTAGAATTCAGTGGTGGCGTGCTTCTTAATGGATATATTGTGGCATAAACAAAAGGGGGTGATGGCTAGTTTCTGTGCTCAAACCTCTCCATGCAGTATGATTGAATGAACAAGGTTTTCATGGGGATACATGCATGTAAATGGCCTTTACATCCTTTATACATACATTGTGGATTGGGGGGGGGTTCTGCTTCTGTGGGTTTCATGAACAGCTTCTTACTTTTCAAAGTAAGCAAGAAACATTATCTTTGAGAAATTCCACCCATGTTGCTTATTCATTGCGACCTCTGTATTTGAGTGATATAATGACACATCCTGGATAAACACTGATAATTGCACTTTCCTAATTCCATGGCTTGTACAGTAATTTGTCATAGTCAAGCCATATACAGAACATTTCTATATTCAATTAACTTCAACATCTATTAGGATGTTATAAGTCCCTTCCAGTAAATGACTTAAAGGAGTTGAAGAATTTTTTAGATTGTATTTAAATCAGTTAGGGGAAAGGGGATATTTGCGCTTCAGTTGTCTAGACTTCCTATTGACTCTGCCAGAATTACTCCATAAAGGGCCTGTGTCTGTTAGCTATTGTTTTACTGATAAGATCTTTACTATTGAAGTAAAGCATCACGCATTTGCTGCCGCTTCTTTGTTTCCCAACAGCCTTAGGTGTTACCTGCTACTGCTGAAGGAAACAACCAACTTCTTCTTTAGGAAACAGGACTCCACACTGATGCATATCTTTCTTTATATGGAGTATACTGCAATACAACTTGCAAACAGTTTTCTCTCATCTGGACGAAAAATGTAAAAACAAATATTTGACTGTAAATATGACAGGTTTCGTCTGGATTCACTGCATAAGTCATCAGAATCAGAAAATTGGTGCCCCAAAGCAAATTTCTTAAAAAAAAAAAAACAACAACCCGCTACTATTTATATTAAAAAAGAAAAAGAAGACGACAGAACATGTAATGTAGGATACAGTGGGTTGTATTGTTACATGATGGTGTATTATTGGTGTCAAAGTGAAACAGCTCAACAAAATGTGTTTTTATATCTTGGGCTTTTTGTACCTCTGTACAGATACTTGATATTATATGTGTCCAATGTGTCCATCTTCTACAATCCTACTTATGTCCAACATGATAACCAACTCTGAATCTGTGAATGTCACACCTTCTCAGTGTGAGAGAAATGTTTGACACCAGTGCCTTAAAATGAATCGAATTTATCCCCGTATATCTGATACATTTTCATTTTCCATTACAAGTTACTTAAGCACAACACATGTAGACAATTTTGAACAAATTAAATGATAGAAATTAAAGAAAATTTTATTTAATGGGCTACAATCTGAGACTGTAAAGTTTATGACAAAGGGTGTCATTATGAGACAGACTGATTAAGGTTTGGTCTTAGAAATGCCTTATTCTTGTAAAAATCATCAAGCCCTAATAGTGAAATAGGCATTTTACAAGAAGTGGGTTGTGTCTAAAATAGTTTAACACCCCTCCTTCCTTACCGACCCCCCTGTTTGTAGATAATGAAAAGTTATCAGTAAAAGGAAACTGGTTCTGGATTTGGAATGGAAACATGAAAAGGAAAAAGACTTTAGTCTTTATTTTTTTATCCTGTATTAACAGAATAGCTGCCAATTTTGTAGTCATAGCCAGTGTCTACATTAAGTCTGCTCATGAGGTCAAAGTGAATAAGATCCTTCTTGGCACGTTTACAGCTAATTCTGTTCATTCAATTGGCAGAGTTACACATCACTCTTCCTTTAATCTTTTTTTTAATTTTTTTACAATCCATTAAGGGGTGAGTCAAAAGCTAAAAATGAAATAGAGGGCAAGTATCTGCTCCACTAACAATAGCAGCATGTACCTTTAAAGACCTCGTCTGCTTCAGGTTGGAAAGTCCAGAGGAAAAGGATGTAGAGACTAATGATATGGATAGAAATTTCATTGGTATAATACCATTTACATACAGCACTGTGCATGAGTTTTACGCCCTTAAAACAAAGTGAAGATGCTTTCAAAAACATAATACTAAATAGTTTTTAGTTGTACAGTTGATGTGCACCCTTTGCCTTTAAAACGGCATCAGTTCTCTTTGGTACAGTTTTTAAAAATACTGTCGGGAAGATTTTCTTCTTCAGTGTCTTAGAAAATTTGTTCCTCTATGGATTTAATCTGTCTCAAACTCATTCGTGTGAGACCGACTCAGACTAACTCTATCATAGAATAAAGCAGACAAGACCCCCAAATTTAAAAATCTACATGACAAGACTTGACAACTCATTTATGTGATCTTCAGACTTTTCCTCTCTAGTAGCTCATCACATCTGTGTGTTGGACTAAAATATCTGAACTACATGATTTTTCATGAAATTTGATATAGATCATGTATGATGTAGTTTATATGATCACATAGAGCCACAAAAATGGCTTTAGGCATTTAGGATTCTTTTTCTTTAGAAAATGAAGCTTAAGATTTAGATATCATCTTATTCGTCTCGTGGGTATTTTTGTGAAGTACCAAAATAAACAGGTTTATTTAATACAACTAAGGAAAGCTTTTTCCTACATGGACTCAGCTCAAAGCAATCGTTCCACAATCTTGTTTTTGTTATGCTTGCCGTAGAGTTTTAGATCCCTGGCTTTTATTATCTGTCCAACACACTGGGATTTAGTTTATTATTGTTAGCTCACAAATGAAAGCGAGAGGAGGGCTCTGTCGTCTGTTTTTTTAAACAAGAAACATTCCCTTGTGGTAACAGGATGCATTAGAGATTTCAACAGACTCACCCATTCCTGTATGGACTTCACGCTTGGCACACAGCCTCTGATTCCACCTGAAATCCACCAATAAAAGTAAAAGTGAAAATAACTCATCTACTTGGAGGGGGATTTCTGATTAGAGAGTCAAACTACATCCGTCACATTTTACAAATGTAAAATGACTTAAAAAAGAAAAAAAAAATGTGTTTAAAAGAAAAGTTGGACAGCTTTGTATTATTAATCTTTTTTTTTATTAGCAGGTTTTTAAACACAGACTGGTGTATTTAAATTAAATTACATTTCACAAAAGGATCAAGTCCTTATCTTTTTTTTTAATGTAGATAGAGGCAGACCTTTGAAATGAGATACAGCTTTAAACTATTTTTTATCATCCGACCAGTTGATTTCATAGTCACTGTAGGCCGTCCTCAACTTTCCTACAGACACAGAATGGTCTGCTTTTCCAAATGCCTGAAGATGAGCCAGAGAGAATAAATCAATTCACATGAAAACATTACTATGACACATCTAATGTGTCTTTTAATGATTTTGCAATGGAAATAACTTACAGTTGATTCTCCAAACACTCTGAGTTTTTTCTCTTGGCTCTTGTGCTCTATCTTCCCTCCTCCAAGGCATTTACACTCCATCCCCAAGGCCTCTATAGCTGGACTGACCTTCTCAAATATGTGATCTGAAAATAATTCAAACGACACCATCTGCTTTAGTTTCATTTCAGTCTAGCATTCAACATACAACAAATGAAGGTTGGCAGATATACAGCATTAGATCTGTGCAGTTTATATGCACGTTGCACGTTTGCAGGAGTCTGATCAGTTTCCTGATCAAGCAAAACTTGTACTCGTGACTTCAGTTTGCATTATGGCGAACTGGCGCTCCTTTGCAGAAACCTGCAGCGGCGGACTTACTGTGATACTCGGCACTTTTTGTGCCGCGGACTATGTCTTTGTGCACATCGCCATCTTTAACTTTCACTCTGACCAGTATGTACTTAAAAGTTCCATCGGGATCAATCTCCACATCCGGGATCTTAGCCAGAGCTTCTGTCATTGCGACTGTAGCTTTAGTGAACGCACCGGGAATCCGCAGACTGCCCACCAGCCGCCTGCACACGGTAGACAACATGGTGCGTTCACGAAAATGACCATATTTGGATCAGGACGTCTTGTTCCGGTCTTAAAGGGACAGACCCGTAGACCAGAGGATGACCTCGCACGCTGGCGCCCCCATATGGCGCCCCCAAATCAGTTGGGGATTTGACTTTGTCATTTTAATGTAGCTTTTATTTACCAACTCAAGTTTGTATGACAGAGAAGAGAAAAAACAAAAAATGGGTTTTCGCTTTGTTTGTCATATCCTGAAGCCAGAGGACAGAGGGAGTATCTTCTGCTGGTGCTCATCATCAGAGGTCAGAGGTCAATCTGCTTGGGATGTAGTTTTTATTCCTGAAACACTCCAAAAGACAGCAGGATGG
Source organism: Remorina albescens (assembly GCA_034769265.1). Classification (NCBI taxonomy): domain Eukaryota; kingdom Metazoa; phylum Chordata; class Actinopteri; order Carangiformes; family Echeneidae; genus Remorina; species Remorina albescens. The sequence continues at coordinate 21,182,319 of CM068489.1, read as the reverse complement.
ATGTTTTTTGCCATTTGAACCTCTGGTCATTGGATGGTCTCTAACTTGCAATCCATCTTACAAACCTCTCCACTGGAAAGAGTGTCCTGTTTTATTGTTGTAAATAAGACAGTTAGATTCTATAAATTGTCTCCAAGAAAATAAATGAGCAAGTTGGTTTTTTTTTCTTTTAACTCTATACACACTTCCCTTAATAGCAGTAATATCACTACAGTTGTGCTAATATTGTCCAAATAAACTGAGCAGCTCAGAGAGCAATCAGCATTTGTTTAGGATGCCAAAACGGAGACTCAATTCTCCCTTGAGTCTTGGCCTGTATGAGTTTACTGTAGAATAATTTTATTTTTCGGGGAAAGAGCGGAGGTTAAGTGGTGTCAGGCAACAGCAGATGTGTTTAGTGTTTCAGGTCGGAAAGGAAGGATATGAACTATTGCTTGTAGAAAGTCAGGCAGCCAGCAGGCGCCTCTTCTCCTGCACCGCGTACTTCCTGTCCCTTAACAACCATAAAAAACATCAGTGAAAATGTTTGTTACCTGCCGTTGCTTTGTGTCTGTTTGTGTTTCTCCACATCTCATCTGTGATGGATATATCATTTGAGAGGACATGTCAATCGCTTGCTCTCTCTCTTTTTTTTTTTTTTTACTTTAAGAGGTCCCTTTCCAGCTTTTGCATTGTCAGTTTGTCTGTTTGTTGGCAGATTGTGTACTACTGACCAGACTGAATCATTCTGACTGAAACACACTGATGAAAGTTTGACTTCATGTCCAAATTGTCTTACAAATCCAAACCGGGGGAAACATTGGAATAATCATAAAAATATTCTTGATTCTCAGCATTGTAATCATTGTCAGAGATCGAAGTTTGTCACACATAAGAATTCAAGTGCAATTTCCCTCTTTGCCTCCTTTCACTCAATATGTTTATCAGTGTTTGGGCTTTGGGTTAATGAGTCTTTTCCGCAGCAGCAGATTAGTCTTGAACAAAATATATTAATAATTTATATTTGTACTACTAACTGTAATCATCCAAATAAATTAGATAAGTGTCAGAAATGAAGAATACCATTTATTTCCAAAATGCCATCAAGCCACATAAAATGGAAAATACAATTTAAATACAACAATAATATTAAAAGGTAAATCTGGGTAAAACCAAGGATTTTTGGCTTCACATAGGGGATAGAAAAACAGCGAGGGAAAGTTTCCAAGCCCCTGGTGGGATGGAGGAGCAGTGGGAGGGTCGTAGGAATTTCCAGTGAATAGCCCAGTTGTGACACAAGCTTCCAGGAAACCTGGAGCCTGCAGCTCGAGGATATAAAAGCAGACACCTCAGCAAAACGAACTCCAAATCATCTCATCCTCAGACTCACTGAAACTATAAGCTACAGTCATCTGTCGGTGATAACAAATAACACATAAAATGGTAAGTATTGAAGCGTCACTTTAAATGCAATTTAAGTTGCCTTTCATACAAACAACTTAAGTGTTTGCTTGGAAACTATGATGCACAAGTTTTTAATTTATCCTTTTTTGTTTTCATTGCTACAGGAATTGCTTCAGACTCGTGGATTTTCATGGATCAGCTTGACCCTTCTGTGCTCAAGTGTGTAAATTTAATGCAAAAAATTATTTTGCACTTCAAAGTTGTTGGTTGTTTTTTTTTTATATTACTCTTAATAACAGATCCTTATTGGCCTGCAGTCTAATATATGTTCTGTCCTCCATCCTCAGTGCTGTGCATGTGGACGAGTGTAGAAAGCTGGTCTTACTACTACTCCAACAACTCCATGAATTGGCCAGAAGCTAGGCAATGGTGCAGGACGCACTACACTGATATGGTGGCCATCCAGAATCAGGAGGAGATCACGCATCTCAACAGCTGGTTGCCCAAGCAACCAAACTATTACTGGATTGGCATCCGCAAGATCAATGATGTCTGGACTTGGGTTGGCACCAACAAGGCTCTGACGAAGGAGGCAACTAACTGGGCAGAAGGAGAACCAAACAATGGCAGCAATGGCAAGAGGAGGAGGGGCAATGAGGATTGTGTGGAGATGTACATAAAAAGGGACTCGGAGCCCGGCAAGTGGAATGATGAGAGGTGCGAGAAGCCCAAGACGGCTCTGTGCTATGCAGGTGAGCTTAAGTTTAGGTTTAGAATACAACAGCTGTTAATGTTAGCTGCCTCAGTTTTGATATTTTTGTTTAGTATATAAATCAAACCTAATTAGTTGTTGATGATGTTACTGAATAGATTTATCAAAGTACTTCTTATTCTCTCCCCAGCTGCCTGTAAGGATGACTCATGCCTTTATGGAGAATGTTTCGAAACCATCAACAGCCACATGTGTGTTTGTTTTGAAGGCTTTTATGGAGAGAGGTGTGAGCACGGTAAGAAATATAACAAAGTCACACTTATCAAGTCGCATTATTTCACTTATGAGCAGGAATTAACATCAAATTTTCTTGTTTTATTTTTTCGATAGCTGTTACGTGTGACAAAGAAGAGATCACTGTCCCGTATAAAGGAAATGTAAACTGTACTCATAAGTATGGGGATTTCTCCTACGACTCCTCCTGCGAGTATTCCTGTGAGGACGGATATAAGCTGAGCGTCTCAAGTCCCCTCAAATGCAGTTCAGCAGGACAGTGGTCAGCACAGCCCCCAACATGTGAACGTGAGTTGAGATCTATTGAAAAAAAAAAAAAAAATTAAAACATTGATATATGACTTTCATTTCAAATAACCACATTTTATTTTCACAAAGATAGTCAATAGTATAAGCGCTAATGTGCTTTTGATGGTCCTGCTGTTCACAGTGGTTCAGTGTCCAGTGCTGTCTGATCCGATAAGAGGATCCATGAAGTGCTCCGATCCTCTGGGTCCCTCCAGCTACCAGTCAACCTGTATATTTACCTGTGATGAAGGCTATGCACAAGCTGGTTCCCCGTCTAACACTCTGCAATGTGAAGCATCGGGAACCTGGAATGCCTCTCAACCTTCTTGTGTCTGTATGTCAACACATTTTTCTACCTGAAGGATTTTACAGTCTCCATTATACTAAAACTGTTGTTAGTTTTTTCGGACGGCTAATGTTAACCCTCTTCTGTTGCCCCTCTTATTTGCAGTTGTTGAGTGCCCCGCTCTCCCAGAGCTGGAGAATGGCTTGGTCAGCTGTGAAGACGCAGATATGAAGTTTGTCTACGGAAACACCTGCAGCTTCAGCTGTTTCTCTGGCTACAATCTGGTGGGAGAGAACAAGTTAACGTGCACAGCATCGGCCGAGTGGAGTGACAGGATGCCACGTTGTGAAGGTGGGGGTGCACTTTAAATTGAATCCAACACCTTTATTATTTCTTTAATAAGAGTTTTCTGATTTCCACTATGAAAAACACTGAATGCAATTTATTTTTTAAATTCATTTTCATGTTTTAGCCATCAAATGTCATAATAAAGATCCTAATTTGTCTTTCTTTTCCAACAGTTGTAAGTTGCCCGTTGCTTGATGCTCCTGAAAATGGCCACATCAACTGCTCAGACAATCAGCCAGAATACACCTCTCAGTGCTCCTTTACATGCAGTCAAGGTTTCACATTAGATGGCCATGAGCAGCTGACCTGCAGTCATCATGGAAACTGGACTGGCGAGAGACCCATCTGCAACGGTAAGACAAAGCAACAGAAAAACAAAGAATACAACACGACATTTAAATACAAATTGACATCTTATAGGTGAAATAACTCACATTTGATTTTGCTTCAATAGTTTCCCCATCTGATGTTACTGTTGTTGCCTCGGGTGTGGCCACAGGAGGCGCTCTGCTATCTGCTCTGTCTGTCGCGATGTGGATCCTGAGACGACTTAAGAAAAAAGCAACCAAGTTCGAGCTGAACAGGTAGGATGAGCATAGATCATAGATTTTTCGAAAAGAAAAAAGAAAATGTTTGCTGAACTACAGTTCTGACCCTCTTCTTCTATTTCACCTTACAGCAACTCCGACATAGAGGCTCCTCCACAGGTCTACAAAAACAGCATCGACAGCCTCATATAGAGCACAGTCATAATCTTCAGTAGCAACTGAGGACAGATATGTTTTTATCGTTCTGTTTCTGCATGTACGTGTCACTCGCTGTGGTAACATGAACAATATGAATAATTTTTATAGTGTATAGCTTGTTGAGTGTCAAACAGTTTTCTTTTGACCTTTGCATTTAATGTTTGTGTGGAGTTTTTGAAAAGATCATTTATTTGCTCTGTAATGTTGTTCAAACGGGTATTTCCTCCCAAGGGGAGTTCTAAATCGAACATATTGTTCAATGCCTCTATGAAAATGCTGGAAATGTGCATGACTCTATCCGTGTTATTGTAAATGTTACATAGCATTGTGTGTAGATCACCACGTTATTGCAGAACTGTGAATATTTTCACTTTATTGAATTCTGTATTTATGAGCTATTTATTTAAAGTTAGTTATTGAATTTTTAGTATTTCTATATATGGGAAGCAGTATTGACTGGTATTCTTAATAAAACTTCAAACAGCCATTTGCCTTGGTCATTGTTTTGAATCTTATAGTATGATATAATACTATATATATATATATATATATACATATACATTTAACACATTTACAACAGTTATAAATTAAACTGGTGATGGCTTATCAACCAGAAATAGTTGTTTTGGAACAGCTAGGAACAGCTGAAATCCTGCGGAGAACCTTCAAAGCTCCCAGCACCGGAATTCAAAAGAAGTCAGCCAGTTATATATAGAAAGGTACAAACAACTCAACTCATCATCTTCACATACCACACTATGCGCAGTGACATTAACCTTGACGTTGTAAGGCATCATGTGTTTTTTCAGCAGTGCAGGAAGAACATTATACCCCGCTTACAGGGGTGAACTCAGAGCACAACATTTGAATAAGAGTGGGAGATGTGCAAGGAAGGAAGGGGTACATTTCCTGGGTAATCTGGTTCACAGATCATCACCATTGTTTGTCTCAATGAATCTCGTGTCTACAGAGTCTTGTCAGCACTTTAGTGTGGCCAGAAATAAATTGGATATTTTGCTTCAATTTGGAGGTGAAGGCTTGGGCACCCTTGTTTTCTGAAATTTGTAAAAAATTTGGACTAATAGCATGCCAGGATGCAAAACAGCAGTGTTACTTAAAATCCTTCTTAAATACCAAAAAAACATTGATCTGAACGAGTCATGGTGCCAGTACACAGGACAGCTGAAGATTACTTCAAATAACAAATGCCTATAAAGGAATGAATCCTCTTATAACGTAATAACAGCAAACGTGTTGGCTCCAACATTCAGTTGTGACTGTTTTATTTAAACTGGGAATTTTTTTCTTATTGTTTGGATTTTTTGCAAGCATGAATAAAAATGCTGCCCCTGACCTCACCTTTACCACAGGCAGGTTACATTTCCCAAAATGACCCCCAAAGTATAATGAGGCATTAAGCCAATCATTCATCACGCGCATTCACTCTGTACAATAAACATCCAGCTATTCTCTCATAATGTTGGACTGCATTGGCTAACAGAGATATAAAAGCCTGTCACTGATACCTTGTTTCACAAATCAACCTACTTGTGCTGTAGCACCGCAGTGTAACAATTTAAGTTTGAGAAGGGGCCAAAGACTGAAACCATTTGAAACAACTTAGAGAACATTTCGTCAGCATATTAACAAAATCCCTTCAGGGTAAGTAAGTGATTTATTTTCCTGCCATTTTTCATGATGAAATCCATTTATACCTGAAATTCTCTTCTTTTGGACAGACAGCTGTTTCGAAATGGAGTGGACACTAATATTCTTCCTCGGTGAGTGTTAGTTTTTATACCATGGCAAAATGTATAATCAATGAATTGACGCAACGTGAACATGATGTAATTGTCATCCCCTTTTCCTCTCAGGTAGCTCCTTGGCATTAACTACTTCGGCCTGGACGTATCATTACTCAGATACACCCCTAACGTGGGATGACGCCCGGCAGTATTGCCGGGAAATGTACACAGACATGGTGATCATCCAAAACCAAGACGAGAATGACCATCTACTTGAGATTCTGCCAGAGAAAAGAGGGCGTCGATATTATTGGATTGGAATCACCAAACACCCGATGAATGACACTTGGTACTGGGTTGGGAACAACAGCACATGGGTTGGTAATGAGTCATGGGCAGAAAACGAGCCCAACCACAACACAGATTTCTGCGTGGAACTCTACATTAGACCAGGAAAAGACCACGGGAAGTGGAATGATGAGAACTGTTCCCATCAAAAATATGCCGTTTGCTTTACAGGTATGTAAAGCTGATTGTTTTGAAAAAGTGTTCTTCAGTTTCACATTAACAACAATAAGGATTTTAGTATGGATTTTTTTTCTCGACAGCCCAATGTAACGAAACATCATGTGGCAGAGGAATATGCCAGGAGACCATAAATAACATTACCTGCTTGTGTGAGCCTGGCTTTAAGGGAGACAGATGCCAAACAGGTGAGAATTATCTATTTTTAAAGTAGAATATGTTTTGTATTCAAAGGATAGGTTATTTTTTCATGATGAGATTTACCACTCAAAATGCCTAAACATACAAGGAACACACTAACAAGTGCTAATCCTCACTGCGTGCTGCCATATTTAGGACTGTGACTGGACAGGAGAGGAGTGTAGCAAATTTAATCTTGAATTTTCTGGTTCTTAACGTCCTGTAACGAATCTTCAATTCACTGCCGGCAGCTCATTTCAATAAAATAGCTCCAAAAACTCTCTCTGTAGATTTTACCAACCCCAAACAACGGACAGACAAAAGTGGCAACTAACTGGCAAACGTGATGTTGCATGTAGAAGCTAACAAACCAGATTTTGCCCTTCAAAAGTTGGTGGAAACCAAAAGCAATAAGAGTAGTATATTTGTATATATTCATATGATGAAAACAAGCCCTTCACCAGTTCATATTTACAGAAAACCTTCTGCAAATACGCTTATTGTTACACATTATGTCTGTTAGTTTAATCCCATCCAATCAGGCTCAGATTGGCTAATCAGGCCACCGGAAAAATTCCCTTTGGGCCCCGATGGCCTGTGTTCAGTCATGGCACTGCGTTGAGAGCTTTGCAGCTTTTTTAAAAAAGGAGAGATTTGCGCTGAGAAATTATGATGATTTGAATTTTTGATTTGATTTACCGTCAGAAGAAGAAACAGGATCCACTGCTGAGCAAAGTATCGCTGCGGTCACCACAGAAGGACCAGGTAAGCTGTCGTACCAGAGCACGATCAGATTAGTTAGAAAAACAAACTTAATTAGAAAGCTTCAGAGAATAGTGGGCAACTGCAGACTTACATACTAAGGTTGTAATCACATTATTTTAATATTGTGAACTGAAATGGGCCAGTCTGAGGTTAAAACTCCAGGCCTGTAAATGTGTCCAATAAAAGTAAAAACTGTTTTATATTCTTGTCACCATCAACACTAACTGTGCCACAACAACCGAACTGTTTTTGGGCCACAAGAGCCTGTGTTCAGTCATGGCGCTGCGTTGAGTTATATCACGGACGCTGTCCCTGGGTGGACTTGACTTGATCAGAAAGCTTTGTGAAAAAGGAGAGATTTGTGCTGAGAAATTATGATAATTTGAACATTTTGATTTAACATCAGAAGAAGAAACAGGATCCACTGCTGAGCAAAGTATCACTGCTGTCACCACAGAAGGACCAGGTAAGCTGTCGTACCAGAGCACGATCAGGTTAGTTCCAATAGAAACATATTATTCACCCAAATGTTACCACTGATGCATCATGCCTCTTAACATTAAATGTAGGATAGTAATTATTCAAAAGGAAAGGATGACATTTGAAATGACAATATTTTAGAAAAACAAACTTAATTAGAAAGCTTCAGAGAATAGTGGGCTACTGCAGACTTACATACTAAGGTTGTAATCACATTATTTTAATATTGTGAACTGAAATGGGCCAGTCTGAGGTTAAAACTCCAGGCCTGTAAATGTGTCCAATAAAAGTAAAAACTGTTTAATATTCTTGTCAACATCAACACTAACTGTGCCACAACAACCCAACTGATTACATCACTTTTGCATTGACAAAATCTTTCTGCTAGTCCTGAGTTCAGGTTCAAAATAATCCTCTTTTTGAATATTCTACATTGTGTGGATTATGTGGAGGAACATAGCAAGTTACTATAGTTATTATACTTATATAGATCTTGATACTTTTCGGTCGCCTTCAGAAGAATACTTTCTCTTGGTCACCCTAAGGCCAGTTTCAGGATCATGTTCAAATTACTCATCAAAATACTTCCATCAGCTTATGTGGCTGAATATCAGCAGACGTTATATAACTGTGGCCCTTCAACTCTGAGCTGTTTTCGCCCACAGTTGTGGAGTGCCCCCATCTGCCTCAGCCTGATAACGGAGACTTCAGCTGTTTGGGAGGAAATCATACATACAACTCAACCTGTAGGCTGAAATGCCACCTTGGCTTCCTGTTGATTGGCTCATCAGCTGTTACCTGTGGAGCCACAGGGGCCTGGATTGGCCCAAGACCTATTTGTACAAGTGATTATTTTCATAGTTGCTAAAATATTTGTAACAAGAAAGAATACACAAAAAACATGACAGAGAGGTGGAAATAACTGTATCACACTGTACGATATGACTCTTTTATTTTCTCAGGCTATAAACAGGCTCTGCTGGCTGTGGCTGGGTGTGTAGCCTTGTCGACTATCTGCTGTATCTGCTTTTGCTGGGTGAAGCATAGAAAAAGTGAGTGTTTCTCAAGTATGCCTTTTAGAAACAATGCAATCTTATTGCGACACTTCAATCTGTTTGTCCATTCTTTTCTCACAGGAAAGAAAGTTTCCCAAGAAAGGTCAGTGTTGAAATTGGGTAGCTTGTCCGAAGCAGCTCCACCTATTTACAGTGGATGTTTTGAGCCTCAACATTTGAAAAAGTTGATTTACAAAAATGTGGAGGATAAGTATCTGCTTCTCATTCATAGGGAGCCTGAAGAAGCTACAAGTCCAGCCAGTGAGGTGCATGGATGAAGAAGAACTGGAACCTTATTTGTGTCTTTTTAGAATAGACATTGACCCAAATGCATAATTAATCATATTAATTATAGTACACTGTTAATAAATAGACCTACAATCACCAGCTGCACAAGCTATATGCTGAGATATGTCAGGTTTTGTTTGTGATTTTTTTTTACACTGCATGTTACTTGATCATTTTTATAAATTGCATGAATAGTATGTGTGTGTGATGGTTTATTATCATGTCATATATGTAACCTCAAAAAGTGTATTTAATATAAATAGAGCTGCCTTTCTGTGGCGTCTTAATCAAAGGTAACTACAACACAATAAAAAATATTGTCCACATATTAGTTTGTGTGTCTGTGTGTATTTTGTGAGTGTGCATGTGTCTGCAGAGTGTTATGGGTGCTTGTGTGGCGCCTTTCCTGGCAGGAAGTTATGGTAAGTGATATTACAAAATTCGTCATTGGCTCATTCCCCGAAGGACAATTATTACCATTCAGGCTGTTGATTGTCAGCAAAGTGGAGTTCATGCCTCACCAAGACTGAGTGATTGACGACAGATCAAATGGTAAGACGTGAACTGTTGTGTATTCATGTCTGTTTGTGTAAACTCATACATTAAGACTAAACTATGGATACGCTTTCATTTCAGATGTCTCAAGGATCAAGTTTGCACCGCAGGATGCTGATAGCTGCCCTGATTGTATTCGCCCAAGGTAGGTCCGCACAACCCTACAATCAGCAAACTTTTTGCCTCACCAGTTCACTTTTGTCTCATCGTCTGCATGCCTCATCTTAGACCTGAGCTGTGGAGGAGGAGCGCAGGCATGGACTTACAACTACAGCATCACTCCAAACCGGAGCTGGCAGGAGGCCAGCCAGTGGTGCCAGCAGCACTCGGCAGAAATGGTGACCATCCAAACCCAGGAGGAGACCGACTTTATCAACAACCTGCTGCCTCTGAACTCAAATTATTACTGGTTAGGGATTCACAAAGTGGATGGAGTGTGGACGTGTGATGGGACCAAAGAGAAGGTCAAAGAGCATCTTCAAAACTGGGCATCAAGGGAGCCGGATGACTATGCGCTTCACGACTGTGTGGAGATTTACATCAAGAGGAAGAAAGACACAGCCAAGTGGAACAATGAGAGATGTGAGAAGAAGAAAGGAACTGTCTGCTACTCTGGTAAACCACTCTTAATTTTTGTTTGGACACATTTACTAATCCTTTAGACTTATCACAGGATGTAAGATCTCTGTCTCTTTGCATTAAGCCTCCTGTAAGCAGGATTCCTGCAGTGCCCATGCGGCCTGCGTGGAGACTGTAGGGAGCCACACCTGCCAGTGTCATCCAGGTTTCATTGGGCAACGCTGTGAAGAGGGTGAGGAAAGGGTGTCGTTTTGAAACCACCCGTGACCATTTTCTGTGTTGAACTGAAAGAAATATGGTTTTTATTTTTTATTCTTTATTTTTATTTTATTATTATTATAATTTTTTTGTATTTAGCCATTGCATGCAAAGCTCTGCCAGAATCAGAACAAGGTTCTCACAACTGTTTCCATCCCTACGGGTCCAATCGTTTCAACTCTTCCTGCCGCTTTCACTGTGAACTTGGCTTTCGCTTGTTGGGCTCGCCCCAACTGTTGTGTCAGTCCAGTGGGGAGTGGAACCACCCGGTTCCTCTGTGTCAGGGTATGGCCATGGCATTAAAAAAATCAAAAAACAATTGTTATCTGAGATTTTAAGTACGAAGGAAAACTTTTTTTTTTTACTGCCTATTTTAGTCAAACTGTGTCCTGTCCTGAACCTCACCCTCATAAGTGGAGGTAGTATGAACTGCAGCCACCCGATTGCACCTTACAGCTACAACTCCACCTGTGAGCTCAGGTGTGATGAAGGCTACGACCATCATGGAGGGAGCCAGTTTCGCTGCAACCACACTGGCCATTGGACTCCCAGTGTCCCAGCATGCACAAGTAAAGTGGCTGTCTTTACCTTTGAACAGTAAAAATACAGAAAGTAAGCTAAAAAAAAAAAAAAATTATAATAATTATTTATTGCTCACAACAGCCCTATCTTTACATTATTTCTGAAAAATTTCCATGTATTACCTGACTCTGGAAACAGATTAACTGGCACCCTTCACAAATATTCCACCGAGTCCCAGTGTGTAGTCACATCCTGTCCAGACAGTACATCAGATATGAGCCAGGTCACAACTGTCGCCACATCACTTCACACTCATTTATGTCTGCGTGAGGAAAACAATACAGTGAGGCTGCTGCTTTTTTCTCTGACTGTGAATTATGTTGGTGAGATTATTCCCAGCACCACCTCATGCTCGTGTTATGTGTACATAAGTTGTCACAATGCACAGCGGATCAAACTGAATTTGGATTTATTGTGATGTCTTATCCCTCCACAGTAAGAAAGTGCTCCCGCATTTTCTTTCCTGCTACGGGCAACATGACATGTGTGGACGCTGTGGAGCCGTTCTCCTTTGGCTCACAGTGTAACTTCACCTGCCAGGAAGGCTACTACCTGACCGGAGACAGCTCGCTCACCTGTCTGGCTTCAGGTCAATGGAGCAAACCTACACCTGCATGCACAGGTGGGTTGTGGAATTTCTACGTGATTTAAAAAAAAAAAATTGGTAACAGATCCTTTGCTGGTTCCCTGAGAGCTACACGAGTTACAACAAGCAATGCTCTGACAAGTAATAGTGCTTCTTCTTCTCCAGTGGTACAGTGCGAAGGCCCGGACGCTCCACCCCACGCCTCCATGCAATGCCAAGGACCTTTGGGGATCCACAGCTATGGCTCAATATGTGCTGTCCAGTGTGAAGAAGGATTTGATCTGATTGGCACAAACAATACAGAATGTTTATCGTCGGGCAACTGGAGCCATAGACTTCCTGTTTGCCGAGGTATGACCACAGATGACTAAGAGTTGTATGAATGATGATGAGGAATAGTCAACATGTTACCTGACATTCTGTTCCTATTACTCAGCTTTACCAAAATAAACAAGCAAATTGTTTTTCGACACATTTATAATGGCTCTAATGATTGTCTAATTTGTCTTTCCATGTTTGTCTCCCTTCAAGCGAAGAGTTGTAGGGGAATAAACTCTCCTCCTCATGGCTCCCTTCTCTGTACGGATCCAAATGGTCCCTTCAGTTTTGGTTCACGGTGCATGTCAACCTGTGACGAGGGTTTTATCCTGAATGGGACGGCCAGCACTGAGTGCACTTCATTGGGCACCTGGAGCGCAGACGTCCCACGCTGCCTAGGTAAAGAAATTGCTAAGTGTCTGAATTGTCAGCTGTTGAGTGTAGCTTAGCGTGTCATTTCATTGCACCATTTGATGATAAGCCTAAAACATTTTGTCAGACTTCTTCTCTGTCTGTTTCTCGTCAGCTGAAAGATGCCCCCCTCTGAACTCACCCCCACACGGCTCTTTATCCTGCTCTGATCCACATGGGGAGTTCAGTTTTGGTTCTCGGTGCACATCAGCCTGTGAGGAGGGTTTTTTCCTGAATGGAACAGCTCACACAGAGTGCACCTCTCAGGGGACATGGAGTGCAGCTGCGTCTGATTGCTTGGGTAAAACAAAACAACAAATCAGCAAATAATATGACTAAAACTCCCCAAAGTAAAGCTTTTGGAAGTATCACTCTAATTCTTTGTCTGTTTTTCCTCAAGCTAAGACACGTCCTCCTCTCAACCCTCCTCCTCATGGCTTGTTTTTCTGCTCTGATCCACATGCAGAGTTCAGTTTTGGCCTGTGATGATGCTTCTCTCCTAAATGGGACAGCACACACGGAAGTTGCCCCCACGTTGCCTGGTTAACAAATGTAGCAATCAAGTGAATGTAACCAGAAACTAACATCTATGACAGTCCTATAAAAGTGACGGCTCATGGGCCAAATCCTGCCCATCGATCTGACAGATAGCTCTGATAATACAGCAGCTTTGATAAACAGTGTTCACAGTCTCAGGTAGTTGCAGTTGGTTGTCAAGATGCCCAAAAATTTCTATCCTTACTTGTGTTGTGTGCAGGGACGGGAACCAAAAGCCACTATTAGACTGCTGCAGTAAATACGCTAGTTTCATATTAAAGCTCTGACATAACTGGTTCTGCTTTTGGTAAAAGAGCAATTAGGAAAATAATGTGGAAGGGCGATCTGTCTCTCTCTCTCTCTCTCTCCCTCCACCCAGAGGAGTCTTCCTAAAGGTATTTTTGTGGACGTTTTGGATAACATTAACTGGAGATTGCATACATCACGCATAAAGCTTATAACCTTCCAGGAACTTTCCCTAAAATGTGCATTTTTGCAACCATTTGAAAATGCAAGCCAGCATCCTGCAGCCCACACAGTCATACAGAACAACCGTTGAGAGCAGATCATCAGTATAGGAGCAGTACCGATAATGTACCGATAATGAGAATGTCAGGATCCCCCTGAACAACAAACGAGAACAGCCCTGCTTTATGCAGCTTGTCACTTAAAGTTTAGATGGCACGCAGAGGTCTCAAATATCTTGTTTGTCTCTACTTCTGTTTGTTCCAGCTAAGAGTTGTCCTCCTCTGAACTCTCCCAGTCACGGCTTTTTATCCTGCTCTGATCCTCATGGAGAGTTCAGCTTCAGCTCTCGCTGCACATCGACCTGTGAGGAAGGGTTTCTCCTGAACGGAACAGCAGAGACAGACTGCACCTCTCAGGGCACATGGAGCGCAGACACCCCACGTTGCTTGGGTAAAAAAAAATAACACAATAGAACATAAATCCCTGTATTATTATTTTCTGGTTTAAAGTTAATATAAACGTCTTAATTTCATGCATTCCAGTACCACTTTGTTTCATCAAGTATTCCTAAAATATTATGTTTCTCTTTCCCTCTGTTTGCTCCAGCTAAGAAATGTCCCTCACTGAGTCACCCCCCTAATGGATCTTTATCCTGCTCTGATCCACATGGAGATTTTAGTTTTGGCTCTCGGTGCACATTAACCTGTGAGGAGGGTTTTGTCCTGAATGGTACAGCTGACACACAGTGCACCTCTCAGGGGACATGGAGCAAAGAAATACCCCACTGCTCGGGTAATAAATCAAACCACGAGCGCTGCACTAGGCATTTACTCCCTCCTGCTGGACACTACATAACATTACAGCTGTATGTAAGGAGGTGTGTTTTAAAGTCTCCATCCCTTTTTGTCTCCAGCTAAGAGATGCCCCACACTGTACCGCCCGGCTCACGGCTCCCTTTTCTGCTCTGATCCCAATGGAGAGTTCAGCTTTGGCTCACGGTGCACATCGGTCTGTGAGGAGGGTTTCGTCTTGAGTGGGATGACAGACACCAAGTGCACCTCTGCTGGCATGTGGAGCAGAGAAATGCCCCACTGCCTGGGTATAAATCAAAATACAAAGGCCTCACTTGGCATTTACTCCCTCCCACTAGACAGATTGTGTAGTATTACATTTGTGTATTTTAGACTATGTATCATAAGCATCTGATCAATATCTCATATATGGAATCAGTGTTACAATCTAGGACTTTGCATCAGGCAATCCTCCTGTCTGTTTCCTCTGACGCTGATAGTCAGGCTTTATTTCAATGTGACCTGCAGCGACTCCTTGCCTCCTCCTGGCCAAAGCTCCACAACATGGGACGATGAACTGCAGCCATCAGTATTCTCCTTTCAGCTACAATTCACTCTGTGACTTCAGATGCAATGAGGGTTTCTGGCTGAGGGGAACACCAAGCGTGACATGCAACAACTTGGGCCACTGGAGTCAGGAGCTGCCCTCTTGCCAACGTGAGTGTGCAGCATTATCTTTAATAAAGTTAAGCCTATTAGTTTTGTTCTGCTGGTCTGTAACTGTTCTTATTACAACTTCTGCCCCTTCCAGCGGTGCAGTGTGAGGCCATCCCAGCCTTGTCCTTTCCTCTGTCTATGAACTGCTCCCACCCTCTGGAGGATTTCAGCTTTGGCTCCCAGTGTCTTTTCACCTGTGCAGGTGGATTCTCCCTGAATGGCACTGAGGCCCTGCTGTGCTCCTCTGACGGGGTTTGGAGTGACAGTTTGCCCAAATGCACAGGTAAAGTTTGACATCATACTGATCCTTCGTTCATTTTTGCAGGAAAAGTAGAACCATATGAACAAAATGGTGGCGATTAAAAATTCACCGAAGGTTTGATACAAATTTTTACAAAGATACACACATGCAATTAAGTAATGACAAGAAATATACAGTGAAAACAACTTTTGTGTGTTCCTACAGGAGATGAAACAGGCGTGATTGACCAGATGGTAGGCAGTGAAGTCTGGTTTTATGCTGTTATCGTGGCATGTGTCCTGATTGGTCTGGTTGGTTTGGCTGTGTTGATTTCAACACTATTTAAGAAAAGAGGTGAGAGCTGAGGTAACGCTGCTGCACTGTTTCACACGTACATACACAACATGTTGTGATGCGTAGATTGCTCCCCTCATCCATTCCTCTGATCTTTCCAGGAGCTCCAATCATGGATGATGCACCATCGTGGGAAGAAACAGAGAATCCAGCATTTGAGTTTTGATTTCATTAATTTATTTATATATTTGGTCTTTTAGATTTTTTTTCCCCAGCAAACAAATGAATATTTTCATATTGCAATAACTCGGTGCTTGTTGTTTTTGTTTGAAAGAGATCCCAGAGCTTCATTTTAACTATGTTTTCAATTCCCTCTTTGGATTTAGGTAACCAAGCTTTTTGCACTTTTTTTTCTTCGTTTCCTGCTCGTATATCTCTTCAATTGTTGTCTCACTTATATTGTGGAATAAATAACAACCAACCAATGCAATGAAAAACTCTTATTTACTTTTTACTTTTTGCTGACTTGCCTATTTGTCCATTTTAAGCATCTGATCAGTGTTGGCAGATGTTCAGCAATGCGCCATGTGCAGTGGTAGACTGCCCTCCTTAGCCATCTCAGATACCGACACTTGATCCCCTCTGCAGGGTGCAGTACCGTGGGGTCGGTGAGGGAGGTGGCGGAGAATATCTGAGTTTGCCAAAACTGCCACAAAGTGTCAGTTTAGCACATTTAATGGCCAGAAAGCTCCTGTCACCGAGTGGTGAGGAGGTGATCTATTTTCAGCTCAATGTGTCACACTGGGAACAGATCCAACACTAAGGGGCAACTTACTACCACCAGAGTAACTGGAGAATATAAAACTGTCTTGAACTGACGCTTGTTTAGCCCTTTTTATATTGAAAACATGCAATACACATTTTGCACTTGGAGATCAGGTGTAAAATGCCCATTTAGTATGAAATCTACTCAGTGGCTGTGTTCACTGGACATATTCTCTTCTGTGTGTCTGTGCCAATACCGCAGCAGCAATTTGCCCCATACTTTAAATATGTGTAGCAAATGGCCAGTGGAGTACCTTCAGCAAAGCGTGTGCATCTGTTTTGACGCTGCAACAGCGTGAAGCCAATTATAGCGGTTAAAAGACAGAGGGTTTGTGGCCTATGGCTGGCATGAGGGGTGCAATAAATAACTGAACTGTTGACAGGGAGCTGTTTGGCTACCGTCAGAATAATAATGAGGTTATTGCTACCCGCTGTGACCGTATGATCACATTTTGATTATTTTTCTCATCCCACCCACCGCTTGTTGGCAGCCATATATACATGCCAACTGTGCGCAGTCTCATGCACAAGAAGGGAGAAGGCCCTGCAGGTGACCACTTTGGCTTCCTTCCATGATATTTAAGGCCCTTCTCCCCTCATCTGCCTCTGAAGATACAAGGAAATGCATTATGATACTTGGGTCCCCTCAACAAAGAGTGTTGTTCCTCCTAACACATGAGCACGCACATATGCACATGCCATCAGACACTTAAAGCTGATACATAGTTACAAAGATGGACTCAAAGAAAAAAAAAACAACACAGTATACTCTGCTCTGGTTGGCAGTAGCATACCGCGGTGACAGACAGTTAGATTGTTCCTGACCATTGACTTGCACTATTTGCTCTGCAAGGTCTGATTTCATAGTGGGATATATGAGATGGGTCCAGGAGAGGGTTCACGGCTGGGGCAAGGAGGCACTCCATACAGTGGGACTTCATATCTTTCTGTCACCCTGGGCATTCTCCCCTGACACAGCTTTCAGCCCCTCCGTTGTCTGGAACCCCCTCCCTGGGTTTTCTCAACCTCTCTTTCCCCAGGATTGGTGCATTCCAGCTGGGCACAGTGCCTGGGTGGTCCCCCTATCCCCCTCCACCTCACCCCCCCCCCTTACAGTCCGCTTTGACTGGAGGAAGGAAAAGGCAGAAAAATGCAGCAAGGGCCTTTGACCACGAGGAGCACAATGTGAGCGTTGATGACTGCGGCATGGATGTGATGCTTACCTGCCACTGACCCATGCTGCTGTCATAGCCCAGCATTTTACAATCTGATGATCCACCCAACAGTCAGGGGAAGATGCCTTGCTGACCTGTCACCTAGATCGGACTGATAAGCAGCGAGGATGGACTGACCCGGCTGTAACCCTCAGGATGAATAACTGACAGATCAGTCTGTGTTTTAGCCCCGATGTGCAGCACGCCTTCATTCTTAAGGTTCACTGTGTCGTAACATTATTTATTGATCATTGTTGGTTCATTCAAGATGAACAACATACATTACACTGTGACAATAAATACAAATACATACCCAAAACAAATATTTACATAAGTATATGCAGTTATAATCTCATATTCTAACATTCAAATATAGTGAGAGGTCTGATGGTGTCATGCATACACAGGAGACTTTACAGAGCCTGCGCTGTACAGTTGGATTGCAAAGCATAAAAGGCAGTAGTGTAAATGTTTGTTTGAAGGTGCAAATGTTATATCCACCCTCTAACAGCCTGATAATTATTTAAAGTATATTGCATGGTGTCACAGTGTACCAACATCCCCATGGTGGTATTTTTACATCCACTTCTTCAACTACATTGTCCAAATGCATAAATGATGAGACCAGAGAGACGAACGCTGGCTGAGGGAGACGAACCTTTCCTCACAGAGTCCAATATACACTCTCAGAAGTAAGAGTCCTGCATGGAGTAGAGACGATCGATGGGGGTAAGTAGAGGGGAGTCACCCAGGGAGGGGCAGTCGCTGTCAGCCACAAGACAAAGAGAGTCTCTGTCCATGTCACCATATAGGCCCTTAAAGCCTAAAATAAGAGAGAACATTGTTGCTTCATCAGTAACTTAAGTCTTCTCTGGAGTTTGAAAAAATAACTTGCAGAGATCTGTATAAACAAGGTTTGTACGGATCTTTTAATTTGAATCATTTTTGTTGCTTTATTATATTGTTATATTTCAGATGGATTTTTTTTTACAAAGCATCCACAATATAGTTACGTTTAAACTAATAGAGCCCAAGGATCTGCCCCACCGAAAAAATAAAAATCTCAAAAATAATGCCATAAAATTATGTGTTCATATTGTTATTGTCTCTTGTCTCAGTAAATGCTGAAGCTGGGAGAAATACTGCACAGCATAGCTCAGATCTTTACCATAGGGGTGCATGTGATCGCCTGGCATCTGAGGGGGAGTCAGGCCCTGCCTGAAGGGGTCCATGTCATAGTCCTGCTGCTCCAGCGTGGTGAGCCCCATCTGCTGCTGCTGCTGCTGCTGAATGTGGGGATAGGAGGACCCCAGGTGCTCTGGCTCAGAGGTCAAACCGCCACACGGGGGCGCTGTGGGACACAGAACACAGTTCACTGTAATCTCTTCATGATTTTACGAGCCTTAGTCAATTTCAAAACACACAAATCATTTACTGGAAACCTTCCCAGCTATAAAGACTCTCTTGCCTTTTAATATTGATTTTGTTACATTTAAATCACTTAAACGACCTCCTTGCTCTTTTACAAAATACTTTTTAACATTCTTGAACCAATTTTTATTGTAGTGTAGCAATTTTCCCCTTCGAAAATCAGCTGTCACTCATTTTTCAGCAGTGTAATACCTGTATGATGTGACGGGTGGTCGCGGTGTTCCTGAGTCTGCTGCTGCTCCTGTTGCTGCTGCTGTCTCCTGGCCAGTTTCTTCATCTAAAAACATGCCCCACCAGATATTACAGCTAACAGCGCACATAGGTCTATTGTAGAACCCGCTCCGCAGCCCCGCTGCCACCCAGGCATACGAGCGTGTTCTCGCAATTGCAAAGTATTAACAGCGAGGTAAAGGACATCTTTCAGTGGAGGAGGGAAACCACACATGAGCCCACTTTGTGAGGAAATATGGGGTTTAATCTACAGTGATCTCGCAGTGAGATGTCATCAGTTTCCTGTATGAAGAGATAACCAGGCTGATTTCCAGTCTGGCATACAAATACAGTGTAGAAAGAGTCCTTTTATTAGGAGAGCATATGACTGTGCACTGTGTGTGTGTGTGTGTGTGTACTTTGTATTACTTTGGCTCTTTGGTTCTGGAACCAGACCTGCACAACCCGGACGCTCAGGCCAGTCTCTGCTGCCAAGGTCTCCCTTACCTTGAATTAAGATTCAGAGGGAAGGAGGAAGAAAGAAACAGAGAAATATAAAGAGAGAGAAGGTCAGCTGAAGGTCAAGATTGCTGGAATCACTTCAACCGTCCATCTCAAGCAAGGACGAAAGGATAGAGTATTTATGAAAAGTATTGTTGGACTGACTGACCGATTGTTTGACAAAATATCTCTGCTTTTTGATTCTAAAATTCAGGTTGAGAGGAATTAAGCATTTTTCATGTTTATCCAGTCAGTATATTAACAGAACTGTTACAGTTAGCTGGGATGCCTGGTGATACATGTTTTTAGATGAAGAAACAAACTAATATCAGCTAAATCAAATGGTATTCTTTTTTAAATAAAAAAATGCACATTCTGTAAATTTCCACACTGCTACATGCTCATTTCTGAGAATGGCCAACATTATATGATGTTTGATATGATAAGCTCTTCTTTGCATCCACAGCAGCTTCCAGACACGTTCACACAACTAACACTTTACCTTTCGACACGGTTTGGATGAGACCTCAAAGGAGGCTTTAAAGGTCCGTCTCTGGTGAGTGGTCAGAATAGTGCGAGGTCTTTTAGGACGTTTGCTTTCCTGATCTTCTGATCTAGTTCGTCTGCCATTAACTCTCCCAGATTCCTCCTCCTCTTCTTCTTCTTCATCCTCACTTTTGCCTGGTGGGTAAACATGATGGCGAAGATGTTTATTTATCATCAAGTCACTCACATAAAGAAATTACAATTTTAATGTTATTTAGATTTAGATTGATCAATCGTTTGAACTTAGTTATCTTTTAGTTTTGTCTAAATTTGTGTGACCTCCGCTTCACTTTCCGCTTTCCCACATTTACCAGAATACCTTTCATTAACCATTGTCACAATGTCTTTTAACAATTTCGGTTGAAAATAAGTAATTAAATATTAAAAGCAAAGAAAAATTTTAAATAACCTTTTGGGGAAACATGAAGGCTGGGATAATAGGGACTAAGCAAAAATATTTATATAAATATTCATAAAAAAAAATTATCTGTGAAAATAACACTTGAGAGGCAAGTGAAAAAACATTTTGGGCAGATGATCTTTTTGTCTTTTCATGGAATATATACATTAGCAAAAAATGAAATGAAATAAATGTAAAAATTGCCACAGGACACACTTATTAATCAGTTTAGCACTTTTCACTGCTACATTGTTTAGTGCAGTGTTGTATTGGTGGTGAGTCTGTCCTGAGGCTGTTTTGTATTGTTAGTGTACAAACACGTGTGTAGATACGCGCAGCCATCTACTGTACACCCAAAGCCTGTACCTGTGTCAGAGGAGGTTGGGCTTGTCAGACACTGGTGGTAGTCTTCTCTGGCACACAGTAGCTGTCCCTCCCTGAGGACGCAGCGGTCTCCGGTCTGCAGGCGGCAGGAACAAACGCTGCAGGTGAAGCAGCGCAGGTGGAACACAGCGGCCCCGGCACGCATCACCAACTCTGCAGGGGAGACCGCCTCCGCACAGCCTCCACAGCGTACTGCAAACAGACTGGAGAGGGTGGGGGGGGGTGTTACAATTGGAGGAAATAGATAGAAACTGTGAGAGGTCAGTAAATAACAGACTGATGCTTTTGTTTAGCTGAGGAGACCTGGACTAAAGCCGGGACACTTGAGGACCCTTCACAGCTCAATAAGAAGGGACTCCATGAGAAAAAAAAAAACATGCTTGGTTGACTTGGGGAATGTTGCTGACTCGAGCTGTCACTCAAAACAACTGCCAGCCTGACCTCTCACCCACCCTCCTCCTCCTGCCCCGGCCACTCAGACACATACCCTTAGCATGGTGGGTGTGCATCTTAGCGCCTGGCAACCGGGACTGGTGGGCTTAGCCTCAGAGACTGTTGCCGTGGCTCCGGCTGCCATGTCCGAGGCTGTGCTCCTGGGGAGGTGGGAGAAAGGCTCTCGGCAGGCCATGGCTCCAGGCAGAGGGGGGGAATCAGATCTCCCGGTGGGAGAGGCTGAGCCGCCGGTCCCAGGAATTATCTGCGGAATTATCCTTAAGTCTGCTTAACCAGAGTGGGACAAAGACAGAGCCAGCCCCCAAGCAGCAGGACCATTGTCTGCTGGCTGGCACCGCGGCATTTTGGGTCTGTCACGCAGGATGATGCGTCATCATTCTGAAGCTGGCGTTTGTCTCCTAACCTGACTGGGTCAGAAGACCAGTCAGCACAGTGGCATGAGAAACTGACAGCTTTTTTTTTGTGTGTGTGTTTTTGTTTTCCAATAAAAATACTAAATGAGCCCACACACAAGACACGCATGGTTCAACTTCTATTCTTGCTACAGTGGATTTGGAAAAAACAAAGATAAGTAAGATAGATTAGATAGATTTTTTTTTTGTGTAACTTGAAAGTAAAACAAATCAACATTTGACCTTCTGAACATTGCTGAAAGTAGAATTTAACTCAGACTCAACATAAAACCAGGCTGAGACATCCCTGTCAAGAGCTCCTGAGCCACAACATCCTAAAGCCAAACATTGCTGGGACCTCTTACTGTTGCTGGGGGGTCACTAGGGAAACAGTAAAGCCCATTCCCAGAAGCTCAGGAGGGTCAGTCCGGCTTCTTGACCCATCCGAGCCGTCTGCCCCGCGGCCTCAATGGTATGCACTTTAATATGGCCAACATGCCGCCTGTGGTATGTGGATTCCTGTGGCGGCGGAAGAATTTCCAAAGGAAGCGTGTCGGAGGAAACACTGGTGGTGTTCCCGGGTTTGTATGATACAGCAAAGTGCTTAATTTAATGTCTCAATATGATGCTAATGCTGAAGGTCAGCGAAGAAGAAGCTACGGGCATTAGCGTTGTGAGATCATCCGTGTTTTCGAGAATTGCTTTTCCATTACAAGCCTCGTCCAATTTGCCTTATTATCCTCACTACTCTTAAGCATTGTTAATGCAAAGGTAAGAGTAGCTCCAATACTTATGGAGCAGCTCGAGGTGTTTAATATTTCAGAGTTTCCGCTGACATGATTGGCCCAGAGGCCCTGCCAGGAGAGCGGGAACACTCAGTCACGCTGGATTTAGACACGGCAATTAGTGACAAGATCATTACTGAGAAATAAGTCAGCAAAATCTGTCTTCTCCACACAGACAGCCTGAGGAAGTCACTCTCAAGGCAGATGCACCGCATAACAAAATTAATGTTTAGTAGAAATACACAAAGAAAGACACGTTTAGCCAAAAGCACTCCACTCTCGTCGTCCCGCCGAGGATTCAGTGCTGACCTTTGGCAGTCAGGTAAACACACTGCTGGTCTGCAGGACAAGCACAAACAGATCCTGTTTCTGGATCAGGTTAACCTGGATTCTTAGCTCAACACACACCAACAGAAGCTTTGTATCAGATACAGATCTGCGGGTCAAGTGCACCACCAGTCACACCGCCGATCTGAAGATCAATCTGCCGTCCAGTGCACCCATCTAGTGAACCGTTCAACCAATCTAAATCTAGTGGCAGTCTCACCAAGCTAAAAATCACATTGTCAGATAGGACTTTGCACAGCTTCATTAAATTACAGTCCTGTCTCATTCATTGTGTGTATTGTGTGTCCTGTGAGCTGCTACATCAAGCTATACAAATGTCGATAATACAATTGCATCAAGAAAAAAAAACCCCCATCATTGCATCTAAAAGGTGTTGTTTTAAATTTGGAATTTAAAAAAATATCAAAAGATAAATGTAATAATATACTGAGGATATCCAATAAAAAATACATTTAAATCTTCAACTTACTTACTAAAAATAGAAAAGCTTCTGCAGTTATCTCATAAATAATATCACTAATTTTAATAATAATAATAATTATTCACTCAATTATGGGTCCTCTAAATTACATTTTCCTTTTAATCCTATTAAATTATCAAATATATTAAGTAATAATTGTTCATTAATTGATATACATTAAAACTACTCATCATTAGTCGAGTCAATAGTCTTTTTTTCATTTTATGCAGTTTCATTGTTTATCAAAATGATCTTGAATTGTCAATTATTATTTTTTAAAGCCTCTGCAAGCTCTGGCAGAACTTTAAACATTCCTAACTGGAGAAATAATAATTATTATATGATAATAATTCAACATGCTGGTTCTCTTGGACCGAGAAAGACAAAGATACTGCAACAATTAGTGTCCTCAGTTCAGACAGAGTGTGGAGAGTGTGAAGTTTTTAAGAAAACACTGAAAGTAAAATAAAACTGTCATGGTGGACAGAGGAGCTCATGTGGTGCTATAACCTCAGACAGATAGTGTGGGGGGGGGGGGGCAATGGAGACGTGAGCCTTCAGAGGGTGGAGCTTTGGCACAAGGCCTCCCGCTAATTGGTCAGGTCAGATATCTCACGGTCGGTTGGGCGTCGTCCCATTGCTCGACACGGGGGCTGCTGTGAGCAGAGCTTTCCAGATGCCACGGCACAAAACGCCAGGGCTCCCGGAGTGCACCGTCCCCCAAAATAAGTTCACACCGTCCTCACCGTCTCTCTTCTCGGGATGCACCAGACCTTCTGACATATGGCTCTACTCTCCTAATTACCTTTCAGTCCTGCTTTTCTCTCTGTGTTTGGGCCAAGAGCTTTTATCTTGCTATAAGCCCTTTGATTCATGTTTTCTCGTGAAGTCTCTACCTGATTTCCACTCAGTAAGTAACTTAAAGCATTAATCATATCATTCAAAACGGACACATTTTAACTGTTCAGCTGACATATACTGTGTTTGCAAAGGATTGCAATATTCAGGCCGATTGAGTGTACTGTAAAATTTCTTCCTTGGTTGGCGGAACCACTGTCATTAAATTGTTCAGAATTAATGTGAGCTGCTGCTTTTAAGCTCGTACAGTTTTTGTCTTGGCTCTTGTTTAGGTGAGGGCATGTTTTGGAAGAAGAATGAGGGGATGAGGCACATAACAAGGAAGTCAGGCAATGGGTGATGCTAGTTGTTTTGGGGGGGGGACTACCATCATGGACCAGACCATATGTTGTCCCCAGCTTGCAGTTGCCACGCCAGTGGGTCTCGAAATTTTAACACATTTTGACAATGTGTCAGTTGAGCTATACCCCTGGTTGTGTGCTCTATGTGTGTGTAGTGTTTGTGTCAGTGAAGGTGTGACCGTGTTGTTGTGTGTGTGTGTGAGAGAGACTATGGATGTGTGTGTATGGATGTACCTACAGTATGCAATAGTGTTCTCACATTCCAGCTCCCTTGCCACCCCTTCCTCCTACAGTCACCTTGTTTTTAGCACACTGTGCCAACTTCCCTGGAAGTCAGCTCACACCACACACACACACACACACACACACAAAGAGCTAAAGAAGCATAAACACAATATGTAACACGACTATTTTGCCATGAACTCCAAAAGCTAGCTGAATGTATCATGTGCAGCACAATGCAAAAATATACATTTAAGTTGCTGTAAAGAAAAATCACACAACTCTCTATCTTACTCTGTCTCACAACAAACACACACACACACACACATTCTTAGTCAAGGTCAGAAGTGGACAAGCCTTCTGTTGTGAAAATTGCCCTAATATTACCGGATTACTATCATTATTTTTTTTTTTTTTGATGGAAGCCAAAAAATAAAATGAATAATAGAAAATAATAAGAAGAATAACATAATAATCAAATTTGAAATGACATCAGTGCCATTTCCCAAAACTTGGAACATACAACATTACAGCTCACGTAATAAGAAATGAGGTCGAGCTGAAATGTGATTATTTTAGTGTTTACCATTAATATAGCAGTGATTTTACAAGTTTTCATGAAAGTGAAGTATGTAGGCTAAGATGCTGTACTGAGCCAAGACTGATGCAGGCAGAAAAAGTTGACATTTGACTTTTTAAGATGATACTTATAATTTCTTTGACTTAAATTCAATTGTGTCTGGTGGTGCAGGCCTTTAAAAGTGAAAAATCAACTTCTTGCGCTTCAGTGTTTTTATGATTGAAGCTGTCACATTAACACAAACCAAACAACCATGCAGTGTAAAAAGGTGGTGGTGGTGGTGGTGGGGGGGTGAAGCACTCACTCAGCATAGTCCTGCTTGCAGTAAAGTTTGCGGTCCCGCAGAAAACAGGAGTTCTGGAGCGCATCCCCGCACGCTGCGCACCGCACACAGCCTTCATGCCAGAGGCCGTCAGACACTCTGAGCAGGAATCTGTCCGTGATCGGCCGGTGGCATCCGGAGCACACTGCCCTCTGATCCATCTCTGCAGTGATGGGAAATCCTCTCAGTACAGCACTTTTACTTTTCCACTCGGATCACAGACAGTTTGGCTGAATTTGGGCTGTTTGGGCAAAATGAAGGCTGAGCAAAGTTTAAATGGGGGGGGGGGGGGGGCTCATCAAAACGGGACTTCACCTTTAAAATGCTGCGTTTTTTTAAATTGGCAGCGTTTGAACGAAAAAACGACGTGTTTTATTGTGAAGGCTAAATGATTTGAATTGTTTCGACTGTTGAACAAAGATTAAGTTGGATGATGATCCTGTGGTTTGGCTTAAATAATGTGTGTGTGTGGGGGGGGGGGGGGGGTACCCAAAGAAAATAAAAGTTTAAAATAATAATAATTAGGTTAATAAGACTTAATGAACCCTCACTAATCGATAATCGACTATAATTATGTCAGTGTCTTCACCAAACATACTGATTTTGACTAAAGCTAATTGAAGGAAATATACATTTAAAAATCAAATTAGAAAAAAACAAACAAACCCCAAAACAAGACAAACTCTTACCTGTCAAATGTTTCCTGACGACAACAAGGCGTTTTAGGTTTTAACTCCCAGTTTCTCTCAGAGCATCTCCGGAGCTCAGAGTCCTGCTGCAACTTGCTGCTCAGACACTCAGAGAGAAGCGCATCAAAGTTTCCCCTCTGAGCTTCCGTCGACTTCACCGAGTCCACAGTTATCGACTATTTGGCCAATCTATCAATTATCCTATTAAGAGTGAACGGGAAGGAGGAGAGAGAGAGAGAGAGAGAGAGAGACTTTCTCCATATGCAGGTGCAGGTTACCTCTCTTTCCCTCCCCTCTGCCTCTCTCTCTCTGTCTGTTTCTGTCTCTCTCTCACTCTCTCTCTCCTCCCCCTCCTCCCCTCAGTCTCCCCCTCTATCCATTAAAAAAAAAAAAATTGTGCTCAGGAAGTGAAGTGCAGGTTCAAAGGTCAAACTTTCACACTGTACAGTTGGAGTTAATTGAACAGTTTCTTGCTGCCGATCGTTTGGCTGTTAAGGATAATATGGAAGTTAACTCGCACCAGTTTCAGGTAAGCAGCAAAATTAATTCCTCTTTTCACCAGTTTTGCTTTAATTTCTATGATTCTACTGAAGTCAGCATGTTGACCAATTACACTCCTTTCTTACTGTTCTTGCTGCCCTGAATAAAAAGTGCTGCATGTTAGAAACTCATTTCTTATGCACCTTTTATATTTGGTGAGTAAACAGCTGGAGATGTTCACATTGAAACACACAAATGGACACTTGAACAAACACTTCTTGAATATCATTGACTCTCCTGCCATGAAGATGTGACTGTATGTTATTGTAGTTCAGAACCAACAGGGGGCACCAGTGATATTTGGATATCATCATCTACAGAAGGTCTCTAACAAAGGTTGGTGTGCATGTTTTAATCTGCAGGATAATTTATTTATTTATTCATTTTTTTTTTACAAATGAAGCACTTTCATGAATCTTGAAGTCTATAAACTGGCGACACTACTGTTGTATAACTTCACTTCTAAACATCTAATTTGTAAAACATGATTGATTTAAGTAAAATTTTTTCCCTCTACAGTCACAGTCTCTTAAAAAGCCATTGATAGTTTGCTAATGCACAAGTATTAACAGTCAAAGACTGTTGAGCACATCACTTTTTTGTGCTTCATGTGATGGTGTTTAACCTCTCGTACAACCTCTTTCAGATCTTGTCGGCCACTGCCCTTTGGGAGGAACAAAGATACTTAAGGAAATCATGACTGGGTGTTTACTGAACTACTTTAAGTTGTAGACTAAATCACAAAAATGTCTTGAGCTAGCAGTAGCCAAAGTTTTGGGGGTTTTTTGCAATTTGCAATTTGCAGTGTCCCTATTGTTGGAAAAATAAACTGTAAAAAGTGGTAAATGATAAACTTATTTCTGAGATTTGGAACTCATCCCTGCAGTAAACTGGTTTAGGTAGTCAGTGTGTCAATAAATGATTATCAATGAAATGTCAGGAAAAAATTTGTTGTTAGCGGCAATGATAAAACCCAAAGATGACAAAATAAAGAGCAAAGTTTCATCTGCACATGTGAAGTGAAGCTAGGCTAAATAAACTATTAGATAATGTTGGACTGGTGCTCTCATATGTGAAGTGCTATGTTGGGTTCAGGGGCTCCTTTTGATTCAAACAATTCATCATATTCGACAGATTTATATGTTCATTCTTGTTTTCATGTATTTCATGTAAAAAAAAACTGTGTTAGACCTGAAGCCCGCCTGTTGGTCACAGGGATGTGGACTGCGTAGTTTATTTTAGTTTAGTTTCTTGTTATTGTTTCATCCTAAAGTGCATTAGGCCATTAGGTGTGTGTGTGTGTGTGTGTGTGTGTGATCATCTATACAATCCAATGACGCCATCTGGTGGCTGGGGTTGCACTACGAGAGACAGAGGTCTCACTTTTGAGTTGTCATTGAGCATCAAAATGTTAACAATCTGCATTAAAAAAAAGCCAAACATCACAATACAAACACCGTTTTAGATAAATTTTAAATAACTTTATTCTGTTTTAAGAAATGAATGGATGGTTTCTGTTTTTATTCAATTGCTCTTTGAATAAAATAGTATTCTTTTTTCAAATTGAATTTGTGTCCTTTCAAAATGGAGGCCTGAAATTATCTATTTACAAAAGAAATCTGTTAATAATTGCATTACAATTCATTCTGACAGTGTATTCAATCCGCTGTCTCAACCTCTGCACAACCTCAAAATACTTTTTAAAATTTTAATTACAGTGTTTTGCTTGGTACAAAATATGCTGTTTTACAATTTAAATCAAGTCTTTTTTTTTTTTTAAATTCCATCTTCATATCGCTGACAATGTGGGAGTATATACAGGGAAGGTAGGAGAGGGGCCTGGTGTCATGTGATTTGATGCGGCGCCTCCAGCATCTCCATCAGGAAGGTGTCGATAGGCGTGTCCCCAATCAGCTTGAAAAAGAAGAGATGCTCCAGACACTTGAGGCCGATGGAGCGCAGGGCTGGCAGGCGGAGCAGCAGTTTGGCAAACCTAGAAAAAATTGGAAATTGGTGTCAAATGCTGAGGTTTCAAAAAGTTTTATCTTAAATCAATTAGGCAGTATGGGCTTTTATTTCCAAGCACCTGTTGCTCTAACTCAATCAATTAAAACCATCACCACCACCACGTAAGGAAGAACCCCCACCAGCATATATATCCTTTTAAATGTAATGTGGCAGTCCAGTCAAAGTGTTTTAGTTATGGAGGAGCTGTGCAGTAATGCAATCTACAGTCCTACTTTGTGCAACTCAATGCAGCGATTAAAACAATGGTGTTTAATATTGATTGTTCCCGTAGTGTAATGTGTTTCCTACCTGCCAGGCTGGTCTGGGTATTTCTGTTTTGTATATGACTCCAATGACGCGTAGACCTTTTCCCTCAGCGCCTCAACTTCGGGTGGGTTCGAAAGACCTTTTGCGTCTGAGAAAAAGACAAATTACCAGTCACACACGTATCCTTTCAGATCTGCATCATATATACATTCATTTTGAGGTAACTGAAGCCATCGTATATTTTCTGGATAAATATAGGGGGGATGCACAGTGAAGCCATGAAACCACGTTATGATGATTGATATTATGTTTAACTGGTACACAAAATCAAACAGCTGACCTACTGCGTTGTGAATTACTGCTTACGTTGCTCTCTGTCATATGTACCTGGGTTGAACAGGACGATGGCTCGCAGACAGCCAAGCTCTGTCTTATCCATCTGCATGTCTTTCATTTTAGATACCAACTCTGTTAGGACTCTGCAGGAGATGAAGGAGAAGGCAATTAAAAAAATGGGCTTTGAATCAGTGAAATTTGGCTTAGTAAAAATTTTTCTTTTCTCCAGGAATGCTCATCTTCATTAATTGACTCTGTAAAACGGTGTGAGTGAAAGCAACAGTAGGCTAAAGAATTGGCAAAATGTTTTCTACCTGAGACCAGAAGGTGACTAAAACCATCTGGGCTGGTTAGACAGAGCTGTTGTCTTGAGCCACTGACTCAACATTTACTACACATACACTCTTGTGGAAGTGTATTTCAGTCACACCTCCAGAAGTTGCACTTGTTTAGCATCCTGGATGCCGTCTCAGGGGCTTCCTACCTATCAAAGATGGAGCCCACTCCTGCACTGTGGGCGCTGCTTCTGTGGACGTGGAGGCCCGTTGCCAACAGGATGCCGTCTTTTACTGTGACAGAGCGATGCGAGAAGGAAGCGATAAGCAGCTCATTCCAGCCTAGGTGCAAAAAGAAAACATCTGTGACCTGCTAACCCCACAATCCATTTCTGTAAACAATTTTGGACCAAGTTTTTTTTTTTGTTAAGATTTCTGTCATTTGCCTTCCTGTGTTTTTTATTTAAGCTAAAACAATTCTTACTCGGTGTACAGGGTCTAGCTCTACTAGGTGCACAACTTCCTCATTCTGGTCTGTGACTTAAAACTCTCACCAGCAGAGGCCAGCCCTGGTAAAGCTACAGACTGCACTGCTGGGACTTGGCAAATAGTCCAGCTATATTTGGTGTCACTGCTCCATTAAACTAGATGACAAAATGTGCTCAGCATATGTGGAAGACTTAAATAGACTGTCTGCCTGAAGACGAATGACTACTGATTGCTAGAAAGGCTTGTTTAGTCTTAGTGTACATTTACGTGCACTTTTAATGTACAGACGTGCTTGCTGAATGCATATGATTGGATGCCATGCCTTACCCGCTCGTAGCAGGATGACCTGATCATCGAGGGGGAGTTCAGAGAAGTGTGGGATCCTTTTGGCCCACTCCACCAACGTGAAGAGCTGCTTGTCTGCTGCTTGACAGATATTGGTGACGGGGTCGTTGGTCTGGTGAGGAACAAGGGGAAAAAAATAAAATAAAAATCACAAATCGATAGTCAGAAATGGTTTCAGTGATCTGCTTCTAATTTGCTCAACAGCAGCTAAGAGCCTGTGCAGCTGCAGCTATTTTCAGGCGCTTTCTAAACCAACAAATTCCTGTAAAGACTCGTGAACATTTTAGAAGACAGACTCTGAAATGATCACAGAGTTCAGTTACCACTGGCACGTTGCCACCAAAGACTAACATTATGAGATTAGAGTGGTCGGATTTATTGCGGGGCTGCATGAGATTGTGCAATTCAGTGTCTACTTCACTGTTAATTTATCTCTCAGGGAAAAATGTGTCTGATCTTGAAATGGTTTATATGAATCCTTGAGATTTATAATAAATGGTAAACAAGAAAAATCATGTTAATAAAGAGCTGTCAGCAGTACTGACAGTAGCTGGTCTGAAAAATTGAGTTACTGTAGATTCAGTCCCACAAACTACTCATCATGTGTTATTTATCTTCAAATGACTTATTCATGAAAACATCTAAGTTGTGAATTTGCTGTATCAGAGATTTTTTCCAGAATTTATTTACATTTCATCACATTCCACCACTTCAGTTCCCAGATAGCTACCAGCTAAATACCTCTGGTTGGGTACCTTTGGTTTTGTTTTTTTTTGACCACCACAAATCTGGACCAACATCATGTAGGAGTCAGGTGATAAAAGAGCGCGGGAGAGGGGTGGGGGTCGTTTTTGATTCTTACAGAGTTTCCAGGGCTGCCGTCACTGTATGTCTCCGTTTTGGGCTCCACGGCCAGCTCAGCATTCAGGATCTTGTCCACAGGCATGTCCTCGTTGAAACTGCTTGTGGACTCCACCTCATTCTCCCCCCGCTCCTTACCACGCTGCCTCTCTTCCTGAACCGCTGCACACGCACAAACACAGTGAAGGTTAATGCACCCATACTTAAATCTTCCTGGCTGGATATAATTGGATCACATCATTAAAACAAACTCTCAATTGGGAAATCTGTCTTAATAAAAATAGCTTATTTTCACAATATACAGATATAATCACTTGCGCCTTAATTAGCTGATTTAAAGTTGGTTCCCTTGTTTGCACATAACAAATTATATTTATAATTATTCCAGCATTTGAATAAGCTTTTGTATACACATTCTATACATAGAATCAATTATTCAACTTCAAGAGGAAAATTTTCATAGATATATCCTCGAAAATACACAGTATACTAAAGATGAGCTGTGCATCATTTTCCCATACATTTAAACCAGACATGGATCTTCACTTCAACTTCAAATATATTCCTGAACAATTCTGTGAATGCACTTTCAATAAACTTATGGCAGGGTGTGACAACATTAGAGAACACAAGCCTATAGATCTGGCACATGCACACCTTCTCTCTTCATGCCCATGGCCAGGCACTTCTGGTAGCGACAGTACTGGCAGCGGTTTCGCTGGCGCTTGTCAATCAGGCACTCTTTGTTGTCTCGACATGTGTACGTGAGATCTTTACGGACGGTCCTCTTGAAGAAGCCTTTGCATCCCTCACAGCTGTACACGCCATAGTGCTTTCCTGGAAGAGCAAACACCACAACGTCAGTCCTGCTCTGAGTCAGCAACACACCTCAAACTACACAGACTGTCGCCCTCCGACAGTATCTTAAATATCAAGGAAAACAGTGATAGTGAGTGATAAACCTGACAAAAAGTCTGACGGGACATCATGAAAACAATCTGACTTCATTTGGGTGAAATGTGAGTGTACGTTTCTGTCCTCCATCCTCTCCCCGCAGCATTACCTGAAGAGCGGTCCCCACAAATGGCGCAAATGTGCTTTGACATTCCCCCGGGGCTCGTACATTGGTAGTTGATGTTTCCTAGATTCTGTAGGCCTGGTGGAGGCTTTATGTCCTCTGAACTGCTGACACTGTTCATAGAGTTCATCTGAGGATGACAGGAAGACAGAAGAGAGAAAGAGACAACCAGTTAAAGCTTAGGTGTCCAGAAGTGATATAAACGGAGAAGGGGAGGAAGTGGAGAGGAGGTAAAGAGTTAAAAATGTCAGGCAGTCTCATGACACCGTCTTCCTCTATTTTCTCAGTTTGTTTTCCGCTCCCTCCCATATTATTACTTTCTCCCCACCCACACTTTATTGTGAAAATGTCTCAGGGTGCGATCACATGATCGACTGCTGGGAGGAGCAAGTCTTCTGTCAGAGCTTTGTCACACAGGTTTTTTTTTTTTTTTTTTAATTTGTTTGATGACAGGGAGAGGCATTGGAGTTACATGTGCAGAAAGTGCAGTTCTTTGAATGAAACAGCAGAGGGGGTTTCTGTTTCTGGGCTTTGGATTTCAGGGGATAAAGGTAATTTTGAAATTAAATGTTAAAACTGCTGCTCTCAACGTCGGCACAATTTTTTTCCCATTTAAAAGTTGGAGAATCATTATGGCTTCATGAAGATCCACACATCGCATAGTGAGACTGAGGTCTCTTAGGTCTTGTGTGACTTCAGGGAATCCCAGATGATATTAATAAGCGACAGAGGTTAAACTGAATGAGCCTCTCAGGATGAGTTTCCACCACTTAGCAGAGATGATGAAGCCTCTTAGATGAGAGGCAAGATATGTTCAAAACCAGGCAACAACGTCAACTTTTACATATCTGCCTTTCTCTTATCACCCCTCTGCCCTTTGACCCCCTCCAGCTGATGAAAGCCAGATAGGATGCATGCGTGGGCTGTACATTCATTTTTTGTTTTGTTGTTTATGTGGAAACATCTGCAATCCAACTGGAAACACCAGGGGCTGACCTAAATATGCCTCATCTTGTCCTATAGCTTTGATGTGGTATGACATATAGGACAGCCTCCTCACAGTCACCTCAGGCTCTTCCCATCACTTATTTACAGAGCGCACTTTCATTTGAATGTCCTCCAATGGCACAGTGAGCTGAGGACTCTACGGTGGAGCAAAGTATTCATACGATCTTTTTTCTGTCCTTCAGTGTTACCCGGAGCACACCACTTCTGCCCTCCTCGACTATAGATGCCCCGAAGGCACACAGCCACACTTAAATGAGCATTCAGCCCCTCCCATGCGTATTAGCTCATCTGTGAGTCAGTGGTGCACAGTTATTGCTCTTAACCACGCTGTTCAATGCAATTTTCACAATTAATACATTTTACGCGTTTGGTTTAAAAAAAAAAAAACAACAACAACAACAACAACTGAAGCCTGGCGGTGCATTCAAACAGTTTTTCAGGCAGACATGCTGTTTCAGACAGGCAACATGTTGGTGCAGTAAAGGGCTACAAGCACTGAATATGGATTATTGATGCATTATACATTCTTTATACAACACATGGTATGAAGACTATACTGAGTCATATGTGTAGGTTTACTTTGGTCTTTAATGGGCCAGACATGGGAAACCCACTTTACAGTAAAAATCTGGAATATTGTAAATCAACCAGGAAAAATCAAGAACAAACATTTATTTTCACTGAGCAAGTACCACCAATTCCCTTTTGTCCATGTGTACTTCAATGAAGAGGATTGGATTGTCTATTCTAATTCTCAATTTGACTAAATACTATTTCAATATAAAATTTAGTGATATAAAATAACAAAAGAACAAATCATACAAATCTAATAAAAAAAATAAATAAATAAAATTTACCATTCAAAAAAGAATAGGGTTAGAATAAGAATAAGAATCAATACAAATTTCTATACTGTAATTTGTAGTTATAGCTGTAATTTATATAAGAAAATATTGAAAAAATGTTGATGAGAATAAGACGATAGAAGAAAAAAATGAGTGTAGATGTACGAGCACAATATTGAATTTTCTGTGCTCAATGCTGTGGATGTAAACTGCTCATGAACTCCAGTTCACCCACGAAAACAGTATGAGATGGACATGACACAACGACCTGATGGTGGCTTGGTCACTGTTGGCAAGTGGTGAAAAGATGGTTACACCACAATGTTGTATTAACCCTGACCGTCCCTAAAGGCATGGATCCATACTATGATTGAAGCAATGTATATTGTTGTCTCCTGCAGCCTGAAGCACTGGCCTCAATCCAGCCTCTAAATCACAGCGTGTGTGTGTGGCTGATGATCAAAGCACTGAGCCTTGTGGGGTTTGTAACTCATTCAATGGACCACTTAAACAATATACCAGCATAAGTCTTTTTTCTCACCAGAGAGTAAGAAGAGCAGTGTCGTGGGTGTAAATGTTCACGACTTCAGCTTCAATATTAAAAACAGGAAAAATGTCAGAAAAGTCAAAGAAAGTCAGGAAAAACGTCTCTCTTCCTCTCAGTAATCCATTAAAGGGCTAATAGTTGGACTGTGTCTGAAGTCCCCTGGTGCGGCAGCGGCAACACACAACCCAGCGCTGACCTTTCTGGGGCAAAATGTTTAAAGGTCAGTGGAAGGGTAAGCGAGACGGGGACATTGGATAAGGCTAACCTTCAACCTCTGGCATGCTGTCAGGGAAAGGCACATGATCAACCAGAGAATTCGATGATGTTTCCAAGGCATCATTTGAAATAATATATGTGTTAGTGAGAGTATATTGATAAAATAAAAGGCCTTGACTGTTTTTAAACAAATGTAAGTAGGAAAAGTAAGACAATGAAGAAAAAAAAAAAAAAAAAAGATGCCGATAGAGTCGATTGCTGCTGTATCCAACTACTGTCAAAACAGCCACACATTTTCTCACCTGCGGACTGCTGAGTGGTCCAAAGTTCATGCTGGGGGTGGACGGCAGCGACACAGAGGGTGAGCCCAGTGACGGCGTAATGACGGGGTAAGGTGAGGACAGACCGTTCATCGGTGAGCCCAAGGTGGACATGGGGGATGGCAGGTGCCTGGATGTACTGATGACTGATGGGTGGCCCACCATGCCACCCATGGGAGGCGGGTGGGTGTGAGCCGTGCTCATTGGCCCTGTGGAGTCTTTTATGAGGGAAAGATGAGTTAGAGAACAAAACTAAATAGTATACAGCAGTGCAATCAAACACAAACCAATACAACAAATCCTGATGATTATAATGTTCGTGTTTGTTGACACTGTGTCATAGAGGTCATTGTCTCTGGTGTCTCTTAGCTGACCCTTTAGCTGCTAAATGCTCCCCTGTGTTCACTAACTTTGATTGCCATGTTTGACACTGAGCAGGTAGCTTCTGGTGGCTTTTAGGGCTTTTGATGGAAACAGTCCGGTCCACTCCCAGTGCACCCACTCTGGGAGCACTGGGAGTGGACCAGGACAGTAAAGCTGCAGGCCGCAAGACCAAAACAATGAGTTCAAAGACATAAAAAGTTCCTGTGGAACTGTAGAAACTTAACTCTCACAAAACACACTGATCCAAATGCTAACATGAGAAAATATTGACTATAGCAGCTTTAAGGTCGCACAAGAGTAAATACACAAACAAACTCAACACTAGAGTAGAGCAGCAGCTGACAAAAGTTATTGCTAATTTCATCTCAGTGATCAGCCAAAGTGTAAAACATTGTACACTTGGGCAATAACAGCATAGTAGATAAACACGCTTATTTATATTTATGACCACATGACAGGATCAAATGCTTGACAATATACTTTTGACAGTGCAATATGCCTTCATACAGCCATTGATGTGTAAATATGGCAGTACAGAGTGACGTGTGCCTGATTTTGGTCACAGGGTGCTGACTTTGCAGCCATCGATATAAAATGACAGGCTGGCATTTACATAGACGACCTAGTTAGAAAAGCTGTCAGTCAGCTGAGGAACAGGGTGTGGTGTGTGCTGACCTACTCACACGCCGTGTACGCACCAGGCCGAACGCGCACTGCACACATTAATAATAAATGTCTGCGTACAATATATACATTCGTGCTGTCAAAGCGTGTTCTGGAGCGGAGAGATGAAAAAAAAAAAAAAAAACACCCCTGGGCTAATAACTTTTTTCTTTTTCTCAAGGAAAAGGTTACTCGTAATGAATGACATGCCACATGAATGTTTGGATTAGCCCGAATGAAAATTCAGAAACTTCTTCTTCATCTGTGTCATTGCACCACCCCCCATCAGCCTTTACAGATGCATACACAGTGTGTTGCTCAGCCCAATGCTGATGTTTGTGTGTGCGTTCGTGTGTGATACTGGGCAAGGTATCCGACACAACAAACAACACAACAAACTAAGGTACACAACACAGTTCTGTACCTTAGCAGAGAACTTCATAGAGCTGCAACAACTGCTCACTTAGTCAAGTAGCCATCAGTAAGTCATCAACTGTCAGTTCTTCTTTGCTGTAATCGTACCTCGCCACTTTTTTTAACTAATAAGGATTAAAGAGTTTGTAATCAAAACGCTACACATTTGTCATTTCATTAGAGGGAACTGCTGTTTGCTGACAGCATGAGAAAAATTCAGTGCACACATACTAATTCTACTTGTTCTGATACACAATTGCTAATGTTGACACTGTCTTTCTCTCTGCGTGTCAAGTTTGCTGAAAGGGATTCAGTCTTTTTGAAAGGGAAACAGAACTACTTGTTAGATACTTTCAAGGACCTTTGAAATATTGCTCTGATACTAAACCTCTGGCAGTGATTAAGCATACATGAGTCTCCTCTCCAGTGATTAAAAGAGGCTCTAAATCCAAACATAAAAAAAGACATGGAAACTGTAAGTAATGTAAGACTAAGTTGTAAGTTGCTTTCAGATGTTAAGGATTTGGGAAATAGACAGGAATGTCACATTGTCTGCCTGGATAGCACTTTCAGCATGAAGACACACTCTTGAACACACAGCTGGCCATTGAGTCTCTCTCTGTAAGCCAAGGAACAGATGTTGTGCAACTTCCTGTTTAGCAGCAAGACTATAGCCTCCACCCCCTTTCTCACTCACCCACTTTCTCCAGCCCTCCATGAGTGATCCCAGGCAGGCAAATATGTATTGAGGCCTTTCTCTCTCCCACTGAGCTGACAGGATGCAGAGGATATACTGCACTGCTACACACTTTACAAAGAGTCGACTCGTTAAGGCAACAAAAATGAACTACCTAGATTTTAATTCTACGGTTGTGTTTTCCCAAACTTTTGAAATGAAGTCTCATATAATCACCAAGCTTACACAATGGACAAGCACATGATGAGTACAGCTTGTACTGTCTCAGTTTGTGCACTGACCCCTCTCTCTATGTGGATGGCAAATTCCCATTGTGGCTCATAAAGTTCTATTCTGGAAGTGCTGAGTAGGAGATATCGAGACCAAGCTGCAGACACTCCAGCCAAAGACCTCCAGATGTAAAAGATGAGAGGATAAAGGGCGTCATGTGGTCCCGCTAAAGACAGATCGCACATAGCAACCAGAGGGCAATAATTACACTACATTTCAGGCATATGAAAACAAACTCCATCAAAACACTGTTTCACATCAGAACCCAACATCCAATATCAGTAATAAAGACACATAAAAAGTTGCACAGCAATAGATCTTACGGATACCCAGAAGGCCAGATCCTGACTGGCTGTTCCAAAACTGTATTTATTTAATGCTGCTGGTGACAAAGATTGATCTGCAAGTGGTTGTTAAAGCCATTTGTCAAGCAAAAAAGAAATTCTTGACCAAACACTGTCTGATTTCAGGTTTCCAAATGTGACAATTTGTTGCGGTTTTATGCTGCCGAACAGTGGCAATCTTAAGGTCGCACAAAACAGGCAACTTGACAACATCACCTTGAGCTTAGAGAGTGGTTGATTTGGAGGAGTGTGTGTGTGCGTGTATGGACAGAAGCCAAAATGTTCAGCGGTAGAAGCATAAATCAGCCCAGAGCGGCTCAAAGGGGCCTATCCTTGAATGACCCGACTGGACCGGCTGTTCCATCTCCATTCTATGTAAATCACCTCCATACAAAGAAGCTTCAGGAATGTGCATCCTCATCACACATTATCCAGCAGAGAGAAGCGCAATCACCGAGCATAAAAACTGCGATGAATTCAAACAGGTTTGGCTCCTGTACCTCTGTCAGTATCCATTTGAGAGCATCTATTTGAGAGCATCTGTTTGAGAGCAAACAAGCAGACAGAGTAGCACCTTTGACCGCTGCTGTCGC
Organism: Remorina albescens; assembly: GCA_034769265.1. Classification (NCBI taxonomy): domain Eukaryota; kingdom Metazoa; phylum Chordata; class Actinopteri; order Carangiformes; family Echeneidae; genus Remorina; species Remorina albescens. Next base: position 21,143,427 of record CM068489.1, on the reverse strand, counting down.
AAATCAAAGGTCGCCTGTTGCCAAACTCCTGAACCAAGTTTAAAAGAGTTCCTATCTGCAGCGGCCAACACTGATCATTCACAGAAATGACTGTGCCAAGAGGACATGAAATCTTCAAAATGAGCATGCAGGGACTAAGATGACATAAACTCACTGAGGCTGAAACTAAATGGGAGCTTTTTAATTCTATTTTAGTTGAAATAAATGTGACAGTTAATGTATACAGTACCAGTCAGAAGTTTAGACACATTTAAAAGGTGTGCGCCCAAACTTTTTACTGGTACTATATTTATATATAGACACGTACATGTAAGTGATAATGTCTTAGTTGGACACAAAATTAGTGCAGCACATACTCGAAACTAAAATCTTGATTGGGATTTAATACAATTTTGGGATTGGGATAAAATAAAATTTATCCACTACAGCTACTTAAATTAAAAATCTTTGGATTGCTGACTTTTGGTCAGCAATATTCAAATGATCCTATTAAAAAAACCCAAAAACAAACGCATGCAGCATGTAAACCGACAATATTTTTCACTGTGTACACTCAAAAGGGGCATAAACATAACGACTGACCTAATGCAGTTAAAGTATGATGCTTAAATGACTTCACGTCAGTATGAACCAGCGATCAAAAACAGAGCTTTAGTGTAAAATATTTCAGATTCTCTGCTTGCAGGGACCCAAGGCCACCTACTCATAAATCAGCTTTTGTGTGCTTTAGATGATCATGTGTTTGAAGGACAACCACCCTGCGGCGGAGAATGGCTAACACTGCAAATATAGCCACAGATGTATTACACTGATCTGACGATCAACAGGTTTAAAGAAACGTTACGGATGACAAACCCTCTAAATCCCTCAGTGTTAATTACTGGGTAGTGACTGGATGGAGCGCTCCACTGTGTGGTAATTCAATAAGCCCATGGCCCTCTAACTAATAATATCTCCTGTCTGAAGACGGGATCAGCATTGGGTGTGCATAGTGGGAGGAGGGGAGTGGGCCGTGATGGATAAATGACGGGGGTGGGAGCAGCAAAGCCCCTCCCAAACAAGCCTCGATGTCTATAAGATTAGCCACAAGGAAGAAGGAGCCTGAGCATGTGCAGCGATCTGTTTAATGCCTTTTTTTGTATCTGTTTGCATGTGTCTTCTCTTTTGTGTGTGTTTGCGTGTACAGTGCTGCTACATGCTCATATCTGCGGCTGAGAGAGCAGAACCCATCCCAAAGTAATCAGACGGACAGCCTACGGAGCTCATTAGATACAGCGCGTGTGTAATTAAGAAATCTCTTCACTGCCAACCCAACTGACTTGTGCCGGCCCTGAACCCTAACACACACACACACGCCCTGCATGCGCACTCACTTGTCATCTTTCACATTAAATGAGGAAAAGCATGCAAATTTGCATTGGACACCAGCACAAAATCACCACCCCTCTTGAACATTCATTTCATTGCTAAATGAGGTTGATGTCTGATCAATTGTGTCAGTAAATCCTCTTATCCCCGGGTAAGTATCTGCAGCTCAGCAGGCCAGCTGTCAAGAAGGTGGGAGGCCGGGGAGGAGGGGACAGAGCCAGATTGGAAGGAAGGAAGCAACTGATGGATAGATGAGTGGATGGGAGGATGGATGGGGGAGGGCACTGTGGTACTGGCAGGATGCCTCACCAGTGCTCACATGATCCCGGCACCACATACGTCTAATCTCTCCGCGTGGCTGAGAACGTTAGATCACCAGTTGGAAAAAGCTTCTGCTTTCTGCACAGCTGTGATTTAGGATATAGAAATAGTTAATGGTGACAGAAAAACAAAACACTATGTTACTCTTACATAAACAACAATCTATCCATGTAGCTGCCTCAAGGACACCAGTACCATTCACTGACTTCTTTATCGGCCATAAAGAACTAAAATAAATGTGTAAAGCCCAAACTATCAATGCTATGAGAATAGCCCATCGGTACAGTTCCTCTCCTATTGTAACCTCAAAGAAAAAAAAAAAAAAAAGGTTTTCTCATTTGGCCACGCAGCAATTCAGCTACTGAAGTTCTCTGACCCTAAATTCTGCCCGGTAATGAACTCTCGTGAACTAACTTGCACTATTTGTCACAACAAAAAAAGTCAATCCTGTCTATCCAAGTTTCCCTGCAGTCCAGCTTTAAAAGCAACAGAAGAGACTGTCAGTCATGCTCAGGAACAAACAGATCATACTGTATTTCACATATGTGGGCTGGTGAGGCCAAATCCCCAGACCTGCCTACACAAACACAGGGAGGCCAGCACTGAGACAGGGAAGAGATAAAGATTGCTTTGTAAGTGAAAAAGTTTGGAACGACTTAAACAAGAGGAGCTAACACAGGTCTGCAGACAGCACGGTCTGAACAGGCAGTCATTGAAAAGAGAAAAGTTGAGGCAGATCGAAGAAACCAACCTTGTGGCTCGGTCTTGATGCGCTTACTGAAATTAGTTTCTGGAAGTTGCCTTCTTGCTGTTACAAATGATTGTTGAGTGGCAAGTATATGCTGTCAATACAGGCAGTGAAACACACATATTGCTACACACTTAATTACTCATCTCAAATTGTGACCCGCTGAGCTGATCAGGACAACCTAACCTCTGTACGGGGGGCCTGATTGTAGAAATTCAAGCCAAAAAAAAAAAAAAGCCCAAACAAAAAACTGCCAACTTAGCAGCAGTTAACGTCGGTTTAGAGTTAAGGCATCTGAACAAAATACATTTTTGAAACAAACCAAAAAAATGCTAGAAATATTTAATATTTTATTGGTCAGCAATACTGCAATATTTGCTTGTATTCCCAATTTACTTTCAATTGAAAAACATTTCAGTTGAATGAAATATATGCAAGTTCCTGCGTCAACGTACGGTGCTGATGTACACATCATTAGGTCGTGAACTGAAACTCTTTTCTGTCATGGAAATGTTTGGTCTACTCTAAGAATAGAAAGGTTTGAAAGAACTGTGTCCAATTTGTATTTAATGGCTGAATGACCATCTTCATGCTTTTCAGTTAAGAGGAAATACAGTTAACAATCTTATATATGCGTCACATTTCTCTTAGCGACAATAAGGAAAAGAATCGGTGCTCTTGTGCCCACACACAACTCATAGACGGTTAATAGACTCGGCCAACTACAGCACCCATGTATGTAAGCTCCCATCAACACCTCCCACACCTCTTCTAACACAGGAAGGAGGAAAAGAAAAACAGCTCCTCAGAGCGAGTGATGATGGAGGGATGTGGAGTGACAGACAGCAGACAAACAAAGAGATAAGCAAATGGAGGTGGCTAATGGGAAGAGACAAGTGCTGACGGCTAAAGGGATGGTGAAGGACGAGGCAATGAGAGCTCGAGGCGCCCTTTTATTAAATAGAGCGGCATCCCTGCTGATCACATCCCCAACCTAAACCTCAGGTAACTCACTAGCTCTCTATTGCAACCTGCAACACCAAAGTCTTGCAGCTGACACTGTTGCTTCAGCTGCTCCAGTGGGTTGAAAGACAGCAAGCGAGCTTTTTTTGCAGATATGAAATCTAGATTTTCATTCAGAATCCATAAAAAACTACAGTCCTTTAACCTCCTTCAACAGAGGACACTTACCAAGATGCAGCTCATTCTGGATTTTATATGGAAAAGTGTAAATTTGATTACGTTGCACAGATGAAGTTGCCCTGCCAGCTGCATGTTAGTCCCACTGAGAAATAAAATAAATAAATTGTTCAAAGAGTACACAGGGATTAGAGGCAATACCGCGATGCATCTGTGCAGCATTATTTTTATTGTGCTCAGGCTTCACTCAAGGAAAAATTACAGAGAAACAGCAGTGCAGACAGGAAACATCTTGCACTAACAACAATCCCTGGACAGATTCCGATCGGTACATTTCCAACAACACGCACACACACATACACACAGCCAGGCAGGGCAAAACTACTCACAGTCCCCATAATCTATCTCCCTCCCAAGGCTTCCTCCAGTTGCAGGTGATGCCACCGGGTGCCACATGCCTTCAGGTGCAACGCGGCTCTGGCAAGAGGCCAGTCATTTAGGAGCAGGACTCAGATTTGAGTATTGGGTCGGTGTTAAGCCTAAAAATTACGCTATACTGCAGGAACAGAAGGGTCGCCGTCAAGAAGGGTTGCCGGGGCTGGGGGGGAGTAGAGCATGAGTGTATAGCAAAATAGGCGGAGTCCACCAGTGCCGGTTATAGGATTACCCAGATTATCCTTCCCCAGAGATCAATCCCACAGGAACTGTTTGCTGCCTGACTGCCGTGCAAATCAGCTCTTCTGCCACCCACTCATCTTATGTCGCTCTCTCTCTCTCTCTCTCTCTTACTGTTGGTAAAATTATCTGTCCGGAGACACCTGTTGCTGTTGGCCGAACAGGGTGACGGGCACAGGACTGGAGTCACACTTAAAAGTCCAGTATAACCAGAAGTTTCCTATTACACCTCCTTAAAACAGATCCAGATAGGAGAACAAGAAAAGACAGTGTAACACTGAATATGCTTTTGTCCACAGAGGTTGTGTGTCGGTGAAATTTCTTAATTTAGTTCCCTTTTTTCCTGAACGTCAGTCAGAGAATGTGTTTAATAAGTCCGTGGTATAAATGGGATGCCAGTGCTGAGGCAGGAAGTGGTAGTCCCAGCCAGAGGCAAAAGAATTCCCTCCTCTATCTCACTCAAAACCTCAGAAATTCAGCTTCATGCCAAGAAAGAGCTGTGCCAGCATGGATGCTTGATAGTACTGTTACGGCATGTGGAGTTGCCTGTGTTCACACTGTGAGTGTGTTTGTGTGTTTAACAAGTGTTAAAGCATTCCAGGAAGTCTGGAATTGTCTTATTCAATGCTGTAGGATAGTGAAGCAAACACACAAAAAAAGCAAACACTCAGATACAAACAGACCAAAAATATAACTTAAAGGCAATGAAGAACAATACATGACAAATCCGCTGGGACTCCAAATAAACTTCCAAATACATGCAGGTATGGGTAGAGACTTTAATACTTGTTTGTTTTAAGACTGCAGCTCTCAGGAAATTCTTTTAAAAAAAAGTTGATAAAATGGTTTGGAGTGAATTAAACAGCACTAGAAGCAGCCTGCCAATGGTGAGAGTTCAATTTAACAATAACTGAGGCAGCATGCATTCTTGGCCGTGGAAGTATGTCATATCATTATCGCCAAAAAATAGCCCCAGCCAATAAATGTGACATTGGCACTGATTTAAATCTGCAGCTGCTGGTTTTCATTTATCCTGCCATCCTATCAAATGTTGTTTCGATCATTTGCATTGAAAAATAGCAATGAAGGGCCGGGAACCCTTCCCCACCATATGTTCGTCTATTTTACTTGCATGACTTAACAGTGTTTGGTTGTGCAGTGTACCTGCATGTGACTGGATCAAATGTGTATATAATGCTTCAAGGATAGCCACTGGTAACTAGATCCCCTCAGCGGCAGTAACCTGGCAAGAGACTCTGACTTGGTCGGAGACAAGAAGAGAAGACGACAGCCAAGAAAAAGAGATACTCGCTTCTCTTTCAGATTTAACGAATCCCACAGAGAGAAGCTAAAATAATACAGATCTTCTTAAATGCATGCTGTTATAATAGTGTGTCGTGGCCCACATAACAACTGTCAAATTAACCCTGAGAGCCATAATTAGCATTCATAGATCTATCACGAGCAGGGAATACACAGGAGGGGGGTTTGCAACACTAAATTTAGGATACACTCCTAAATGTTTAACAATATTTAAAAAATATATATACATCATCACAGGAAAGTGAAAGTATGCGTTGTGTTATCTTGTACAAGTGTTTGCTTTAGTGTCTATGAGATTGTACCAGTGCACTAAAATGGCACTGAGAGCACTTGAAATAGCATCGTGAGGTATACGGCATGTTCTCCATATCTCAAATTTGAGAGGTTTAATGAGATGTAATGTGCTCAGCTGGTACCTGTTGGTGGCATTTGTACTCCTGTGAGACTCAGTGTGCCCATGAAGGCCACTTTGCTAGGTCAGTCAAATCAACTTCAATTGAACCATAAATTTCCCTTCTTCAAGCCAAGTCCATCTAATGGCAATAATGAGCTTGCTGTTGCTTAAGTTTTCTAAACATACACTTGCTGACGCCGGGATAGAAGGTTACAATACCTGAGCATTTTCCTTTTGATTAATAAATTGATTGTTTAGCAACAAATGGTCTTGTGTATGAAATGTAAGAAAACACGGCAAGCGGTGATGTCGTCAAATGACCTGTCTTGTCTGTCCAGTAGACCAAAACTCAAGCATACTGAATTTACACAGATTTAGAGAAGTACAATATCCTAATCCCAGAGAAGATAGAACCAGGGAATCATTTGGTTTTTTTTGACAAATAAAAAAAAAAAAATCTATGATGAGAATTACTGCAGATTGATTTTTGATAGTAACCTAATCATTTCATTATCTTCAAGGACACAGGAACTATAGAAGGAGGTGGAAAATAACTTATTACATTTATTTACGTATTGCACTTGTTTCTGCAACTCCGCTAACTACAACACAAAAATACTGATTTCATGTTAAAGCAACAACAATAATGGATGTATGATATAATATAACATTGAGAGAATCAGCCCATATAATTGTTACTTTTACTTCTGCTATTTTGTTGCTACATTTTTAAAGTATGTAAAGCCCGAATGGACAACTCTCACTTTTAATAGAGTTAAATATTATACAAAATTTTAAAGATTTCTTTTTTTTTTTTTTTTTACCTCAGGCTTCTTCACCTGTACTTTTATTGTAATGGGTTTTCCCTTGGGTTTCCCATCAAAAAAATTTGGAGCTATGATTTTGCTTTCGTGACTGAAAACTGTAGCTTATCCTGCATTTGAATATGTACATTGCAATTTCCCCACTGTGGGACAAATAAAGGAATTTGAATGAAAATGTATTCAGTATTGGATTTCAAAAATAGCACATCTTTAGCTCTGTGTGAGAATTCATCAAAACACTGTGCAGGTCAGATGAATAAATCCTGAGAAATTATTATTAGTGTTAGTATGTTCACTGTGAGGAAAATGTGAGTTACTGTGCATCCATGTTTGATGTGTATGATGTTATTGCTTAATTATTAAAAAAAAATGTCTTATTACATCTCATAACCAAACACGGCTGCCCACAGGCCTTCCAAGGTTCTCTGCTTGGTTAAACCTGGAATCAAATTAAGGTTTTGACCTTCTTCTGTGATGACTAATTAATGGCAATTAGCCCAGAGAATGGCCTCCTTAGGCCCTTTCTTTCTCCCTTCATCCTGTTCTCACAATTAACACCCACTCACACAAACACTCTTTTGCACTGGTGCATAAATACACACACTCAGTCAAAAGTGCCCAAGTGTAAGCCTGTGTGCTTTGTGTGCTAATGACTGTGACAGCATTGAGGCATTGCAAGTCTCAGGGTACAGAATCCCTGAGCAAATACCTGCAAGCTTGCCCAACCCTCTCCACCTGTGTGGTTCACTGGGTGGGCTGGGACAGCATGTTGTATTGCTGCTAGGACTCCTCAGTCAAACAGTAACACCCACATTCTTTAAGTCACATGGTATCATAGTCACATCTTGCTGCACAATAGACTATACATATAAATATATATATATATATATATATATATATATATATATATATATATATATAGGAAGTTCTGCATGTCTGCAACCATAAAAACTTGGGCATGTGATTGGGTCTGTGGGTTTGTGCTGGGAGCTAAATCAATGACCTTCGACATGTGATGAGAGTTCACATCAACTTTTTTTCCACCTCCCCATACAAGGCACCCCCCTTCAGTCTCACTCCACCCTGCACTTCCCCTTTCATTTTGCTTCCCTCACTTTCCCATCCCTTTCTCCTTTCTGCCACAACTTCCCCGATTGGCAAACTAAATTAAGTTGTCACTGTCAAAAGTTGGTAGCTCATCAGTGTGTCTAGAATCACTTCCAGAAACACCAAAAAAAAAAAAAAAATGCAGAGAGAGAGAAAAAAAAATGCTGACTCAACTTAAAGTCCGAGGTAGGCCTGTATCAAACCTGCTGAAACGCAACATGTCTGGGAAAAGCTGAGTGGCACAACTGCACATAATCACCATAGTGTTTTTCTTTTCTTTTTTTTTTAATTCACACTTCTTCACCTTCTTGTCACACTTATGACAGATTCCAAAAGGTGATCATTGCCCATTCAAGAACTGAATGCTGTTTACACCCTGGTTGTGTGAGCTGTTTGGGCTAAAACACATCACAGAGTACAGCTTTGAGCCTACACAGAAAAAAAAAAACAGACTTGCAATGATCTCTCAGTGGTTGTGGCTTAAAACCCAGAAAATGCTCATTGTGTCCACTTTCTTGTTCAGGGAAAGTGGAAATGTGAATCATACCCTGCCATACTGATAGTGATAGACAGCCACCTCAAGTCATGTGTAAGTTCATATTTTCAGTAAATTTTTTCAAATGAAAAATAAGCCAATGACTGCAAAGGTTCGTAATTCCTACGTAAATTATAACAGAAAAAAATATTTTGCCTTGTTTTTATGGCAGCTTTTACTGCACCAAAGCCACAGAGGAAAATACTGTGATTGCTATCAGGGGGGAAACCGATAGCGGGTAGTTAATAAAAGATCAATCAATAACAGATGAACATATCTGCGGAAAAACCACACTGGCGCCCTAATCTGCATAAATCTTGGGATGCCTCTACTGCTTGATCAAAGTGAAGTCTTTAAAGGCAGACAACAAAGACTTTGCAGCCCAAGGGGGTGGGGGGGGGGGGCAACGCCTCTACTTCTGTACACTTTGGGCTTCCCTCTACATGCTCTCCCATCCAGATGTCTCACTCATTCCCCTGGGAGCCACATTCATTATGGAAACAATTTTCAGGCCCTCCGAACAGTGCCAAGATATCTGCGATAAAAAAAAGGGCGGGGGGGGCTGTGCAATTTTGTTCCTGAAACACGGGCTTTATTTGTTTCCTTCTGACATGCTATTTTCTTCCATTTCTCCCCCACACCAAAAAAAAAAAAAAAAAGGTTTATATCTGATGCAGTGGTTTGACAGGGAGTGTATCATTCAGGGAGAAAAAAAAAACACATCACATCACATGATGAATGATGCATGTAGCCTGGTGTGTAACTCAGTGAAGGTTAGAAAGCTGGGGAGTCTCTCTCCCTCTTCCAACCTAAGAGTCTAATCTGAAAAAGGATTGGCAGTCAGAAACGCACACTTATTTGGCATAATGTAAGAAGCCTATGTACAGTATGTGCTCCACATGTTGCACACTCCTCTGTGGAAAAAGCACTCCGATCTGGATTTTTAGAGGAAAAAAAAAAAGCCTGCTAATAGAAAAAGGCCATCAGCTGGGTCAAGGGCAAAGTCACCAGAGTGAGACCAGAGTTCAGCTTCAGGGAGCTAAATCACATCATGCTGTCACTCAGCTGAATATAGCCGGCACAGCGCGTCTTCCACTCCTGTTTACCACACAAAGTAGAAGTTTGTTTATCACCACAAATCCGACATTCATGCGGGAGTTTTTTTTTTTTTTTTAAACACGCGTTTCTCCCTCTGGATCTGACTGACCATCCCAGACCAATAAATTGTTTCTGTCTCAAACAGTTTAGCAAGAGACGCGCGACAAGCGCCATAAATTACATAAGCGCAATTAAAGTGCCAACCTCTGACCTTGCCTGACCGGCGCAACCACGATCACCTGACTTTTTTTTTTTTTTTTTTTTTTTATTAGCGGTGGTCGCAGCTTTCCGTTTCAGTTGACACGCTTGCAAAACGACTGTAAAGAACAAGGAGAGAACAAACAACCGGATTCATACACGGTGAGGTCTTTAAAGTCCGCAGCTCAGCCGGCTGGAGAGAAGACGCCATAAAACAAACGCACCCTCCCCTCTCTCTCTCTCTCTCTCTCTCTCCCCCTCTCTCTCTCTCTCCTGCCGTCTCCTTCTTCTTCTTCTTAAGTCAAAACAAAACGCAGCTTTGGGTTGAACACAGCAGCCGGACCCGGGTCGAGGTAGACCTGTGAGGCGTACTTACTGAGGTGTAAATACGGATCATTGCTGTCCATATTGTGCGAGTTGTTGCGTCGGTTTCCTGCAGTCGGTGTCGCTCCACATCCCAACGCATTCCTCTCCCGGCGCGACTGAACTCTGCGAGGCGGCTCTACGCGGGGGCCCAGCGAGGGAGGGGGGGGGGCGGCAAAACAGGGCTTCTCCCAATGACAACAGCGGTCGGTATCAGGATCCAACGCGATCGTGACGAAACGTCTCTCTCCTCTCAGCTCAGCCTGTGTTGCAACATTTCCCACATGAAAATCTTACTTTACTGACGGAGAGTTAAAAAAAAAAACAAAAAAAAAAAACCCTTTGCTAATCCTTTCACATAATTTCTTTGAATACTAATTAGAACTGTAACCAGTAAGTCTAATATTTTTAACGACATGTTAGACATGTCAGGAGATGATTATAGCAAATGGCTATCAACGGAGATAAGATTAAATACCGGAATGAAAGCGTTTTTAATTCATCTTTCTCATTGTGGAGTTTATTGTGGAGCTTCTAATGTGGATGTTATGACAACCCACTCTTAATGCAGTGTATTATTTAAATTCATAGTAAATTCACAAAACATGCAATTCAGCTCCCAGGGTGCCCACGTCCTTTTCTGTTAATAATTAATTGCACATCTAATTGGGTGTATTTTAAAATCTATATGTGCGTGCTTGTTCAAAAATAAATCGATGCAAAACAGTGTTTTTAATCTCCTGCAGTTTTCTTCCGAAGGGGCGTGGGGGGGGGGGTCTCTCCAGTGTTTACCTATTTGATATCATGCGAGTCCCCGGTCTGGGTACCCCCCGGAGTCCCCCCACACCCCTGCTCGGAGTGCGGGGTCATGCAGGGGTGAAGCTCGCTGTACCTCGGAAGGTTATTCAGGAGTCAAGCCGCTCTGTGGCATTCACAGTCCTGAACTGCGGAGCCGGCAGACGCTCCGTCAACGCCGGCCCGCTGACCACTCAGCGAGCCCTCTGGGCGGCCCCGCTAATGGGACAGGCACCCCTCCCGCCTCCACCGGGCTCCGCCGTACTTGTAACAGCGACCCATAAAAGAGCACAGGAGGATGCTAACCAAGATGAATGGCATTTTTTTCTCAGCTCATTCTACACTAATCAGAGCTTTTCATTTGTTATGGCCTCACGCCAGCCCCTGCACCGCAGCCTCCATTAGGGCCAGATAACGTATAAATTCATTAAAGTCAAAGAGGGACATTAAAATGGCCATTTGTCAGATCTCCCTTTGTGTGTCCCTAATGGTGGCACATGGTTAGAGGCATTGAGATGATTTTGGTGGGACTTTTTTCTCTCCATAGCATTGGAAGAGGAACGTGGGAACTGGAAAAGACCTGTGTGTTTTTCTGTTTTCTTCTTCTTTTAAAAATGGAAGCTTTTTGTGTGTTTTGTTTTGTTGTTTTTTTAATTGATCTTCTCACAATTCACTGGTGTGCTTTTTTGAGACCCTTTTTGAAAAAGATGCACAGCACCAGGGATATTTGCTGCCAAAAAATCTCATGACATTTTCATATTTTTTTAAATTCTCTCAAGTCATTATTTTTTTTTTCATGCAATACGCTAAACCCCTTCTTTTGCTTAATCACGCAAATGTTTTATTTTGACTGCTATCCAATCCATCAATCAACTTCTGAGTCCCAGCCCCCTCCAAACCACCCCACCCTCCAACATATACATACAGACTCACAGTCAGTGAAGCAAGCCTTTGCACTAATCCCTTTATATTCAGAGCACCATTTTCACCAAAAAATGCCTTTAAAACTAATCCCAAACCCAACTCAGCAAACCTGGGCCCCCTGCTAGCGTTTCACAGTGCAGCACAAACCTGGGCAGTCTGTTTTAAGTCAACACTTCGAATGCCGTCTGTTGGAGACATATATATTAATGCATTGATTGAAACACACATAACAAAATCTTTTCCTTTTCACTCTGTCTGTCTTTTTGGCCCTCGTCCTCCATTTCTCTCCTTCCCTCCCTTCGTCAGTCCCTCTCTGGCTTCAGGATGGAGGTTCTGGCTGCGTCGTCATGGGAGATAGCTCTCTCCATCTGCCTCTGTTGTCATTAACCCATCTCCATCACGCTTTATCTGGGGACCCCCACCTCTCCTCCACCCTCCTGGACCCTCTTCACCATTCTGACAACCCCTGCCCCCTGCTTTATACATAAGCCTGATGATAAGTGTTCCCCCCTTTTTGTGTCAGCTAGGATAAGACAATGCTACACAGCACTACAGAACATCATCCATCTCATAGGTCATCAATCTGGGACACAAAAGATGAAATGTAGCTCGAATTCTCTTTTGCAAAAGGGGGTTCTCTTTGCTTAGAAGAAGCTTGTCCTCAACCTCTGTCATTCCTTTTCACTCCCGGATTAGTGGTTGACCAACAAAATCTTCTTTCTTGCATGAACACATGGGAGGAAAAGTATTTAATGAATGTCAGCAATTTTAAGTATTTCTTAATGACACTAGTACATAATTGCAGTTGCACAAAAATACAAGAAGTCAAATCAAGTATCTTTCAGACATGGAAAACCTGATTAAAAAGAAACTGTGGACTCACCACAATGTCTTAAATTGATACACTAACAGGTCTCTGTCAATGAACACAAACTTATTTGATGGTAAATACTGATTGAAAGAACTTTAATCACTTTTTAAACTGCCTAATTGGGTTCACATTGTCTCTTCAGTAGCTTGGGGCTTTTTGTCTTTGGTCATTGTCTGTGACAGCATTGCCTCAGTTTGGGTTCTTTGTTTATTATGTGTTTCCATTGAACAACACATTTGTAACGAGATAACCCACTGAGATTAATATTTACCTTCCAGAGAGGCTAATTACACACACACACACACACACACACACACACAAAAGATTTTCTCAGAAATAAAAGCAATATAATAGTGATGGTGATTACATGAAAGTTTCATGAGAGTTTTCCCATCAGTTAGTTTTGTGTCGTGATGCAAATGTCACTCACTCATACTGTTTTTCCAGCACAGTTAAAGTTATTGTACCCTGTAAACCAGTTCTAAATGTAAATTCTTGTTTTTGCATCAGCCACAGGCTTAAATGTTGTTTTGAAAGGACAGGATTTGTGAGCAAAAGCAGATTTGTATGTCCTGTAATTAGATCCTGGTGGATGATGAGGTGCTGTTTTATCTCCTTTCTTGAGTCTCTAATATGCAGATAAAGTGTATCATCTTTAGCCATCAGGACTAAAGATAAGAAGAGACAGAAAGGCTGTAACCAACCCTGTGTTAAATGCTTAAATAAGGTTGGAATTGGATGAGCTTGCATTACTCTCAGGGATCTAAAGACTGATCAGATAACAAGCACCTCATGTACAAGTACACAAAGCTATGGAATATATGGAAATTTTGTTTTGTAACATTATAAGAAATCTGTAAAGTGATACCACTACTGGCGGCACAGGGGGTCGAGTGGTTAGCACGCACACTGCCATGTAATCACAGCATCCCAGGTTTGAATCTGACCATGGGACCTATGCTGTAGGTCCCTGTTCCCTCTAGGTCTCTATGCCTAGTGAAATAAGGGCAAAAAAATAATCCTCCCGCCCCAAAATGACAACTATATACTACTATTTGTATTTTAAAATTATACATATTTTTAATCTGACTAAAATGAATAATGGACACCTCTGACTGTCATCTTTTCTACATTATATCAAAGAGAGAAGTCTCCAGTAGTCCAAAAATGCTGTCACAATGCTGTGGTATCAGTTTAAAAGGGTTATTATGTTATAACTTTTCAACATAATTATCATGTCCAATTAGCAATACTATCCAAATATTTCAGATTGAGAGACTCAGAGATGGCATGGTTGGTAGCAAAATATTTATGTTTATGAAAAGAAAACTTAAGTTCATTAAGATGGACTTTATGTTTCAGACAAAAAATTGTTGGAGAAATTTCAACCCTCTAATCCATTTCAAACAAATGCTTGTTTTAAGCGCTCTCCGCCATATAAGGTTAACCTGTTAATCTGCTGTCTGCGTCTGAGTCTGGAGGCTTTACACACAATCAATATGATGAGTCCTGACACACTCCATGCCATTACCATGCCACTCCAATCAGACGTGCTTGCATTATCATTACCACATGATGTAAGGCAGACACGTGATTCCCATTTTCCAGGCCTATGGAGAGCGTTTGACACTTTGACCATGCTGTCCAACAACCTTGGGCTCCAGAAAGGTGCACAGCCACACAGCTGCATTAAGTATAAACAATATTCTGCAATTACCAGGGATTTATTAAATAATGTTTCTTATATTACGCGATTAGGTTTTATATTACAGCTGGACTAGAGACCTCTGGCAGATGGTTGACCTCTGTAAGTCTTTGCCTGGCTGTAATAAGTTAAAACAGACTGGGGGCTTGTTGTTTCAGAACAGAGTTAAACCAATCCAGCAGGGAATCAATCAGACCACCTCAGGTTAATCTCAGTATGACCTGAAATGTCCATGAGGGATTAGGCCCAGAGTACACCTGTTACTGATTTTTTAGCACACAATGTCTCTACTTACTGCTGTGACTACAGTCACATTTGGCACAGGTGCCATTAAAAAATTCCAAAGTGTAAGTATAAACTGTGAAAGGATTACGCTGGTTTTGTTACTGAGGTGTACATACTTAAGATTTTTATCTAATGAGAGTGTGCTAACAGATTAATGGGATAAGAAGTTGATATTTGGAATAGGCTGTATACAACATGTTGGCGTAGCTTTTGTCCAGATGTGTAATGGATATGTCATTGCTGTGTTTTCATTGTGTACAATACAAGACCTATTCGCCTGTGTGTGTGACACAGTGGTTCAAAAACATTTTGTTCTGTGAGTGCATATGTATGCAGAACTAAAGAAAATTGTAGGTGGACTGACATTTAGATATGCTGATTCAATTGAGTCATGTATTGCCAAGACTGTGTCACCAAACCCAAAACATCCCCTCCTTTCCATTTTTTGCAACACAGCAAAACAGAGGTTGTTGGTATCGGCATGTGTGATGAGTGTTAGCTGCAGCTGTCCAAAACTGAAGGGTCACTGTAAAACGCTTAATAATGCAGCTCTATACATACAAACCCACGACCTTCTTGTTGTGGGGCGACAGCACTATCCACTATGCCACTATGTAAGGAACATAAAAAAAGTTTCTTTGTAATAGTGTGAGTAGTTTGAATTCATTTACTTTTGGATCTCATAGATCAACCTATTAACAGACCGTATATAGACCCAAAGTCAGATGCTTGCCCTCCCTGGCGTGACACTAAAGTACAATTCACACTACAAGTGACACATCAGTGATACTTAAGTCTTTTGGAAATGTCCATTTGTGCAGTCCACACCTACTCCAACCACTGCAACAGCTGTCAGAGATTAATGACCAACTTTCCTTTCACCACTTCAGTTGTGGTCCAGTGACAGCAGATATAGCTAATCTATTTTAAGCAGGCTGACTAACATAACGGTTATGAACCCAATTATTCTATTTGACTGTAAATTTAATTCAATACAGTCAAATAAAGATGACTCCATTAGAGATACGTAGTTAATTTATTCACTTCTTAAAAAACTGTTTTATGCCCATTGTAAAATTGACACATCAAAATGACTCTTTGTTGTATATTTCATAAAATTTACTCAGTATGTTCAGCACCGGTGGAAATTTTACTTTGGACAATCAGGAGACACCCACCAATCATTGTCCATCAATGTGGACAGAACATCTTGGCAAACAGACTCCGCCTTTGCTAGCATTCAGTTGTGGTGCCTTCTGAACAGCTAACCAAGTCTATCAGACACCCTGACACCTTTTCATGGATGGTTTAACATCATTTCCCACCTTGATTTATGTGACTCTGACAGCTCTCACATGAGGACTTAATGACTCAGATGACATTATGGTGTGAAGGACCCACAGTGCTTTGAAAGCCTGGGGCTGCCCAACAGCCGGTAGAGCTGTTAAAGCCCCTTGGATGTCAGTAAGAACAATCCAGTAGATGGTTTCATTTTGATTGGACAACGCTCCCTCTTGATTAAAGACAGGAGTACATAGTGTCCTTGGTCAAATGAACCAGAACACATGCTGAAGTACACAAAAGGCTATACCCTATTGTGTAGTGAACGTTTTGATTGCGAACATATCAACTGGCTGTGTCGCTGTATGCATGTACTTATTAGGTAAAACCCATACTTATACGTTGCTAGGTTTTGTACGGCCATAATCTCCATATTGGCAGAACAATTCTGACTTTAACCTTCTTAAAAATTCTTATTATCCCATTTTCTCTCAATGCTACTCTTATGACAAAACTAGCTATAATTCACATTCCTATGTTTGTGTGTAGATTTGTTTCTACATCACAGTGTAGACCCTGAACCTGAATACACACACTGACGCCTGGGGACTCACCACCATCATTGTTGTGACCCAAACTGGAGCTGGCCCCCATAGATAAAGACTGCTTACTGATTGTTAAGACTTAGATTTATGGATCAGTGTGTATATGTGTTTGTGTGTGTGTGAGAGAGAGAGAGAGAGAGAGAGAGAGAGTAACAATTTGAAGTGGCATGGCTGGAATTAGATGAGTTGAAATGAAAGTGGACAAATTCTCAGTATCTATATAAGAATTTAAACTTTAAACCATCGTCGTTTTGTCGTGACACTTCCACATTACACACAGAGGTCAACTGTGGAGCACACACACACACACACACTCAACGCGTTGCAGTAACTTGCAGTGCTTTCACGCCGCCTTGCGCTCCGGTCGGGCAGAACTACATCTACGCTGCGTTTGCGTTTCCGCTCGTTTGTCCCTCGGCGGCCTCCGTCGGTTGACGGTAAAGTCAGACGTGTATCTTTGCGTCAAACAGAAAGCGTCTTACCCAAAACAGCCACAACATGAACAACCCGACGAGCCGTCGTTCCATCATCGAAACGTGTCACTGTGGCATTATTTACTGATGAACTCAAGCGAGGATGTCATCCGCTTTAACGTTAGACTTCGAAAATCACCCACAACCAGCAGCGATGGACGGCGGCATCATGTCCATCGACCACGGAGGAGAGTGGGGTGAGAGTCGGCTAACTGCTCCTTCTCGAAATACACCCGGTGGAGGGGGATTAATCCAACTACTTAGGGGAGTTTAACTGTTTTAATCGTCCTTAAAGTATAAACAGTGACGCTTTTGGGGTTTTCAAAAACACTCAAATATAAGTCTGAGGTCGATGTGGTGAGAGTGTGTCTAGTCTTAGCAGTCAGTTAGCATTAGCTCGTTGCTAGTGACGTGATGATGTAATCTGGCTGTAATATGAAAATAATAATGTTTTAGCTCTAAGTCTCCTCAATGGTCCTCACTCATGGACCACACAGTTTATAATATATATCCTCAAAAATTTGTTCCTGGATTTGTTTTCGAAGAAGACGAAAGATCGAGCAAGTCACAACAACAACAACAACAACAACAGTACGAACAGTTATTTGTGTTATTGTGTTTTGAGGTTCAGGTTTTTCTTTTTCTTTTTTTTTTGTCTGCTACCTTTCTTATGTTTCCTGCTGAATGAAATTATTCTGTTACAATTGATTATTATTTTTAACCATAATTACATATAATTGTAATTAGACGATACAGATTTCACACGTCGAGTTTAGTGCAGCACAATTTTGAGGTACTTGAACTGTATTTGAGTATTTTCATTATTTGCCATGTTATATTTCTATTTCTTTTACAACCCATGCTTGACAGCTTTTCTAGTACTTGTAAACATTTTATAACAAGGTTTTAAAATTCAACTTGTTGTTAAAGATTAACCAAGGCGTTTACAGCTTGTTCTGCTTCTGATGTCTTACACAAAGCTGTGTTGAGTTGAGGTCAAATGTTAACAGCTCATCCACATAGTGATTTCTTTCCCTTTAAATCTGTTGCATGGTTTAGTTTTCCAGGGTGTCCAGGGTCCTTCCAAAAAATACATTCTATAGACAAAGTAAAAAAGTTGAAATCAGATGTTTGTATCTGTATCTGCCTTTGCGTCTTTGGTGTCACATGATCTCACCACCTGCCAGATTAAGCTGGCTTCTCTGTATTTAAAACAAACTTTAGGGAGCACGAACTAGCTCCATTACCAACAGCTACAAGAGTAACCATCCACGCATGTCATTATTCTTAAGTTTTAATAGTGTAATAGTGTAGGTATCTCATAATGACATGAACCAAACTGATACATTTATTTTAATGCCATACTACTTTTAGTATAAATTTATTATAATAGGTGTTTTCATGCAAGACTTCCACATTTTCTCTTAATAACTGTCTCAAAATAAATCTTGCAATGGATTGAAGGCAGACTCACCTTGTGGGCTGTGCACTTGTCATCACACAGACATAAGCCTCTTTGATGAGCTGGAAAGCCTAGGAGATGCAGATGAGCTGTTTCAGGCCCTGGGGAATTCTTGCTATGTGAGTAAATTATCAGTATGCAAATTGTCAACTGAAATCTAGTTGCATGAAAGAGGATCAACAGGAAATATGAAAAAGAAAAAAAGTTTCTTGTTAACAATGGCACAGAGCTACTGGTGAAGGTAGAGTAGCATATTATTGAGGGCAGGGCATACAATGTGGAGATGTAAGGTAATATCTGTCGGGCAATAAATGAAGTCGTATTGACTGCTTCTTCATTGTGAATCAGTCACTTGCTGCTTCCTGTTTGCTTTCTCAGGCCAGTGAGGGTCCAGATCTGGACTTTGACATTGAAATACCTCCATGGAATGAAGTGGACACAGGCAGCACCTGCACAGGTACAACAACACATGTTGATTCTTTGATGATTATAACTTTCCATCATGTAATAATACAAATGGTGTGAAAAATCAGTTGACCTCCATGTTTAAATATTTAGATAATGTAACTATTGCGTGCTTTTCACCCACCACTTTTAATGCCTGGGGGTGTAGCTCTGAAAGCTTAAGAACTGTGCCTTAAGAAATATGGTTTATCTTGATAAAACATAACCTCAATAATGTGCATTTCTTTGCATGGCTACATTTTGATTTAGAGGCAAATCTCACAGGTATAGCTCATTCATTAAATGTGTAGCTACAGGACACAGAGGTAAAGGGTAAAGAAAGCCTGTCTTTCTTGAATGTGTGTGATAGCAAGTCACAGCATCCCCAGCTGATAAGCCACACATTTGTCTGTTTTTCTCCTTGTGTATCCAGATGGTGAGGTGAGCCTGGACTCTCTGTCACCTGCCCACACCTTGAGTTCTGTCCCGTCTCCTGCCTCTGTGGAAGCACTCTCTCCTTACTCCTTACAAGTAAGTCACTGTAACTTCACCTCTATGATCTTCTGGGCTTTTTGCACTTGACTTGTATATCCAATGCAAATTAGACATTTGCCGTTGGCCATGAGGATTTACATATGTGCCCATTTTGGTGCAGAATTGGAACAAATAAAATCTTCATCCAGATGGTGCCCAAGCATTGACAGCTGCTCTTTGCTCTTGGATAGAGACACACACATACACTTGAGACACTTATTAATAAACGCCTTAAACACCTTGTCAGACTAATGATTTGCTGTCCATCTGAGCTGCACCCCACCCACTCGTTAGTTAAAAGGTGCTGACAACTTCAGCCACATTAGCATAATTTAGCAGACAGATGTTTTCACAGCATGTCAAAACAAGGACAAGGGTTACATTTTTGTCTCGTCCCAACATAATCTGCATACATTTGTCTGGTCTCTGAATCACCTTGCCTGATTTCAAGGACATTTGTTTACCTAAGTCTTTGAATATTTAAAAGGATGTCTCATAATTTTTTGATCTGATACGTCTCGAGTAAATGTATTACAGAGAGTGTGAATGGCTTAATAAAAATGTCAGTTTGTTTATTAGCAAAAGTAATTGTATGTCAGAAGCATTTCCAGCTGTCACTGTACTATGGGCTGCAGTCAAGGTGTGCACATAGATACAAGACCCAAATATTCTCTGCCTCCTTACCCAGGATGAGGCGCAACCCTCTCCTGTTTCAGTCTGCTCAGAGTCCAGTGGCTTTTCTGAAATATCTACTCCAGCTAAAACAGCACCAAAGAGACCCAGCCAGACCACACGAGGTGAGACAGCACCCACTGCACGTCTGCTATATTTCTACTTTCTCTCCAAAAACCAGGGGAAATTCTGCACCACAATCTGGGTTTGCAGAATTCTTGGCTGAAAAAACTGAGATAAAAGTAGTCTCTGGGGGAAAAAAGAAAAAAAAAACAAGTGTCTCCTGTAATTGCAAATGAACATGTCCTCACCTGAGCTCAGAGTTGGCCTTTGCTTGTACTAACATAAGTCCTTTTTTCTTATCTTACTCCCTCCATCTCCACCCCATAATGAACACATGCACACCCTCAAATGTATCAGCCAAATTGGCTCAGCCGATCAAGAGACCAATCCAGATTGGACCGAAAGTTTCCATACAGCCCAAACCGCTGATTTCAGCTGTGCCGTTGGCTCCTGCAGCAGCTCCCATTCAGACCAAGACAATCATCATCCAGCCCCTGCAGACAACTGTGCTGCCTGTGGTCAAACCATCGCCAGTCAACATCCAACCAGCACCCCCTCCAGGTCAGACTTCACACTGCAATACATTGAAAACACAACGACATACATTGCTTCATATTAGAGTAAATTAGCCCAGTTTTGTGCATTAGTCTGTATGATGTTCTTTACTTAGAGTGATTTCTAAAATTCTATCATACAATACTACAAATGGCGATGATTAATTTAGTTGGAGTCCTTGCTCAATTAGTTATGCAGTAGTTTTTTGGCCAGAAGAGGGAGCTTTAAGCTAAGTGTTTGCTCATTGGTGAGCCTTATAACATATCATCTTACTTTATGGTCAAATAATATTAAGTAAATCTGACATCAAAATGCTAAATGCTTACTTATATCGAAATTTGAGCTTGATTTGGGAAACCCAAACTGGTAATCAGCCATTATAAATAAACGATCAGGAATGTTTGTTTTACATCCCACATGTTAAACAAGGTAGTTATGAGCTGCGGTATATTTTGTGCATTAAAGTAATTATTGCTCTTGCTTTGCGATCCAGCCTGCCTGGTTTACCAATCTGCTCATCTATGTGTGTTACATCAACAGCACCTAGGCCAATGTAAATACTTATGTCATTGTCTGGGACCCAAGTGGGTGGAGTATCTGACCTCCCTAGATTTGAATTTGAACTTGGCTCTTCTATCTGTCTGGTAACAGCCAAGATGGCAGATGGCTAAGACCAAGACGTCCAAGTTTAGGACCCCAGATGTGAGTCAAGTTTAGCCTGCTCAGTGTCTGTTTGCTTTCCCAATAATCACAGTCGATGAGTGAGAACACTACATCACAGAGATGAGGGGAAAGAAATTTGAGGTATTTACTGATGAGATCACATTTTATTGAGTTTTGATGAGGGCAGTCATTTATGTTAAAAAAAAAAAAAAAAAGACTGACAAGTCTTTCTGGTGCTTTTTTTTTAAATTTCTTTTGACTGTCATCCTGTTGAATTGTTCTTACAAATGGTGAACTTGAACACAAGACAGAGCACTGGCACCACACACATTCATTAGCAGCGCTTACTAACACTTCTGCACTATTAGCACTGACAGGTTGTTTAGTATTAGAGATGGAGGTTGCTGGGTCAGTTTACACAAACGAGTCCTGGCACAGTCTTACTGGGCGGGGTGGGCTAAATTGTGGGAGGCTCCCACGTTAATATGAAATTTCTAAACACGGACATTGTGCTTTTGCTAGTTTCTCTCTTTGAGGTCTTAATGTTTTTTTAAATGTGGTGAACACATGCATGTGTATGTGTGTTCAGGCACATAAAGTTGACACAACATTTCAGTTAGGAATGTGGAAGTTAAAGACTGCAGGTCAAGATAGTTAACATCCTCTCCACCTGTACATTAAAAACACAGTGCTGTTCAGGACAAGGGGTTAAAGTAGGTCACAAAAGGTTTGGGGGTGGGGGGGTTGAAGGAGCTGGACTGTATCATCTGGAACAGGAGGCTCTTTGAACAGACTGATGCAGTCTAAAAAATTTTCAATAGTTCCTTTTAAAGAGTACAAAGATGTGGGATAAGAACATGCACACTAACAACACAACAATTTGACACACACGTAAAATCACACTCAGTATTATTCATACGATAACAATCTGATTAATGTAATTTAAGACTGCCTATGTGTTTCCCGTGTCTCTGTCTCCCAGGCTGTCCTATAGTCCTGTCTCAGACAAGCCAGGTGCTACAGATCCAGAATCCACAGACCATCACCAGCAATGTGGTTACCATGCCAACACTCAGCCAGGACAGGCCTGTTCCTGTCGCTGCTCCATCTGTGGTCTCCATCACACTGCGAAGTCCTTCCTCAGATGATGATGTGAGTCACTTAAGTTTTCCTTCCTGAGACAAATCTCAATATAATCATATCTTAATCTTTGCATCTTGTTAGTGGATTAATTTTTCAATTAATTTTAAAATGTGTATTTACTTATTGTTTCTCCAGAGATTTGGTTGTTAAAATCTGTGATGTGTTTAACTGAAAATGACAATTTTACACAGTCATCTACAAATGTCCACGCCTGTATTTATGAGAGGTTATTCAAAAAGTGTAAAGATCAATTTTTAAATAAAGACATAAACATTTTAGGAAAAAAATGATCACATTATTCTAATTTCCTAGTTAATTGGTCGATTTTGAGGTGCAAACCATAACCCTAGCCTTCTCACAATGTTTTCAGTCCACCTGCTTTTCTGTGAATACAAAATGCTTTGAAATTCAGACAGAGCAATTGAATACCGTTACATAAGTGGAGCGAAGTGGCCTCAAGGACAGCTGACTGATCAAACAAACTGGTCATCACAGCATTTGACAACGATGTCAAAGCTCACGAATCATTACTTAAATTAATACAGCGGTGACAGGCAGAGTATCCCTCTCTCTGCTCATAAGTTTCTTTGCTGAAGCAATTTAGGCACAGTGTCCTCATTGGAATAAACAGCTACTTTGACATTGTTTTTATGTGTGTGTGTGTGTGTGTGTGTGTGTGTGTGTGTGTGGACATGCATTGACTTGCCTGTGTGCAGCTGCATGCCTATAAGAAACCACATGGGCGTGCATACACTTGCCCACTATCTAACTTGTGATGTTGTGGTTGCCATGTTCACACATGGGCTGGATGCGGTCCAATGTAAATGCTTTAATATTATCCTTTTTTTTTTAAAAATATATATATATATCTACTCGAATTTCATAACCTATTAACTTTAATTTCTGGGTGTAACATGAAAATAAAATGGATGAGGAAAAATAAATACATATTTTTATTTGGTGAATATATTTTTCCACATTGAAAAGCCAACATGCTCAGTGGACATCAGACTGTGAAGACATAAATGAAAGCGCAGGAATGTTTTTCTACCCTAGGCCAAAATATATGAGGTCAAAATTAATGTTTCACTCAATAATTGGAAGACAGGGGAAAACAACCAACCCAGCAGCATATCCAGATGATCATTGAAGTTTTAAACATGCAAACAGATTAATGTTTGCTCTTTCAGTCACAAGTTCACAAGAAGCAGTTTCTTCATCAAAAAGCTAATCAGTCTTTTTAAATGATTTTGATGGTGGATGAATCGTGAACCAACAAACAACCGATGGATGATCATTATTGGCCTCTGTATTGTTTGTACCTGTGGGGTTTATTGGAAAGATAGACACAGTATGTAATTTCAGTTCAGACAGTATAAACAGTGTCACAGGACTTTACTCTCTGTGTGGATGACACAGATCCCTCTGTGCGTTGCATTCAGAGGTGATGTCAGGACAGCTGCGGCAGTCAGGATGCACACCCACAAAAACATGCGAGCGAACACACACAGTCTCCTGACCTTTAGGCTTTCTCCTACTCACACTCATTTCTCATCAGTCCGTGTAATGACAGCACATGATAGTTCTGATTCATTTCTTTTTGCTGCTTCAGTGAGACAACTGTCTGAGATAACTGTCTGAAACAACTTTAGTGTTGTTTCAGACCTTGGTCTCTCACACAGTGTTTCCTGATGGCTTGCTCTTGTCTGACCTTTTTGTGAGTTGAGAAACATGTTCTTCTTTCGACTTCTGTTTGTCTTGTTTCTATGTGTTTTATTTTTTCTTTTTTTTAAGCATGTGTGTCACATTGGTGAAATGTCACCTAAATCATCTGTTTCTTTGGTGACACTGGGGCGACATCACTAATTGGATCCAACTTTTAGCTATTATTTTTTTAGAATCGACAGTGTGACCCTGAAGCATTACTCATGAAAACAAAAAAACATTAGTCATAAACTAATGTCCGAATGCACTTTTTTACGAAACAGTTTAATCCATTTTGACATTAATGATGTTTTTTTTTTTAAACGATTAACCCTAAATGAAATTTCGTAAGTAGTTGTGTTGTTTTATGAATGGTAATGGTTGATCTCTGACTGTAAAAATAATTGATCACAGAAAATGGCCAAAGGGAATCTGTCCAGTTATCATGGCATAATTGAGTCTGGAGGGGCACTTTTTGTGCCTGACCTCGAGAGAAATTTCAAGGAATTCCAACATCCAGAGGCCAAAACAAATATACATCTTAGCCATTTTTAAAGCTCACTAACTCAAAAAATTTAAAATAAGTTATTGGAGAGGGACTGTTCACAATATTACTGAGGGAAGAAAATACGAGTGGGTTTTTGGAGCTTAAATTCAGCCTCTCATTAAAGAGCAGGGAAAGTGAAAAATTTACAGTATAGTCACTCAACAGCCTTTTTTAGCATCTTAAAAGAGCAAATAAAGCCCCCCCCCCCCAAAAGCCTATTGTAAAGGCAGCAAAATATCAGCTATGCAGTGATTCAAATCGTCCGAGTTGTTGCCGGGGCCAACGACAAACTCTTGAGCCGTGTCAAGCTGTGTGTGAGTGCTGCAGCTGTGTTCACTTTATAACCTCGCTGTGGTTTATCTGCAGCACAGTGGTGGAGTTGGTGGGCCGGAGGGGTGTCTGTAAAACGTCTGTTAAAGATGACATGCCTGTGCCAGGTGTTGCTGTATGTTGTATGTTCAGTACGTCCCTTTTTGTTTGTGTGCGTGTGTCACTGTACGTGTTATTTACAGCACTGTATTTTGGCCTATAGTTATCTTATATAAGCCCGGGTGTTAAACGGCTGCTAACGATTACATGCTTAAGACAGGTGTTGTGCAGGACGAAGCATTTTGCGACAGCTGTAAACAGCCATCAGGGATCGGGTCGCTGTAATGTAGTGGGTTCCTCCACAACCGGAGATTTACCGTGTGTGTATGTGTATGTGTGTGTATGTGTATGTGTGTGTGTGTGTGTGTGTGTGTGTGTGTGTGTGTGTGTGTGTGTGTGTGTGTGTGTGTGTGTGTGAGAAACAGCCCATTTTGAAGTTGCAGGCCTCAACAGATCGCCCCATTAGTTGGATGAGAGCATTTAAAAGAGGGGACCCCTGCAAATCGTGTTGTGAATCCGGATATGAAGGGGTCCTCTACATCCAGTCTTAGAGTTGATGCCTTGTGTCTTTGATTTTGCACGGCCTCAGATCTATTCGGTTGAGTCAGAGGGGGAAAAATTACTTGGAGATATTTCCTGGACAGCTACAAGCAAGGTTGATTAAAAACATACCAACCATATTAAATGTTGTCAGACTGCTTTCACTATTCACTATTTTGTCTCATTTTTTAACACTCATGTGGAGAGAAATCTCTCATAGCCGCTAAGGGTGTAACAATATTACATCTTATTGTTTTTCATTTGAATCTGTGACTGGATTGGAAATATGTTGAATACTTAAACTCAGTGGATTTTGGTGCAGGACAAAAGTTTGAGTAAGTTTAATGTTTTTTGGCAATGCAGAATGGCATTCCTTTCTTTCTTTAGCTAATGGGAATTTTTGATAATTTTTCCACAGTGTAAATAAAAATGACTCAAAGCCTGGACCCTCCTTTAGAAACCACAGCTAATTTTATTGCTTATATTATATTAGATTAAAAACTCAAAGACTAAATGGTAACACAAAAGAGCTGTGAAAAAAGAGTTAAATACAGTATCACAGGTTGACAGTTAGTTCACCTGTGGAGTGCATGCCACAGTTATAGGTGTTTTACCATCCACAGTAAAATCAGGTGACATTTTCACCCTGACTTGTCTGTTTAACCTTTTGGATGCTGAACGGATAAAGGAACTGGAAAGAGTTGATCCCCGGCAGATCCTGTTGTTTTCACCATTTAGAAGTATTTGAGCATGAGCGCTTCCTTGCTGTAACACAATACAACATAAAATAACACATTATTCACATTCACACCCAGGCAGCTCAGTATACCAACAGCTGTCTGCAGCTGGCGGCTCTGGAGGTCTATCGGAGCAGCTGGGGGCATGTGCCAGGCTTATTGGTGCCTTAGCATTTTTAAAAAATTTTTTCCCACATTGACTTTTCCCGTCAACATTGAAATAGTTTGATGTATAACTAATGTAAGCGTCCGCCTCCCATCCGTTCATGTGGCTTTTATTCTGAAATGCCACTTTGCCATTTTTTGCCCCCTGACTCACGATTCCCTGCCTCTTTGTGGTACCGATGTGAAGTCCCCTTGCTCTCCACTCCCTGGTAACTGCTTACTTGTAGCTTTCCCAGGCTCAGGCTAGTGGCACAGCTCCCAGATCTGGGCTGGGAGACAGAGGGGTTTCTCAGGAGACAGAACACAAATACAGGGATCCAAATAACTTAATCACCAGCGGGACTATTAGGCCCAGGATCTTACAGGCTTACCCGGGGGGGGGGGGTTGTGTTTGGAGAAGGGCGGCAGAGGAGTAGCTAGGGACCACATGGACAATGAAGGTGTTCAGGTAATCACAGCTATTGGTTGTGCTAATTTGCGATAGGTCGTGTCAAGATATCTTGGTATTTAGGTTAGCATACGTTACTGTGATTTCAGCTCTGAGCTCACTGACCTCTTGTAGACATAAATCCCGTGTGCTTATAAGAAACAAACTTTAAACTGCTCTAATTACTTATTTAATCAATAATTTGTTTATTTTTACTTACTTTTTTTTAAGACAATGCAGTTTTGAAAGAAAAACTTGAATAGAAATATCAAGGGAATTTAAACATAGAAATACCAAACATCATTTATTTATTTTCTGGTTAACTTAAGCATGTAAGACTGCAGTTGTATTAATAAAGACTTATGATCCTGGTTGAACTTGTTTTCTTTTACATCCAGACCTATAGCATACATAGTGCCCCACAGTTTATGTTTCTCCCAAATGAACCATTTGTTCAAAGATGACACACTCTGTAAACACGTCCCTCTTCACGTATAGATCAGAGGCTTACCCTGAGTCCCTGTGACCTCTCAGAGGATGTCGGTGTAAATATTTTTAGGCAGAAGCTTGATCATATGCACTTAAAGGCTCTTGACCAACACTGAGGCCGGGATTTGTTGCAGAGCTGTCATTAACCTCTGACACCTCTTGCACATCTCTATTTATTATTCAGTCACCGTAGTAAACGAGAGATTCAGTGGCCGGGGAGCTCTCCCGGTAAGAATAACAAAGTTGCCAATGGCGTTTACGCCATGTTCCCATTTCTTCTCTTACATTTACTTTTTCACTAAGCCATCTGTCTTTTTACTGGTTGTTTTTCCTTTCATGTACGCATTCCCCTTTTCAGTCTCTTGTCTTCTTTCACTTCATGTTTTATGGAGTTTGTTCAGGGCACCACATCCTGACTGTGAAAGAATCAACAATGTTAAAGTTTTAAATTGGAAGCAGCAGCTTAGTATATATGTAATATATAACATACTATGTTGTTTTGCATAAATGTACCTATGGTAATTTTTCCTCTTTACTCCTGAGTCACTGTTTACTTACATGATTGAAAAGCCATTTTTAGCCAAATTCCCTTGACTGCATAGATAAACATGATGTCACACTTGTGAGGGGAACCTATGATCTTCAGCCCAACAGGTGGTTCAGTTACTTCACTACATTCTCACAATAACTACCCCCTTTCCTGTTTGGATAGGTGTCAAGTGGCTGAAGGATGAAATGGATGTCTTGACATGAGCAATAACCTTTGCCAAATGTTATTCTTCTGTCTTTGTTTCTGTCTCTCTCACTTCAGTCGAAGATGTCTCAGAGGCAGCAGCGCATGATTAAGAACCGCGAGTCAGCATCCCTGTCTCGGAAAAAGAAGAAAGAGTATCTGCTTTCGCTGGAGGCTCGCCTGAAAGTGGCGTTGTCTGAGAATGAGGCGCTCAAGTGTGAGAATGGCAACCTCAAGAGACAGTTGGAGGGCCTGCTGAGTGAGGTGAGAGGGTAGAAGTGATGGCTCTGCACAGCTTACACCTCTGCACTCATGAGGGCTTAACACAGACAAAAAGAAAGACACAGTATGATTTGTAGGTTGATATATACTCTTTTTTTTTTTTACCTTTTACCTTCAGAACACAGTGTTGAAAACAACAGCACCCAAGAGGAGAGCTGTGTGCCTCATGGCAGCTTTGGTGTTCCTTCTGCTTAATGTTGGACCAACAAGGTGAGCATGTGACAGTGAATGTGTGCATGCCTTTGAGTGCCTGACACAATAACTTGATTTAATGTCCAATAGGTAAAATCTAATTTAAAAACAAAAAACCAAAATTGAGGTTGATGATGTTGTTGTATATGCGAAAGGAAGTAAGAATTTGATTACCGCAAACAATGGGAAGCCCCATGACTCATTTTGGGGAAACACGCCTCTAATGTTTTGATATGTACAAAAAAAGCTTATTAAAAGCAGCGCAGAACATTTCCCATTGAAGCAATACGTTCTTTTTTTCCTTGGAATGTACTTCATGCATAACGTGTGAAAAGTTTTTAACATATTACACAATAGACGTTGACAAACAGCTTACAGAGTCCCCCCCCCCCCCCCCCCCCACAAAAACTGGCTCAGTAATACTATTAAAGAGTAAAGGTTAATGAAGACTTAGTATTTTGGTGGTATCAGCCATGACTATGTAATCATGTAATGCAGATGCTGTCCATTCTTATCCTGACACTCCTGAGTGATGTTGGTGACAAAACAACTGACAATTAATAGTTTGCCCAGGTCATATTACTCTTCTGTGTATACTCCATTCCTCTGAAGTTGCTGCCAAAATTGCAGGAGTTGGTGACTAATGGGTAAATAAACTTCGGGTGGTGGGGGCATAAACATTTATCACTTACAAATGCAAAAAAAAGTAATTTCAGACTATGAAAGACATAAAACTTTTGCATGTGGCCATTTTCTTATCTTTGTTTGTAAAAATATACAATCGTGACAAATTAAGATGCATTACATAAAACCACACAGGGGGAAAAGAGGTTGATTCCACCCAGTTAACAGATGGAAGGATTGTGTAATACCTTGAACTCAAGCTGGCAGTCCACCTCTAACTGTAACGACTGATTCTCTGTTCTCATGTTGTAAAAATGTTTATTTTCTCCTGGGAATAACTCACTCAGCAAGGATGCAAGTGTCTACTTGTTGAACTTATTGGCTTTGATAATAAGCTTGTGTGCTCTTCGCTAGGAATGTGTTCTTTCAGTTCTTCCATGAAAAAAGTTCTCAGGACCTGTGAATGAATTCGCTTTTCCACAGTAGCTAAACTATGTGTGTGTGTTACTGTACCTGCAATCACATCTTTGTGTTTTGTGTTCAGGCTCTTCTTTGGAATGTAAAATATGCCCGCTTTGAGGTCAGATCCTTTTGAAATGAAAATGCCACTCAGTGCAGTAATACTCTTGAGAAAGACTTGAGAAAGATTTTTGCTTGTGTGTGTGCCCGGCGTGCTTTGGGGTTATGGAGTCTAGATCACAGTTCAGATTCTGCTACTTGGCTAAAAACAAAAAACCCTCCTGTGCACAGGATGTGGGCCACATGGAATTCAGTGGTCATTTCAGTGCAGCACTACTCTTCTCCTCAGTTTGTTTCCTCCACCCTAAGAGTCCTGATTTTACCCCACCCGTGTCTTTCCCTCACTTCACCTCACCTGTTTCATCAGTGTGTTTCAGGGTGGCCCGGACTCCAAGCTAGAGGTTGCTTCCATGCAGCACAGAGGCAGACACCTGCTGGGTTTCTCCCAGGAGGCAGAGACCCAGGTAGTGATGGGCTCTGAGCCCCTTGGCAGTGGCCCCTCTGATGTGGCCGGCAGGTAATGAGCTCAACCCCCACAACACCTTTCACAGCGCTGTATTTAACCATCTTGTCACCCCACCAGGATGCACCTGTGCCTGGGCCCAGTCAGAACTGGTTCAGGTCATTACCGCATGTGTAAACACATGAGCCGTCAGATTACCAACTCTGTCCAAAAGAATGCCTTTCAAAATGCCTCTAGGCTTCTGGGTAGTTGACCAGCAGTTGTGCTTTGAGTAACAAGGTGGGAAATTGGGGTCAGGCCTTGTTTGACATCCAGCTTTATATTGCTGGTAACAGTTTGTTTTTCTAAAGGGTTATATGTTTTGCTTTCTTTTTTTTTTTTAAATCCACTGGAGGCCCAGCAGTCATTTGTAAATTGCATAAATAACATTCTTTTTTGGTAAGTTACCTGCACCCCCATGTCCTGAAAATGATGTTTTGCAAGGTGGTCAGAGCGCCTGATGTCTGCATGGCATGGGTAGCCTGTGTTGTGTCAGATTCTCTGCGTAGGGTATGTCACATGTTAATGCAAACCATTCATTTGTAGTATCGGGTTTCCCGGCGGCATTAAAGGATTGCACGCAGGAAGGAACACATAAGCTTTCACAAAAGGGGTGACAGCGCCAAACATGGTAGAGGAGGAGGATGATGATGGGGGGGGGGATATGCAACCTAATCTTGGGGTCTCAATGAACAGGAAGGTACATGCGTAGATAGGTTAATATGGGCCTCTTGGTTAGAGCTATGATCAGGCCTCTTTGGTCTGACATGTTCCGTGGCAGAACCATTTCCAGGACACTTGCAGTCTGGAACATGAGGCGTAGTCGATGTTTTGGCTCAAATCAGGGACGCCCAGGGGAGGGATTACATTGGTGGCAGACGTTTTTCTTAACAAGCCCCCTGCAGGTGGGCACAGACTGTGGACAGTCTACATCAGCACTTCAAGCAACGTAATCATTTACAAAGTCACAGTCACATCTGAGAAATGTCATGCCGTGTGCCTATAATCCAAATGGATATAGACCCACGTTGGTGACAACCAAGGCTTTTGTGCTCTCCATGTCCATAATCAGACTGGGTGGTGCTGCTCAGTTCTTTGAAGTGTGTTTATACCATATCAGACAGAGAGTGAGTGAAGCTTTGCCACTTCTGCACATGTCAAGTAAAAGTAAGACTCATGAGTGACCAATAAAAATTTTACAGAAATATTATCCAGCCCCACAAATGTATTGAAGCTACGCTTGCTTCTTCATGGTGGCATTTTGCAATTGAAATTCAATCTTCTGTGTTTCACCTCAGTTAGCATTCAAAGCATATTCGCATCATGTGGAAAATATTTTTATGTTTTTTTTTTTTTTCTTTTTTTCTTTTTTTAGTAGGTTGTATTTGGAAATTGCTGCACTGGTTGTTAAAGCATCCAAAGAGTCGTGTAAATTTATCGTCGCTGTCTCTGTTTTACAGTGTTCGAACTCCCTCTGTGTTCATTAGTATGCTTTTTGTGAACACATGTCAGTAAGGCCATGAGGGAATTTTTGAAAAATTTGATAAAAACATTTCTCAGGACTCAAAGGATGAACTATGACCTAACAGATTCATACGCTAATTATAATGCAATGACTACATTTTAAATCCAAATGTGGTCACTTCACTGTAACATCATAATGTTCTGCAAAAACACCTCTGACTCTAACTCATTGGAACAGAAGGGGAGATTGTGACCATATTTCCTGCCGCTTGACTGATCGGTGGAGGCATATGATCTCAAGGCAGTAATTGTAGTTGTGCTCTGTGTTAGTTCTGAGGATAGGGCCCTGATGGTGGTGAAGGATCCAATCTTCCTCAGACCCCCTCCCCCCTGCCAGCCTCCTGTTAACAGGACCAAGTGCATTGAGTAAGCTTTGAACTCTCCTACATTTATTTATTTTCTTACTCTTTTCACAAAATCTACCACAACATAATTTTTTTTTTTCACTGTGTTATCTTTGAATCGCAGGTTGGCCCATGAGTTGAGGGGCTGGGTCCACAGACATGAAGTGCAGCAGACCAAATCCAGGCGCATGACTAACAGCAATCATAAG
The DNA here is from genome assembly GCA_034769265.1 of Remorina albescens. NCBI lineage: Eukaryota > Metazoa > Chordata > Actinopteri > Carangiformes > Echeneidae > Remorina > Remorina albescens. Next base: position 21,110,951 of record CM068489.1, on the reverse strand, counting down.
CCCACCAGGACAATTCTGGTGAGTCACAGCAGCAGGTTCAGGCAAAAATTTACATATGGTTCAGTGTTGGCATTAAATCTTACAAAGCGAATCTTTACTTTCAGTATAAATGGAGTTTTTTGGCGAAGAACATATTCACTTTCACCACTGATTCGCCTCTTCTCACACCTTCCTTTTCTCTGCCTCTCATTTCTCTTTATTGGGCAGTGTTTAATCCGGCAGCCTTGAGAAAGTAAACATAACACTTAGAGGGGAGCTTGTAGGATTAGTGCCCCCTGCTCCTTTTTTCCATCAATTTTTTTTTTTCTTCCAAATTCCGTCACAATAAGTCTGCTCTACCAAGTTGCTGCCTGGCTCGTATATAACCATTCTTCATTTTACTATAAAGAAACCTTTCTTTATGTGTTTATTTTCATTCTATTTGAATGCTTTTTAGCATTACAAACACATACTTAAATCTGTTTCAATATGACACGGATCATTTGATAAATGACTAACCTTTAAGCTGCATTTCTGCTTATTTGGTTGATTGTCTGATTGTCCAAAATGTGTAGTGCCCTCTAAACAAGGGCACTACACATTTTGGTCAACTGTTGCCTGGATGTTAACAGGAAAAGGTTAATCCTAATAATTTCTGAACTCTGGACTGGACTGTGTGTATTGATGTCCGGTTGTTTTGATATGATGGTCACTTGTAATGTGTTGAGTGGAGTCTGTGTTTATGTATTTCACAGTGTTGCCAACATTTTATCATTCTCTCTTTCTAATGGTTAGTTGATGTGATTATAAGGCGATTACAGTTCATTCTCTCTCTTTTTTCACCCTCACAGAAAACAGTGAACAAGGAGGCTGCCCAGATTGTAACCGTCCAATACACAGAATCTACTGAGGAAAAGTGAGTGAAGGCTTTTTACAGTGCACTAATTTCAGATTCAAACACTTGATAATATCTCAGGTTTCAACTTTTCTTTCTTACCAACAATTCTCATTCAGTCTTGAATAGTTTAAATTGTGCAGTTTTGGACTGTGAAACAGGTAAATCCCTCTCTAAAATTCTCAGCAACTACTTCTTGTGTGGTAAGCCACCACTGTGTGGTAAACTAAAACGGTGAGTGGAAACCTGAGTTGCAGACTAGAGTGTTTATTGTCAGCCAGATCCGCAGCAGTAGATTGTAGACTGTAGTCCATTATGTCCATTATGTAAAGCAATTGCAGACAAAATAAACTGGTATATGTTTAACTGTTTCAGAATTGTATTTGACTACATCGGGTTTATTTCCACGTTTTTGGGGTTTTGCCCACTTTTTGGTTTTTACAATGGGACTGATTTATGATACCTTGTTTTTTAAAAACTGTTTTTTTAGGGATGGCAGTCAGAACCTTTTCTTCTGGATTATGTTGTGTGGTTTAGATCAAATAGATGGAGCCAGTAGATTTTTTTTTTTTTTTGTGCCACCCCCTTCCTTTTTTTTTTGTCTTGCAAGTCCAGCTATGAAGTATTCAAAAAAAGTCTTCAACAACTGACAACTGATTTCCAGAATGTAAATTAAAAAAAATTCACAGGAAGCTCAAATGTCAAGCATAATGCAATTTTGGTTTATCCTCATATCTGTGACTCTCTTGCTACATGTGTCATGTTCTGAACCATTTATACAAACCCAACCACAGCAAAAGTTTGTCCCGAGTCAAACATGTCAAATAAGTCTTCTGTGTTAAAATCTGTGAAAGAATTCCTTTTCTGTCAATCCATTTCTGAATATTTGTCTTATATTTATCTGTGTTTATCTTATAATTCTTCGTTCACCCGGCAGGAACCCTGGCAATGAGCTGCAAGTGTACTACGCACCTCACCACACCTACAGTGACTTCTTTGATGAGCTCAACCGTCGCAGCGATACCTTCTACGTGGTGTCGTTCCGCAGGGTAAGCTTAAATTTGCCTTGGGCGCTACACTGATGGATGAGGAGAAATAGGCACCGATCTCCATGACGAACCTGTCACTGTAACAGATTGATCACATGAACCAAAAGTACAGGAGATTTTGGGGGACGTTTTCATAGCTCAACACTAATCAGATCTCATTCCATTTTTGTCAGTCATGAGATTTCCTTTACCCATAATCATAAAAAGTGACGAATTAATTATAGTTAGAGTAACCTATGAATCATATATTATATACAATGGGTCTTTTTTTCAATAGGGTGGGTTGATTTGAGAGGAAAAAAAGGGTGGGGGAAGGGGTGCCGAAGGGGGTAACGGCCGCTTTCAAGTCCAATTTGCAATCATCAAGACAATGTTTTCGATTTTCAGGCATGACTATTTGTCATTTTTAATCTTTTAGGTCTTCATTCATCCATATTTTAAACTCCAAACCTGTTTTAATTTTTCTTTCTTGATATAATTAATTCCCAGACATCATAATCTGAAAGGCATTTGATTAGTACGGGTTTGTTTCCTGTAAATACTTTCCTTTCTTCAAAAAAAATTTTTTTTTCTAGAGCTCTTATGATCCTTTTTTCTTATGTGCTGACCAAATAAAAATAAAGCCACTTTTCTGGGAGAAACTTGAGTTTTATCTAATACAGCATGTTTTTCCCTCTAGAAAGAATTTGCTGCTCCGTCTGTTGACTCTGAACTATGCCAAAAGACACATTCCTCCAAAGTTGTCCAAAAAGTATAACCTAACAAACAGCCCATATTTCTGTATGCCATTCATTGCTGATAACATACAAAGCTCTGTTATCTCACTAAAAATCCATTTTGTCAGCGTTTAAAAGAACTGGGTTGTATTTCACATCACATTCAGTATCTCTGGACAATAGTGGCGATGTTAAAGCCTTTAAATTCTCAGGATTACTCAGCGGGGCGGCGGTTTTTAGTCATGTGGTCAAAGATCAAGACCTCTTGCCTCCATGCAAGTGACAAAGGCCCATTTCTGAGTTGGCATGGTGACATCAGGGACAATGGGAGCAATTTTGTACCCAATCCGAGGGTCAAGTAGCCATCCTTCAGCTTCTAGCAGCTTTGTGTTGTGTTGGTTGGAGCAGCCGTGAGGATTTGTGGTTAATTCAAAATGAAATTGATGTTAAACTTTGTATCTTCGAATCAAAAAATTTATATTACAGGCTTTACAAGAGTCAAGCAAAATACATTTTAATTCCTGATGTTTGATTCCTGTGCTGACCTGTTGACAAAAAGTGAAAAACTACATTTGATTATTTTCTTGACTAATTAAAAACCATTTGGTCTGTAAATTAAAGAATTGAAAAATCCAAAGACAAACATCTTGAAATTACTCCAATTAAGATTAATAAAACACAGGAAGCTTAAATTAGTAGAGAAAATGGAACCACAGACTTTGGCATAAAATTGCTTAGAATTTTATTTAGTTTATTCATTCATTCATCTTTTACTGCTTATCCATTTCCGGGTCGCGGGGGTGCTGGAGCCAATCCCAGCTCACATTGGGTGAGGGCGGGGTCACCCTGGACAGGTCGCCAGTCCATCGCAGGGCCAACACACAGAGACAGACAAAGACCAACAACCACTCACACTCACACTCAGACCTACGGACAATTTAGAGTCACCAGTTAACCCAAACATGATGTCTTTGGACGGTGGGAGGAAACCCATGCAGGGAGCACAGGAACCGAACCCGTGACCTTCTTATTGCGGGACAACAGCGCTAACCAATATGCCGCTGTGCTGCCCTCTTTAGTTGATAAGTCAATAAATTATGTCAGCTCTATGAAGACGCAGGACTTTTTCTTCCTTTTTTTTCTTTTTGTATGTAATTTTTACAAACTGTAGAATTTAAGGCATCCTGTTGTTAGTTAGACAATAACACAATTAAAGTCACGGTCCATGTAAACAGCACAGATGACAGTACTGTTTTTTAGTAAGTTATTTAGACTTTTAACTTTTTCTCGGTTGTTTTATTTGTTTTTGTTTTGTTTCCTGGGTTTCAGGGCGTGAATGCCTGGATGTTATTACATGACTGCCAAAGCTCTGAATGAAATTTAGAAATTTATTTAGATTTTAAAGCCAATCACTACAATTTTACAGTTTTATCCCTTCAGGCAAATATCTTTTTAAGTAGTTCATGATGACCTGTTTTGCTCTGGCCAGTGGTTGAGGTCATTTGCTATAGAATGTTGCATACTTAGTCATGGTCACGCTTAGGTCAAGGCTACTATGAACCCTCAGCGAATGCATTACCACCTGTGGCTTTGTTTATGTGTGAAATGAGCTGAGGTGATGGAAAACTGGGACTGCGCTTAGTCTACTGTCGTTTTGCAGTCTTGCTTCATTTCTTGTGCTATTTTAGCACCTGTGGCTTTATGTAAGTGTGCATTGAGGTGTGGTGGTGGAAATACTGGTTCCTTTCACTGTGGCCCGTGTCCAATAAGGATCAGGGAAAAATACACTTGTTGTCATGGCATGAACAGCTGTTGTGCGAGTTTGACAAGCTTGTCTGCCTGATGAGTAGAAATCTGCTCTGTTTTCCTACCACCTCCCACTTTACAGGCACAGTCAACACACACTCTCATTCATTTGTGGGATAATAATGCTACCATTGGAGGTGTATAGCTCATATCTGATGCCTCACAGCGCCAGAAATATTCAAAGTGCCATTTCTATTGCACACGTCTTTGTGGGATTGGCAACCCTGTACCCCAAGACATTGTTCCATCCTATTGTCTCACTCTCATCTGTTTTCTGAAACTCAGCCCAGACTCATATCTGAGTCTTAACAGCCCTCATTTTTCATTTCACCCGACCCAGAGTTCGGGTGAAATGAAAAATGAGGGCTGTTAAGATGTGTGATACAATTAACCAGTTTTCAACTGGTCTCTTGGTATTTGGAAAGCCACAGAAAGCTCCATTTGTGGAGATGACCGAGACCAAGCCAAGGAAGTTACCTGTCTCAATTTCTATTCCTCAAACAGGTGCTTTTTGTCCGAAATGGCAGCAACTCTTTGGTCAGTCATTAAAGCCCTTAAGTAATCCTTTTAACGTTTCAGTCAGGCTTTTTCCTTCTGATGTTCCATTAGGCCATTGTCTGAAGTTATGAATTTGATTTATCCAGTGATTTTTCAGCACAAACATCCTCATGCTGGGTTCATTCATTGTTTGTGCAGACCATATGCCCCAAAAATGCTTTGTTTTACTACTTTTGTACACTTTGTGTGTTGCCTTGATACGTGCAACAGATGCATTTCTTACTGGACTTCACTAAACTAAATTATTGCTGAAGTTAAATCATTAAAGGCATATTTTTTGAGGCTGTGATCGAAGCTATGGATCAATGCCAACCTTACTGTGTGTGTACCACGTGTTTTTGCCTCTCCAACTCTAGTCCTCCAAAAGGACACGCTTGGAGTAAAACTTTTCCTATTACTGTCAAATGAGTTGCACAAAAGCTATTTTTAATAGCGCCTGTGTTTGAAGTACTGTGCGGTGAATGCTATTTTGATCTCAGGCACCAATGGCCCAAGGTGAAGGCACTGGAGGCCTGTTTTGTGATGAGAGGGCTCTGATTCTTTACTCTCCCAGTTGATTCTTGAATCACTGATAAACTGTTATTAAAGCCTCGTCATTAGGTCTACTGTTAAGTTGTAGCCTACCATTTAATTTGCTTCCATTAAAGTTGTATTTTCCTCCTGATGACCTTCTCTTGTTTGCTCTTAGGATCATCTTCTTCTTCCTGCCACCAACCACAACAAAGGCAGTCGACCCAAGATGTCTGTGGTGTTGCCAGCCATGAACATAAACGGTAAGTGCTGCAGCACGGGGGAGGGATTCGATCACTCACTGTAGTGCAACAGATGAAAAGCAAGCTGGCTGTGGACTCAAAAACACGTCTCCCCACAAAAATGCATTACTCGTGACCTAAGACACTTGTAAGGAAAAACCTCTAAGACCAAAATAGAGCACTTTTGCTGTTTAAACCTATTAAGGTGATACTGATGCTTTTTTTTTCTTCTTGAATTTAAGAGTCCACCTTTCTAAAACTACAGTTCACGTTGTCCCTTCAACTTAAATGCTCTTTGTAGATTCTCTTTGGCGTCATGATGATGTTTACTCCTTCAGTCCCTCTGAGCTCTTTGTGGTGCCTGTTACGTCTTCAATCCTCTAACTATATCTACTTTATTTAACAATGCTGACAGAAACATGAATTTAAAAATAAACCTAAGAACATCTAGTGGTTCAGTATAAACAGTGCCACTTACAGGCAAGGGAAGCAATAGTTTGTGCAGCTTTTGCGCACCTGTTACCTAAAAGGCAGTAAATATAAGCACTCTGGTTTGAGCACAGCAGACAAGCATTCGTGGCATTGTTGCCAAAAATAGCAGCCTGTCAGATTCCCTTTAATAAAGGGAATAAAGGGGGGCGGCAGTAGCCCAGTGGGTTGGGACCTGAGTTGGGAACCGGAGGGTCACCGGTTCACGTCCCAGCCCGGCTAAAGGAAAGTAAAGTGTGGACTGGTGGATGGAGAGGTGCCAGTCCACCTCTACAGCACTGCCAAGGTGCCCTTGAGCAAGGCACCATCCCCCCCAAATTGCTCCAAGGTGCACTGAGCTATAGTGGTGCTGCCTCTCGCATGTGCATGGTGTGGGGCCCTGTGTATGTCTATTTCAGAGTGTAAGTTGAGAAAAGAATTTCATTGTGTGTGCATTGATTCTCTCAGTGTGTGTAACAATGACAATAAAGCTTTCTTCTCTTCTTAATAAAATACAGCACATCCTTCAGAATATGGAGCAGGAGCTCATCTAGGTTGTTACATTTTCTATTAAAGAGCATAAGTGCTGTACACAGCTTTTCAGTGTGGGTGGTAATCACAGTGTCCTTTGGCGGGGCTGGGGGTTAAAACAGCTCATTTGAGATCAGTCACTCGTTTATTTGACCAACTGCCCTCAAAAACAAGTCAAAATATTTGAACTTGTACATGAAGTATTGGTCTGTGTCTGAGCACTTGCTCGGCAGGAAACGCGTACTAGCATTGGTGCTTTTGTTGCCAAATTATTTTCTATGAATCATGTTCCTGATTTGAGTGAGCTCATCAAAACTTTCCCTCCAGAGCCCTGAAATTCTGCAGGGCTATCAATGCAGCATTTCAGAGTCAGGCCAGCAGAGGATTCAGTGGAAAGAAGTCTTGCATGTCCAAATGCTGCACTTAATTATCAGGTGGCTTGATTTTTCACAATGCCTGCGGCAAGACAGTGAACTGAAAGGAAACCTAGCCAATGGGAACCATTTATGCAGGTTGGGTGTGAGTATTTAGGAAGACATCCTGTTTTCATTGGCATTTTTTAATCAGAAATCTTTTTGTTCCTCTGATATCTCCCCTGTCTCACTGGCAAAGCACCAGCAAACAGATTTGATTAGGGTTTCAACCAGCTCTTGAGTGAAATGAATCAGGGGAATCTGAGCCTCTTACTCAGCATGGAAGACATGGCTCTTGGCTAATAACTTTTTTTTTTTTTCTCTCTCACTCTCTCTCTGTAGAAGGGGAGGGTGGGAAGTGTTACAGATGAAGATTGATGAAGGTAAACATTGTTCTTGGTTGGTCTTGTCAGGGAGGAATGTTAAGGTCTATGGCGGTCAGATGGCCCATTGAAATCGCAGTAAATAGTGAAATCCAAGACCTGCCTTTCAGCTAATTGTTGAAATGGCTAAACAAAGGTGGCATTCAGGGAACGATATCAGGTCTGGAAAGAATCTCAAGAAAGAGGTCTTCGATCTGCATGGTCTGTCATTGATGCGCCGTCAGCCACAGTTTCAAAACATTTAATTCTTTTGTGTTTGTACCTCGAGTCTTTTTCTGCTTGTTTCAATCGTTAGCCTATTTGCATCTATTATATTGGCTGAATCATCTTGTGTTTCTTAGAGAAAAGGCTGACACCAGTTTTGTATTAGCACAGATGTACGTTCAGTAGCTTTTGTTTCAGATGCCACATCGGCTCTTCTGGGTGGATCCTCATTGACCTGACAAGGGAGGACTGGAGAAGAGAGCCAAGCCAATAGGGGCTGAAATCGGATGGTGGGGAATCTTTTGTAGCAGAAAATTGGGACATATTTAATCCCATGTGTCACACACGTGTCATCCTCCAAGTAGCATGTTAGATATACGTTGTCTCTATGTGAAACTGAAGTGATTAAATGCAAATGTGCTCATTTGGAGCGATAAGTGAGACCCTTAGCAAAGCAGAAACACGCTCCACGGTGGAGGATAATTCTTTCCAGCTTCCTTCTTGCTGCAGTCCTTAAGGAATGCCTCCCTTCTGCAGTCACTAAATGGTTTTCATCTGGAGGAGGTGAACAGACTGCTAATCTGAAGTGATCACTTGGTTTTGTCTCAGTCAATAGCTGAACGTCAAAGGTAGAGACTTTGATGTATGCCGTCGTCTGGTTGTCTCTCGCTGCGTGTCCACGGTTCGAGGGTTCTGTTAAAGTTACTTAACCTTGACCTCCCTGATTCTCATCGAAAACATATCTGGCTGAGCTGTGACTCCTTATAAGGACTGAACGGTGCGTTTATTTAATGATCCTTTGAGTTTGAAAGTAGCTCAATCAAGTGGAAGCGACGTGTTTGGAGGAAAGGAATGTTTTGCAGATGACATCATTTACAGGTGGATCGGCCGCGGGTCTGCAGTCTATTTGTACTTCTCTGAAACTGTACATGTGCACTGTGTCGGACAGGCAGCTTTCACCGGGGTTCAAGGTATAGCTCCACGCAGCTGAAAGAGTTGGGGATCAGATTTTCCTACTCCTTTAATCTAAACAGAGCATCACCACCAGTCCTCTGGAATAATGTGCACTCTCGGCTGTTTAACCCTTGCCGTTCTTAAATACCCCAAATAAAATGGCAGTGTGTTGCCTCAGCGAGTTGATCTCTGTATCTAAAACTTGTTATTAGCCTTGCCAGTTTCCTGGTGATCTAATCTCCTCTAATCTCTAAATTTTGTTATTGCCTGTGAAATTCTTGACTATTTTTCTAATGGTAAAAATAGATTTATTGTTCTCCGTTGACTTACATTGTATTGTATTTACCAATATATTGTAGAAGTTCCTGCTCATCCATATGCAAAACTCTGGATTAAACTGGATTATCAAATTATATAACTGTTAAAATTGTCCAATTGAGATCTTGTTAGAGTCTAAATTTATTTTCATCGACCCAAATCACGTCTTGCAATTTCGTGATTATCCTCAATAAATTGCTTGCTTTGTAATTTAAAGATAAAAAAAAGACAAAAAACTTTCCACATGAGTGTGTCCTCAGACTCTTGGTGGCAGCCACCATCCTTCAGAGATGCTGCTCTCAGATTTCCTCAGATGCATCTTTGTCAGACATTGGGCCTTTATCAGCACACAGCGGCTCACTCTGTCGCTGAAACTTTCTGGAACATCTCCAGATGGCACCGGTAGAAGGGGGAAGGAGCCCATGCAGAGCAGGATGGTAGATTTGGCAGCAGCTTCAAAGAGCTGCTGTTTGAAGTGGAGCCTCGTGGCTGTGTTTGTGTGCTTCCTCTTCCACTGTTCAGAGCCCTCAAGCAGTTAGCTGAAGAGAAGTTAGACAGTTTGGTAATTTGGTGAAAGATGGATGTAAACAGTGAAGATTATTAAATTGAAGTCTTGGATAATGGCCCGGAGTCTAGTGTGTACTTATTTCGTAATTGTTGTGCACTTATATATAACTATGGGGTAGAGAAACAATTTCATCAAGGGCTAACAGATCATGAAGTCTCTTGATAAAATGTTTTTTTTTTTAAGCTGCAAACGCAGCATTGACATGTCATAGTTTATATAGCCAACATTTGCTTGTGTACATATTCATCAAACTTGCAACATTAACATTTGGAGTCAAGTTTCAGTTCACTAAATGAATCCAGTGAGCTTCAATATGCGGTTTCCCTTTATCTCTGGTTTTGTCTTTAGTAGGTTCAGAGGGAAGGACCCTCCCACACTGTATCCACCAGCTCCTCTCTGATTTTGTCTGGAAGTAATCTGATGACTGCTTATCAGTTAACAATAACTTGTTGGCAGGTCAAGTATAGTTATGAGTGTTTGACACTGTTGGTCGTAGTAATTACAAGCTAAGTAAAAGATATATGGGTTGTAAGATGAATCACTGTCTCTTTTGTGATTCTTGGTACTCAGTAAATAAAGGTAAAAGTCCAAAATCAGAAACATTTTTAAATAAAAGCTCCATGGTGCTCTCAGGAACCAGCACGGCTGCTCCTAACTTTGTTTTGCTGCTTTTCTTTAAAAGCAAATTAATTTGTTGCTCTCTTGATAATTATTTGCATATTGCTTGGAGATACACAGGAATAACTTTTCCAGCTCTTCTTCAGACAGAGGCACAATTTAAGATGGGCATAGCGTGACAAAAAGTTAAAACCAAACGCTGGGGATGATAGCCAGAGATTTCTGTTGAAACACTGAGGCCATCTGAAAAGTTCCAGCTCTTCTGCAAATGCAAAGGAGGAAGCTGAAGAGCAGATGAAGTCATGCTGAGTATTGTCCACTTACTGCTTAATGGTATGAACATCCGTGGAACGTTCCCGGCTGCATGAGGAGCCGTTGTGCAGTCTAATGTACAATCTGATAAACTTTCCCTGCCTCCAAGGTCCACTCCTATGGAAATGCTGCAGAGAGGCAGATGAAGCCTGATGTCTTGCACAGGTGTCTCTGGAAAAAAAGACTGCAGCCTTTAAACAACTTCCAGTGCTCTCAGGCATTTTAAAGACGCCTACAACTCCGTATCTGGTTCATATAACGGTGCACTAAAACCGACTTGTGGGCTGCACATGGAGAATGTTGCTATGTCCAGCATACAAAAGAAACTAAAATTTTCGAAGTTGACTTAATGCAAATGCTCAAGGGATCCATTAGCACATTGTTTATATCTTTTTCTTTCAAAGACTTTGTGTCCGGTTTAAAGGATGTTCTTCCTGCAGGCCGAGCACAGTGAGACTGTGGGAGACCAAAAGCCACGGACCATATAGTTGTCACAAGGCCAATATCTTTTTTCCAAACTTAAATTTCCCAAGATAAAGCCAGAGCACAGCGATTGCCTGTTTGAAGGTCAAACCGCGGGATGACCTTGGAAACGAAGACAAATTTAATTTTGGGTAACGAGCTTTGTGCTTTTCATTAGGGTACTGTACACCATCTGGACTGTCTTCAAACACAACAGTCTGACTCATCAGCATGGATCACTAAACAGAGTTTCCTCTTTTCTCTGAACGCAACAAGATGTCTGAAGGATCCTGACTCATCAACAATGATGGCGCTGTCTCTCTGTCTCCTGCTCTTTTGCCAGCCCTTCTTCTCTCCAGTGTGCTAGCGCTTCTCTAGTTAAGAGCCGTATTGTTTATCTCAGTGCAGAACTCCAACATGTGACTCACCTCTGGATTGTATCTGTAACCAAGCCTCTGCCTGTACTCCCCCCCACCCTACCCACACACACCAACTGCCTTAAACAATACTCCTTTATACGCCCAAAATACTCTCTTATCGCATCTCTCTGCAGCAAGTGCAGCAAAAAAGTAATGATGATGTGGACTAATTTTTGCCAGGTGCTGTTTTTGTAATGTGTTAAAGCCTTCACCATCATCCATAATTGATGGCGTGTATGCACAAATGAAACTGGAATAACCTCTTTTATTTATACGAGTGCTGCATAAATAACAACCCCTCTCCTTTCTTTTCCCGCCGTTACAGACAGCGTCATCGGGGACAAAGAGTTTGAAGTGATGATGCAAATCGATTGTGAAGTAACCGACACCAGGATCCTCCACATCAGGTCTTCCAACATCCCACCTTTGCTCCGGGTCAACCGCACAGGCACGTATTATCAGCACTCTCAGAGTGACAGCCAGGCCATGCCTCCTGTGGGCGTACTGATGGGGTCTGCTTAAGATCGCCGTCAGCACCAGCATTATTGATGCATCCTCAACAGAACACATGCAGGCCAACACAGGAGAAAGTGTCAGCTCACTTTGTGTTTTTTGGGTTCGTAAATCATATTTTAAAGCTGGTGTGCTCCCACTGAGGGAATGTTTCTGGTTTAGTTGTGACTCAATGTGCTCTCGCTGTGGTTAAAATACAAAGGTAGCCCAAAGGTTGTCGACACCAGTCAGCCATGTTTTCTATTAGGACGGATGTGTCTGTGATATGGTCCAAGCAGACTGGCACTCCTTGTGTGGCAAAAGTGACTCTCTGTGACCCCAGATGCCCCACATAAGGGTAATTGCTTAGCAGTGGGGGGCAGAGCATTGAACCCTGAGTCACCCCGTCATAACACAAATACTTCTACCCCGTAGCAGCCCTCTTCAAGTCTGCTCCTTTTTTCCCCCTTTATTTCAGGACAGACCTTTGAGAACAAATTATATTATTATATCAACCTAACAATTACCTGCTTCAAACCTCAGTTACAGACAGAAAAATACATGTGTGATATCATTGAATGGAGGCACAACAAACTCGAACTAGTTCACGATAATGAGTGCAGTAGTTGTCTCTCTTACTTAGTGTCTCGGCCTTTTTGGCACTAAATTCAAAATTTTAGTTTATAGTAAGAGATATCAGTCAGTTACAGGAGGCATTCAATAAACTCAGGAAGTCAGGTGATCTGTGAAAGCTAACAGGCTATTCACTTTGTTTTTGGCCTTTTTTCATGCTCTGTTCTTAGGATTGTATCAATGAAGAATTTCAGTTTTGTTTTGTTTTGTTTTTTTTTAGGGGGGGGTCTTTGTTCTGTGTTTCACCTCAATTAATAGAGAAAATCAAATATTCTACGTATTTATTTGTTTTACAAAGATGGAAAATTCTGTCACGTGATGCAATTTGCTCTTTTCTGCTCTTAAAACATCTTTTTTTTTTTTGTCTGATTCTATTTGGTGGAAACTTTTTATCCTAATCAGCTACCAAAAAGTAGAAGACATACGGTAGCTGTAATATGACATGGTAGAGAGGAAATGTACATTAAATGTACATCCTGAAAGAGGCAGAAATTTTGTCGTGGAAAATTTTCAGATAAGGCAGATAATGTCATAAATAACCACTATTGGAAAAACATCATTTGAGTCCTGACTCCTCCGTCCACGGGTTAAAAACTACTTCTATTTGGCTCACTTGAGTCTTTGTTGAAATAATAATGGAAATTATTTCTTTACTAAATAGATTAGTAGATATTAGTAAATTTTTGCACTATACCTGGGAAGTTCACTTCTGCCTTATTTTGATGTCTTTAACTTTGTTTTGACTGTCTGTAAGTTGGGTTAAGATTTATATTCAGTAATGCACTTCTACGACTCAAAATGCTTTCCTTTCTCTTTTTACATTCTTTATCATCATGCAGATGGTTATGTTTTAACAGATACCCATAAAAGACATCTGAAAAAAGGAAAAAAAATGTTTTGTTTTAACCAAGGCTTTCTGTTTTTGTAATTTTTTTCCCTTTTGGTTTTCTGAAATATATCTGATCCACCACATTGTTTTCACTGCATCCCAATGGTATTTGGGGACAAGAGTACAATTTTAAAACTTGTGAGGATTTTTTTTTTTTCTGTTTTGTGCATAAACCAAAATAAACACTGGATTTTCTCTAACCATACCTGTTTGTGCATCCTTTTTGTTACTGGGGGAAATCCTTAGTTTTCTTTTTCGTGTTTTTCAGTTCAACAAGTACAATAGATTGACTGTTCCTGTGTATGTTCTTCCTCTAACTCAAACTGTAAATTACAGGCTTCAACGCTTCAACTCCGTCTTTTGTTGCCTGGTTTTCTTGAGTCTCTCCTCAGTTTTCAAGTTGAATTAACACTCATGAGCCATAATTAGCTGCTTTGACATGAATGATGGTGAGGCAAACAAAGACAACATTTTTGTTAGTATAGTATTTCCAAACTTTATTGCAGTCTTCTCAAAGCAGTCGGATAAGAAGGGAGTAAGTGCTTTCACAAGACAAAAGGCCTGTGGTATATGATGCAAAGAAAAATGTAAAATAACGTAAAACATTTTTTGTAGTGTATAAAACTGAAAAATTTTACTTGTCCACAAAATGTTCAGGAATTGACCGAAGAGAAGGAATGAATAATTTTTTACTAAAATACTTTGACCCAAACCACGGACTTTCTGACACATTTCTACATTCATTTATCTCATCTGGCTTTTCATTCTTTGTTTTTTTTCATGCTTTTATCTTTTTTTTTTTTTTTACAGCATTACAAAATATACAGTACAACTTAATGTGTTGACTGAGGAATCAAAGTCACTATTACTTATTTCAGGTGAAACTTAAAACATTTTCAATAAGACCAAAGCAATTTAATCACAATATAATGAAGTAGATATGTACATTAGGCCCCATTAGTCTCCATTCTGAAGGCCATGTGGACTGATCTACAATCCATTCAAGCCATAGAATTAACTTTTATAATAACTACGGTCAGACCCTTATTTAGGATCCACATAAGCAAACTTAATGTTGTATGTGACTTGGTGTCCGTTGTCCCACGCATATAGCACTCCCTCTTTGGGGTTGTAGTCAATCTGCGTGGTGTAGGTGTAGTTGTTGGTGAACGGCATTCTGGGAATCATCTGAGTGTTTGTGTGCGTGTCAAAAGCATATTCCAGGTTGGCCTCCCTTTGGTCGTTGCTGTCGACAGCGTAAAGGACGCCGCACACGATGAAGCAGTTCCCGTAGCGGTTCCTCCTGAGCCCAGTTCTCCAAGTGGTCTCCCTCTGCATGCTGAGGTCTGAAGGGTTGAGTCGACTCAGAACAATCACTTCCTGTAAGAAGCCTTCGTCGTCCAGCGCCGGGTAGATGATCCAAAGGCCGCTCTCGTCCACGGCGAAATCAACGGCCGAGTGACTTCGCCACTCCCATGCTGATGACGACTCTTCGAACAAGGCGTCGTGGAGCATTGTCCACGAGGCGACGTAACGCTGACGCAGGTCAAACTTGATGATGTCTCGAGAGAAGGCGCGGTTGTAGTAGAAGGCCCCATCGTAGACCACGTGGCCTGTGCCGATCCAGTTGTAAGGCAGTTTGTAGGAGTTGGTAAAACGGCCTAGAAAGGATAAAAAAAAATTGGCAAGTTTCATCTGGTTTATCAATGCCATCAAGACAACAAACAAATAATCAAGTAAAAGCTCAGACTGATGGCTCTTACCTTTTTTGAAAACCTCCATGTTGCGAAACTCCAGAAGATTGTTTCCATAATAGAAGTTTGTGACATAAATTTTGTCATTGTCAGACTTTGGATCCTTCATCCATGCTCCTTCGTTCCTGCCATAGGTGTTGTGGGTTACTGGTTCAGAGATTGTTGCCAAAGTGTCCTTACAGTCCCCTTAAATAAAAAAAGAAAGATCCAGAGAGCTGTGAGTGAGAATTTAAAAGCACTTTAACATCATCCAGACCTGTTTCTAAGAGTCTGAAAATAATTAGAGGCTTTTTGTTTCTACCAGCTTGAATCACGGAAAAAAATTTGCTACAAAGTGTTCAGCACTGAGTTTGAGTGCTTTGAAATTCACAGAAGAATAAATAAATATTCTTCAATGAAAAGAGTGAAGCCATGATGTCAGTCATTGCCATTTGGTATTTCAAACAGAATAGAGCAAATCGCAGGATCCAATTTTGCAACATGTTTGCTGCTGAGCTCTTGGAAGTACTTGATTTCAGTGTGAATGTCAGTCTGTGTGCTCTTTAGTGTGTTCGTCCCCTGCAGTCATTGGCCCAGCTCTGTGGTCCAGACTGAAGTATTGCTTCTCAACAAACAACAACAAAAGTGTTCAGATTCAAGGTCCCCAGAGGATGAAGCTGGAAGTCATGAAGAGCTGACGCACTTTGGATTATCCCTCCTGTTGCTGACACACTAAAACTAAGATAGGGAACACAATAAACACCACACCTTCTTATTGTCAGTATGCCTGCATTTCCCATGTTAGCATGTTAGCCTGCTTACAGTAGTATTTAGTGTAAAAGTGTTTTTCCCTTAAAATAATAATAATTTAAAAAAATTATGTGATGGCACCATCTTTTCTCTAAATTTATATATATAAAAAAAAAAAGTTTTTACCAGGTTTCTTCAAAGTAGATTCCTTCTGTCTATGCATTGGTTCGTCCTCCCTCTCCTCTTCCTCCCAGCTGATTCTATATTTTCTTTTAACTTGAGCTGCCTTTCTTGTCCTGGTGGTGGTCGTGGTGGTCGTGGCGGTCGTGGTGGTGGGGGCGGCTGTAGAAGAGGTAGTCACAGGTGTGGTGAAAGGCAAAGAAGTGGATGGAGGCATAGTGGTCGGTCTCTGTGTGGTCGGAGGCGGCGTTGAAACTGAAAGGGAGGTGGCTTCAGTTTCCTCCACTGGAGTTGTGGTAGCGGCCTGTGCAGAGGTAGCTGTTGTTGGAGCCGTTGTGGGTTGTGTTGGCACATCTTGGGTTGTGACGGTCAAAGTGGAGGCTAGACTGGATGTGAAAGCCTCTGTGGTCGGGTTTGGTGTCATCGTGCTTGGATTGGCTGCAGTGCTGCTGGGCACGGTTTGCATTTGCTCTTTCAGCTCCAAGGTGGATGCTTCCATCATAGTGGTTGGTGTATTTTTTGCTGTGAATGTTGGGAGGATTGTCTCTGTGGCTGTAGTTTTAGGAGGATCGGTTATGCTCATTGTAGCTTTGGTTGTTTCCTTGGTGGTGATGCTCGGCAAGGTGCCAGCTGGTTCATCCATTAAGGTCATTGGCCACTTGGTCTGAGATGCAGTGTCTGTGGTCCTGTTTTTTTGTGTGGTAGTGGTTGGTCCTATTCCAACACTTCTCCCTGTGGATGTGTCCCTCCCTGCATCTGTAGCCAAATAAGATGATGTGGCTTCAATGACACTGATGGACCCCTCCAGTGTTTCTGAGGTGAGCTCTTTAGGTTTTGTTGACTGGCTGGTCTTTTTGGAGCCTTGGAATGGAGTTGATGTCTTTGGTCGAAAAGATCTCGGTCCCGCCCTGGGACGAGGGACCCTGTGCTGAAGAAGATTCTCCTCGATGAAGAGGTTGATCGGGCCATCACCACTGAATCCATGATACTCAAAAACTGAAGAGAGAGAGAGGAAAATGTTGCGTCAACTTATTTGAATTCTATCGTACATTGCGAAATGATTTTTTTTTTTTTTTTTCCACCAATCTAACAGCTCACAGATGGTTCTAACTTCACCCCAAACCCATTAAACCACTCTTTATGGCTTAGAGTTATTGTGCACAAAACATAAAAGGAGGGTATCATTTTTAACTCAAATGAATTATTGTGTTGATGTCACAGAGGCTGAAGCTACCTGAGTAGTCTGATCGATTTTTAAAGTCTTGCTAAAACCCCTCAGAGCAGTGCTGCTACTCACAGTTTTCCCCTGGTTCCCCGTCATCTGCCACCATTGGATCTGGCTCAGACTTATAAAAAGTCATTCCTCTGATGATCATGCCATTAGGTCCGGTCTTTGGCGCCTGTGGAGCCTCCCTGTTGGCCACATTATTGGGAGGCACCTGAGGTTTGACTTCAATGGTGTGAGCAGAACCATCTGTCTGCAGGAAGGATGAATTTTCCCCAATAAACTTCTCTTCATACTTTCCCTGTTAATGAGCAGATAAACACATCCCAAGAAAATGTATGATAACATAAAACCTGCATTAGGTTGAATTGCAATTATTATATATTCACTGCACTGACAAGTAACAAGCTGACATATAAAACTATAACTATATAAAACTAGCTGCTTTTTCCTCTGGCAGGGTTTCTTTTCTTTATTTTTCTTTATTCTTTTTACTTGGTCACCATAATTACAGAAGCTACAACGCATCACCAAAGTTGCAATAAACCCGAATACCGAAGAGAAAACTTGTATTTTTATTTTATTAAAAAGAAAATATATCACTCATTAAACAGCTTTTATCAATAAACTTTGATATATGCTTCACAAATTCTCTTGCAAAACATATTAATCTAATGGATCCATTGCATGCGAAGCAACCGTTCACAAAACACTGCTGGACACTGCTGGAAACTCAGTTTATACTAAAGTTTTACATGGATCAGGGCCCAGCAGTTTGGTTACTGGTCTGAGGTCTGCTGGTGTCCACTTTGACTGCCAAATCTTACCATTAGCTCAACAACTTTCAAACATACTTGGTCCTTAATCATGGAAACGATGACTTTTTATGATGTAGTTTGTGGGAAAAAAACACATCATTGTTTCTTTTTTTTTTTTTGAAAAAACAAAACAAAACAAAAGAAAAAACCTTAATAATGTTTTATCGACCTTGAGCAGCAACATGTGAATCCAATCACCGCTTTTCTACTTGTTCTTTTCCTAAATTCAATCGTTTCCCTCACAGCATCCAACATTTTAAATGTATATATTACGTTATAGTAAGATAAACGGTGATTTGTTGTGTATCCAGCTTTGAAACTGACTGAGCTGATATATACAATAGTAGCACACGTTATTTACTATATACGCTTCATATGACCAATTTGATTTATGAACCATATGAGTTCGAAAAAAACTACAACAAAACTGTATTCTGAGAAATCTGTATGTATTTGGTATGTGCACTATAATAATTTCCAATCGCCTTTAATTAATAAGTAATGACTCTATAATTTAGCTTAGTTATAATCGTATTGGCACAGTGGAGTGATAATAGATTTACAGGAACGGTAGTTGCCATCATAGTAGAGTAAATAAAAGCCCTACCAATATGGTGGTCATGCCGTACCCCCCCACCTTTACCTCTAAGCTAGTGACCCCATCTGTGATATCAGTGTGTAAAATGTTGCGCTTACCTCTGGGTTCTGGTAGACGGCTGCTCCCTTGACCTCAGTGAGTCTCTTCTTTTCCTGATGGCGGTGGGGAGGAGGCGTGGGTGGGCTTTCAGTCACAACCGCCCGACTGGGAGGGCTGTCCTGGGGCTTCACCTCATTAGTGATGCTGTTCAGAGACACCGCCTTCATTGCAGCCGTGGACAAATCAAGACGTGATGTGTGTGTTTAATGGAGGATACATTTGTGAGCAGTCAAAATGACAACCAGAAGGGAGAAAAGTCAAGAGGAGCCCCTGTTATCTTGAGTCATGAGTGGCTGTTTGGACTTTTTTTAAAGAGGAAATCAATGTGCTCAATGTGATGTGACAAAATGTGCTCGGTTGTGATATTTATCTCCCTTATGTTCCCCAATGTTCACCCTGAGAGGCAGCAATCATCCTCACTCACTATATTCACCATTGATCACCACAGCTCCCTTTGTTAAAAACCAACCAATGATTCAAATACAGCCATCAAATCAAGTTGCTCCAATCAGGATTACTCGTTGTTCCCTGAATTTAATGACTAACAACAAACCCACGGCACATTCACACGGGGTGCTTTTAGTAATTGTTGATAATTACATGCTTCTCTATGCGGGTACACAACTCTCTGCTTTGTTGCACATGTTTGGGCAAGACAACTTCATGATTTATGTGTTTGATTCATATTAGTATCTGGAGCACAGCTCTATCTGAGGAGAGGTCTGACCACTCGATGTAAAGGAAAAGATATCCACTTAAATACAGAGGACATAAAAAAACACAGAAGGTATAACAACAGATCATCAATTTTTAAGAAGTGTTCAGTTCTTAGATTGATTCACTCCAGACAGATCCTGCCCCTAATAACCCGGAAATGAATTGAACTCAATCCAGAAACCACCAATAAAAACAGACCCACTGCCACTGGTCTGTGCACACTAATCTTACCTTTTCTATGTGCTCTACACGGTCCAGGAGCTTGGTGGTGACCGAGTGCAGCTTCAGGAGGTCCATGCCATAGAAGGAGCCCTCCAGCAGCTCAAGGATGGTGGACAGCTAAAAGGATCAGGTAAATCCAACAAAACAGAGCATGAGTAATAGGCTCATCCAAACTCAGAGTTTTGTGTTTATGAATAAAATTGGGGGCCATCCTTCACTGAATGGGATAAAAGGTGATATCCAGGCCTCCTGTGATCCAAAGCTTCTCTAGAGATCAATGGACCGAGGAAGGGAGCAGGACTTTGGAGCTCAGTGACTACTGAAGTCCCTGATGTGGGAAGAAAATGGACAGGATGACACTTCACCTTGACATCCTCCTTTCCAGCCTCCCTAAGTTTTTTCAGCCTGAACTCTCCCTCACAGGGATTGACCGCTGACGGAGGGGCGATGCAGGCGCACTTGCACTCCGGTCCGGATGTGATAGTCTCCACAGTGTAGAAGTCCTGCGCGGTGGCGCTCCCTTCTTCTATCCGCCGACAGGCGCTCCTGCTCAGGGGTCTGACAACACATTTACACCGACAGTCAGAGCCTTCCGAGAGGGCTTTCACTTTGTCATAATCACCCAGCAGCTACAAAGAGAAGAGGACGGATGTGTTTTCCACCACGCTCAACCACAAACGCAGAAAATGCTGAAATGTCCATGAGAGAAATCGTGTGAAGGAGATGTAGATGTCCTCCTACCTTAGAGAGGATGCTCTCCTGCCCATCCGTCTCCTCCTGCAGTGTGTCGTTTCTCTCTGCGTTGAGCTCCAGCTGTGACTGGGGGTCTGCTCCCAGGCCCTGAGGAGCAGCAGAGCCCCGCAGGTAAAACGAACAGCACATGAGGATGACAAAGAGCAAGTTGTGCATGTTGAAGCTCAGAGCAGCCAGACGAGGATGAACTTCTGCTCAGCACTCAGCTCCTCTGCTAAGAAACTGTCATGGCCTATAACTCCAGGCCTCGGAATCACACACAGCATAGATAGAAAATGTCATCAGACTGAGGGATTAGGCTTCATAGCGCCGATGGCATCTTGTTGGTGGTCGCAGTGTAAGAGGCTGATGAGTGCAGAGGAACCGACCGCGCACTGTGTTCGAGCGCAGCCGGCATCTGCTGCTGGAGGCGCGCTGACAGGAGGCGGATCTGAGCGCCCCGACGAGGAGGAGCTGAGCTGCCTCCAAAGACCCGAGCAGCAGCCGATTAAAGAGTTAACACAAACAAGGACGGCACTGAAAAGTAAATAAAGCTCTCTGATTTATATTTCAAATCTAAATCAGATTTCCAGCTCAAATCCAAAGTTGCAGCATGTTACACGTAGACTCTTCTGGGCTGCTTCAGGTTCAGATGACGTTTTGCTGCCATCTATCTTCAACAGGGCGCAACAAAAAGTCAAACGGACATCTGAAGTGTCATGTTTATTTGTAGTGTAAGGCACATTTAATTGTGAACTTATTTCCCTCCATTAAATGTCTTCCAACTTTATGTGTGTATCTATATATATATATATATATATATATATATATATAGAACATGAGCAGTAGGTTTGAGAATCAAAAAAAGTTCATAAAAATGTCATCATAAAAAGATGCCAACCCTGTGCTGATACCACATAACCTCAGAAAAATTTAAATAACCGTGCCACACAATTTTTGTCATTTTTTCATGATGAACATCCAAAATGATTTTAAAAATTATTCCATGACCTAATGACCTTAAGTTTTTTTTTTGTTTTTTTTTTTATTCAATTCCTCCATCTTTAGGGAGCATCAATATATTAAGAAACCTTTGGATCGTTAAAAAAAAAATCAAAAATCAAAAATCACTGTATTAGCCCCAGAATAATTGGGATCACCCAGTGACTGATCTGATTAAATGATGGTAGCTTAGTAATTACAATGAAAGTTTAACAAAGTATGACTATTTATGTGCTCTACATCCTTCCCTTTCTATCCTTTCTTCTGCTACTACAGGAAGGATGAGGTGAGAAATACGGCTCCAAAGTCCTCCATACTTGTCAAGGTCCATCACGTCATAAGACACAGGGTGATCATGAGAGAGAAACTTCTTCTGGAGGTGATCATCCACCATCTCCTCCACAGCATTCAAATCAATCTGAGCAGGGATCTCTTCTTCTCCCAGCAGCACTGTGAAGATCAGAAAAGTCTCCTTGTAGGCAGCATTCTCGTGGTCACAGTAGCGATAGAAAATGAGCGTGGAACCTGGGGGCAGCTCCTCAAATCGATGAATGACAGCCACAGGTATGCCCCCCTCAAAAGCGCCCTGCAGCTCTCTGTCGATGTCCAATTTCACCTGATCACTGGCGTGGCTGGCTTTGCTACTTCCATTGATATGGAGGACCGAGGTGTTGAGGGTAGAAGAGAAGGCGGAGGCCATGCCCCAAGCCAGGCACTGAAGCGTCTTCTCAGCTCTGAAGCCGGCAGTGAGGATGAGACTCACTGGCTCTGTGGGTTGGGCCGTGACAAGGTGCCTCTTCAGGTGGATCCTGCTCCTTTTCCATAGCTCAGCACGCTGCTTTGGGAACTCAGTCTCAACTTTTTCTATTTGATTCATGAATCTGACAGCCACATCGTTTTTCTGAGGTGAAAACTCAGAGGGAGAGCTTCGTAGCCACAGGTAGGCGATTAATCCTATTAGCATTGCTGCAACAAAGTATGTTCCTACGGAGAGAGGACACGTTTTATCTTAACCAGCATTTCAAATCATTAAGTTATTTATGATTATCGTACTACATAATACATGATGTTAATGGAAATGTATTTTTTAATAAGATTCACTGAGATATACTTGTAACCATCATAACACCAAACTCATCATGAGAAAAAAGGGACAAGATTACCTATTGGATTATTTATTTTCTTTGTAGCTATGGCTTCAGGGGTCACTTGCATGGTAGGGCCAATGTTTTCAATTTCCTTTTCCCAGTCATCTGTCTCTCCTTCATGTGGCGATGCTTTCTGTTGGGAATTTATGCTTTCCTGTTCACTTTTTTGGAGAGCTGAAGCCTCATGATGTTCAGAGTCTCTTCCAACACCTAACCAGTAAGGGGGGGTCAATCAAATACAGACATCTGAGCAATACATAATCCCACACCAACTTCTCAATGCTTGTGATTTTTAGGTGTCACTCTGAGGTTTTTACTATACCATTGATCAACCTATCCCTTGAGTTCAATTTGGAAATCTCACCTTCTGGAATCACATCCTCTTTCTTTGGGGTCCTGCAAAGACTAGTATCATGATTTATGATATCAGTTTGTCCACCCTCAGTCTGTCCATCCACAGTCTGTCCATCCACAGTCTGTCCATCCACAGTCTGTCCATCCACAGCCTGTCCATCATCAGTCTGTTCACCCACAGTCTGTCCATCCACAGTCTGTCCACCCACAGTCTGTCCACCCACAGTCTGTCCACCCACAGTCTGTCCACCCACAGTCTGTCCACCCACAGTCTGTTCACCCACAGTCTGTTCACCCACAGTCTGTCCATCTACAGTTGTGGTCTGGCCCTCATGAAATGATGAAGAAACTTCTGGGGTAGTTATCTTGGTATCTCCAGCTGGACCCCTGTCTTTTATAAAAACAGGTAAACACGTGTTATTAGACTTTTTAATGTAAACTTTTAGATTACTTACAACTGAGACAAATGACACTGATTGACACTATAGCAATTTCCTCCAAAGTGAGTTACTAAAACTGACCTGGATCTTTAAAAACTGCTGGTGTAGTGGAAAAGAACATTTAAAACACTTGGACAGGAACAATAATTGGTAATCTCACCTTCCACTTCTTGATTCTCATTTTTTATATTCTCTTTAATGTTAGCACCATCAGTGACAAGGGGGTCTTTTTGGGATGATGAAGAAACTTCTGGAGTAGTTATCTTGGTATCTCCAGCTGGACCCCCGTCTGTTATAAAAACAGGTAAACACGTGTTATTAGACTTTTTAATGTAAACTTTTAGATTACTTACAACTGAGACAAATGACACTGATTGACACTATAGCAATTTCCTCCAAAGTGAGTTACTAAAACTGACCTGGCTCTTTAGAAACTGCTGATATAATGAAAAAGAACATCTAAAACACTTGAACAGGACCAATAACTGGAAATCTCACCTTCCCCTCCTTGACCCTTAGTCACAATTGGATCCTTCTGGGATGATGAAGAAACATCTGGAGGGGTTATCCTGCTATCTCCAGGTGGATCACTGCCTGTTACAAAAACGGGTAAACATGTATCATTACACTTCTCATCACATCTCATTATTTATACTGTTTATCCGTCAGGGTCGTTTGGGGGTGCTGGAACCAGCTGACATTGAGCAAGAGCATGGTACATCCTAGACAGGTCCCCAGTCTATCGCACACAGAGATGAACAACCATTCACACTCAAATTCATGCCTATGGGGGATTTAAAGTCAATAAACAACCAAAAACACACATATCTTTGTACTGTGGGACTTTGGACTGTTAGGCAAAGCTGCAAACCATCATACCATCGAGCAACCCACTCTTCCAGATTCAATCCTCATTTTTTGTGGCATCTCTAAGGTTAGCCTCATGATTTTAATCATTGATCTGTTTATCATCAGCCCTGGTCTGGTCTTCAGGGTGTGATGAAGACACATTTGTAGGGGTTATCATGCTAACTCCCTGTTCAGGCGATCACAGGTGATCAAGCTGTGTCACATTTACCTGATGACTTCATTCTATTTATTTACTTTTAACGTCTGTCAGCTCTGTAGTTTTAACATTGCTTCTATAGCATCTCTTCTGTCCTTAGGTAAGAAAAAAAGTTCATAAATTTAACAGTTATTCTATTCTTTTATTTTATCAATCAATTGCTGTTTTATTAGTTTACTAGTTCCATGTCTGTGATACCAGTTGCAGAAGCTGTGTGATTCTTACCGGAGGGTTTCTCCGCCATTTTTTTGCCCATAGGATGCCACTTCAATCGAGTTGAATCACTGGACGGTTGAAGGCTGTAGGAGACAAATGTGACAGTAAAGTAACAGCCTCGAATGCACTTATTAATCTTGCCTTGACTGTCACCACATGTTCAGAGTCCAAACTAATGTTGCAAAACTGCTTGTGCACCTGTCAAGTCGGATCAGGCTGAAAAACAGACTCCATTTACTCCTTTAACACACTACGTTTCTGAAGGTTTTAAACTGAATTCTCTGGCGGCGTATAAACACTGAGCTAGGCTTAAATTGTGAAGGAAAAAAACCTGCTCAGGGAAAATCAAATCAACACCGTGCGTCATATATGAACTGTTAGTTAGCTAACTAGCTAGCAGGTTAAATGACATTTAGCAATGTTTACCACCGGTTACCAAAGCAATACGTGGCTTTAGTCTGTGATACAGCCTTCGTTTAACTTAACTAACTATCCTTTAACTGGGTATTCGTGGCTGTATGTTCCTACCAGACGCGTCTTTAATGGAATCGCATCGATAAAAATTAGCCATGACCCGCTTCCTTAACCTTCGATCAACGGTTCCGGGCTGACTCTTCAGTTCCGCCCTTATTTCCATGGAAACCACTTCCGGACCTCGCAGACGTACGGTGGCTAAATGCTCCCCTTTCCGATCACAGGGCATGCGGCTCGTCGACTTACAATTTAATTTGTGTGTGTGTGTCGGACGAGTTAGATTGATTAAATGGATTCTAATGTTTCTGAAGAGAAGGGGACTCGACCCGTGAGACGATCGGCCAGACTGACATCAGGTAAAGGTGAGCGAAGGGGCGGTGACGACAGTTGGTTAGCTTTAGCGCTCGGAGCTGACTTACTGACTTTATCCCTCAAAAAGTTTAATCACGAAATGTCTCGAGTTGCTGTTTCGATCAAAGTTACCTGGCTCTTTTGAAGTCGACTCGTTGGCCTTTGGTTTAATATCCAGCCTACAGTAGTTGAGGACAACTTCGTTTTCATTTCTTTCTCCCCGCTCTTCAGTATTGATTATTTGGCAAAACAAACTGGATGCATTCCACGTAGAGCCGTTAGTTAGCTAACAAACGGGCAAACAGTTTTGCAAGAAACAGTTTTGTGAGGTTTCTCGCAAATAAGCAAATCCATACCTGACTTTATTCCGTACCAAAGATTTTTTTTTACTGTAACTCTGATGTAGCAGCAACACATGAGCGGAACTTTCGGTCTTGTCCTTTTTTCTATAGAGATCACTTCCGGGTGGCGAGACGTGACAAAGTGTCTAAAGAAACGCCTGTTGCAACATTCATTTTCGGTATTGCCAATTATCGTCGGCCAAATACAGCTTAATGAAGCTGAGAGGCCTCCAGCCAACTGCGTGCCAAACAGTTTCATTATCCGAGCTCCATTCAACAGGATTCACCGACACCTACTGCTGCACGTCATGTTGGGCAGCTAAAATCATGCTGTTATCTGGAAACCAGCACTCAAACTGGTGACGTACAGGTCACTTGATTTCGAAATTTTACACGATAGCGGGTTTCATCAAGCTAACACACCGCTCCTTATTCTGTGTGTGTCTCAGCTTCAGAGGTCCTACCAATGTGGCTTGTTCTAGTTGTATATAAGGCTTCAGTTTTGTAATAATAACAAAAAAAAAGAAAGAAGGTTTTTGACCTCCTTAGACAATCAGTGATGTCATCTGTTGAAAGTGAGCAAACTGCTTGGAATGACAGTTTGGTGAGCCTCAGCCCTCATGCAAATTTAATCTTGGACATTATATTCAGGCTACAGTGCCTGAGGAAACTCACGCATTCCATAAATTTTTTCTTATTCTTCCAGCATTGAGATTGGAGGCAACCCCCAGGGGTCCTCTAAAGAGGACCAAAAAGCACTCAGAAAACGAAGCTCCAGTTGCAGCTGTTAACGGTTCCCGAGATAAAGAAAATGACTCAGAGGATGAAGGTAAGATGGTCCAGTCTGCACTGATTGCTCTAATTATGACAGAGAGCTCTTCTCTGCTGTGCTCGCCTGCTTTGAACAACAGCAACTTTATATTCCTACTTCACAGAGTCACCCAGGAAGAAGAGGTGGCAAGAGAAAAGAGAGGAGGTTGGTCAGAGTGGTGATGAAAGTGACATGGAGGTACAGGAGTCAGCTGAGGATAAGGAGGACAATCAAGAGCTGGAAATGGATATGGAAAACCAGGGTTCCCCTCGTGGGAAACATCCACCTGATATTTGCTTAGGTAATGGCAATTCATTTCTAATTAAATAATAGAGGATTTTTCATTAATTACTTGAGCAGTCAGACATTTATAATTAAAAAAAAAAAAAAAGTTCGCACATTTCAAAAGCTAAGCCAGCATTGGCCTTCTTGCAATATGACTGATAAGAAGGGTAAATGTTACACTTAGAGAATTTGATGCTGTTGACCTCTATTTTCATGGGGTTTGCCAGTATCAGATTAAATCACTGTCAGTTTGGTTGTTTCATTTAAATTGAGCTGTTGCCTCTGTTTGAAACAGAAGCTGCTGGAGATGTGAGATTATCCCCGCTTGTAGTGGCACACATACACCGCCAGCCTGGGAGCAATGCAACTAAAGATGCAAATTGGATTCAACCCAAGACAGGTAGGACAATGCAATGCTGCTGCAGGTGAATGATCAAGACATCATATTATGCTTGTACTAATCGGGTTTTTTTGTTTTCAGTAAAAACATCAACCATAGAATCTGCAGCCCCCACCAAGCCTGACAGGGAA
Source organism: Remorina albescens (assembly GCA_034769265.1). Taxonomy (NCBI): domain Eukaryota; kingdom Metazoa; phylum Chordata; class Actinopteri; order Carangiformes; family Echeneidae; genus Remorina; species Remorina albescens. The sequence continues at coordinate 21,083,439 of CM068489.1, read as the reverse complement.
AGCAGATCACTGGCAAACACACATAATAACCAAAATCGAACCATGGATGATTATAAGGCCACAATGAAGGCCAAACTCAGGAGCAGTGGTATCATGTTTTGTTCAGATATATTTTAATCAAGAAAATCACATTAAAACGTTTTTAATAGGTTTACACCTAAAAAAAACAAAAAACAAACCTGATTGCTTCTCGTTAGTAATAAATTCTTCCTCATCTTTAGCGACGTCCATGGCTAACCACATTCCTCCAAAAGTGTATCCAACCCTGAAGGAAATGGGCCAAACACGGCTACATTTGAACAACAATCAATTTCCAAAACAATCACAGTACAAGAAACCAGGTATTGCACCCTCAACTGAACTTTTACAGGAATGACAGCATATAATGCAGCTATGAGATTTTTGCAATTGAGTTAATGAGACTTGACTTGACTTATAGATAAAGTGACAAAGAAAACTGCTAACACCAGGACAAGCTCTGGGTATTTTTCTAAAGGTAAGCTAGTTATTTTAATAACATTATTTTGATCTACAAGGATACTTGCTCTGCTTTTCTTATATCCATTAAAAACATTACATTAAATTGTGTTATTTCAGGAAACTTAAGCTATTTGGTTATCCTGCTGCTGCTTGTCTCTGCTGCCTTACTGGCATACAACAAAATCCCTCTCCTTCAAAGGGGGGCAGGTCATGTGGGGAATGTATCCAGGGATGTGGAAAGGAAGCTGGATAACTTTGAAAATCAGTTCCCCCTTTTTGAGGCTCAGTTCCCCCGTCAGCTGCCTGATTTGTGGAAGAGAAGCAAGATACACCTGGGGAGGCATCTGAAAACAGCCCAGCCCACAGAGCCAGTGAGTCTGATCCTTACTGCTGGCAGCAAGGCCAACAAGACGCTGCGCTGCCTGGCCAGCCGTCTGGCATCATCTTTCTCATCTGCCCTCAATGGCTCTGTCCTCCACATTGATGGAGCCAGCAAAGCCAGACAGAACAGTGATGAAGTGAAGCTGTACATTGACAGCCAGCTGAAAGAAGCCTTTGAAGGGGATAAACCTGTGGCAGTCATTCATCACCTCGAAGAACTGCCTCCAGGCTCAACACTCATTTTTTATCGCTACTGTGACCACGAGAGTGCCGCATACAAGCAGGCGTTCTTGTTGTTTACTGTGCTGCTGCCTCAAGACGAGATCAGCAGTGATAAGAGCCTCAAGGATGTGGAGGAGATGGTGCAGGACTATGTTAAGGAGAGACTGGTGGGCTCCAGCAGCCAAACTTCCTTCAATGACATGGACATTGACAAATATGGTGGACTGTGGAGCCGCATCTCCCATCTCATCTTGCCTGTGGTGTCTGAGGAGGAAGTAGAGCAGAAAGGATGCTGATGAACCAACCTGGCATCCCAGATGTGATCTGGCTTGGTACCGTGCAGAAGATATGGAACAGTGAAGGAATATGAAAATAATATGTGTGCTGTTATAATTCCCATATAGACTTGATTTCAAATGACTGAACATTGTAACAACATACCTGTGTCAGAGATGAGATTGCTCTGAAGCTGCAGTCACTTTTGGTTTGACACAGAATCTTCCACAGTTTTTAAATGTGTATATGTACAGAGTGGTATAGCAATATTGAAATGGTGTTGCATTACCTTTCCACTTCCAAAGAAGGGTATTTAGTGCTTGTGCAGATTCAACATCTATCCAACATACAGAGGCAATATAAAGCAGTTAAGCAAGCAGTATAACTGCTTATAATTGGATGTTTCCAATCTCCAAAAGAAAAGAATTTCTGTTGCCTTAAATATCGGTTTAATCTCTCGTTGTGACCCTTCATTTAGGTATGTCTTACACACAATTGGATTGGTTTTGCACTAAATATATTTTTTTGTCATTAATTAGCCATCTTATCAGGATTAATGACTTTTAATAGGGTAAATATTTTAAATTCTTTTTTTGTGAATATGTATATTTGTAATAAATAGTTTTTTTTTCCTGAACTGGAATATATTTTGATATCTGTGTGTGTGTGTGTGTGTGTATATATATATATATATTGGATACAAAGAGGTTTGTTCTTCTCACCCCTGAAATGTACCTAAGATACTGTCAACTTCAAAACAAAGCAGTTCTCATTAAGTGTTATGGAATTTTACAACTAATTTTTACTAATATTATCACAAAATGTGCCTTTTGACTCAAATAAGGAGAAAAGGAATAAGTACAAAAACATTTAATTAATACTGTCTTGCAACAACAATGCCAGGACTGAAACAAGCTTTCTTAATGATTGATTTGAAGTTGTGATATCACTCATTCCTCTTATGTCTTTGTTCTAACTTGAACTCGTGTTGTTCATATGAGGACCTGAATGTTTCCAATAAAGATTATTTTTATATCAGTTGAGTTCACAATCTTATTTCATTAGTTATTTTTTTCACTGCGTACATGTACACATTGACGTTAATGTTAAAAATCTGTCTGGAAATCAGCTGTGTGAAATAATTATAACATTTCCTGTCCTGTTCATCACAGTATTTTTGCAAAGAAGTGAAGAGATTACAACACGTTTAATAGAGCGTTCTTTGGTTAACAGGTCGCCCTCATATTGTCGGAAGTTCAGTGTTCGGGTGAGTTGTCAGTCTGGGGGTTTGCCCAGTCAAAATGTGTGATGATACAGAAGGATTTACAAATCTTATAAAGAATGTATGATAGATAGATAGATGTACTTTATTAATCCCAAACTGGGAAATTCTCATGTCACAGCAGCAAGACACACTGCACATCAGGATAATAATAATAAAAAATATAAAAAAATGAAAAATAGATACAATACAAACAATATGATAAAAACTATAAAAAGACAATAACTATACAAATTATAAAAATACAATGACACATAAGGTGCAATAGTTTAGTCTTTATATATCAGAGAGATGTGATTTTTCTCTGTCAGACAGATGAGAGTAATTGTACAGCGTGATGGCATGTGGTGGGAATGATTACCTTTATCTGTCCCTTCGACAGCGGAGCTGTAACAGTCTGTTGGAGGACGAGCTCCGCTGTCTGTCCAGTGTGTGGTGGAGAGGGTGATCAGGATTATCCATGATGGATAACAGTTTGTTCAGGGTCCTCCTCTCCACCACACTTTCCACAGTGTCCTGTTTGCAGCGCACTGTAACTGATGGTACAGGTTGATTTTTTATTTTGCAACAAATTACTTTGAACCTAAAGTATTCATGATACCTACTTACATAGAAAACAACAGATTTGCCTGTGAATTAACACATGTGGCCTGACACAAGCATAATTAATTTTGCTCATTTTAGTTGGTTTTATCCAGAATGTAAAATCATTGTGGCCTGAATTCCAAGACCTTAATGTTAAGAGCTCATAGTCAGTCCTTGTAGCCAAACCTTTGTAGCAAATTTTCCTATACCGACTATAACACTTCCAATCAAACTTTTTCACATAGTTTTCATATTGCAGTGAGTCCACAGGAAAAAGCAATAAAATGAGAAATGAAGATTTACAGACAGGTAGTTGTTATTATCGGCTGTAGTCTCATCTGTTGGACTCACCTTTGTCCTCATGCACAATGAGATAATAATCTCATAAATGAGAGCTCCATATTTTCTATGATTTTGATGTATCTTTTTATGAGTGCACTAATTCAGCTACAAATACATTATTGCTGTAAAAGCAAATATATCCTCCAGCAGATACTGTAGTTTCACTCTGTTAAGAAGTCACGTGAGACAATATAACACACTTCCTTGATAAATAGAGACAAATAGTGTTACTGTGTTTGAAATCGACACATACAGAAATGCAGCTTTACATTATCAATACACTTTTCTAACCCTCACAGAAATGTGTAGCAAAATAGCAACAAACAGAAAAACTGAGACAAATCTGACATGCAAGCAAAGCACATCTTCACGAATCTCAGCGCTCAAACTTTCCTTAACAACCCAACATCCCAATAGTGACTACCAAAGTGAAGGTTGAGGCTCCATTCATGATGATAACTGAAATAGCAATAACGGCCATCTCTCCCAACTGGAGCTTTTCCTGAAATCAAGAGACACAGTGGTTAAAAACACACTGAAACATTTCCACTGATGCAGATATTACATTGCCATGACTGAAACTGTTTCTCACCTTTTCTCCTTGATGCCCCGTCTTACTTGCCACAATAATTTTGCATCCCTCTGAAACAAAAAACAGAGAATTGTATTATTTTTCTCTTTATAAGAATCCACACTGTATTTTGTACATAACTGGTACTATATTACCAGCACTAGGACATTCACCTATTTTGCTTCCCAGTATCTTTTTTCCATGAATACTGAATACACAAACCCAGACTGCACACAGTAAAATCCACATGGTGTAAGCGACCATCACTTTTAGAAGCCAAGACCATCCCTCATGTGTCCTGCAGCTGTATCCCTCCAAAACAGCAACAAAGATGATGGCAACTGTGTGCAAAATAGATTTGGTTGGATAATCAACAGGAAATGGCAGCTACTTGAGAAGATGGTGTGATTTGTAGTGTGAACTGAAACCAATAAGATGATATGTTGGGAGATGTGATTATTGGCAGTCCAGTCAAGAAATCCCATATCTGTCTAGTAAAAATAAATATAAAGTAAATGTCACATTTTCACAGTACAGTAACTGGTTACCATAGCAATAACATAAAGATGGGGGAAAGGAGAATACAACCAGGCTTGCTCAATTGAAAAAGCTCTTATGTTCATTAATTATTAACCTCTATTTCAGTTGTTTACGCATGACCAAACCTTAAGTGTAAACATATCATATTGTGGTTTAGTAGGAGGATATGCAATGGAATATCTCCTGGCTGGGAACTGCAACAATTAAGATATAGCTGTATTATATCTGTGTTAGTAGGTTGCTTTTGTTTCCGCTGTTGTTTATTTGTTTCATTTCAATAAGCTAAGCTACACGAATATACCTGAGTGCTTGTAGTAGCTATTCCCTTTCACCTGATACACATGAATGTGGTGGTCTTCTTTGCAACTCATAGGAAGAATCCAAAAAAGCACATTTCCAAACATGTCACACTTGCGCCCTAAATACATTAAATAGCAAATCATCTAATGGATCAAAATGCATACACTTCAGCTGAGAATCAGATCATTGTCTTACATGCAAAAATCTCATGGATGGCACAACACACTTTGGCGGCAAGATCACTGATGCCATATCTTGAAGTGAACAAAAGAAGAGAAACAAAGAGAGCAGAGCATTAAGTGTTGATTTAAGAGTCAAGTCAAATAACAGCAGAAGAAGAAGTGTTGAACTTACAGTTCATGACTGGGTTTAAATGGCAGACAGTTGATCGCCAACTCAATAATATTAATCACTATTGCCACAAACAGAAGAGCTGCAATAGTAACCTGAGCACGCAGAGGAGACATATACACAGACAGATACCCACAGGTTAAAAATCACCTTAATGCAACTGAGAAATGTGAAAAGTGTTATACACCGTTAATTATTACATACATCATGCAAACCTCGCACATACAGTAGGATCACAGCCACAATTTCAAGTACTGCACAAACAGCAGACAATGTTATCTTCAACCCCTGTAGAAAAACAAACACAAGCTTTCAGTCATCTCAACAAACCTGGATACTTAATATTTGTTAAATGATTCTTTGAAAGCTACTGACGCTGTACATATACTCAGGTGACCAATCCCTACAAACTCTGGATAGTATTAACAGAAAGAACTAGCACTGACAAAAATGCATACAATTTCACAGTTCTACAAAATGCAAAACTGAAAACTACACAACACACACAACGCAACTACCACAATTATACTATTTCTCTCTGCAGTTGTCATTCAGAGTTTAATCCCTGTAGGACCTTTTATTGTTAACAACCGGGCCCACAATTTCATTGTCTCTTAGTTTCAATCAATTTACATTATAAGGATACAATATAAGGAGCACTAGAAACACAATAACTCTTGCCCTACCTTATTTAGATAAAAAGGAAATTGGCCGAGGATGTTGACTATGTTTGCCAGTTCCTGCAGAGAGACAGCGTGAGAAAGCAATTCATCTCTTTGTATATTTAGATTTTTTTTACAGCAATGTCTTGCCATACTACTATCTGGTAGAACTACATTTTCTAGGTGACATGAGTTTATAAATACCGTACCATTTGCACTGGCTTAATAGAAATGGAGACACAGGTCAGAATAGGAACTGCCTGATGATAAAACAAAGAGAAACTTTTTTTTTTTTTTTCACTGGATCTAACGTGTCGAAGAGAGGATTAACTGCTCATACTTGCCTTTTGATATATTGAAAGAGGAATAGCTCCCGGGGTAGTTTGCTCTATAGTACTTGGCTCCGTACTTGCAGCAGTAGTTGGCTCCGTACTTGCAGCAGTACTTGGCTCCGTACTTGCAGCAGTAGTTGGCTGAGTAGGTGAGAGGACATCCATGTCCACTCGTTCCCAGAACGTCTCAAAAGACTTAACAAATGTGGCTCTGCAACGGATCAGACAGGAACATATGTGAATGGAAATCACATAAAGTAAAACTGGAGTGGCTCAGTTTGGTCTTTAAGTTTCTGAGGTAAGTCAAAGTGTGTAATACTTGAAAAGTGACCTGAAAGTGATTTCTAGCTCTTCTCCTCCTGATGTCCAGTTAACATGCACAAAAGATTTTTTTCGGTTGTCTTTTTGACCAACAGCAGAGTCCTTAGGGGAGACAGAAAGTAACACATCATATCCATCAGGAAGCAAAATGACACTTCAACTATGAATTCACAAGTTTATTGAAACATACTAATATATATAAACATTGAAATAATGAATAGTGACATACTCCCTCTAATAATAAAGGAATAGGACTTACTGGTAATCCACTGCAGGTCATGAGTACAGTCTGAGAAGGGTCAAGGGTGATAAATTTTCCAACAGGAAGCCCTCCTTTGACCATGCCTGTCTCTCGAGCCTCCAAAATAAATCCCATGAAAGTAGTGGACGTCTTGCTTCTGAGAATAACTGAACAATGAAGAACAGGAAATGAAACAGCCAAAGGAAGGAAATAAACAGTGAAATGTAGCAGAGGGTTATAGTAGCATCCAGGAAAAGGGGACACACAATCCCTCTACCTGTGATAGGCTCTCCCTTATTGCCAAGTACGTAGTCGAGCTCATATGGTGGATTAGAGGTCTGAGCAGGAATAGGACGCTCTAATCTGTCCAGGTGCACAGGTGACATTGTTATACATGACTGCAAGAAAGGAGCACTAGGATACCCGTGCACGTTTAAGATGAAGTTCAGGCAAATCAAAATCCACATCTGCATCTACAAAACAAGTGTGCAGCATCATTAGTAAACTGAAGGATGAATGACTGACTCAAGGTGAATACACGGGAACAATGTGACAGTAATAACCAGCTGAGGAATACATTAATTTCTTATTCCTTTCTTAGTATGAAATTTTAAATACTTAAAGAGCAATTGAATTGAGGTGGTTACAGCTTCATAGCAGATACTTTTGATACGTTTTGTTATGAGACATTTTATATTTACACAATGCTCTTCACCAAAGATACATGGAAACATTCTTTGATTTAGATCAGCTCTCTGTAACCATGAATTGTGTGTATAGTTGTTGTTGTTGTTGTCAAATATAAATTAATCAGGCATGAACAACAATCAGGAAGAATCAGTCACATGGCTCTATTGACATTCAAACTTATAATTATAACTATTTAACACTTGAGTAGCGCAAATGATAAACTATATAATAACAGAAACTCTTCGCTTACCTTGAAATAAAGTATTTGTTGTGAAAATCCAGTGTCACAAAACTTGAACTACAAAAGATATCAGTCTGGACCTTCGGGCACCTTCTTCCAGGACGGTTAGGTATATAAGGAGTTCCAGAAAACAACTCATTGGACGCAATGAGGAAGTCAGAAAGGCTGAAACCTGCCCACATGCCCAAAAGAAATTATTAACAAAATACACATTCACTTTAACTCTGGTAAGGCCAACGCTGAGCAACGCCAAGCATTGTTTCTTTATTCACAACAACCTAGTTAAATCAAATTTATTTGCATGCAGAAGTCATCTGAAGCCACTTTTCAAACAAAGTAGGTTTAGACCTTATCTCGACAAACACTTAGTGAGAGAAACAAGCACTGAAAACCTTGATACTGTCGAAAGTCATTTATCTGCAATCAACAGATAATCCTAAAAAGGACACATAAATTTAAGTATTATGTATAGGATTATGGGATAAACACACACGCATATCAGTGCCTTTAACACAAATAACCTGTAACTGATCCTAACTTATGCCAATTTTTTGAAAAAACACATTTGCTGTTAATGGATGTTCAATTTCATATCATGCTAAACCATTAGGTAATCATGAAAAAGAAAAAAATAGCAAAATAAGTTTCAAACTCATTTTCTTTCTTTCAAACGTTTAATTCAAATTGACACGATTGTTCGATTTTGTTCCACACAAGAACCACCTGAAAGGTACATTTGATAGTTTGTATTATTTTATCACATAAAACACAAGTAACATTAAATCAAAAGAAAAAACAAAAACAAAGCTCTTTCAATTAACTACAATAACATGCATAAAATAATGTCCAGCTACTCTATGTAATGTAGCTGTTCTAGAATTTTTTTACAGCAAAAATAATATCTAATTTTATAACATCCAATCATTATCTCTTTGAGGATATTTATTATCGTGGCTCCACTTTACACTATTTTCACATGGTCATGAAAAATATTACCTCCTTTATGTAACTTTATCCCACACAAGCTACAAAGGCTTAACACAGAGACATGCATCCAACAATAGACAGCAAAATGCACATTTGAATTTAAATACAACTTGCAACAAACTGTAAAATATGAACCAAGGGGAACTTAATGATGACACAATGCATTTTCAAAAGCACTGATGTACAAGCAAATGTAATCAAAAGATGTAACTGGACAGCAACTAGTACAATGATCCATGGGAGATGAAGTTCTGCACCCTGACCTGCTGTTCCCTTTCTGGACTTCGCCGAGTGAACAATCGATGAAGAATTGAGCTCAAATGCTTCCTAAACGTCACACCAACAAATGCATAAAAGACAGGGTTCAGGCAGCAGTGGGAAAAAGCAATGAGCCGGCACACATGGAACACATAATCAAGGTGGATGCTCAACTTACAATCATGAAACGGATTCACCAAATTGTCAGCCAGGATGGTAAGAAAAATAGTCACATTGTATGGCACCCAACCAATAAAGAACACAGCCACAATACAGAAGACTAACTTAACTGCCCTGTTCTTTGTGTGGGATCTTGTTCTTGTTATTTTTCGCAGTATTTGGATGTAGCAGAAACCCATCACCACAAAAGCAGCCAAAAAGAAAATATTCTGTTGGATGATAGCTATGGTTTTCAATTGGATAGATTGGTATTCACAGCCCTGGGAGTGTGTATGCTGATGGGGGACCCAAACAACAGTGCTAAAGAGCAAGGAGGGCACGGCCACTCCAATGCTGATTACCCAAATTAACAAGGACAGAAGAATACTGGTGCTGAATTTCGGTGAGCTCACGTCAGAGAGAGGGTGGACCACAGCAAGATATCTGTAGATGGTCATAGTGGCCAGGAAGAGGATGCTGCTGTAAAACCCAGTGGTGAAGATAAAAGTCACAATTTTGCAGAGGATCTCCGAAAACATCCATCCCTTGATGTGGTAAATGGCCCAAAAAGGAAGACCGGAGGTGAAGACGAGATCAGAGATGGCCAGGTTGAGGATGAAAAGATTGGTGAGAGATTTAAGATTTTTGTACAGAGCCAGGATAACAAGGACGAGGATGTTCCCAGTGAGGCTCAGTGCGATCACAACAGAGAAGAAAGCAGGAACAGCGATGGAACCAAATACGACAACCTCTTGTTTGTCACAGACTTCATCGACATAGTCTTCATCATATTCATAGTCGGTGCCATTAAAACTTTCATTCATTGCTCTTGAACGGTGACTGGAAAAGAAATACAGCATCAGTATGAGCATTTCCCTGGGTTACTGTGACTTTATTAGTCATTGCAGTGTATTATAGATTGTATATAAGGAACTGATGTTGAGGATGCTGCACCCAGTATGTTATACTGGAATTCCTTTAATGAGCACAAAATTGTGTTGTTAAGCAAAGAAAAAGGTACCTACCTCCTGTTTGATGGAACTGATATGTTGTTGGATATGGTGCCTTCTGTCAGTGAAAACCAGAGAGAGTTTTAAGTATTTCAGGTCATGATTTCTGTTCCTATTTCTGAATGTGGTTCACACCTATTTGGAAATACATTTTCAAGTTTCAAATCATGAAAGCAAGCTATTAAAGATACAGTACAATGATCATCTCACATACAGACCATGCAGGAAAATGGATAGATTACTTTTCAATAAGAATCTGATGATCAAATGTAATGAAACAAGGGAAAGTAAAACCAAAAACGCAAACGTGCATAAGCATTGCTCAGGTAGTCAAAAAAAAGAAAAATGTTTTTGTGCTTTTGGATGAGCTGGAACTTGCTGTGAATAAAAATGTCAACATTGATGCAACAGACAAAGTAATACTATGCATATCTTTTCAGAGTCTGAAAACTTAGAGATGAGTAAAATAAGCCATGGGATATCTTTGATGTTTTTATTATTTTTATTATTATTGTTGTAATTTTACAAATAACAACACAAACTTTACAAATCAAAAAGCCTTTATAAACCTTCTTAAAAAGCATCCAGTTGCAGTAAATCTAAAATGTATTAAGATCTATATCAGAACAAGATCGTTTCATGCAGTTAAAGTAACGACGAGATGAGCAAAAGTAAAGTAGGACACAGATTTCTCTGTCATCGATCACATGACCTCTGTTTACTCTGCTACGGCAACCTAACTATCCAATTTATAGAGCCCGCCCACTATTTACGTAGCCATTGGCCGACGCCTTATATATCACTTTCTCATTGGATGTAACTGTCTGTCAATCAGGATATTTCCTTTTAGTTTGCACACATAAACGTCCTGGGCTGTTATGGGCTTGGGTCATATCTCTAAAAGTATGTCGAAGTTATTATTATTCTTTTCTTTTTCTACCGAGGACGAGTTTAACACTAACTAAGCTGTCGTGTCTAGTTGATGTCATGGTTGTCTTTTTTAATTGTCTATCAAACAATGTTTGTGAAGCTAAATATAACTGAGACAACTTAGACAACATACAAATGTCGTCTGTGGAAAGCTCGTATGAACGGAGACGTCTGTTTGTTTGTTTTTCACTGACGTAAGAAAAGCCATGTTATCGTTGTCAGAGTCGATATTCTGCCGTTATTGGTGTATTCTGAACTCTGAGTTAGCTAGCTGTTAGCTTAACAAACCCAACGCTTGAGAAGTCACCGAATGAAGTGTGAGTGTGTTGTGTCCAAATTTACAGCGTTGGTTTGACAGTAAAAGCAGGCAGTTAAACCACACGGATTATATTTAGATGCTTTACTGACCTATTTATGAAACGCATTGTTTACTTCCTTATTTAGAAGAAGTTCCTGCTCCTATTATAAACACCATGTGAACATTATAGATTTGATTTTAGTTGCCAATCTGCAGACATGTTGATTCAACTTCATGGAAGCAGCAAGAAAATGTCTTAAACATGCTTAAACACTATCAGCTTCTCTTTTAACAGGTGGGACTTATGGGCCACAGGTTGTGGTGGATTGCATTATTTGTGTATATGTTTTGGGCTCTGCGTGGTTTTACTCTGCAGATTGAGTGGAAGAGTTTCTGTAGATGACATCTGAAAACCAGTGACCTAAATCGCAGCATATTATAACCAATTTTACATAAAAAACAATGGCCTGAAGTATGTAGTTATATCCAAGCATAATAGCTGATTGGTTGCACAACATGTCTGCTCTGCTTTCTCTTGGATAATGAAAGCAGATTTTGGTGAAGAATAACTCTCCGGCTCGGTTTCCAGGGTCCTTTTACATTATCGTCATCATTTTCCAGAACATGATGCCTGTTATGAGTAAATATAGGTGGTTGACTTACATGTAGGGCTGGAGCCAATGGTTAGTTTTGGAATTGAATAATCTGTCAATTAATTGATTATTATTTTGCCTTATTAGATAGCAATAGTAGAAAAGAGACAAAGGACAAAACAATAAAAGCATGTTTATGTGTCGGCTCTGCTCTTCAGCTTTTGGTTTAAGTGCTGCATCATTGACTATTTGTTGTTAAGATTTGTAACATCAATATTTCAGCGGAAGCACTGCACTGTGGGTTTTGTTTTTTTTTTTTTTGCAACATGAAACGGTCCCACACTTTTAACACTTTTTGTGATTTCTGTGATTTCTTGGCTTTGCTCCATCTTATCTCTAAACACGCCACTGAGTTGGTAAACCTCATAATAACTGTCCGTGTTGTATAATGCAAGTGAAATAAATTAAATGAAGGTACCATTCAAGAAAATAAACCTTGATCAATTTTTGTAATCGAATTACTCGAGTGATCATTTTCAAAACAGAAGCCGCATACTGACCAAGAACTTAAGAATTAGGTTTGTTGCTCCGATGGTGGTTGAATTGTTAGTCAAAAAAAAAAAAAAGTCCTTAATTTTATTTCTGTAAATCATTAAGTCCGACACTTCCATTTGGTTCAGTTTTCTTTTACTTTTTTATACGTTATAAAGGTCAAACCGCAGATCAAACAGACCATTGTATCTTCAGTAGAAAGCTTTTCACTGCTATGACATGAAAACTATGGAAAAGCTAATAAAAAGTTTCATAGAACTGTGTGTAATAGTTTGCCCATGTGCAGCAGAGTATGTTGGGCTATTTATGTTGGTCTTTTGTTCCTGACTGATTCAGATTCTCTGATTCTCTGATTCAGCAGACTGGATGTGACCCGGTGACCCCTGGTTGCCAGGGAGAGAGCGGTGAGGCCATGGCTACAGGGGCTACTGCTGGGGAGAACCAACTCCAGAGGATTATCCGAGATCTGCATGGTACGCTAGCTTTCTATGTGTGACTGTAAGTGTGAGCACGTGTAAGTAGACTGGTGGCAGACAGTCATTAGCTGACATGGTGTGACTGAGGAGTCAAAGGTTTGCCCTGATGACCTTGGCCGCTTGGAGTCTGACAACACAATCTACAAGCCTGGAACTGTCTGACCATAGCTAGTTATCACATCATCTGGGAAAACGTACAACTGACCTCATGTTTGTATAGTAAGAGTGTGGTGAAATCCTCTGTCAGCATGCAGCGGGACAGAGAGTATGTGCTAAGGGTGCACCCCTCACGGCTGTCCTTCCAGTTTTTACGATGGATACGAGGCAAGTTTGTATCATACAGCGTAAACATTGTACTAGAAAGGTTTTGAGGTTTAGGAACCTCATAGGTCTACGTGCATCAACAATTTACTAAGAATTTGTTCTCAATCTTTTGCTATTTGAATTCTTATGTTTCTTTCATGCTAGCTTCCCTGCTTCCTGTGTCATTGACAATAACATCTATGTATTTGCTCAAGTAACTTTTAAATGTGTGTTAAGGTTAATTTATTGTCATTTGAATGTTAGCACATGAAACTAAATTTGTACTCAGGTCGGGAAGTGTCTGATATAATAAGTAAAAAAATTATGTATAAGATAATCTACAATAACAATTAGTCCTATACTAAGTGAAAGTGCGTTCAAAAGGCATAGAGTTCACCAGTATAACATCCTCTGGGTAGAAGTGTGTGCTTGAGCCTATTCATCTTTCAACTCATATTTATGAATTTCAGAGGCTGTGGGGGAGCTTGCGAAGGAGTACAGGGAAAGTGGGGAGCCAATCACAGATGACAGCACCAACCTGCACAAATTCTCCTACAAACTGGAGTATTTGCTACAGGTATAGATCACAATTTTATAATTATTATAGGATGTGAAGAAGTCATTTAATTTCTACAGTTACTACTACAATTTTTTCACAGATTGTATGTCCATGATGCTGCATTAATTAAAGAGTCACGTCAATAGCTCCAAAGTGGAAAGGTGTTTCAAAAAGACCTCTGAAAAGACTTGCCGTTCTTCACATTGTATGGCTAAAATATTGCATCGTATGTGCCTCAAAAATAATCCACATTTGACCACATGTATCTTTCTTTCAGTTTGACCAGAAGGAGAAGACAACATTTCTTGGCACAAGGAAGGACTACTGGGATTACTTCACTGACTGTCTGGCTAAAATCAAAGGGGCTAATGACGGCATCCGCTTTGTCAAATCCATCTCTGAAGTATGAAGTTTTTTTGTTGTTGTAAAATTGCTCTGATTGTGTACTGGTCGTTATGATTACCACTCAGATAATAAGAGAGCAGTACTATCTGTCTTAACCCTTCTTTGAAATTAGTCAAAATTTCTCATCTCTTTTTTTCTGTCTGATGTAATGGAAGAAAAACTAATTATGTCTTATGTTCTCCTGCTGCTAATAGTTTTGTGTTTTCTTGAGAACCAAAACGCATCCAAGAACTATATGTATATATATGGATATGTTCAACATTGTATTATGAACAATCGTTGTAAAGAAATGTTTAAAAACACTGTAAAACTAGTTGTTCTGCTCTGATAGCTGAAGACATCTCTGGGAAAGGGACGAGCATTCATTCGCTATTCCCTCGTCCATCAGCGACTGGCTGACACGCTTCAGCAGTGCCTGATGAACCAGAGAGTCACCAGGTAAAGCTGTCAAATACCTATGAAATACCCTTGCAATGTATTTTTTATTTAATTTAGATATTACATATTAGCTTTAGATTTCATTTGTGAAACTTGGGCATAGATTATGAAACACTTCCCCTTTCTCCGCTGTTTGCATAGAAACCTTAGTCGTTAGCAGTATGTTAAGAGCAGTTTAATTTTTAAGAAGTATTAAGTGGCTGTTTTCAATGATTTACCAGAACTCAAGACAGCCATGAATAGTGTATCCAGAAAATACAAAGAAGACTGTCATTTTTATTCATTTAAAAAACTTTTGGATTTTTATGATACATTTCACCTTAGTCTTTTGGTTGAGTCAATTTTCACCTGTGAGTTTTAAGGGTTAACTTATGAGACCTCTCTTCCTCACCCTTCTCCACAGTGACTGGTATTATGTAAGAAGCCCCTTCCTAAAGCCCCACCTGAGTGTTGACATCATCAATCACCTGTACGAGCTCAATGAGGTCCAGTTTGATGTGGCTTCCAGAGGATATGATCTTGATGCTTCCTGGCCCACTTTTGCAAGGTTACAAATTTTGACATGCTGATAATTTTCTATTATCTATTGTCTAATATCTAAATAAGCATTAAACGGTTACAGATACAATTGTCCTAATGTAGCCCTTCCTTTTCATTGGCATCAGGGTTTAGTCAGGATGTGTGATATTTAGTAATGTTTATATTAATATATTATTTTCCTTATAAACAGGAGGACACTAGGAAGTGCAAACTCACCTGGACACATGTGGAAAGCACCAAGTCGCAGTTCCAGCATTAATAGTCTGGCCAGTATCTATTCACAGGTAACTGACCTCTGTCTTTAATAACATCATTTCACCATAACTTGAAAATTAATAACATAATCTTCATCCCTCCTTCTTCTTACAACCTGCTAGCAAGCCCCTGAGTTCCCCTCAAGCCCTGACTGTGGTCACAGTCTGCTGAATGACCTCAATGAGTCCCTGCCTGCCTGCAGCGAAGATTGCAGCACAGTTGAAGACCTTCGCCTAGAGCTGGACCAGTCAGAGCTGAAGCAGCGGGAACTCCTAGAGAAGGTGCAGCAGCTGGGCAAGGAGGCTGCTGAGCTCAGGGGAGTTGTGATGGAGCTCCAGAGGCAGCTAGATGTTTCACTTGCTGCTCAAGAGGCACAGCGGGGCCTGCAAGGCGAACTCAGAAGTTTACAGGGGAAAGAAGAGGCCTTGTCCAGAGAGGTGGAAATGCTCAGGACTAGAGAGAAAGGTATGGAGGCTGAAAACCGCCTGCTCCAGGAAAAGTTTGTGGCTGCTGAGGGGAAGAACATAGAGCTTATGGCAAAGTTGGATGGCATTTTAAATGAGAAGGGCCAGCAGGCGTCCAGCTACTTTGACTCTGCACAAAAGATACACGAGTTACTGGACAGATTGAAAGAGGCAGAGAAAGGGAAGATGGAAGCTGTTGCGGAGGTGGAGGAGAAGAAGAGACAGACTGAAAGGCTAGAACAAGAGCTGAGAGTCAAGGAGGCAGCCGCAAAGGATGACAAAAATAAAGTTGAAGCATTAGTTTCATCCGTGTCTGAGGAGAAAGCCAAGTTGGAGGTGAAAGTGGAAGAACAATGTAGCGACCTTGATAAGCTGACGGGGGACTTGACATTGCGAGAGAAGGAGGTGAACAACCTACAAAAGCAGCTGCAGACCCTCCAAAAATCTCTAGAAGAGAAAGAGAAGGAGATGCAGGTGGTGAATAGGAAGGCACAAGAAGATAAAGATGAAATGCAGAAGAATTTTACTTGCTTAAAAGAGACATTAGATGCAGAAGTCACTGCTCTTAAAGAGCAGCTAGAAAAGAAAGGAGCAGAGCTGACCTCCACTTCCAAGACATTACAAAAGCTAGAAGCCAAGAACCAAAGCATGAACACTGAAAGCGAGAAAGTGACAAAAAGGCTCATTGAGCTGGAGGGTAATGTCAAAGAACAGACCACAAAGATACAAGACTACAAGACAGAGTGTGCCAATTTAATGGAACTTAATGAAAAGCTGCTGGTGACAGTAAAGAGAAATGAGGAGTTCAAGAAGGAGATGGCAGACAACAGAGCTGGACTTGAAGCTGAATTAGCAACTCTAAGGGCTTCTGAGAAACAGCTCCGAGGCCAGCTGGATGACACCAAGATGACTGTGGATGAAAAAGAGAAGCGTCTGCGTGAGGAGAACTACAAGTTGGACGAGAGTCTGCAACGAGCCACAATGGCCGCAAACCTCTCAGAGACCACGGCAAAGCAGCTTGAGCAGGAGAACCAGAATCTGAGAGAAGAGCAGGACACTGTGAAAGCAGCTCTTAGCCGCATGCAAGCAGACTTGAAAAGTGTTCATGGGCAGATCGGAGAGTTGGAGAAAAATTTAGGAGTTTCACGTAAAAATGAAAATTGCCTTCAAGAACAACTAAAAAGCAAAGATGCCCAGCTGGAGACTACAGAGAAGACTGTTGTTGAGCTGCAGTCAAGGATACAAGCTCTGGAGGCGAGGGGGAAGGAACTTGAGACTGCCAAAACTAATGCAGAAGCGACCTGCACTAGACAGATAGAAGTGATTGAAAGGGTGACATCTGAAAAACAGGCGTTGGATAAATCTCAGTTGGAGAGAAGCGCTGTCCAAGAGAAGGAGAACCAAGAAATTACTGGAAAACTGACTGTGGTCGAGAGCCAGTTGGAGGTGAGCATGAAAGAAGTGTCCAGGCTCCAGGCAGAGGTCCTGGACCTCAGGGTGGAGCTGCACAGCGCTTTGGAGGAAAAGCTTAAGTCCCAAGCACAGCTGGAGGTGACACAAGCCCAAAGAGATGAGCTCAGAACTTTGACTGAGAAACTTAAAGATCAGACAGAGGCACTGAATCAGAAGCACGTAACAGAGCTTATAGAGTGCAAAAATAAAGAAGAGGCACTGATTGAACAGCGTGACAGTGAAGTAGCTGCCCATGCTGAGCTGGCTATCTCTGCAGCCGCTCTCAGAGAAGAGTTGTCCACACTCAAGGCAGAAAATGACAAACTGGTCCTAGAGAACAGCGAGACGCATGATGGGCTGCACAGGGCCAACATGGAGATGGCAGAGCTGGGGATAACCATCTGTAAACTAAGCGCAGAAAAAGAGGAGGCCAAAGAGCAATGGACAGTCAATGATGCTAAGATTGAAGGGCTGCAGAAACAGGTGGAGCTACAAGATGAGTGCATGACAGAACTACGACTGGAGAATAACAGACTAAGAGAGGCGCTGACACAGAAGGAGATGCTTTCAGGGACTATCACCGAGCTCCAGGAGGAGCTGGAAAAAGCCAAAAACCAAGTGCAGAGCATGAAAGACACTAGCCGAGAGGAGACGGAGGCCGTCAAGTTCCAAATGAGCTCAGAGAGCATGAATCATCAGACACAGATGAAGGTGAGTCAGTCAGAACTTCTTAATAATACATTGTATTACACTCACTAAAATCATTTTCACTTTTGAGAGTGTAGTTTTTAGTGAAGTTAACTTCTGGATGGGTTGTGATGAAATATGGTAGATATTGATGGTTGACACTGTTTCTTTCCATCCCCTATGTCACTGTCACTTTTCAGTGTGTGAACGATGAGCTGAACAAAGTGAAAGCCCAGCTGCAGGAGGAGCTGAAGAATGGATCTAACTTTCAGGCCAAAGTGTCTGAACTGGAGGTGTGTGTCTATCTTACATAATAATGAGATACATGGTGGTAGGATGGGTTCTGTAATCTCTGGAGCCATTTTCTCACGTTGAAATATGCATAATCCTTCTGAAATGAACATTTTGTGAGACCAATGAAGGCACTTGCTTTATTAGCGTGTTAAAGCATTTAAGAGAAAAAAAAAATAAATAAATATCAAGTTTCTAAATTGTTTGTACTGATGGATATTTTTATTCTTTATGTATTTGTCCTTGAAATCTTCCATTAAGGCTGTAAATGAGCAGTATTTGAAGCTAACCAGTGAGAAAGATGCTTACATCACAAAGACAGAAGCAAACATTCGTGAGAATGAGAGCGAGATTCAGCAACTGAGGCATGCAGTAAGCAGGTACGTTTGTGACCTCAACATCTCTCAATATCTCTGACAATTAATAAAAGAAAAGACACTCATGTTCTCCTCTCTTCAGTGCTGAGGAAGCTCACTTCGCTGTGCAAAAGGTGTGTGAGGAACTGAAGCAGAAGCTCAACACTTTGGATGCTGAAAAGCAAAACCAGTGCCTGAGGTTAACAGCAGAGATCGACGACCTCAACAGAACCAAGACGAACCTTGAAGAGCGGCTCATTGAGCTTATCCGGTGAGACCTGTCTCTGTTCAAGCATTCAGTACAACAGGCAAGAAAAGGGTTCACGTCAAAGTTCATTTCTTTGTACGCCTTTGTTTGGCTGTGGCCTGCGCTTGTGCATTGGTTTTTTAAATAAGAGCGGTTCTTCGATGTTGTTGGAAAATTATGTGTAAATAGCAGGATGGGGTGGTCGGGAAGCCGCCTTGGATGCTAAGTGATATATTCAGAACAAGTCTGAAAGAAAGACTGGGAGTCCAATGTGTGCACTACAGAGACTCTATGGAGGAGAGTGGCAGCTTTTTATGTATCTTCCCTCACTGGATTCAGTTTCCTACCTGGCTCACAAAGCTTTCATACTCTCTGTGGGATGAAACACAAATACAACAATTCAGGCAACTTCCCTGGGTGGTGCCCAAATCATTTCAGCTTTTGTACTCCTACTTTCTATGTGCCTTTGTTGTTCTCACTTTCATCATTTTGGGAAATGAAACTACTTTCAAAAAACACAATGAAGAGCATATACGATATCTTGGCATAAGATTCCAGTCCAGGACACACATAAATCACAGGTAACCTCATGAGATTGGTGCAGTTTATTATTAGTTTATTTATAGTATAGCCAGCTTCCATCTGCCCGCAGAGCAGCTTGGAAATACTGATCGCTTAGTGTGCCAACATGCAACAGAACATAATTATTAACATCAACAAAGTTGAATCAATTTCGGTGAAAACTCAACACTCAGATCTAGATTTGTTTAGATGGCAGTGTATGTCTTTTATTTGTGCATAAGGGACAAAGATGCTCTTTGGCAGAAGTCTGACGCGCTGGAGTTTGAGCAGAAACTACGAGCAGAAGAGCGCTGGTGGTTGGTGGATAAAGAAGCCACTCACTGCCTCGGTTGCCAAGGCCAGTTCACCTGGTGGCTGCGCAGACATCACTGCAGGTGGGCCACAGACTACAGGCTACATACAGCATCACTCTTACACTTTCTGAACATTCAAGAGACATTTTTTTTAATTACATGTCTAATGCAGGCATTATATTTTTCTAGGCTTTGTGGTCGCATATTCTGCTACTACTGTAGCAACAACTATGTGATGACCAAACACAGTGGGAAGAAGGAACGTTGCTGCAAGGACTGTTACACCCAAAACAGCGAAGTGGTGGAAAGATTCACAGAAGCAGAGTTGAGTCCTTCAGACATACAGCCTCCTCCAGCGGTAGCAGGAGCTCAACCACCTCCTGCTCCAGCCCCATACAAACCCACTCCCAGGGTAACAGGTGAGAGGCACACATGGAAAAATGACACATTGCTATTATCCACATGATAACTTGACACTGCTGCTGGAATCAAAAGTTGATCACTGCAGTTTGCTGGGCCAAAGTCTTTTTTTTTTTTTTTTATTGCTTGGAACTTGGAAGCAGAAGTGAAAAGCCTGACTTCGTCACATTGAGGAACAAAGACAAAAGCTTACGCTAAAGATTTTTTATGTACTAGACAAAAAGGGAAGCTTGACATTTCCACTCTGAGCAGAAGCTGTTTTTTTATTGTTGAGCATAAAATGCTGCATAATTACCTGCCACCGCAGCCTGGTTGCTCTTGTCAGTCTTGTGAGCCTGTGTGTTTGTGTGCATGTGTGTTTTGCCATCATAGCGAAATGTGTGCCTGAGGACACCAACCACAGAAGTGTTTTAGGGTACGTTGACAGGTGTCTATATTTCTGTCACTGCACTGATTTGCCACCACAATAGTGTAACCATACAACGTACAGTCATGAAACTGAGTACTCGGAGTCGGGAGAAATAAAAAGGCACAGACACCAAGTTGACTGATGTCTGTCGTTAGGTTTTCGCAGCTGATTTCTGATTCTTGTCGATTGCTCCCAGTTTCTGACCCCAGCAACCGATCCGACGATGGAGCTTTTGACATCATCACAGAAGAGGAGGTGAACGGTGTCTATGACAGTGACACCATCTCCCAGACAACAGGAGGCTCGCTGGAGGGAGAGCAGGACCGAAGGCCTCCAGGAGCTCTAGATATGTGAGTGTAGAATACACCTGGGCGCAGAGCAGAGGGATGAGTCAGGGTTCTCCAAGTTGGTTTTTGATTAATAACATAAAGTGAGGAAAAGCAGTTTTGAATCTCAGAACTTTTATGTTTGTAACTTACAAGAAAAAAACATGAAGATAGAAAGATAAAATTACAAAACACAAAAACAGAGGTGAAGTATAAAGGTATAAAAGTGGAGTATCAAAAGGAAAACAATCCAAAACCTCATGAGTTTGCTTTCTCAGCACTCTCACACTCAACCTCAAAGGTGGGAGGTAGCAAACTGGAAATCATGGATGCAGCTTCAATTGTTCAGGGGAAATGAAAAGGGTCTGTGGTGTAAATAAAACCACCAGAGACATTAATCAGGGTCCTTTCTATTTTCTATCCAACTCATCAGTCCCACCACTGCTTCAGAAAACCACTATAAATACAGCATCAGACCACTACATTTCTTTTTATGTATTTTTGGGATGTTTATGTCCGTATTAGGCAGAGAGAGACAGGGAAATGACCTGGAGCACACTTCCCTAGGCCGGATTCGAACCAGGACACTGTGATTACAGTACACAGCATGCACGCTCACCACTCAACCCCCTGCGCTGCTAGCCCATTACATTTTGTTTGATTGCAGAAATCTCTGGAGTGCAATTTGAGTTCTTTGTTTATTTTGTTTCCATCCTCCCTGGTATTTCTGTGTTATAGTCCACCTCAACAATGTTCAGACATATAAGCTTTCAAGGGTACTGTACAAAAAATATCTCTGCCTCCAAAGGGTTTACACTGATCAACTGAAAACAGCATCAGCAGCAGAATTACAGCATAAATTTCCTTAACTGGGACTTTCATCCTAGCTGTGGACTCCTGATGTGTTTGCTGGGCAGATGAGCAAAATGTTTTGGCTAATAGTACTCATTCATTGGTTAAAAAAGCAGCATCTTGTGCTGGATTTTGCAGTGGCACAGGAGATGTGACCCCCGATGACCCTGAGGACCATGTGCCCACTGTTCAGGATTCAGAGATTAACCTTCTCAAATCAGGAGAACTCACGTGAGTCTCTACTTTGACATATTTCTTACATGTATAGTTGTGGTCAGAAGTTTACATACACTCATCATGGGCATGAATGTCAAACAAATTTTTTTTGGCTTTAAATAATTTATTTGAACCGTTTTTTTCCCAAGGTGGAATGGTTATACAACGTAAAAAGAACGGTTCAAATAAATCATTAAAAGCCAAAATTAATACGACATTCATTCCTTCGATGAGTGTATGGAAACTTCTGACCACCACGTTTTTTTTTTGTTGTTTTTTTTTTTTTTACTCATTTTGATATTGAATTATTGCATCTTAAAATGGGTGTGTTTTCTTCACAGGATGGACGTTCCTCTCAGCATCGATGATATTTGTCACTTTGGCGACGGTTCACGGGAACTCTTCATCAAGTCCAGCTGTTACAGCGTGATAACTGTTGTCGTCAATGACTGTGGTCCAACCATCAGTTGGATGTTTTCCTCCGAGCCCAAGAGCATCTCCTTTAGCGTGGTTTACCGGGAATCCGCTGACACTCAGGTGGAACAGTCAAAGGTAGATGCTCTCGGTGTGTGTTTTAGCTTGACGGTCCCTTGGAGAAAACCGTTATGAGGCATGTGAAGGTACCTTTCCTTCATTAGCCCCTTGTACATCTGCCAATAAAAAATCAGAGGAAGCAAATGCCATAGGTAATGTTACATGATTTCATGGGAGGACGGAAGGAAAGGTTTCCCACATATGACTCCTAATAAGAGTTACTCTCAGACACAATGGGCTGAACCTGTTTGTGTGTTCATGAGCGATCCCTGCTGAGGACTGTGAAATAAAAAACGTTCAGTGGGGTGAAGTGCACACATTGCACGTAAAGTATTGTAAAGTAGGTTTTTTTCGAAGATGGAATTAAATTTCACTTATAACGATAATGATAGAATTTGCTGTTCAACTTAAACGGTTATGTAAGGTTTTATAAAAATACGTATCTGATAGGATTTTAGATAGATCAATCAAGGGGACTTTCCAATTTCAGATCAATGTCTCTGCTCTGCTCTCAGGTCCTGATTCCTCTGACTCGCTGCAGTTCCCATAAAGAGACAATCCAGGGGCAGCTCAAAGTCCGTCACCCCGGCCTCTACACACTCATCTTTGACAACTCATTTTCTCGGTATGGAACGCGCGACATTGTGTGGTATCACTTCCTCTGAGTAGAAGGCTGTGAATGGCTGAAATTTCTATACTGTTTTTGTCTCAGTCAATGTGTGGTACCTTCACTTTCAACCAGCTTTCTGTTGTGCCAGTTCAGTTAATGGGATTGCACTACTTTGATCAGAAACCTTCTTCCAACAGGTTTATCTCTAAGAAAGTCTTCTACCATCTGACCATGGAGAAACCCATAATCTACGATGGAAGTGACTTTCCCTGAGGCTGGACAGCACACACTCTCAGAGAGGACACTCTGGCCTCAGGGAAGAACACTATTCATTGTTTTATTTTTACTCTGAAACAGTTTTTATCCAAGTATTTTATGATTTTAAAAATGTTTGTGTTTCATTCAACTCTGTGGGGTTTATTCTGTGACGCGTGCTCCTATTTTAACTGGAGCTCAAGTCAAGTATAGTCAATGAAAGAAAGTTTAGAAAGAGAAACAGAAAGACAAATGTTTATGCAAGCCTCAGCTTATATAATTTATCCTATATAACTTTAAAAAAAATACACCAAGTAATATACATAGTTATAGTTCAGTTTGGTTTAATTTAGGATGTTTATTTAGAGATTTTGTGTTTTATTTTTCCTTTCTATATTGTTTCCGGCTCTTAGTTTTGGTTTGGCATCTCTTTTCTTTTCCCATATATGTAGTTCAGTGTTACTTTGGGGAACACAAATCACTACTAGTAACACTAGCAATATTAAATTTGATATATGACCGTAGTCAAATATTTATCTGTGAAAGTCGTCAATGAAAACCCACAAAGATTTCAAATGTTGCGAACTCTTGGCCAGTTAACTGTTTTTAAACTGTCGTGCAATCTTTTAAATCAAATGGCCAAGAGAGAAGGCGAAGCACAAAAAAGAGCTTGTTGGTTGATTGTTAATTCAGTCGACTGAACATATTTGCACTGTGGCAGCGCAGGAAGGAAAAAACGCAGTAACTAATAACTAGCCTGGAATGATACACTTTCTGCTCAAAATCAAAGCATATGCACTTTGTGCGAATCTCAGGAGTGGGACATAAAACTGTCCTAATTTTCTGTTATTGGAAAAGGATCCAATAAGGCCATTAGTGTACACAGGCTGAGTCTGTATCGTTAAAACGACACTCACTGTCAGCTCATCGGCTGCTGTACCTTCAAAGTGCCTATTAACTCCAGGTAGGTTTTTTCATGTTGCTGTATATTTTACTTTTTATTATCCAGAGCATGATCTTTGATATGAATTGACACTATACTGTAGGAAATTAATTCACTACAATATAAATGCACAATATCATATTAGTCGTATCAGCTGAAACGGTTTTTCTGTTTGGTTTTCAAGTTCTAATCTTTTTTGTTGTATTCTTAAATGATGCTCCTGCTTCTCTAATTCTCAGTAATGATGAAATGGATTGGAGCAGGTGGTGCTGTTTATTATTATTTTTTTTAATTCAAAGCAATAAGTGAAAAATCACCTTTGGACACAACCTTATTCTCATTAATGAAGCAAAGGCTTATTCTATGCTGCTTCCAATGGAGATGTGTGTGTTTCACAGTCAGAGCTCTTATAATTGTGATGGGTGTTAATTGCTGCAATTTATATGCAAAGTCTGATATTTTCTCTACAGAGCTGCACTTTGTGAAAGTTGTTTTGTATACGTTGTTACAAACAGTATGAACCCTATTAAGTTTACGTGATCTTTTTCAAAAAACTCACACAGGGACAGATTTTTCTACTTGCTCTTTTTGAACCATCATTTTTAGGGGAGTGAAATGTGAGTGAATTATCACAGCAAGAGTTCAGTGTAACCAGTAAAAGACAAATCAAACATCCAGTAAACATGAATAAAATGTGAGAGTGATGATGCCTGTGACATCCACTAACCTGTGTCGCTTGATGTTTGACAACTTTGAACGTCAGACTGCCACCACATGTATTCAGAAATCTGACACCAACAAATATATCAACTAACAAGTTTCCTTTCTTACCAGATGTTTAAATTTATCCTGAAGGCATGAAAACAAAAAAAAAACAAAAAACACTCAAATTCAGATGATAAATGACAAAGAGCTACAAATATGTCCTGATATTCTTATTGTAATGTTACAAAATAACACCCAAAAGAGATTTCATACAGTCCCAACAGATGTAGCTGAAGAAATTAGGCCCATGTCCTCCACAGTATTTTATAGACCGTGAAGCACAACATTTTTGGATATCAGGTGTGGGCGTAGCCTCACAGTGGAATAATTTATGGATTTTCTTTGTCACTGCGTTTATGTGACAAATCTACTGTTTGAGATCGTATTAGCTCAAATGATGTTAAATTGCTTCTCAAATGCAGTGGGTTATTTATAATACACATTTATTACAAAAAGTCCTACTTGACTTAGTCTTGGTGAGGGGAAAAAAGTGCTTTCACAATATTCTTCCATATTGAGAGAAAAAACTATTTTAACTCCTAAATTTCAAGAACTTTTGGTGCGATATTCAGTGGACAAATTGAACAGTTTGAAAACGTACTTTTTCTCTTTAAAAGTAAATACTGTGTTACAGATAAGACAAATAAGTGATAAAGAAAACGTTAATTTTTTCCACGAAAATAAAGTATTTTTGCCTCACTCTTTGTAATGTCACTAATTTTATTCTCCTTTCTGCGTTTGTTTGTGAGGTCAACAAATATACAAAACAAACACAACTTTTGTGTGTGTATTTTTGTGTGTTTGTGGACACACTCCGTCTCTGGGAAGCACATGGATGAATCCTGAATTTAAAACCTTCGCTGTAAACGTAAACATGCGCTCAGCAGAGCTAACAGACTAAACCGGGAGCTGACTTCCGCTTTCAAAATAAAAGGGGAAACATTTCATGTAAACCAAAAAAAACAAAACAAAAAAAGATTTAAACCATTCTCATCGTAGTGTCGGTGGCACTTCTTGGCATGGCTACGGATATGCGCGAAGATAAATTCATTCACAACCATTCACAACCACAACCACCACCACTGACAGCTTGGGAGAGGATTTTATTCTGAAAATAAACAGGAAGTGTGTAGCCTCTGGATTTGATGAGCTGCTTTATTCTGATCTGGGGGGGCTGGGGGTGCTCAGCATCCCGACCTGCTGGACCGTTATCCGGCTTCATTGACGAAGCCGCGCTGGGAGCGAGCGGAGGATGCTGGACCGGCAGGATGTCCTGTCTCCACCTCAGAGGGATGCTTCTCACTCTGTGTTTGGCTCCAACTGTGAGTAATTTACTTTGACTTCTTGTGCCTGTAAAAAACAAAAAAAAAAAGAAAAGAAAAGAGAGACATTCAAATAAATACATA
The DNA here is from genome assembly GCA_034769265.1 of Remorina albescens. Classification (NCBI taxonomy): domain Eukaryota; kingdom Metazoa; phylum Chordata; class Actinopteri; order Carangiformes; family Echeneidae; genus Remorina; species Remorina albescens. The sequence continues at coordinate 21,056,751 of CM068489.1, read as the reverse complement.
AATAAATAAATATGGCACTTTTAAAACTTGCAGCTCGGAGTTGTTTTTCTGAAAAACTGAACTGCGACTTGCTTTTGACATAAAAAACACCTTTTTGTGGAAATTTCCTTGTGACTATGATTGTGTTTGTTTTTTTTCCCATTACATTAATCAGTGTGCTCATCCTGTGTCTGTGTGCACCTCTTTGTCCAGCAGTGTGTATCCTCATAGTGATCCAAAGTACTGTCTCTCTGCTAATGCGGTGCACATCAGAGTTTCAGCTGACTGATCTGAAGAATTTCAGGTTATAATAAATGAATGGGAAAGAGTGTGTAGACTGTGTGTGCATTATCAATAGTCCAGCCCATGTGGCATTTATGGCAACAGACTGATTTTGAGATAAATGCCACAGTCTGTCCAGTAGTGTGTGTGTGTGTGTGTGTGTGTGTGTGTAAGTATGTTTGTACGCGTGTGGCATACATACATACTTACATGACCTTTATGTAAAGGTTTAGCATCTTTGACATTAAATCAAAATCAATTTGGAGCAGATTCATATTGGCTAAAAGAACGTGTGTATGCAGAATGACACAGATGTGTGTGTCTGTGCCTCTGTGTGTTGTACACTGTGTATGTGGCTTTCGAGTGCATTTTTATATACAGACACACACACACACACAAAAAGAATGGGTTCAGGTTTACAGTCTGGTTCCATGCCAGACATCCTGCAGATTATTATGTAATGAGCTAGAATCAGTATGTCAAGCAGAAGGAAATGTCAAAGCAAATATGGTCAAATTCTCCTGTTTGTTCCTAAGTCAGAGCAATTTTGCAGAACATTATGATGTCAGAATTAAGTTAACCTTTGACCTTTTTGATATGAGACACTGTCACGTCATCGTTTCATCCTCTCAAACATTGATTATACATTGTGTCATAATGGGCAAACAAATTCTTCAATTAGGACTAAAAATGTATTTTTTGAGGTCACAGTGACCTTTGACCCCTGACCAACATATCCTAATCAGTTCATCCCGGAGTTAAAGTCAATATTCATGCTAATGAAAGTCCCTCCACGTCACCACTTTTGACAATCACAGTCTTATCAGTTCACCTTTTAGTATGACAGAACATTAGTGCTCTGGTTTTATTACAGTTTATAGTTGGAGTCAACAAAGTGTGTGTCTGGACGAGTGAAAGAGGCCACCGAACACACAACGAACACACAAAGTTACCCTGTGCACACAGGAGCCAACAAAAAAAACCGATCTAACCACAATCAGCCATCACTAGCTTTTCTTTGGGGTCAAAGTGTGTTTCCCAGAATGTCATCAGAATATTTCTTTGGCATCAAAACTTCAGAAACTAACTGTGTTTGTGCTTTCCTTCTGTTTGACTGAACATGTTTCATATTTTTATACTGTGCCGGAGTACCATGGCTGCTGTGTGAAAATACATCTTGTTCGCTGTTTAAAGTAGAAGGCAACATCTGCAAAGTGAGCCCAATCCGATGCCCCCTGTCTGGGTAGTTAGTGGATAATGGGCCTCGCCTCTCAGAGAACATTTCTACAGCAGAGTACACACCACCCTGGCTTTGCCCCCCCCCCATCTCTTTATCTCTCTATCTATGTTTCTCTCTTAAATTCAGTGTAGTGTCTCACTTTATCCCATCATGCAGCTGAAACGCACATCGCGCGCCCTCGGGGCTCGTAACCACCTTGACTCTCACTTTTTACCTCACCCCCCTGCCTTTCAAGGCTTTGCTCACTTCCTTCCAACTGCTCAATTCTTATGTAGAATAAAATACCTCCGCAGCAGCATCTCCTTCGCATATAAACAGGGAAGCCTTGTGTGGTACATGACCCCCTGCCGGACTTATGGCGTGTGATTCAGCTGAAGCTGTAGTCTAGTCTGTCATGGTAACATGAGTGCATTCATCTTTCTGCTTTGAATATAACAAAGGTGATTCAACGCTCAACCAGACTTACAACAACACGATCACAGCTTGAGAGACATTAATACAGCTGCTGCTGTATCTGCATACATGTTCCACCTTGAAACACCGAAGCACAGCAAGCTGTGCTCGTCCAAATTCAGTGACCCTGGAGCCAAAGTAGACATTTTTGTCCATGCATCCCTCGTCTGCCTTTGAACAAGAAGTAATTGCTGAGTGAATTGCATGATAGCACCTCTCATTAGAGTATTAAAATTGCATTAGGAGCCAGAAGGACGAATAGTGATTTGCTCAGGTTGTTTCCAACACCATCCATTCATCTGTAGTGCTAAGAGCTTGAATATTGTTCGAACTTACTTTGAGAAAATGGTGGAAAGCATTGTTCTGCCCAACAATCGGGGAGAATTTTTCTGTAGTTTTCTGTATGATGTTTATTCTGTACATGTTTGGCTCGATGTTCAGTACAAACACAAGCGTCGGCTCTCCTCTCAGAATGTCATGTCTGTCCGCGTGAGTGTGTGAAGGTTTTTTGTTTAAACCAGTTTCAGCATCTTTACCTTTTCTCAGATAAATTTCAAGCTGCATCGTTTCCAATCTTGTTATCTCAAAGGCAGACTGTTTCTCATCTCTATGTGTGGCTGATGTCTGGAAATATTTCTCAGCGTGTTCCATCAAAGATCCTTGTTTAATGGCAAACAAATCCCCTCGTCGTTATTTTCTTTCACTGTATTGTTTTTTTGAAATTGTTTTTCATGGTCGCTGGAACACCCCTGAAAGTTAAATCAAGCATTTGCTTTCGCTGAAATTGAATCAGCACACTGCATTATGATAGTAAAAAGTCATGTCTATGCAAGGCAGTGCTCAGTCATGTAATTTCATGAAACGGCTCCTGGTGGGTTCGCAGGAGTGCAGATGTTGCTGTTTCCCCCTCAGAGAAACCGTAGATCTTCTTAATGGGATTGTTGTTACCTTACATGCAGTTCGCCCCATCGGATGACGCTGACGAGTGATGTAAGTCGGCACTCTCCAGAGGGAGCACTTGTGGTCTCTGAAGAATTCAGCCACAGAAGTTTGGTTTCATTAAGAGTTCACTTGCATCACAAAGAGACTTGTTTTCCCCTCTGGTCTTTCCAAATGAGATAGAACAGAGCTGAAACAAGGACAAGTGTGTTTATCAGCAACACAAATTCCTTCATTACCAGCTACAAAGCATGACTACTGTTGTCTTCACTTTGTGAGCTTATGTGTGTGTGTGTGTCATTTGATCTGATGGCCTTCAGACAAAATCTATGTTCATTTTATAGGCCATTTTATTTACATCCCAACGTCACAACCTGTAAGATACAGCCATAAACTTTACAGGTGTGTAGTTCACATCAAAATGAAGGCAGAGTCCCACCCATGAGTGGTCTGTATTTGTTTTATAAGATGAACGTCTCCTGAAGCGAAAGTTCCAACTCAGATAAGAGCCTTAAAATAACCCAGCATGGGGAAAAACAAAATGTATTCCGACTTTCTCAAATTTTTGAGTGATTTTGGAAATTGTTGGATGTCATGATTAGATGCTTACCTGCAAGTACCTCCTTTTCCTTTTTTTCTGCTTTGCACTCCCCTCTCATTCTTTTTGATAAACACATACACGCACCCTGCTCACGTTCATTTCGGCATTATAATGTGCTTCACACTTTCTTGCCATTAGCACCGGACAAATATCTTCAAAGCTCATGCAGAGAAATTGCTTGTACTGGAATCAGGGAGAGAAATTGAAACTTTTTTTCCTCTTTTCTATATTAAATTCTCCACCGGAATAAAATTGTTACAGTTCAAGTCAACGACATCATTATTTAAAGTCATTAAACAATAAACAGTAAACATATTAAATGAAAGCAAATATTACACAATGTCAAAAACTGGGTTGCCTGAAAAGAGCAGATGAATATTTCAACCATAACTCCACGCAGGCCATTTCATCAGGAAGCTCAAGTTTGAGATATATTGTCGAGCCTAACAAAAGAAGACCCGGCCTGCTGGTCTGACCTTTCAAATCAGAGCACTTAAATTCAGTGGTAGCATCAAATGAAAAGTAAATGCCACTTGAATTTTACCCATGGTGGTTTAGCCCATCTAAAAGAGATACTCCACTCAGCACCAGCTGTCTCAGGTACACAGATAAAAACACTACACAGAAAAATAAATATATTTAATTATAACAACAAAAACAACGATAATAATAATAATAATAATAATAATGGTGAGTTTTAGTTTTTTATTGGAAATTGAATAAAAATGTAAGAAGAAGGAAATACATAATTATTTCAGTTGGTGTCTGTTATACTTATTAAATTTAGGATGAGTGAGCTGTAGCAAGAAAATATAACACATAGATAGCACATGAAGCTGACCTGAGTCTAACACCAGACCACAAAGCTGTAGTATTTACCCTCTCACTGCCCAGGGGGATTTTTCTTTCTCCTCACCCATATTTACTACCCCTTCTGAAGGAGAGCTTCCCCTCACACTTTGCTAAAAGGAAAATTACAACAGAGTCATGACTCGCCTCATCCTTGTTGCCTAGTTTCATCCATCTGACCTCTCTCCACATTGCCCTCCAAACATTTACCTCACGCCAACCCTCTGACAAAAATAAAAGATGTTCTTATTTGCTTCCGTCTGAAACAAATGTCAGGTAGAAGTCCAATCCAAATCCAGTTACTCTATTTTTATTTGACATTGAAGAACAGAGGGACGAAGGGCAGACGTAGACAAGTTGAGGCAGATGTCTGTCTCCTTAGAGACAAACTCATTAAATCGAGTTATGGAGCTTTGGTTGTCTGTACACTACGGTGAGAGATTATTTTGTGTAATGCCAACAACCGAAATAGATTCTTTTTGTCAAGAAGGGTTGGATTTTAGCACTTCCTACTGAGGACACAGAGCCTTCATGAACTCTCTTTTTTAGGTACAATGCAGGCATCCATTTTCATGTGATCACAGACCATGAAATCCTCCGACTATACGTCTGTTAATCTGACATCTCACATCCTTTCCTTCTGTTCTTCCATCCCTTTGTCTTTCCCACCTTTAGGGTTTATCGACCCTGCATCCTGAATGTGAGTACATATTTCAGCTGGAGAAAGAAGAGCACCACTGTCTTCAGTACATTGCAGCTCAAGCCAACAGAAGCCACGAGGGTTTGTTTTTTCAGTCTTAAAGTCATCCTGCACTAGTATCAAATGTTCACATAAAGAACCAGAGTCTAGGGTGGGATCAAGCATCATCAGTTGTCAGGACAGATTCTTGATGGCATCTCAGCTGCTGAATGATAACACACTGGGTGATCTATCACGCTGATGCATCTGCAGAGGAGGCCATTAAGGATAGTTGTATAAGGATTTATGTATGTAATGTATCTCAAGACAAAGGTCTTGCTTGGATATCTAGAGTACTCTCTCACTCTTGTCTTAATATAGTTGACACACAGGCGAGTGCTACTGCTTTGAAAAATGTTGTGCGTATCAGGCATGATATACCCCATTTACTCCTGCTGCATCTCCATGAGTATATTTTTAAACTACACACATATCTGGTGCCAATGTATGCAGTAGCTTATAAATTTTGTTTGTATCAAGTATTTTACTTTTTCTTTTTCTTTTTCTTTTTTTTTTGCCCCGCCCGAAAAGGTTGCAGGCCTTTCTGGGATGCAGTTATCTGCTGGCCTCATGCAGTTGTTGGAGAAATGGTCGACAGAGTTTGTCCTGAAGTCTTCTCCCGCTTCAAAAAGATCACAGGTGCATAAACCAACAGTGAAGATGGAAGACCACAAAGATAAATATGAGAGCAGCACATCCGCTAGTGAAGCGATGTGAAGCTGTATTGAAGAAAAGGGGTAGAGAAGATAGATGTTTATACGGCTGACTGGGTTGGATTCATGATCTTTTTGTCTTTCCGCTCAGGCACAGTGAGCCGTAACTGCACCAGTGAGGGCTGGTCCAGGCCTTTCCCACCGCACCACATCGCCTGCAGCGTGGATGATGACATTCCCGAGGTGAGACCTGCCGGGGCCAAGTCAGATACAGAGGTCAGATCGGGCAATGGGTGACTGACCGTGCTGAGGTCAGGGTGAAACTCGGAAGCAGGAGGAGGAGATGTAACTCGTTCAAAAATGTACAAACCAAACAGGCTGAAATTGAGAAGAAAAGTGTCTGATATTTTATTAGGTTTAAATTGCTCAAGACAATAAAATGAGCTGCTCATATACGTGCCTCTTTCCAGGCAGTAGAGATCCAGATGGACAGGCTTACCGGTTCGCTACCTCTTCTATATAGACTATATATTTAAACACAAGTGCAGATACTGTAAAAATACTTGTGAAATGCAGTGCGTGAATCGAATGTCACCCATTAGGATGATGAGTGAAACTATTAGAATGGTGCTGAAGAGAAAACCATTTCGGTGCAATACAAAGGAAGACTCGACCTGATTTTCTTTCACATGCAGTAATGATGAGTCATGTAATTAGAAGTTTTGATGTAATCATAATGAAGTTAATTTTTCTTTGTTGATTCAGTAGTGCAGTCTTACAGCCATTAGACTGCACCTCAAAATATGCAAAAAGCTCTCTCGCAGTTATCCTGTAGTCGTGCCTTCAGCACAGCTGGGTCTCAAACTAGTCTGCAATTTTGTCTCATTTTGAGACATTACATTCATTTTGAAGCCTGACAGCTTTTTGAAAAGCTCTAACGCCTTTTTACACAAAATGTTCTTTCTCTTCTTGCTTTCAGAGAGAAGAGTACTACTTTGTCACGGTGAAACTTATATACACCATCGGCTACAGCGTATCTCTGGTGGTGCTGGTCGTTGCCGTTTTGATTCTGTTGCTATTCAGGTACGACCTGATAGCTAAAATAAATGCAGACAGAATTTGAATCTACTTTTCATCGTGAACTTAATCTCTTAGCCACTTGGTAGCACGCTAATCACAACCTACCTAGTGTTAGGTTTACTTCATATTTAACACACAGACAATCCTCTGATCTAAGTAAGTAAGGTGATAATCCACATTTCCCAAACTGTAAGCTTATTTGAAGTCTGATATTTTCTTCTATTTCATTTTGGAGCCATTCACCCAGAGCAGCCAGGATAAAAGCGCAACTCCACTGCCATGTGAAATAAATAAAGAGATGTATAATAGATCGTCACTTTCCCTCCTGTCATGTCATGTGTTCTGCTCTGATATCTTTTGTCTGTTAGTTTCCGTCACATTTAATTTAATGAGGTTAATAGAACTGAGGAAGTATAGCGACACAAATCCTCTTCAATAAAATGTTCATTTTTCCCGTATTGGAGATGTTTTATAAAAACTAGTCTAGTCTGGAATCTCGCACCATCATCTGAGTTTTGTTTCTCATTTTTCATTATTATATTTTCAAGGTTCGGTTTCCTTTTTCCTTTTTGCTTTCAAATTTTTTTGTCTCAAATCCTTGCCTCCTTTTTTTTTAATCAACAGGAGGCTGCGTTGTGCCAGGAACTTTATTCACATCCAGCTTTTCATGACGTTCATCTTAAAAGCCCTGGCGGTGTTCATCAAGGACGCTGCTCTGTTCTCGAATGGCGACATCGACCACTGCACCTTTTCAACAGTAAGATAATGAAAAGCTGTCTGAAGATATACCTAAAGACAGGTTTCTCCGTGCTTTACACATTGTTTGCATTTCTCCTCATGCTAATTTCTTTTAAAGATCAATTCTCTGTCCTTGTCTTTCCTGTTTTTTGTTTTTTTTATGTCTAGTTTGCTTGCAAGAGCTCTGTGGTCTTCTGTCACTACTGTGTAATGGCAAATTTTTTCTGGCTCCTGGTGGAGGCGCTCTACCTAAACTCCCTGCTTCTGTCCTCCTTCTGTCACCGCCGTCGATGCCTGTGGGGCTTCAGCCTGCTGGGATGGGGTGAGAAACCAATGACATGCAAATTCACTTACATTCGTTGTGCTGAGCTGCAGATGAAATGAATTTGGGTCCAGTGTACGTTGAAGAAAAACTGAAAATAAACTCTATCTGTCTTTATTGTTTGTAGACACAAAGCATTAGAGAATTACCGAAAAACCATTCTGGGCTTTTATAACATCCCCAAATCAATACGTTTAAAAGCTTTTAGTACAAGATGCCCGACATGCCTCGGGGTGCAGAGATCTGACTGGTAGCCATCCATGTGCAATTCATGATTATTTTTCTCTGCCACTGGGTAGGTGTGCCTGTGCTCTTCATCATCCTGTGGATTGGATCCAGGGTGTATTTTGAGGACACAGAGTTTGTATAAACTTCCACTATCACCTCCATGTCCACAAGCCCATTTATTTCTTATATACATTTTCAGTACACTACAACAGATGCTTCAGTGTCTAACATTGCAGTTCAAAGTAAGTGTAACAGTTGAAGCCCCAGGAACGCACCACATTCTGATATTATATACAGCATTGTTTTTGGATGTAAAAATATGCTTATTTTATGTTATTAAATTTTAAATGCATGTATACAATCATACCTTTATTTTACTCGCCATTATTTGTTGCTTACAGGAGACTTTTTTTTTTTAATTCTGTGCTGTCAGATGACCTCATTGTCCATCACCTTGGAACGAAACTTGCACACAATTAAAATGGACCTTTTAAAATGTCTGTCCACACAGATGTTGGGACATCAACGATGACTCGCCCTATTGGTGGATCATCAAGGGACCGATCGTTGTGTCTATAGCGGTAAATGCCCCCATTGTGCTGTAACAAACAACTAAAGAGCAGATTATAAATGATAATATAGATCTTTTGATCCTTCCTTTTAGAGAGAATGGAGCTGAAAAAATTTTCTTTTGTGTACATTAATACAAAATGCTTCCACACCACCACATCATGGCCAATTAGACACTTGGCTACCCATAGTGTTACCATGACATTCAGTAATTGTATTATTGTCAATAAAATTTGGGATAAAACCTGTCAAGGCTTTAGCCCATTAAAGCTGAATAATATTGTTGTTGTTGTTGTTGTTTTACATTCTCAATTTTTGTATCAACAGGTCAATTTTTTCCTCTTCATAAACATCATCAGAATCCTCATACAGAAGCTCAATCCTCGGCTGATTCAGTTCAATAACTCCTCTCAGTACAGGTAATCCTTTGACAGTCGGAGGGACAACATGACTCTGCAGTGATCCAGAGTCGTCTTCTTCAATCAGCACTGCATTTTATACACAGAAAGACTTGTACTAAAGCGCAGCTCTCAACTTTTCCTGACTTTTCCGGTTTTGCATTATCAAAGTTTTGCCTGAATGATTGGTTTATTCCGACCTGCCAAGCATATTCAGCCTGATGAGCAGATTTTCATAATGTCCTTTCACTCCCTCTTTTCCTCCTCTGCTCCAATAAGCAGACACTCTAATGCTGGAAAAGATACAGCACAGTGTATAATTCCCTCAGTCGCCACTGAACTGCAAACTACTCAATCTGACCACGTCTACCTTTCAATGCCCCGAGGGGCTCATCAGAATTTCTAATTGAAATGGGGGCACTAATTGACAGAAAGTATTCAGCTGCTTCACAGATGTCTGGAGCTTGCAAGAGACAAACCAAAAGGAAAGTCAACTTGTAGCCCAAATGACATTACCTCTGCGCTCATGTTTTAATATCCTGACTTTGAATCATGCGCCTGCTTCTACTGTTCCACTTGCGAACACAAACAGAGGAGTATCCTCATGACGGACATCTGTACGCTCGATGCTGTTCAGGGCAGCAATCAGATAAGAGATGCAATAAATGGCTCCGTCAAGTAGCTTCACCTCCCCTTGTCTCTTTGCTTGTGTGCCACAGACGCCTGACTAAGTCAACCCTCCTCCTCATCCCTTTGTTTGGCACTCACTACATGTTCTTCAATTTTCTGCCCGACTACTTCAGCATTAGCCTGCGCCTTTGTCTCGAGCTCTGCCTGGGATCCTTCCAGGTACACACATGGACTGTACAGTATAAGCATTCAGTAAACAGACAGCAATTTTCTTTTTGACATGCTTAAATACCCTGAAAACACATTCAAAGTGTAATCACAGCCCCATTTATTATAGGATTATGACCATGGGAGTAAATCCAATCAAAACAAATGTGTCCAATTTAGACAAAATCCTGAATAAATTCATGTTTTAGCATTGCTTGTCTGAATTTGAAAGTCTCTTTACTGCAGATAACTAATGCAGAAAGGCTGTACGTAGGTACAGTGTTGCTCTGATTTCCATGCAAACTTCATTATGCTAACATACTCAGCATGAATGTTTTCCACAGTCACCATCTCAGTTTAACTTGGTAGTATGCTATTATTCAAACCTAAAGAAAAGCTGAGCGAACAATCATGAGCTTTTTTTTTTTTTGGACAATTGTTAGTTTGGCTAAAATAGCGACAATTTAATAAAATGGTTGAAGTTAAACATAAGTTATATTCCTGAAAAATTATTGAATCATTATGTTAAATTCATCACAAGGTTCTAAAAGTGCTTATTCATGCTGTGAATCTGTAATCTGTTCCAGCCCATTTATGTGTGTTATTGGCATTTTTTACTAAAGAAAATTAAACAGCTACTATCAGTTTTATTCTGCAGGTTTTGGCGTATCGCTGAATGAAATGGCAGCAGAGTGTGTGCTTAGCGGAGATTACAGATATATAAATACAGACCAGACGTGTCAGCCAAATTTAACCTGTTTTCAACAATCTGTCTCCACACAGAACTTTTTAATAATGTAGGATTTTGCCTAAATATTGATGATTGAAAATATCTCTCTTGCAGGGGTTCCTTGTTGCAATTCTTTACTGCTTTCTCAACCAAGAGGTCAGTACAAGGCACACAAAATGAACAAATAAATAATTTATACCGTTAATTGTTAATTCAGAATTTTTATTGTTCTGATGCCACAAGAAATTTAGGATTTCTCATGCTTTCAAGATTGCACTGATAATGTCTTCAACTAAAATGACTTCTTTGCAAGGCAAACAACTGGTGTTTTATTGTTTTGTTTTGTTTTGTTTTTTGTTTGAATTTTTAAGTTTTAAGAGAGATAATCAAACATTTGGGAAAATCTGTTTTCACGGTGAAAGTAGTAGAGACCAGCAGGACATCCAGAAGGTGACCACAACCAGCTTAGAAATAGTTTGGCTCTCAACTTCTCTTAAAATGACAAATGACTTTATATCATTTTGAAATGTTTAATTCTTTAGGTTTACTCAGACCTTACTCTTATCTATACATACGTTTTTTGCACAAACACAGAAAGGAGACAGTTAATGTTATACAAAGCCTAAAATATGTGGTTTATGAGTTGTGACAGTATCATCCTACTGTGCAAACTGTCAAATTCTCTGTTTGTTTGTGTTCGGCAGGTCCAGAAGGAGATCCACATGCAGTGGATGAGGTGGCAGGAGAGGAGCTATGGTGTGGTGCCTCCTGCTGCGAAGGGCAGCCAGATGGACACGCCCTTCTAGAGTTTGCTGATGTGCTTTGGCCCGACCAAGGACTGTTTCTGTGTGCGTTGTCTTCACTAACGGGCTGTAAAGTGTGCGTAATGCCGGTGATTGTCCACCATATACCGTCAAATCTTGAATCTGTCAGTTTTCATTCCAAACTCGACCACAAAGTGTTTCAGTGGCTGCACTCCTCCAGCCAGAACCAGAAAATTGAGGTGCACTTTCCAATCATTGTGAAATCACCCAAGACACAAAACGGATTTCAAAACAGCTCCTGCCAATTTCAAATGCATTTCTCCAAAGGCTATAGTGGTGACAAATCTGGAAAGAGGAGCTTTTAGATGTGCTGGAAGCCTCACTGGTTAAACTGGAGAGTGAGTTTACCTCAAAAGTCAAGAACTGTCAGTTAGAAATAGAAATGACTCACTGAATACTGCTTCCATCCAACAAAACCACATATTCTCTTTCCTCAAGTACATTTTGGTGACGGAATAACATACAGGACAGTAAGTTTGAGTCCATTTATCATTTCTGTTTTAGGCTGTTTGAATGTAGACTTTTGTCTTCTGAGCCTGCCAACATAAATGACACACAAATGATTCTTCACTTAGCTGGCTCACAGAATAATTAAAATGGACTATTATGAATGATTTTCATGTTATTCACTCTATAACATTAGGCCACATAATTCATATTACATTATTCCTGTTATCTCAAGACTGTGAGAAGCACTGATAGATAGTTATGTTCACGTGACGTCAGCTTTTTGCATTCTTGTCAACTTTGGAAGCTGACGCTTCGGATAATAAATAAATTCATTGCGAGGATGAAGGTAAAAATGAACCATTTCTATCGATTCTGGTGTTACGTAGTACGGTTTAATCCACTTATATCACTGTGTCTATCTGGGTGGTGTATATTTTAAAGCAATGTGTTGTCTGTGTTGTGTCATGTCATGCGGACGACTGAGCTAATATAAAAGAAATGATTGCTTTAGCTGTTAGAAAACCTCACAAAAAGTTAGATTTAATAGTTGTATTGATTTGCCATTTGACATATTGTACAGTGCTTTAAACTGCATGGTAATATAAAACTGGAAGCAATTGCTAGTTTTGTCCTAGATCTCCTTATGTGAGACAATCAGATCAGCTTTTGTAATATCTATGTGTTAGAACTATGTCAGCTAGATACAAAATAGTCAATTACTTTGTGACAGAGGGGCGTTTCTTTTATGTAAATGAAATATTTGCCTTAAACTGAATGGGTAAGTGAGAAATCACCTTTCTCTCTGTAGTATGAGTGAATCGCTGCTTTTCTTGTGCCTCTTCCTGTGAAGTTTTAATGCCTTGTAAAAAAAAAACAAACAAAAAAAACAAAACAGGTTTCACTCGCCATCATTGTTTTAGCTGTTTGTAAATGAGAAACCTGAAGTCATTGTCACTTCATCTGATGCACGATATGTGCTGATACTGGAATCCTGTTCATTCATAAAATAGTGAAGGGGGAAACAATGTTCATACATAAAATTTAGAAAAAATTCAGCATCTAATAAAAAGATGTTATTTAATTTTCTTTTTTTTTTTTTTTTTTTGCTTTATAAAGAAAGTTGATAAATTTGACTCTAAAGGACTTTTAAGAAATGTATCTTTTTTACAAACACTAACCAACATCGCATCTGATTAACTAAACACACATTTCAGTTCTGATTAGATACAATTTTACTGTGCAGCTCGACAGCCAAAGATGAAGATACTGTCATTTAGTTTGACCCACACTGACCACGCTGCCCTTCAGAGGAGTTTCCCATCAGAGACAACTTATTCTCTCCAACAAAAATAGAAAAGCCCTGAATGTATTCAGCACTGACGTACAGTAGATTGCTCCAAAGCCATTTGACTTGCCTTGGCTGCTAAATTTACTTTGTATATAATCCATTTTTTCTCCATTCAGCTCACCAAAGCAGATTTGTGCGTCTAAAGAATAAAACAGAAGAGTTGTAAGCTTTGACAACAGTAGTTGTCAGTTCCCTCGCATGAACTCTGTAGTTTTTTGGGGGTGGGGTCAGAGCAGGGGCATCTCCAGCAGCAGCAGCAGCAGCCTGCAGGCCTTTCTGCAGCTCTTTGCGGTGGTCTGTCGGGATTTGCAGAATGGGAAGTTGTGCGCTCCTGAACAGGATGTGGAGTCACTGCTGCAGCACACAGCCCCCCAACCACACCTCAGAGCCGGACTGCATGAATCCGCATCTGGAGAAGATCCGAAGAGCTTTTTTTTTTTTTTTTTTTTTGGTGTGACATCTGTAGTTCCTTTTTGTCTCCATCTATCTCCCGGTGGACGCATCTAATCGGGGTAAGTCGACTGAATGCGCTATTTTAACTCAGTTTATTTCTCATCATTACTCCACAAGTTCGTCCCGCAGCGCTTTTGGCGTGTTTTTAAAGTTTCATGTTGCAAATGTTTTCCATAAACATCGTTATATGGATTAAAATAAGTTCATATCAGGGAAAAAAAAAAAAACTATTTGAGTGTATCCTAAAGTTCTCCAGCTGCTCTGGCTGCTGTAGGTCTTTTGTTCTGTGCACTCAGCCCAGGGGGGGTGATGTTAATAACAGGGTGTTCCTGCCCAGACATGCACTGTGTGTTACTTGTGTTACTGTTGCACACAACTCAAAGAGTCTAACCACCACTGTAAGTCATTTCTCTCTTATTGTAAACACTGTTGATCACCAATCCCCCCCCCCGCCCGCTCTTGATGAAGGTTCATTAAAGACAATTTTTCCTTCTCCTCTTCCTCGCCCCCTCAGATTCAGATGATGCTTCACCTCTGGATCTTGTCCGCCCTGCTGCTGGTCTCCTCTGTGGCCGAGCCCCTGAGCAGCCCAGAGGAAAATGAAGTCCTGACTCACAGCGAGGCAGAAATCACCCAGAGCCAGGTCAGGAGCCTCCGAGCTGTCGAAGGGACTCTGGATGTTCAGCTCGCAACATGACCAATGTCCCTATCCGGCATAATGGCGATAATTTAACTCATTTCCTTGCTCTCTTTGGTTCACAATCAGGTGATTAAGAATGCAATCAGGAATCTCAGTGAACCCACACCGAGCTACTTACCCACCGCATGTGAGTTTTGTGCAGTTTCTTTAGACTTGCCCTTCAGTTTTTCCCCAAATTGCCCCCTCTCTCCCCTCTCTGTATAGTAGCTGCTCCCTTGATTACTACAGTTTCAGTTACATTTCCAAAATGTAATGCTGTACTAAATGTCATGATGATTAGACCGCAAGCAGTGTCATGTTTTATGTGTTACGTTCATATGGTGATCACAAAATGGATGGAGCGCATTATTTTCCTTCTGCTCAACAGATGTTGATGAGTGTGAGGGCGAGGGGCCAGGACCATGTGGTCTCAATGCCAGCTGTACTAATACGAACGGGTCTTACTTGTGTAGCTGTCGCCATGGTTACCTGATGGGTGCTGGAGGGTGCCAGGGTTTGTCAGCATCTATCTGTGTGTGTGTGTGTGTGTGTGTGTGAGAGAGAGAGCATTTTGGAAGGAGAGTTTTCAGAAATGATTGTCTGCAGTTTTCAGTCTGCGGTGTGTTGGTTTTACAGATATAGACGAGTGCGCTCTGGCCGCGGTCACGGGCCTGCAGGCCTGTCAGGGTAACGCTGAATGCAAGAACACCCCTGGTTCCTTTACGTGCTCATGCCCTGTGGGATATGTAATGGCCCTAAATGGACAAAGCTGCAAAGGTGAGGCTGATTTTGACATCTGTTGTGAGTAACTATAGCATGTGGATGTGCAGCATATTCAGAGCATCTACAGTGTGGTAGCAGTGAGGTGTGTATGGGGGATGTCGGTCTCTGAAACAACCCAGGAAGAATTGGAAAATGCATTTAAAGAAAAGCACAGCCTACATAAAACCCAATTAAAATCAGCAAACTACAAAATCATCGTTTCAAATCATCATATTTAACACATGCTGCTAAAATAATCAAAATAACCTTGAATCACTTGGAGAGGTCCAAACACTGATCCCATTAAGTATAACAGGAATAACTCTGCCAGACTGAAGAATCTAAAGAAAACCATCAATAAAACCTCCTTTTTATTTGTTTCTCTCCGCTGCAGATGTGGATGAATGCAGCTTTGAGGAGCAGTGTCGTCATGAGCTGGGAGTTGTGTGCGTGAACACTCCCGGCAGCTTCGTATGCCAGTGCCAGCCCGGGTTCAGGGCGGAGGCCCCCGCCTGTGTTGGTGAGCCTGTCGCTGATAACACTGATAGATCCAGATTTTATCTGCTGTTCTGTCTTCATACTTTACCCTACATCCCCCAGAGTTAATGACTTGGGCTCACAGGAAAGAAGTCTTTACAGGAATACTGAGCTTTATTCTGCTGCTTTGTTCCTCTTTGTTTTTGCTTCCCAACCCCTATTATGCCTTTCCTTCTATCTTCTAAGTCCTTTTCTCTCTTTTTATTTTTTTTTTTATGCCTCCCCTCTGTTCTCTTTTGAATTTTTCTGCAAATCTGCTCTCTGGTCCTCAATAGGTCCTGTGTGTCCAGACTACACCGTGTGTCAAGGTACGATCTGCTTTTCCTGCTTGACACATTCTGCTTGGCGAATCATGAGCCTGGTCATCTTCTTAAGAGTTAAATTATATATTTTAGTTGTTTTTATTTAACTGTTTCCTCAATCACCGTGTCTTCAGATATTGCTGTCAGAAGAGAAGTATGAAGTTGGACAGAGGGGAGTAAAAGAAACATGGATTGTCATGTATTCAATGCTGTAGGGACACTTATGCCTGTTAAGGACTTGATTGAGATTTGGGGATATGAGTATACTTTAGTAACTCTGTTGTTTTCAGTCAAATTAAGGAGCTGATTTACATAAAAGACAGTTTGAAACAACAACTTGTTATACTGCAGATGATTAATGAAAATTTCCTGCTGTTCTATGTACCAACGTGCTTCTCTGTCCCAGATGTGGACGAATGTGTGGAGAGTCCTTCGGTGTGCGATGGTCAGGGTGTGTGTGAGAACACGCTTGGGAGCTATAAGTGTGTTTGTCAACCGGGTTACCGTGGAAACGGCACACACTGTGAAGGTAAGCAATTAGTGCTAACATTGCTCCATGGGAATACCCTGTTTTCCTTCGGATGAGGCCATCTTTCACATGTACGTGTGTTTTAATGCTCACTGTTAAAATCATCCCGAGTGGCGATGTGATGTTTGTTGAAGAGGAATTAACTGAGGTGTGGCTCTGACTGGGAAAGAAGGGAAAAGTATATTGTCTGCTGTCTTCTTCCAGATGAGAACGAATGTGCATTGGGCGATCACGGGTGTGATACCAACGCTCGGTGCGGCAACATCATCGGCTCGTACTTTTGCCAGTGCTACCAGGGCTTCAATGGAGATGGACACTCTTGTTTTGGTGGGTGAGGATGTGTTTGATGTCCTGAAATCAATGTCAACATAATTCCTCATTAAATTTAAACATGTGTATCATCCCATTATCTGAAAATGGAACCAATGTCAACATACTTGTAATGCACAGGCATGGGGAAAGGACCAGAAAGCAGGACTCTCAGACACAGGGATCAGTTCAATAGGCCTTAATCTGGGTTCAGTACACGAGTAGTCAGTCCACACGGCAGAAAAACAAAGGAATGAGGCCAAAGACGAAACCAAATAATCCAAACAGGGTCGAAAACCAGGAAAACAAGAGACGACAAGGAGTGCTGGAAAGAGAGGCGTGCTACAACAAAAAGGTGAAGTGAGGAATATACAGACAGGGGGAGGTGATTAGACAGACACAGGTGAGGCACATTAGGGCGATCCCAGGAGCGGGAAACACGAGGGACCAGGAAGTAAGGTGACCTGACAGGGGACAGAATGTGAGTATCAAAATAAAACAGGAAGTGGTGCACAAACACGCACAGAAGAAAAGGCAAGTCATGACAATGCTGTATCCTGACGGGGTTTGGCATGGATATATATCTAAGTACACATACATAAATGTACATATTTGGATGGGTCTGAAATATATGTCCAAATGTGAAATGACTGAAAATTCAAGAAAATTTTATATTAGAAAATGTACATAAAATTTTTACATATTCACTTATATGCCATATATACAAATTCAGTTGTTTACATTTGTTACATTTGTGAATGGGTTGTGTGCTTTTGTTTATTTTCCATATGCATGTGCCAAGAGCTGGGATTAGTGGGATTATACGCCCACCACAGATACTTGTGTCATGCGAACTATACCCAGTGTGTGCCAGCAGCGCTGGGGCACACAGCACTCATCAGACATCTGTTGGTTTTCTGTCCTTGACAGACATCGACGAGTGCGCGGTGAACAATGGCTTCTGCGAACACAACTGCACCAATGAGTCTGGAGGCTACAGCTGCCAGTGTGTCCCTGGATACCAGCTGGACCAGGATGGACACAACTGCACAGGTAAAACACAAGTCAGCAGCAAGAAGGGGTCACATCAAGTGGTGGAAAATAATAATGACAAAATCTTCACCTTTAAGGTGATACAGCGAATTTCTAATTGTGGCTGATTTACGGGGGGGCCTGGCAGCACCACGTGGTTGCATTAGCTCAGATCGGGCTCCACAGTTCTCTCTGTCCCCTCATTTCCCACCTTCCTGTCTACACTGTCCGATCAATTAACGGTGGAAAATGCCCAAAATATTACCAAAAAAGTTACTTAATAGAGATAGAGAAAAACATTATTGCTCACTTTCTTGTGAGTGTAACTCTGTCTTCTTTTGCTCTGGGCTATATGTCCATCTGCTGTTTATTGTGGCTGTCTTTTTGGCCCTTTAATGCCTTTATGTTCTTGATTGGACAGTGTAGAGAGACAGGACACAGAGAAGGGACAGACATACAGGAACAAGTCTAGCCAGCTGGAAGTAGAACTGGCGACTCGCCTGCTCATTTGCAACTGCAATTGGCTCTCTGGCCCTCCTGTACGGTGGCTTTTTAGCACTATCTGCCTTTTGGCCTGTTTTCTGCTGCACAAAATGACATTATGAGAATGATGAGAGTCAAGCTAAGATACAGACCAGACAGTTAACCAATGAGCTGCATATCCACCTGATAATCTCTCGACCCCTTTCACAATGTCATTAAAATATTTATTATGGCTGCCTCTCTATGAGGGCTCAGAGTTATTGATAGCAACTAAGAGGCAATGGTTTGTAGGTGCAAGAGGATAACTGAGAAAAAAAACCTCAGAAGCTGCCCAGAAGTGTGATTACATCCAACCGGTCTGTATGAGGACAGAGTGCTTTGAATGTTACCGAGGCAAGGCATCATAACCAAGTGATGAAATATCACTCAAATTATTTTTGTAGCCTGTGACAGAATTAATAGTGTGGATTCCTGCTTAGGATGAGTCCTGATCCCCAATTTGCACTCAGATGAACCAGATCTCAAAATCAATCAGAAGCTCAGAGCAGCAAAGGGATGAGCAATCTTAAACACCAGAGCCAGCTTTGGTCCCTCAGGCCAAACAAACCAATTCTTATTAACTTCTTCTCTATTTAGCTGGTCCTTGTTAAAACAGCTGTTGAAATGAATTGCACAAAGTGTTTGGTTCAAGTGTGAATGAGTCCCTACATGGTGCTACATGTTTGGTCACGACAAAGGAGGTAAAATATGGCGCCTCTGACCCTCCAGATGTGGACGAGTGCTCAGCACTGAATGGGACCTGTCAGCATGGATGCGTCAACACTCTTGGATCATTCCAGTGCTCCTGCAGGCCTGGATACCAGTTACACATCGATGGCCACACCTGTGTTGGTCAGTCGCTTGCCATCAGAGCTGTTTTCTCACCTGTTTTCAGTCATTTAAATAAGATGGACAAAGAGATTTACCAGCAAGGCTTCCAGGAATCTAAAATCTCAGTGTTGTGTTAATCTTTTCTGCCCAGACATAAGTTGGCCTCTAAGGCCACATTTTGGAGGATTAGTGAGATGATAAAACACCAGACTCCGTTTGGAATCTGTTGCACAGGAGAGAAATGACATTGTTTTACCGTGTCTGTGTTTGTGTGTGTGTGGGCTCAGACATTGATGAATGTAAACTCCAGAACGGCGGCTGCTCCCACACCTGCACCAACTCTCCAGGAGGACACACTTGTGACTGCCCTCCTCCTCTGCTGTTAGACACCAACAACCTGACCTGTATCAGTAGGTTTCTCTTCACAGGACTGACATTACTGTGAATTTGTGGCATTTTTGCTTGAATCATTCTTCAGTCTTTTTGGCTATACATATAAGATTGTTAACATTCAAAATTTCTTTTCACCTGAATAGACGTTAGCTCTTGTAAGCTGAGAAACGGCGGCTGCGACCATGTGTGCACGCTGAGGGCGGAGGGCCACATCCAGTGCAGTTGCCAAACAGGCTGGAAACTGGACGAGGACCTGCGGAGCTGCGTGGGTGAGATCTCCTTACACTGCCTTCACATGTGTTGTTCGGCTCTGGTGACACTTTGGGCTCTGATTACATCTATTTAGACTTTCACAGTTTGATCCAGAAATTAAGCAGTTCATTTAGTGATTTCAGCTTATCTTTTAAGGGATTTGGGGAATTGAGTGCACAATTACTTCATTGATTCCTTAATTTCTTTGGTTCAGACTACACCATCTGTTAAAACATCCATACAAAGCTTCTCCAAGCTTCATTTTCTGACCATTTATTGTTATAGTCTGTGATAAAAATCAACAAAGAGCTGGAAAGGTCTGCTGAGATCTAATGAACTTGCTATCCATTTTTCACTCACCAAGTACAAGGAGGTCATAACCAGGACATCAGTTGTGGGAAAAAAGAGGAATTGCGGAAATTAGATGTGCAGCAAAAGACTGATGTGTTTAAAAAGTCCAGCCATGGCCAAGTCCCCGGGATGACAAACCTCCGTACTGAAGCAAACAGCCAAGTTTCTCTGGTCACTCAGCCCAAAAAGGAAATGAACAGACTGCTTCGTAGAGTGTTTTGTTTTGTTGAATGTTCGCTTGCTTAACTGTCGCTCCACCCTTTGTCATGAGATGTGAACGAATGTGGGGACTTCACAAACGGCGGCTGCGAACAGCTCTGCATGAACCAGCCCGGTGGGTTCAACTGCACCTGCAGGGAAGGATTCAAAGTTCGGACTGATGACCTCACCAAGTGCCAGCGTGAGTCAAACAGCACACATCATGATGGATCATGACAACAAGAACGCTGAAGGAAAAAGACATTTAAAAAAGTAAAAATTACTGCGTTTCAAGTCCTTTTAAACAAAAAGTTGAGACCTACATTTAGTCTCAGAGGAGTGAGCAGACCTGATCTGGGTACAGTGAATAACCAATGTCCAATACAGTTCATGTTTGGGAAAGTAACCAATTTATTTCCATCCAAAAAGAAAACCCCATGCTTTGGCACTTTTAAGGCAGGCTATGTCCATTCAACAGGGATTTTAAATCAGAGCACCACCATGTTGACACTGACACCGTCACGGTCACAGACTGTTTGCTCTCCGTCAACATCTGCCTCTCCTCACCTGAGAGCTGACACTCCACCTAGTGTTCAAACACAACAGCTGCATGCTTTTTTAAATCATAAATCAGGTCATGCATTATACTGACAAAATAAACAGAAAATTATATCATGGCTCCAATATTGTGAAATTATGCTGAACAACTTCTCTGTTATTACAGCTGTGTGTGACCCCCCCTGTCAGAACTACGGAGTGTGTGTGGCCCCAAACAGCTGTGACTGTCCTCCAGGCTACCCTGGTGTGGGCTGCTCAGGTACAAACCTCTACACATGGATAGCATTTACATTCTGGCAAGATTAGTGGTCTGCAGAACACAAACCATTGACATGTTTGTTTTAAAAAGTCGGCACCACAGCGAGAGAATCGTTGCTGCTTTACATTATTATGTGACATTAAACCCATTATAATGATAATGCTGATGGGATATAGAGAAATATCACCTTCATACCTTTAAATATACTATAATGAATATCCCAGAGAATCATGCAGCGGACTCAACGTTAAGCAGTCAAAGGGTTTGCTTATTGAGCTAAATAAAGAAACACAAATCATAGAAATGTGCAGAGAGCACCGGATTATATTGCTGCCAGAAATATATGAATGGCCCTGAATGACGGCCATGTTGGTGTGTCTCTCAGCGATGTGCTCCCCACCCTGCGCCCACGGAGGGACATGCATGCGCTGGAACACGTGCCTGTGTCCTCCTGGCTGGACCGGAGACGGCTGCCACACAGGTGAAGCACCTCTGATGAGCAGGCTCCTGAAGACGGTCCCAGTTCTGATTAAGAAAACAATGAAGTATTATTAAAAGAAAATTAAGGCAGACTGTGCTAAAAAAAAAAGAGAGAGAGAGAGAGAGAAATATAAGACAGTCACAAAAATGAAAATCTGATTCTGAAGTCTTCATTATATGAGGGCTTTTTTTTGTGTTCACCAACCTAGTATCTCTATATGACTGTAAGCTTTATATATTTTACAACTGTGATTCACTTCTTTTTAAATAATGTGTATCTCTTTGTATTTTCCTCACTAACCTACATTTCCTTACATGGTAATATTTGATTATTATTATTATTTTTTTTTTTTATCACCATATTCATCTCAATTTATCCTGCTTTTGACTCTTGTTTGTGTCTCTGTCAGCGGTGTGTGAGTTTCCTTGTGCCAATGGTGGTCGCTGTG
The DNA here is from genome assembly GCA_034769265.1 of Remorina albescens. Classification (NCBI taxonomy): domain Eukaryota; kingdom Metazoa; phylum Chordata; class Actinopteri; order Carangiformes; family Echeneidae; genus Remorina; species Remorina albescens. Next base: position 21,034,595 of record CM068489.1, on the reverse strand, counting down.
TGGGGCCTGATACCTGCCAGTGTCCCTCTGACTACACCGGCCCTCAGTGCCTTTTGCGTGAGTAGCATAAACTACTACATCTGTCATCGGTTACACCGGGCAGCAGTGGGCGCTTCTTTAGGGAAACCAGATGTCTATCATGTCTCTCTCCTGCATGTTAATTGCACTGCGAGGTAAAATATAGATTCTAAGTTACACTGATAGGAAAACAAATACACAAAGGAATCAGAAATTTGTGGACTGGACAAGTACATTGTGTTGCCTCTTGGTGTTATTTTCCTACACAGGCCTACCTCTATCTCTGTATGTGTGTGTTTTGTAGCCTTGTGTACTCCTGCCTGTCAAAATGGGGGGAGGTGTGTGGATGTCAACAAATGCACATGTGTTGGTGGATGGCAGGGAGCACGATGCCAGATAGGTGAGATTCCACACACTCATTGTCAGTGCATATGTTGACCATCAAGGTATCTTATCTTATCTTGCACTCATTTATGCAAAGCAGGAAGAATAGTGAATTAAATAGGACCACATTGCTTCTGATGTTGAGGGGTCAAAATAATGAAAATCACACTAAAGGTAAATAATAACCCTAACGCAGTGATCCCAGCGGCAGCATCAAGAGCCGACCAAGAATAACTTCGAAATCTGTCACCAAACTGACAGAACCAGATTCAATTCCCTTGAATTTTGCAGTTTTCAAATATTATATTCCTCCAGAAAATGACCCAAGTTCCCTAAAAATAAAAAAATGAAGCAATCTGAGAAGCAAATATCACATAATCTTCTCCTATCTATTGTTGTTAATCAAAACATTTTTCTATATTTGCTGGTTTGAGCCTATCAAATGTGAAGACTTCTTGCTTTTCTTCGTCTTATATGATAGAAAACAAAAAAAACCCAAAACCTTAATTTGCAAAAGATATATTTAACAATTGAGTTGACTAATTAATAATTTATTGATTGAAGCTGTGCAGACCAAGTCCCAGTTTTAATTTATCAGGTCACAAACCAGAAAGACTAGAACCACCTGCCTGATAATATGCAGTTCAGCAAGCAGCCAGTCAGTGGTGCTGTGGACGGCACAACACACACTGGTTACTCATTCAGGTCTGTGAGAAAAAAAGAATAAACACAGTAAGATCATCAAGGTCATGTTACCTATAAAAAAATCTAGTCCAGGGTGGTAAACCATGCTGCTGGTCACCGTTTACTGTATCCTTGAGGGTTAATGGTTTCCCTCTAAACCAGTGATTCATGTCCTGTGGATTTGAACCCTGAACTTTATAGCAGGTTTTCCCTCTGAGTTGAGGGAGAGGACTGTGTTGATCTGGATCAGTTTTGACTCCATGCCTGGTCCCTGTCCTCTCCAGAGCCCGTTCAGTGTCAGAAATCCTGTAAGAACGGAGGAGTGTGTGTGGGCCTCAACAGGTGCCGCTGTGCCAAAGGATTTACCGGAAGCCTCTGTGAAACAGGTTAGTCTGTCTGTGTGTGTCTGAGAGGCCTTGGCCATCACTTTGCATTAACAGTCTTGCTGTGCGGCGTGTCCGTAGCGGTGACCACTCCCTGCGTGCCGCCATGCCAACACGGTGCCACCTGCAGTCCTCACAACACCTGCACCTGTCCAGAGGGCACAGCCGGCCTGCGCTGCGAGAGGCTGTAAGTACGAATAACAACAGCAGCAAAAACACAGTCACACAGAGAAACATTCAAACTCAGTCCGCCTTAACTCAGCTATTCATTATGCTCTTGTCTGAGAACAAATGAACCTTTTTACAGTAAAATGGGAACGTATCCATTGTTCCCCTTAATGACACCCGTAGATACAGCAGCATACAATTTGGCTTCTCATGTTCTTTTGTGTGACAAATGGCAGAGCCAAGTTTTCACAATGGTGGCAAAGGCCCAACTTCGTACATCAGCGACTGTTTTGTCATTTTTGTTTTTGTCCTGAGATCGAAATGTCTTTCAAAACATCACAGCCAAACAGTTTAAGCTTCTTCGGGACTCGACATAATTGCAGTGCTTACATTAGCAACATTTTTCCTCTGCAGATACAGAGTCACACAATTACAATACTGCAGTTTATTGCCATGTGTTTGTTTGTGTTTGTGTCCTAGGACATGTCCTGTGGTCACCACTGTGGTCAGTATGGCTCGAGCAGTGAGAAAGGCGTTTAGGGAAAGTTATGTTGACCGCTGTGGACCCCTGGGAGTTCAGCTTTGCACTAAATACAGGTTCAATGTTTTTTTTTTTTAACTACATCCACAAGCTCTGCTTGGTTCAAAAAAGGTTTAGGTTTGTCATAGAAAACTGAACAGATGCCCAGCAGCTGTCCTTAAATAGTTTTGAAGATAGAACTTGTCATAAGAGCATTGAAAAATGATCTTAATAGAAAACTATAGCAAAGCCAAATATCAGCTGTGTTTTACAGAAGCTTCTACAGACCATAATTTGAACATATGAAAAACAATATGTCTTCTGGTTGGTTGTGTTTCCAGGATGAACCAAGCTCGTGTGTACCTGCAGGCCTACAGGGTGGGCTACAAGATCCAGTGTCCAGAGAGGAAGGGCAGATAAGGAACCATCTGCGACATTTTGGGCAACAGGCAAGTTGTGAAATGAGACTGTAAAATGAACTAAAGACGAATCAGTTAGAGGATGTCGTGGTTTCTCCGAGGCCAATTTCATCCTTTAATCAAGCCTCTATGCTGAAACAGACGTCATTGTATTATAAAGGATGTTTATTTGGTGAACTGAACTTTATATTAGTTTGTACACGTTCATGTTTTTTTTTTATCATTTTATGAGAAATTTTTCTTAGAATGTAAAAGGTACAATGGATTCAATGATATTTTTTTATATGCAGGCTGAGATTTGTTAGAATTTACATTTATTGCCTTTTTATAAAATGGCGTCAATGTTGTTTTGGTTGAGATTTTCACAGTCTGGGAGCTCTTGTCAATGACTGAGGTCAAGGTCATTCAACCATCTCACGGAACAACTCCTAAGAGCTGCCCTTTGTCTACATTACTTAATTAGATCCAGTGTTAACTATTATAAAAGAACTTAAGCGATGTCATCGTCTTATCTTGTGCAGAGGTTTGTGACCTAGATGAAGTGCAGTGCTGTGAAATTTTAATGCAGTCTAAAGGTGTGGCGTGACACACAGACGCTGGTGTTGGTGTTAACATGCTTTTTTTGGTAACTAAATGATTATTAAAGTAAAATGGATGGACCAAATCGACACTCACACTTTACTTCTTGGTCCTTTCTTTATTGGGTTATTATTTTGAAACATATTCATTTACACTTGGTTAGTTTTTTTGGATTATTACTTCATTACAATAAGTCAAAATGCAACACAATTTGACAACAATGACAAACCCACATTAACTCTCATATGTTACAATCCTATGCAGTGGTTTAGCCTAATTTAGCTCAGATGTGATAACATTTGAGAGCTTAACACCCCGTATTGTATATTAGCCTCATAATTGTCAGCCAGCAGAAAAACTACACAAAAATGCTAATATTTTCTCATGTCCGCGAAATGTGTGTTGTATATAGGCAAAGTTTAGAGGTGATACTCTGTCAAGCTTTGAGTTTGTCAGCTTGTTGACAGAATATGACCAACATATTTATTGCTGCAATTTAAAGCACCAGGCTGCAAATAAACACTCGACTCATTTTAACTGAAGAGCTATGCATATTTTTAAGTAATATTCTCTGATAAATCTAAAAATTACTTAAATCAGTGATTGACAAACTTCACGTTGTGTGATACAGATTTCATATTCACTGGGTTTGAGAGTGACGCTAGCCTGGGGCTTAAACACAGGTTCCACCCCGGGAGGCATGGAAAAGGTGAAGCGCTGCATGAAGGTCGTGAAGAAGAGGAAGAGCTCCATTCTGGCCAGGCTCTCACCAAGACAGGCCCGCTTACCTGCAGCAGCAATGCAACAATTTAACAGACAAAAGCCGCTACAGAAAAAAACATGCTGAGTTTTGTGCAAACAGCAGGCAACTATTTCCTCTTGTAGAAACAGATTTTTGGAAAAAAAACAACAACAAAAAAAACCTGTTGCCAAACCTGTTGTTCACACATCAACATCTGGAAACGAAAAAACTCTTTTGGCTCCAGTAGAAGCTGCAGGCAGTGACTCAAGTCATGTCACTGATAGCTAAATGCATTGCGCATTATGCAGTAATTTAAAAGACTTGTACAGAGTTTTACTTCAAATGCAAGAGACACTTTGATCTGGCTAAATGGGAATTTATGAAAAAATTCTACAATGTCCATAATAATGTTGAAAAGTTAATCGATTGACTGACTAAGCGTGAGGAAAAAAATCAATAGGAAAATGATCAACTTGTAATTTGTGCCATCTTGTCGATGACATTGTTGTGTTTGTGTTATGATACTTGCCAAGAGAGAAAGGGATGAAAGCAGCTCGTTTCACGAACTTGCCCTCCTTATTTAAAAAGTGTCCTGGGTTAAAGGTGTAGGGCGTCTCCCACATGCTCTTGTCGAACAGCACCGAGGTCAAATTGGGAATTACCGTAACACCCTAAAATGATTTTAATGCCTGAGTTTAGTGAAGAGCAAGTGTACATGTGATAGAACAAGACGAGACCCAGTATGAGGAATGACCTTTGGGATTTTATAGCCTTCCAGTTGGACCTCTCTTTTGGTGACATGAGGGAGGCTGAGAGGAACAATGTTGCTCATCCTCTGGAGCTCGTGAATGACGGCGTCAGTGTAGGGCAGTTTAGGGCGGTCCTCCATGGTTGGCTGTCTGGACTGTCCGATCACTCTGTCTATCTCAGCCTGGATTTTTTCTGTACAACACAATGGAATAACTCAGTCACTTAGTTACCTGAAGAATGAGAATCAAATGAGCTAAATGGCAGTCTTGCTTTTGTATATAGCCAACATTAGCATTAAGAATTGTTTACTTATCTGTCAAGTAGAAACATTGTGAGTTCAGCATCACTCCTGATTCCTTTATTCATTGGTGGTCATTTCCAGAAATGAAAATTAACCCTGTTGTTTTTTTTCGATTTCTATTACTTTTTTTTTACTGAAGTTAGCGTGCTAACCAGCCACCTACATAGTCACTTTCTGATGTTGGGGTATTGTACTTTTCCAGTCTTATAGTAATCTCTTTTCTTATAATCACATAGATGGCTGAAGCTTTTGGTTAATCAACTGCTGCAAAACATAATGTTAACTATGTGAATGTGATTCAGGTTTGTCCTACCCTGAATCTCAGAGTACTTTGCCATATAGAGTAAAGCCCAACGCAGGGTGGTGGATGTGGTCTCAGTACCGGCCGCAAATAGATCAAACACACACATCACCAAGTTTTCTTCGTGAAAAACAGAATCCACTACATTGTCCTTTTTCATCTGAAGGGGAAATTTTGTAAAGCAGAATTGGTTTGTTATGTTTGCTAATTGCATGACTATTATCCAATTACACAATTAAATTACTTTTTTTTTTAATTTTCCACTTTTTATATTCTGAAAAATAATAAAATAAGTGTATCATCAGATTTTAAAGTAATATACTCAACAAGACACAATAATGTGATTTCATCAAACAAAGTCTTCAAGAAAGCTTTTCATATATAATGTTAAATTAAGAAGCTGGGGAAAATGTATTATAAAAATATTTGCCAATTTATTTGTTTGTAGTTTTTCTGCTCACCTTCTGAATCTCATTCAGGTAGCAGTCAATGAAGTCTCTGGGCACAGATGGATCCAAGTCTTTCTTGTGCTGATCAATCTCTGTTTTCATCAACTCGACTATTTCAGAATAAATTTTTCGAACAGTATGGTGTGGGCCGGGCAAATGCCTCATCAGCATGGGGAATGCGTTATACAGCTGTCAATATCAACAAGAAGGCTAAAAATATGACTAGAAGAGCACATCTATATTTTGAGATAATTAAGTGCGTCACAAAATCATTGACTGCAACAGTAAACATCTTAGATTTCATTTGTGATACCTGAGTCCAAATGGAGCCTTCAATTTGGTTTCCTTTATGAACCAAATGGGTCATTTTCAGAAATTTCTCATCACAGTAGTCAAAGCGATGACCAAAAACCAGGGAGCAGATGATGTTGGAGACAGCTTTTTTTATGATGAAGTGCGGATTAAAGGGTTTTCCTGAATAGGCATGTCAAACATATCAGAGAGAAAATTACACTTTACATATTTGAGTCATTTTACAGCATTTGTGTAGGGATGTTGTGCTTTAGATTCACTACCTTTCTCATTTGCAAATTCTTTGGACAAGCAAATAAATTCATTCAATATGGAAGATTCCAAAGATCTCTTGCCAACTCCAAAGTATTTAAGAGCGAAGAGGGCAAATTGTCTTTGCTCTTTCCACAAATGTCCATTAGTAAAAATAATACCTATTGAGAAAAATGTTATTTATATTATGACATAAGTAAGCTTGCACCATTGAAAATTACAAACTCCGGGTCATTAGCAATGGTAGAACTTTAGGCTTTTAAATCTGTCCATTCTGATTTTACATAACAATAAAAACATATGCCTTTACCTTATCAGCATTTACAAATATATATAAAATATTTCCACTGAAAGACTGCAGCCCTGGTGATGGAACAGAAATCTTTAATCTACAAGGTTATGAACAACTCTTTACCAAATTCAGGTAACGCATCAGTATGGACTGGAATTACTGGGCGGTCATTCAAGACGTCTCCTTTGTTGAGTAAGGCTTCTTGCATGGTGTTGAGGCCGTTCAAAACCACCACCCATGTGCAGCCGAGTTTAAGGCTGTATACTTTACCATACGTCTCTGCTAACTGCCAAAAGAACACCATAAGTGAGATAAAAAAAACATACATACAACTCTCACCGTGAGCAGTCAGATAGATTGTCATAAAAACTTTCAGTTTTTCAGTGTCAAACTGAGAATTTGGCTTTGATGTTCTGAGAACTGGAGTTTTCTTATAAGACAAAATATGTGTATTGTTTCATTCAATTGAAAAGTGGCTGTTTCTTGGTTTAATTTGGACAGTCCTCCATGAAATATAATATGAAGCACAACATGCACAAGAACAGTATGAAAATATTACACCATCTCATCCTACAGTGTGTTCTCTTCTTCTTCCTGCAGAGGTTTACTTGTTTACAGGAATTCAGAAACATAATTTGATGGCTATATTTACAGGCTACTTTGCAAAGCTTTGTTAAAGATTAAACCATGATGTAACATATCTGCAACACGTTTTTTATTGTGCTCCTGAAGCTGCATATTTATTTGGTTGTGTTTTTACATTGCCAGCAATTTAATAACTATTCATCTCATCTTAAGATAAATGTATTATACATAATCCTTTATATCTGTTGCATAATCTTACTTTAGTCATTTCTCTGTGTGCATTTCTCAAATCCAGAGAGAACATGTTTCCCACAAGAGGAAGAGCCAAGGGTCCCGGAGGAAAGTTTCTGGGCCGACGGTTCCTTAAACACTCAGCAATCACCAAGAAGACCAGAGTGAAAATAAGCAGACTGCTACTGTCCAGCCACAGCCACAGAGAGGAAACAGACACACCGGAGAGTTGATCCATCCTCAGCCTGCTGCGTTGAGATTCACTTGGATCTATATCTGTCTGATGGCATATCACATTAGTAGTAATAAACTTCTATGTCTCTTCTACAAACTCTGCAATCTACAGTAGAGTTTATGGTCAAGCTGTGACTGGATGTTCCCTGCCTGTTCAAACAAGAGCATGTTTGAGTTGGACTCTAATATCAAAGAAAATGGGAATGTGTTACATAACCTTTCACAGCCTGTTGACCCACAACATTACAAAGTCTTTGCACAACAATATCTTTAGTTTTTGTTGTCCTACTTGAATATTAATTGTTTAAAATCTAAGTTCCTGTAATTCTGTTGTGTTTAACCTAATAATACAATTAATTTACAAAACATTTAGAGAGTAGAGTGAGCATGTTTGGATTTCGATGCACACTTTGGTTTCAGAATAATTGATTGTCAGATAATTGGCAACATTACCACACAAAGTTGATTATAGCTATTATAAGTCAATTCAAGTTCATCTGAAAAACAAGCAATGACAATACCGGAAACAGAGCGCGTGTTTTATTGTGAAGGTTCGGTCGTGCTAACCGGATACAGCGTGGTGTGTTCCCGCTGACTTGACCCGTCGTGTGACCTGTGGTGTCCTCCAACAGCCGATCTCTGACAGCTGGTCATCCGAGGAAAAGGGCACGGAAATCATGGTTTTCGAAGAGAAGATGATCATGAACGGAGAACCTGAGGACGTAAGTAATGTTTCCGTACTCACGCCAACTCTGCAGTGCTTTTAATTTAATATTTTAGCCAGCAAGCTAGCACAACACGGCTAACTGAGCTACGTCAACAGCTAGCTCGCGTTAGCATTAGTCGATGTTAACGTTTGAGTCATGATCAGGCAAAAACTTTCAACTCAGTGTAATAATAACAACAGCAATTTGTTTGTTCCCACTTGGTAATAGTGTATTATTTTGTATACTATCGATTTAATATTGTTGGTCAATGACTGTCTAATTGTTGTTTGTGAATGATGTAATTGAATTGACCGTGTCTTTCAGGAGGAAGAAGAGGAGGAAGAGGAGGAAGATATGGTGGTATGTTCATTAAATATGGCAACTGGGTATCTCTGTCGCATTTCTTATCAGACTTGACAGATTGTCAGTTGCTGAAAATACGGTATTTAAATTGAATAAATTAGACTAAGGAGAGTAATAAGAGTAAGTCTGTAGCGACAACCTCTGGACATAAAAATCTGAAGCCAATACAAATCCCCTTTCCCTTCTCACTTCCAAACACTGCTCAGCTTTCATACATTATACTTTGAAGGGACAGACAACGATTGTCTCTGTGGATGGTTACCTACACCACCCCCTGCACACTCCCTCAAATTTATTAGATACAACCTTTTATGATTTATTTTCAATTTTAGGAAAAAAATATACTTTTATTATAATTTGTCTTGGCTGACACCTGTGTGGCAGCTGAATCTGTTTCTCCTATTAAATGACACCCCTTAAAGTAGCACTGTGTATTTTGTCCAAGGATCCAATCGATTTAGTGAGACAGAAGTGTGAAGAGGCTGAGCATTGTGTCCACACTCGGGAGCGTCTGGAGCAGTGTGAGACCAGGGTCGGGTCTCGGTCTTCAACAGAGGAGGATTGCACTGAGGAGCTGTTTGACTTCCTGCATGCCCGTGACCACTGTGTAAGTATTTTATCCTCCATTTTAACTAAGCAATAAGTTAACTTGTAAGTTAGTTAGGACACCAAAGCCACCAAGATTCATGAGTAACTATTTTGCTAATCAGTTAACAGCTTGACCAACGCCAGCTTTGTCAGCAGTAGACACCAAAGTTGCCAAAATTACTTATTTGCTAATTCTGATCAATTTGTGCCTCATGTACCTTGGGTGGGGAAAAAAGTCTGCAATTTATACACAATTGCTTTGTAATACAAAGTTGCATTTATATGGTCTATACTTTTATGGTAGATGGGCCAATTACAGCTTCATTTCTGAATTTTCCACAGCTCTCCCTTTTACTTGTATGCAAAAGTTGCAGTAATGGCTATTCAACCTTTACAGGATTTAAATATTTTGGGCTGTGTTTTGATATATATTTCAGGACCCATTGCCTCCTATAAATATGCAAAACATGCAAAATTGTCAAACATTTCCAAGTGAGGTGTCCAAGAAGTTAACTGACACATGCAGCAGTAGGAGGATATTGTCCTCTCATTACCAAAGGGTTCTATTGAAATACAAGCTACTTTATCCATTTCCACTTCCCTTTTTATTTGACAGCACATTCTCAGTCTACACTGTACTGTAAATTTTGGTTCTGAATGTCCTTTATATATGAACAATTGTATTTTCACTAACAAAAGCAGGGGCGTATCCACGACCTTCGTGTTATAAGTCGTAACCTCTAAATTAAGTGACATTCCAATTTCAAAATTATTTAAAGCTCTTCTGATTCTAATTTTGCGCTGTGTGTAGTATATTCTTGAAAATGCATTAATTCTGATGTTCTCTCTCCAGGTGGCTCACAAACTGTTTCATTCTGTCAAGTGAAATCCCTTCTGATTGCTGCACGGCTGACTGATGATATTCTTTCAAATATTGTTTTAAATATATCCATATGTGGATCTGCTGTATGTTATAACTAAGTGTATACTATACTGTATCTGCTCCTGTGACGAAAATTAAGTATTTTACAAGGTCCTCCAAGTCAACATTAAAGTGAGTGGCTTGAAATCATTAGAGTATTACAGGTTTATTGTGTGGCTTTTACATACAGGTTACAAACTGAAAGAAAAAGCTGAACAGAGAACATAATGCAGATGCTTCCACACAGGTGTATTGTATGGTATAATTAAGCTGTTAAAAGAACTGCTGATCAGACCCAATTGATTTTGATCTTAAATCAGGAGACCAAGCGCTGTCATTGCAGTACATGATCACACTGTTCACAATTATAAAACTATTATGGTACATTAACAGATCATTGCAGAGATTAATACATTGGAGAGTTTTGTGGTGAGTAGAAAAAAAGGTTAAATGGTCAAATGAGTTAACCTTTATCCCAGTCTCAAAAGTGCTCCACGACTACTGAGACAGTGGCACTGGGTTGTTATGTAATGGTTTTAAGGGAATATCTTCACTGTATTATGAAAAGACTGAGTAACGAGCAGAACAAAATGTGGTAATATGCTTTATTGCTTTACAGTTACACATAAGACTAAAACTTATGAATGGCCACCTACTTTTAACATATCTTTTATACACACACCACAACCTTTTGAGATACAGGAACAAAACAACAGCCAGTATTGGCCTAATTTATTTTCCAGAAGCTCAGGTAAGTTGATCACAGGAAAAAAAGATGACAGCAAATGCACATGAGATCTGTCCAGGTGGACCTCAGTGGTAAAATCTAATAGTACCAAATGTTTCCACACCAAAACCTAAAAACAGGCTTGACGCTGTAAAAACCAGATCCCCCAAACTCCTAAAAAGCCCTGAGGTATTACTTATGGAGATGTTTTAACCCAGGATTACCAGACTAGTAAACAACTTTTAAAGCCCCACACGTGAAAACCAAGAAGGGACGTTGCTTAATGTACACACATATATATATATATATATAATTAAATTCTTAATATGTCTTGTTAAAGTAATGTACTGTTTCTTAACCCACCTCTTGAAGTTCACCTGTTTCGGGATGCGGCAGGATGGCAACACAGGTTACCATGGTGATGCAATTGTAATTTACAACGGTAACCTGTGCAGCAGCAGCTATGTGCCGTGTAGCATTTGCGCCATCTAGCCTGCTTGTCGTCATAGCTAATCTTACGGTGTGTTTGCAGTCGTGAGTTTAAGTTAAGAGCCACTGAAGTTGTGCAGACTCTGTCACAGACGTTTAACCATCCGGGCTAACCGCACCGTATTTGACTTACAGACCGGAGCAGTTCAGTCAGGGTGTGTTAGCCGGAGTTAGCCAGCATTTGCCCCGTTCACTAACGGCGATAAAGGAAGCAGCATGGAGAGACTGGGGCAGTTTGTTCGAGGACTTGAGCTGGACAACCGGAGAGCGGCTCTGCTGACGGCTGTGGCCTGCGGTGTGGGAGCTCTGGTGCTGCTGGCTCGGAAGTTCAACGGTCACCGGGAGGCGAAGGACAAGATCCGTAAAGCCAGAGACCGGAGGACCGAGAGCCTGCAGCAGGCGGAACAGGCTGTCCTCCGCTACAAGGAGACGGTGAGTTAGCTTAAGATGTAAAGGGGGGGAACGTTTAAGCAGACCTTTTTGATTAACACTGATCCACAATTATGTTGTGTAAGGCCTGGAATGTAGCCGCAAGGGGGTACAAGCCAGTGCCTTATTGTGCCGGTCCCAAGCCCGGATAAATACAGAGGGTTGTGCCAGGAAAGGCGTCCGACGTAAAACTTTTGCCAAATCAAACATGCGAATCAAATCTATGACTTCCGTACCGGATCGGTCGTTAACAACGACCGCCATCGGTGCTGTTCACGTACAGGGTGCCGGTGGAAATTGGACTACTGTTCGTCGAAGAAGGAGAGGAGGAAGGTGTGTTCGTAGGAAGAGAGAGAAAAGGAACGGCAAGAGTCTAGGACTGAGAGTAGGGACTTTGAATGTTGGAACTATGACAGGGAAAGGTAGACAGTTGGTTGACATGATGCAGAGGAGGAAGGTAGACATGCTGTGTGTCCAGGAGACCAGGTGGAAAGGTAGCAAGGCTAGAAGTTTAGGAGCAGGGTTCAAGTTGTTCTATCATGGTGTAGATAGGAAGAGAAATGGAGTAGGAGTTATCTTGAAGGAGGAGCTTGTTAGGAATGTCCTGGAGGTTAAAAGAGTATCAGATAGAGTAATGAGTCTGAAGCTAGAAATCGAAGGTGTGATGTTCAATGTTTTTAGTGGGTATGCTCCACAGGTAGGATGTGAGCTGGAGGAGAAGGAGAAATTCTGGTCGGACCTTGATAAAGTGATGCAGAGCATCCCTAGAAGTGAGAGAGTTGTCATTGGTGCAGACTTCAATGGACACGTTGGTGCAGGAAACAGAGATGATGAGGAGGTGATGGGCAGGTTTGGTATCCAGGAGAGGAATGCAGAAGGACAGATGGTGGTTGACTTTGCAAAAAGGATGGAAATGGCTGTAGTGAATACTTTCTTCCACAAGAGGCAGGAACATAGGGTAACCTATAAGAGTGGAGGTAGGAGTACACAGGTAGACTACATCTTGTGTAGACGGTGTAATCTGAAGGAGATCAGTGACTGCAAAGTAGTGGTAGGTGAGGGTGTAGCCAGACAGCATAGGATGGTGGTGTGTAGGATGACTCTGGTGGTGAGGAAGATGAAGAGGGCAAAGACAGAGCAGAGGACTAAATGGTGGAAGCTGAAAAAGGAAGAGTGTTGTATGATTTTTAGGAAGGAGTTGAGACAGGCTCTGGATGGCCAGGAGGTGCTTCCAGTTGACTGGACAACTACAGCTAATGTGATCGGGGAGACAGGTAGGAGAGTATTTGGTGTGTCATCTGGAAGGAAAGTGGATAAGGAGACTTGGTGGTGGAATGTGGAGGTGCAGGAGTGTATACAGAGAAAGAGGTTAGCTAAGAAGAAGTGGGACACTGAGAGGACTGAAGAGAGTAGACAGGAGTACAGGGAGATGCAGCGTAAGGTGAAAGTAGAGGTGGCAAAGGCCAAAAAAAGGGCTTACGATGACTTGTATGCTAGGTTGGACAGTAAGGAGGGAGAGACTGATCTATACAGGTTGGCAAGGCGGAGAGACAGAGATGGGAAGGACGTGCAGGCGGTTAGGGTGATTAAGGATAGAGATGAAAGTGTATTGACAGATGCCAATAGTGTGATGGGAAGATGGAAAGAGTACTTTGAAGAGTTGATGAATGATGAAATTGAGAGAGAATGAAGAGTAGAAGAGGTGACTGTTGTGGACCAGGAAGTAGCAAAGATTAGTAAGGATGAAGTGAGGAGGGCATTGAAGAGGATGAAGAGTGGAAAAGCACTCGGTCCTGATGATATACCTGTGGAGGTCTGGAAGTGTCAAGGAGAGGTAGCAGTAGAGTTTCTTACTGGGTTGTTCAACAGGATCTTAGATAGTGAGAAGATGCCTGAGGAATGGAGGAGAAGTGTGCTGGTGCCCATTTTTAAGAACAAGGGAGATGTACAGAGTTGTAGCAACTACAGAGGAATAAAGCTGATGAGCCATACAATGAAGTTATGGGAAAGAGTAGTTGAAGCTAGACTAAGGGCAGAAGTGAGCATTTGTGAGCAGCAGTATGATTTCATGCCAAAAAAGAGTACTACAGATGCAGTATTTGCTTTGAGGATGTTGATAGAGAAGTACAGAGAAGGTCAGAGGGAGCTGCATTGTATCTTTGTAGATCTGGAGAAAGATTATGACAGGGTGCCCAGAGAGGAACTGTGGTATTGTATGAGGAAGTCTGTAGTGGCAGAGAAGTATGTTAGAGCGGTGCGGGACATGTATGAGGACTGTAAGACAGTGGTGAGGTGTGCTGTAGGTGTGACAGAGGAGTTCAAGGTGGAGGTGGGACTGCATCAGGGATCAGCTCTGAGCCCCTTCTTGTTCGCTATGGTGATGGACAGGCTGACAGACGAGGTTAGACAGGAATCTCCATGGACTATGATGTTTGCAGATGACATTGTGATCTGTAGTGAGAGCAGGGAACAGGTGGAGGAGAAGCTAGAGTGGTGGAGGTTTGCCCTGGAAAGGAGAGGAATGAAGGTTAGCCGCAGCAAGACGGAGTATATGTGTGTGAATGAGAGGGACCCAAGTGGAAGAGTGAGGTTACAGGGAGAAGAGATAAAGAAGGTGGAGGATTTTAAGTACTTAGGGTCAACAGTCCAGAGCAATGGAGAGTGTGGAAAAGAGGTGAAGAAGCGTGTGCAGGCAGGCTGGAACGGGTGGAGAAAAGTGTCAGGTGTGATGTGTGATAGAAGAGTTTCAGCTAAAATGAAAGGAAAGGTGTACAAAACTGTGGTGAGACCAGCGATGTTGTTTGGTCTAGAGACAGTGTCACTGAGGAAAAGACAGGAGGCAGAGCTGGAGGTAGCAGAGATGAAGATGCTGAGGTTCTCTTTGGGAGTGACCAGGTTGGATAGGGTCAGGAATGAGTACATCAGAGGGACAGCACATGTTAGAGGTTTTGGAGATAAAGTCAGAGAGGCCAGACTGAGATGGTTCGGACATGTCCAGAGGAGAGATAGTGAATATATTGGTAGAAGGATGCTGAGTTTTGAACTGCCAGGCAGGAGGCCTAGAGGAAGACCAAAGAGGAGGTTTATAGATCTAGTGAAAGAGGACATGAAGGTGGTTGGTGTGAGAGAAGAGGATGCAGAAGACAGGCTTAGATGGAGGCAACTGATTCGCTGTGGCGACCCCTGAAGGGAAAAGCCGAAAGGAGAAGAAGAAGAAGGCCTGGCTCACACTACAGGATTCTTGGGCCGATTTTACCCCGATTCGGCCCTCCCAACAATCAGGCCAGATTATCTTCTAGTGTGAGCGGGTGACGGATCAATCTTAAGCCCCACGATCGGCCCTCCCGACAATCGGAGGCGCCCCGATAACTTTCAAACATGTTTGATTTTTATCGGGGTGATTACGCCGCTCATTTTTGCTGACAGTGACAACAGAGCCGCCTACGACGGACCGGAAATGATCATCTGAAGTAGAATGGACAACCAATGTTGTCTGCGTCTCCCCAACCACTTCTTCATCCAGATTCTTTTGGCCCTTTTCCTTTTTTTCACTGCAAATAATGTCTACAGCCAGCAGCACCGCACTAGGCTCCATTTTTGCGCTTTTGTTTAAATTTGCTTCCTCGTGAGATGACGTAGGATCACGTGGTGCGTCGCTCTCTGGTCCAATAATCTTGATGAAATCCTGTAGTGTGTGCGTGTTTAAGATTTAATAGAAGATAATGTTATAAGATTCTCTTTATGTGTATGAGACAACCAGATTTCAGAATCTTATAAGATTTTTAAAATCCTGTAGTGTGAGGCAGGCTTAACGCAAAGGAAATTGGAACAGCTATGCGTGAATATATGAAATGTTCATGCTGACATGCGGACTTTTTGATCGGTCATGGCAGAGACGGATCATATTCAGTTTTCTTCCCTCAGGAGCCGGTTTTAGAGACTTGTGGCATTTGAATGAGCTTTCAACTCACAGCTGCTATCTGTCTCACTGATGGGATCGAAGTTAACGTTTGTCAAATATATATATACTGAGGTTACCTAATCATTAAATGTTCAGCATCAAACTTGTTGAAATATTGTAGGAAATTTTTTACTTCTCTTCTTTATGCAATTAATCCACTATAACAGACTGGATCACCTGCTTTGTGGGGATCTTAGATTTCTGTATAAGTGCGGAGACAATTTACAAATGTTTTTGAGTAAAAAAACAACGACAGAACTTTTATTTAAGACTTCCGCAAGAATAATCTGTGTCACACAATTTTATGAAGCCGTATAGTGGTTGTTTAAAGAGTTGTAATTGTATTGTCTCAGAGATTTTAACTTCATGGTGCGTTTCTTCTAGCATCCGACAACTGACTCTGCTGCGATCTTGAGTCTGTCCCTCTCTGAGTTGACAAAGCAACTGCGAGAGGATGTGTTAAGCCCTGAGGATGTGTTTTACTCCTATGTGGAAAAGGTTTGTTTCACAGCGACGCAGCTAATTTTTTGCAGATCAGCAGAGTAAAGCAGCCGTAGAAATTAATTTGTTTAACTTGTACCTGGTAGAGAGAAAAATCCCAAATCAATAATTATTATTATCTCTATCGAATTGTATTTAGAGTCACGCACAATCATTGGACTAAAATATTTTACATCTTTTTTACTAATTGCTTTCTTTTCACTAGATTTTAATGTTTTCCAAAAAAGCATGAATATTAACCTTTCTTTGCTGTTTTTCTTTTCTAGTGTTTTCCTTTATTTGATCTCTTTTCTTTTCTTACAGACTCTGGCCGTACACAAAAAGCTGAACTGTTGCACAGGGATTTTGCTGGAGAGTTTTGACCAACTAAAAACTATCAAGTCCAGCAAGGATGGTCTCTTGTATGGAGTTCCAGTTAGCATCAAAGAAAACATTGGCTATAAGGTAATTTGTTGTCAGCTAATCATCAAACCAGCAATTAAACTTTCAGGGTTTGCAAACATATAATGCAATTTTACAAGGGCTACAGCATTCTTGTCTCTCTAATGCTGCTCTCTTTGTTTTCATCTTTCAACACAAGAATCAAGACTCTTCCTGTGGTGTACTCATTAATCTGGGTAGGCCTGCCGTGAATGACAGTGTACTTGTTGAAGTTTTGAAGGGACAAGGAGCTATTCCCTTTGTGAAAACCAACATACCTCAAGCCTTGATAAGGTAAATAATTTCTAAATCCAGGTATCATGAAAGTCACAGGTGACTCTGTTAGACACAATTCTTACAACACAAGGTGTAAGAAGAATAGTAAGGTGTTGTTGGGTTTCTTTTTTGTAAATTTTTAGATGTCCAAAGCCAGTGATGCTTGTTTCTAAACAGTATTGTTTTTATTGTCTCAAACCTAGTTATGACTGCAGTAACCCCATCTATGGGCAGACCCTGAATCCCTGTAACCTCCAGAAGACCTCTGGAGGTTCATCAGGGGGGGAGGGGGCCCTCATTGGGGGAGGAGGCTCCCTGCTTGGTTTAGGCAGTGATATAGGGGGTAGCATTCGTATTCCTGCCTCTTTCTGTGGGATCTGTGGCTTCAAGCCAACAGGAGGCCGGCTTAGGTGAGTGTTTCTCCTGCAGCTAGTTTTATGGGTAAACACTATGCAGTCATGATATTTTGCATGAAATTTTATCGTGTTTCCTTGTTTCTTGATCAGCTCAAATGGTGTGAAGCCCATTTATCGAGGGCTAAAGTCAGGTAAGGATAAAGTCCATTATATATCATTTACAGAGTTGCACTATAGTTTCCCACCCAACGTGTGATTGCATACATTTGGCCATTGTTTCTTTTAATTATCCATGACTATTCGTATAATATATTTCTTATTAACTTAGTGTTCTCATCTGCTGGACCCATGGGAAAAGACGTAGAGAGTCTGGCTCTGTGTATGCAGGCTCTGCTTTGCAATCACATGTTT
Source organism: Remorina albescens (assembly GCA_034769265.1). NCBI lineage: Eukaryota > Metazoa > Chordata > Actinopteri > Carangiformes > Echeneidae > Remorina > Remorina albescens. The sequence continues at coordinate 21,016,841 of CM068489.1, read as the reverse complement.
TCCCTGGACCCAACTGTTCCTCCCATTCCTTTTAATTTACAGGTATGTCAAGTCCAACCAGATTTGAATTACATATTACAATTTAACTAATCACAAAATGGCTTTAACGGGCTTAACGTTCAGAGAACTGAGAATACAACCCCATGTGTCCTTTGACTTGAATTGAATTAAAAAAAAACAAAAAACAAACATTAAATAGTCAGACACATAAACCACATAAAACAATGAATTGTCTTTTTCATACTTTGGTTTTTGTGTGGATTATTTACATTAAATAATGTAAAACACTCCAGGATGGAGACTTGTCTAAATTTAGGTGTGACATGGATCCATGAGCTTGTCTATTTACCGCATGACTATAGATAATATAAATAAGTTAATTTCCTTTTAATGAATGTTGAATTTTGTCTAGAACAAAAAAGTGTCAGAAAGTGTCAGATAATTCAAAGTAGTTGTAGTTTCCTTGGGTCAATTTTGTTTTTCTAGTAGGGATTGATGTAAGGAACCAGGCTGCTAATTTAGTTGGAATCCTTGGATACTTCAATTGTTCGACTGCTTCTTTTGCAAAAGTCTCATATGGTGATGGAAACTCCCTTGAGTAGTTTGCTTCCTGTTTTTCTGCATCAGGTGTGTTTTCTATTGGGGACATTGCCGACATGATAATGAGTTGGAAATAGAAGCTGAGCAAACTTTAGTGGTGATGATATCACTAAACTCTTTAGAGACATCTAGCGGCAGAAAATGAATGTTTGATGAACATTAAATAACATAGTTGGCAAAGTTTATGCACATGAAAACACACTGGCAAAATCTATAGCTCATGGTTAGAAGAGATTTTGATTGTGCCCTAAAACAAGCCACAGCCACCTCTCAGTAGATGTCCATTATCTACCAGAAATGAGAATGCCTCTGTGTGAATCCGTTCAAATAGTTCTCAGAGCGCAACTGTATGATCCTCAGATGTACCAGAGCTCCAAACCTCTGACGATCGGTTACATTGAAGATGATGGATACATGCAGCCATCTCCCAGCATGGCCCGAGGCATCAGAGAAGTCAAAAACTTGTTGGAGCAAGCAGGCCACACTGTAAGACTAAACCGCACACTGACACACACTCTATGATTAATGGCCACCTAAAATATGTGATATGCATTTATTTCTTTTAATGCAGTCTATCTTTCCCTTTGGGTCACCTTCGCCTGTAGCTTGTGCCCTATAGGCCTCCAACGATGGATTACGTTACCACTGAACTTTTGGTAAAGGGAGTCTTTGCAGATGGAGCTACCACTTTGCTACAAAAATTGTAAGATGAGTTTTCCTTAAACATTCTTAATAAGGTAAAATTATGTGATGATTGTGCATAAGTGGAGTATATTTTTGGGATTTAGTTAGATATAAATATGAGCTCAAAGAACCAAGTACCACCTTCCCAGAGCAATTACTTTTAACATTTTGGCTTTATTTTTGCCTGTAAACTTTGATTCTGCTTTAGGGAAGGAGGCCCTGTAGACCCCTGTCTCAGAGATCAGGTCATCCTTTTCTCTCTTCCAACATGGATAAAGAAAACACTGTCATTCCTCATTAAGCCTCTGGTGAGTTAAAGACAATATAAAACTTCCCCAGGGAGAATGAATATGAACATAGGTTGAAAAATATTTTAGTTATGAAATGTTTGATAAAAATGGCTACAATATTGATTAAAGTGTGTCTCACGTCATGCTGTTGCAGTACCCTCGTTTTTCTGAGATCATAAATGCCATGGCCGGAGTTGGGTGAGGGCTGAAGTTGTGCTTGACGTTTTGTCTTTTACATTGCATACGACTGCAAAAGGCCACAAAATACTGAGTTTTCTCTGCCTTCTTTTCAGAAATGTTCCAAATATGTGGGAGCAGTATGCTGCTGCTGAGGTACTATCAGCTGGCTGTCAGCTAATGATGTTTATGCAAGCGTGTGTACAGGCAAGGGGAAATTTAATTCTCGTGTTTTCATTAGGACTACACTAAAGAAGTAATAGCAGATTGGAGAAGATGCAACATCGAGGTGATGTTGTGCCCTGTGGCTGGACCAGCCTACAACCTTTTATACTGCGGCAAGGTTTCTGGTACGGCATACTGAACTGATTTTTGGCCAACGTCTGAAATGGCGAGAGAGATAAGAGAGAGTGTCCATTTCTTCTCTATAACATGAATACATGATCACTAAACTGTTTTAGTAACTTGCAGCAAAATGATCCTTATCAAATGTTTCTATCATGAAACCAGCGAATAACTCACTTCTATGTTTTTCCTGTCAGGCATTGTCACATACACGATACTGTACAATCTCCTTAACTTTCCTGCCGGTGTAGTACCTGTTTCCACGGTGACGACGGAGGATGAGGAGGAACTCAAGCACTATAAAGGCATTTATCAGGACCGCATGGACAAGCTCTTCAAACAGGTAATAAACACCAGTGAGAGGTGACTGATGTCAATTTATACAAAACAGTAGCAGAACTCAAATAATTTTAAAGTTCAATTTATCTTTTTACTATTGATAGTTAAATTGTTTATTAGTCTGTAGATGCCAAATAAACGATTCAAACCATTCTATCATGCAATAAAAGAGAGTCACTTCAGACACAGTGGTGGGGCAGGCAGCAGGGGTAGTACTCTTATTGCTTCACCCTAAACTCCAGTTTCAGGCCTATTAGTGACTCTAAAAAAGTGTAGTTCCACAGTGGGTCAGTAGATGGAGGCAGCAGACTGTGGTGGGTGAGGTTACTGACAACTGTCTGACTGGAGTCTGTGTCTGTGTTCAGGCTGTGACTGGAGGCAAGGGTCTGCCTGTGGCGGTGCAGTGTGTCGCCCTGCCGTGGCAGGATGAGCTCTGCCTGCGCCTCATGAAAGAGGTAGAAAAACTGGTCAAACAGAGCAGAGAGTGAACCTGGAAGCTACAGGTGGAGCTACAAATCTCATGTTAAATTTTTTGTGTAAATTAAGGACATTCTTTGCGAAAACAAAAGGACGGTCCAATCTCCAAAATAATTTTTCAGAAAATTCTTTTGGATATCGTGAATCAAAACAACACATTTCAATAGTGCACAGTAAAACAAACTGAAATATGACCAACTGCTAAGAGAATTACGGTAATATTGTTTAAACTGCAGATGTTAATCAGGTTCAATAGTAAAAAAATTGCTGTTAAGGTTTTAATCTCAGTCATTAACAAAACACAAAAATCAAACATACTTAATCTTCATTGTGCCTAACAGAGTAGTACAGCAGAAGACACTTACAGTCATGATTATATTATCTCTCAATCTTTTTGTCTGTTTGTTTTTGTATTGAATTGCGAAAAGCTTCTGTTCTGTTTTGCCATCACTGATATTTTTCAATATTTCATGCCATAAAGCAAACCATAGAGCCAACTAAATTCACAACAACATGAGGCAAAATTGAGAGTCACTATGGCCAGTGCTTGAAAGTGGGCCAGTACCTAGTGGGATGGAGTACCGGCAGTTTTTTAATTTAATTCTTTCCCCTATGGTTACTTTTTTAGTATGTTGATAAAACTACGATATTACTTTTCTTGTGTATTGGCAGTTTGTGAGAAATGCCTTTACACAAGAAGAAATAAGGCACTCCTTTTTGCACTCCTAATTTCAGGTTTCATTCATTTATATATGCCCTGTATTAAGTACAATACCCAGAGGGCACCACATGATCCACATGTTCAACATTTGGTAAATCAAGGTAACGCTAAGCTTACTCGAACTGAAATGACCAAACCTGGTACACTAGAATATATTCCCATCCAATTTCTATTTCTTTTATTCTCTTTCAGGTTAATTCCCTCTTCTATCTGTTTCTTTCTGCTGTGTGTCACATATATTTGACCAAAATAATCTCACTGATCATCTCTTTTTGCAAGAATTGACTATTATGCTATGATTTCTGTAAGTAAAACAGAGTAACTGAGTTGCCAGTCTCATTTGTTTCCATTCCAGAAATGTTGAAATTAGTTTTCAAATGTTGCAGCCATTGAATAACATATTGTGCAGGTAAGATATGATCGCAAACAAGTTGTTTATAATATGATATGTGTAGCTTTTCAAACCTGTGCATTGTTTAATATTTGATAAATTAACTTCCTATTGTGTGCTTCAGCCAGCAGCTGTGAAGGCACAAAACCTTTTCCTTTACATTCTTCTTTACCCTCCACCTCTGCTTCTCTATCACCGTGCCACAGACGAACGCGTATCATTTCATTCTTTTTGCGAGAGATTGTTGCACCAATGCTTTAACTGGAAACAGAAAAGAAATAAAGAAGACTAATGACACATGGCGCCTCCATCTACGAGGCCAGCACGCCATGTCGTCATATTGTGATTACCATGTGTTATTGTAAATATGTGTTTCTGTTGGGCTTACATAAATTTACATATGTTTTAAAACTCTCCTGGGATGGGAAACCATTAGGGACTATGTTACTGTTTTCCATTACAATCGCCCACGTTTGCACTGGTGTGGCACGGTGGAGGAAGGAGGGCACATTAGGCTTGGAGGAGAGCTGGAATTGAGAGGTTGTTCTTAGCATTATCTGTGGCACATAGAGAGAGAGTGTGTGGCTCTCGCTGTGCCACTCAGTCAGGGAGCATTAAGCTTTAAGAGGCAGTGAAGAGACTCAGGTCTTCAGAGGGAACTTGACATTGTTCATAAATCCCTCAGGATCTGAGACAGAGGCAATGACACACACACACACACACACACACACACACACATACACATACACATAGATATTCAGCCTTCAAATTGGTCCATTAAATACATTTACTAACACGTTGGTATTATTCTGTATTAAACATTAAAATAAATTTAAACATGATTTCTATACTGTCAAATTTAAGGAAAACAGCATAAGTGACACAATGCAAAAGACTATATTTACAGTTTACACAAAATAGCCATACATAAAAGCGAAAGGGTGACTATTTAAACTCATAACTTTCCCATATAATCTTATTTTCTTTATACAATACTAGAATGAAACAAACATCACTTTACTTAAACATTTTAATTGAATTTTTTAGGCCAACTTTCATGCGAGGGACTGTCAATGAAAATGTCTTTTTGACTGATGCAAAGACAAACATTTGATTAAATCTGAAACACTCTTTGATCAATGCAAAAAGAACCAAGCAATAACAAGGCAAGTCATTTGAAATCTAACCTAACATGGTATTTCTCCATAACCCCTCACTCTTAACCAGTTTCTGGCCAGGAACATGTTGATGACAAACAATGAGCACACAATCTTATATCATACAACTTTTGTGTAAGAGCTAAAGATAACTAGTGTTTAAAGCTGCATTAGTGGCTCTTATTAAGCCCCCGTATAAAACCACTTGTAGATGAAAAATCCTGGCAAGGTTTTTTTTTAACTTTGAAGATGGACGAATGTATGTAACTACAGCCAACAGCCACATTTTTACTATAATTTAAAACCTTTTAATTTTTTTTCCCACCATTGCACAGTATTATGTGACATAAAACTTTGTCAACAATTAGAATTAGTGTAAGCTATAAACTACACTGTTTCAGGATTGGTAGAAAATAGTTGAAATAGTTAGAGGGCACCTGGCCAAAGCTCAGCCTGTTGTACTCGACACAGAACGGTTCAACAGTCCTGGCAGGCCAAGGTGCTCTTCTCATGTAACGTCTCATTGATAAGAGCAGCAAACACCTCATTTACAGGAACCTTAGGCTCTAAGATCAGGTACTTTAAAAGCCATTGAAACACATTCAGACCCTGCCTGTGTGCCAGCAAATAAAACACCTTGATATCACCACAACTAAACTCGGATGATTCTGTCTTAATGTCCCATTTCAGGGACCAAGGAGCCCATAGTCTTTATGGCGCCACAGAATTGCAAATAGTAATGTTTGACACAGCAAGACTTCTGCCTTCCAGATGATCAAAGTGACAAGTTCAGTCTGTACCCACAGCCACTTAGAGTAGACATCAAGAAGCAGCAAGATTGGCAGCTTTTAGGTCTTTGGTCCATTTCATCAGCCATTACTACCAGCAGAGGCAGCATGCTGCGGAGGACTAGTGGGAGGAGGGGAAGGCAGATTAACAGACAGCTGATGCAGGTGTATAGGCGGTATCAAACAGCAGCTCTGTCAATACAGCAGGCTCCAAATATCTTCAGAAGGGGCTGGGATCCCCAAAGTATGCTCACCAATTTCACTATGACAGGATTAACTGCGAGCTCCGTGTGATTTGCTCAGATTCTGTGACTCAACAATTCAGTGAATCCACGTTCTATCGGCTTTAAAGGCCCCTATCCCAAGTTTGAAAAGCTTACCCTTCGGACAAGGGACGCTCTTTTTCTCCAGTGCAGTTCCGCTTTCCCTTTTTTTTTTTTTTTCTTTGCCGCATTCAGTTGTTCATCAACCCCCGTGTCCTCACCAGCTCTCCCATCCTCCCTTCTCTGCACATCTGCTAGGTTTGAATTTTCCTTTCTTTCCCTCAGCGCCTTGCTTGGCCCAAGGCCCTTATAGCCAAATTGGTTTACATTGGAGAGATAAATGCTCTGCAAATGTGCTTAAACACGTACAGTAAAAAATGCAGACAGTGCGTGTCAGGATTATCACCCAAGTCAGGGGGAGAAAGGAGAGCGCCTCCGTAGCACAAAGCTGGGGAGCCAGAGTGAAGCCTGCAGATACAGTCCGTCTCATCCACTTCTCAGGAGAAAGAGAGGATTTAGCATTTGCATGCTAGTCTGTAATTCCTGGCATTATATAACTTGTCGCCAACAATCAAACTCCTGTGGTATTATGAAAGTATTGTTTCACATGGCTGAGCAAAGTGTGGAGTTACACTCTTGAGGAAGGGGCTTTTGGTGGCGGCATTGAGAAGTATGGCGAAGACCACCCTATAAGCCCAGTCATGATGAGTGATGAATTACCCTGTGACACAACTTTAGGCCGAAACAGAGACGACGTACTTTCTGTCGATATCCTCCCAAATATTGAGCTTGGGGCAGAATCGACTCACCTGAACATGGTGACTGATGAGTAGCGGAAGGCTGATCGCAACTGAACAGCAGATGGAATAAAGTGAAGAATAAAGATCTGAAGGTGCAGATCTTAAGGTTGTTGCATCAGCTCATGATTTTAGACGCTGCTAATGGGATTACTAATTGCATCCCTTTAAACCACTTATGCAGAAATATGTGAATACACCTCTCAAATTGATATTTTCTTGGATGTGAAATATCTCAATTTATTCACATAATGCGAATTGTTGCAGAAATTCCACACATACACATGAGTAAAAATTTTTGGGGGGGAGATCTGTGTGGGATAAATTTTCATTAACACAGTCCTGGACAAATAGATTTCGATGATGAAATGTTTTCCATTTTTATTATTACTATAAAGTATGTACATAAAATTCCTATGCCATTATTGGCCTGAATTTTGTTTTGGAAAAATGGTTGAGTAATATTTTAAAGAGTAGCTAATGTTACTCAAATGGGTGGAAAAGGGTTATTTGTTGGGGACTATTTTCTTCAGTGGTGGATTAATATGCATTTGAGACTTAAATGGCAGGACTGTGTATCTTATCAATTCATATAGTGCCACTGCTCACTGAAAAAAACAAACCAAGCATGTCAGCCATGATGTGGCTGACATGGAGTGGATGAAGGTGTCACAGAGGAATAATCTACATCCGGTTTTGGCTATATTGAAAAAGTCTATTTTAAATTGAATAAAACAATTGTAATATATCTAAAATATTGTGAATTACCCTTTGATGAATAAACTAATCTCAAAAGGGACACTGTCATATAAGACTGTGGAAGTGTATATGCCAATCCATCTCAAGATGAAAGAGGTCTTACTTGTGGGTGTTTATACCCCAAAAAGTGGATCCTGTAGATTCAAGAAAGCCTTCTCTTTTCCCCACCTGCTGCTCCTGCTGCCGCTGGCCCCTGGGGGACACCAAGCTGCTGTCCCTGTCCGCTAGCATCAGTGTAAAAAGCCCTCCACATGCTCTGCTGTGGGGATTTGGGTGTAAAACTTCCAAGAAAGACAACGGCCCCCTCCTCTCTACCAATCCCCCCACCCCCCCACCAAATGCCCCCTTTTCTCATCCCCATGACCTGCCCCTCCCTCCAAATCAACACCGTCCCCCTCAGACCTCCCAACACAAAGCCCTCAGAGCAAAACCCAGCACAGAAATCATAGCACTCCATTCAATCATTGTTTTTTCCCCTCTCTCACCCCTTTTATGGTCCCACTAAAGGTTTTAGCTGGGCAGAGAAGGAGGGCTGTCACTGAGGAAACCTTAGCCCATTGATGAAGTGACAGGAGCTGCCAGAATATGATCCTAATCCTGTTTCCAGCATTCTTTTAGCCCGCTGGCATCGCAATTCCTCCACACATTCTCTGAGCTGTCAACTAGGAAAATCCCTCTAATAGCACATTGCCCAGATACACATCAAAGAGCTCCTGGAAACCTTCAGCGGCTTAGCTGCCATAGACACACTCGCACACACTCTCATACAAAGACAGCATTCCCGTTAATTTACACTCATATGATGTTTCCAAACACACAAAACCCAGGCACTCATGAAAAATTGACCGCACGTTTAAAGGAAACACCTTAAAGGGCATTTGTAAGAAATATCTTGTCCACCCCCAAGATTGTTTTTATGCACTGGAAACAGCCCCATCCTTAACCGCCAAAGCCTCTCACCTCCCCTACTGCACTTAGAAAGTGATATAATCTTTATGGTCATGCAGCGAGAAACCGGGAGAGAGGAGAGGAGAAAACAGGTGTCTGAACTTTGCTGACTCCGAGAACCCTTTCAGTCCCATTTTATCTCATTCTATTCTTACTTAATCCATCGATATCCCAACCAAAGGTAATCTTCTTATGGCAAAGCATTCTGTTTCGGTGCAGCCAAACCTCGATTGACAGGGTGGGGGAAGAGGGGAGCAGTGAGAGAGTGTGTGAGGGGGGTGGGTGGTGGATTGGATACTCTTTAGAGCCTGACACTGTGCTTCAGTCATTTCATTTAGGATTAGTTATTCTGCAGCGGGCGAACAAGTGGCAGGCTCTCCCCTATGTGGTGTGTAAACCTCACCGTTGTGCATGGCAGACCTCCTGTGTCTAAATTATTTACGGATCATCAAGCTGTCTTCAGTGGAACATATTAACCAAACTTCGATATATATATATAATTTTTATATATATAAAGTGTTTGAAGGTAATGTGTGTGGAAAGACTTTTCTGTCACTCTCACTCAGTGCCATCAGACAGCCAGAGAAGGAGCCTGAATTGGCACACCATGAATTAATCCCTCTCTTGTTGCCAACTTCCTCTCAACATGAGAAACTTAAAAAAAAAAAAAAAAAAGAAAGTGTTGTTTTTGTGTTAGGGCATGTTTATGTGCACACATGCTTGTTGGTGAAATGTGCTGCTAAGTGATTATAATGTTGGCTGCTTGTTGTGTCTCCTTGTCGCTGACCAAGATCCATATTTTCGGGAAAATACAAAACTACCATTTCGGAAACTACTTTTTTTTTCAATCCTTGATTGAGGTACCGATATTACACAGTCAATTCTATTTTTATTTTTTGCAGAATCCTTTCAGAAATGAGCAACAACACTGAGAACAGGAGTCGTTCTTAAGTGTGATTTATTCCCTTGAATTAAACAGATAAATTACTCACATTTAAAACAATTGAGAAATACATGTCTCGAATCTACATGGATATAATACATAGAGAGTTAAGCCTGCGTGCCTGTCTTTTCTGCTGAGGCCCCTGGCTCAGTGAGAAGTGGTAGGTTTATTCTGGCAGCCGAGTTTACAAAAATATATCTGGGCTGGGTTCATAATTATTTGTGACCGTGCCCCCCCCCACCAGCCCCCATTATTTAATTTCTGCTGTAGGTCCTTTTGCTTGAAGCCACAATTGAGCAATAAATTCAGCGTTTCTGTTAAATCCTTCACACAAAGAGAGACATGGAGTTACTCTGGAACCAGGCAGACAGAGGCAAACACCGAAGGATATTTACAACGCTCAATGGATTCTTGCAGGCAGGGCTGTACCGTTTTAAACAAGGAGAGTTGTCTTTAAAAAAAAAAAAACAACAACACTTGCTTTGGGGATTATAGTGACTGATCTGAGCTTTATTTCTAATATCAGATATGATGTGACTTCATTCCGTGTTGTGTGGCTGTAAGCCATGCTTCAGAGAGCTACATGCATGCATAGTTCATGTTCAGGTGTTGGATTATGATGAGTATTTTAATATCTCGTGTCTGGAACAAGTCTGACGGCACTGTGTTACAGGACTTTTGGGTCCTGACTTCACGGAGGAGGCTTGAATTGTAGTGAGTGGCGAGCAGTAGAAGAATCGACTAAAGCTCTTGATCAGGATGAGTCAAACACAAGCGAGTTCCAGACAGGCAAAGAGTATCAGTCATAACTGCAGTCCAGTATTTATTATTTCTTTTTTTATGTTTGCTGGTTCTTTTTTCTTGCATTTATTAAGTCCATTGAGTTATAGTTTTCTGTTTAGGTCTGTCCAGCAGAAACGTTCTTCATGTTGTGGCGTGCTCTCAGCAGTGAGCTGCATAAAGTGCCTCCTCTGAAACACATCTGAGGTCTTCACGTGTACCTACAAATTTGTTGTTGCTGTTTGTCATACTGCTCTGGTTTTTTTAAGGGGATTCAGCTGTAATCTCAAAAACTGCAAACAAACTGTCCTCAGTAATTGTTTTGTTAAATTATATGAATAAAAAAAAAACCCATAAAATTTGAATTTGACGTTGGGGATTTTAGACTTATTGCAGAAGCCAAAAAGGCTTGAGTTTAAATCTGAGATATACTTAGTGTAGTTTTGAATGGATAGACATTGTTGCTGTGGTGGTGACAGGTTGAGAGCAGAGTGCAGGGGAGCCAGTCAGCTCTTGTGGGCCCACAACTCATAGCTACGAGCGAGAGCAGCGGCCGAACACGTGGCGTGAGCAGGCCGAACTTCAGTTAGGGAGCGTGTCCAATCCCAGCGAGGCTGCGTGCTGCTTGGCCCTCAGACGGAGGTTCTCAATGCTGGTGGTCTTGCTGTTGAGGCTTCCCGGGAGGCTGCCTGGCGCTGCCTGTAGCAGCGGGCTGTTCCACACCTGCTGGGCCTGCGACAGAGTCTGGTAGTAGGACTGGCAGGGCAGCGAGCTGAGCGGCGACGGCATGTTGACATTCATGCCCAGGTAGGGCAGAGTAGACGGCGTGCTCATGTCGAAGGACGGGTAGTGCACCAGGTTGTTGGTGGCGGCCATGTGCTGGCGAAACTGCTCCTGCAGCCGGAAGAGGCTGAGGGGAGACGAGGCGTAGGAGTTGCTCTGAGCCAAACCGCTGGTCATGCTACTAGAGGACGGCAAGTTGGGGGAGCTAAGGGGGGAGTCTGATGAAAGGAAGAGAGGAGGAGGGTGTGAGTACGCTCTGACACACACAGTTGTCGGCTTGTTTGGTAACAATTCTTAACCATGACACATAATGAGGGGAAGTGAATAGTTTCAGTAAATGTGCTCGTTAGACTTCTTTATTTTTACCTGATGTGGGACTGAGCCGTTTGCAGGATGGGGAGCTGCTCCCCGGCTGCGCCCCTCCATCCTCCTTCGCCTCCTCCCTGATCTTCCCCCTCGTCTCGTCCTCCTCTCTGTCAGCATTATCTTCTGCTGCTGACTCGCTGTCCGATGGCTCAGGGGAGGTGACGTTGACTTCCACACTCATCTCACTGGGCTGAGGTGCTGACAGCCTCTCGGCCTCTGAGTGACAGGAGGAGAGGGAGGAGGGAGGGGGAGGAGTGTGGACCTCAGGAACCAGGGTGGTGGTGCTGATGGCAGTGCTGGTGGTGTTGTTGGTGGGGAGGTCGGTCTTGGAGTCGTCTGTAGAGCTCTCCGCTGCTCCTGATGCCTCCTTCTGTTTTTGGAGCTGCTCCTTCTGCAGGCTGCGCTGCTTCTTGCGAAACTTGGCCCGTCGGTTCTTGAACCAGACCTGGTCAGATCACAAGTTGGGTTAACTACTACTGAACCTCGCCGTGCTTCAATTCACCGTAAGACTTTTAAAATTCGAAGAAATGAGCGAATGGTCGCACAGGACACAGGTTCAGGGCTTTCTTGTGGGTTCTTACCTGCACACGTGCCTCGGGCAGGTTGGTGCACATGGCCAGACGTTCACGCATAACCACGTCGGGGTAGTGGGTCTTCTGGAAGGTTTTCTCCAGGGCCTCCAGCTGCTGGGCGGTGAAGGCTGTCCGGCTCCGCCGCTGCTTTCGGTGCTGGGAGCCATACCGGGCCTCAAGGATAATGTCTTGAAATGTGCAGCCGTTGAGAAACAAGAAACAGGACTAGTTTAACTGAGGAGCAGGTGAAAGCGCAGGTGACCCTCCCCTCCTGACCCCCCCAAGAAACCAGCACACACTGACTACATAAACACACAGCTGTGCGTGTGTGTGTGTGTGTGTGTGTGAGAGGGATATTTGCAAAGTGAGCAAATGCTTCTTACCAGCCAGTCTCTCTGCAAGAGTGAGCGCGTGCACGGACGGCCTGTAGTCGGGCGCGTGTTGGGCCTGTTGCGCCGCCTGCTGGTGGAGGTTGTACATGGCGCTCAGCGAGTTCATGGCGTGCAGAGAGTAGCCGTTCACCCCGTAGTGCTGCATGCCTGCGGAGGAAAACAGCAGCAGCGGTCAGGAAACCAAAGGGACTCTTTTCTGCTCCTGAGGATGTAATTAAATAATAATAATAATAATATTAATAATAGAAAGGTTTTTAAATACGGTGTTCTAGTGTTTGCTGTGTAAACTGAGGGGAAGGGCAACAGGTGAAATGGATATATTAAAAAGGAAAAATAGTCCCCTTACTTCATCTTGGATTGACAGAGCAGAGGAATTATTATGACTGAAACTGAGAAATGTATCTCAAAGTTCATGCGCGATGTTAACAGAAACTGTTTTTTATCAAATGAATAAAATTAAAATTACGGAAGAAACTGAAGGTTTGCCTACCTAAGATGTCAGGGAAAAAAATACAGGAAATGAAACTTTCCATGGAGCTTTAATTTTTTTTTTCTTTTAGTATTATGATAAATTTAAAGCTGAAAAAAAAAGAAAAACCCAAACAACCGAAAGTCCTGTTTATTATCAAATAAGCGTAGCACGGGCCTACTGGGGATAAAGTTTGAGGCACAATAATTTGTTCTAACATGCATGTTATTTTTATTTATGTATTTTGTTTCTGATTAGCCTATGACATTATTTGGTGACACTCTTAACCCGCTCTGTTTTATTACTTTGTCCGTAATGGCCCACAATGTCTTGGTGTAATAATAATAAGAACAATTTAAGAGATAATAATAACAATGATAACAATTGATATTATTACGTGTACAATTTAAAAATTGTTTTTTTCATGGTAAAATGAATTGATATTGATATTGCCCATTGATATTGATTTTAATCGTTTTGCTTTCTTGTCTTTCAGCTTCAGTCAACAAACTGTTTCAGCCTAAAGGTTTTTTTTTTTTCTTCTATTCAATTTCATTTTGTGCGCTCTCCTGAGCTTACAGACGCACTCAAACCTCCGCAGGCTGAACACACAGACAGACGAGAAAAAAAAAAAATATTTACTTTGCTCCCACGGAGTTTGACTGCCGGGGGGGGGGGGGGGTGTCGATTATTTCAATCTGTGACGGGTCCCAGGTCAGTTTGAGACGCCCGGAGGCTGACGGAGATGTGTGGCAGGTCCTCCACTCAAATATGCACCGGACCCCCCGTTGGGCTCCTGTCTAATGTGAGTGCAAATAGGTTTCCTACTATACAAGGCTATTCATTTATCATCAGGCCTGGCACATGAAAGCTGGGCCGGCTCTTGGTGTGTGACATCAAAACGTCTGACTAACGTATGAACATTTTCTGACTATTTATTATTACTATCTATTTTATTGCACTATTTTTTTTTTTACTGAATCTAAACTGGCAATATATATATATTTATTTATTTTATTTATTTATCCCCCCCCCCCCAAAAAAAAAAAAAAAATCAGCAGCTTAAAAAATTCAACATGCTCTTCTTTCAGGACAAAGTCCCATCGCCTCAGGCTTTGATTTAAGCTTCATTATTCTAATTGCTCTGGATTTATGAGTTATACAGCATTTAGTGAGGATCGCCTGGGGCCCGCTGCTCTCCATATAAAGGCCACTACATGGCGTCAATCCAGCTGCATTCACAAACTTCAACCACAGAACCACATTGATGGGAGTAATTAGACTGGCTGCTATTTTAAAAGAAAACAAACCCACCTGCCATTATATCTCTTAAAATCGATTTGATGTTGCATCTATTTTTAGTTGCAGTTCAGTTGCACACTTAATTGATTTTTTTAATCAGTGGGTGACACTGATGTTGTTAGGATTATTTTTGTTTGGATGGTCCGTCTACAACCGCACTTTAGGAGCAGTTTTGTCCGGGACATCATGGAGTTTATAAAAAAAACCGTATAAATAAATTAATATATATATGTATATTTAAATCAGACTTTAGTTAAACCCCAGGTTAAAACATGTGACAAGTCGACGGTCCAACTTCCACCCAGCAAACTTCTCACCTCTGTGCTGTCTGTGCGTTTGAAGCCAAATATCTCCACTGAGCGGTATTTTCCTGTCAGATCTTCTTCTTCTCCTCTAAAATCCGCGGCCTGTGGTTCATTTCCTCCGCGTCAGTTCATGCGCTCCGATATCCTGACAAGTGTCCGGCTCCGGCTCCGGCTGCTGCCGCCGCCTCTGGGTGGATGTGGGAGGATGTGGAGCTGCCATCTATCCGCCTTTAAAGCGACCCCGGGCGGGGTCACCGCGACGCTCCGACGCGTCCCTCTCTCTGCCAATCACATCACCCCCTCCATCCCTCCCTCACTTCATACATGCTTTCTACACCCGAGCTGCCGACGTTTCTGCTGCCGCAAAGTATTATTTTTTTAAGTTAAAATTAAATTATTATCCTAATTAGACATCGACATTAAGCTCATTATTATTATTATTATTATTATTATTATTTTATTTTTTATAATAACAGTGTTGAAGTTTTGGACCCATACACTCTGTAATGGAGCTGTTAAACCTAAATACCATTTTCTCTCAATAGCATACTTTAAAAATGATCAAACCTCTACAGAACAAGATGCATCTTAAAATATTTCTAATGATGTGACGCTGGTCTGATTTGATTATTTCTTCCATATTCTGATAATATCGCCCTTCAGTCTGGATTGTCAAAAGGAGCTGAAGTAGAAGTCAAAGTCGAACGGGCTGTTTATTAACAAGGATTCACTTGTTAATGTTACTTTCCTTTAGTCACACTATTTTAAAATTGGTTCATCCTTATTAATAATGTTATTAAAGGAATAATAAAATCTGAAATAACTATTACACAATGGTCATAATAGCGAATACTTTTTTTTATTGAATTTATGCCAAAACAAACAACATAAATGTGACGAATGAAAAAAAAAAATAGGAGTCTTCAAAGTAAATATTTGCCTTAACAGCTGTCTATAGCAAATATTTGTCTTCTTTTTTAATCTATAAATCTAAATGCTTGAATTTAGCCAAAAAGGTGTGTAACACAGGTCTTAATTAAATGATATATAAATAGTGGGGTAAAAAACTAAAAAGAGCCGCACTACTTTCTCCAGCAGTGACTTTCAGGTTAATTCCGTGTTTTAATTTTATTTTCCTCCTGCCTCCATGTGCCTGCATGTTTGCTGGGGATGCAGCAGAGATGGAGAGATGCAGGTTTGGTTGCACTGCCTCCAGCAGCTCCCCGGCCCCGAGGGATTTAGGTTAGGATTGGGTAGACAAGACGCCATTTCACCCTCCAAAAAAATGTCTGAAAATGACTGCTGGTAAGAGGATTAAAACAATAATGCCCCTTCTCTTCTTCCAGGTTTTTAGAAAAGATTTCTTCTCCCGAAGAAAACCCGTTTAGGCTGGAATTAAGGACAGCCCAAAGTAGCCTTTTAATGTAAAGCTTGCATATTTTGTTGAATTTTCTTTGAAAGAGTGAGAGAGAAAAGAGGAAGGTGGGACCCGGGGGGGTTCAAAATCCTGAACTCAATTTGATCTTTGGCCACATTCATTTGCAGGACTTGTCCAGTCCTGTGGGAAAAAAACAGTCCATGTGCACTAACTTTGACTTTATAATGTCCAGTTTTAGTCGTTGTGGAAGCAGCAAAATGAATGAAAGAGTTTAATGTACATCTTCACGCAACAAGTGTCTCTTTGTGCGTGAATGGATGAATGGATGAGGAAAAAAAAACAAAAATAACAATAATAATTTCTTAGTTTGTTTGCTTGTTTTATAATTCTGACCTTGTGTTTTGCTTTTTGTGTCTTTTTGTAACTATCTGCAGAGCAGTTGGATCCAGAAGGAGAGGAGGCAAAAAAAAAAAAAAATCGGATTAACTTGTGAACTGATGGAAATAAGAACTTAAACTGGAGGTAAATCTGGCCAGTGTCTCTTTGTGGGAGCCGTTTCTAAAGCAATTAAAGCGAGAAGGAATTCCTCTCAGCTGCTCTTCCTCAAATCAGCTTTTTTACGGAACTTAATGCGGGCTAATGTCCAGCATGGCTGAGGGCTTTAATGCAAGTGTCAAGAGGGCCTGCTATTAGACTGATATTAGGCCAGTTGAGCCCCAGCAGCCCCTCCTGACCAGACAGGGATGGAGAGGAAACTCACACAGTCTCTGTTTACACAGCTTTTCACTTAAAGAACACTGATTAGACACCTTTTAGTATATTTTCAGGTTTATAATCAAATCGATGTGCTGTATAAAGACTTAAAAAAAACAGAAAAAAAATGGCCAAATCAAATTACATACATTTAAATTTTTTAGATTCGGCTGTTTTTATTTTTGTAATAACTTTTATATCCTGATACAGAATAGAGATTTTTAAATCAATAATTTTTTTCACATGACATATAGCAAAGTATTTAAAAGAAAAAAAAAATTATAAAGCTTATAAAGTTTGCTGACTGCAATGTGTTATATTTAGAACAATAAAAGCCAACTTCTTGATTTTTTTTTAGAGCTGCGGCTAATATTTCCTATTACCGATTTATTGTTTGGTGTATAAAATATCAGAGAATAGTGAAAAAAAGCTGTCACCAAATATCTTTTTTTAACCCTAACCCAAGGATAGTCCATCTGTAGCAGACCTACAATAATCATTTTCTTTTGACATTTTTGTTTGAAAAATAATTTAAGCCATTAATAACTGATCAACAATACATTTCTTTTGATTGTTTCCTTGATTAAACTGATTTGTGCTGTTCTTTTGACTTAAAAACTAACAGTGCTTTCTTTTGCAGATCAGTATTTGTGGTTTTGATGTCTAATCCTAATGATTATCCTGAATGCAGGCTTTACTTTACCATCAATTTATTCACCATCCTCACACTCCGCTTCTCATCCTGATCACCATCAGGATCTGGGCGCTTCTCACTCCAGGCTAACTTTCTAAACCCCAAATTCATCTCAGATTTCTGTGGATTTTATTGGCGCACTCATTGTTCTCTGCACTCTGGCTGCATTCAAGCTTCATCATGTTAGAGCCTCTCTTCAGATCTGAGTTATCGTCTTAAACTTTTATCCCTGCATCAGGACTTTGGCAGCCTGAATCCAAAGCTCAGCTCGAAGCTGCAGCGATTTATAAATCATGTTCAGTTTTTAATCAGGTTTATAACGCATGAGCGTTTGTAATTTTACTCCTCAAATGGCTCCCTATATTTCCAATTGGCGTTTTACATCAACTTGAGGACAAAGTTGATGCCTTCAGCCTTCAGAGCCCATTAACTTTTATCATTAGGTTTTCTTTAACTTCATGAATATATTAGGTTTCAATCCAGCTGCTCTGGCCTGCACATGCTCTTAGTCAAGGTTAGCTTGTGCTCATTTGGGTGAAATTAATCATTTTGATGTATGGTCTAGAATTGACTGCTTCCTCGGGACTTTGTGTGACTGGAGTAACAAAACAACTTGCCATTAGCAATCCTCCAGTTGTGTATTATCTGAGCTTTCACCTTTAAGACTTCCTTGACACGTCTTACCTGATTTAAACAGACAAATCTTCCACTCAACAGCGTTCGATCTTGAGATATTACGTAGTATCACACAGTTTTTATACATTGTTCGCTTCTTTTTATGTTCATGAAACATTTTTTTTCATGTATATCAGCAAAAGAGTTGCAAGTGGAGACAAACTTGCAAAGGAGAACAGTTTACTGTTGTGACCACACAAACATTTACATCTTAGCTGTAAGTCAAGATAGCGGAGTTGAACTTATGGCCACATTTATAAAAGGTTTACATTATTACTGTCATAAAGATGCTTACTTGAGGCAACAGATATGCAGCAACATCTTTATTAATTTTGAGTAGCGATATTAATTCTCCTATTAGCTCTGTTTTAGTCTCCACCGCTTCCTGAGGGAAACGTCTGGCTCAATAGCTACTGAATTCAACACTTTGTTCATTAGATAGTATTTAATATTTAACACTGTAAGCTGCAGCTGAGGCGTACTGAAGAATCAAATAAAAAGTTTCTGTGAGTTTGCCCACATAATTGTACCTCTGCAATTGGACAAAAGTATTGAATAGTCGAGATTTAAAAATAGTACCCTAGTGATTCAATATTGCGCAGTAAACCAAATTTTTTTTAAAAATGTGACCGAACTGACATATTTTCTTTTGCTATCATTTTCTTCCTTGTCAAAATCTGGTGGATACATTACCCACAATGCAATTCAACAGCCAGTAGCTCAGCCTGAACGTTGGGCCTGTTATTCTTGTAGCAGTAAATGTAGCCTAGCCTAACACAGCTAACCTAAAGCATAACTCCACACCGGATTTGTTTCTTTCATTTGAGGTGGTCGGTCAGAAGTGGAACGCTTCTCTTTTAAAGACTTTGGATTCCCCCTTTAAATGGCTTGGGAGCTTTTCTCATGAAGCATATTAGTCGATACTGGTGTATAAAGAATATAATAATTGGGACAGAGTCACAGTTTGTGAGGCTGACCACACGTTGTTCCATCTCATTATTGTGTCTCCCTGTATGATCCTGTAGACGCAGCACACCATGCTGCAGCCAGGGCCGCTCCTCTGAACGGTTTCTCTGGCAGACTTGACATATCGAGGTTGGCAGGTTTGTTTCCTCCCTCTTTCTCAGAGCTGGTCTTTGGTTGTGGCCCTCAGGCTGCGGCCCAGCACAAGGGTTCCTATTGTCAGGGCCTAATCCAGGGGCTACACAGCTTTAGCAACATGGTGGGATAAAAGCCCATCAAACCACTACTTTATGGGGGCAAATCTTTCCTAATCCCTCGCTTTATCTAAACAAAAGGAGAGAAACAAGAGGATAGAGAGAAATTGTGCAGACACAGGGCAAGACCGGGAGCTAGGATGCAAAGAAGTAGTTTCACTGGAGAAGCTAACCACTTTTGACAGCCTTTCACTAAAGGGTTGACAAAAAACGGACACAGGGATTCCAGAAAGGGCTGTGCTGGGCCTTTTTTCTTTTTAAAGTTAAGCTTAAAGATCCTTGGAGGGATATGTCGAAATTAGTGAGATTAAATTCAAAAACCTTAACTATTAAGAGGACTTGGCAGGGGGCACCTGTCAGTTTGGGATGCTCTAAAAAAAACCAAAACAACAGTTCTTGGTTTACCCGGTTGATGTAAACAAGCGACAACTGTGTGATCTTGAAGCTATTGTTTGCTCTTTTCTCCGACCAGCGAAAGGGAGTATGGGAATTAGTCTTTCCTGCCTCACACACTGCTGAAGAAAATCTGCCCAATCAAACACACTGGATGACCCCCGACCTATGTCCAAACCACAAGAAAATTCCAGTCAGCCGGGATTTACTTAATTTCATGTGTTGGGATTCTTCAAAAGACAGCGAAGGTGCAGTCCAAATGAGGCTTTTTATTTCTGAGAGTCTGTAAAATCTTGTTCATCTGCAGCAGTATCTTTTGAACGGAAAATTTTAAAACTCGCATGATATGTGAGTGCATGTGTGCAAATATCTTGACCCCATTTCATGTTTACTGCCAATTCCAATTTCTATCGCTGATCTGTGGCGGCTCGGCCTCGAATCCCAAGTGTTGCATCTGCAAATGACTCTCTGAGTTAGAGGCTCCATTTTCTGCCACAGCTCCAAACGCTCCACAAGAGGACCATTTGGAGCTCGTGGGTCAGAGAGCCGAACAGAGATTGAGAACAAGCCAGTTCATTCTCGCTCTGCGTACATAAAACGACACAGCCAGGGGGGCCTTCGGTGGCCTGGTTGCAATCTCAGGTGCTCAAACAGAAACATGGTAGAATGATTCAGCACCT
The DNA here is from genome assembly GCA_034769265.1 of Remorina albescens. Lineage (NCBI taxonomy): Eukaryota > Metazoa > Chordata > Actinopteri > Carangiformes > Echeneidae > Remorina > Remorina albescens. The sequence continues at coordinate 20,996,403 of CM068489.1, read as the reverse complement.
GACAGTAAATACATTTTCCTGATCCACACACAATAAAGTCCAGGCATTCCTAATTCTATATGCAATGTGAAGTACAGCTACTTGCATCATTCTTTTTATGTTTGTTTGATGGCGCGCCCCCTGCTGGCCTCTGCTGATGCCCCCTTGAATGGGGTAATTAAGAGATAATAGGTTGGGGATGCTCATCAGGGACGGAGTGATTAGTGATTCATTACATGAGCTTAGAATGAGGAAGAAGAGAGGAGGGAAGTGGCTGGGTTTGGTGGTGGTGGTGGTGGGGGGGTGGCATACTGGAACAGGCTGACAAATTGCCAATGGATTTATCCAGGGTAATTAACTATCACCGAGGGAAGGGGCAGGGACTGGGAGTATCAGTAACCTACAGTAGAGCCACACACACATAAAGGCTGAATCTGGTTTTCTTTGCTCAGTTAAGTCCCTTTAATGGAGCTTATCATTTCCAGTGAACAACAACAGAATATTCTGACTTTGTGGATGTTAAAATGGATTTCGAGTTATATATTTGAATTTTAAGGATTTGTTGTACCTACAGTTTGTCTCACTGAGCACATCATTTAGATCATGAAAAGTTTTGTTGGCATATCATAGTTCGTTTCCCTCAGTTAGACTTAAGTACAAGATGCCACTGAGTCCAGGGACCAACAGCAAAACCACTCTCTTGGCCATTCTTTTCTTTTTCTTTCATTTCTTCAAAATGATATTTTTATACTACTTATTTCCAGGCGATAGTGCTTTCAGAGACCACATTTTTTTAATTACTTTTTTCATATCTGTGCAAAGTGTGTCAATCGCAAAATTTTCATCCTAAATTGAACATTTACTGAGAACAGCTAGAACAAGAAAATATCACCATACACAGAAGGTACAAAAGAAAATCTTTTTTTCTTCTTCTTCTTCTTTTTTTTTTTTTAAGAGAGCATCTGCTAATTTTCAGTTTGTGAACAGGGTTGAATTTTGCCTTTGACTGTACTGATTAACTGGGGATATACCGAGGTCATCTAGAACAGAGACCTGAGAAATGTTTGACTAAGACTCAGCTAAAGTTGAGAAATAAGGTATTAAACTTTGAATTTCAGGGAGATTTCCCTGTAAGAATATTTGTGTGCTGCGCACGAATGGCTTCCATCCACTCTTTGACTGTTGTGATCCTATAAAGTAGCCTAGGATGGTCATATACTCCCATCTTCATAGTCCCCCCAAAGCCAACCTCCCTCCAGGCGTAATCCTCTCAGTTCCATATCAGCGTCACAAAGCAGCACACCCTCACACGGAGAAGTTGATTTTTCTCTGTCTGTTTCATCTGATTTAGCGGCTCTTCGGAAACAGCTAAGAGCTCTCCTACCTCTCAACATCCAACATCTGTCTGTTATTGTGAAATCTGCTTTGAAGCATCTGTGGGTCATCTGGATTCAGACATTTAGAGAAATGAGGCTCATCTGTGGAGTTGCAGTCCTCTGCTCTTTAATCAGAATAATGGCTGCTGAACAGAAGCTCACCCCTGAAAGTGCTGCTTTCTCTGCTTGATGTCTGAGAGGTGAAGTCAAACGCAACTGCACCTGCAAAAGTGTGCGCAAGCATGCCTTAAACAGTGACTGTTGGTTAAACTTCCATTTATCCATCGTCATCTGTCTAACTCATAAGCTGTGAGCGAACGCAACACGCTGGGCCACTTAAAGCCGAGCTCTTCCCCCATAAGCTTCATCTACAGTGTTTCATCAAATGAGCATAAGGGATTGATTTATTGTGGTTTTATAATCGGGGTTTATGCCTTGTTCTGCAGAAAGCCTTCTTAAAAAGGCTTTGGGCTGACTGTCGGGGCAGAGCCACATCCAGCATTAACCCACTGGCCAGTCCAACATGACCGTTTAAACGGGAGCTTGTGGACAAGAAATACTTCAACTGAGAACAACGTTGTATAAATACTTGCCATTCCTTACACTGCTTTTTGTATGGATTTAACAAAGGATATATATGGTGTTAACTAACTCCCCTTGCTTTCAGTCTTATAATCTGTGCAAACAGTCTACTTGGTCTTGCCACCTATTTAACATTCAGACTGAGCTGTGTCAATAATTTCATGCAAGAAAGGAAATAAGTGTCAGCATTATGTTACTATCTTTTACATTTTCTTCTTAAGTATTTTTGGTATCAGGTGGGAAACTTAACTTTCTTTTCATGCACTGAACTCCACTGAATCTATATTCATAGATTTTGTGTAACTCAAACAAACTACACTACCCTTAATTATTGTGTAGAAACAAAAGGCAGCAAAGTTAAGCATATTTTAGTGGGTTATACCTGCAAATCAGCATGTGTGCTCCCAGCCATTTGGCTCTAATTACAGCGTGGCAGAGGCCTCTGCAGAGAACACACACCAGTCTGGAAATAAGTGCTTAAGAAATTACTGTGCGAGATGGCCCGGAGGCATTGGTCTCCCCGCAGGGACGCTGTGGTTGGCCACTTAACCTGGATACCTGCTCACATGGATCCCACCAATCAGGGGCAAATGAAGAACATTTTCTGCAGCGCTGGGGTAAAAGAAGTAGACCTTTTGAGCAGTTTGCCTTGATAAACTAAAAGTACTTTTATACTTAATACTCAGGTCAAAACACCCACAAATGAACAATTTCTCAACCATGAGAGACGGCAGAAGTGGTGGAAGCCATGAGTGAGATAGAGGCCTGAAGAATAAAAAAAAGAAAAAAAGAAAATGGGGTCTTGCTGGGCCCAACTGGCCATGCAAAGAGTCGGGCTGTTCTGGCTGTCAGAAGGCGGCAGGCTGGAGGAGCCTGTGAGTGAGCGCTGTTGTCTTCCCCGTAGATAATCCCTGCTGCACACAGCAGGGGCAGAAGCAGAGGGGAGGGACGGGGGGTGTCTGATAAAGAGAGCTGATGCTGATGTTTATCTGCATGTTTTTATCTGATCCTAATGACACTGATTAGCAGCCCACCGAGCTGGAACATCAGCATGAGGAAACTGAATACCGGTGGAAAAGGCTTCAACGAGATGATTCTGCAGGATATGAAATGGTGAAAATAGGGCAAAGAAATTCTGGTGATAATATCCCTCCCATGGATGTGTCCTTTTAATGTCATTTATGATCACGTTTCCTGAAAAACTCCCACATTTATTAAATCTTCCCAGCAAGGAATACACTACAGCATGGCCCATGTAGAGACAGACATTTATGGTTTATATGTGTTTTGAGTGTATTCTTATGCCTCAGGGTCCTGCTGCACCCCCCCCCCCCCCCGCCACCCTGCAGAGGAGCCCTTTGCCAGAGATCTGACACTATATGAATATGAATGAGCGGGAGCACACAGGGGACAGCAGGGGAATCTGATGACAGTGCAGAAAAGGACCAGAGCATCTACCGGGAGGTATGACGTCCCAGCCCTGCCACTGATATGATAAAGTGGCTGAATTTGAATGTGTGTGCTTGTGTGTGTGTGTGTGATTATGAGGGCGTGCATGTGCCTTTTCCCAGAGTGTGTCCCCCATCTGATGGATATGAATAATGTATTGATACCCCCCCACCCCCCACCCCGTGTTAGTCCATACAATCTCATCTGTGTGTGTTGTGTTTGGCCTGCCCAGCTGGCGGGGTCACAGGGGATGCACACACATTATGTCACAGTCCCAGGAGAGGTGTGGGTGCATGTTCCCTTTTCATCATCAATCAACAGAGCAAACTGTTTAACAACAACAATGAGGCCTTTAAGAGGCCCCTCAGCTCATGCCAGAAGTGGTGATAATTACCTAAACATGAAGTTGTCACTCTTCAGCTTCTGTCTGCATCTGCCCCCCCTTTTGGTTGTTTGCCGAGCCGAGCATGACTCACTCAGGAGCGAGACAGACAGTAAGTGGTGAGATTGATTTTTGAACCTGCACCTCGCTCAAACGTAGACTTTTCTTTAAGCTTTATAAATGCTTCAGTTAAATTCTTCACACTCTCACATCCTCTGTCTTTGTGGGATGAAACCAGACTCTCTGAATTAACTGTTTTCTACCAATTTATAGTTCAATTCAAAGTAAAAAAACCAAAATGGGGGACCATCAAACCAAAAACAAGGAGCTGATAGCTCATTTCATTCGATCTGTTAAAATGTTTTTAAATGCTTCTTTAACAAAATGTTGCAGTGGACACACTTTTTAATTTCTGTGTCCACGACCTCTTTGACATTTGCCCTCTGCAGCAGTACATTGATTTCTGTTTCCTCCTGCCTTCAGCTACGTGCCAACTACAATAGACACAATTTCCCTGATAGTGTAAGTTATCCACTGGGACAGCTGACGAAGGGACAGGAAAGTCGCAATTCCAGTTGCTGCAGTTGCAGGATATTCTGAGTGAAAATCTAAATGTTTGTAAGGACTGATGAAGTAGTAAGAAAAGTGGCAAAAAAAAATTCTTTGCTTTAGCATTGTATACTGTAGATAACAGTTTTGAGATGTTACGCCCGAGTTTAGCTGCAAAAGTGAAAATACGCCTAGGTTCCTTTTAGAGTGCTGAGCAGGCTTGCAGAGGCAGATTTGAGAGAGGCTGCCCTCACAGAGACGCATGGCCTTGAAACACAGAAACTAATCCATGATATTGATCAGTGTGTTTCATATCAGCCCGTGCAATCCATCAAGCTAACAGTGTGGGATAGGCCTAATTTATATCATCTGAAAGGTGTAATCAAAGATGAATGAACCCCGGCGTGCTAGAAATGTGCACTGGGCCATAATTTCTACCACCATCAGTAATGGAGGGAGGGAATAAGCCCAACAGTTGTAGAAACAAGGTTTGTAGGTGCCAGGCCTGTGTGCATGTTTAAGTACAAACTTTTCCTCGTCCATCGCATTTGTGCGATATGACACAATATCGATCAGGTGACATGAGAGGTTGCGTATTGTCTTTTTTGTTCAGCTCCATGCATTATTAAAAGCATTTTAAACTTAAAGTAGCAGATTCATTTGGCTGAGGCATGCTCTAAAATGACTAAATTGCAACATACAATAACACTATTATTCAAAAATACTTAGTGACCATATATATCAGTCATCCTTGGCTTTATGAGCTTGTTGTAAGTGTTGCTATGAGTTATATCTTCAACCACAGCTTCATCCATCGAACAAAAGGAAGGCACATGTACGTGTGGTAATGCAGGTTGACCCAGAGGGTAAAAAATGGCAGCGAAGGAGCCACAAGAGTGGAGCTGTGGAGAGGCAGAGAGAGAGAGAGAAGCTGTAAATATACTGTATGTGTAAATATATATAAATGTTTCCTTTTAAAAAGCCACTTAAGAACTCCAACCCTTTAAATAAGGCCAGGAATAATCTGTTTCCTTCGTTGCGGTAGATCCAGCAGGGATTTGCAGAAACATTCGGCAGTGACACAGATCTACATAATCATTTTAAGTTTCTACCCGCTCCTTCCAATGATTCTCCTGCTGTCACTTTAGATACCGCTAAAACTGATTTGGGCTCCCTAATCTCCCAGTATTTCTTAGACTTTAAAAATCTTTAATATTATAAGGAGATTATTTCATTTATAATTGATTGAGTGCATTTGCCGGAGTGCCACTTCAAAGTTGCTGAATTAAAGATGCATTTAAGAAGCCTGGTGCTGGGCGCTGTGAGTCGTAGGGTGGGGTGGGAGGTTGTTTTGGGAGGGGGGGTGGCGGATGGCACAGGGTGTTTGGGAGCTGTGGTAGGGGGAGGCTTGTGTCGTCTCGGTGGAGTGAGAGGAGCTGGAACTGGAGCTGGGGCTGATCCGAGGAGATTTCTTAAAATGGGTTCCTCACAACGTGCCTTGCTTTGGAGAAGGCATCGGAGGACACTAGCCAACCAGTCGAAGGAACTGGTCTGTGTTGGTAAGACTCTTCAGGAAAGAGGCGGCTCTCATTACATTTACTTCCACTTGAGGTACTGAGTCAAGTCCTGTCCATCCTCAGAGTTCCTTTAAGAACACATCAAGAGGATGATTCCCAGGTGAAGTCCGCTCTACCTGCACGAGACTTTACCTGAAAAGTGTAAGTTTTTCAAAAGCCTTTTTCCTTAAGCACAGGACCCTAAAATCTTCACAGGCCAGGGCTTAAATATTATACCCCCCCCCGATTCCTCATCTTCCCCTTTTCTAAATTGAGCCCCAAAATGCCACTCAGGAGCCAGGCTCTCCTCTCCTGATTGGCTTATGAATACCTGCAGTTCCTCCTGCTGGACCACTTTGAGGGTCTTCATTAATGTTGAGAGCAAGATGGAGCGAGTCTTTAAAGAAACCCCCCCCCCAGCCCAAAAGAACAGGAAAAAAAAAAAAGAAAAGAAAGATATGGCCTATTGGAGAGCTCAGGCCTATTGGAGTGCTTAGTTCTGACTAAATGAATCTTGACAGTGAGGAGGATGCTCTCCTTCTGCCCAGTATTGTACCAGCTGACTATATGCCCCCCCCCCCCACATCTCCCCTGCCTTAGATGCTCTGACACCCCCCCCATCTCTCCTCCACCACCAGCACCACTACTATGCTGTGGCCCAACCAGATCATAATCCTCTTAACGCTCTGCCTTATTAACCACTCATTTAAATGACATGAAAGCACCCGGCTGGAGAGAAGGAAGGAAAAAAAAAAGTAAATTATTTCCCCTGAATAAAGTCCTGGCCCTTTCACCGTACACTACTTTGTATTTCACATTTGATTATGTGACAAGTGTATCTAAGTCTGCCCGAGGCTCAAGAGAAATGTATTTCAGAGCCCATCAGGCACAAATTTAAAAAGAGGGTCCAAAGTGCCCTCTGTGCTTGTACACACAAACATAGGCACACATACACACACAAATATAGGCACACACACACACTACTAAATTGATTTCCAATTAAGACGATTTCACAGCTGATGAATAAATGGATGATCCATTTGGCTCACTTTTTCAATTGAAGAAACTGTGAATTACTGATCCCTCTTACCCCTCCCCAGAGGAATCCACTCATTAGAGTCCATTTCTGAGTTAAGAACTCAATTTCTACCCCCGTTTGCCCTCCTGTCCTTCATCACCACCCTCGCTGTACAACCTCTGAATCTCTGAAATATTCAGTTTCACCATCTGTAAATGAATTCTTGGTTCAACCATTTGACCCAGTTTTGGCTGCAGAGGTCACACAGGTTTGTCCTTCTGTGTATTTGCAGGCTTACGGAGGACTGACGGGGAGAATGACAAGGAGCTGGTTACACACAGACGGACACAAATACACACAGATGTGTGTGATCTGTTATTAGGAGTCTGGCCAAGTATTCAACAAGTGTGACGGAGTAAAGTCTGAGACTGACTTGCCTTCAAGACCCGGTCCGAGGTGAGTTCCATTACTCTCCCCTGAAGGAAGTTATCGATCAACATATCTGAAAGTTTTACCATCTTAGGTCAAATTTTGAGGCAGCAATAAGAAAACGTATATTTCTCTGCACACGTTCCCGACATTAAACAAGTTTTTATTCAGCCTGAGCAATGCTGCTCTAATCAATATTTTGATATTACCAATGAACCAGATGACAATATGAAAGGAGTTGCTATTATGGCTGAAATCCTGAATCATACTATACAAATGTAATTCACCATTCAACACATTTTGGACAAAAATAAATAGATTTCAAAACAATATTGCTTTATGACTGCATGATTCTTCTCTACAGTCCAACAGCAGTCTGAGTTATAAATTCCTCATATACTTCCTGTCTCTCTTAAGCCAGTGTGTGGACTGTATTATCATGGCTGTGACAGAATCTCACACTATGACCATAAATGACTGCCAATTCTGGATCATTCTGCTGCAAGCCCACGCTTAGAAAGATGCAGGACTAACATCATCCTGCCAGTCATCAATACTTCTGACTTTTAGAAAGTGCAATATCCATTTTCTCGATATTCAGGATTAAAGATATGATATAACCTGATGTCAAAGTCTACTTGATTTAGGTCCCACTTTTTTGAAATGAGGGTTTGATATAAAAAAAAAAGTACAGACATCTCTTACTGACCAAAGTAAAGACACAAGAGAATGAACACATTTTTAAATAAATATTGTCGATTATGTAGGTAAGTGGTGTAAAAGGCCGTTCTCAGATTTTCCATTATTTTCTCTGTTGGTATCATTTGCACAGTTTTAAAAATGAAATACAGCACCGGTTTGTTTTTGGACCTGCTGAGATAAAATAGAGCTGAAGTTTGCCTTTCCTCTGACTCCCCCAAGTGAACACCGTACTCCTGTCACGATGACTAAAGGAACCATGTCCATGGTTTTGTAAGGTCTGTTTGGTTTCCCCACATCTTGTTTTCTTGTTGCTCCTCTGCTCTCTAAGTCCTTTTCAGGGAGTTTATGAGGGCCTGCCTTGTGGAAAGAAAGCTTTGGCTATGTTTGCTTTAGGAATAGTCTCCTGACAGGGTGCTAAAGGAGCATGTCAGAGCACGAGTCCCAAAGTGTTTGGGGAAAGAGAGCTGCTACCTCTTGCCACTGAGGAATCCGCCCTTCTTCGGTAATCTGTCACACCTTCTTCCAAATAAAAAGGCTCAGAGATTTTCACACAAGTCTGTCAGGGTTAATATTTACCCCTGCCCTTTGGTCAAGAGGGAGAAAGAGGCAGACAGAGAAGGAGAGAAAGTGAGAGGGAGGGTTTGGAATTTATAAACCTGGGAGTCATCTGTGCTTTCTTTACGGCCAAACCTGACAAGGTGATAAAACGCTGACAGACAACACATCTTATCAGGTACTTTTGTCTTCAATCGGTGCTTACAGCCACTTGAAAAGGTTTGAGAGGTCATTAGTTAGCATGAACTGGTGGTGTTGACAGAAAGCAGTTTAGAGAAATCCGTAAGTTATGAGAGTTTAAACAAAGAGCTTGAAATTTTGGTTTAATTTCTGTTCATTAAATAAGAAGCTGGAACAAGGTGAGAGTCAGCTGAGGTTAGTATGAAGACTGAATGCCAGATGTTCACAGCTGGCCATGCAGGCTCTGGCCAGAGGTAACAAAATCTGCATAATTCCCTTTTTTTTTATTCGTACTGAAAACCAAAGTTAAAAAATGAGACATTGTGGTTTAACAAAGGGTTATATGGCAGATTATTTCTTGGCCAGGAGAAGCGGCCTTATGGACTCAAGAAGAAATCCTGGCCAGAAAATATTCCCAAATTTTACAGCCGCAATTTGACATTTTTACACTTTGATTATTTACAAATCAAATTAAAGATCTAGTGAAATGGAGAGGTTTGGGCTTCATATTTGATTGAAGAAATATAGAGTGTGAGTGGTAAATGAACATACTGTCCAGAATTTGAAAGTGTGTTGATGGCCCATTGTTTGGTGCCATTATTCTCTAAGTGAATAGAATTGATTTATTTAGAATATTTCTGCACGTACCGCCATCCACGTGTGGTGGTGGGTGAAATGGGGGAGGGGTTGCTGAAAAGTAGCGGGAAGAAGCAAGAGGTGTGGAGGGGAGGAGGTGTTGGGATTTAGTGTGGCCTGTTGGAGGGCTAATTCCTGTGCTGGCGTTGGAGCTCCTCAGCTCCGCTGTGGCTCAGATATTCAGATTTGGGCTGGGCTGCCATGTGGGCTCAGAGATACTCTGCAGCCGGCTCCTCCCCCGCTCTATTCAGGGCCTGCGAGGAGCCTTGGGATGGCGTTAAAAAAGGAGATTAAGTTTCCTCCAGAGAGCAAAGCTCCTTAAGGGGGTATCTGTGTGCCTCTCAGCTGCCTGGTCAGTGAGGGGGGCCTCACCATGAACTCCACTGAGACAGTGGAGGGTGGAAGGGCGGGGTGAAGCATAAGAGGTGGGGGTGAAGAGCACAGGGTGGTTGACCTGACTCCCACCCCATGACTGGATCCACCCTGACCATGGTTACCAGTTCAAATGTCAAATATCAAATCGGATTCAGTGTTTTTGCCGCTAGCAGCAGAAATCCATCGATAAATAATGTGAATTTTGCTTTTGTTTGGCTGAATTATACTAACACATAAGGTCATTAGGAAGTGTGTCTCAGTGGAACCGTGAGCACGACTGTGTATATGCTTTTGAGTGTGTGAGGGGGAGACAGTCTGTGAAGGGTGAGTTTCATACTTTAAAATGTGAGTCCAAATGTAGCAGATTCCTGAGCAAAGTGAAATACATGGGGGTTTTTTTTCTTTGTGATCTTCTCAGTCCTCTGTGTAAAAATACAAACACAAACAGAGATAAATGTGCAGAGACACACGGATATCAACATCTTCTTTAGTGTCAATCAGTGGTTTGGTTTTAGGAGCAAAGTGTTATATTGGCATGTATTAGACTTCAGACGTTAGATCAGTCAAGCAGCCATTCACGAGGCAGATTTAGAAGTATTGCAAATTTTGACAGATGAAGGGAATGAAGTTGAAATCTACCCTTCAAAAGCCTTTGATTCTTTCCTTTGAATCAAAAATGGCTGGAGTGCAAAAGCAAAGAGGAAAACCCTTACACATTCCTTTAGTTGATTAGCAATACTGATGACGGGGTTGAATGAAAGTGGGGGGGGGGGGTAAAATCTAATGACTTCTTGAGCTTTGTGGCGGTGTTGAAAAAGCCTTATCTGCTCTATTCAGCAGCAGTCTTTTCTGGGAAGTGAGGATCACTGTGCGGCGGGACTGTCAGGTCCTGCCAATAGCCGTAATGGGCCTTAATTCCACATTAATGCAGTCTAAATGAAGTGTCACAGGAAGATTGATCTTCAGAGGGCGTGGGCTTGATGAAGGTTGTTCTACTGAGTGGGCGCCTCAGTGGACACCTGGTTACCCCGTCAGATACCCCCAGGGGCCTCATCTGAAGCCTGCAGAGCAACCTGTCCAACAGGAAGTGTGAACCCGCCTTCCAAAAAAATAAACAAAACATACACATAAAAATCTGTAAGAGACTCAAAACGAGAGAGTAATTTTCTTTGATCCCTGTGAAAACATGCCAGCAGGTGGGGGAATGAAGCTGTCCTGTCTCTAATGTTTCGAAGATTGTCTAATATTTGCCGGGCTCCTTTTGATGAAGGTGCGTTTTTTGACACGTTGTGTTGTCTGACAGGTGCACAGGCCGGATAATGCTGCCAGTGGGAGCATTAATACAACCAGTCCTCCAACTGTACACATTTTACTCTTTTCCATTAGTAATTTTTGTCCACAGAAATGGATTTTTACTCACTGTCAAGTTTAAACTGCTACTTTTCAACATTACTAATCACGTATTAGGTTAATCATGCAGTAAATATATAATATATAGCCAAAAGATCAGCTTTACAGCAGAGATGTCAGCCAGGTGAAATGATTGAGAATGCTTCCAACATATCACGATATTTATAATTCTGAAATTTATCAAAATAAAGACTTCCAGTAAAACATGACATAATTTTCTTTTGCTTTATCAGTCAATACGGATACAGCTATTTTTCTAATCTTATTTCAACATGTATTATTTCACTCCTAAGTAACTTTTATTGTTGTAGCATCTCCACTCTTTCCTCCGTTGATCTAAATGAAATGGATTTGTTATTCACACCGGCGAGACCTTAAAGACAAACTGATTTGTGGTACAGAGTCTATGAAATATTGATTTGAAAGACTCTGCGGTGTGTAAAAAAACCTAAAAATCTTTTACAGAATTGATATTTTTTAATGCCTGTTGGAGATTCAAATTTCCACTTGACTCTAATGATTTCAATTGGCACTCTGAGTAAGACCTAAAGGCCTTTCAAAGTCCCATTTGATGTTGAAATCACATTGGTGCAGTGGTTACAGTTAGTCATGGGGCTTACGTTACTGGACACACTTCCTTCACATCAAACACTCCTCTGCAGTTAATTGGAACTCCGTAAATGACATTTCATGTAGTTACGGCGACTGGGGCTTGTTGCAGTGAGCGAGTGTGCACATGAGTGCGCAACTGCATGTGGGCCGACGCATGCATCCTTTATGTGTGTTGGACATCAGGAGCAGCAGGCCTCTGGATGAGCCTCCCAGGTGACCCACAAGACTGCAGCGAGAGTGACGGTGTCACTTTGATTAACTCTAATACCGGGGCTTTTGGCACATGTGGTCAGGTTAATGAAACTCAGTGAGAAGGCACTTTTTTCTGGTTCCCTCCCCGCCACGAAGCTGCAGGTGATGGGATGAGGTTCAGCACTTCGCTCCCTCTCTCCATCAGCAGCACCCCCTCCCACACACACACACACACACACACACACACTCCATCAACAGGACAGTCTGATACCCTCTTTAGACGTTGAAGCTGTTTTGATGTATTACTCCTCGGTCTCCACCTCCTTTCTGCCCCTTTTTACACCTTCACCCTTACACCCTGTTCTATTGATGAGATAATCAGTTCGGTTTTGTTTCCTAAAATCAAAAGTATAAAGTTTAGGATTTTGCCTTCTCAGCTGATCTCTAGAGCTTTAATGACACTAAACAAACAGCCACTGGAGATATTCAAAAACTTTTTCTTTCTTGGATGTACCACTGCAGGTTTTCGGCCGTAGAAATCCACCCAGTGAAAAGCTTTCTTTAAAACAAAATTCAGTTAAGGTTTTACCAAGGTTATCATGGCACCAGCTCCCCAAACCCTCAAAGTGTGTCTCCTTGCTCTCTCTTTCTTCGCTGACACAGAAGTAGGGCACACCGTAGAATGTGCAACACAATTGGGAGGCATCCTGTCGCTTTAAGAAGGGGACCCATCTAATCTCTCCCTATCCACTCAGGCCCTGGATTTATAAATTTCCCGCAATCTCGATTCTCAAAGCTGTCTCGTTTTTGAGTGTGTGTGTGTGTGTGTGTGTGTGTGTGTCTGCTTGTGAGAGAGGAAGTGTAGGACTGGCAAGAGGTACTATTGGGGGGGTTGTGGTTTGTTTGTGCTGTCCTTTAGAAAAAGAGCTTACGGGTTCAGCAGAAGAAACGCGGGGAGCTAATGTGAAGATTTAGGACTTTCTCCGAGGCTTGGCCTCGTCTAAGCTCTGTTTGCTTGAGCCGTTTGTGGGGTCCTGCTCACACTAAACCCAGATTAATATTCCCCGCATATCCAACCAGCCCAGACACCGGCTCCCGGCCTCGCTGTCCTCCCCCCACCTTCTCCCTGCCTTTTCTGGCCGTGATCGTCTCCCTTCTCTAATCCAAGTCCGCTGCCTCTCATCTTGCTCTTTATCTCGTCTAAGTAAGCACCTTTCTCATGGCTTCTTTCCATGAGGGGGAAGCAGCAGGAGGAGCGTAAATATGTTTTTCCCACTCCCTCTTCATTGCTCACTGACCTCTGTGAGGTGTTATTATCAGAATGACTGCAAAGCCCTCAGTTTGCTTTTAGCCAGGTTCACCAGGGGAGAGCAAGGCTGGCTTAAATGGCTCTGTACTTGTTTACAAGCTGCCCAAAGAACACATTAGGTTGGTTAATTATTATTATTAATTTTCACTATGATCATTAACAAAATAAATACACACCCTATCTGAAATAGGTCTGTTTACGTAATGTACTTCAATATTACACACATTTTATCACCCCAAAAATAAAAATTGATAATCATCTCATAATATAAAAATATAATGTAATATGACATAACACAACAGCCCTTCAGCATGAAATGAACCAGCACCCATCTAAAAGTCACAAAAAGTCCAGTATTTACTGCAGACTGCTTTGACTTTGGCTGTTCCAGTTATGTTGTCTACACCTCCCCTCCCTTATGTCAGCAACAATAACATCAAACAAACAATAATTTCTTCAAGCGTAGATTGATTTTTAAAGATAATTCTGTGCTTTAAAGTAATTCAACACTTCATGTGAGAATATGTGAACTGCTTCCGGCTGCGTGCTGGTTTCCGAGACTCCGCAGGCTCTCCCACAAGATTGTCACCAAAAAGCCTCTACTTCTTCTCTCCTCGCTCTTTATTTTTCATTTGTTGTTGTTTCTCTTTCTTTTCTTGTTCCTTTTCTCCCATCTGGATCAAGACGGAGAGGAGAATAACAAACACATTTTGAGCCGAAAGAAAAGGGGATGAATTTGGCGTGCTAAACAGGCAGGCTAAACCCATTACCTAAGTGTTCTTTATCTTCCAATATGCTTTTGTTGTTTAATCAGCTTTGTATCTCTCCAAATCCTGGATTGAGATAACAAACAAATGGATGAGCTCGACGTGCAGAGTAAGAAAGCCTTTTCACTGGCACCTCGAAACCCAGAGAGTGCCCTGATGCTGAGCAGTGGTCGGAGCAGAAAACCCATATGGGTCACCGTGCTGTAGTTCTTCCTAAAAAATATGTTTCATTGGTGACCTCCTCCCTCCTGTAACAGGATGGACCCTGGGAGGGGGGGGGGGTTAAGCTGGAGCTCACAGATTTGCAATCTTCAACCGTGATTTCTCTCTCTGCTTCCTCTACACAAGAAAAGGAGGATTCTAGATTATCTCTGGCATTCAAAGCCAGGAAGAGCTGAAGACTCGCTGAATACAGGAAGGATTTCACTGCCAATGAGGGTGTACAATAGAAACAGTCAAAATCAGATTCACTTTTGGGATTCTGAGAATGTGGTTTGCATTTGTGACTTGACCACCTGGACCTAAGGAGAGAATAAACTTCACAGAAATGCTGGTGACCCAAAGCAAAGCGTTTCCCGTTGAGTTCCTTTGTTTACATCGCTACACTTACAGTCACACTTTCAACTCTGATAAGTCTTTTTGCGGCTGAGGCTTGATGACTTCAAGTGATGATGTGATATTATCATATCGTGACGCATTCATTAGCTTTTAGAGCCGTAGCTAACACTTTCGTTCTTACACTCTTCAGATAAAGATCAAATCCAGTCAAGTCTAATTAGTTATTTTAAAAGGAGGGAAATCAATCATCACAATCTTTATTGATCTGCCTTTAGTGCTGCTTTGCTGAGACATTTCAAATGGTTTGTACACAGTCTTAGAAAGTCTGCTTTTTCTACTTTATCACTCAAAACTCATAATTACTGCATGTGCACCATCATGTAATGATGCTGCAGGAAGTGCACACAAAGTGATGAAAATATGTTTGACTGTCATCTTCATTCAGACTCATACCATCCCCTTAAAGAATCAGCACAGTGTTGAATTCAATTCAGTCTCCATCATCACCTGTTTGAAGGCTCAGAAGTTCCTCTGAGTGACACCTAAACTCATTTTTGAAAGAAAAAAAAAAAAAAAAAAAAAACAGGAATAAGCGAACGCGTCGGGAAACAATTCTGTTCAGACCAAAGGAAGTGATGATAAGAGTGGGTGCAGGCGACCTCAATGTGCATCTCACAGTTGAATTCCCCCAGGGAAGAGGGGCTCATCGCCCCGTCTTGTTCCCCCCATCAGCGACAAACACACACGCACACACCCCTGATATACACTGACGGACACACACATACACAGAGTCTGGGAATGCCGGGGAAAATAGCCCTCATTTATTATTGCCACACTCCCTCGTCTCGTCCCCTCGGTTCAGCGGGTGCGCCGCCAAAGCACGTCTTCCACCGCCAATGTCACACAATTACCTCTTAACTGCTCAAACAAATAGAGCGACCCAGAGAGTGACATCAAATCAAAACTGTCACAGGTGATTGAGTCTAGTCATCAAGGCCTCCCGCCCGCTACCTGTCAGGAGAGTGAGGGAATGAAAGGAAGAAGGAGAGAAGAGGGAGAATGTGATAGCTGCTATATAATAGACCCCCTAATAATGTATAAACACCCCCTCTCTCTCTCTCTTTTTTTTTTTGCTCCACTCATATTAAAGTTGGCCACAGAGTGCACAATGCCCTCCTTTTCAGCCGCTCCGCTCCCTCTCGGGACTCAGGGACGAAAGAGAAATGGTGGAGGATGGAGTAATGATAGGGAAAATGATAGAGGGGAGATTGAAATTTCCATCCTCTCTGAACCATGCCGGCTCTGGTCCTGAAAAGACATTGCCTGCTAATGGGGTTAGATCACACGCATGAGAGTTTGAGGCCTGAGTGATGTTAGCTGTTGATACTCCAGATTGAAAAAAAAAAAAAAGAAACACACTATGAAAAGGAAAACTCCCTCGAGGTTTGGGCATAGAGTGATAGTCCCCAGACCCTGGACTCATCAAAACATTTTGGGCCTCACTCTGCGCAGGAAAGCACAGGTGGATTCACGCAACAACTAATGGTTGCCGTGCTGCTATGATGCATAGGACACAGACAGGCAAAAAAAAAAAGAGCACGAGCCATCAGGTTGAGCAAGAGTAAGCCAAGGGGACATTAGGGACAAGATGATGTTGTCAGTGTCTGATGTAAATTGGGGAACGACACAGTCAACAGACGCAGATGGCTGCTTGCTGCGACAACACACTGAGGCCGTGACACTGACAAATGGAATATTTCAAAGGACTTAATCAGAGGAGATGGGGTTTGGTCTGCAGGTGACACGAGTCGTGCTCCAGTGCTCACAAAAAGAAAACTGATTGCCTGCCTTGAAACCCCCACCGTCTCTCTGTTTCTCTGTGTGACTGTGCGTCTCTGCCGCCGATATGACTCTCTGTTTCCGTCCCCTCAGATTCAGTCAGAGATGTTCCTGTGAGAACGGCGTAAAATGAACTTTTGCAGAAGTACATTATACAGTGGATGTGTAGTTCCTCAGAATTCAAGGAGGAAATAACAAAGAAACGTCGGCGTATAGCAGTGCTGACACCTTACTAACAGTGATTTGAATTAAATGTTATTGTGCGCCGGCTAACATGCTTGCACTTTGGCTCGTCTTGGGTTGGCCCCAGTCCGACACAGGCCCAGGGCTCGGACCCTGTGAGGCAGCGGTGCCAACCACTGTACCACTGTGCCGCCCACTACAGAACTAAAATTCATCCCAGGGCCCTGAGTGGGGTCATAGGTCATGAATATCTGTACCTTACCAGATTTCTTGTCAGTTCATTTGGTAAATGTTAAGATGGTTGCCGGGAAAATGAAAAAGTGAATCTCTGTGGAACGAATATTTGTACTAAAGTTTATGGCAATCCATCTCATGCTTAAATGTCTTTAAAACTTCAAATCATCAACAACATTGTAGCGCTTAAAGAAAAGGAAGGAGACAACAGGTCAGTATTGAGTTTCATGTCCATCCATTCTAAAGTTGTTGAGACATTTCAGACCGACCAAAGACATCTGTCCTCAGAGCCAGACACGAGTGTGCAGACACATTAGAACAACAACACAACACTATGAGTATTGTGGTATACTTTTGTATACTGACATCTACTTTATAAACATATATTATTTTTAAAGTGGGGGATTTGCTCATTTAACTGTGTTTCTCTTCACTGTACTTTGCTCTTCTAAGTTGCACACAGTTTGCCCCACAGACGCAGATCAACTCTCACTTTATATCCTGGTCAACACAAGGAAGGACAGCAAGAGGAGAGAAGTAACAGCAGCAACAGCGGGTGTGAAGAAGAGAGCACTTATGGAAAGAAAGTGAAGTTTATTCAACTTTCTGCAGGATACTCCGTTGCCTAATGAAGAGGAGAACAGAGTAAGTGATTTTTGAGTTCTTGGACAAAAAGACCTCATGCTGGTAATTAGCCTTGTTTCACACTGCCACCCAGAAAGTATCAGCAGAAACCCCAAAATACAGAAATCCATCTCCCAGCTCCTTTGTTTCCAGGACAGGGTATGGCAGCGCCAACAGAAGCCGAATGCGACTATGACGCTGGTGATTTGCTGCCTCAAGTCCAGTAGCTCCACGCCGGGTATGAATCACGACAAGGGGCCGCTGCCCTGTCACATCGGCTGCAGATCAATGATAATTACCACCTTGACATGAGTACGCTTATTACTGAACAGGATCAGGGACAGGGGCCCAAGCTGCGGTGGCCGTAGGGCCCGATCGATAGTCCAGGAATAATGGCTCTCTGGGGCCCTAGATTGGACTTTGCCACTAAACAAGCCATTACAGCTGCACGCATGACAGCTTAGGTCTAGATATGCACCCTAACTCTCCTTCTCCTGGAGGCTTCTCTCTTCGAGCCCGCCTCACTATAGCTCCCACATGCCTCAGTACTCAATCTTGTCATGGACTGTTATGGGCAGGCGAGACACATGCCTCTGGCTTTGAGACGTGTTAACCAGAAGTGAGTGATTAGGGGAAGCATGCTGCTACAACACAATGTGCTCCTGAGCAACACGCAGGAGAAAGGGGCCTTGCAATGTGACCTGATGATTGCCACTGAGTATAGAGATCAAACACAGCTGCACCGGCGTGTGTATACATACACACACACACACACACACACAAACAAAACGCACACAAAAGTAAGCACATCATCGCGTATAAAGCGATGCTGATCCGTCTATGGCAGCCCTCATCTTCTTTTCTCTTTGATTTTTACCATTTCCCTCCTCCAGATCCCTTGTTTTTTTCCCCTCTCCTTTTTTAATCCGGTCATACCTGTAATCGGGCTCTGCGACAGGAAACTTCAGAGAATCAATTAGTCCTCGTCTCATCCGGGAGCCAAGACGATTCCTCTCGACTTGAGCCGCAAACTCCTTCTATCAGGAGTCATTCTGCCTGCCTAACACCCAGACTCCTCTCTCCTGAGCCCGGATAGGTTTGACTCTAAGCCTCTAAAACGTTGACAACCCAAAGCGCCTTTCTCTCGGCAAGCCCTAACCGCCTGCCTCACCCCGGCCCCTTCTCTTCTTTCTAACCGTCGTTGCTGCTAAATAAAGACGGATTTGTTTTTTTCTCCACATCACAGAACTGTAATGATGCTGCATTATGGCGTTTCATCCAATATTAAATAAACAGTCGGTTTTCAGAGAACTCAAACTCCATCTCACACTTGGGCCTGATAAGTGTGGATATGAGTGGAGAGCCTGATGACCTCCGGCCTTTTTTTGGCCCAAGAAGTAGGCCAGTCAAGAGACAACACTGTGGACTGCTGTTGTTTTTAAATGTCTCCACACAGCACAAAGGGAAACGCAAACCTGGGACTCTTCTGCTGGCTACAGCAGGCCCCTTGAGTGGAATCTGGAACAAACAGAACATTGAGGGGTCAGATTTAATCCCCCCGCCCCTGCCTTTTGTATTCAGATTAAAGACTAAGGAGGATTTGCAGGAGCCTGGAGTCTCTTGTTAAAAGATTGTGTTCTCCACTTAACCTGCAATTTACCTGTCACTTAAGCCCGCTACAGCGATCATCCACACCTCTGGTAATGAAAGGGGCTGTTATTTTTCAGCTTTTTTTTCACAACTCTGAATGAAGAAAGGCTTCATGTTCACTTGAGCCAATGAAAGTGGTATAATGAATTCCCTGAAAGATGCTGATTAAAGCCACGGCTGTTTGTGAAGGATACTTAACACTTTTGACATGAACAGCTATGAGATTGCCACGAGTTCACACACACACAAATGTCTACTTCTACTAAGCCAGAAATCACTTCTTGACCAGTCGGACTGTTCTGATGAGGTTGAACTGGGTTTATACTCTCTAGAGGGCCATGAAAAAGATGCCTGCAGGACACTGAGCCGAAACTACATTGTGAGGCTTCTTGACTTGATTTGTGATGCCAAACCCTCCTCATCTGCTCCACTGTTAAAATCCTGGCGTGAAAACCTGACCTTCTTTTCCCCTCCATATAACCCTCTCACAGAGGCCAAGCGTGATTTGTCGCCCTCAAACCAAGTCAGGGGAGCAAGCGAAACAGCTGCCATCATTCTGCCCCACCTCAGCCATTTCATCCTCTCCTGTGAGTTGTCTCACCCTCCGCTGGACGACCATAACGCCTTGAGTGGAACTCGCCAGGTCCGTGGCAGCAGTAAAGTGGACCATTCGTTTTCACAGCACAACCAAAAGGAGTAACAGGAGTGATGTTGAGACATTATCAGTCACTCACTGGCTGCCAAAGCTCTGTGAGCCCCCCTAAAAAAAAAAAAAAAAAAAAAAAAGCATGTGCAGATGCCCACCAAACAACCGAACAGCTCTTGATGGAGCTTTACGCAAGACTTTGATATGTCCTTTAATCTCCACTTAACTATCCCACTGGTTTTAACACCCTCACGCATTAGCCTATGTCTTATAACTTAAGAGTTTATCGTTATGTGCTAAATTTAGACGCCCTTTCTAAAGACTCAAGGAAGCTTGGAAGCTGCATGCTTACAGCGTGCAAAATCAGAAATTGTCCAAAACACAATAAAGGATGTACAAATGTTTGTTGTTTTAGGAATCGGTACTTTCTGTAGTTGAGTCAATTAAAACAGTTTCATCATCCAGACTTTTCAGCCAAACAGTCAAAACCAAATGAAAAACACTTATTGCAGTGAAGGGCAGGACCAAAAAGAGAAGTCACTCTGTTTGCTTGTGTTTAAGAAGATCATTGTGCTTTATTTTTAGAACTTTTCCCACCGTTGTCTTCATTTCCTCATCCCCGCTCAGCCAAGCCCGTTCCCCGAATGGTGCCGAAGAGAGTTGCCTACTTCATTCTGCAGGAGCCCACCTGTCCGCCTGCACATCAAACCCATCCCCGATGGGCTTCTGTGTTAAATTCCAAAGTTAAAACCCATTACCGAGCTATCATCCCACTCATAATGCTGTCTAACGACCTCATTTCCCTAAGTGTCAGTCCCGTCAGTCACCAGAGGCCCAGTCAACATGGATGTGCATATCCAAAGGTCCCGGCTGCTCTGAGGCATCACCGTCACCACCGTTTGCACCTCGTCTGAGCCCGTCCTCATCAAAAACAGGATAGAACGCTCAATCTCTGAAAATATGTCACGGCAAAGTGACTGGGGACACAGGGGGTTGGAATGAAAGTGCCGGGTATTTCATTTACCATATCCACTCTATTAGTCAGCGCGGCGCAGTCAATCAGGGCCCCATTTTGATTTGAGGGGGGAGTCAGGGGAGAGAACTGGGACATCGCAAAATGGCTGATGGTCATGGTGTGGCTATTCCAGCTCAGCCAAAATCAGTTTGAGGAGTTGGCATGTATAAAATGGATTATTACCATATGGATCCCAAACGTCACTGCCTGTCCTTGTTAACTGAGGAGGCACTGAGCATGTGCGGGAAGGAAAGGTCGAGCAGGAGAACCCTCGAAAATGAATGTGTGTGTGCATGGAAGCATGTGCGTGTGTCCTGTCTGCTCACTGTCTCCTCCTCAGGTCTCCTCACGTACCTTTTTGTGAAATGATTTGGTAAATATGGAAAGGGGCCCCTAGGCCACACAGGTCCCGGCCCTCTTTAGGAAGTGGATAATTGACTCCTTTTCCTCCTTGATAATTCATTGCTTGCATATGCCAGCTAATGCATCAGCTGAAAACTGCCCCGGCCCTCATCTCCCCTGACACATACACACACACACACACACACACACACACACACACCGGCACCCAGAGGAATGAGCGACGATGGAAAGGCTGAACATAAAAAAAGGGGATGACAAATAGGAGCACTTCTAGATCTATGAATGAATTATGTCTGCTAAATACCTTGAGCAGAGGCAACTGTCAGATGGCGTCTATACTAATCTGGAACAAAATATGACCAGCTCCGCATTAAAAAGGAGGGAGAAGGGCTGCTAGAGAATGAGGCGAGAAATGAACGAGCAATCAGGCCATTAAAACCTGGTGTCTGATTCAGCTTTGGTGGACATTTGCACATTTATCATGAGATGGAAATATCCTCCCCCCTTTTGTCATTTTAATACGGACCCTTCCATTGAAATAGATTAGGATTATTCCAACAGGACACAGATATCGTTTGTTTTACAATACCCGAGTCAGCACTCACAATAGTCATTAGGTATTAGATCGAGCCGGGTGCTGTTTGGAGGGACACTTAGCAAACTGAAAAGAGGGATAAAATTAATGGCATTTCACTTCAAGAGGCTGGATATTAAACGCCTGTTCTATCCAACAACTGAGGAACGTAAAGACGGACGGCTTCTTTCAGGACACAGGAACAAACGGTATACCTGAGCTTGTGCATATGGGAAGCTCAGTGTGTATGAAACACACGGGGTCACTCACCTGGCGATGATTACGTGCATAGACAAGGTCAAAGACGCTGTAACCTTGTTTTTGCTCCGTCTTCTAGTTATCTGGGAACGTCATGTGTTACCTGTGGGAAATGTGTGTTTTTCAGGCGGGGGGGGGGGGGGGGGTCTGAGGTGACCTGGCTTGTGGTTCAGGGCCACAGGAGGATCGCTACCAGCATCCCTCGGAAACACAATGAGCTTCAGGCAGGAGGTGGCCCAAGGACGGTGCAGGGCAGCCGGACACTTTGTGAGTCATTCAAGGCCCAAACACTTTGGATGGGAGAGACTGTTATAAATTACAGCTCGTCTGACCAACCCAAACATTTGAGAATTGAAGCAAATAACTTCCTTAGCAAATGTTAAATCTATAAAATATCAGTAATTATGAGAGTTGGCAAGAGAAGATATTTTATTTGTTCATGTTTTTATTTTTTTAATTGAAGTATTCCAATTAAGCCATGTAATAAGCTCTTTTTTATGAAACCTTCCTGATGTTTTATAAAACTTAATAACACTAGTAAAAATGAAAATGTCCTCTCTGGAAATGGAAAGTCACTACTCTTTGAATAAGTCTGCTCCATATTTTCATCTCCAAGATGCAGCCAGGAAGCCAGAACTCTGTGTCTGTGCTGCATTTGATGTTTGAAGATCATTGCACTTGATAAAGGTTCAGACTGGACTGTGATGGCACTAAATTGTGTCGTGTGTGCCTTAATGTGAGCACGCAGACACTTTCCCCTCCTCATGAGATTCTAGTGAAAACAGAGAAAGAGCAGCCAGACCAGGTGAAGTAAACATCAAGAAAAACACATTTTAGGGCCAATGGGCTTCATGGTGATTTAAAATTAGTTTTCTGATAGTTTAACCACCCATCAAAACAAACAAAATGAAAAATCCAAACAAACCTGGCAAATGTTCTTATTTATTATCATGATTAACAGGAATGTCTTCATCTGGCTCAGAAAGACAGTGTGAATGGCGACACTACCCTCTAGTGACAATATGAAGTATAGAAAACTCTCATTTTGTCCTGTTGTTTAAATTATCAGATAAATTAATTCTTTTTTTATTTAGAAATGTGATTATAGGAATAAAATATATATTATGTACACATATACTTAAAAATATAATTAGATTATACTTATTTTTAAAAGAATCAAGATATAAATCAGTGCATTTATTTAAAATGATGGAAAATGAAATGAAATGATGTAAGAGTTGCGTTTTTTGTTTTTTATTAAAATGTTTGAATTTGACGGTCTGTGGTCTGAAAATGAAATGCCAAAGAGACTCTGGTGGTCAAAAATTGTGTTTAAATTTCAGTTTTCTGCAGCTAATTTACAAACTAATATGTATCTAGTAGGTATTGAAGAAAGTTGTTAAAATGTTCTGATAAATAATAATAATAATAATAATAATAATAAAAAGGCTTCGTCTGATGGAACTTGTCACATTACAGCTGAAATCATTCGTCCTGTTTCACATTCAGGGGGTCTGTACATTTTGCTTTAGTCACTTATTGGTTTTGATAAGCTGTTATAGAGGTTTCTCTCATCAGTCTTTTCCTCTTCACAGGTGCTCCTGTCTTCTCTCCACAAGGTGGAGTCATAACACTGGTGATGATACACTGATTTTATTCTGAACCCACTTTACTTATTACTGTTTATTTATATTTAAATGGCTTCAACTTTTATATCTGGTTTTACTCTTCTCCAGTACTTTTTATCTTTGCATATTAACAATAGTGTTTGTGTAGGGTTTTTTTTCATGCTGTGTCGTTTCTCCAGTTTTTTTTTTAATCACTTCTATTCTGCAGTAGTGTATGAAGAGTGCTATACAAATAGACTAATTGATTGATAAAGACTGATAAGACCGAGCCTTGGGGTTTGTTGATGGAGCTGGACTCTATTGGGATAATTTCTTTGTCATTAAATCTTCAGAAATACCAATTTATTAAGCTGTTGTGATGTGATTCCAGTTTTCTGGGAGTTGTTCACTTCTCACTGATGTGATCATGAGCCTTCAGCCTCAGTATCAACAGTAATACATTCACCTATCATTACTTTGACAAGTGGGGTAGAATAAATTAGAGATTTCTTTGTAAATTCATATTTACTGTTTGTTAGAGGCAGTTTTCACTAATATATATAATAGATGGTGTCCTGTGGTGATGAATCTTGCTGGAATGAAAGCAACACTTTCCAGTGAGAGTTTCTCCTCTTGCCATTGCTCAGTGCAACATGACGTCTATTGCTGAATTAATTCATGTTTTAAAGACTAACCCTGTGCCAATGGAATTATGATTAACCAGATAAGGACCTAATTCACCTGTTATCTTTTCTTTTGGCTGTGTAGTGGTGAGCAGAAACACTCAGGGTCATTGTGACAGTGGTGCTGGTGCAGAAGAGGGATCCCCGCAGGGAGTCCATAGCACTGGGGGGCAGACAGGGAAATGTCACAAGTGTCATTTCATTACTGTGCATAGAGAGTTTACTTTTTTGCATGGAGGTACTTTTTCAAATATTTGTATCACTTAAAGAGTATTCAAGTGACTATCAAAGTTGTTTTCTGCAGAGCTGCAGTTACGGAGGAAGTGTTGAGTTGCTTTATTGAAGTATTTTTTTTTTATTTTTCACCAACCAAAATCCTATTAAAGCAAAAGTAAATTACTAAAATCACAGATAAAGATACTTGTTCTACTGATGCACCAAAGCATGAACAGCAGTTTAATGCAGAAGCTTGTCATGGTCGAAGTCTAATCAGCTACCTTTCCTATTGGAGTTTGATCCTGAAAGAGAACCGAGAAGAAGAACCAAGGAGGATTTCTAGAAAATCCTGTCAGTCAAACAGAAAATAAGACCAGCACACCAAACTGAGAACACCTCAGGCATTTGTGTGGAAAAAACAAGTGAGGGTTGATGGAGATATCCTTCCGTTTGACCGGGCTTCTTATGGCCGCACCTACATGAGAGAAACCTCCAAAGTTCATCCAAACACTCAACTTACTCATCTTCCTCTTCTTCTTGCTACGCTGATGAAAATCTAAAGAGCAATTGTGAACTCTTTCACTGACAAACAATAATTGATGACACATCACGTATCTCTTGGCATGGAGACACTGGAATCCTGAATTAATGATTTGGAAAAATATTCTGCAAATGTGCCACAATTACTGCAATTTGTTCTCCCTCTGACAATAAAATATCACACTGAATTATTATATGAAGAATTGTTGGGACCTACATTTTATCATTTCATATGAGAGAGGCTAGAAATATACCTCATAAATTGACAGGTTGGTTCTTCTGGGTGAATGTGTATCAGATGATGCATATCTTTTTTCTTTTAATACCATTTCTTATTCATGAATCTGTAAGTGAACCTGACTCTGAAAGTGGGAGTAAAATATAATAATGACAAAAGAAGAAAAAGAGCAAACATGAGGGAAGACAGTGTGGGCTTGTTGTTAGTATTAAAACCAGGAAGCTGCTCACAGTCTAAGGCGACTCCTTCCTCCCTTTTCAATTTCACTGTGCCATCCTGCACACTCTCAGAGCAACATGACCTCATTACTAGTTTTGTAAAAACAACTTCAGGTTGCCAAGACATGTCATCCTCTTTACTGAAACACCAGCAGTTGCACTTGTGACTCACTGGGTAACTACAGACACCCACACTGCCTGTCAGTAGCTGTTCATAAAGCCTGAGCCGCACGCAGAATGAGGCTGTAACGACAGCAGGCGGACGCTTTTCTCTTATCTTTTCCAGTGGCTGAGTCGTGTGCTGGGATCTGATCACGCTGTGTGTCTTGCTCTGTTTGTGGACAGCAGATGTATAATGGTGAGTAAACAGGACTCTCGCCTCTGCCAGCAGCTGCCGGGTCAGATGCCAAGTGATGGGCAACATATTAGGGAGAGGCTGTTTGCACTGCCGCTGCTGGCTCCTCTCAGATAACATATGAATTATCTTCACAACCTGCTCACCCTCAATATTCAGCTCACATGTGCACATGTGTGTCATTTTACAGCTCTGTTTTTATGGATGATACACAAAGAACCTTCTTTTTTTTTATTTATTTTTTTTTTATTACAGTTCTTCAGAAAAAAGTAAACACACCTCAGACACAACTTACAAGCAAATTTAAGCTTTATTTATAAAATGTATGGATGTCCCAAACATGTACATCTGTAGTAATTATTATAATCATGGCACAACAACACCACAAGTAAATTCACTGAAGGTAAAACGTTAATTTGTTCCTGAATATATCACACCTAAAGGTTAGACACACACACACACGATCTGCAGCTGCTGGAAGCACTAAAAAGGAAAAAATAAATAAATAATAGCAGTTCTGTCAACAGTTTCATGGCACTTGGCAGGACACACTCATCTTCTTTCCCAACATACATGGTGACAAGCACTAACCACAGCTGATCCATATGACATGAACGCAGGATAATCAGACTTAACTGGATGTTTTATACAACAACAAGCTCACAAACAGGCACTTGGATTAAGGTATCATCTCCCATTCCTGTTTCTGTCCCTGCCAAATTAATAAATATCCCGGGGATGAGCAATAAGCATTCAACAGCACTGAATAAGTTGCCATCAGGTGGTTTTTGCACAATACATTCCAGACTACAGACTTAGAGTCTAGTAGCCGTTTATCAGGATATTTTGTCCGAAGCTTTAGATTTGAAAATGCCAATCAGTCTTATCAATCACAGAGGACACGTCCATCCTGTAAGCAGCAAAACATCCAGACAACTCAAACAGCAAGAGCATGGCCATGCTATGTAGAGGAAGTCTCCTGAGCAGGTAGCATCTGAGCCACAGTGCTCCCCTTGCTGTCAGAGGTCAAGGTGGGGTTATCTAACATGTCACACTCTGATATGTGCATCTGGCCGGCTCCATCCTGACAGACGGGCACTGCGTCGGCCCCCTGGCTGGAGCTGGACTTGTGAGAGGAGCCGGGGGAGCTGGTGGGGCTGAGCTGAACGGCTGTGGTGTCCTGCAGTGTGTGCTCACTCATCTCCATCTCCAGTGCTGCCGTCCCCATCCGCATTAGCCCCCACTTCTCGCCCCCGTTGGCCTTGCGGGCCATGTGGGCCGGGGGTCTCCTGCTGACCACACAGCAGGCTGTGAAGAAAGCCAGAGCTATCAGGAGTAGGAGAGGACCTATGATGATCGGGGGGTTCCCTGCAGGGAATAAGGTGCCAAAGGCAAAGGCTCCCACCAGGGTGATGTTAATCCCAGCCAGCATGATGCACAGGCCGCAGGCGCAGCACAGGGCTGGGGAGGGCAGGCTCTGCTGCCACAGAGCATGCTGCATCTGGACATTCTTGTGAGCAGGCGGTCTGGAGGTCTTTTCATTTAGCACCATGTCTCGCAAGGAGTTCAGGGAAACCCAGAGAAGGTGGAAATCAGATGATTTATTGGTCCCTGAACTCATCACCTGAGAGAGAGAGAGAGAGAGATGAAGATGAAGAGACAAGAAGCAAGAAAAAATTACTCTGCAAACACTTGATTCAAAGTAACTTTAAATTTTAAAGATTATAATGCACAAGGCAGCATCATTACAAGTGCATCTTATTTCTCAGTCATTATGAAGCAAAACAAAAGCGACTATAAAATCCCGTTTTCATGCAGGCAGATCTGCAGAGAAATCCACTGGTTCTTAGTTCACTTACATCAGATCGGACACATGCTCCTCCAGCGCCGGGACATGGACCTTCTCCCTCCGGCAGGTGAACAGCGCAGTGAACCGCTGCTCGCTCACCGCAGGTTATAATGGATTTGGACCACCGGGGGCGCCGTAGAGCTGGTGGAGACCAACGGGCCAATCAGGCCGGACCATGAGGGGACTGAAGTTTTATCATCACACACTGGAAATAATCTTTTATTTTATTTTAGTTTTTTTTCCTCCCCATCAATAATGAAGCATAAGATCATAAAAGTAGTATTGTTGAATCATCCAGCAGATCAGAAGCCGGATGTGCACACTTCACTCCTCTGCTTTTAAAGCAACAAGGACACAGCTTTGTCACAGAGATGTGATCTGGTCAGCATGTGGGCACACCTTCTTCAGCATCCCCTCCGATCTCCAGACAGAACACAAAAGACCTTTGCTGAACAAGAAGCCGCAGAACTAAATCACATTTAGAAATACATATACGTGTCCTGATTGAAATCGTGCAGCAGCTCAGGAACAAATACAATGTTCATGACACAGATCAGACGAGAAGATGTCTTTTTTTTTATTATTGAGAACACAGCATACCAGTGAAAACATGCTCTGGCCTGAGCGCTTTCTATGGATAAGACCTTTGACAAATTTCAATAGGCTCCATAATTGCATACCAATTGCTGGATCTCATTTGATGCTATTGCAAGTTAATGTGGGGAAACAAACAAGTGCTTTTATGATTCCTAATGGGAGTGAGGGGGCTTTACCATAGAGTGGTTATTTCCTAATGAGTGTATTGGCTGTGAGCAATTCTCTGTCAGTTCCTGCCAGCCTATGAAGTCCCTTAGTTGCTATAGGGATGGGGTGTCCATGGCAACGGTGTGATATCTGGGGACATGTTTAGCGAGCAACAAATAAAATTAACAGAGTTTGTAGAAATAGAAGTGATAGAAAAAAGAAAGAAAGTTTGTAAATAAATATGAAATAAAAAGGGATCAAAATCTAAAATTAATTAAAAACTAATCAAAAGACCTAAGGAAATCAAAAACTAAGTTTTAGCTCAGTTAATCCATCATACTTTCAATAGGCACATTCACATAACAAATACATACAAAACTGAACAATATACAAATACTTGTATAAAAATAAATCCCTTCAACCCTAGTGAGGAATCCTTTAGCTCACTATCAAGTTCAACTGCTCATAAATCCCCTTTAAGTTTCATCACCTACTTTACATGTCACCAAAAACTATTGAAATTCTCACATTTCAAGTCATCCTGACTCAAAACACGCAGAAATATCAAATTAATAAGACATCCAATAAGAAAATAAGCAAATCTTTTTGGGTTGGTGTTTGTTTTGTTTTGTTTGGTTTTTTTTTAATAGTACAAAACCTGCAAACATGTGGTGCAAAAAAGGCTGAGGTAATGCTTTAAAAAGAAAAGATATACTGAAGGTTTTAAATTCACATTGTTGGAGCAAACTGATTTCTCTTTTAATATATTCCCTTTAAAGTAAATACATTTAAAGTACATCAGTGCTACAGGTAGCTTGTGTTGGTGTGAATGCTAGAAATAAAGTGTGTGTTAAGAGTGTCTTTTCCAACATTTTGTATCCATTCAGACACACTTCCTGTAAGCTCTGTCTATGCTCTTTAAAAACACCAGACCAACGACATAAATGCCATATATATGTGTAGTCTTGTTTTTTCATCTAAACCACATACCTCCACACAAATCAAATCACGTACAGATACACGCTTAAAAAAATAAAAAAAAGACAGCTGATCCCTTTCCTCGAGTGACTGAGAAGCAATAAGAATCATTAAAAATATCAATTAATTCATAGTTGGAATAAGAAAATAAAAGCTATCAGAATTATATGATATTTCATGAAGGCAGCATCTGCATAACTGTGCTGAACCTATGTAATGCTCTTTGGATAATGATATGTATCAAATGGAATTTGTAATATAAACTGCTGGCTTTAAGAGCGGTTTCTGCTGTTTTGGGGTTATCAGAAATTTACTCAGTGAATTACTTAAACCCAAAGCTATTCTCAAAAAAAAAAAAAAAAGAGAGAGAGAGGGGCCTTATTTAAGACTGAGGCAGCTTAAAATGACTCCTGGACAAATCTCAGGAGTTTCGACTATGTTTTCAATTAGGAAGCAGTAGCTGAGGATTAACAGTCCCCTTGGTGCTCAGACTCTGTCTATGTGATAAGATTACTGGCCATGGGAAAGAGCTTTGCACCAGGAACA
Source organism: Remorina albescens (assembly GCA_034769265.1). Taxonomy (NCBI): domain Eukaryota; kingdom Metazoa; phylum Chordata; class Actinopteri; order Carangiformes; family Echeneidae; genus Remorina; species Remorina albescens. The sequence continues at coordinate 20,966,427 of CM068489.1, read as the reverse complement.
GTTAGTCACTTCTGAGGATGTGGCTGATCCTATGAGGCTCCCCGTCAAAACAAAACACACACACAGACAGAAGGAGCAGGTAGAGGCTAAAAATCAGTAAGAGCATGACAAGGTGAGGGAAGGGCTTATACTGGTCCTTCAGGGTGCAAGGTCATCCGAAGTGGGTGCAAAGTCTTTGGTGCGCAGCGCGTTGGACTGCGCCCGTCTACGAGCCAGTCTGGAGTTGGATGGAGGAGAAAGCTTCATTGAGCAAACAACCACACTGACGTCCTCCTGCTGCTCGTCGTGCTGAGATAGCTGCCGGTTAAAGGCAATGGCTTCTGCTGCAAACTGGGTCAGGTCTTTGGTGCTGCTGTTCCTACAAGAACAGAAAGAAAGAGGAGTGAATGAGGGCATGCAGGATGAACTGACACTGACAATTTGTTTATAAACCAAACATATGAAGGTTTGTCTCTGTTGGTTTGCTGGTATTTACTGGTGGCACATTAAAGTTTTGTCTTTTGTCCTCTACAGTTTAGCATCTTGCCTACCCCCACCCCCCACCACCCTACTGAAAGGAGAAGCACAGCACAGGATCTGACGATGCCTGTTCATTTTAATCTTGGTGTCATAAATTGATGTATATTGTGCAATCCCCCTCACTGACACAGAGCTCAGCACTGCACTTTTATTTAGGGTTTTTCCAGGCATTTACTCTGACTTCATGTACAGCCACATAAAGGCAGTAGGTATCTGCTAGATCTTAAGTTTCTAACTGGAGTGAGCTTGTGCACTCTCATGCCACAATTACCGATGACAGATGAGTTGCTTTGCAGACTTCCTTCTTACTGTTCAGGTTCCCTTTTTTAATTGAAATATTGCTCAATAGATGAATTCGTAATTCGTTTTGACAGCAAACCCACCCCCATTGTTTAGCTCTCTGTGTGACATCTTTTCAATGTGGCAGCTCAAAGCAGACACCCCCAGTTTATAACTGTAGCCTCTAATTAAGTATTGACAACTATTATTATACAAATTACCGTTATTTATTTGATTAACGTAGGCGCTACCACCGATTAACCAAATGACGATCAAGCAGACGAGCTTCAAAATTTTGTCCAGAATGTTTTTTCAAGTACACAAATCTTTAAAAATAAGTTCAGGAAAAAAACGCAGCATCTTCCATTTTATGTTTATATGGTAATAATATCAGGTGATTACAGATCATTTATCGTAGTGATGACAAATTAAAAAGTCACACATCATTATGCACTGAAGGATGACCACAGGATCATAGACATGTCCAAAATGAGCTGCATGAGCTGCTGCATTCATATTTCAAACTGAGGAAAACTCAGTGTGTCGTGGTGGGAGAAGCCATGTTTTAAGGGGATAGATTAGTGAATCTGATTGGCCATGATTGTCTCCAACACCTCCATCTATAATGTATGATAATGTATTCTGTCTCTTTTCCAATCATCTCTAATGGATCTAAGGTCCCAAATACCACATACAATGTCAAATTGTAATTCAGAATTAATATGAAATTAGAATTCTCTGACTTTGTTTGAAGCACCTCATTATCATCATATGGCTTTTGACTTGACTTTCTAAACTCTCAGTCATACCTTTGTAGGACATGAGGAGTTGGAAGACCTCTCTCTGGAGCGTTCTGTGAAAAGCAAACAAAAAAAATTGTTTACCTGAGATCAAGTCTTCAACAGAATTAAAAAATAGAAGAATTTCTATGTTGTTGCATCAGATAAGATTACAATATCAAGATAAATCAGGGCAAAGCTTTGATTATACGCACCCCCTGCATCCAAGGGTGCTTGAGGACCTGAGCAGCACTCAGGCGCAGGGTGGCATCCCGAACCAACAGCTTGGATATGAGATCCTTGGCTCCTGCTGTGATGTGAGCCCAGTCCTTGTCTGGGAACTCATACTTGCCCTGATGAATGCTCTCAAACAGGTTACTCTGAGGAGAGAAGATTACACAATACCCTGTAAAGTCTTTCAGCTGTCAGTCTGATGGTAATTTATTTGTTTTCAAGACTTTTGGTGAATTTGATCTAAAATGAAGCATTCAATCACTGTTTTTGGAAAAAATGTACTGATGTCTTTTTTGACATAGGTATTTAGGCTGTTGAAAACTTTTACACAACCAAATGAGTTTGCCTTCAGACTGAGGATCCACACACAACCGCAGGGATGTCAACACATGCAGTTACAGAGGACATCCACAGACACGGGGGAGAAAGAATAAAGTACGGGCTGCCGCTCACACTCTCATTTCTGGGTTCCAGTTCCTGCCAGTGCCTCCATCTACAACGCTTTGATTGGTTGCTGCATGTTTTTAAAGCTTATGTTAGGGCTTCAACTCATTCTTCCATACCTGAGCATTACGTAGCCACTGTGCTTCTCGGTCAACAGCAACATGCCGACTAGGTAACTGTTTTTTGTTTTCTTTTTTGCTCTCTGAAAGAAAACCTTCACATTCTTACACGTTCACCAAGGTCTTGATATTAAATCAAGGTAGATTGGAGGCAGTAAATACTAGTGTCTGCTGCAGAAATTTGACCCAGATTTGAATGCATCTCTGCCTTTTCCTCTGCTCAAAAAAAACTTAATTAGCTCCAGTAACATTGCGCTTCTGTTGACATTGGAAAGGGTCACAATTAGCATTTAAATATTGTAGGAGGTAAATGTTTACGGCTGTGTACAGTCAGAAGGACACTGAGCAAGTGTAGAGGGTGACTAAGAAAAGCATACCTGACAGGTTCTGCAGGTTTCTCCCCGATCCCAGCCACAGTCGGTGCCACAGTGGCCAGTAAAAGGGGGGCTTCCACTCAGCAGAATGTAAAGAATGACCCCGAGGCTCCAAAGGTCGCAGCGCTTGTCATAGAAGGAGGCTTCATCAGTAAACACCTCCACGACTTCAGGAGCCATGTACTCGGCTGAGCCACACTAAGAGAGGGAAAAATTATACAGGAGTTAAATTACTATAATCCAACAGATTGATTTTCTTTGTGTATGTGATGTATTCAAAGGTTGACTGTTACCGGTGTGGTAAGTTCTGGTGTTGTTATGGGCGTACAGGCACTACTGAGCTTCACTCCACTTCCCAAGTCAAAATCACAGATCTTAACTGGTGACACCTGAATAGGAAGACAGAGGAAAAACATTATTATACAGTGTAGTCTACAGCTTTAACTACTGTCCCTCTAACAGCTCCTTTAGTGGCCACTTACCTGATTTGTGTATTCACAAAGAATGTTCTCAAGCTTAAGGTCTCTGTGAGCAATGCCTGTGGAAAAGCATATTGCCACCATGATCAAATGCAAAAGAAACATTTACATATGTTTTGTTTGGATTTTGGGGGAATGGTCATGAGGATGCTGACCTACCTTTAGTGTGCAAGAAGTCAAGAGCTTGGGCAATGTCCCTGACCACCCTACTGGCCTCCAGCTCATCAAAGTGCTTGCGGTTTTGGATGTGTGTGAGAATGGAGCCTTAAGGTAGAGAATATAATCACTAATGAGACGTCTTAAACAGCAGTGTGCATGAAGACACTATAACTGCTGAGATATCATTCATGCTTACCTCCACGCAGTTTTTCAAAAACTAAATAAAAGCATGAGCTGTCTTCAAAGAACTGGATCAATTCCAAAATATTCCTGAGCAGAGAATTTCAAATTGGTTAGAGTGAGATTCACTCTGTTGCTTTTTATTAAGAAATTTCACTGACTAGATGCACTCACTTGTTTCCTTGACACTGGTAGAGCGTTTCCACTTCTCGAAAGACTCTGCTGCGACTGTGCCCTGCACTTTTCTCTATGATCTTTATAAACAAAAACAGACAGTGTCTTCATTAATAAATGAAACATTTTGATTACACATGTTTAAAATTAAGAGCCAAATTTGCATCTATTATTTTCTTTAAGAGTGTTTTGTGAAGAGGAAGTGTACTTCCAGGCTAAAGACTATAGAATATCTTCACTTACCTTCACAGCAAACTCCTGCCCATTCTGAAGGCTTATGCATCCTTGAACTTTGGCATATGCTCCCTGACCAAGCACCTCATCTGTTAGCTTGTAGAGGTCTGTAAAAGTAAATGTAAGGGTGTAGCAAAATACTGAAATCTTTTCAACTTCTTCCCTTTTCTCCATATATATATATATATATATATATATAAGTTTAAATACCATCAAAAGTTCCTGTGAAGCTGTCTGTGGCTCTAGTTCTTTTCTTTTTCTTCCTTTTAGCTGCATCTGGGATGTTCACTGGCTGGCTCTTCTCAAAATCTCCTGTAAAACAGAGTAATCCATATGGAAACAAAATGAGTACAACACATACTTTTCTATTGCAATAAGCTGTTCTGAATAGTAAAGCCACTGTACCTGATTGGCCTTGGGAAAGGTGCTGTCCGTCCTCTGTGGGGAGACCGTTCTCCTGAGTTTCCCCACAGCTCTGCCCCACTTGGCCCAATGCCAGGGAGTTGCCCTGTGACAGAAACAGACCACATGTGAGGGGGACAGCGAGAGGGAAAGTGCAGTGAGAGAGATCAGGTGGTATGGTAGAGTATGCTCGAGAAGGACTATGTAACTGCCACTTTTGTTCCTAGTGGTGATGTGAAAGAGTTACTTCACAACACATATCACTGATAAATCCATCTTTTATCAAATAAATCAATAAAAATAAACCACTGTGACATATGATCATGTAACCACCGTTACAGCCTTACTGACTATCTTCCCCTTTAGCAACCTACCAATTGAGCGGCCTGATGAGAATACAGGAAACACTATGACAGGCGTTATCTCTCCCTGGATATTACCAGAAGCATTCACACAACCGGTATCAGTGCATGACTCATACAGAGTGATGAAACTTCTGTTTCAGTGAAGATAACCTTCACAGTGTGCAGGCAGCTTACTGGTAACTCTGCTATCAAACACATCACTTAACAGGAAGTTGGAGGTTTTGAAAACACCGGTGATAACAGGTTAGTTCTTACCTGGAAAGAGTGCTGGAAGGCTTGCAGCTCCGCCATCACGCTGTGCCTCACCATATCTGCCAACTGAGACAGCACATCACAAATATTCAGCTAGTCTGGAACAAACTGAGACAGCAGACACAAAATATTCAGACAAACTAATGTACATAGATGAAACCTCACGTAGACTGATCAATATTTATGCGGAAAAAGTTTTTCCAATTCTCCTTGGTTACAGTTTTTCTCTTTGTTTGCAGTTCCCGATTAACAGAAGTTAGCTGGCTTCCTGCTAAATACGAGGTGCTGTGTTATGGTTGGGGAATGCATTTGGCTGCTGCTAAAGCAAGTAGCATGTAACTACACTGACCAGCGTTATGACAGCTCCAAGTGACACTGACGTTATCAGCTATACATATATAGCTAACTATTAATGTCGGCACTTATTCAAAACCAACCAAATGAGCAACTAAAATATTTCTGTCGTTAATTATGTACAATAGCTTTTATTGTGGACCGTTACCAAGAGAGTAGTTTAAAAATATTAAGCATTAAGCCTATAAAAGCTACACCTTGCGTTAACTGGACAATACGGTATTGTTATTGTTGTTAGCCACGGCTAGCTAGCACTAGCCTTTCGCTAGCATATTAAACGGTTTAACCGTCCGTTAGCTGGTTGGTATTTGGAGACAGGCGAAGCAGCGTTAAGTCACAAGCATTAAATTGAAGAAAACTACACACCTTCACCTGGACTCGGCGTCCAAAGCAGCCGGATCCCGTCAGTCAAAGCCTCTGCCAGCTGATGAGAGAGCTCATAGCTAACCGAGCTCCGTCAACCAGGCGGTGACGCACTCGGCGGGAAATTAACCCCGCCCTGTTTGACGTTCCTCCTCCTCCTATTGGTCAGAAATCAGGCTTTCACTGACACGCCACTCAGCCCCCCCCCCCCGCCCTCCTCCTCGGCCACGCCCCTCTCCACGTAGAGGGGATTTTTCTGTGCTGCCTCATGAGATCTTATTTATACGCTGATGTCACATGGTCTGACGTCACGCGCCTATAATATTTCATCATGATCGTTTTTCTGTTATCGATCTGCTTTTATCCAGACAAATATTCCCCGTCTGTGTTGGACCACAAACCACATGAGCAAATATTTCTCATAAATGAACGTACATAGTGTTAAAATTCAGTTTTTTCCCATCAGCTCAGTTATTGTGTTATCGTTATTAAAGCAGAATAACGACTGTGTGTGTTTTGTATGTTTTTGTGTGGTGAAGTGTATTAAGTTAGAAAAAAGTTATTTCAACACTATTTTTATTGGCAAAAAACACATCAAGTAATGTACAAACTTTCATTCATGAAAATGACTCAGCACTGTATATCAACAGGTCAGACATAAAACATACATGCAAGAGTGAAGTAAAAGGAATAAGTACAGGAGCTGGAGTATTATAAAGCCATACAAAGTCCTATAATGATGGCATCACAGCAATATAAGGACTTAAAGTAAAAACATCTTTGAAGGTGCAGTGTTGCATGATACATAATAGGACCTTCCCAATTATGCTTGGAAAATCACTCATGCAAGTTTGTTAATTGTTCTTTGTTTTGAGGGTTTTGAAGGTGGCGTTTTCTCACGAGGCTCAGGTAATGTCAAAATGTAAACTCCTTTGTACATGTGGTTTGGTTTAGTTGCATATCTTCTCTGTCATCTCTTTCTGTTGGGGTGGAAAAAAAGGACATGTTAAACACATCAAGTTCACATTGTTAGAGAAGATGAATGGTTGGTTTTAAATTCATTCTATTGTTAGAAATAACAATGTTATTCCGATGGAGACCAAAAATAATGACAAAATAAAACAGCATTCAGTCAAAAAATTCATAATTTCTGCTTTTCTGTTACATGTTGATATAAATGTCGCATCCACCTTTCTTGTACTGCACACATGATGAAAGCACACGGACATAAAGGTGTGACTCAGCCTCATCAAGCATGTTGCGACACAAGATCAGAGATAAATAGACTGCGGAAAATCAACTCCCCTATTCGAAAACATCTATCAGATCCTCTTTTTCCTGCTTCCTGTCACTTCACCCGCACAAATCTTAGGTCACACCATCATCTCACCAGGGGCTCCAGTTCAGAGTGATCAATGAGGTTGAACTCGGAGATGAAGTAGTAGTAGTGCTTGTAGCAGGTATTGATGTGGGCCTCTGCGCCCATGCTGCAGATGCTGTCAAAGTGATGGATGTAAACGTGCACGAAGACTCTGAAGAGACGGCTCAGGATCTTCTTGCACACCTGCTGAAAGTTCTTGGGGAAAGGTACACCTAGAGCAGAGAAGAAAGAAGTGTTACTGAACTGAAGAAACATCTACCCAAGAAATTAATTTTACTAGATTTGAAACAAAAATTCTAAATTGAGTTGCTTATATAAATTACACATATAGAAAAATATGTATAAACATTTCTTATATATATCGAATATAAATATATATATATATATATATATATATATATAAATATATAAATATATATCGAATATATAAATCAAATTGTATAAAAACAATATACAAAATCAGTCTTTCAAATGATTTGTGTTGAAGAATTGAAGGGGAATGGTGAAATGTTAAGATCTTATTTGGCAAAACTATGCGAAACTGAACACTCAAATAGTATTACAAACTGTGAGAGCCGGATTTTTAGTATATTTACTGTCACAATAATCAATGACATGGAATGCAATAAGCAAACTATCCAGATTACTGTCAAAAAATTGCTGTAGTGACTGTGTGGTATCCATGCTAAAGTAAATCTGGCCTAATTGTTGCCTGATTGCACACATATTGGGCAAATAGTAAGAAAAATAGAGAAACACCCTGCACAAACAGAAAAAAATAGATAAAACCACATAAAACCTATGTGAAAGGTTTTATAGCCTAGATAACCCACAAAAAAAAAAAACCTGACTTGACTGGTTCAAACACAGTGCCATTGTGGTTTCAGTATCACTGTGTCACCTCCTAAGCTTCCATCTCCGTTATGCGTGTGATTCTAACCTCTTGTTGAGTGTCAAATCTGGTCCTGATATAAAATAACCAAATAGCCATTCAATCTCCACAAAATGTCAACCACATTGTTTCATTAACCTCTGTTTGAACTTCATCATCCCATTTGCAATCTGGTAGAGTAGTGCGGCTCCCTACGCTGACGCTACAGCAATGCTCCAACACCACATCAAGTGCGAGCAGCACTCAATCATGTATTAGGTTACACATCCAATAATGGCCTGACACCTTCATTTGTAGACACCTCACACACACACCTACTCTGGTGGGGAAGATGTCCTCATTATTGATGAGCGACTCTATCCAGTCCATCAGCAGGTTCATGTACTTGAGAGCGGGCAGCTTGGTGGGCTTCTTGTAGTCGTCACCATCCTGCCACCTGTACTCATACCTCAGACCCCCAGACATGATGGGACACGTGCGCTCGGTGCAGTACTCGCTCACCGTGCCATAGATCAGATTGATCCTGTTAAAGAAATCCACCACATGAACAGCAATCCAGTCATTGATATTTTCTCCTTCTGGGAGCTGTACCACTTTCCTGAGGTCCAAACCAGACTTGAGCGAGGCCTGGGCCTTTTTGTAGAGTTCAAATCGCTGGGTGCCGGGCTCAAACCGCTTCCTTGGCCTGAATGTTCTATCTTTGCTGAACACTTGTCCAAGACACAACGCCATCGATTTAGTCGTTTCCCCTGAGATAAGGGGAGAATGAACTCTCCAGAATAATAATTAGTTTGGTTTGATAGAGCGTGACCTTCCTGAGAGAGGGGAACTAGGCTGGTTTTCAGCTCTAAAATCAGGCCACCAAGGGGACAGCGTCTTTCACGCAAAGATTGAAGGAAGCTCTTGTTGTCAGATGTTGGGACGTCCCTGTGAAACAGACAAACAACAAAACTCAGCTTTTTCCATGCTGCTCAATTCACTGTTTTCAAGTAAAAATAACCAAAGAAGTAGATGTGACCAAAGTCTCAGAGCTATAACAATAAAACCATTAATATCACTGTCAGTTTCCACAAAAATACAAAAACAAAAAACAAGCAACACGTTTTCAAGTCAAACATTTTGAGGAACTAGATCATTAAAATGACTCATGTAGTGCAAAGTTTCTACTCTCCTCACTAAGAAAAAAATCAGTGGGTTAATCGCAAATGGGCTATTGCCTCCACTGCTCTTGTGTGACCAAACTGACCTTATCACAAGATTTTCAGCAGCAGCAACTGTTTCGGTCATTTGTGGCGATAAAATCAGTCCACAAGGGTCAAACATAATTGAAAAAATGAATGGCACGCTGTGACTCACTATGGACGCTATCACAGAGAAAAAACTTTAAAGTGTGGTGCAAAAACAATGAACATGACAACTGATAGAAAACAGATTGCCAGCCCCTCCCTGGGGAAATGAGTCTTGGGATATGACAGAAGAACAGAAAAAAGATGTTCCATCTGGTAAATTAATACCCATTGATTGGGGTTGGGAGGTTAGTGGAAGGTTATGTGAGCCAATGCCTTTATTGCTATGATAATAAAAATAAATTGTAGCATTTGAATATTAACTGAGTAGGTTATTACAGATAAATAGTGTCTAAGCAATAAACTCTTGACATATTAAAGGGTGGGTTTCACGTTGTTGCCACACATGCTGCTCTCTACTGAATTTCCTGTTTCCATTTAGTACTTTGGAGGATCAATGCATATGTTGCCTCCAGATATTTGTCATGTTCAAGTAACTGTGGTTGCAACATGATACAATATCCGCATTTGTATCCCAAGTCCCTCATTGAGCGGCCGGTTTTAACATTTCCTGCGTTTGCTTCTGTGTGACACAAATTAGCAGAAGTTTCTGTCTCTGTGTCCTCATGAATCTGTACTTACATTGCAAACGAAACAGTGATCCACCGGCCCCTTTGATGGTAATAAAGCCAGTAAGTCAACTTTAGTTGACATAGAGTGACTCATTTCACAAAACACACAACCACAGACCCATCGTGTGTTTGTCAGGCTCATCGGTTTCTTAGTTTCTTTTCATTCTCTGAGGTAACCATTTGAGGGGATGGTAAGTATTTAAACGGAAGACAGCATTTGATATATGAGAGGGGTGCTTTTGTTTTCCACTAGCTTTCACAGTAAGTCTGATCCCAGCTCAGGGCTCACCACTGGGGGAGCGTGAATACGTGGTCATGAGATAGCTCTAAATGTGTCCATAACAAAAGGGCTCATGAGGAAGGCTCAAAGTTACAGAGTTTCATTCACTCATTCTTCATACTCAGGGAGACAGACATTAAACGTGGTCATTCTTAGTTATCAAGGACACTGATGCCTTATATCCCCCCTCAGCAAAAAAAAAAAAAAAAAAAAAAAGCAACTGTAATTTTGATCCCTTGACGTTTCTCTGCATGCCTGAACGGCCCCAGCATGTCTGACGCACGTCTGATCACGTAGTGGGGTTGGCAGCCCTCCCTGCATTCTTTCATGGTTTTAATCGTTTGTTTCGGACGCTGCAAGCTAAGAAATGCAAATAGAAAAGAAGTAAACAGTTGCTTCTACAAATAAGACATTGCAAGTCACAGACACAACAGAAGAGACAGACAGAGAGAGAGAGAGACAAATGAGGGATTGCTGAATGGAAAAAGCTGTCTGCACTGTACCTGGCTGAAGAGATGGGTCTGGGATAAGGTGGAAAGTGGTGGGAAGTTCAGGCAGGATTTGGGCGTTGGATCCCTTGACTTTAAACTCCCTCTGGAGGTTAGCTCCAGCTGCTCTGCCCCCCTCTCGCCTCCTCTGGATCTTCTCCCTCCCAGCCGGCCACTAAGAGACAGAGCGGCTCCAACTTCACTCGGCAGCAGGGACAACACAGTTAAGAGAGAAAAAGTTGTTTGGCTTCTCTTCCTGCTGATGATGTCACATCCTGACTTTGTCTACTAGGTCCCGCTGTTTGGTGTCTATATCTGTGTGTGTGTGTGTGTGTATCTAGAGGTCCTATAAAATGAAAGAAAAGAAGGGCTGGAAAAGGTCTTTCCAAACCCTTCTCAGCCCTCCCTCTTTTTCTGTTTCCCTTTCTTCTCATCAAGTAGGCAAAGCCAGGCCCTCTGGTAAAGGTCCTGAGAAAACAACCCCTCCTTTTGAGCCACATATAGGACAGAAGGAGCAGGATCCCACAAATATTTCTGGATGTTTGGCAGTCCATGTGGCTCGCTTTTTTGTGAAGTCTCAATAACATATCATTTAAATTCTTGGCCTTTTAGAGATATTGTAGTTAAAAGCAAAGCTCACCCTTAAATAGAGAAAGAGCTATTCCCCAAAAAATTTCCTTCAAAACACTGACAAGAATCTGCAGTCAACCAAAGCAGGAGTGCTCCACTGAAATTGTCCATTTCCTTGTGCCCTTGTGGGCTGAGTGATAGCTGCTCCCATTGTCTTGAACGTGAATGGGTGCCACTAAAATCCATAGGGTGTCCTTTTTCTCTACTCTGTAATGAGGCAAAATCTGCAGGAAAAACAATGACCACACACTTCATGACATGAGTCTCTTTAGTAATTGAGGGTTAAAACTCTCAGACAAAGGATTGAATAATTTCATAGCAAGGTTCAAGTTGTTTCTGCAGTCACAAGTGATGCGATTTTTGTTTTTAAACAATCCAAAGGTCGAGATTTGTCTGCGTGCAAAAGTCTTGGTTGATAAATGACATTTTCTTAATTAAGAAAGAACTATTGTAAAAGCCAGCAGGAACGACAACTCTACAGAAGTTGTTAATTATTGCTAAATTAGAATGCGTCTCAGACTCAGTGGATTCATGTGCTGGGTTGTCTTTCATAGGGTTGAATGAAAGAAAGAAAAATGAAGGGTTATTTGTGCTAAATTAAATGTAATAAGATCAATTTAATGCTTTCAAGAAACTTCGACAAAAACAAAATGAACTTTAAAAAAAAAGGAAGAAATTCTGACTTGTAGTAATGAAGCATGTCCACTTGAGGTCACCATGACTGTTCTTATGGGTAGTGTATTATTATGACCTTACTGTTTTTGTCTCAATGGAAATCTGTCATAGTGGTACAAAATTTTGACGAACAAAAACATTCACATGGCAAGGCTACATTAATATCCTAGTTGATATGTTACATCAATAATTATTGTTGAAAGTTTCAGTTGAAATGCTTATTGGATGTTTAGTATCAGCAGTGGAAATAACTATATCATTTTTGCCAAAGTAGATACTTCTAATTGAATGTTACTCCAAGGAAATGGAAATTGTCCAGTCATATTTTTATTTGAGTTAAAATACTGGAGGGCTTTCTTTTACTTATATGCTTTAATATTTCAAAGTAAATTTCTGTGTCTGTGTTTTTCCTCTGTCAGAGCAGCTCCTTCCAAACAATTTCGCTGACAGTGTTGTAGAACCTGCAGCTCGTTTGTTATGCCATGTTCAAAATGTGCTGTCCAAGCAAAACAACCCAGCGCAAAATGAATGACAGCTTAGGAGTCCTTAGTGACTGGTTTTACTCCTGTGACAAATTCCTCAGCTCATTCCACTGACCTAGGGCTTTGCTTCAATATGTACAAGTACTTGATGGAAATGTAGGAGCCAAAAGTGCATATTGTTTTTTAAGTGTAGTGGAGTACAAGTTGGAAATTTCCAAATAGATAACACTCAGTTAAACAACAGAATCCTTAAAAAAACATATTTAGTTATTATTTAGGCGACTTTGTTACTGTCCACCTCTGTGTTACATTTATTTATGTGGCATATAATGTTTATACTTTGTATAATACATAACAACAGCACAATAAATGGAAGAAGGAGTCAGTTTGAATTTGAAAGCACATTGTTAGCAGTAGCACATTTGGATAAGGCTGCCAAATGTAATTAAAAAAGTAAAGGATAGCCCTAAGAAGAAAAAAAGCTGATGTCACACACAGGTGATATATGTTGGATCAGGATTTCTGATGCCCTATGCCCTACTTTTGCTATAACTGTCACAGCCATCATCCAGATATGTGACACTGGAGGAAATGAAACCAGTCACCCTTCTTTCACCTTTGATCTTCACTCAGCGCGGCTATAATTCACTAAATTATAACTGTTGCTGACGGTCCTTAAACCGTGCACAAATGGTTCAACAGTTTTCCGGGTGCCCCCCCCAGCTAAGAGAAGGCCCTGCACCTAAAGCAGCAGGTGGACAGTTTGGAAAACATTTTGCTATGGCAAATTTTACAAGACATGAACAAGGACACCTTCAGCTGCAACGCCACTTCCCCAGTTGAAGAGAAAAACGGACTGAGGCACGTTGGCCAGTCCTGCTACAGGGACATTATTTCACCCATTACATCAGCTTTGTTTTACTTTGATGAATTTAGATATTAACTTAATATTTTTTTTTTTCTGTAATTTGTGGCCACCAGCTAACCTGGAGTCTTGCCGCTGATGACTTTACTGCCATTCTTACTAAAGTTGTTGCAGTTATTCGTAAAGAAGTTTTTCAGCAGTGAATCCATGTTTAACAGTCACAGTGGAAGAATACAGTCAACTCCATATGCTCATTTCGATATGTGCACCACATTAGGGGTAATGACATGACATTGCATTTGATACAGATGATTACGTCCATATTAGGCGACCAGCTCAGCAGAAGTGAGACTCCACCTTTTTATCCAGCTCCATCAGAGGGCTGGGTCAGGAGGAGGACGGTTTAAGCGGGGAGGAAGAGGAAGCAGAGCCGACTTCTCTAAACACGCATTTGAGCCACATTATCGGCCTTTTTCCGACAAAGTCCGAGAGTTTCATTCTGCACATGTAAGTAAAAAAAAAACAACAAAAAAAAAAACAACAACAACCAAACAAAACGAATCACGTTTTTCTGAGAATGAAATTAATTTGGTGGAGTTTTTTTTTTTTTTTTTTTGTTGTATTTGGGGTTTTTTTTCTTCCCGCTTTTACTTTAGTTTTAGCTTGAGGTGCTTTGGTTTGTGTGTGTTTGTGTGTGTTTTCTAAAACAGCGGCAGGTGATGTGTCCCTTGAAAACATTTTGACAGCGGCAATTTGCATCGCAATCAGCCTCCATATGTGGGTCATTGATGGAGTTAGAGTGTGTGTGTGTGTGTCTGTCTGTGTGTCTTGGTGTGTCTGTCTTATCATTTGCACCTGTGCTGTGGACAAAAGGCCATTGTTGTTCTGTCCTTTTGAAGGCAGGGAGTATTGTTGACTGTCAAAACATCTTACTGGAAGTGATGGTAACGTGTGTGTGTTTAACGGAATATGAACTATAATAAATGTAGTTAACCTTTAGTGGATCAATAACTTTAACCCTAAAACATACCTACAGATCAGATGTTCTAATGGATTAACCTCTGATGTTCAGTTGGTGTGTATGTGTGGATATATATATTTCTCACTGACACATAAACAGTCTGCAACTTTTTCTTTGCCAGTTTCTATGCAGTTACTATGATCAATGTGGTTAATACGAGTTAAATCATGTTGAACATGAACTGCTTCAAGTTCAAGGAAAAAATAAATAAATTATATGATGGCTGGCCGAGAAACATTTTGATTTCAGTGTTTGAGCCTGCTTTATGAGTGACTTGAGAGATATTATCAGTGAGGTCACAGGCTGAATGATAACTTGTTTTAATGGTATTGCCACAGAAATGTTTTTGTATTGTATGTATATATTTAACTTTTGAGTAATTGAAGAGAAGTCTGACTTTCTTAAATTTTATTTCCCGTTTAAGAAGAGACATGCGTGCATTCATACCTAATTTACACAATGACGACTGAGGAATAGATTCAGTTGAGTGAACTTTACCACAGAAGTTCATGTTATCTGAGCACAAAGAGTGATCCAGATGAGGCTGTTTTTTGTTACACTGGAAATGTTTGCCGTGTTTATTCTGATGTATGCTTTAACAAGAACAATGTTCTCCTTCGGGGCATACTTTCTGGAGTGTAACTGTTTCACACTGAGAAGATGAGTCCCTGAGACACAGCTGGCTTGGCCCTCGTTGATTCTTTTGTTCTCAGTAATGTTGTCCTTAGATCAGTTAGGGATTACCAACTGTGTATAGAAATGTAAACATTAGCTGTAACTAAAGACTGTGGGATGGAGACAAAAGGGCCTCAAGGTCAACCAGCCCGGTCGTATCTCTGATGTAAACACTGCAGCAGCATTGTGACTATCAACGCCTCAAGTCTGCATATTATTTTATCGCTCTATCAGCCTCAGGTATCAAAACCTTTCAGTGACGCACTGGAAGTTTTTATTCATTTAATAACATTTTCTTTTCCCCCATATCACTCTCGCAGGGCTGAGCTGGGATATTTTATTGGTCCTCTGTCAGTCTCTCAGCTGCTGCGGTGAAGAGGTTTGCTCAGTGGAGGAAAATGTTAGTCATTCACTTTCCCTTACTACATATTCCCAACGAGCCTGGTGTTTAAGGGTTCCTTGTCAAAACACTGCTCACTTCTCAGTGACCTGAAGTCCTCTGAAGCGTGGCGGTGTCACCGATAGTTGACTGCCCCCGTCCTACGTCTTCTTCCGTACACCCCGGGCTGTTTCTACATCATTTTGAGCTCTAGATGGAGATCAGGGGCTTCATAATCAGTCTCTGGAAAACTGCACAACTGTTGCTCTTTACTCGCTGTCAGTTGACTTGGGGCCCATGTTTGTGCTTCGTAGGGTAAATAAATACTTTAAATTCTGTTAGTCTATGAGGCTGGTTTTAATGTTATTGTTTTGGATGTCTTGTGTGACTGAATAGAAGCTGCTGTTAGTGACTCTAACATGTTTGCATGTAAGATGTTAAGCAGTGACGGTGAAAGGGGCTGTTCAAACAGTCTCGACTCTGCTGAACAGAGCATGCCTTTGGTGATATTTTAGGAAACAGTTTGTTTAAGTAAGTTGTTCTTCCTGTTGCCTAAGAAGCGTCTGTGTTTGACATTCACCGTTGTCAATTACAGAAGATGAAGATTTATGTCTTTACTACATGATATTATCACAGCCCCATTTTTGTGGTTTATATTTCGAAACACACGGTGTAGATCTTTGCTAAAGCAGCTTTCAAACCCTCCCAAACCTCTGTTCAGACCCTCTTGGTTTCGGTGAGAAGTGCGGCCACAGTTTCAACATGATGCAGTTTGAACTCGTCTGAACCTGAGGTTGCTGTAGTTGAGAAACTACTGCAGCACTTCCCTCATTGTGAAAATACCCTCTGCAGCTGCTGTTTAGTGGCCATGAGTTCAAGCTTTTCATTATACCTTTTACATCTAATCCAAGGACGATGCATGCAGACCTCAAGTCAGTGTACAGGGAAGTGAGTGTTTACTTCCAACACGCTGTTTAACATGGTTAATATGCACCATCTTGATTTAGTACAATCAAATTACCAAATAGCTGGAATATGTTTCAACTTGTTGCATAACCAGTGCAAGCATAGAGGGAAAAAAGTCAGACTATGCAGCCAGCTTGTCGTGAGCACAGGCTATGTTATGTCTTGAACAGTCATGGTGGCCTTAGATGACTGCTTGTATATTTTGATCAGCATGCCATGAAAGGTCACGACAACTTGAGGTGTGTTTTTAGTTTCATCATTGACTACCTTGTGTTTTGTTTTTTTGTTTTTTTTACATTTTTTGGCCTGTAAGTATGGTTAAATTTGTATTTTTAATCTTTGCATAGTCATGAATGGATTTAGCAGAAACTAAGGCGTCCTTTCTCCCACTTGCTGATGGGTTTAAATAGGTATCACACATTTTTTGGGAAATTGGCAACTTCCTGTTGTTTTGCCTCTCACTTTATGCAAACAGTCATATCTAGGAGTAACTGCTGTTGTCCACATTTACTATTTTTCAAGTGTCACATTTGCATGTTTGAAATGATACAGAAGGAGTTGTCATTGTAGTATTTTGGTATGCTTGACAGACAATGAGACTCTCATTCCAGTCATGTTGCAGGGCTTGCATAACACCAACCTGTCTATGAGGTGTTCTTGTTGATGGCTTTAAATACACTGATTCAAGACACCTATTTTGGGAAGGGGGTGTTTACAGTTTCTGGATTAAATGACTGAAACATGTTTTTGTAGATTTATATTAGAAGCATTGTCGTGTCATTCCAGGTGGTGATGATGTTTTTTGTTCTGATTATGATTGTATTTGCAGCAGTGAGCTTTGTTGAGCTTTTAACTTTCTTCCACAGAGACACAGTGGGTTTGCTAAGTGCTTTATGATGGGCGAAGGCTTTTGTTTGTGCAGGACATTCCTTTCGTAAAGCCTAGTTAATTTTTTCCTTGCCATTAATGGTTTTTGTGTGTGTTTGTGTTTGCTTTGTATGTGTGTTTGTTTCTTTTTAATTTGTGGAAATCCTTCTCAGATTACCAGGGTGGCAGGATACTTTACCAATGGTTCCAATCAAAACAAGTCAGTTTTTGCACATCTTTCTACATTCTTTTAGTAGATTTCTGTCATGGTTTGAAATGGTTATTATAACATTGTATCAAGTATCAAGTTTGATTGCTGAGATCTCAGGATACAGATAAAAGAAGCCAAAAGAAACAGGAAATATGAGCAGCCAGATGATCCTAAACAATGACTCTAGATTTAAATGGAAGAGATGAGGTTCTTTTCATACCTATACCAGATAGTTCATTGGGTACATTCATCAGTTTACAGAAGGGCTCAACTTTGACCTGCAGTAATTTCCATGGTTGTGTGAAAGGCGCATAGTTTTCTTTGCAGTGAGAGAGCTTTGCAGAAGTTATCGGTATGTCCACCTGTAGTTTTGCATCATTTTACAGCCAGAAAAACTTGTCTAAACAATCACATTTCTAGCCCTGTTTGATTTAATCATGGGGCTGGTTCAACCTTGTCTATTGGTTATTACTTATGAGTGTAATTTCGTTATGGATAGAAAAGAAAATAAGACACCGATTCTTCAGTCTCAACGAATTAATTTCTCTGCTGCTAATGGCACCTCAACATAATCCAAAGGATGCTGAAAAACAATAAAAATGGTCCCATTGCCCCTGAACCAGTTGAGGTGCATTCATTTTTGCACCATGTGCATCTGCCCAAGCTCCCCCTTAATGACCCAATGGCCCTCTTGTGTGTGGAAAGTTCCAGAAATTGGAGCCGTCAGTGGGCGAGACCTGCAAAGGGGGGCAGGGGGGCAGGGGGGCAAAGAGAGCGAGACTGGAGACAGGTGTTGAATAGTCAGTCTTGCAGGTAGGGGTGATACTACTCCCCCAACGCTTACACACACCCAAACAATGACAAGAAGATGGTGTCAGTGTGTCGGTCCCAAATCAAGTTCAGCAACATTTTTGTGCCAGTCAGTCTGTAGTGGTAAGTTAAAGTTGCTATATGTCATGCTTTTTGAAACCACCAATCATCATAACTGGAGAGAGATCAGATCTTTAGACAAAGAATGTTCGTAATAAACTCTTCATTCTCTTATGTAACTTGCAATTCAATGTCACTGGCCCTTTTTTTTTTTTCAATACATGGATGCGATAGCAGATAAGCACACAGAGTTCACCCTTAAATGGCGTCAAGCCGTTTTGAGTTGTTTACATATCGAAGTTACTAGAGTGTCTATTCAAATTGTTGAACTCTAACACAATTTAATGTGTACATTTTAAGGAGTGTGTAGTCATCTGAAACTACTTTCACAAGATGCCACCACAAATGATTTGACTCTTTTTTTTTTTTTCATATTTCAGTGATACATTAGTTCAGCAATAATGACTAAAATAGCATTTTATATGAAAAGGTTTATGGACTTGAATTACAAAAATATACACTTTCCATACATTTTAAAAACTCTATAAAATATCAGCCAAAAATAAAATGATGATGATGATACATTTGTCACATCCTTCTAAATCACATCCTGCTTAAGACCTGATATGTTTCAGACCAGTGAAGCAGTTTCATTTTGTTTGTAATATGACAGGAGCCTTTAAACTTGATCCTCCTTGTTGAACAGTAGTCACTGAAGTAATGTCATTTCCTTTTTTGGCAGATATGTTCTTGGGCAAACCTACAGGTGGTCAAGTTTTGAATGCGTTTTGATGTTGTTTTTTTTCTTTTTCCCCCGGGCAAGTATTCACTTGACAAAGCAGCAAAACAGGATCGATGAAATTGATTTGTAGTTGTCATTTTCTCTCAGTTGTCATCTTAAGGCCCAGTTATGTCACACTTGTCTGGACCGGGAAGACCTTGTTTCTGGGTGACAGCGCTGTCTCTGGAGGACAGGAAGGACAGTAAATAACACCTTTTTTGTTCTCTCTCAAGAGTTTGTCATCACGCTGGCTTGTTTGGAATGTATGTCATTGTTTTGTTATGTGAGACTAGAATTCGTTTATCTGATTATCGGCTCCTGCTGACATGTTTAAAAAAAAAACAAACAAACCTAAAAAAACAACTCATGATGGAAAGAAAATCAAACAGTCTGAACATAACTACAACTCTACTGTCCAGAATATTGTTAGGCCTGATCAGAACCATCTCTAACTTTGTACGGGTAGTTTGGATCCCATCATGGATTTTTGCACTGACAGTTTTTAGAATAGACTGAATCCCAGTTTATCTTCAGCACTCCCCATTTTTTCACATTGCATAGTTAAACCTGAGATTTGTACAATGACAAGATCTTAGCAGCAGAGTCACACTCCTCGCACCAGTGTGTCACATGCTGGTAGAAATTCCTGTGCTCATTGCTATAATGCATCTGCTGCACAGACTCCTCCATTTACACTTTTCCAAGTTCAGGCCGTCTGTTGGATTTTAATGTTTTAGTTTGCCAAGTTTCAATAGTTCTGAATTAAACTTTGGAAACTGGGGAACACAAGTGAAGGCCACACCAAATGTAACTGAACTGCTTTGGATGTCACTCTTCAAGAAAATGGTATGATGGTATGATGCTGAACAGTCTGTTTGGCATCATACCAGTAAATAACAGCCTGTTTCTGCACCACGTGTGGTCTGGAAGTATACTGATGTTGCTCATGTACACATTACACTGCAGCTAAAACAGCAACAAATTTGCTCTTCCCTGGGTCAAGCTTTATTTATATGACAAACTTCTGAAATATGAGTCATCAGGAATGACAGTCAAGAGTCAAATGGCCACGTTTGTAAACCATCACAATTCCCATTTCCTCATCCTTCCGCCTTCACCTAGGGGCTGTGCTTATTTTGCACGAAAAGGGTGTTGGCGCAACAGGGCAAGATTACTATCGTATTTGCAATGGCAATGTCACTGGCTATACCACAGAAGGATGATCTATTTTGTTGTCAGGTGTGTTATGGTATTTAAAGGAGGGCCTGAAATGAGTTGAGAGCTGCTGCTGCCCCTCTCCCCACCTACCCCCAGGGCCAAGTGACAGGAAAAACCAGCTGAGTCAGTCACATACAGTGCAACACTGACAAGAGTATTTACTATGATGATATCCCCTTTGCAAGAGTTTCAGATCCTACAGACTTGGAGGGGGGGGGGTCTTGTCTTTCTTGTCATGTATTAAATTTCCAAAGTTCAATTCAGAAAGTCTGGTTTATCTT
Organism: Remorina albescens; assembly: GCA_034769265.1. NCBI lineage: Eukaryota > Metazoa > Chordata > Actinopteri > Carangiformes > Echeneidae > Remorina > Remorina albescens. The sequence continues at coordinate 20,945,837 of CM068489.1, read as the reverse complement.
TGCAGCACTGCTTTATCGTTTTACTGCTCTTTGCTGCGCTGTTGGTTTGGAAAAAAAACAAACAAAAAAACAACAACAACAACAACAACAAAATGTTGTATAACAAATGTCCATCAAGTCTCAATATTGTGTGCAGGAGTCACAGTCACAAATCTGAAGGAAAATGGCTGAAAACGGCAGAGGTTCCCTGTACATTCCCGCCCTTAGTGATCCAGACGTGGAGTGTGTTACAACTATGAAGCATTATAACTGTTAGTAATGAGAGTTTTATTCCTGTTGATGTGCTGGGCGTGACGGAGCCATGGCTGATTGATTTGCTAGGTAAAGTGAAACGTCCTCACACAAGTCGCTCAGAAGAATTCTAAACATCGTATGAGTCATCTCTTAGATTTACAGAATTTTTTTTTTTTTTTTTTTGCCTGTCATTATCTTCACAATCCAACCCTGAGTAAACATTAAGGTTTTATGATGCCTCCCCAGCCAAAGGCTCCACTCTGCCTTATATTCATTTGTTAATATGTTATGATCTTTTAGTTGCCAGTAAATTGGTCATGTACACTTTGTCTTTGAAGTTTGTATATCAAGTGTCCCTATATTAAGTGACAGTTTATTTACAGTTATAATTGTAAATGTACACAAAGGAAAAATAAGAGACAAATTCACAATTTCGCCACTACTCCTTGTCTTGTTTTTAGGCATTTTTAGTTGTAATTTATTTTCCAGCAAACCACATGCAAATAAGTGGAAGCTAGTTTTGCTTTATGGGTGTTGGCCGGGTGGAGAGCCAGTAACAGCGTAACAATGCCCCCCTTCATGATAACAGAGTCACCACTGATTTCTCGCCCACTGCCTGTGAATAATATTATCAGCCCACCCCCCCTCCCACCACAGAGAAAACTTAGAGGGCGACTCCAGAGTTGTGTGTTTCTGTGGGAGAAGGGTGTGACTGGGAGAGTAAAAAAAATAAAAATAATGGGGCAAACTCGCACTTATTGAAGTCAGGGAGACGGTCACACAAGTAGCTGGTTGCATTTTTGTTGGTGTGTGTGTGTGTGAACATTTTGTGTTGTGGGTTTATATAAGGGCTATCTCTCTCTCACCCTGGTTGTACTCTCTCGGACACTCGCTCACACACAGTGATCTCTCTCTTTCTCTCTCTCTCTCTCTCTCTCTCTCTCTTTCTCTCTCTCTCTTTCTCTCTCTCTCTCTCTCTCTCTCTCTCTCTCTCTCTGGGTCTGCCTCTCCCCCTCCCTCTCCTTCTGTGAGCTGGTTATTCATCCGCTGTGTGAGTCAGGGAGGGTGGGGATTTGGACGACTGCTGTACCAGTCACACTTTATCAGTTTACTTTCTCATTCCCCATCTCTCGCTCTTTTCTCTCTCTCTCTAACTCTGTTTCTGCCTTTTCTCTCTCACTGCGCTGCTGTTTTCTTCTCTGCTGCTGCCACCCGCCTGCCTCTGTAGTTTATGAAGACGCTTCGCCGTGCCGTGAACAAGGAGTCTCGTTGGCTTTTGTTGATTTAACAAGAAAATCTCAGGAAGGTAAGTTGCTCAATGTCGTGTCCAAGGTGAACTAACTTGTGCGTGGTGTTTGGCCGGATGTTGAGGAGCCCTGGGTGTTGTGTTTTTATTTTCTTTCTTCAGTAGTGTTTTGTTCTTGTGGTGCTTTGAGGATGTTCTGTTCACTGTCTTTTTTTTTATTTATTTTTTTTATTATTAAGTGTTTTGAGTGATGGGTTCTTGACTATGCCTCAGATTTTTTTTTCTTCCTTTCCCTTATCTCAGCTCTAGTTTTTTTGATCATTAACTCCTATCTCGTGAGAGTGAGCTCCCGTTTTCCATTCCTATGATTCATTGACATGGCTCTCATTGGAAATGTCCCCTCCTTTATTTCCACTGTGCTGTGTCTCTTTGGTAGATGTATACCAGCCAATTTGTTGTCCAGGTTGAAGGGGGTGGTAGTGGTGAGGCAATTAGAGGGAGTCACTTTTGCTAGTCTTAATTTGGTCACATGAGTTTTAAAATCCAGGGATGGAGCTGATGTCAGCTGGTGCTTCAGTGGTCATGTGTCTTCAGCTAAGTTGCATCACTGTGTCATGGGAATGTTGCAGGAGACTTTTTTTTTCTTTTGGACCCCTTTTACAGTTATGAGGAAGTTTCTGTCCTCTTGTGGAATTATTCCCATTTAACTGAACAACAATGGCCGCTGAAAGTCCAAATTCTTTGATAATGCACACACTTAACTGGTGAAGATCCATAAATGGTGACAATGTGTCCAGAGCAGAGAGGTGCTGTAACTGCTGTCGGTTTTTCTTGTGAATGGGTTTTTGGGTTCACTGAGCTGTAATGGCAGGGGCTTCAGTTTTGCTTTTTCTTGGAACTTCTCTCTTCATCTGGGTCTCAGGATACAAAACTTCTCTCTCCTATTTCCTTGATAGTGTTGTCATGATCATAAGACTCCATGACTCACACAATCACTTTTATTATCAGTTAATGTTAGAAAAGAAGGTCCCTGTGGATCTTGAGTCACATGATGCATGTTCATGAAGTACTTTGGACATGAAAACTAAAGAATCTTGATAACTTAGCCAATCCTGTATGTTGTTTAACGGGTTTTGATTTCACACATTGTGCACCAATTTAGGCTAGTCAGAAAAATGCCAAAAAACCATTGACATGACCAACATACTTGGTAATAAAGGGAGACCTTAGGCTTCCATCAAATTTCCAGTGAAAAGAAATTGTATACTGCAGCACGGTGGCGTAGTGGTTAGCGCTGTTGCCCCACAAAAAGAAGGTCACAGGTTCAGTTCCCTGGCCTGGGGCCTTTCTGTGCGGAGTTTGCATGTTCTCCCTGTGCATGCGTGGGTTTCCTCCCACCGTCCAAAGACATGCATGTTCAGGTTAATTGGTGACTCTAAATTGTCTGTAGGTCTGTATGTGAGTGTGAGTGGTTGTTGGTCTCTGTGTGTCTCTGCGTGTTGGCCCTGCGATGGACTGGTGACCTGTCCAGGGTGTACCCCGCCCTCGCCTGATGTGAACTGGGAATTGGCTCCAGCACCCTCCGCTGCCCAGAAATGGATAAGCTGTAGAAGACGAATGAATGGAAAAATATTATAACTCCAATTTGAGTCACGTGATAAGATCAAACAGATCAAGTTGGTGATAATGTCTTGGTTATTGTAATGCAATAACCTGTTCAGCATTTTCCCTCAGAACAAGACAGACTCTACACATCTGACATGATGGTACTCTTGTTGAATGTGAGGCACCAGACCAAATGCCTCATCGTCGGTTCAAAATCAACCACAGCTTTTTGTGTAAGAGTTTTCTGAAATGTGATATGTCTGATCTGTGATATCAACACCATTTGAATTTTTACCTTGTCAGCGAGAGGAAGTGAGTCTGTAGTGTCAAGAGCATCTCTCAGAAATTGGCCTCAGTATGCTGGAGTCACTCGGCTGGAAGCTTAAGAACACTGATGGTGTTGACATAGCTCTGTGGTTTTCTACTGAACAAGCCTTTAGGTGGACAACAATGCAGGGGGTAAATGCAAAACGAATAGGAATGTGTAGTTAGTGAGTGAAACTGTATCCTGTGTCCCTGTGCTGTTCACAATCACTGTTCACTCTTAATACACAAAATATTAATGGCACGTTTCCCTTCATTAAAATAGTTAATTTAGGTTTTTATCATGTTCACTTTGATTAGAATAGGATGAAAAAGCATCTAGTAAAGGTTTGTAATCATATTGCGTCATATTTTGATCCAACTGTTTTGTATAAGTGTCATAATTTTGCCCAGTTTGTTTCTAATAATGTGAGAAGTTTAACATTGGTTCACTTGTAGTGGGTTGCAGGCTGAGATGAACAGGAGAATGACTATCCCGTATCTGATTTCTGCTTCTGCCTCCTGCATTACATTTCCTGTCAACATTTCCTTCTATTAAAAAAAAGGCTTTTAAAACTGATGCAGATCAGAAGACAGAAGCAGATCAACATCCTTAAAGTCAGACCAAGCAAATTATTGGCAAAAACTGCAAAGCACAACTAAAATCTCACTTGAAGGGAAATGACTTTCTTGGCAATTTGTTTGGGCAGCACCTGCATGAGCTGGACTCCCTGCCCTTCATTCCACTGCCTGAAATTGTTGGCTTTTATTTATATTAGCTCAAGGAGGGCTGGACTTTAGTCCTCAGGCAGAGAAAACCCAGCATTGTAGATTGTGTACCAAACAATGGCTCCCTCTGGGTCCAGTTGTGTTGAGAGGAGACCGCACCCTGCGGGTCCTCTATTTGTCGAGTACAGTTTATACTTGATATGGTGAGCCTTTTGTCAACAGAAATCTGCAGGTCTGAAAAACAAAGCAAGATTCCTGTGTGCAGGCCTTCATGTCCTGGCACTTTCCATAATGGAAAAACGCTTCTCCACATGTTTGCTGTTGAGCAGAGTGACTCTGTATGCAGTAGCAGTCTTCCAGCTAATGTAGTTCCTACACAACAAGGAGGAACAGTTTTTTTGTTTTTTTTTTTTTCCTTCCGCGTCAGGAACTGGGATATGTGTGTCAGGGTTCAGCAGCTGGGTTCAGTTGAGGAGAGCAGTCTGGATATTTTCACTCCTGCCCAGAAACAGCTTGCAGAGTGCCGCCTTACTGTGGGATGAGGGATGTACCTTTCAGCTCGCTGTAGCACCTCCTCTCTGACATCAGGCCATGTCTGATGAGCGGCTGAATCCAGGGCAAAGGATCCTGGGATTTATATGTGGGAGTGTTTGCCTGGTAATTGCTGTCCCAGTAATTGCATTTGAATCTGGCTGATTCAGGAAATGTAAAAAAATTCTCGTCCTTGAAGGCATTTGAGATATTTTATTGGTCACGGATGGTCCGCAACAAGACACGGGTAATGAATTAATGATGCCGGTTCGGTTTTTGTGCTCTGGTATTCATGTAATTCGCTCTTGCAGGAGAACACTGTTGAATTTTGTTTCTCAATGTCTCTGCAAATTGCACAATAATAAATGTTCATAGATAATGAGAGTGGAAAGCAAATAAGGAGATTGGCACAAATTCACTGCCTGAATGTCCAAACGGTTGTCTTTCCTCTTTAACACACAACAAAATACTGCTTTTTTAAGCTGTATTGATATTTAATTTATTGAATTATTATTTTATAGGGCTGGTGTGGCTTTGATGAGGTGACTGACGATTATCTTTTTTTTTTTGTAGAAAATTTGGTTGTAACAAAACAAGACATTCAAAATGCTTCAAGAGATCCAGGAGATTGGCTCACATGCCATGGATATCTATGACTACCTCTTGGCAGGAATTGGTAAGTAACTGATCTGGAAAAAATACTTTTCTTTTTTTTTTTTTTTCCCTCTCCTCCCGCTTCGTGTGTTTAATGTCCAAATCTTTCTTTAGATCCACGACTGAAGGACTATCCACTGATGCAGAGTCCCATCCCCATGACCGCGATATTGCTGAGTTACCTGTTCTTTGTACTGTACCTTGGGCCTCGCATCATGGCCAATCGCAAACCCTTTCAGTTAAAGGAAGCCATGATAGTCTACAACTTCCTGCTAGTGGCACTCTCGATATTCATTGTTTATGAAGTAAGACGCTGTTTAATGTTTGCACCATTTTTCAATTTTTCCAAAATAACTCGCAGGGTCACAGTTTGAATACCTTAACTAGACTAAATTGGTTGAGTCTCTCTTCACCGGGATCTGTTTTAAAGTTTGCTGATGTCTTCGTACCATGTTTTGACCTCAGAATTAAAACAGTTTTCTTGTTATTTAGTTCCTGATGTCTGGTTGGGCCACAACATATACCTGGCGATGTGACGCTATCGATACCTCCAACAGTCCTCAAGCACTACGAGTGAGTCCCTCGTCACTCTCACATATGACAAAAAAAAAAAAAAAACGTTTGACAAAAATGACAAATTCCTGTTACCTTTTCCCCTCACCAGATGGTCCGAGTGGCCTGGCTGTTCTGGTTCTCCAAGATTATTGAGCTCATCGACACAGTAAGCCCAGTCTGTTAAATCTGATGCCATAAAGCCAACCGATCATTCCCATTTTAGAATGAGGAATGACAAACATTGCCCAACGTCTACAACAAAAAATGCGGCTTGTGAAAGTTTTTACTTATCTATTGATGTCTTTTTATAGATTTTTAGAGAAAACACAGAGAACTGATTTATTCCCAGTTTCTGGGACGAGATTGTTTATAATCAGTGGCATTTAGACATAATTGTCTGTGCAGGACTGGACATTGACTCAAAGTAACCATTAACCTCTTCTACTCAGATCTTCTTTGTGTTGAGAAAAAAGCATGGCCAGATCACCTTCCTGCACATCTTTCACCACTCCTTCATGCCCTGGACCTGGTGGTGGGGAGTTGGCTATGCTCCTGGTGAGTAAACAGAGTCTGAAATTGATTTTTTTTTTTTTTTTTCTAACTCCTTTTGAGTTGGTGAACTTTGTCAAGTCACTTTTTTCTGCACATCAGTTTTGTTACATGCAGACGTGTACAATCTACTCCAAGGCTCTTTGTTTGGTTGGAGAAACCTTTTATATATAAGTTACCTTTTTATAATACTGATTGTATTTAAGGTCAGAGGATTTGAGTGGTTTTTAATATGTTTTGTACTCATGAATTCAGGTGGAATGGGCTCCTTCCACGCCATGGTGAATTCTTCCGTCCACGTCATCATGTATTTCTATTATGGCCTTGCTGCTGCTGGACCTCGCTTCCAGAAGTTTTTGTGGTGGAAGAAATACATGACTGCCATTCAGCTCGTATGTAAACCCTCATGCAGCTGTGCTGTTCATGTCCAAAACAAATTCAGCAACATTTATGTTAAGTAAGTTTCGGGCTGACTCCTGGTTTCCTCCCAACAGACCCAGTTTGTCCTCGTATCTCTCCACGCTACCCAGTATTACTTCATGGACAGCTGCGACTACCAGTTCCCCATGATCCTCCACCTTATCTGGATGTACGGAACCTTCTTCTTCGTCCTCTTCTCCAACTTCTGGATCCAGGCCTACGTGAAGGGTAAGAGGCTGCCCAAACAGGACATCAAGCAGTGCCTGAACGGCACAGCTGTGTACACCAAAGATAAATGCCAGGAAAACGGCAAACACCACGAGAACGGCACAAGCAACGGCATCAACCACGGAACCACCAACGGCACCAGCAACGGCTCGGCTCACCATGAGAATGGCAGCAGTCACATGGGGAAGATGAAGAAGGCCTAGGATCTCAGGAAGGAAACGCCCAAGAAATATGACCCAGCGAACCTGTTAAAACTACTACAGATTCCAAAGATAATTTTGGTTGAGTTTCTTTTCCGGTTTTTAGTGCTGTATGCAGAACATGGGGATATGACGTGGTCAATGATTTCCACAGTTGGGGTTCCACTTTTGGTTGTTTGGTTCACTGGTTGTTTGAGTTGGGGAACCATCTATGGAACACAATGTATGAAGAGAAGATGTATTCAGACCAAATTTTTTTATCTTCACTGACGTTGCAAACGGCCTTTTAGTTCAGTGTCAAACTGGTAGCTTGCCACTCCACTTGCCTTCACTACTTATCTGACCCCCATGTCCTCCTGACCACCCCCGCCCCCTGTGGACAGATGACTGTACAGTTTCTATCAACTTGAAAATACTTTTTGTAAATAATTTTACAATAAACAAAAAAAACTAATTGTATTGGTATGCTTTAGACTTTCTAAATTTTTGTTACATTGTGTATTTAAAATTAAAATGCCAATAAATTCCATTTTAAATTGTCTTGTTTTACTCTTTGTGTCTGTACTCTCATTTGCGTACTAACATTGTAACTGAAACTGAAAGGTTGTTGGGTGGACACTGACATTGTGATGTGTGGCAGAGAAGAATGGAAGTATTTGCGTTGCATGCCTTTGCCTCTTGTGTTGGCTATTCCAAGTATTTGAAGCAAGTGGGAGGTAAACAAAAGATCCATTCATTGTTTGAAAAGTCTTATAAGAGGTTGAGGGAGAAAGCATCCTGCATACTGGATCGATACCCACACAGCTAGCACTAAGTACCTACATGCTACGCAAACCATTGAGCATGAATGTATTGTTGACTACAACAGCTGTCTCCCTTCATTGTAAGTGGTTGTGTTACAGCTGTAGATTAATCATTAAAGTTGAATGATGAAACTTGTATTTCAGGAAAAGATCACATTTTTAATCTGTCTAAACTAGTTAGAAGCAATAAATAATTCATATTATAACAAAGCAACTTAAAATATTTGAAAAAGTCTGCCTTTGGAAATATTTAGTCCCTTAAGTATTAAAACAATAACGCAGCAGAATGGCCACCTGTATGTGACTTATAATATAGCTAAATGTAACTATTTAAGGTGGAGCCGATTTAAAAACTTCAAGGATAAGGACAAGGATATTTAAACTGATACAAGTTAAAAGTTGTGAAGAATTAATCAACCAAAGCAGAGTAAGCAGGGGCACAAAAGGTGGTATTTTAAGAAATGTGGCAAAGTGGTCACAGGAAATACTGGGAATACTTATGTGTGAGTCCTTAAGTAAATGCACTCCGTGCTGTGCTGGATAAACTGGCAGTAATTCGATCATTGTTGCACGTTTAATTGCATTTCATGAGCAGTCGGTTAAAATACATCCAGTAGGAAAACATTCTCCAGGCATTCATTCAGTGTGCATCAAATTGCTACAGATCTACTACATCCAGTACTTCAAGTCATTCTCTTTTTCTGCTTGCTTTAAGGTCGTGGGGCTGAATCCAGCGCCCAAGTTAAAGGTATTCTCCATGTTGGAAATTGTATTGAACATTATGACATGAATGATATCAAGCTATGAAGTTGCTACTACAGTGCAAGTACAGCACCCTGATCTGATGGTCCATCATAGGTTTCATGCGTACCCAGATTGTCTGCTGCAGGGTAGAGTGTGATAAGAAAACCACTAAAGAGTCAGACAACTTCTCTCTACTCGTGAGTGGATGAAATGGATGCAGACCTTGGATGTGGTCTGGTTCGCCCTTTGGATGTTTTTTTTTTTTGCCCTGGAAACCGATGGCAGCACTGATGAGACGTGCTGGGGACGAAGTTGTGGTCAGGGTCGAAAAGATGGAGCAGCTGGTGTGGGCGCACTTTAAGTGATGTTCTCCAGGATGTAGAAGATGAGCTCCATCATAATGGGCTCCTCACCCCTCTTGCGCCCCCTGCTGTGAACGACAGGGATCAGCACGCTATCCAGGGCGTTGAGGTACTGCGCTGGGAGTGGCTGCCCATTGCTCCCAGCCACAAATCCCACCTGAAATTACAGAACAATCACCAATTAGATTTAATATATTTATATATACACCAAGGAGCTGGATGTGAGTGATATGTTGCATGCGCTCTTCACCACAGACGGAATTCTCCCCATTCTTAGGACAATACTACCTTTTCTACGGCATAAGAAATTCATATTCAAGAGTTAAATAAATGAAGCATTTGAAATACTTACTGAAAAACAATAAAGTTAATTCCAAGAAAACATTTTTTAGACTTATTCAGCCAGATTTCCATCTCAATTAGCAGAGAGACGCACAAGGGGATACATTGGATGCTGGATGTTTTCTGACCTCTTGAGAATCAAATGTGACACGCAGGCCCAGTTTGGCCATCCCATCCTCTTTGAGCAGTTTTAGGTGTGGACACAGGGCCAAGCAAAAGGCCCGGGCAATCCGCTCTGTTAGCCGGTTGTGTTCGGCAGAGTCTGTCCCTCCTCCCTTGGAGGGATCCCCCCTCTGCAGGAAGAAAACCTGTGCACAACACATCCACACAAAATGTCAGGAGACCAGGGGGCACAAGTCCAAGTCCATATTTTCATCAGATCGGCACATGTACTTCTGTCCAGCGGATGATCTTCCCATTTTCTTTGTATTCAGATTTCTGGAACATCTTCGTGCTGCTGATGGACTCCATGGATTTCCCATCTATGGGGCTGATAACTCTGAGGGGCACAAACATGTAAATCACCAACATATGTAACAACAGCTGACACAAAGGTGAAATTAAAATGACGTGTTAACTGAAATCAAGACCAATGTAAATACATCTCATAGATGTTTTCTCAGCCTTTTGAACATTTTCATGAATATAGTTTTATGTGTGATTGTTATATTGTTCTATTTGAGGCGGACACACTCACCCCTTGTTCACAGTGCATTTTTCCTCCACCCATTGTACACAAACCAGCTCCTGGCTGTCTGATTGGTCCAGCCGTCCACAGGTGACAGTGTAATCTTTCATCTCCCGTAGCGACCGGCGGAGCTCAGCCATGGTTTCCACAGTGATCTGCACCATCAGCCCATCTGGGGAGAAGGGACAGCGATACAGGAGAAACACACAAACAGACACCAAAGGGGGAGACACACACACACACACACACACACACACACATGCTCACATACATCAACATGTACACACGCTTTGACAAACAGTCTGTTAAAGTGTACACAGACACACACACACATACAAAAACCAACACACTCTGAATAAACCAGTTTGAAGGCTGGGATGTTGACATGCACTACTTAAACCATGTAAACAGGAAGGAAGCAGGAAGGTATAAGTCAAGGTGAAGCTGACTCCCCTGTCTGAGTGGACGTCCTACCTTCTACAATGCTGGACTTGGCCAGGTACCCTGCAGATGCTTTCAGAGCACTACTGAATATAAAAAAGCACGATCCAGTTACTGTAACAAGAGAGAAAGACAGGAAGGAAGGAAGAAAAGAAACAACATTTAAACACTCTGATGGATCCAATCCATCAGGTCCGGCACACTGAAAAGCAGAAACTATCATGTAGCATCATCTAGTGTTTAATAAGAGGAAGTGCAGGGCTGACTGTATGCAGTTAAAGTTAATCTCTTGCAGCTTTTTACATCCTGCACATTTCCCTTTGGGCATTTTCCAGAGAACCACTGACCATATATATAAAGTTTTGTCTTCATTTATATATTCTCATTTTAGTGAAGCTTGAATTTAGTATATTGTTAAAACAAACATATGTGAAATATGTTTATCATTATTTCATATGCAGCTCCTTGGATCCCATTATAACATAATTACCATCTCCAGGAACGCTGCAGTTTAGATGACATTTTTATGGGTGTGCACAATGTTTGGATGCACAGCATTTGTAATCACACAGCGAATGATCACTTGCATTTATCTAAAACACTTCAAATAAAAACTGCACATATTTCAAATAGATTTTAGACATAAAATAGAATTAAAGGCTTAAATTAATAGGTCGAGTCTAATGTTCTTTGGAGTTGAACAAGTGAAAAAATGACTTTGAGTTTACAGCGCAGAGTCTAAGCATCAGCAGTAGATCAGGACTTCACCACTAAATGTCTGACTGTGCTCCATTACCGTTTGATCACAGGACATTAAGTCCAGACTCTGATGTTATGCCCCACCTTTGCGCGGCTGATTATGGATGCTGATGGCTTGGGTCTGGTACTGGCCGCCGTCTCCTTGCACACAGATGAGGTGGGAGTCTGCGCTCTCATTGAAGCACGCCCCTATGGCCAGCACATGTTCGTTGGACTTATTGAGAGCCTTCATCAGCTGAGGCGAGACAAGTGAGCAGATAAGTGGGGGGGGAGAGTATGACGAACGATGGAAAGGATGTAACCAAAGCCAATAACCACCAGGCATTTGAAAGCTTGGCGTTACCTCATTATATCCAGTAGTTGGTATCTTTATGCAGGTCCTCTGAGCTTCTAGATCCACAGTGAGCCCCGGCACCATTGGAAGGCTGTAACGGTAATTTCTAAAGTCCTGGAAAAGGATGGGAGAAATGACATTAAACTTCCTATTACTGTTGGTAAATGTGATTGGCAACAGCACCAAAGAGAAGGTCACAAAATGTGTTGCTCACCACTAATAGTCTCATGATGGTGTGACCTATTTCCCCAAACAAGGGCTTCCTAAAGCGCACACTGTACAGGGGGCACGGGTAGACTGTAAAAAGAGGAAGACAGTGGGTAATGTGAGATGAAACTTGGAGCTTTACAGAAGCTGGATTTCATACTAACACCCGGCTCACATCTGTACTCAGCCCCCAGTCGCAGCATGAGGCGCAGGGGGAAAGCTTTAGCCCAGGCCACCTCTGCTCTGTGGACCAGCAGGCAGAAGAGGTAGGGCTGGTTTGGCAGAGGTAGACCTTGAAGGGACTGGAGAGTGGACTGAACATACAGGAAGCCTGCATGCTCCTCGCTGCCCAAGAAGCTGCTGCCGAACAGGGAGAGCGACAGGTGCTTCACAACCTTCCCTGCAGAAATAATGTGGGAAATTAAACATGTGGAATTATGAAAGAGCAGGCGCAGAAACCCATGTGTGCATCTTACAACGAGTTCAACCTGTGCCGGTGTCCCTGTAAAGCTGGATGAAGTGGCTGAAAATGTCTTTGGGGAAGCTTTTCTCCTCGGGTAGACACTGCAGCAGCACCACCACCTCCACCTGGCCCACAGCATGCATCCCCTTTGTCGTCACACACCAGCACTTCCTGTTCACGTCTGACACACAATCAAGGCACAACCTCAGGGGTCTACAAGGGCATTTTTCAAAGTGAAATGCAAAAACAGAGACGTGCGACATCAGACTGTGAAAGTAAGAAGCACAAATGTGTGAGATTTCTGCTTTTTTCCAGGCAGCAATAAGTATAAATGAAATAAAAAGATGTACAATTGACCAGCTTGACCATAGCAAGTAGGTTGGCATTGAGGACAAACACCAGAGGCTTGGGCCTGCCACTCTCCAGCTCCTGAATAAGGAACACCTCTGAGGGCTGCTCCTCCACAGTGTAATCTGAGGAGGAAAAAAATAAATAAATCATGTAGTCATGTAGGAAATTTAATTACATAAAGCTGAGTAAATGGATTAATTATCATTGTCTACACCTGGCGCTAAATAAGACGCAAGGACAAGCAGCTAATATTCATTTCTAAACTGCTCTTTTTAACCACATTATTGTTTACATTAACAGCACCAGGGAGCGGCAGTGACTCTTAAGTGGGAAGAATCAGCATAGTCTGCATCTTGCTGCCTGGCTGTAGTAACACAGGAATCCTTTATACGGCTTGAAAGTTGTTGTGGACGACTGTTGTTGTCTGGAATCACTGTTGAATCTGTGCAGACAAACTTAAAGGTGCCCATGAAGGTTATTTAGCCGTAATTGCTGCTGCTGTCAATTCACAACTTTTGGCCTTTCTTTTGTCATCCCCAGACTGTCCTTCATCTGGTCTTTTGCTGCCTAATTTGTCTGAAACTCCCATCTGGCTCTATGTATCTCCAGGAGAGAAAACGGCCAGCATCTGCGCAAAGCCATTTTTTGCTAAATCTTTTGTTTCAGACGCTCAAATTGGATTGCACTCTGGCTCACCTCCTTTCACTCCTGTGGAGGTGAGGATTGGAGGGAGGCCATCCAAAGGGATGAGGTTAGCAGAGTTGTTCACAAAAGCTGTGGTGCCCCAGCCATAAGGACCACAGGCCTCCTGGAAGAAGAGGGAGACAGAGCAGTGGGTCCGGATTGTTTGTGAAATCAGTGCATGTGTGGTCACGTTCTGGGTGATCCTACATTGATGGATGTCCCATGAGGCCGCAGGGTTCTCCTGATCTGCGGTGAACCCATGGGGCTTTTGACTGGCCCACCCAGCGCTCGTCTCATCAGCGGCGAGAAAGCTGGCCCTCTGACTGGTGTGGTTGGAGCAGACTCTGACTGCTTATTGGTGAACATATCATCAGCAAACCACACCCTCCTTTTCCCCCTTGGAGGAGTCCCTGAGGAAAAAATGCCAGAATCAATTATGCAAAATTTCATTTGAAATCTGTGAACTCGAGCAAGAAATAGCAGCAGACTTCTCACTTTTGATGAGAGCTGAGTGACAGGAAACACAAACTCGTCCCTCCTTTCCATCCAGATGTGTAAGTCTGAACTTTAGGCTGGAGCAAAGTGCACAAAATACCTGACAACACACACACACACACACAAAAACACACTAACAATCAGGTCCCCGTTTGCTTGGCAATATAAAAATTTAAAAATGACATCTTTCCTCACCTTCCCACAAGCACGGCAGTGGTGCCTCCTTTTCGTAAATGTAAACTTTACCCCACACTTCATGCAGACCTGAGCCTGAGCGTCAGGGACCCACACTGGTGCCACCTCCCCAAGGACACTTCCCCGATCTTTGGACAGGATACCAGCAGGGCTCAGCTGGCACTCATTGTCAGGATCCCCAGAGGAGGTGGCAGAAGACTCCCCCACAGCTCCCTCACCACTGGCTGCCAGGGCCTTGCTGGTGTTTGTCTCATCTCTTTCAGTCTCTTTGGCCGTCTTTGACTGACTCTGGAGCTCCCTGGACGCCCTCCCACATGCCTCCTCCTCTGAATTAGCAGAAGGCGTTGCAGTTGCCTCTGAGCCGCAGGGCTGCTCTTGCTGCTGCTGCTGATCCAACCCGCTCTCCTCCAGCTCCTTCTCCTCAATCACAGAGTCCTCCTTCGACAAGAGAGCCTGGGGTTTGTTTTCCTCCTTCTCTGAGTCTTCCTCCAGCCACGCAGCTTCAGCAGGGCTCAGGACCAGTGGGCTGGAACAATTCTCCCCCCATGAGGAGATGCTGGTCACAGTGCAGCTGCCTTCCTCCAGCTGGGACGGTGAAGCAATTTTGGCGGGATGCTCAGATGCTTTCTGCTCGCCATCTGGTGCAAAAGTAGCTCTTACTGTTGCATCTGAAGCAGCTTTAGAGGGAGATTCTGGCCTGATCTGGCCGCAACCCAGTCTGGGTTTCGACAGGTCCCCATCTTTGAGTACCAGCAGACAGGGTCTGTTCAGCCAGTGATGCTTTGTGTCCTGAAGAGAAGGATTGTCTCCTTCATCTGTTGCAAGAAGAACATGATAATACCATGAAATATCAATGGCACTATCTTTCTTCCTGACAAGTGCCCACACAGACACACACACACACACACACACCAAACACTCATTAATAACACCTAATAACAATTAGGCAGAAAAGCTCTGTTCATATGTGCTAAGTGGCCATTTAGCAGCATGTGTCAATATACACCATTACCACTAACAGACCTGTTGGCTTTCAATCATCACTAAGGGCAGTATCGTGGTTGTCCTTGAGAGCTGTGACTGGGCTGATAGCAAAATAGAAAGTGAAGCCATGTAGACTATTGATGTAGAACCATATTGTACAGGCGGCTGATGACACCACATAGCTGCTGGTTCAGTAATGGCTCTGTGCATAATTGACTCTGTATAACATCTCATATTGTTTGCCTTTAATTTGTGTTCAATTGTGGGTTTTTTTCCCCAATCATTGATCCATTTTTTCATACTCTAGGTAATAAACCACACATGAAGAAATGTATGATAGTAAAAAGGCACTGGATCCAAGTTATTGAGTGATAACCTGAAGGTGCTTCATTAGAAAAACAGTCACTCTGTCTGTAACCAGCCCATTCATAATGTCAACACCAGACTCTACACAAATGTAAATGACTGGCAGTTTGTGTTTCAGCAGCACTTCCCTCACATGATGGCCACATAATACCCATTATTGTTCACCACAAGCTGGCAGTGCGAAGGGAATGAATGCATCCAGAGCCGGCCTTTCATTGAGCTCATTGCTATCAGTGAACCATAAATAGTTATGACTCAGGACTGAAGAACTCAATAACAACAACCTACAGCCCGATCAATCCACAGGACACATCAGATATTTGAATAGATTTCAGGAAAGAATGCAAAATGACGGATGATGGAGAGAATCTGGTCCCATCTGAAAGAAATAGGGTGAGACAACTTTTCCCGGTTAAGCTGCATTGCAGTTCCGCCAAGAAAGCCATTAAAATGGGGAGAAATAAAATAACCTAACATTGATAACAAAGAAATA
This sequence comes from Remorina albescens, assembly GCA_034769265.1. Taxonomy (NCBI): domain Eukaryota; kingdom Metazoa; phylum Chordata; class Actinopteri; order Carangiformes; family Echeneidae; genus Remorina; species Remorina albescens. Next base: position 20,929,872 of record CM068489.1, on the reverse strand, counting down.
AACAAAACGAAGGCGGACCGGGAGCTTCCCGCTGCGGCCGCGCGCGCGCGCGCTCGGCTCCCGGGACAGTGACGCATTAGACACACGTGCAAATGTTTAATGCGCTCGCGGGCATCGAGGCCAGCGGCAATGCGACACCCGTCCCCCCGCCACAGCATCCCGTTACATGACAGCAGACCGAGCTGATGTTTACTGAGTCTGGATGTGCTCAGCTCGACCGCACGCGCGCACGCGGATGCGTTTCAGGTGATGCGGGATATGCGCGCAGGGAAATGCTGTGTCAGCAGTTTCCTGTGACAAACACAGACCGCGCAGTGTCATCATGATCATGATCATCATCATCATCATCATCCTCCTGCAACATTGGAGCAAATAAAGAAGGGGGGGACAGAAAAGGGCTTTAAAAAAAAAAAAAAAAAAAAAATCAGCCCCCGCCCCGTTGAAATCAATGCAGTGTCTTACCCTCTGTTATTGCCCCCAGCAGGCTCTCGTTCTCGTCGTCCCGGGCGGAGAAGAACTTCAGCATTTTTACCCGGTTACATCTGAGCGCCGAGGAAAAACGGATTCAAGCAGCAGTTTCTTGCTGACAAGAGGAGGATGGGATGATTTCGCCTCTCTCCCATCGCCCCCCACCACTTCCACCCCTCTTCTGTGTGATCCCCCTCCTCCCCTGTGCCTCTCTGCAGCTCTTTGAGGAAACTCAAGAGGTGTGCAGAAATGTCCCTCCCCAGCTTACCATCTACAAGCCAGGAAAACAAAGCTAAGACGCCAGACATGGAAAAACCTGCCATACTATAAGAAACATGGAATGTTTCACCATCAGTGTGGTAGATTATTGATCCTGGAAAAACAAACAAACAAACAAAAAAACAACAGCTCCACACACAAAATTAATTTGGATCAGAATCATTGCCAATATCAGAATCCCCAGTGACCACAACACCATCTAAAAATGTTAAATCACTTTTATTTTTTTCCATAAAACAAGCAAAAAGAAATCCTAAGATTAATTTTAACGACCACTATGATCCTGACCATGATTGACAATGTGGTGAAGGGCTTTAACCGTTTCCCAGGAGGGAGTATTTCTTTTCTAGATGCACAAGCCAGTCAGGAGAAGGACATCCTGGCATCATTGTGGAGTATAAAAGTCTCTGGTTTTGTTGGGATAGTGTCTGATATGTCTGGATAACTTAGACTTTAAAAACACCAGACCAGCTCTCTCATCTCATTGTAGTCCATCTGGTCGCACGAAACCTCACGTGCGTCAGTTTGCCTCGTTCTTTGAGGCCTCGTCGAAATTCTCCACCAGATCTGAGAAACGACACACATGATGTGAAGAAAAAAAAGAAAAAGAAAAAGAAGGAATGATTTGTTGTGATCTGCGTGTGTTAGCAAAAAAAAATATGTCAGTGGAATTTGACCTACCTGGAACATCATCGTCTTCTTCCTCAATGTCCTCTGCCTTTGGAGCCTTGCTGTCAAGAGCTGAGAGGAAATGTTCAAAATAAAGAGACAGATTATATTTATCTTAAATGTCCAGGTATGTGATATTTTCTTAAATATTAACTCAAATTACTGTCCATACTTCTCTTTGAAAAAAAGATATTTATACTACCATCTGTGTGACCAACGCCTTCTATAGCTTATTCCTCTGTGTCATAAACCTCCATGTTTTTTATTTTTATATATTTTTTTTTATTGTGACAATAACAGTAGTTTTGGCACAACTGCAGCAAATGTGTATTCATCCACTGTTGAAACTAGAAATAGTATTTACCCCTCTTTGTTTACTTGAAAACTACTGTGACCTAATTTTTTAGGCAGCTATTTACCTCTTAAAATAAACAAACAAAAAATTATATATTCATAACTGTGACCCAGTTTTTAAACGTCTGCTGTTTGGTTTGGGTGGGAATGAGTGAGCTTGTGGCTGTGGCAGGCTGAAGAGAAAAATATGCATTGTTACGTTGTTGGTGGATGCATTCTCAAAAGGTTTGATGGCAAAAAGAAATATAGAGTAATACAAGTGCTTTTTCTCAAGGAACAACAATAATACTGCAGACGTCCTACTATACTGGAATCAAGAAAAACATACTTCGCAGATTACAGAGTGATGTTAGACTTCACTTTCCTATTAGTCAACAAATCGTCAAAAACTGCACAGAAAAACATTTTTACAGGAAAAGGGAGAAAGTTTGGGGCGAAAGAAAACGACACTGGCTGCAACAACTGTTGGAGAGACAGATACACAACATCCTAAAACCACAAAGGAGGCGATGAACAGCTCCTCTTTCACACAGGACATGACTAACCTTGTCAAAAAGACAAAAAAAAAACCAAAAAAAAAACACACCTTGTTCACACACTGATGGTGACACACTGACTTTCCAAAACTGATTTCTCAGTAGAACAACTTATATATATTCTTTTACCAGTTAGCTCATTGCAGAACTGTGACCTAACTTTTCGACCCCAGCACCAACAAGCCCACCTACCTTGCCGAGGGAACTGTTCTGCCAGTTTGCGCAGGCTGCTCAGGCTGTCTGCTCCCAGCTGACTCAGGATGCCTGGGAGCATCTCCGTCAGCTGCTTGGTCTCAGCGTGGCCCGTGATGGCGAAGGTGTTGGCCGACAGAGAGGCCTGAACTTTGGGGTTGTTGAAGTGGATCACCGTCCCGTCGTCCTTGATCATGTTCACCTAAGGAAAGAGGACCGCTCGGTTAAGTCACATGTGTCCTCCTAAACTTGGATTAGTGTTTGAGATTTCCCAGCATACAGCCAATTCATTCCAATTCACCTCCTCAATTCCGGCAATGTTGTTCACAGCCAACTTCTTTAATGAACTCTGAAGCTTTTTGTCGTCGGCCGTTGCAGTTCGGTGAACCACCTTCTTCTTTCTGCGTGCAGAGCCCTGAAACCAAAGTGCAGAGAAGACTCAGATGGCACCACGAACAAAACAGGTTGATCATTTAATGATAAAATAATTCCCCAGAAGCCTTTTTTTTTTTTAATCTGACCAACAGTCAAAAAAGAAACATTCAAAGCATGCAAAAAAAGCACTACATTAAAGACACTGTGATCAGATCATGTATTTGCATGAAACATTAAGCTCATTGTAGAGTATCAGGCAGCAGTGCTATTTTGAAAAGTTGAATTTTAGCAATAAATAGAGCAGAAGAAAACTTTTTACATCTATTGAATGAGATTAAAGGATTAAACGGGCCTAAATAGCAAACACAAAAATCCCCCCCACTGTTTAACTTGGAATAGACAAATATTTACCCAATTTTACAGACATGTATTTATTTTGCTGCACTGAAAAACATCATGACACCACAATAATCCACATGTACAGTACGGGTGGGGGGCTGTAAAAATTTACCGGCTAATGAACATAAATAAAATCATCACCATTTATGGTGTCAGTGCTTCAATTGAATGGGAATCTGTCTCATGTTTTCTTTTATCTGCCAATAACCTCCCAGCTCAGTTAACATTACTTCTCTTTCTGAATCAAAGTGGAAGGACTTCCTGGGTGCCAACCCACCTTTCCTCCTATTCGGACCTGGGCTTGAAGTTTTGCCAGTTTCTCCTGGTTCATGTTCTCACCTACAGCGTGACAAACAGATGATGGAGCTGATGTTGATGGAAGGTAATATAAGACGTGTAAGTAGATAAACGATAGAAAACCAGAAAAAAAACAAACAAACACGATGCAGTTTGTTGGATCAGAGCTGCAACAGCATCAGCTGCTGCAGACACACAATGTGAATCAATGTAACACAAGAAAAGGCGTTGTTTTTTTTTTTAACGAGACACAACAGGATAGAAGAAGAGGAGACCAGCTGCAACTTGTCGCATCAACCTGGTGTGTGTGTGTGTGTGTGTAGCTGCTGCAGAGATACAAACACAACAAGAGGGCCTGGCAGACTGAACGCACATAGTCTCCGATCAATGCACGCAGTGACAGACACACACACACCGCAGACACCGAGCACTGCACACCAGCCAACAGATTTCATTACAAACCTGCTCAGACGTCCAAACACAAACACACATGCGCCGTCGAAAGATGGAGGTTATGAGGAAGAGATGACGTCACACTCCATATGGGATAATTTCCCCCTTCTTCTTCTTCTGCTTCTTCTTCCTTATTTGTGTTCGTTTCCGACTTTTGCAGTTGTGCTGCCATCCACAGGAAACTTTATAAACTACACACTAATAAACATTTTTTCAACCTCTTCTTTTATTTAATCTTATTAATCCTATTATTAACTCCTTTAATTATCTTTCATTATCTAAATATCTTATTTATCATTTTTGTGTGAAGCACTTAAATTCAAGATTGAGGAAGGTGATAAACATAAAGTTATTATTATTGTTATATTCCACTTCAATGTTATTTGTTTTCTTGTTTACAGAAATATTCAGTTTCCATTCTGAAATCAGCCTGCTGTTACTGAAGGCAGGTTCCTTTCTCCTAAAAAAAATCCCTACTAATTACTATTAACTGATTATAACTGATCAGTTAAATCTGAAATGAACACTTCTCCAGAAAGACCATCAGTGTCATAGCATTCAGTGAACTGGAATGTTTTTTATTTCTTTTTAAATTAAATTTTAATACTGTTTGACCCAGAGATATAAAGACAGAAAAATAAACATTACATCACTCTGCAATATAGATAGATAGAGATTTGATAATATCTGTATGTTACAATTTTAACAATTTAACAATTTAATAATTATTTTATCAAACAGATGATGCACATGTGGAAGCCTCACTGTGTTTGTGAGCAGAGCTGCTGAAAGTGAAAGTTAATGGGAGCAGCCGAATGCATATCTCAGCAGGATTAAAAGCAAAGACACTGAAATACATCACAATATTACCAGACTGGTTTATGGGGATCTACTTACAGAAGCAACATGAAAAAAGACACTTCACAAACACTCAGTTGCAAATGATTTCATTTCAGCAGAGTTGTCTGCAGTTTCACGGCCCTATTTTTTCCCATTGTCAGGTGCTCTCAGATCAGAACCATCCAGACCAGGGTTCAAGTGATCGATTTGATCATTTGAGGTGGACCAGCACCCGAGTTGTTGGTTTCCACAGAGCTGCCGAGCATATTGCACCGCCAGCTGTGCAGGTTGTGAGACCTGGAAGGCCAGCAGCAGTGGAGCAGCATGAAGAGTTTCCTCAGAACAGCCATCCTCAGCAGGATGTAGACCCACGGGTCCAGGATCTGGTTCCACGTGGCCATACGTACCACGAGCAAGAGGGTGAGGGCTGCAGGTTCATCCTTGAGTCTGGTGCTAAGAATGGTGACATGGATCTGGTGGAGCAGCCATAAGATAATGGACAGTTTAAGTCATTTACTGGCTCAATAGAAATGATATTTAAAGAGGTAACATTTCAGTAGGTGCACAAATCCTGTAATATGTAAGTTTAGTTAAGGTAGTTTGCGCTTTACAAGTCAATATGTAAATATTTCTTCATCCTCTCATGCTCAACTAAAGCCAGAGTGGACTTTACAGCGACACAAAATGAAGCCTTAATATAAAACACAACACTCAGTTTGCTGGTTATTTGTTCCAGCAGAAGAAATACTAGAAATAGAAGCATATCAGGAGTCAACAATGCTGCTGCTTTTCACTGTTGGAGAAATTCTTACATACAGTAGAAAAATAACAAGCTAAATAGAACTTGTTAGATGAATAAATTATTGGAAATTATTATTCTTTACTTAATAATTTGACATAATTGCTTAATTGAAGTCTTAATTGTGTTGCCCCGTGCTTTTGTAGGAAATGCTAATTCTTCTTTAGAATAATCTTTTTGTTTGGCAGAAGAAGCTTTAAAGCAGCAATTATGTCATCCAGCTTGTCTTCTGGAGACGGATGGTGCCCGAATTATGTATTATAAGCAAAAGAGTCATTATCTCCCACAGATGTGAAGTCATTCAATGCACAAACACGTTTTGACAGTCTTATGTTTTATGACACATACGTGTGTTTTGGTTTTAGCTGTTTAAATTGGACACGGATTTTAAAACCATGTTGTCAACATTTACTAAAGAGTTCTTCATTAATGCTTTATTTTGAACATGGATCCGGTATATTTTTTCTGAGTGTATCTAAAAAACCCACTTTGCAAACATGCCAACACTCACTGCATATCCAGACTTTCAAAACCATGGTTACATGTTTCCTCTGTACTGTAAACACTACACAGTGTTTGGTCATAAAAGAAAACTGCTCTTAAATCAACTATCTGCAGAAAACCAGAAAAAACTTTATCTCAAATATAATCAGTGTTTCTGCTATTTGACATTAGGACCTTGAGGAGCTGTAATAAGGGGGCTATGAAGTGACCAAGTCACAGAAAGCACATTTGTAGGGGCTTCAAACACATGTACTATTCAACCTAAGTAATTTGGATATTTTGAAGGGTGTGCTCTATGGGTCAGCGCATACTGCAGTTTTCTAGGCATGCAGAAGAAAGGCTACACTGTTCAAGTGATAAGAGCTCCAGAGGGACTGAATAGCAACATTATTTCTTTCAAAGTAATTTCTGACTTATTTTTTCATCCCACATCCAAAATTATGGGACTTACCAGGTTTAAGTCTCATTCAAACCGCTGTCACTGCGCTGAAAAATTGAGATCAGCTGAAATACAAAGGGATTAAAACGCATTTCCAACTCAATTTCATGGTTTCTGTAGTGTCAGCACGTACTCTGTTGTTGAAGGGGCTGAAGATTAATTCTTACCAGTAATGGCCCCCAGCAGATGCAGGACACCAACATGATGGCCAGGAGCTGACAGATCATCTCTATGTGGTAAGATGTGCCTCTGCACTGATGTTTGCGGCGCAGTCTGGCCTGCAGCAGAGCACAGCTTGTCAGAGTGTTGCCTACAATGGAGACGAGCAGGGCCATCAGCCCCAGCACAGAAAAGAGCAGGGGCAGGAACACCTCCAGCGAGTCTTTAGGATCCTCCAGGGGGAAAAAGCAAAAACTTCTGGAGCTCTGAACCCTGTAAGGCCTCCGCAGCAGCACAGGGAGCACAGCCACCAGGGCAGCGAGCAGCCAGGTGAGACCCAGCAGCGTTCTCATGTGGTGGGGAGCTAACACAGTGGAGTGGAAGATGGGCCTGGTGACCCCGAGGCAGCGCTCCACTGCCATGGCGCTTCCAAGGAACAAGGGGCTCAGGCCAAAGAACACCATGCACACGCCGAAAGTGCTGCACACGATCTGGTGAGGGTCAAACGTCTCCCATTTCTTATGAGAGCTGTAGACAAAAATCACCAGGGAGCCGTTGATGAGGTGACCCAGCAGGTCTGTGACCACCAGGCTGCTGGCAAACAACAGGAAGGACGCCCTGGACTTGGTCCGCAGACGGTTGTAGGATTTGACCAGGATGAAGAGGGCGAGGCTGTTGGAGAAGATTCCCACGGTCATGGAGATGATGGAGGCGGTGATGGTCTGATTGATTTCCCTCTGGCTGCAGCTGCTGTTGTTGGGTCTGATCTCTGACCTGCAGCCTGAAACTGAGCTCTCATTGGTTGACATGGTGCAAATGAAATCTGAAATAGGTAAATGGAGAACAGTCTTATTATTTCTTCCAAAATACCAATTTGGAATAAAACATCCGGAGAACACATTTAAATCAAACTTTAAAAACTCAACCAAAAGTCATAGCTTCTTTGAATGTACTTCATAATAAAGTGTTTAAAAGGTAGCTCATTCACTTTGAGATGACACATAATGTCCGTCATAGTTTGAGCATAAAGTTGTAAAAATTGAAAAAAAAAAAAAAAGCACACTCAGGAGTCTGATCTATTAATTATAAAGAATATCTGGTCCAAAGCTGGTACCTCAGCTTTGGTCTTCTCTCACCCGGATCGCCATAAGTCAGTAGCTCACCACACTCTCCGGGTTTTCTGATGGTCAGTAAAAACAAAGTGACGTTCAAAGTAAATGACAGTGAATGTCCCAGCACGGCTCCCCTCAGTCCTGCCGAGCCGCTGCGCTCCGTCTGCGCTCAGCTGGATTTTGGTGAGAGGCGGACCAGCCTCAGTCTGTTCAAATCAACCCCCCCTCAGTGGCTGCACACATCTGTCGCATCCTCCCTCCAAAGCCAAAGTAACAAGGGGAGGTGACTACTGGCCAATTTTTATTTTATTTTTTATTTTTTTTGCCATATTTTAGTCCTGGTGCCAATTTGCGTAATTACGCACGATTGTGAAACGTTAAAAATATTAAAATGCCTATGGATGTGTATCGCTGTATTTCCAAAATTTCACGTCTGAGAGGCTCCCAGCCTTGTTCACCATGTTTAGTGTCTGTTGTTTGATCGTACTGCTGCTTGTGTTTGCACAGCAGAAACAGGATATAGACTTCCTACAGTGCAAGAAGTATTTCAGTGAGCGCATTAGATTACATCCTGGGGTTATTTTCTTTAAGCTGTGTCATACTGTATTATAAAATCCTAAACACTTTTCCCTACAAAAATTTGCACTATTTTCAGATTTTCAAAAAGCCGGTTCCAGCTGCACGACATTATATTACTTTGAAAAGGACCCTTTTAAGTTCTATCATCTAATGTGTTTCATTTTCGGAGAAATTATTTATGTCACAAAGAATTTTGTGAAGATCATCACCCTTCATGGCTGAGCTGATATCAAATTTTGTAGTTTCTTGTTCAGAGACAATTATTATTCTGCTTGCTAGGATTTGATAGATCATTGGGTTTGTTTCAAAGCAGAAACCTTTTATTGAGATGGTCACACCTTCAGTTTTTTTATCTTGGCAGTTGGTTTAATAGCCTCGGGCTGCTCAACCACAGTGGTAAGAAAGGCGAGGGGGCCAGGCACGCTCCATTTCACAAACAGATGCTAGTTTTACCAGTTCATTGGCTGCTGATGGCATTTATTTCCAAAATAAAGTATGTTTTATGCATTTGTTCATTTTTTTCATCAACTGCCTGTTTTCTTCTGATTTCAGAAAAACTGCTGAAAAGCTTTTTACATAAACTGTGACCTGAACATTGCTTTCTGGAGACCAACAGGCTGGAGGTGTTGCAGAGATTCCTGAAATTATCAAATCAACAAACACCTTTTGTTCAGGCTTTAAACATTCTCTGCCTGCTATGTGAAATGATCAGTGATCAGTGATAGGCAAAGAAAACTTCATAAATAGTAAGTTTAGCAACAGTTTTCCTACACAAGAGATTAAAATTCAAAATCTGGGACTGTAAAAAAAATCAGTATCAGGCCTGCAGCCCTGCCCCCCTCCATCAGGTTGAGGGGTGAAACCGAAGGTGATAAGCTGATAATGGTAATGTATTTTTATGTTTTCTATATGATGGCAGCTGACACAGTGTTAGTAGCAGCGTGTCTGCAAAATCTGGCTCTCTCTAGTCTCAAGTTTTGGTGACTATTGAAGGAGAAGCTCAGATTCACCCAATTTTAAGCCTCAGTCATGGCCAGACTCAGATGAAGAGAGTGTGGTGACCAAAATCAGAGAGAAGCAGACATATCAGAACGGTTAATTTAGTTAGCATCTTTAATTTTTTTCTTGTTATCTTGTAACCGACAAAGCTGACCAAGTGCTAATGAGCACCCAAGCTCCCTGTTCTGGCAAGGTTTGGGTTTATCTATCCTTTCCTCTCATCCCTTAATCGTCACAAGTACATCTGAAGCTAAATGAAGCAATAAAACACTGACTGACTGATAAAATTACTGTCACAGTGCTCCAAAGCAGCAGAGAAAGGGAGAGTGGTCAGAGGAGAATGAATGAAGGAGGCCAAGTAAGGAGAGTTCCTCGAAGAAAACCAGCTTCTGAGTTCTCATGACCTTAGACTGAGGCCACACAGCCACACCAGACTTGATACACACAGCCAAGACCTCACTGAAGCAGCCTAAACCCTTTGAAGCTCTGTGGAGAGACCTGAATATGGCAGTTCAGATACTTTCAATAAAATCGAATGGAGCTGGAGAAGATCTGAACAGGATAAACTGCTCTAATCCAGCTGGTTGTGACTCACCCAAGAAGACTCAAAGCTGTAACTGCTGCAGTTGAAATTTTCAAAGGAAATAGAAAAAATGATAATATTGTTTACACTGTCATTATGGACTTTTGTGCAAATTGTGCACAACTATTCAATAATGTGCAAAAAGTGAAAATTTTCTGAAGCCACTGGATTTTCACAGGGAGCCTCATCGGGCCAGTCACACCTGCTTTAAACCTTTCTTCAGTCTTTCGTCAATCTTTAATCAATTTTTTACTGGACTTGTGGTGGAAATTTACAAAACAAATGCTGGTCTCTGTGAATTTCTTATCATTCTTCCATGTGTGGCTGTTGTAATCTGACGATTTCTTTCTCAAACATTCACTTTATAAAGAGTTATGAATTTCCTTGAGAAATTTGCAAAGAAATCACTGTGTCTTGATATGTGTTGTATGTAATAGGGATTTTGTTGTAGTTCAACAAAAGACTAAATTTATCTCTGGGGATTCAGAGTAAACCCAACTATCTGTTTGCAGTAATTGTTCACACACTCTTAAAGGTTTGGTGCTCCGGCTTTGGGCCTTTAGGTGACAATCATAGTTTACAAGTGACGTCACGCCATTGTGGGAACGCCCCCCTGGAGGGCAAAAAACGCTACTTCCTCTGCCTGTCCGCTGCCCGCCGGATACTTTTTTCCCTTTTCTTACTAGTTTTGGCTTAACTTTTACCAAAATGCCGGATAGTTGCTGTGCAATTGGCTGCACAAATCGACGAGGAGACAAGCCTGGGCTGTGCTTTCAAAGATTTCCCGCATGAGAAAGAAAACCCAGAGAGGAGGAGATTGTGGATATGTGCCTTAAGACGTACCTCCGTCCCTGAGGAGGGCAAAGAATGGCGACCGTCGAAGTACACACGTCTTTGCAGCGAACATCTCATCAAAGGTAAGGTTTGTTCACAGCTGCTAGCAAAGCGTAGAGTAAGGCACCTACATGGGAACACACTTACCCCAAACCTGCCATGCTCTCAGCTGTGGCTCATTTAAACTGTAGAAATGGTTTACCTGACATTTGGGAGGGGAGAAAATTAGGATCATATTTATGTTATAACCTAACCAAAATATTCATGCATTGTCACTACTGCCCTAGAAGTGAACTGACACTAACGACCCATATCAACGTTAGCTAACGCTAGCACTCACCTTTGCTTTGACATTGAAGAATTTCTTGTCCTTCACCTCCCAAACGGCAGCATTATTGACCCATCCAGATTGAAAATACTTATAACTTTAACTTTATAACTTTGTATGCTCTCATCCTGGCGGCAGTGTAAGAGGAGGGATTCTCCACAAGATTAAATGTAAACATGGCCGGCAGGGACTTCGCTGTTTTCAACGGCTGAAATACGGCGGGGGGGGGGTGCTGTGTATGGGTCGCAAGTACTTGCAGTTTAATCTTATATCTTGTATTTTCTTCTTTAGAGAGATTATCTAAATATTCACAGCTTGAAACCGTTTGGAAATTGACAGGTTTGCGTTGTTGTTCTCCGGCGTTTCCAGTGTTAGCCGCCATCCGGGAACGGGGTTTTTTTTTGTTTGTTTGTTTTTTGCCCACCAGGGGTCAGCGCGAGTCACGTGACTGAAAACTATGACTTGTCTGATTTCTCAAACAAGGAAGAAGACATTCTCCACACATCCTCAGTCACAACAAGGAGCATTAACAGAGTGCAATGACCCCCCCCCCCCCCCCCTCACTCCCACAGACTCCTGGGTCATCATATAGATGACTACCATGTCGTGACCTCTGCCCTGTGCTTGGAGTAGCCTCATCAAACACTTCCTGTGAACTAGCGGCGTGTCTGGCAGCTGAGGCTGAAAACCGCTCAGTCGCACATCATCTCATCATCCTGAACACAGTATATCTGCAATTAGCATGAAGAAATACAGCTGAACTAGATGTTGTTTTACTCTATTTTTCACATAAAAGGTTTATTCTGTTACTATTACCGTCACTATCTATTCATCTTGTTTATATCTTCGCTTGATAAAAACTGTCCCATCCATATTATCCATCCCTGTGTGTGTGGCATTTTCTTCAGATAAAAGTTCGACTGAAGTTAGGGAACTCTGAAATATGTATTTTTATATTTGGTTATTGCCCTACCCTGGGGGTGACTTCAGTGCTTCATCATGCCTAAAGGTTAAATACATTCTGATCTATTTGTATCATCCAAAAACAAATTTTCATCTTGCTCAACACAAGTTGTTTCAAAAGCATGCTTCACTCTTTTTTTTTGACATGTTTTTCACAAATTACGGCAAAGTGAAAAGAAGCGTGTGCAGGGTTAAATACAAACTTAATCTATTCTCTTTCAAACATCTGGATAAATTCTACAAAAGCTTGGTTTTAAGAGACTTAATCTTTGATTTTCATTTTGTAGTGTGATAAAATTCTGCCTGGAAGTGTATATAGGAATCACATTTGAGCAGCTGGTCACTTAAAGCTGCTTTTTCTTTCCTATTAAATCAAATGATTTCAATTATTTCCTGTTTCGACAGAAAAATCACCATGAAGGAGAAAATGTTCTAAGTTCATTTCTATTTAACATACTTTGTGTCTCAGGAAGCAATAAACAGATAAAAAAAAAAATAACTGAAATTGAAATCTGAAATTACAACAATTTTAAAAGAAGAAAAGAGAAAACTTCAAAACAGCATCAACTGAGTTTCTAAGTCTGTTTCTGAGTTTTAGCCGTATCTGCTGTTAAAACAGGATGTCCTGCCCCGTCAATGTGGTCATGAAACTTTCTCTTAAAGTTTTCTCATGCAGCCTAATGGTCACAAATCTTCCAACAAGGTGACTCTTGATGAAAGTTTCTCCACGATGACATTACACCTTCAGGTGTTGTGTCACAGTACCTGCTGTGCGCTGTAATGATCGGCAGAGGGGCGGATGGTACCGATGCACGGCAAGCAAAGCCATGGAAGTGCAATCACATTCTTTTGTTGACAGCATCAAATGCGGGCTGATGGAATAGACCGACTGCACACAAGGGTACAGATGGAGGTGGGAGTATATTGACCGAGATGGGAAAATAACCAGCAATACAGACTTTTTGGCAGCGGCAGCACTGCTGCTTCCATCTTCAAGTCTCTGTCTAATCACAAAAATACTTCTATGCCAGCGTTCACAGGTAAGAAAAGGTTCTGTTCCTCTGTTCTTGCTCTCCTTGTCTCCCTTCCATCACTTCTTTTCTCTCATTCAGTGTCTGACAAAAACACTTTCCTTCCTTTTGGAAAATTAGTCAGTGCAACGAGAGGAATTGGTTGCAAAAATTGTCAAAAACATTTTGTTCAAGCAAAGAATGAACAGAGAAAATCCTCACTGAACTGGATTCGGGTTGGGTTGGCCTTCTTGTGCTTTTATCACCTCCAGGCGTCGCCCCTAGCTGGTCAAATATTTCACATTTCCCTGGTGTTCACAACGCAGCTTGCTCGAACTGTGTCAGGACATGAGAAAGTATCATGACAGTAGAATTTTCTGACAGTAACAGCTGAGAATTAGGAGACAGTTGCGGTTCCTTTTCATCTCCCCAGATGACCCAGTCAAACGCCATCAAAGTAGACATCAGAGAAACTAGAGGGAGTATTGTTTTGTAACTGTGTTTCATTAATTAATCAGATTAGACATGGCATTTCTACATATGATGTTGGGCTGATGTGATTGAAATATTACGTCATTTTCTTATACCGATGTTAGCTCCTCAGCAACAGTGATTCTATTCAAGACAAAAGACGAGAACTAAAAAGTCCAACGGCTGCAACACAAGGAAGCAGAAAAATGTCCAACAAAAAAAAATTTTTTTTGCGAGCCATCAGAATTTGTTTTCAGACTCAGATATTGTGTGTCAAACACCCCATCTATATCTCCTCTGACATTTACTGTAAACTCCTCTAACATTAACGTTTGTCAAATAAAGGTTAAAAAACAGGCCTTAAAATAATGATGTGCAGACATCAATCTGAAAATATGAATGTGAAAGAATCTAAAATAAAGCAGAAACAAATATACAAAACCATTCATGGCTTTGTAGTCACTTTTCGCTTTTTACCTGTTTTCCATTTTCCATCTCCGACTCCACTCGATGTATCGGGTCGTCGTTTTCTTGTTTCTGCTTATGTTCCTCTTTCTGTTTCCTTGTGTTTGTATCTGTATCCGTTACCTGGGAGTTGAGTCTTGTTATCTGAATTTTGACTTCCCGTCTGCCCTTTCTGTCAACCTGCCTGCCTGCTGGCTCACTGGTTGTATCAAAAGCAACTTCGATACAGGCACAGCACTGTAGCTTAGCAATGCAAGCAAAACAAACAAGAAAAAACATAAATAAAAATTAAACGAGTGGAGTTCATTCTCTTCAGGAGGTGTAACAGCTGCATCATCACTCAATTATTAATCCAGTGTCAAGTTTGGTTTCTCAGGCTTGGAGTTTTTAATTAACAGGGAAAATTAACAAAAGTTATTTCTTTATTTATATAAAGTGTAACAAATTTATCAGGAAGTAAAATGTCAACCTGGCAAATCTCACCATTTATGTCGAAACGCGGTGCTTAATTAAATTGAATCAAAATTTTATTTAATTTGGCCAGAACAAAGTAATAAAGCAAAAGCTGTTGAAACTGTAATTAAGTTGGCAGAGGCTTTTTTAAAATGCCAGGTGATTGATTAAGACACTGAATCCACCTTTTGAACAAACATGAAGGACAGCAGCAGAACCACTAGGCCCTCAAGGCCGAGAGAGGACCAAGCTCCACCCAGACAGTGTCTAAACCGAGTAGTGTTCTATTATCAACTATCACACTTTGACAGTATTCTGCTTGTAAACACTAAACTGCCTCACCTCTACCTTGTGTTTCCTTTCTATGTCTACATCTCCATGATATACGTTGCATTTTTTGCTCAGTACCTTTATTGGATCCTGGACAGAAAATGCTGAGTCCAAATGAGTCCACCAGGTGTCACTGAAGAATCACACACAAAGCCTGTATTTAAATGAATAATAATAAGAAAAAAAGGTCTAACTGCTTATTTTAATGGATGCTGACAGGAAGAGATTTTGGATTTGCAAAAGTTGGAGATGGTGAGACTTCTTGAGCAGATGAATTATTTTATCTACTGGAACAATTTGACACAGAGGAGGGTTTTTGGTAATTTTTTTCTGGCTTCTGTAGCTCAGCTGCGTTGAATGAGGCAGATTTGTGAGTTAGGCAGTTTCAGACACTGTGCTTATCAGCAGCAGGTATATGTGATATGTGTCATGCTGGAATTTGCTGCAGAACTAAGAAGTAGGTTGAGGTTTATTCTTGATGGAAAAACACCCGGACTTAGTATTTTTCACACAGTTTCTGATTATGTTTGAGAGGAGTTATTTAGCTTCTACTGAAATGTCTTTATATACAAGCCAATGAGTTCCTTGTTAATAAGATACATAAAATAGTAAATCATATCTAATCCTACCGCAGCAATTTTCTGACTAACTCAATAACATGTTGTAAACAAATCACCAGACATTTTAGTGAAAATCTAGAAAAAAATATCTCAGCCTGTTTCCCCCTCACTTGCATTGATTATTCAATATAGTCTTCCCAATAAACAAAACTGCTTCTGTCACTCCCCATTGTTTCTGTGTGAGCTTTTTACTAGTTTATTTTTTTCCTGTATCCCTTGGCTCTATTACAGTATACCAACACACCTACACTTGTGTTGGTGGCTTACAGGTAGCCTTATGATACCTTGTCAAAGGGATGAATGGATTGAGATCACACATAATATCACAATTCATTTAGAAAAATCAGTTCATTGTTTGTGTTTTGCTTAAGGACATACATTTTTAATAACTTCTGATTGTTGTTGTGATATCATAAATAGTGAAATCGTGAAAAAGGGAATCTGTCAGTTTTATTCCGACACGTTGATATGAATCATGAATAGTAAATGTTAGGATCTTTTGAAATGGGAGTGTGAGGCACGTTCTACTTATTTTCCAACAGAAGCATATTGAATCCTAGCATCACTTTCATGTTGAACTCAAATGTTGCTTTTATTACTCATTACTCTTCTCTAAAACATCACACAGTTCAAACAGTGTTTTGTATCAAAAGGATGCGGTGGTTTGAAGAAACAGTTGAACGTTTTGGAAAATATTTTCTTGCAAGTTTGGGAGGTATGTGTTTAAATTTATAGATCCCAATTCAAACAGTAATGCCTGCATCACCCCTCCGGCCCCAGACATTTCTGCCTCCTCACTGTCTCTTGATGTTTCCGTGGCCATCAAAAAATAATGATGCTGCCTCAAGCACGAGTGTAAAACGGTGACAACAGGCTCATTTGCAGCCAGTTTGTCCTTTGAAGCCTTTAAAATCCAACTTTTCTACCTGAAGGGCTACTTGGTGTGCAGAGCACACCAAGTAGCAGCAGCCAGTGCACTTAGCATGACGGCCCAGCTGTGCATGGGCTTCTCTCAAAGCACCTGAGAGCCGCACAACATTAGGATTCCACCTGAGTACAGGCTCTGCTGGTAAAACCCTGGATTAACAAAGAGACAGAGACCAGTCAATGCTTTTCTTTGCACATCTTGGATTCGGCAGAGGCTGCACTGCCTCCCCCTCACCCTGAGATACGGTGGATAGCACAGTATAATCCCTTGCTAACAACCAGCTCTCCTCTGTATACTGAGGAGGCTGAGACAGAAGCTTGTGGGTCAGGATTGAAGAGGCTGCTCAGGGCACTTGGATGTAATCACTTGTATCAGTATTACAGAAGCTGACGTGCTCTGTAGTTGGGGAAAATGCCTTTGAGGGCTTGTTCTGACATTTGGCTTTAATTATAGGACAAATCATTGCTGCAAGTGTCTGACACATGGCTGGCAGGGCCTTTCTGAGGGGCCATCTGTTCTGAACTAGAGTATTTTTTAGTAGTAGTTTAAATTTTCACATTTGAAAACCCAAATAAAATTTTTAAAGTTCTATTATTGACCTAAGCGACCGAAATACTGCTGTTATTTTACATAATAGAGACAAACTAGTTAAGAAGTGTATATTTTTGAGGTAGGGCTGTTTTTAGAATTTATAAATACTGATGTTAAAAAATTAAAAATGACTTAGTAAATTTGTTTTTTTTTGGGGGGGTTTTATTTCAGATTTCTTCTATTCTCTGCAGGAAATTGTCCAAATACGGTTTAAAGACTAATATGATGCCTTAACAAATCTACTCGGTTAAAGCACCGAGTAGATTAATGGATTGATTGATTGATATGACAATCTGAATTTTCTTTTTTTTTCTTTTGAGAATGGATATAATTGCTGAAATGGTTTATCAAGCCACTGTTTCCATTCCATGTGATAAGTGGTTGCTTTTCTCGGTTTAATATGATGGCACTACATAACTTTGGGTTTTGGATTGCTCGTTGATAAATACATTGTAAATGGTCTTTAGTTGCAGCCCCAAAAGTCAACACTTGATCACAGCATTACTTCATATCATTTGAAATCAGCCATTCATTTTTAGCTCCATCATCATTGATGGTCCAGCCTTCAAATTTAGAAACTTTAACAGGATTACTGGAAATTAACATAACAAAATCATACACTTATATTGATTATTTTTCCTAGTAAACAAGAGTCCGCCACTCCCATTTGTTTCTTTGTGTGGTTTTTATTAGTTTTTTCTAGTATCCCTTGGATTTAATCCAGTATGTCCTTAAACCTACATCTGTCTGGTTGTCTTACTGGTAGTCTGATAATACTGTGTTTCAAAAATGATGAATGAAAGTGAAATGCTTTCATACACATAATATCACAATAACTTTAGGAAAAACTGTATATTATTGGTATTTAACTGTAGAACATAAATACCAGAAACAATATTGAGCACATGACCTCATCATCCTCAATGAATCTGCGTTCAGCTTTAATTTATGAAAATGATTCTGTCATACTCCAGTAATTGCAGCAGTGCACCGTCTCATCGCCCGTCCCCGCACTGACAGCTCAAGTGCTATTAAAGCAGACCCAAAAAAAAACAAAGCAAGAAAACACACACACACACACACACACACACACAAAAACACTTGAGCCAGCCTCCACGGCTTTGATTCCAGTATGAAATTCATCCTATTATAGTTACATTTCCAAAACACTGTTGAGCCTTTGTGTTGCCATTATGCAATGATCCCAATCTGCCAAGCTGCTTAGGCTTTCAGGCTAAAAGCCACAACAGCAGCTTCCTCCATCCTATTGCTGTCTCAAGAATTCATATTGGCCAGAAAAAGGGAATCTGCAGGCTGGAAACTCTCCACACACACATCCCACACTTCAAGTCAACAGTGAGTGTCAGGATCCAGCTGGAGCAGGAGCATATGAGCTGTTCGTACTGACAGCGACCGGCTTCCAGTCTGGCTGGTAAAAGTGGATATCGAGGGTTCGAGCCCAGTTTGCAAACACCGTCTTCTCCGTGATGAAGCGGTGGTGGCTCCCTAGTTGATTCCTCTCGTGGGAGAGATACATGGAGCACTCGTCAGGCCCCGAGGGCTCGTAGTAATGATACGGCACAGAGGCGTGGGTGGAGGACCTTCACGGGAGCAGCATGTAAAGGCATGAAAGTGAAAGTGTGAGGGAGGGATGTGGAAATAGCACAGATGTGAGATGAGGGGGGTGGGGGTTATCCACAGTGGGGGGAGAGATGGAGACAGGAACAAAGAAAAACTGAAATCAGAAGAATCTGGGCTCACAGACACATTCATTATGCACCATCATGCTCCTCTGATACACTCAGTCGCACCAACTCAGTGGAGGACCGAGCTACACGAGAGTCACTTCAATCTGGGTAGCATTTCTCTGTGAATATCCCAGTGTGTCCTTTGTGCCTGTATAGATTCATGTGCGAAAATGATTAGCCAAATTATTCTCCTATAGTTGGGGAGCCTGAATGTGGCATGGGCACATTCAGGAGCTGCACTTTTTATTTCCAGGCTGTTCAGTCAAACATGTTATTTCTGTTAACAGATGTCAAAATGAACGTTTTGTCGGGTACTAAAATCGTAGTCGTTCACCAGCCTGGCTGCGTGGCAATAAAGGACTATTGAATTTGTCACTGCAGGGAGTAGATGTCGCATTGTCATTACAAGTTGAAGACATCATTAAAAATGCACTAGACAAGATTTTAATGTGGAGGCACACCCGTGTTGTCAGAACACAGTAAATCACAAAGGGAAACTGCAGCCCTCTTTGCCCCGCTTGCTCAAACAGGAAGCGACAAACTAAAAATCAAAGCCCTGGGGAAGCTTTTCTGTGGTGTCTTATATTTATAATTTAACAAATGATACAGAATGATGCTGAGAGAGAGACGAGTCAAATTTGTTGTTGATCTTGTTAAAATCTTTTCATGGTTATATTTATCCTAGGTATTTATTACATTTGGTATGTCCCTAAAAGTAGAACTAATAAGGTGAGATCATTATCTTTAATTTAATTGGAATTTAAGAGATTGTGCCTTCAACCAAAAAGTCAACGAGAAAATAATCTTCACATTCAGGTGCTTTAAGTCATGTAAACACTGTTGCTAGGAAACGGTTGGCAAAAATTGGCACGGTCTTATTTCTTTTTCAAAGCTAATTTTGCCTTTTCTAGATTCCAAAGAGAAATGCAATTGATGAGAAAAACATGATGACGAAAAGAAGCTTTTCGTTCACCTACACAATTTTGTTTTTTTTTTCCCTTGGGCAAAGGTCAAAGGTCAAGCTCACAGTGATCTCACAAAACATGATTTTTGGCCTTGGGAACTGCTCGAAGACACCCTTTCACTGGGACTCAACAATTAACTGATTAAATTTTGATGGTCAAAGGTCAAAGGTCAGCAGTTAGTGTTGCCACAAAACACACTGTTTAACCATAAATTCACAATAAATAATAATAATAAATAAATTTACGCAAATGATCAATATATGATTCTGGATTATTAGGGGCATAACCTGAGACTTTCCGTAGTTGCACAACCACCAGGTTGTAATTCTGGTTCCTATTTGTTGCTTCTTGCCACGAGGCAAAGTAAAGTGTCAGATATGGAGAAGAGAGTCTTTGGAGCTATTTTAAGGTCTACTGACAGCTTGGACTAATGATTCCTATGGAGCTAGTAAAAACCTTGGATATAAAAATAATGAAATTTTACCTGCAGAAATCAGGGGGCACCATGCCATAAACGCTGATCCTGTCACACAGCTCCAGGGCTATGGCCATGGTGAACCAGCCAGTACTCAGCCAGGAGTTGGAACTCTTCCTGGAAGACAAGAAAGGATCAACATGCCGGAGTCCATACTGGTATAGCGTGACTATACTGGAAGTGCTGGCTTCTTCCAGAAGACTGACTGGTCAGAAGAGATAACATAAAAGCTGCAGTGCCTTTTTAGATTTTACCTGATGAGTCACCTTCAGTTTCAGGACATAAAGTCAGATGGGGGCACATAGATGTTTTGAAAAAAGGCGTTCTTTGTTTCTATGTCCTGCTCCAGACAACAGAGGAAATATCAGTAAGTACGATGTTCATTTAAACACTGGCCATCCTTAAATGAAGGTTGATGTGATTGGATTTTTAATTCAAAAATCACACCTACTTATCAGCCAATGAGTTTAAAGTTCACAGGCATATGAGTTTGTATGAATAGCTGAATTTACATCAGTGAAATGTTTTTATCTGCTTGGTTGTTTAGGTCTCATTTTGTAATCTCATGTTCAGTTCCAATTTCTGTACCCATTTCCTTTAAATCTATGCCCATAAAAATTATTCTGTTTGTTACAAATTAAGCATTAGATTTGCCTCTGAAAATATCAAAACATCCAGTATAGGCCTTCATATAAAATGTATATTAATAATGTATGCCTTTACTTTAGGTCTCTGCAGCATCGCCTCAGAAATGCGCCAAATACAAATGTTTCAGGTAGAAAATAGTTTCCTTCTCTCATTTTTAAAATGCACATGTTTATAACAAGGTGTGCACAAAGCTGTCCAAAGAATAGTGAGAAGTAAAACTAAGGTGAGGATGGCTTGGCAGATGTGGCAAATTCTTTTATATAAATACCCTGATTTTTGTCAAACAGGGTGGCAAGGCACTGCCCATCAACGTCTTGTGTCAACATCGTCTCCAAATTAAATCAAAATATGATCCGTAAATATAGCTCTGGTCACACTACATGTGAAAAAATATTTAGGCAGCGCTGTGCCTGAAACTGATATTAGTGGGACGACATAAAGTTTTTAAGATCAAATTAATCAAAATCATGTCAGAGATTAAAAAAAAAAAAAAAAAAAAAGTGTTTGTGGCTGTAACTTATTACTCAGCATTTTGTGAATTGGCCGTCAGCATGTTGGATTTTTGAAACCAGATGAGAAGGTGTATCTGAGGAGGCGTGAAGGCTGGATATGAACTGCTCCATGCTTTCTCCAGCAGGTTGCTGTTTGTGGTACTGTCAGTCTATCAGAAGTTGCACACAGCCTAATGCATACCCCGCTTTATTGTCTACTTTCCTTTTAAATGGGGCCATAAAAACATAAAACCTTTACTGAGCTAATAAATAAAAAGAGGACTTGGGCCGTTTCCAATAAACATATATACAAACATTAGATAGAATACAGGTTTAAGGCTCTTCAGCATCGGCTTCACTTTTCAGCCCTGGTCCATTTTTTATACATGAATCGACGCTTTAAGTTATAACTGCAAATGTAACTTTTAAGTAGATAAAATTAATGATAATTTCTGCACATTGCACATCTTTTTACCTACACAGGTTTGCTGCTGAGCGCTTGGACCTTTCAGTGCCTCACAAAGACACAAAAACCAGATCAATCCTTCGAACATTTACCTGTCAATCCCGGTTTCCTTTTTAAATAGTTCATCAAACTTGAGCATCTTGATCCGCGAGATGATGTAGATCTGCAGCCTCGGAAGCAGCTGCTTTAACAGCCTGAGGTTGTTGTAAACGTGACCTTTCCCATCATGTCTCATGCAGCTGCTTGGTCCCCAGAAGATGAACACCGTATCTTGGCTGGCGTTGAGCAGCTCCTGTCGGCTCCGCAATACCCTCTGCAGGCTGGAATGAGCTACGACGCGCAGGCTGGTGCGCTGGCCGACATCCTGCTCGTAGCCCACGCTGGGAGCGTCGTTCATCCGGATAACGCACTCAGAACGATCAATTTCTTGACCCCTTTTTCTCCCAGTCAGCTGAGCAGAGCTGGTAACGAGGGCACAAGTCCTGCAGTGCATCTTCAGGGACTGTGGAGGTCAAAAGGTCACAAGTCACTTTGCAGCATCACAGAGACAATATTGAAGACTATATGGGAGACAGTACTGAAGTATATACTTGGCAAACATTCGCAGTTTCAAACAAGACTTATCCTCTGCTCAGACGTAAAATTTTAAGCGCCTGGAGATCAATTTTACAGTCGAGGGAAAGACAATAAGATGCAAATTAGCATGGGGTGGTGTGAATTGATGCATCTGTGCCCATTGAAAATGGTCCAGTCTGTTAAAAACTGTGTCTTGGGCATCTGCCTCATTCTCATACTGAGACAAGAGGGGAAAAAGGAGAGTGCTTGGATGGAAACAACTCCATAGGAGGAACGTTTAATGGGCTTCCACATAACAATCAAATAATTAAAAACCACAGAAGTCAACTTCAGGGTGTTGCAAGAGAAAATCAAAGCAAAGCCAGTTGGGGTTCATCCTCTGGGGATCATGCATGTCTGAACAGAATTTCATGACAATACATGTAATAGCCAACCAACTATGGAGTCGTGATAACAATCAAGAACTTTTCCAGAAAGCACACTACACCAAACTTAATAACTTCAGCTGTCAAACTCATTAATTCACATCATCATTCACTCTGGGATCACATTGCTGTTTGTGATGCACGCATTGTCTTAATTTATTTGTCTAGTTATTGTTTGTGAGTTACAGTGATGTGCTTTCATCTGCCAGCAAAGCCAAAGAAAAATTTCCACATTCAAGGACAATAAAGATTATTTTTATCATCATCATTTTTAATAACACTTCTATCTCCAGAGCCATGCTTGTGGAGCTAATAAATGTACAACCTTTAGCCGTCAAGGTCAAACCTTACATGCAAAGATTCTGAACTGCCTGGAAAAAAGAAAAAGGAATGACCCTGAAAGAGTTTGCACAAGCAGCACAAGAAAGACATGGCAGGGATCTCAAGGGCATTTTCCACAAGCTTGACATAAATCATCTCTGATAGTGCAGTTCAAAGTTTGAAATTTAATGTTGTAGATTTATATTCACAGGTTAAAATTGCTTTGTGTCACACACACCATTGCTTCAGAACAAACGGGTCCTAAATTAAAGTTGATACCACCTTTATTACCATGATTATTCTGTCATCTGCGTCCAAACAGGACCTTAAAAAACGCGCAACATGGCACAGAAGCAGTTTCAGTCATTCTGGTCTGCTTTGTCAGGTATCTTATTATTCAAATGCACTGCAGATTATAATGGTTGACAGGAGTGCAGAAGCAATTCCGTATTGGCTATTTTTATTTTGTAGGAACAACATGAATACACATAAGCCCTGAATATTTATTCAGTCAAGCACAGCCGTAGAGAAGTGCTAACTTTCAGAGAACAAGGAACGTGTGTAGCTGTCAGACTGTGTCCATGTGTGAGATGCCCAGTTGAAAACTCTGCAGTAAGTAGAGTAGCATACTAACATACCATATTCTGCAGATCTGGGCTCGACAAGGTATTCAAGTAGTTGTGTTCGACCAGGTTTTGAAAGTTGAAAAAGCAGAGCTCGGCTTGAATGGTCCAAGAACCAAAATGGCTCTCCACACAAATTATTCCCGACCTTAATAGAGAGCTACATTGGCATTCTGAAGTGTGCGCTGAGCTTCACACTCCATCAGCTTCTGAGGTGGGAATGTGTGTCTGTGAGTGGGTGCATATGTACAGGTGATATTACGGGCACTGCAGGCTGTGCTGCCCCCACTGCTATACTCATAATACTCTCTCGCTATCTTTGTGATCCCATGATTGCCTTGTGTGTGTGTGTGTGTCATTTCTGTTACAAACACAGACCTGGGAGAGTCTGGCGCTGTCATGAAGCTCCTGATTAAGGTGTGAATTTAGTTTGAATTGAGATTATGCCATTTATTTCATTCATTCATTTATTGTTTATGGTTATATTAGGCTTGGTTAAAGTAGGCAATGTCCCAACAAGGACAGGATTGTTACCGATTTGGCTCCTTTTCTGGTATTTCTGGTAACGCAGACCTTGTCTGGCCCAACCTGTTTAAGGTTATGGATAAAGTTGGAATTGAGGTTGGATTTAGGTTAGGTTCATGAGTTGTTTATGGCTAGCGTTAGGGTTATGGTGGGTTAGGGAGTTCATAATGAATAGAGGTCGATGCAATGTCCTGACAAGAATAGCTCTGAAATTTTTTATGTAGGTTTTCAGTGTGGCTTGATATATGTAATGCAATCACGTTTCTCTGGCGAGAGTCTGCCACTGCCTGAAAAATGTCTACATCCAGAACCAGGTGTAATCTCTCCTGTTCACAGAACCCCCCCCCCCCCCCCCCCCCCCCCCCCCCACACACACACACACACACACACACACACACACAATCAAAATCTGAGAATTGAAGGTATTTTCATTCCTCAACACACTGCCATTTCCTGTAGGAATGTGTTTGCACACTGTGCACAGACCCCTTCCCTCAATAATGGGTAAACTGGAGTGAATTACACGCTTCACTGCACAAACACACCCTGTCTGCCTTAGCTGGGGGACAAAAAAACTCCCAGTCTACTGCTTTTGCTTGCATTTTGCACTCAGCACTGTCCACCCCCCCCCCCCCCCCCCCAAAAAAAGAAAAGAAAAGAAAAAGGAAAAATCACATCCAAGTAAATTTTAATCATTTATATACTAATCAGAGATTATGTGAGAAGCAGTTGGAGGTCACATGGCCAGTGTTGCAGTTTGGAGTGCCTGTGAAACAATAAAAGCACTCTTGACAGAGATTGTGAAGCTCCTGGAGTTTCTGGCAGCCTGATGATGGTGGGAAATAGCCACTTATGAGCCCTGTATCACAGTGAGGGGGGGCTCTCAGAATCAGATGGAGAATATTTCAGATGGCAGGCAGCTGAGGATGCAACCAACAATGAGACTGTTGAATGAATGAATAAATGAAAGCTTGAGCAATCAAATGCATATTATAGGTAGCTCATAATCAGTATCAAATGAGTACTTCCCGCACACATTCTCAGTCTGCTTCTTATCATACAGACAGAGGGTTCTCTACCTTGACCAATAGTACATAACCTCATAAGCAATCCACTTTCTTGCATTCAGAGGACAACTGGTTCGACCTTAAGAGGTGATTCAGTGAATTACACAGAGCTATCATAATAAGAGGGGCAGCAAAAGAATAATAAACAGTTCGGAGAATGGCACTGGTTCCACTCCCAATCAATTACTGCCCACACAGTGGCTCCAAAGTCATCAGTATGATCCTGTTTATACACGTCCCTGTGGAACCCGGGATCATAATTGCTTTCAGAGTAAACCCCATCAGTCAGCCTCTAATAGTGCACCAGAGCTTCCAATGTGCCTCAAATCCCCCAGCCTCTGCATGCCCCGCTTTCACTTTAAGAAGTGTGTACAGAGCAAACTGGAAGGAAAGAGATTTACAGGGTCAATATTTTCAAAGGTCAAAAAAGAGTCATGAGAAAAAAGCAAAACCAAAAGCGCACCTAATTTCAAAATTATTCTTATTATTCCAAATTGTTTTTAATAAGAACGAATCCAAAAGTATATTTCATTTAATTTGGTGTACTGGCACAAACTAGGTGGAGCATTTTTTAACTAATATTTTCCCTGATGTAAGCAGTACCTCTGACAGTCCTGTAGTGAAACTGAAACACAGGATGTTCAATATGCCCAATTATATTCTTCTAATGTCAGATCTCTGATATGAGAAGTGGACGGCTAAATATAAAGACTTAAAGGCTGTCTTTCCTTGAAAAGAAATCAATTATTCAGGTGTTGAACATTATTAAAACAGTAGCTATATACTTCCTAAAGTGTATGGAACTGGGGTAATAGCTCATCTGAGAGCTGAGGTGCATTAAGTGGCACCTGCTCTGTAGTGTAAGGGCAGGACGATCAGTGCTGCTTCGTTTTCTCAGTGGCTGATTAATTAAACTGAGACCCTCCTAACAGCTGACATCTCACTGAGCTCCTCCTGGTGACACACATTCACATCCTAAACTTGATCTGCTCCCAGTTTAAGGGAATAAAGTTTCCACAACCAGGGCAACTGTCCTTCCCTTTCACGGTATACAGTCGACCTCAGGGAGGATGATTCTCAGAGGACGCAGCCTCGTTAGCAGCCAATTGAAGGAGAGACATGAAATAATGCTGGCATGGTGGTTTCCACCTTGGGATAAACATTAAGTTCACAGCATTTGGCTCTTACCACAAACCTCATAAATATTATGAATTAATGCGAAAGGAAAGAAAAGTATTTCTTAATCTGTATTTGCATGGCTACAAATTGGACTGTGTAACAGCACTGCGTGGATGACACCTGACGTTATAATATGTCCTGCCAGGTGTGCTTCCTTACTTTCAGTGGAATTAAATATTTGCATATCCTGGGAATCCGTCCATTAAGTAAGCTCTGCAAAAGGATGGAAGGTGTAGGGTGGAAACTGTTTTGCATAAGTGACTTTCTAATGACACAATTTTCTTTGAGGGTGACTGTATTACAGGTTGTCAGAGCCCAGAAAGGTAGTGCCCATAATAAGTAGGTACATCATCAGCTGGCACAGGCAAACTATCCACATACTTACTCCCACAATGGTTTTTTGATTACAGCACATAAAGGCCAATGTAGATTGATTCTGCTGACGGTTCTTCAAAGGTCAACATCCCTTTAACAGGAGTCGGCAAAAACATCGGAGGGGGCGAGGTGGAGGATGAGGGGAATGGAGCGACTGTCTGCGCCGGTGTTCAAACTTTAATGTGTGTGTTGTGTGTGGACGAGGAAGCACGGGTTTGAAAGCATCTATTCAACTCTGCAGCTCTAATTACTGTAGCTTGTCAAAGAAAAGAAACAAACACAAGAGGACATCTCGCAAAAAGCTGCAGACAGGCAGACAGAGCGAAACAGAATAAACACAGCCAGTTGCTGAAAATATCCCACATAAATGTGCATCGCTGTGAAGTCTCACCTCACAGTGTATAGATTTTTGGCTTTCAACACTGCTGTTTTTATTTCACCTGTGGGCACTTGGAGGACACAGAGAAGAAGCAAGTTGTTGAGCCCTCAAACCTCCGCAGCATGAGATAGTATTAGTGACTAATATGTGCGGGTTATTTTATGATCTCGTGGGTCAGACATAATGAGCCAAGCAGCTGCAAACCACCACCCATCGTGGGGAAGTTACAGCCCAGGCGAACTAGAAATGCGTATAAGTTAATTTGGGCCATAAAGAGCGTCCAGCAATCACATTAGCTTGTGTTCTGTTAAAATTTTCCAGCGTCCCTGGCTCTGATGAGGCCATAAAATTTTAAGGTGTCTGGGCATTTACATGGACTTGTCTGCATGGACGTACCAGTGCTGCATGAATGTTTGTGTGTATCTGTAGCCAAGAGTCCCTCCAGCAGCAGCACACTAGATGACCCTGAAGGGAAGTACACAGACTGATCCACCCACTCCACGGATCCTACAGCGGGGATTGAGTGACACACAACAGCACGAAAATGTCGCAGTGTGAATCTATCACGAATCAGCCATCAACCAGGAGGAGGTGGACAGTCAGGGGAGACTTTGAATAATAAAGTGGCTGCACCACCAAAAACTCCAAATTGCAGCAGCTGCCTCTTATTTCACTTAAGAGCTCCTGAAAAATGTTTCTATTTAATTTGGTCTGAAAGGATGTGATGAAGGTTACAACATCCCTGGAGATCCCTGAACTCAGGAGTCTTGCAAGTCTCAGCCACAGTCTCAGCTTCTAGCCCTTAGCCGTGGAAGGTGTGGAAGGGGAAAGTGAACCAGCGCTTTCCTTCCTCTTTATCCTTTCTTGGTCAGCAAAGCAACTTCCTTTCCACTCTGCTATGCTTTGCTGCCTATGTACTTCCTTTAAGGGAAAATGCGACACTTGCATGAATGATCAGACTATTTGAATAAGCTGCCTGTAAAACTGTGCTTGGTCTGAATGATGGGCCTCTACATTATAGCAACAACGGTTCTGAGGCTTATACAGTATGACCATAAGGTTATTGCAGTGATGTCTTTATTAGAGACTCATCCTGTTTTAAATGTTTTTGTGGTTAAATATTTCATGGTGGATGCATTAATTATGAATAAAGAAACTGAATAAACTATAGAGAGAATTAAGAGATGGGACTAAAGCAGCGAGTTCAATGCCATTACTTGGTATTATAACAGACTTAGAATGGACCTAATTAACAGCACATGCTGAGCAATTTCAGTAACCTCACAAAGAGTACTTTTACATCATACAAAATAATGGCTGGTTCCTGCATCCCCCCCCCCAAAAAATCCACAAACTCAAAAACCCGCGGATAAGATTCACCTCTGAAGACAGCTATAAGGCTGTAATTCTGTCCACAAGTCAGAAGTGGACAGAAAAGATGATTTTTTGAAACCTGTAAAGTGGCTAGAGCTTCAAAAATTTATTTTACATGCAATCCTGAATGCTACATTTACATGCAAGTCTCTGCTTTATCTGGATGCCAGCAGAATAAAGATGAAGTCCACTTTGCATTACACATATGCAAAGTTGTTAGTGAGTGAGTGGTTTTACTTTGTGTCACCCAGTCTGCAGCTGAAGCTTCTTGCAAAGAAGACAAAATGACTAAATATAACATTGTAACTGTTAAATATCACAAACTATGGTCATCTGATTCCTTTTCTGCTGATTAATGGCTTTTTTCTTTTTCGTTCATACAAGTTTAGACATGTACGCTCACAAAACATGATTCTGATTCTTTCAAAGATAGAATGAGTTCAAATTGCATGAGGAGACAATGTCAGAGTGGACAGACAAGGCATATTTACCTTATGATCCATGATACCTGTGTACCCCTCAAGTGCTCTGAGTCTCTGTGGTCCCTCTGGCTTTTTAGTTGATGAAACAGGAGTAATTAAACGGTGGGAGGCAGGTGATGATGATGATGAAGATGATGATGACGACGATGATGCTGATGAGGAAGCTGATCTGTCACCAAAGCTGCTGTTGTACACCAACATTAAGCTGGTAACCATGGTGACGATGATGATGCCACTCACCCCTTGGTACTGAAAAGACACGAGACAAGACACGAAGCAGTGCGAGTTAGACAACGAAACCTGACGAAGAAAATTTCTTTCAGGGTGTCTCTGTGTAAAAATGTTGCGTCAGGATATGAGGGAAGCAAAAACTCACTGTTAATTAAATGTCAGCTTTCAAAGGCAGAAACAACCCAACAACAACAGCTGCACTCTCCTCATGCGAGGCTGCAAATGTCAGCTGTGCCACTCAACATGCTCCATCAACAGGACAGGATGTTTTCATTTTTTAAAGAGCACAGCACAAAACACTATTAGGGTGGCTGAAGTCTAACTACCTTCCCCCTGAATTAACAACTAACTTCAGCCTGGTGCTCACTCCCAGGGTGGGATTTTACGAGTTATATAGAATGTATGTATTATGCATATATGCATTTTAAAATACAGGATACAGTAAGAATGCAAAGTCGACACCATAAAGTACAATTGGGTCACAAAGGACAGAGCTCAGCCTGTAACTCACTTCAAAGCAGCATAAACACTGAATAACACTAAATAAACATTACAGTGATATTTTCCTGCCCGTCTCATTCATATTTACCACTCTTATCTTCATTTTCATTTCCCCTGGTTTCCACTCGTAGATCGAGCCTTCATCCTAATGGGGCCAAAGCTTTCTCCCTCTCTCTCTCACACACACACACACACACATGATCACGCAAACGCACAAAAAGCGTTGGGACTCTTCAGCATGCAACACTTGATCGGCAGCATCACTGGGATGAACGCGGCGCAGATGAAGAGAACGATGCTCCACTACTCTTTTCCCATGCTCTCCCCTACAGAGACGCCCTCTCCCAGCCCTGCGCTCCTCATGGTCCTAGATAACTCAACTTCCCAGCTCACCTCTTTTCCAGGGTCTCCTGAGGGGCTTAGTGGGATGGTGCATGCATATCACTACTTAGTGCAATGGACAGCAAATTGTCCTGCTGCATGTATATAGTGAGATGAATAATAATTTATGCAAATCTGTGTCTTTGGATGTAACAATAATCAATCCACTAATATCTTTGCCAATTTTCAGGGCACAAATAGCAACTGTGTTCAGTCTCTAATGCGTCTTTTATGTTTGTGTTATTCCTCATCCAGTCTCATTTCACAAAATATCTTGGCTTTGTGGGAATTGGGTGGTAATTTGTCTCAAAAACAACACAGAATATTGCTGTCAGACCAGATGCTGTAAGGAAAATCAGGATAGCCTACATAAAAGCTACAGTAGGAACAACATGCAGCCTAGATGGCCTTACATTTAAATATTCCTTGTTACATTTATTGTCTAAAAGCGAGTCGTCTAGAATACGATGTGATACAAGATACAAAAAACATATTAAAACAAAATTCAGTGTATGATGTAATATGAGATCACATTGGTACTTTTTTTTTTTACTTGGTGGTAAACGATTTGGTGAGTTAATTATCATTATGTTGAAGTTTTGACCCTAAAGATAACTTTGTGAACATTAGATAATGCCACGTAAAGAATGGTCTCCAAACTGGGGCTCGGGGCCCCCAAGTGGCTACAAGATAAATTTGAGGGTCAAGAAAAATCATTTGGAGTGATTATTTTTAACACTGAAATTCTTCAAAATATGACCCCCATTCCTTTAATTTACTTCAGCTGGCAGACATGCAGCCTGTAACAAGGAGAGTGCTGCAATATAAGAGATTACACAGGCACATAAAACGCACGTACACACAGAAGTACAAACACAAAGAAAACAACAACTATTATAATGTAGGTGGGAAATCCACCACAGCATAATAGAACAGATCATTTTTTTAGACCCAAAATGTAACTTGTAACATGTATCTCCCACTTTAAAAGACAGGCTGATAGCTATGATTGTTCTGAAGTCCAGGAGTCAGGAACAGTCATTCACTGATTCAACCCTCTGAGGACAACAGCTTTGAAACAGAAGCTATTACAGAGCCAAGTCATTTGTTGGTTTGACAGCAATCAATACAAGTTAAAATTCAGTCCATAGGCTTGTAAATAGATGCTTGTGGAAGGTTTCCTGAAATTGAAATAGCACTACCTTCATTTTTTCCTATAGAATCTTGCTACAGCTGCAGCATTCTAAGTTGATAACAAAGAATTAATCTTAAATGACTCACTATAATATGTTTTTTTAGGGTGATAACTCCTACGACCTTGTAGGTCATCGGAGTATGAATTATTTTCTTGACATTCACACAGACTCTGTTCCCTTTATTCTGTCTATTTACTGTTTTCTTTGATGCCATATGGCCATATCATTGGGAGATGAATCTTAATCACCTAATTATCTGTATCATTGAGGAGCAGTGCTTCATAATGCACCACGTCATTGTGAATGCAGGGGATTAGGTAGCTGGAAGTCTGTGTTCTTTGATTAGAGGTGTCTCTGAGGTTTAAAATGCATCTCAAAACAAGAGATGCAAGGCAAACGTCTGTGGAACAAAACCTTTTTTAATTAACTCCAACCTCCTATCCAGCGAAGTGCCAGGCGGCTGTCTGCCTGGGCCGAGCCAAACACAATAGAAGTGTGAAAAAAATTTGATCTGTTTGCACCTGTTTACTGTGCCAAAAGCAGTTTGGTTTTTCTCATTATTATGTGTCTAACATGAAGAGTTGCTGCCTCTGGGTCTCAATCAAGTAACGGAACTAAGGCCAAAAAGTCAAGGTGTTGCAAATACTCTTCCAAATTACACAGCTGTTTATAAAAAAAAAAAAAAAATGCTGTTTTGCCATTTGATACAATGGTGAGGCTGTCAGATGCCACAGAAGAAATTTAGTTCATTTTTGTATTGGCATACAAAATCTACATTTGTAATTTTCAAGTTTTTTATTTTATTTTATTTTATTAAAATGGTAAAAAAAAAAAAGAAAAAGAAAAAAAAGAAGAGGTTATTAAGGGAAATCGTTTCACCCTAGCTGTCATGTTGGCAGGATGCAAATGTTAAAACCAGCTACTAGATCACTGTGTGACTTTCATACTCTCAATATAAAACAGGCTTATCAGCCAGTCGTGGCAGAGCGACATATAATTTTATTTTACTGAGTTTACAGAGCCTTACCTTGAGAAGGAGACAGTATAAGGGACACTATATCTGCTGTAAGTATAATACCAATGTGAAGCTGACATATCTGTGGGTAAAATATAGGTGCAGGTCCTCGTGAAGGCATTGAAATGTTGCCATGTCTAGATGCTACTGTGCACTTAAAAAAAAAAAAAAAGATGGTATCTGAAAGCAGCTACAAGCTTTATTTCAAGCCTAGGAGATAAAATTTCTTCATTCCCTTTGCAGATTGTCTTCACTTACAGACAGATCATTCATTGTTTGGTGTTCCCACCAATCACAGATGCAATTACCTATTGCCCAGCGTGCGGTATATTTTTCTCAGAATTGCTGCGTTTATCCAATTGAAAGGCAAAAAAAAAAAAAAGATTCCCTATCACCTAGTTCATTCTGTATGGCTGTTGCACATTTATGTGGTGATCATACAGTGTTGCTGAATGACCCTTTTTATGGTGGAACCTGGGGGATTTCAATTTTTAGCAACAGGGTTGATGGCAACAATAGCAATTATAACCAAAGAATGCAAAAGATAAAGGTGATTTTGTGAAAATCATCTTCTTCTTCCTCTGCTATCAGAAAAAAAAAATCCATTCACTGTACAAACTGCAATAGGGCAACTGCCAGAGAGGAAGAAATTACCTTTTGTTTCACGAAGCTGAAAAAGGCTGAACAAATTGAGCTCCAAATTTTCTTGCATCTGTTGTGCATCCTCACTCCAATTATGTAATTAGCAAGCTGTTGGCATCCATCATTTTTGCTGAACACTCTTCTTCGTTTTGAACCGTTTCAGGCCATAACGGGTTGAAACTTGCTGTCAGCAAGATAAATTGCTCCACACTTTTAGTGTATTTTACTTGGCAGTAATGTGATTCAGATTCTCCTGGTGTGCTACTGGCAGTGATGCTGTCATATCAACATATGATATGTCCAAGTGAAGTCAATCCTTTCTTAATGACCAGCCTTTGGCAACTAAGTTCACATTACATTCATCCGCTGAGCACAAAAAGAGACATTGCTTTTTTTTATGTCAGTGCGAATACCTATCCCACTTTTAACCCAACAGCATATTAAAGGAATAAAATATTAACATGTTTGATTTCTGTCATTAAAAATGGATTTTGTTTGACAATGCACAATTACTATTCAGGTAAAATCTATGCTGGATCTCTTTGACTGCTGTTGCCACAGATTAAAGATGCCTGTTTTTTGTTAATACTATTTGAAAAACTCACACTGCAGCTCTTGCATTTATTTGTTATTGTCCATGATTTCTAGCCTTTTCTACCAGTTCCTGGTCATGGTCACTCCAGTATACTCTCAAAATCCAAAAACAGTGTTTCTATGTGTGCCATTACAAATGTTCCTTACATAATGAATTACAGCACAGTCTAGTTCTCACCTTGGGTGTTATTATTCCCTGTGACTCAGTATTTTACTTCCTCCATTGCCAATAAGTGTTTTATTTTTCAACCAAAACATTGAACTCATAAAACCCAAAAACATAAAACTGTGTCTGCAAGGCATGGGAGCCACCTGGATGACCCAAATTTATAAAATACTACATACTGGACACACATTGCAATGCTATTGATGGAGAAGGTTTAGATGTAGCCTAATATATACATTATGTTGTTTACCAGCAGCACGGCAGCATAGTGGTTAGCACTGTTGTCCCACAACAAGAAGGTGTGGGTTCAGTTCCTGGGCCTGGGGCCTTTCTGTGCAGAGTTTGCATGTTGGCCCTGTGATGGCCTGGCGACCTGTCCAGGGTGTACCCTGCCATCACCCAATGTGAGCTGGGATTGGCTCCAGCACCCCCCTGTGACCTGGAAACAGATAAGCAGTAGAAGATGAATGAGTGATTTTGTTAACTTATGATTAAAGGCTCTGTACACCAAGTGACCAGAGTTTCTTTTATTCTTTTTTTCTTGTCAGGGCTCTGAGACTGGAAAGACTGTTTGACTGACAATTCTCTGACCCTGCATTTGTTTTGATGTCAATCTTTATTAGTTCATGAAATTTGGGGACCTAATGTGATTTGTGTGACCCTAAGACCTTCCACCAAACTGAGCTGGGGTCCAATGTTTCAAAATGCATGAACAATGGGTCAGATGACACGAGCTGGAGTCAGAATCCTAAAATTAGATGGCCTTGGCTGGCTTATGGTGACTTCACCTGCAGCCTTGAAAGACTTCATGCCCTCCCTTTTTCATATTGGCTCTGCATTAGAAGCAGCAGCAGCATATTAAGAGATGGAGCAGATATATTCACAATGACACCGTGCAAACTGAAGGGGGAAGCAGCAAAAGAAAGAAAGAAAGAAAGAAAGCTGTGCAATGTGAAAGAACCCCCAGCTGAGGTCAGTGTTTCTCCACCGGACGGTGCAATGTGGACAGAGACGTCACTGCCACTGACAAAAATAACAATAAATAAAAATCAGGAGCTTCAATATTGGTGGTGTTGGTCTTAATCGACTAAGAAGCACGTCGGTGCTCTCGCAGCCATCTTCTTTTCTTTTGTCTTCCCGCCGCTGTGCGTGTGCGGTGGACATCACGCACCCCCCAAAAAAACAAAACAAAAAAACAAAAAACGCGTCCTCTTCCTAACAAAGGGAGACAGCGGCGGCTCGGGGGTGCGCGGCCCCTTTAAGGAATAATTAATGACGTCGCGCTGTAAACACGACTGACGCTCGGCTGCGTGGCCGGAGCATCTCCAGACCAGGAGCCCGACTCCCCTCCAGGTTCCCCGGCGTGATCTGTCGACGGGATCGGCGGAAGGCGTTAAAAAGAACAAACAAAAACAGCTGCGGTTCACCTCGACTCTCATATGCGGTCTCCAAAACCAAGACGACGGAGCTGCATCTCTCCTACGAAGTGCCATGGCTAGAAAGACGGACATCCCCTCCCCTTACTATGGTGAGTCGGGTAGTCTTTGTTGTAAACGCCGAGATGTGCGTGCATGTTGTTTTTATTAATATTATTTTTAACCATCTCCGCCTTAAACGTTATGACAGCAGCCGACAACGACGCGTCCATTCGGGTGAAAGCTGTTTAAATCCCTCGTTGTGATTTACGGTAATGTCTGCCCGTCCGTTTGCTAGCTGCTATTTTAAGGCTATTTAACGGTTGGCGACGAATACGCAGTAACGGCTGGATAAAAAACAAACCCGTTACTAACGTTTGATTAGTTCAGAAACCCAACGTCTGTGTTGTTGTTGTGTCATTTAGTTTCGTTTTTTTTATCTTTGTTTGTTTGTTTTTATGCATAAAATCGTCAAAATGATTAGATTATCCATGTATCTTCGTTAAGGAGATAACTATCACAACAATTTTTTGGTCGCCTGGTGTTTGAATCTACTTTCCTCCTCCACTTGTCATTTGGTCTTTGTTGTAAACGCAGATTTATTTATTTTATTTTATTTTTTTTAACAAACTATCAGCTGACAACATGACATAGCTCTAAGGGTTAACGTTATTTTCGTTGGAGCTGCAGAAGACAAAGATCAGCGACGATCTCCTTAACTATTTTAATCGATTAATTGCTTAAAAAAATGAAGGTATATTGTGGGGAATGCTTCATCCAAAGTTCAAGTTCTGATCGCATTGACTTGTTTTTAGTGTTTCAGGCTGAAATTTAGAGACGTTTGATTCAACATCCAGTCAAATCAGACAAAGACATTCTTCCCTTCAAAATACCATCACAGAACATGACATAACCCCAGCATCCTGAGTTGATTCATGAATAAATGAATTACTAAATAATGAATGAATGTGAGAAATTAGCTAAAGCTCAAGATGCCACCAAACCTTCCTGTTTTTAGCCCATTGCCTGCCCAAAAGATATTCACTTCCATTCAATCAAAAAGGGCAAAGAGATATGGAAACAAACATCTGATACCATGACATTATGATTCATTTGAGCTGCAAACCCCAGTCATTGTAAATCAATTAAAGGTTTGATTAAGTTTTGAGGAAAAAAAAGAATACAATGTAAGGCATACCTCTCACTATTCACTAAAGCTCAATTAATGCGGTTAAATTACGTTGTTTTTACTCTAAGGGCAGCCCAGAAGATATCCAGTTTCATGTAGTCATACTAGACAACGAGAAGCATCTGTGGTATTGACAGCATGAGGAATGATTGGCAATTTTGCCAGAACTAGCCTTCAACTACTACCAGATTGTTCACCAGTTAACAGAATAACTATTTATTGACTATCGCCTGACCAGTCAATTAATCCTGTCAGCTCTAAATAATCCTCTTTTGCCTGAATGATGGTTGAACTTCCGATGTGATTTAGTACATTTACTCTCAGTGACATCAAATATGCAGTAATCGTGGAATGGTGTTCTCGTAAATTGCTATTTATGATAGAATAATACTGCCCCTGTCTTTGAGCTTTTTATGCTGGCTCATAAATTATGCACAAGTCATTTGATATGATTTTCTGCTTTATATTATTCAGTTGGAGTCTGTTAAGAACAATAAGTCCCCATCCAATCCTCTTTCCCTCAGTGAGAATAACTAAAAGGTTGTAACAGCTGCAATCCAGGTATTGCGGTCAGTGTCCTCTGTTGCCAGTTTTAATGGGGAAAAAAAAAGGATTTATTGTCTCAAAGTGTCTTTTTTTCTGCCCCAGGCTTATGAGCATATTTAATCCACGGACATATTTCCTGTCCATTAGCTTGCAGTTGTAATCATGTTGTTTATCAAAGCAATATAATCCTTTATCACCACCAGATGCCTTACAGACAGCAATGTCTTTCCTCTGAAACAAAGAGTCACTTAGCTTGGTGATTTTTACCGGACTGGTGGCTTGAGCTTTTCAAGGCAGTGATACATCCACAGCTGATAATATTTAGTATTTAATATATTTTTCATTTATTCATTGAAATAGAAGTATTTAGTCATTATTTTATGATTAAAAATGATCAGGCTAAGACTATCATTGAAACCTAGACAAAGTGAGCCATACCACAGGGCAACTCATGAATGCTTTCGATAAAACGTTTCTCTGACAAAATCAAAATGTGTTCCACAGAGAATAAACCATCATTTCAGATTTTAAAGGTTGCTCTCAACAAGGAAAGGGGACATACTTAAGGCATTTATCAGTTTATTAGGGCAACCCTACCTTTAACACTGATGCCTCGGGGCCTTCTATATTTATATTAACCGCAAATGTTTAAGTTGTATATGATAATTATAGCTTAGATTCAGATACAGAAGCTTTACTGTCTCACAATGGCACAGGCGCTGTCCTGACAGCTCTTGATGGCCAGAACTACTGTGTCCTCCTGTTATTTCCCCATATGTTCGCCCTGCGTGTCCCTCAGATCTCATGACTCCAGGACTCTGCCAATCATAACTACAATATTGCAGCTTGTGTCAATTTTCACTGCTCTCTGCAGGCAAGCAGCTCACCATAGGGGCCTTCAAATTATATCACTCCCTGTTCACAAGTTCAAGCTGGTGCTTTATACATAAGCTCCAACATTGGGTTTATGGCATACAGTAAAATATTGTATGCAAACACTGTGGAGTTGTGAAACAATCTCAAGCCTGTATATCAGTGATGTTATACACACAAAATAGAAACAGCCTCTTGTGTCATTATGCAGGCTAATATGTGCATATACTTGCATTACTTTTTATTGATTCAGTTCATGTATTACTCTCCAAAGAATTACACAGAATATGGTGAGATGATATGATAATTATGGGACATAATTTTGTCCTAACAGAGTCCAATGACTGAGCTAGTGAAGTGTAGGATAGAGTTATGCTGTGTCCCTGTGTTTAGGTCAGCTGCTTTATGTTATTGGCTCTCCGGAGCTTTTGTTACATTAGCTAGCTTAACTAAAGAGCTATTTAAAGTATTTTGGTCTCACAATTGAGCACAGAACAAGAAGACAAATTGTACATCAGCATCACCTCTTGGTGTTGGGAGCAAATATTTCACACCCTGCTTTTGTTTAAATGCAGATTCCAAGTGCGGTGCACAGTAAAGAAAATCACCCTCCTATTTAATGATAATATAATTTTTATTTTTGCCTGTCTAATTTTATTGAGTTATCGAAGATGCTGATGATGATGTTGTCCAATCCATTATTTTCAGTGCTTGCATGATGTCCATTATTATAACAACATAAAATAGGTTTCTTTCTAAACTTAACACATTGGAGTGACAATCTTTTTATCAACAGTAGCTACAAGGCATGTTTTGCAGAGAGAAGTGTTATTGTTCTCACTTTTTTTCCCCTCATGAGAAAACCTTCCCACTCCCGTTGAAGTAATCAGCCCACTCCAAAAAATATGGGACACTACTTACTGAAGCCTTGGTAGATTTGGCAGGATAATGAGGGATTGATGATGATGATGATGAGGAAGTGATAACATTAGTTATCCTAAAATAAACTTGAACTTACTTTTAATTAACATATGTAAAAAATATCAGTGAACCATATGTTGGCAGGTTGTCAAACTAGCTGCCATCCCATCATTCACATCCATTTCCTCTCCATCCCACATTCAAGTGTGCACTGGGGGCTGGTTTTATTATATAACATTTCTAACTCTGTTGCAAGTGTTCATTTCGGCTATACAGTACTACTGAAATGTTCAGTCAGTCAGAAAAGTAGAAAAACAGCTCATAATCATTCTGTGACAGCTTTGTAAGTAACAATTTAGATATGAGTTCCATTCACCACAGAAAGTGTTGAGACGGGCACATTGTTAATTAGCAAATTTCTCGCATGGGCAGCTTCCCTTAATGCTGCATTTTCATACTGAGTCAATGCGGAGTCTTGACAGAAAGCTGAGAGCTGTGGTTTTGAATCAAACATTCACAGCCTCTCCCTGTGAAATTGCAGTCAGAGAAGGCTGTGGTTCAAATGGCCCATTTTCCACCCAAGACGAACTGCTATTATGGGCTTTTTATGTGTCACTGTCCTCTGCAAATACTCCTTTAAATGAAGACCAATGCTCACTCCACAGTGCTACACATTATATTAGTCTGTACTGCAGACTAGCCTGTATGGTCTCTATATGCTCATTATTTTTTAACAAGGTTGTGCTCCTTTGCTACTAATTTCTTGTATCTGATAGCTGTGTCAGTGCCTGGAACTTTGAAATATATTACTCATACTAATGACAGGGTGAGTGTGTAAATAATTTCACAATTTCATTTCTGTACAGAGACAGGCATGGGACAGTTGTTTGTTCAATTCTGGGAAAATTGTACATTTAGCTGTGAAGGGGCTGTCTAGGTGACGACAAAGAGACTTTACCAGTGCCGATATAGTAAATTTTTGTTTATGACTTTAAGATAAGTCAAGATATTCACAGTTAAAAATGAAACACAAGAGGCACCAGAAGAGGTACACCTTCATGCTAAATATGTAGGTGCTGAGTCTTAGCTGCATGACTGCACAAATGTGCTTATTGACCTAAGGGAGCTAGATTTCTGAAAATAAATTAGTCATTATCATAAGAACAAAAGAGGATTGATTTTCAATGTCATAATTGTGCTTTCTTGCTCACATCATTCATTCATTTTCTCCCGCTTATCCGTTTCTGGGTCACGGGCGGTGCTGGAGACAATCCCAGTTCCCATTGGGCGAGGGTGGGGTCACCCTGGACAGGTCGCCATTCATACAGAAACTGACAGAAATGAACAACCACTCACACTCAGACCTACGGGCAAATTAGAGTCACCAATTAACCTAAACATGATGTCTTTGGAAACCCACGCAGGCACATGAGAACGTGCAAACTCCGCACAGAAAGGCCCCAGCCCAGGAACCACACCTGCCACCTTCTTGTTGTGGGGCAGCAGCGCTAACCACTATGCAGAGATCAAGATTTGATTTTTGTGACATACCCCAACACATCCCTTCACACACAGCACACAGATTTGAATTTATGTGTGGTACTACATCTGCATGACCTTCTTTTATTTCCTGGCTTTTTGGCAATGCATAGAGCAGCTAGTTTAGTTGAGATTTATACACAGTTGATTAGTTGTAATGTGTAATTCTAATCTTTCCCCCAGTACCATTAGGAATCTGTTTGCACTTGCATTACACAGGAGGAAGACCCTCATCCTGATTTAGTCCATTAGAGAGTCATAAACCTTTTTTCCTAAAGCATGCAAATAAGTTTGCCCACAGGATGAGATCTAGTGTAACTTGTTTTCAGTGCAGATTAATGGAGTAATTATTCTATTTTGGTTTTCCAGATATTGCTAATTGCTGTAGGTTGTGAAATTAACTGTGGCATTGTATCAAATTGTGAATACTGAACTAAACTGATAATATAGGCTATTGTGTGTGCCCTGTTAAAGGGGTGTATATATTTAGAAACCGTGGCAGATATACTATCACAATATGGCATTTGTACTTCTTTTTAAGTCTTTATAAATCCAGGCCAAAGCTGGTTCAGCCTGTCACTGATCCGCAGTAGCAGTAGCAGGTCTGGTTTCGCAGGAACACAGGGCTGCCACTGACATGCCTGGAGGCTCCCACAGAAGTAACCAAGGTCACAAAACTCCAGCCACAATACTGCTACTTCTCTGCTCTCCCCGCAGCAGCAGGCTAGCTGTCAGTGTCTGACGCTGTCTGATGCCAACTCACCTCTTGGGGGTCGAATCCCATCCCAGATCCCACTATTTTATGAATTTTAGGGGATGTCAGCTAGTACTGTGTCTTTGCTTCACTCTGAAAATATGCACTAGAAATACTGTTGATGCACAGATAGGCGTTAACCCAGTTGGTGACCAAGGCAGACATGCCAAGTGCACAGTCCTCAACCATCTGCTAATAGTTTCAAAGGATCCTGATGGACTCTGTTAAGTAAACCTAAACCAGAGATCTGGATGCTGCTGTCTTGTTTCAATAAGGAGACAAGCACTTTAAAGGTTACTCTGTTCTTCAGAGAGGGAGAATAAGAGCAAAGCAGAGAAGATGTTTCTGGATTCAGAGGGACAACACACTAAAGGCCTAGATAAGGAGAGTGATAGTGCTACATAGAGTGTGTTGGTGTGTATTATGGCCAGATTTTAAATATTATGAAAATCGAGAGCCATCTGGAGCTTTTTAAATACTTTGATTGCTGAAGATGGATTCCAAATATATTTTTTTCTCTTTTCCGGGGACTGTGGGAGACCTACGAGATCATGATGCCAATTCATCTGTCTTTAGATGTGTGCATTTTTATTTTTTATTTTTTTTTATGCGTGACCCCCCCCCCCCCTCTCTGTTGGAGTATGTTTTTCTGATTCAGCAATGAGATCTTGACAGGGAACCCCAAATACCACATGACCTCTTTCTGGTTGTATCCAGTCACAGCTTTACTGGCTTCTTTACTTTATGGCAGTGGTCCATACAGGCATTTCTGTTACCATTGTACCACGTGCCCAACACTAATGTTGCAAATAGAGACTTCAGGAAAACGAAAAGTCTGAATGTTTCTTCCCTCTGTGAATTGGGAGAAGCCAGTTCTTTTATCTAATATGAATAAACATACTGTGCACAAGATTCAGGCGTACAAGCTGCACCTACCTTGCTGAGCCATATCATTATTCTTGATTTTTAACGTGTCTGTTTTTTGTTCTTTCTTGTTTATTTGTAGCTGCATGGTAGACTTCTTGCAGCCGACCATAGCTTTGACAGAAGTGCTTCACAAAACGCTTCACTCTCCCTTGTTCATGGAAATGTTTATGAATCAGCAGAGCAAAAAAATCCAAAACAAAACAAACAAACAAAAAAAGTCCTCTCCAAATGTCCCCTTTGACCTGGCCCATGAAAAGCACCTGCAGTATTCGAGCTGTTTGCCTGACCATGCTATGAAAGAGTTCAGTGTTGGACAGTGGAGCCTGGAGACACTAGCGCCTGTGTGGGGACGAGCTGAGAAACATGGAGCGGGGGGGGGGACATGGGGAAAGTGAGGAAAAAGTTTTACACTACAGAACACTGTACAGTATGAGGAATATTCTAACCCATTATATTTGCAGACTGTTTCATGACTATTTTATAGCACATTAACAATTAACATTACCATGTAAGTATATAGATTCCCTCATCATTCATCAGCATCTTGTATTGATTTTTAAAAATCAGTACAAGATGCTGATGAATGATGAGGGAAATAACTTATTCCAAACAACTTTTACAAAAGGCTTTAAAATATATATATATATATATATATATATATATGGGAAAGGGTCTGTCTATGGACAGTATGGAGTGTATAAGGGCTATGTGGCAAGCAAAAAAATCATATTGCAATTTTGATTAACTGTGCAGCCTTGGTGTATATCTACAGCATAAGTGTGCTGAGACTACTAACACACTCACAAAAAATATTCCCTGAGCAGACTAACCTTGTGGGTGACCTACAGAAGATAAGTGTGTAATTTAGTTTCCTCCTAAATTGTGAAATACAAGCAATGAACTGCCTCTGGTGGGTTGTTATAAATGGCTTTTTCCTAGCTCAGGTACTCTGGAGATGATCAGTAGTCAGTCTCAACACATACTTAAGAATCTGTGTGGACTTTAAATTGAGGCATTGTCAATGTGCCCTCCAGTTTTGTTTTGGTTTTTGGGTTGGTTTTTTTTTTTCAGGACTTTTATTAAATGTCTGTCTGCAGTTTTTTTAAACACAATTTTAATCTGTCACAGACTTCATTTGTTATGTGTGGGTCCTCACTACTCTATTTTAATACATTGATCTTGTTGCAGGATAGCTGCAAATGCAAGTAAGAATTGAGAGAGGAGATTACTGCCAAATCCTTTGTCTGATCCTGATGTGTAATTCCTCACCCCGTCCAGCCTCATTGCTTCAGAGCCTTTGATTATCACTGCGATTGTTGTGTTATATGTAAACCTCTCAGTCACAGCAGGGATGCGTTGGCATTATCCAACTATTTGTCAATAGAGGAGACTAACAGTTAGTGGAGTTAACAGTGGCTGTAGCTGTCCCAGTGTAGCATCCCTGCCAGGCTTTTTCCAAATGGTGTTGACTACAGACCCTCATTCAGCCTGACTACAGCCAGCCGCACACATCCAGTCCACCAGCTTCATCTCCTGCACTGGCAGACTGCAGTGCAGTCCAAACAGCCATCATCTAATGCAGAGTCTGCTGGTGGCCCGGCTTCACTGATGATTGTCTCTACCCTCTTTTAACCCTTCACTGAAACCTCTTTTGTTGCCAGACAAAAGTACTGCTGCCTGGTGTAACTAGTAAGGCCAGTGTAGTGAGCAGGAACAACAGCGAAAGCAAAATTTGGCTTAGCTAAATATGCATGTGCTCTGTCACCTGTGAGTTATCCGGAAAATGTTTGTAATTTTTCCGCAATAATTTTTTGCTGCAGTGTTGTGTAATGTCAGCTATTTTAATTGCAATTTTGTTCCCAACATAAAAGCTGCCCTCATTTTTCATCACTTGTTGGGAGGGAGCATGTTGCCTGTTGCCTGTCATCTTGCTGGACGTACGGGCTGACTCCACAGCTCCAAACAGTAGGCTAATGATCAAGAAACTACTGACATGATTCTGAAAACAGCTCCCCTCCCTCACACTCACTGCACCACAATCTGTCCTCTAACCACTGGCTCCCCTTCATCTCAGTGTGATTCAACTTGTGCGTGCTGTATGAACTAACCTGGGTTTACTACAACTGCTACTGCACCATGGAGACCT
This sequence comes from Remorina albescens, assembly GCA_034769265.1. Lineage (NCBI taxonomy): Eukaryota > Metazoa > Chordata > Actinopteri > Carangiformes > Echeneidae > Remorina > Remorina albescens. Next base: position 20,885,688 of record CM068489.1, on the reverse strand, counting down.
GCATGTGTTTTGAATATCCGCAAAACCCAAGCATATTAATGAAAGGATTTCTTTGCAGTCCATGCATATTAAGCTTGTGTTGGACCCTGTTTAGTAGATAGCTATCTACCTTTTTCGCCCCCAGCCGCTGTACATCTAATTAGCTGTGATATGAGTTCAAGTTATGTAGCCTGTTGGCCATGAAGCTGTAGCAACAATTGTCACCATTAGAGCAATTTTAGGCAAGTAAGACCACAACAGAGAGGAACTGTTTTAACTTGATCTGAGCACAGTATGCATTTGCTGCTTTAAGAAAGGCAGAATTATAATCTAACTGGTATGAAACAATATTAAAATTTAATATCACAATTATGTGTCACAAATTAGCTATCCGAATTATGGTCACAGATGAGGACTGAGGACCAATAGCATTACTGGGTTTGCCTGCTACATGCCCTCTTTACAGACAAGGAAATGACAATGCGTGATAATTCTTAATATTTTCATTGCACACAGATGCCGTATGCACACCTGCAAGATCTCCATCGGAGCGCTGTCAGTGCCTTCCGCCATGTTTTGATTGACATAAAATAAATGTGCGTTGTGTGCTGCACATGTGTGGAGGAGACTGTTGCTGGTTGATGCAGTGCACAACTTAAAGTAAGCTCAATTTATCATTAATTAGCTCTGCTAATCAAATGTTATCGTGATATTAAAAACCATTTCTAATCATGAAGAGTTTTTATTGTGATTTAGCACGACACTTGTAACCCTCTCTAGAGCTATCTCCAAATCACAAAAACTAAATGAAAATTTGGATTTCTACCACGTTTTAGTGGTAGCTTGTAAGTCAGCAACATTGCTCATTATCTCCATGTGAAACTATATTAAAAAAGAAAAAATTTGCAGTGTTGATATCAATCGATGATTGATAATAGAATTTGTCGATCATGTCAAATTTATTTTAGTGCACATACGTTTTTATCAAGTAGCAATGAAGCAATCCAATGGATTTCCCTTTTCTTGTTGAATTTGATTGTTTTTCAGAATTTTTTTATTTTGGAACCAAAGAGGGTCAACTGTGTTTAAGAGGCTCTGCTGCTTTTGTGCGCCACATATCTTAAAATTAAACTGTCCAACCGGCAGTTCTGTCCTTAGAGTGGGAATCTTCGTTTTGGAATAAAGATTTCATTGAGGAAAAATGCACAGAATTTTGATATTCATCACCTTTTTTATATAAAAATATAATGATTAATCAATAATTGATAGTCCATTTTCCTGATGATCATCACGTAAAATGCCTCTAAATGCTCATCCCCAGTCACTACCTTTATTATTATAATCATGTTAATATATAATATATATAATTATACCAGGTTTTGTGTATAGTATATAATTTTTACCTTTATTTATGAGCTCTGCTCTCCATTTCGGTGTAATGCAGATTAGCATCCTTTATACTCAGTGACCTGCAAATGCTGCAGTGACCACCTGGTCGGTGACACTGTGTCCTTGGCTGAGGAATTTAGTCTTATACTTAACCTAGAACATCTCCCATTTTTAAGCCTGAAATACAGTGGAAGTGAGTGTCTGTCAGTGACAACCAAGCAGATGGCTGTGAAGTAAGGTTTTTAACAGCAAGGACAAAAGAAAAGGGGATATGAGGCCCAAAGTGTTAAATACCTTTTAAGTTTGTAGTTTACACTGCTTCCTGAAGTGGCCATACTGAAGTTAGGCCTCCAGTGCACGTAAGGAATTTCCTTATGGTTCACCAGGTGTTCGTCCTCCAATGAAGTCATGAGGCAGGCCAGTTTTTCAAAGCTGAACTTGTAACCTTTATCATATGCAGGCCTTCATTTGACATAATCCATGGCCATTTGGAATAAACAGCTTGTAAGAATGAACAGAAATATGACAATACACACTCATTTCAACAAAGGTGCATTTGTAGTCCTTGCAATTTTTGCTGCTGACTTTGCAGTTTGAGGATGCCTCATGGGTGAGCTACTTTCTCAGACAGTGTTTGGCTGTTGGCCCAGAGATTTGGCATGTCTATTCTTCAGGCCACTGCTGCTGCAGTAGAGAAACAGCAGCAGGGAAATGAAGGAATGCCCCATGCACATAGCATAATGGAGATGAAGGAGGAAACTGTGAAAGCACATAAAGGTGAACAGTGGAATTATGAATCAGATTTTACTCGGTAAATTTTACTCAGTAAGCACGGTAAGCTATCAGGGCTTAGAGGTTCCATGGACACTAATAACTCCGAGGTTCTTTCTCCATGAATATTTTCTGTGCATGTAGATTTACAACTGGAAATGCATGAAATATCCTGGCTTTATAGTGCGTTATCTAAATGCAGAAATATTGGCTCTTGAAACCTTTTTTTTTCCCCACAGCACAAACAAATTTCTCCATAGCCAGACAATTGCCAGTTGTAAGAACTCACTCACTCAGGTATGCGTATCTGGCAGTGTGTGAAAAGCAGCTGCCAGTGTTTACTGTGCTGATTCCGTTACGTTTCTGGGCACAGGGGGAGGTTTAATGAATGTATTTATGGTACTACAGGGTTTCTGCTTTTGAAGCTGCTGCCAGTTGACATCTAAACTACAATAACCACAGCCAGGAACTACAGACTTAAGATCACAAAGATGTAAAAATATGTAAACACAAAAACACCATTAAAATGTCTGTAATTGTGACTAAGAAAAGACACAAATGACTTACTTTCTCTCATGACGTGCTGCTATTTACTCTATTCTAGATTGTAATATCTGAACTGACTGTCACTGACTACAATTCTTTTATTTTCATGAACAACAATCAGCCTTATTTCACTACTCATGGAAATCAAATGCTGTTCCACCATCACTTTCAGCCTAATATCCCAAACTCAAGATAGATACTCTGACAGAAAAATAATCATCGTGAACATGACCAGGAGATGCATTACTTTTAGTTTCAGAGGCAAGAGCATACTGTGGTGTAGTTTACTCAAAGGGAGGCCTAATAAATCAGCATGTTCACCTTTCTCCCAACAAAACAGAAGTAAGCTGTGTGGTATGACATTATTAGGTGTGATGGAATATACGCAGATAAGAGAAAAGATGAATCGTGTGATTTTATGTCCCAACAATGTTTTATTCATATCACTTAATTGTTGTCTAAAACATTATTCACGCTATTCACAGTATGTAGTATGTAGCATAGATATGGAGCAAAGCTCTATGACAAAGAGCTTATATATTCTCCGAAAAATGTTCAGTTGTTTCAGGATAGAAGACACTGGCCATGTTTGTGAAAGGTGATGTTGCGCAGTTCAACAATATGGCTTTTAATGTGTTTGTAATTATTTTTGGACGAATGTGGTACTCTATGGGATTAAGGTGAAAGCTAAATCCGGCATAAACTTTTTATCAGCACGCATTTTTTGTACTTGTTACGAAAAAATGTTATCTATCTGTATTACCTAAAACTAACAGCTTCAAGATTATTTTTATGCTACACTGACTTAATAAATAACAAAGCAAATGCTGTTGGAATCCCTTGGGAATTGCTTATGGTTTTGGGTTGTGCTGGGATTATTCTGTGCCCCCCCTTCTTCAGTGACAGATTGATTTTTATTTTTTTTTTTATGTGCATCAACTGCCAAACTTTTCTGCTGGGAGCCCAGCATCTGCTCTACAAAAGTTAAATCGTCTCTCTTTAAATTTAGAAGTCATAAAGTTTCATTGTACATTCAGGCCCACCAGATTTGCATCTGCGTAGAACAACATACCCATTCCTCGCACCTCTACAGGCGAGGGTGGCTTGTATGTCTTCTCGACAGCATTAGTTTGGGAAATGGGCAGATGGGAAATAGGCCCACTCAGACTGCCCCTAAGACTGCCCCAGCTTCTTGCCAAGATTATGCTCTATGTGTGATGATTAATAGGTCCTCACAAACACATTGCACTTAGTTTTAACTAGGGTAGCGATAACTTGGGCACCAAATAAGCAGTCAATGATGAATGAAAATGCCTCCCACCTACAAGCACCGCTCTTTACTGCAGACATACTAAGGCCCCTTGGGTGACTGATTGTGCTCGCAACTTTGGTTCAGTATTTACAAGTGGGGATTCCTCAGTATGCCCCAAATAAAAGTTCTTCAAATGATGTATGATGTTTCCTTGTTACGTTGTTTTGGCCTTTAATGTGGTAGCTTAGCATGATCGTCCCTTTTCCTCTCACTCTGGCCAAGGGACTTGCACTGTGAAATGACCTAGTTAGCTACTGAATTGAATGGCACAGCGGGTTAACTTGTGACAGTTTACTTGTATATGGTGTCAGTGTGATGAAATCTTGATCATAAATGTTTCATCCATGTTTCCTTTTGCTCCAAGAAAGCAAAAATGACATAAAAACAGTGTTTTGCATCGCTACTCCGTTGATCAATCAGATATACGTTAGCACACTTTAGTGCTATGTCGTCTATGAATGTAATTTTAATTCTGTTTCTATTGATTATTTCATGCTCATGTCAGCTAATTCTGTCCATACTCTTGTCTTATAGGTGAACCACGCAAGTTTGACCCAAACTTCAGAGGGCCTGTTCAGAACAGGTATTTCATATGCTCTGCATCACCACATTTTGCAATGTAAATATGTTTACAATTACAATAATTTTATTCACTTGCATTGTTTTTACCAGACGCAGAACTCTCAAACTGACCCCTTAACCTCGTCATTATAACGTCATTATCTTCCAACATCTGATTCTTACATATGCATTGATTTTTACCCATTATATAATCTTTTGGGCACGCACGCCTGTCAGGGCGCTGATAAATTGATTGCTTGTCATGTTATGTTAACAAAGATTGAGACTGAGTGCTGGCAGTTCTCTCCACTCCAACACACAGATCAATGGCCATAAGTCAAGCTGGTGGCTAGGCTTAGCCCAGTGACACACATCATTAACCAGCCAGATGTACCAAAAACCGATGTAGTCCACACATCACTGGGACTTTTACAGTTAGACATTAAAGTGCCTCCTGTTTGTCAAACGGCAGCACAGTGGCACTTCTTCTGATATATTATCTCCCTCAGAAGAGATTTAACTCTATACACATTCACATCTACTTCATTTCTGTTTATTTGAATTGAAAATAGAGTTTGAAAAACATCATGGGTATCATATGATGGCCTCTCCTATTGATTGGAACAAACTGAAAAAAATAAATAAAACAAAATAATCAAACATGAATATTTGTGTTGTTTGGGACATACATTGATTTATATATTCTTTGATTTCATAAAATATTATCCGAATGTTGCAGTTTTTAAATCACATGAAATTGTTTTGGGTCTTAAAATTGGGAGCATGACTAAAATATTGGAAACATTATGTGGTCCATTGTATTTAGAAAACTAGAACCATAAACTTTAGGTTGGAGTTCTTTCCTTGAATTTGTGTCCATGGTGTTTTTTGAAAATTAAGTCTTTGAACCATTTTAACTGCCTTGATTTAGTACAGTGAGAAGCAGAATTTTTCAATAAAGCAAAACGCCCCAAGGGAGTCACCACAGGCTTTTTTTGATGATTTAGTCATTTTCTAAGGTAACATAGGCTCTTATCTCTTTTATGTTCAGTTTGGCAGGCTGCCATAGAGGCATGTTTCAGTCCTCCTGCGTCTCTTCATCCCACCCTTTCCTGTCCATTTCACTGCTACAGCTGGTTGAAGGCAACGAAGATACTTTGATGTTTCTGTGGCTCAGAGGCTTTTTCTTAATGAGAGCTGGGAGAAAACCGACTCTGTGGTCATCTTGTTTTCATCCAAGCTCAATGCCTAAATGAAGTAACTGTATTTGTTATTAAGCAGTCCACTCAAGGCCAGACAGAAGTGGACGCAGGGTAGTGTTTATTCAAACTGGCTATTATAATGCACACAGGCAGTGTCAAAATTTTATACAACTACAATGCAAATTTACTCGTAAATCAAGCAGTCTCTCCTTAAAAGTGGCTCGTTAGGAGAGCAACTCACTTGAGCTAATTTCATTCTTGACTTTTATGATTGTGAGAAATAAACCCTTTGTGTCAAAATCTGGCCTTCCAAATATCCCTTCCTGTTCATGTAATGTTACAAAGCAGGGACAGTCTGGCAGATTCACACCGCACTGGCACCCACGCTATTCTGTGGCACTGCTGCCATCTGTGTCACCTTGGCTCCTGCAGAGTATCAGCCTTGCAAATATAACACTGGCACAAAAGTTTCTCATTGCACTGACAAAGCTTCCAGTGCAGTTTTTTTTTTTTTTTTTTCATCCAAAGCATTACTGCCTGCCAGCACAGTTCACAAGCAGGGCAATGCTTTGGTGCCTGTGCATGTGAGAACTGAGGGGTTCTGTGTATTGGGAACAAGGCCCAGTGTCAGAATAGATTCGTATGTTGACCATATTTCAGATCTGCCTTGCTGTTCATGTGGCCTGTTTTGTTGAGATAATGTAGCGAAACTGTCTCTTCACTTTGTCGCCTTCTCTTCCATACTGACCTTTGCGTGCCCCAAAATGTGACTTTTATTAGCATTATGGTGTCGTGTTTACACCGTCATATTAATGCAGTCATCTATATGATGGAGCTGTGAATAAAAAGACAGCAACAGTCTCATTACAGCTGAGGAGAGGCAAGGTCTGCTCTACACTCATATCCCTCAGATATCCCCCTCTAATTACCGCAGCTATGGGGCTGAGTGATAGCCAATTTATCTATCATCTAGTACAGAGAGGGATTTGGAGACAAGCATGCAGCCATCGTCATGGCAACCCAGACAGCTCTTCCCCTTGCTCTTTTTGAATTAAATGAAATGGCACTCTCTTTGTCAGTAACATACACATTAATAGAAACAGTTTGCTTTGGTTGTGCGGCAGGTTGTCTTTATACTTCACCAAGTAAAGCTGTGACCACTTTAACTGTATTTCTTTCTCTGTTATCTCCCAAAAATACTGGTTGATATGTGTCTCAAGTCCCAAACATTCTTTCATATGGTAACCAATAGATCTCTCAGGCTTTTGTTATCGAACGTTGTTTCATAGAGTTTTCAGCTGATGCTTGTGGAATATTTGCCTGAACATAGAGAGCTGAGTGTGTATGGGTCCATTATCATCAGCTCCAAACACGCTACCCAGCTTGTGAGAGGATATATCACATTTAGAGTTTGCAGGTAGACGGACTCCTAATGTAATTCAGATAAAAGTGGTGATAGTGTAATCTGAAATTAGAAATGAGGAGTATCTGCAGTCCTGCTGGGACAAGATGGGTTCCCAACCCTCCATGTACCTTATGTTCAGGAAACCAATCTAGCTGTCTGTTAAAATAGATTGCAAGCTTTACTGCAGTTATTAAGGCAGGACCATAAAAATATCTCTTAATTGCAGCTGAACTAGTAAACAGACCAGGATTATTTGCAGTGCAAGTTTAAGTTAGAAAACTGACCCCAAATCTAGGCGGCTACACTGAAAATGTAATTGAAATGATTATATTTTTTAATAAAAGTGAATTTCATCTTTTCATCTTAATATAAATGCATTTCTGTATTTGTAAGCATTTTATCCCTCCTACTGTGGGTTGATCTTTCATCTGAAGTCCTCAATATATATCAGTGCTCATTTCACTGATCTTAATCATAAAATTACATTTTGAGGCTCAAAAGCAACACCCTTGTGTGTTGTGTCTGTATACAACATTGTATAAATGCTGCATACAATGCAAGGACAGTCTACTCCTCAAAGACCTGCACAAAGGAAATGCTGTTACATCTCCAAGTCCAGGCCTCGGTTTGACCTTGGCTTTGTTCCTCTGTTTGAAAGCCGAAGGAAATGAGGATTTCAGTTTAATTTGTGTAGCATATAGTGTCAGGGGAGGGTATGCATATGCCTTCTACACATGTCAGCTTTGCGCAGTGGATTGAACTTAGCTTTATTCAAAGCTGCACTAAGTGCTGAATAGTATTGAAAGAGGACTAAGAATGAGCTGGACTGACAGCTTCTCTCAGGGTGGAAAGGCGGGTAAGAATGCTTGTTATGGGGGAGACAGGGAAGAAAGAGAAAGAGAGAGAGACGCTGCTTTAAACTAGCAGACTAACACTGCTGTGGAGAGGCAATGCTCAAAAAGCTGTCTCCGAATCCCCCCAGAATTCTGTCCCACAGGCACAGACTCTCATTAGAAAGTCAGAAGAGCTCCACTCCACTTGCTCAGGAGAAAAAAAACAGGATACACATGACACCTTGTCAGGCCTGGTTGCAAGTACTGCACCCATATGTAGATCTCAGAATCTCTTGTTATAGAACAGCTATTTCATGATTACCACAAAATATTTAAAGACATAATACACACACTTTTGTTTTTCCTCCTTCAGGTGAGGTAAATTACCAATTCTCCCATTGTTACATTTAAAAAAAAACTTTGCTTATTCAATTTTTGACAAAAAAAACCCAACCATATTAACGAATCCTATTTCTCTCTCATAATCTTGGTTCCCCACACAAGAATCTTGGTTCTTATTCGTCCTCTCACTTTTTTTTGTCCCCAGGAGCTGCACTGATGTGGTTTGTTGCGTTATCTTCGTCATTGTCATCTTTGGCTACATTGCTCTGGGTACCGTGGGTGAGTTGGACACATTGCTGCTGATCACAGGTGGTTTCATAATGACACACAATCATAGGGATGATATGTTCTGGTCTGAAAGTGTGAGTTGCTTATTTATCCTATTCTGCCTGGTGGTACGATTCAGTATCTCTAGCGGGCAGAATTAATGGAAAGAACGGGCTAAGTGTGTGAGTGTTTGTCTTGAAAATAATTTTTCATCATAAAATAGATCCTCTGCTCTCCACCAGATGCATTAACACTTTGAGAGAATACAAGCTTTTCTTTTCTTTTTTTTTTTTTGGGACATAATTACATTATGTTAAAAAAATGGCTGAAAGGGGAGCTCTGAAAGGCAGCCCCCTTAGAGAATGAACAATTATTTTAGTAAGTAGGAGTCTAACCACAACATGCAGCTGGTAGTGATCATTCTAGCTGTCTCCTGACTTGAGGTAATTGTGTTAGTAAAGCTCATTAATCTTTCTTATTCTTTTCCCTTTTCTCCCTTTATCCCTACTTCTCTCAGTTTGACCTTTTTTCCCTTAAAAAGTTTCCTCTTTTAGTGTAATTTCGTTCTCTTTCTGTCACTTTCTTCCACTTTGCCCCTTTCTCTAACCCATTTTTTATATATACAAAAAATATACAGATTTATATCTACCACACCACAATGCAGATCTCTTTTCACCCTCATTCACACACATGTGTGGCATACATCACAAACTAAGCCAAAAATATCCTACTACCACTCTGAAAGTGCAGTACCCCGCCAGTTTTATGTCATTGAAGTCACATTTCAATACGGCAACTTCGTGTTTTCCAATCATTTAAAAAGAGCAGAAGTCATGACAGTGGATGTCACTTAAAATAGACACTGACAGATCTGCAATCAGTTGAAAGAACTTACTGTTCTTTCTGCATAATTATCCAGTTTCATCATGCATTTCAAAGACTCATACAATGCCTTTGTTATGCTGCCTCACATTGAACACAATCCTTCACTGACTGGTAAGATGAAAGGCCTTAATACTGACTTGTTCAGGTTAGGCAAATAAATGAAACACTGGAATTGTTTCGTGAATTGAACTTCAGGGTTACTGCCGCTTATATCTAGAGTAAGAGAACAAATTAAACTAGAATGAAGTTTTTGTTTTTTGTTTGTTTGGTTTTATTGTTCGTTATCTTGTGTGTAGATGTTTTCTCAATTGTTGATGTTGTCTCAATTAATATGCATTCACGCAATCCTCCAATAAATCTCCCTTGTTGTCTTGCTAATTATGTTGTTTGCTTTCTGTCCTCAATTAGCTCTCAGAGAGATACCCATGACTTTGGCCTGATGCCCTCGGAGAATTCAGAAATCCCATTTATTTAATCAGAACCTTTCGGACTTAGCAATATTGTAAAAGCTATGCATTGCTTGTCCTTAGGTAGTAGATCATTTTCTTTTATCTGCCAACTTATTGACAGACTGTGTCTTAAACCAAAGTGACCCCGATCAGCTTTGGAATTGCCACCCATCTGAGTTGATCCAATCACAAGTCGTCAACTGCAGTACATTTGATTCACGCTGGGCATTAAAATCCCACGTGCCTCCTCTTGTGATCAAACCTTCCCCACTCCCTGCTGTGTATGCATATAAACAGGTATATGTTTTTTTAAAATCTGACTATGGTGGACTGTGGACTACGGTGCAAATCACTCCACTCCACACAGTTTTATGATGATTTAAGATAAATTTTGACAGGACCAATTAGACTGTGGCAGAGGATGTCATTTATGAAGGCAGGCCTTAAATTTTGAGCCAGAATGCATTTGCATTTGCTAAAGGAATAAGAGCACATATGACCAAGACCACCTCCAAATGTGGTCTGAGTGATTTCATTGGATGAAAACAAATCTTCAGTGTGTTTTAGGTGTGCTCACACCTGAACTTCAAACTGAAATAAAGTTGCTGTGGTATGTTTTCAGCCTGGATCCATGGTGACCCCAGGAAGGTTGTCTACCCAACAGACAGCCACGGGCAGTTCTGTGGCCAGAAGAACACCCCTAATGCGTAAATGGAAAAATATCTACTTCCTGAATTATTGTATAGTCGAGTGATTGTGTTCTATAATTTGTCTCTTTGCTTTCCATTGTTATCTTTACACTTACAAAAAGCTTTGACTGCAATAGATGGAGAAGATTTACACTTAATTATGGCAAGCTTGACAAAGTACAGCGTGTACGTGCATGTGTGTGATTCAATGCTTGCTGATAAAACGCTGCACGATAATGGGCTGATTTCTCACTGTTCAGAATCTCTCTAATCTGAGTCCACTCCGTGTCCACATTTGTCTCCACAGAAACAAAGCCATATTATTCTACTTCAACATGTTGAAATGTGCCAGTCCTGCAGTTTTAATTAACCTCCAGTGCCCTACAACCCAGGTAAGAGCCAGACAGAAGCCCCTTCTAGCGGTGCATTGTATAATGCTTTTGTGTAACTTTATCTCCAAGCTTGATTATGCAAGATTGATGGGCTCTCTCATTAAGAGAATGTGTTGCCCCTTCCAGCTCTGTGTCTCCAAGTGCCCTGACAGGTTTGCCACCCTCCTGGATGCGTGGAATTCCAAAAACTGGGAATATTACAAGCAATTCTGCAAGCCAGGCTTCGAGATCAGCAGTAAGGTAAGAAAACACCAGTTTGCTATGCTTTGTGGGTTATTTTGATTGTTTGTTGTTGTTGTTGTTGTTGTTTTTTTTCCTTGAATTTTGATTGGAAGTTCCAGTTTGTCTCTTCCTTTGGGTAGATACTGTACATGTTCACCGTGTCTCCATGTATAACAGAGCTTAGACCTTCAGGCGGAGTTAAGACCTTTCTGTAGGACAAACACTTGATTAAATATAAATATAAATTTAGAGGAACATCAGCCTGGTATAGTCTCAGACAAGACAGTCCTCATAATGACAAGCTTGTTTCAATGTGCTTTGAGAGACAGTCAAACATAAGTTAGCATCCACTGGTGTCCGTCACAGCCCTGTTCTGCTGGCTGGCAGCAGTTCAGCGATGCTGACGTTGGCATGATGGTTTGTAAAGATCAGAAAGTGAGGTGATGTGTGGGAGCAACTAACAACTCAGTCATAGTGTTTGAAATGAATCATTGATTTCCCCTCCCACCATATCACAAGTATGATGGTGTTACATCAGACAGGATTCAGTTAATTTCTTCAGTGTTTTTCAGGAATAGTGATATCAATAATACAAAAATCATAATCATTGTGAATGAAATGATGCAGCACTAAGATTATTATTCTAAAAACAGGAGGAACCATTATTGTTGCTGACAAACATATCGCCACCGTAGCTATGATTAAAATACTATATTTGATTAATTGTTTTCAGTTGTTTGACTCATTATCTCCTTTATTTCCCATTTCACTGCTTTAGTCTGCTTTAGAAGTCATACGAGATGAGGACTGCCCATCTATGATTGTGCCAAGTAGACCTTGTAAGTTTCTCTCAAGCAACTGAAACTATAAACATTGTAACACAAAATAGCTAATTACTCATTTAATAAGCCAGTAAAGAAAACTTTTTGAAAATTTCTCTCAGTCCTTCAGCGGTGCTTCCCTGATTTCATTACAAGAGATGGACTTCTAACTGTAGCCAATCAGACCCTCTTCAGAGATGGAGAAAATAAAGAGAGAAGTGTCAGTGACCTCAAAGCTGCTGCCAAGTAAGTCCTCCTTCCCTGTGACGTCACTCTTGATCTTTGTTGTTGAAGTAGTTAAGCTGTACAAGTAGCAAAGTCCGACAGTCAGTGCATTACATGGAGATTTGGTAGCTAGCTGTGGTAAAATAATTTGCATAATAATTTATCATGTGGAATGAAGTGTTCTAAAGCTTTTATACTGTCATAGGGCTGCCAATTCTACACCCAGAGAGTTCTGGACAGATATTAAAGGGTAGGACATGTGGGCATGTCACTTATGCCCAGGAATGTGTCCAACCACATTCAAAGTTATTTGCATGTGTATTGCATGAAAAATTCAGCTTACCTCCCAGTTCCAGGGAAGAATTTCAGGGATGACTTATAACAATTGCTTTTTAAATAAATGCTTTCAACATGTTAATGGGCTGAGATAGAAAAGCAGCGACATCATGTATGTGAACTACTGAGCTGATATTCTGAAAATACATGATTCTTTGCTGTGAATTACCTGGAAATGTAATGTGCTTTAATGCTTCTCTTTTCATAGCCAAGTAACCGCCATGCAACAAGGAGTGGAAAGGTCTCAAAATGATTTATTTCAGCTTTTTAACTTTCCCACCCTTGTAACCAATAGCTTTGTGAAGACTAACCCTTCCACCTCTGCAGTTCATCATGAAGAATCAATCCCTTCATCTCTCCACCTGCAAAAGTGGAGAAGAATTAGGGCAGATAAATAAAACTTCATCTACTTGGTAACATCAAGCCGGTTTATATACCTTATTAAATGCTCTACACAGCTTTGTAACATGAAAAAGAGTCATGCAGTGCCCCCTGGTGGTCACTACTTAACTACCTTAAACTAGATCTAAAATTAAGTTTGTGTAACATCACTGGAGATGAGCCAAACTTTTAAACATGGGCAGGGTTTCTTTGACCTTTAGGCAGCCGAGTTAGAGCTCTTCATCACAAGAATGCTGTCAAAACACTTTCACTGCTTGTTTGTCCCATAGAAATCTCAGCTTGTCTTCTATTCCTCCTCTGTCTGTGGAGATTTATCTGAGTGATAGGACAGTGTCTCTGCAGTCAAACCTTGTTGCAGTTGTCTCATAACTCTGCGACCTGTCTTGTAGTTTGGAGCCTCACTTTTGTATTCCTGTGCCCCCGAATGGGGCACATTAGCATTCAGTGTACAACACTGAATTCTCTAATTTTATAGGACTTAAAGTACAGTTGTTTTTAACACCGACACTATAATGTGAAAAGAAATACATGGGTGTCTAACGTATCCATCACTAAGCGCTCACCTGTAACACATTTAGTAACGTGCTGCCATACCATTTTCCTCCTTATTGTTGGAGCTGCTGCTCAGTAGCGCTTTAGCAACACTAATGCTGTTTTGTGATTCTTTGATGTGAAGTTTTTTTTTTCAGACCCTCAAAATCCAATATTGCTCATAGAGATGAGATAATCGAAAGCATTTTGATCATTTTGATTTCATCTTTGTTTTGCAGTGAGAGCTTTAAAGATAAATCCAAGTATCAAAATGTTTTTGAGAAACCCTTGTAAACTCTGAGAGGCAGTAACACAAAATCTGCCACATCCCCCTCTGTCTTCTTATTAACTTCCTTTTTTGTCATCCTTCTCTTTCCCTCATACAGAGGTATTGCCAGTTTACTAAATGCCAAAGAAGTTGGCATGAAGATCTTTGAGGATTATGCAAATTCCTGGAACTGGATCGTCATGTAAGAATGGCTGTAGTTTCTTGTTATTCCTGCACCTTATGAATTGTGTGCTTGGAGAAATTTTCTTACCCATCAATGAAAGCAAAGATGAACCGTGTAATGTTTTTCTGCAAGTATTTTCAACTTATCCACCTGCTCAAACAAAACTAACTAGTGGAATTTTGCACAGCAGATAGTTAATAAGACATCATGATTTTTTCAGAACATCTTGCCAAATAGATTTTTATTAACAATATATAGATTGTATGTGAATTTCGTCACTTTTTGTTAAAAAATCTTGGTCATTTTGCAGTATATATGTGTTTGTATACATTTGTGTTGTTGCAGTGGTCTGGTGATCACCATGGTAGTCAGTCTGCTCTTTATCCTGCTGCTGCGCTACACTGCTGGTGTGCTCCTGTGGCTCATTGTATTCTGTGCTATCACTGCTGTCGGCTATGGTGAGTAAGCACCATAAACACTTATCCGCATCCCAGTGACTTTTATATACTTTGCACATATGTTGGAGATGTTGCCTGTATTTTTATCGTTTGGTTGTTTTCACCTGTCTTACAGATAGCCACCCTGCTGTTATGTAAAATTGTAGGAGATTTACGTGTGCCTGGATTTGTCATTCTTTCTCTCTCTGTCTTCCAGGTATCTGGCACTGCTACTGGGAGTACAGTACCCTGAGAGGGAAGCCAGGAACTAATGTCACCATCTCTGATATTGGCTTTCACACTGACTTCAGCATTTACCTGAAGATCAGCGAGACGTGGCTCATCTTCAGTATGTTGTCATGTACCACAAATGATAATTGACTGGAAAAGTAAACTGTCTTGAAAAAATTTGTTGTCCTGGCAAGGTTACTTTCACAGTCAAGTTGACGTTTAAATGAGCATCTAGTTTATGAATTACACGTTTTTGAATAGACTATAATTGTTTTGGGGTTTTGTTTTGTTTTTTTTTGTATGTTTGTTTGTTTATCACACATTTTACCAAGGATTAATGTTCCTTAACTACTGAAAGTTATTCTGTAATATTTAATTTTTGTTTTTCTTTCGCAGTGATCTCACTGGCTGCGATTGAGACCATCATTGTGGTTATATTGATATTTTTAAGATCAAGGCTGCGCATCGCTGTTGCATTACTGAAGGAAGGAAGCAGGTAAGATTGGATAAAAGCTTTGCTGGCTGCTTAAAATTGAATACTGTGTGTGATATATATATATATGTTTTTTCTTCTTTTTTTTCCCCTCCCTAATACAATATTTGATCTTTACTGTTTTTAGGGCCATTAGCTACATCATGTCCACTCTCTTCTACCCTATCATCACCTTTTTCCTTCTGGCCATTTGCATCGCTTACTGGGCCGTTACAGCAGTGTATCCTCCAAACTGCAACACTAATGAACTGTTTTGTGATTCTTTCATGGAGCCTAACATAGTTTTGCTGTAGAAACAAGATATCAGTAACAGTAAATATATCATACAGTGTAACTGAAGTTAATGTAAACCTTCTTGTATTTTTGAGTCTCATGTTATACATCTCAGTTAGCTGTGAAGATGACTCTAGAAACAATTGTGTACATATCATTTAACTTTAATAAGTGGTGACGGTTATGGATTGTAAATATCCCTTTGTGTTTCCCTTAACTAGTCTCCCTTCAGCTTCTTAGCATCATCTGGTTACGCAGTCTATAAGGTCACTTCCCCTGATGATAAATGCATGTATGCCAACGTCACATGCAATCCAAAGGTAAGCATCCCACAGCCACGCCAATCATTCACTGAAGAAATACTTCATGTGTTAGTGTTTTTAGTTTGTATTCAGAAAAATATGTCACAGTTGTTTTTTTTGTGTGTGTGTTTGTAACTAAGTAATTTCTCTGTCGCTTCTTGCTCTATGAACTATTTCTTAGATTCCTTCACCACAATCAACTGTGATCACGGAAAGCAAGCGTAATTGCTTTTTTATTGCTTCAGTAAAATCTGCTGAGTAGCATAAACACCATTAGAATCAATGTGCTCTAATTCAGATTGACTTTATATTACTGCCTGTCAGCTATCAATGCCTATTTTACATATGTTAGTTATTAGCCTGTCTGCCCTCTCCTGGCTCATGCAGAGTAATGTGAGCTTTAAAAGGATTAATGTGCTGTGTGGTCACACGGTGTTAAATAAATGCAGGATTACCTCAGAGCCTTATATTGATAAAATGATTCATTATCACACAAATGGAGATGCAACAGAGGAAAACAGTGACACTAGTGGTTTTTTTTTTAGATTTAGTAGAGGTACTAGTCATAAATTAAGTTACAAAAGTATTTAAGCTAAGAGTGTAGAATAGTGCACTCTGTCTGACAAGACACCAAAAATAAAATCTATTACTTTCTTTCAGACCTTCAGTCAGACCAACATCACCAAAGTGTGCCCTGGGTCACAATGCATGTTTGCCTTCTATGGTGGGGAGAGTGTATACCACCGCTACATCTTAGTCCTCCATCTGTGTAACCTGTTTGTGTTCCTCTGGCTGGTCAATTTTACCATCGCTTTGGGCCAGTGCACCCTGGCAGGGGCTTTTGCTTCCTACTACTGGGCCTTGAAGAAACCAAATGACATTCCTGCCTGCCCGCTCTACTCCTCATTTAGCAGAGCCATATGGTAGGGAGCATGGTGTGGGATGTCATGTTATATTGTATCTGATGAACTGATTAACTTTTTTTTTTTTTGGCTAATTTTTTTCATGGCAAGTTTCTATTGCTAAGTAGAAAACAATGTTGTACAAATAAACATTTCCCCATAAAAAGTCAGGAATGAACAAAATATTTGCAAGCGTCCTTAATAATTCAAGAATGCAACACAAGCATCAAATAAATCTATGAAGTTAACAGGCACTGATTCAGTTGATGTGGAATATAAACCATGCAAAAGGTTGCATTGACTGATTTCATCTTGTGTCACAGCTATCACACAGGCTCCCTCGCCTTCGGTTCTCTGATCATTGCAGTGGTACAGACTGTTCGGATTGTTCTGGAATACCTGGATCAAAAATTGAAAGGTAAACTGTGACTTTTAGGGACACTGCTGTTTTCACAATGGAATAATTATTTCCAGGGTGATAATTTGTCTTTTTCCAGGTTCTCAAAACGCCTGTGCTCGATATCTACTTTGCTGCCTCAAATGCTGCTTCTGGTGCCTGGAAAATTTCCTCAAGTTTATAAATAGAAATGCATACATTATGGTGAGTGGCAGAGCATCTCCTTTTGGGTATCTGGGAGGTCAATTTTAAACTGGCTAGGCTTGTACCTTATTTTATCTCCCTCTACTAAGCATTTATTCCCCAACAGATAGCAATATATGGAAAGAACTTCTGCACTTCATCCAAGGACGCGTTCTTCCTCTTGATGAGGAATGTTATTCGGTAAGACCTATTCTTACACCTATCAAGGGTCAGAGTACATATGATTTAACAGGTTTCTCCATTTATAAAACTATTAATATGCCTACACAATAAATAATTTTGTGGAAATTAAAAAAACAGTAGATGTAAAAGCTGTAAATTTGCATGTATACATTGGTAAAGCAATCAAGAGTGTCTAAAGCATTTACACATATTTCTTGGCTAACTTTTCTCTACTTTTGTACTTAATGATGTATGCCCAAATATGGATTGATCCTTTGTCTCACGACAGTGTCTTCTCCGTGTCTCTGTTGTCTTGTGTTTCGTTCTGGCCCTTTTCTTACTCCTCTGTAGGGTGGCTGTTCTGGACAAAGTGACAGACTTTCTGCTCTTCCTGGGAAAACTACTAATTTCAGGAAGTGTTGGTAAGTTTAATGTCATCTGCAGTCGATGAAGTGACATAAAGAGCAGCACAGATGAGACATTAATTACTACTGTGTGCCCCTTTTGGTGAGGATTTGTGCTGTTCTGATTGCTTTTAGTCCTTAAGTATCATCATGTGTTATTTATTGAACTGAAAGTAGTAATGGTGATTGATTATGTAGTGGTCCCATACTGTATATACCAATCAGCTATAACATTATGACCAGTGGCAGGTTAATTACATAAATTAGCTCATTGCAATGGCACCTGTCAGTGGTTAGGATATTCATTCATTCTTCTTCAACCACTTATCTGTTTCCGGGTCACGGGGTGCTGGAGCCAATCCCAGCTCACATTGGGCGAGGTTCACCCTGGACAGGTCGCCAGTCCATCACAGGACCAACACACAGAGACAGACAGAGACCAACAACCACTTACACTCAGACTTACAGACAATTTAGAGTCACCAATTAACCCAAACATGATGTCTTTGGAAACCCACGCAGGCAAACTCCACACAGAAAGGCCCCAGGACCGGGAACCGAACCCGCGACCTTCTTTAGCTTTAGTAATATAAACAACAATTTCAAGGTCTTGGCAACTTACAGGACTTAAGGGATCTGCTGCCAATATTTTGGTGCCAGATACCACAGCATACCTTCAGAGAACCAGGGGAGTTCAAAAAAGTGGGACCTGCACAATATTAGATATTGATCATAATGTTTTTAATTTAAAAATTTTTTTGTTTCCCAGGTGTCCTTGCGTTTTTCTTCTTCACACGGCAAATACCAGTCATTCAAGAGGAAGTCCCATCTTTAAATTACTACTGGGTGCCCCTTTTGGTGAGGAGTTAAAATGTGGGCTATCTAATAAGTAATATGAGGAGTACATAGAGCTGGAGCAGATTTGGATCACTTGGGAAAATTGAGATGTAGTTGTATTCTGATTTTGGGCTATTCACTTTTCACACAATGGATTTAATCAGATGAAAATTATTCCATTGAGACATTTTCTATTTTTGGCTTTTCTGTACTTTCTAAATAGATAGCTATGCTGATGGCATTTTTATACCCAGAGAGAAAAATTAAAATGCAGTCATTTGGAGGACAAAGACATGAAATGCAATGAGAGAAGCAGAAACAATACCAGTGAAAATGTTATTGTAGTGTACTTTCTAGTGACAGCTGTTTTCTCCTTGTCTCACCACAGCTTCTTTTTTTTTCTTGGCTGTGATAAATGTAAGGCCCCACTGCACTTAGTCAATTTTTGACAGTTTGCTAAAATCTAATTAGTTTTGTTAATGAATTTATGTCTCCTCCTTACATACTTCTTGATGCTTTGGTGTTTGTTGGAATGCAGATTTTGATGACAAAACAGCGCACCCTGACTGTGACCTGTTGACTCTTTCAGACGGTGATATTCGGATCGTACATGGTTGCACAAGGCTTTTTTAACGTCTATGCCATGTGCGTGGACACATTGTTCCTGTGCTTTTGTAAGTATGCAGGTTTTTCAGTATCGTATTGATACTCATAGCTTGTACTAATCACTGCTGGGATGGTTAAAGATTAAATGTCAAGTGGCCTGTCAGAAATGTACCATTCTCCCTCTTTAAACTGGCTTTAAATCGTAACTGTGACTGACTTCTGCACATTCACTGTTTTCTGTACTCTTTGGTTCCTGCATGTCTGTGTTTATTCATTTCTACTAAGCTTTTGCTTTTCTTTCTCTTCCTGGTTGCCTCTCTGTCCACTGTCTGCTATTCCTGCTGCTCCTTTCCTGTGCTGGGTCCTGGTCTCAGGTGAAGACCTGGAAAGGAATGATGGTTCTTCCTCCAGACCCTACTACATGTCTCCTGGCCTGCACAAGATCCTGCGCAAAGGAGAGGAGGCTGCCAAATCTTGTGCTGCCTCCTGAGCAATGTGCGGTCATTTTACTAAACCCTTGACTCTTACTCACTTCTCCATATCAACTATTTGCGTGGGAGTCTGGACGTCTAAGAGCGAGTGCTGTAGGGCTAAACATTACAACTGGAATGTGTTCCAGTCTGGTCTTGGATGACCTGGAAATGAAAGGACATGCTTTTACTTTGGTTCCTCACAGAAAAGGCATGAAAAAAGACCTCTGTACACTTTTTCTCTTGAGCCAACTCAGATACTTGCCTTTTTTTCTGTAATATTTTTGGTTCTTTTTTCTTTTCTCTATTTTCTGCTGACCTCTGCCTTACTGAGAGGGTACTTGTCAACTCGCAGGATCGATGCAGACTGTGATAAAAAGGAAAAAAGCATTTTGCCCAAACAAACATGAGGACCTTAATATGTACAGATGCCACTGATGGACTATGGCATAAGGTATCACCGTTCAAAAGACAAAAACAAACAAACAAAAAAAGTGGTGGACTTATGAGGCACTCTCTTGTCGCACTTTGGTCTTCAAGTGTAAAATCATGTTTTGTATGCACTTTCACGTATGGGAAAAGAACCATGTGAATTATTTCATCTGCCTAGCATGATTACTTTTGCTGGCTGTTGATGTTTACCATTGATTTTATAGGTTGCTTTGATCCACTGTATTTATACTAACATGGACAGACAAATCCAAAAACGGTGTGTATACTGCACTTGGCAAAACAGGTTTTCCTTCTTTTACATCATTAAAAAAAAAAAAAAAAAAAAAATCATTTCAAGGTTTCCATTTGACTTATAGATGTACTGTAAACCACACAGAGACTTTGTGGGAGGCCAAGACTTTTATGGTTTTTGCTTAAAATTTAAACAGAAGCTGACAGTTTTTCAGGAAACTTCTGAATGCAGCCACTAGTTTATGTGCCTAGTTGTGGAAAAAAAAAAAAAGAAAATGTTCCTCTTACTCGGTGGTTTTAGACCTAACACCAGGAACCTTTGCGATACAGTTTATAAAAGGATGTCAAAGCCATTTTTGGTACATTTTTTATTGGATGGTTCAGATGTAGTACTGTTTTAATACTAAGTATAATACACACATCTGTCTGGAGGTTATTCAATGTTCTTTTTGTATAGGGGAATTTTTTTTATCAATGAAATCCAATGAAAATGTGAATCTTTTTTTTTTTTTTTTTTTTTGGAATAAATATAAATGGTTAAAGCATTGTCTGGAATATCTTCAAAGTACCTGGCTTTTGGCTTTAACACTTATATCAGGGTTTAACTTTGGTGCACAAACAGATTTTTCCAAATGTAATTTTAACTCTTTGCTGCTGCCTCCTAGTGTGGGATCTGGAGGTTAACGACGGCAGTCTGGAGCGGCCTTTCTACATGGAAAAAAGCTTGAGGCACATCCTCAACAAGAAGAACGCCGTGAGAAAGAAAAGAGGCTAAAGGTGAGGAAGGAGACCAGACCATGGTACGAGCCCAATAGACATTAAGCATCCTGCCAAATGTAATATAAGTGTACATAAGTTTATAATGTACACTAATAAACAGACTGTGGAGAAGGAGATCTCATAACCTGACTCACCCACATTCAATTTAAGGATTTGCAAGTTCCCTGGTATTCCTATTTAACTCCTCTTGTACATATTTTTAAGGCATGCAAATGGAATATGGTTTGCAGCACAATCAAAACTACATACAGCCACTGTCATTCTGTGCACTAAATTCCTATTGGAATAAGTGATTTATTTCTTTATTTAAGTTGAGGTTTGTTTTTGTTCCAGAGTGCTTGTAGGTGACAGTTTTCACCACATGGTGGTGCCAGTCATTGCAAAACATATTCGTGTTCTGTTTGTTTTTTTTCTTGAAATTGTTTTACATCAGCTCATTTATGTATTAACAGATTGTTTGACTCTTAAGTGTCTCACATTGAGAGAAATATTAAGCAAATATTTTATATTTAAGTGTCAAGGGCATAATGGTATGGCAGCATAAAGAGCTGCTTCAGTCTTAATTGCCTTTTTTCTTGGAATTACCACATTTAGTGTCTAATTGCATGTTGCAGCTACATAGTTAACATCGGAAGATATTTTTCTGAGGTTTTTGAAGATTTTGAGGTTGAAAAGAACAACAAAAAAAAAGTAATAGGTTTATTCTTGGAAGCACATCTGTGTCTAAGGATCCAAAAACACAAACTATACCTCTTACACGTGCTATTTTTTGCTTTTTATTCATAACGGTGTGTGTGTGTGTGTGTGTGTGTGTGTG
Source organism: Remorina albescens (assembly GCA_034769265.1). Classification (NCBI taxonomy): domain Eukaryota; kingdom Metazoa; phylum Chordata; class Actinopteri; order Carangiformes; family Echeneidae; genus Remorina; species Remorina albescens. Next base: position 20,863,678 of record CM068489.1, on the reverse strand, counting down.
TGTGTGTGTGGGTGTTTGAGAGATTTTTTATTTGCAACAATCAAAATGTGATGATTGGCTGCTTTTAAAGTGTTACTCTCCAAAAATATATCGGGTTTGTTTTAGAGGAAGATGTAAGATAAACCAATTTGGATTTATAAGATTTGATCATCTTCAAATGATCATTTGGTCACTATGGGTACTTTATTGAGCGTTAGTCCCTCTAAGTGTTGTAGCAGCATTTTAGTTCAAGATATCTTATATGATTAAATCAGAGTTGGAAGGGAAAACTCATTCTATTTGTGGATTATGCAGATATTGCATCAGCGTATGAGCGCATGTGTTTTTCTAACACAAGTGATGTGAAGTTTAGTTAGCAGATGGAATAATTAATGAAGCAGTTATATAATGAAATAATTAAAGATACTGTTGTGAAGAATTGGCTGCTTAACGGACTATTTGAATCCTGGAAGTTCCAGCCAAAAGTGATCTTCCTCCTTTTTTGTTTTGGAGCCTGAACCTGCTCTGTTCTTGATAAACGACTTTGCAGAGTGAAATATCTGCACTCGGGAGTAGGCAGGCTGTTGTTGAGGTAAATGAAATTTACCTTACTAAGCTTTTTTATCAGGTTTTCTTTTTTAACAAAAGAGAAATGCATCATGCCTGGCTCTGTATGACACTGACCTTTAGATCTTTGAGAACAGGCTCATGTTTGTGAGTCTTTGTAATTTGTTTGTCAAACCTGAGAGCCTACCCTCATTGTGCCTCAGAGTGACAGCACTACCAGACCTACACACCTTCCTCCCCAGTTTGAGCTCAACATGCTGGGACAAGAACAACATTAACCATTCAATAAAAGCAAAACAACTCTGCTTGTGTATCTGAAAGAAACAATGCATAGAGTGTTCACTGTATTATGCATATCACATATTTTATTCTTTTTTTTTATACATATATATATATACACAGAAAGCATTTTCTCTCAGCTAAGTTTAGTATCTTATTTGTGCACAGAGCTCAGGTTAAGTTTCTTTTCCCATGAGGGGAAATACCTAAGATCTGATAAGTGAAGTAAAAACTGTGTGTTTATATGCTTCTCCCTCCCTCCCTTGTCTGGAAATTAGATTCTTTTGGTCAACCACAGTCAACAAGTACACACAAGTAAAACGTCTGTCTCGGTTACAGGAGGCATCAGTTTTCTTACTGCAACTCTTAAAAGTCAAACTCTACAGGGTAGCTTATCTTTCTGCCAATTGACAGGTCAGAGCACCCCATCTGCATATTTATTGTCCTCAGTTTTACAGAAAGCTGCTTATTTATACTCCAAGTGGTGCATGTATTTATTTAACAAAATATATTGTCTGTTTTAAATTCATTATAATATAAATGTATTTTGTTAGTTCTGTTTTTATCAATAAATTGGTTTTCTACTAAACACATTTTCTTTATACTACTCTTTTCTGCACATTGAGGTGTAAACATGAAATCGGCCATCACTGGATCTAAGCTGTTGCTGTAAAAATGATTCTTTTCACTCCCAGGTTTGTGAAATTAGACATTTATTTTCAAAACAGACTTCACATACAATAAATAAATTAAATTGCAATATTCAAACACTGCTATACAAACAATTTCAAGTTAATCTTCATGAGGGGTTGACATTTGGGATCAGGTGGCTTTCACTTAGAGTAGCACGATCAAACTGTGTCACCAACAACACAAACAAATATAAATCTAAAATGTCATATCTAACGTTCCTATGAATTACACTGAAACTTTCCCATTTCCACTTTGTACAGTTCATCTGGGACTGTATACTGTCTTCCATAGAATGCTCAGCAATGAGTTCAGTGTTCTCAAAGAATATAGACATGCAATTAACTACTGGTGGTTTTACAAAAAGAAAGGGTTTTATGGTTCAATGAATTTTTATTTACCATCGAGATCTGAATACTGCGGCTGCTACAGATGGACGCTGGTGAAGTCTGAGGCTTGTGTGTGTGTGTGTGTGTGTGTGTGTGTGTGTGTGTGTGTGTGTGTGAACTGCTCAGGCATGCGACACAGGCAGGGAAGTCATGGCGTGGGTTGGCAGCAGCGGTTGAAACATGGATGGAGGGGGGTGTACTGTGGGCACACACAGAGCACCAGTCATTACTGTAATTCACACATTAATTCATTAGTGACATACTAATATAAAAATGTTCATGTTAAAATAGAGGGGAAGTTTTCCTCACATCTCATTCTGCCTTATGTCTTTCATTTTAATAAATATTAACATAGGTTATTCTCCACAATATGAAAATCTTCTATTAGTATTTACTACATTCTTAAAAATAAATGACTTTTTTATTCGTGCTGGGTGCACATCAGGTCATAGGACCAGCAGGCAAAAGTTTCCACTTCTCAACTCCTGGTGATGGCAAGACAATACAAAAAGAATTACACTAAAGGAAAAATGTTCATTAATCAAAGAGAAGTATTATGTTAATGTGTTGTTGTTTTTTTGTATGAAATATAACATCAAATCATCTGCATATACACAAAATTTATAGTTTTCAGAGCTGGAGGGTCAAATGCTAACCTGTGAAGAAGATAATAGCCAGCCTATTCTGGTGCCCCCTCTTAACTTGCTTCAGAGTTGCATTTAAAAGAATCTCTGTCACCTCTTTGGTGACTTTATTATTCACACAGTTTTTAGCATAAACAGATTGAGGCAGTCGAACACCTTAAAGGCTGAGATTTGCTAATTTGCTTTTCAGATAATTTGTGTCAAATGTGCGGTATCATTCAGCATATGTGGGTTTTATACAATTTACATTTGTATACATTTTAAAACATCAATTTCATGTATTTTTTTATCACATATTTTTTTCCCTGTTTTGCTGTCAGCACTATAACCCTCATCACAGGAGGTCAATATTTTTTCACCTCCAAGAAATACAAATCAAAATTGCTCAAATGATGATTCATAAAAAGTCTGGTTCTCACTGTCTATGAAGGAGTGTAGTGCAGAGAGCATTGACCCCTCTGGGCCTCCGTAGGCTGTGTACTGCAGCTCCTCGGGGGTCGGGGTGGGCTGGGACAGGCGGCTGGGCTGCAGTGAGGTCATGGGCGTGCTGGACGTGTGGTTGGGGCTCACATGCTTCTTGTGGCGAGCTCGGCAGTTTTGGAACCAGACCTGAGTTCCCAGAACAAACAGTTTTTTAAAGAAACGTGGTGTTAAAAAAAGGCGTATGCTGTCACAGCAGTTTATTTTACAGGTTGTAAGTTGTCTTTATCTCTCTGCCAAAACAAAACCTCTCTTGATCAGTCTTTCATGGAGTCACATTCACTCCTCCTTGGTTAAACCATTCATGCCTCTTCCTTTTTTTGGCACTCATCAATATGTGTTTATCACAGTGGTTTGGCTTACAACCTGAGCCACGTTGGCCTGAACAGAAATGACAAATCTGCCCCACAGGTTTGTTTTCTCAGTGTCATCCTATTGTTCTGGAGGAACCACTGCTGGAATCAATGGTTCAAGTCACACACGTGTCTATTTGAAGCTGTGCGACTGAAATCACAGCTCTGGACACATAAATCAGTTTTTTTGATTAGTTACATGCACCTTAATTTTAACTCACTGTTGCTCTCACTAAACACTTCTCTTACGTTTGTTTGAATTTACCAAACACATTTAAACGTCTGTAAGCACGGCTTCTTCTGACTTAGTGTGGTTTGTTGGTTTTAAAAATGTTTCTTCTAATGGAAAAATGTCTTCTGATCTCAGATGAAGATTACACCCTTGCCAATGGGGCGCTATGCTAAACATTCACTTTTCGGGTACTTCACTGTTTACATTTTATGGCCCATTAATTTTCTACTCTACATTTATAAATTTCAGAGAAAGATGCTGCACTTGGTAGTCCATTACATTTACTGATCAGCTCCGCTTACTGCGTATTTTGTTGCATAATATTTCACATACGATCAACAACGTGTGAATTAAATAAAATACTTACTGATAGATTAAACTACTGGGATGTCGAGTATTTTAAATTTGTCTTTCCCCAACCAGCCATCAACCGGCTGTCAACACACTATTGACAGCCGGTCAATAATCACAAGCCCATAATACTGTGTATTTTAAGGATCATGCGGACAGATCGACAATTTAAGTTGGAGAAAGTCAGAGAGGTAAGAGGGAGAAGCTTTTATTCAAGACATACTGTAGGCTTGTAGTATTTACTTTCTTTCTTCTGCTATTTGTTGCACAATTTATTTGTAATTTTACACATGAAAGTGCTATTTGAAACAGAAGTGTGTTCAGTGCTAGAAATCCAGTTTTGAATTGCCAGCAGGTGCATGTTATTCAAATAAACCTCATGAGTGGTTTGGATTGAACTCTGTCTTCTGTCTAATTAGCAGGATTATACACTTCACGTTCTGTCCCTTGGTGCACCGATTCTTCACTGACCTGTATGACTCTTCGACTGAGGCCCGTCTGCTCTGCCAGCTTCTGCAGTGTTTGGGCATCTGGGTTGTTGTCCTGAGCAAACTGGGCCTGCATTACCTGTAAACAAGTAAAAAGAATAATAATCATCAACAATAAATCCCATCTTTTGACTCTAAAATGGGAATAAATTAATAAAGATCGAAATTATTATTAAGAGGACATTTTGGTTCTCTGGTCCTAGATGCTGGTTTCAAATTTAACTGTTCAAAGAAATTTTAACTAACCAGAACAGCTTATATTTAATTATTATTACTTGGAGAGGAAATTAGAAGAAAAGAGAATGATTTCAAAAACCATCATCTTTGTCATCTTCAAAGTGTGTGATTCACACAGATAAATGTTTTACTAAATTGACCAAGTTTGTTGAAGTCAGGCAGAAGTATGTTGCTGCTGAGTCACAGTATGTCCTCGGTGGTGTGTTGATGAAAGTGGAATTTAAAGTTAAATCCACGTGAACTCGCTCCAAATCTTGATTGCAGAAATTTGTAATTCAAATATCCATCTAAAGGCCAAGGCCAATGCTTTCTGAATTAATTTCTGAGGCCATAAATTGGATGCATAAATTTCTGTCTGGCATAATACATATTTGTAGTTAGTTATAATTAAAGTGATTTATCGTCTTACACTTTGCCCTCAAGTCACAGCACTCACACAGTTTTACTCAGTGATCTCATAGAAATTTTCCACTTGTCTGTCTGTTTAATGTGAAGTTGGATATGAACCTGCAGCTGGTCGGCAGTGAAGCTGGTCCGAGCCCTCTTGGAAGGCTTCGGCTGGTTAATCTCCTGCTCGGTGGGCACAGCCCCCTCCATGTTAACACTGTTTCCTGCAACAAAGAGCCAAAGAAACGCCTCATTGTCATATCGAATGATATTAGAAGCACAAACAAAAAAACAATACAAACAAATTATAGCAAATTATATCTACTGATTTTTAATTATGTGGATAGTTTTTGTTTTTTGAGTTTTTTTGTCTTTAGCAAATGCCAGTGCTGCTTTAAACAAAAGAAAATAAATATGTTGCTTTGATTTCAAATCATTTTCTATTCTGGGGAAATTGAACAGATGATTAATCTATTAGACATATTAACCAATTTCTTTTCCAATATTGATTTATTATCCATACAAAAATAGGAGAGAACAGCATATTTAACTTTTTCATTAGCTTGAAGTCAAAGAATTTAATGCTCCAATATAAACATTTATTTGAAAACATTTTTTTTTTTTTTTCATGAAAAGTAGAACAAATCTGTAGGAAATATTTTCTGTTATTTCAGACACAAAGTGGACCGGCTCACCTTTCTCCACAGCTCTCTTCAGGTTGTCCAGCATGCAGTCGTAGTGGACCCTGCAGAGCACCTTCTCCTCCACCAGGGCGAACTCCTCCCCGGTGGACAGCTGCCTTTTGCAGGAGAAGCAGGCGAAGCAGGCCAGGTGGTAGACGTTGCCCTTGGCCCGGCGGACCCAGTCCGTGGAGTGGATGTTCCTGCCGCAGCACGCACACCAGGTGCCGTATCTTCTGCAGGTGAAGGTCATGGTGAGCACATCAGACAGCCACACAGCTCAAATGCCTGAGGGCTTCACAGTCATTTTAAATGGCCATCCCAATAAAAAAAAAAAAAGACTCCACTTGGCTATCAGTTGGATTTTTTTTTTCTTCTTCTACACATATAGATGCTTTAATGACATTTGTGGTTAAATGAAACCTATTTGATTATTATTTGAAGAGACTCCCGGCCTTAGGCCCCTCCTGACAGAGTTAATACTATTTTTAACCTGATAATCCAATATCAACATTTTCTGTCACTCCAACTTTTTAGATATTTTTTGTGTGATGATGGAAAGTTTACAGGCTTTTTTTTTTCCCCTTGTGGCTCGGACGGATTGATCATTGTTACTGGGAACGAAATAATGTCTATACTGAATCTTTTAATTCGACAAATGCCAGCATTATTATTCCACTTTTTTATTATTCATTCCAGCCCAATTTATGTATTAATATAGCTCCATTTCACAACAAAGGTTACTTCAAGGCCCTTTACAAATAGGACAGGTCTCCATCCAAGCAGTTTCAACTCTTTGTATCTTTGTCAGTTTTTTTTTTCTGAGATCATTTCGTTTCAGTATTTAGGATTTTTCGTTTGGTCGGCGCTGAATGAAAATCGATGCACGTACCGAAAGTAATCCAGTTTGCAGAAAACTTCTTTATCTTTGATGTAACAGCTGGTGTGGCTGCCAAGTGAAGTCTGGCACACGCTGCATGACAGGCAGCGCACATGCCAGCACAAGTCGTTAACCTAAAGCAAAGATACAGAATAAATAAGAAGTCAGTCAGCTCGGAGGTGGATAGAAAAAGCCACAAAAATCCAAAGTAAGAAAAATTGAGCAGTATTCCGAAGTTAATTGTAAAACAATCCTCGCGATAAACCCAGAAAACTGCGGTGCACAAAAAAAAAGAGAGAGCAGTGTTTACCTTTAATAAATATTTATCCACTATTTCCTCGCTGCAGCTGGCACACACCGTTCTGCCCAGCAGAGGCGCGGAGGCCATCGGCTGCAGCGACGACGCGTCCTCATCCAACACTTCCACCGGTGCGCCCTGAGGGGATCAAACCTGCGGTTAGAAGGTGACACCCAGGAACGCGTCCCCCGCTGTCTAACCCCAACACCCCCCCCACAAAAAAATAAAGAAAACCCGGAGCAGGCCTTACAGCACGGGAGTGTATATCATGTGTTTGAACTGGGCTCATCTGTCAGTGCCACAGATCATAAGGAGCCAGCAGCTGTGACTCACAATATAGAGGCTTAATCTAAAAAATTATATAATGGGTTTTTTTTTTCTTACCCATTAAAGGAAAAAAAAGCTCAATATAAACTTATACAAGAGAAGGAGAGTTTCGGAGCTGCCTTCTGGCCTTAGATGTTGATTTATAATAAATAAAATAGATTCAGTATTCAAACTTTTATCCATCAAGAATGGTTCTTCTTGTCTGTTTCTGGAAAAATCAACTTTTAAAAAAAGTGTAGTCAAAGTTACAAGATGAAATTCCTACCATGGTGTCTCTCATGTCCTCAGTGCATTTGCCTAGCAGCTCCTCGTCTCCTTTGCAATCTTCACACATGACTACCAGCTACGGGAGGATGGAGTCAAGCCGTCAGACCGCCTGCCTTAAATGCCCCTCAGCTCCATCCCATAAATATCATGCCTTTCACTTTTTTTTTTCACCATGACAACGCCGAACGATTACCGAAATGACATTTAAAAGAGGACGATAGTCATTACTTAGAAAAACAGACAACACTTGAACTAACACTCATCCCCACCGGCATTATGTTCTTCAGACCTGCCATTTGTGATGCGGCTGGCTGCCGGCTGCGGCGGCTGAGACTCCCGGGAAAAAAAAAAAAAAAAAACAACAACGACGACAACAACAACAACAAAAACAACAACAACAAAAAACACTTTTCACGTGTCAATCAAAAAAAAAAAAAAAAAACAGCTCGAGGTCTCTGGGAGGGAGAAGGGGCACTGATTTATTTAATAACAGCAATTAAAAGCCTAAGTTCGCCCCAAACGTCTACCAAAAAGGTGAAGAGGTCTCATTAACTACTTGAGTTTTTAATTGCAGAACTCAGGGAGGAGTAATTTCCTTCGACATTTCTTCAAATTGCGAAAATACTGAGCTGTCAGCCTGTGGAAAGGCTCACCGGAGCCCACTCCCGTTTAATTGGCAAAAAATTATATAAATAAAAAACAATTTTACCCGATATTTAACCCCCCCACAAAGCTCCGGGCTACTTTGACTCACGCCACAACCTGCTGGACAGAAATAAACTCCAACACAACCTCCATTTTTCTTTTTCCTTGTTCCTTTTTCATGACTCACCTCATCGTTGGACAACAGATTCCTGTTTTTGTTCTCGCCAACGATGCAGCACTTGACTTTGACTTCACTTTTCCAGCGCATGTCTGAGTCCTGTAGAAGAAAAACGCTGCTCGGTTTCAAAGTAAAAGTCCCCCTTACACACACGCACACACGCACACACACACACACACACACACACACACACACACACACACACACCATGTGCGTCTTTGCCCTGAGCCACGTCTGGAAGGCGGATCATAATTCATATTTTTCCTGCACTCTTTGGCCGCGCCTCCCAGGAGCATGTTGTGCGGTTCAGTTTCATTTTAGACCTCCATAAGTCTCCAAATGTGCCAAACATTTGCATTTCACCTGCAATTCTATTGTTTTCTGTACTTCATTGACTTCACTCGGTAATTCATTTTATCCTCAGCCATCCATGTCCATTCTTCTACATTACTCTGGGCAATGTTTTTGTTTTGTTTGGGTTTTTTTTTTTGCTAAAGGTGAGAAAAGGTGAATCAACTCTCAGGAATGACTTTTTTTCATGAAGTGGTCATAAAATGTGATTGCGACACAAATCAGGGTCACTGTCCTGTACGATCACCCAGTTCCTTCTGATTCTCAGCTGGTTCATGGATGTCTTTTCTTTATTCAGTATGATTCCTTAATAAACTTGAATTTAAATTTGCCCCCATGATGATGAGCTGTCTGGACCCAAAGCTGCCCCAAATAATGAAGTTTCCCTCACCTTACTTTACTGTTGGGTTGATGTTTTCATGTTAGAACCTTTTTTAGGCCAATGATTCCTCCAAGTCTTAATCTTTTACTCTAGTTTTATCATTTACACGTATGAAGATTTTGCGCTGTGCCTTTGGAATCACTGTCAATCACTAGTCACAGTGATATATTATCTCCATCTATAGAGATTTTGTCTACCTGGTAACTGACGGATATCATTATTTCTTGATTGCAGATCTTCCGTGAGCTCTCTCTTGAGAGGCATGGATTGCATCATTTGATGCTTCTTGGAAACAGCAAACTCAAAAGGGTTGTTTTTTTTTTTGGTTTTTTTTTATTGGCCAACTCCAAACTCACATCTTCAAACTCCTTTCATTGATTGGACTTCAGGTGTGCTCCAATTAGGTTTTGTTTAAGTCAGTATTTGCGGGGTTCACATACTTTTTCCAACCTACCCACTCTGGGAGCTTTTTAATGATGTATTCAATATGAACAAGAACAATGCAATCACTTCTGTGTTATTAGTCAGAGCAGATTGTGTTTGTTTGTAACTGTTTGTATTGTAACTTTGGAGACCCGGCCATATTTTAGGAGATACAAAGTTCACTTCACAGGTATTTCACATTAATCCTGCACACAGGCCACTGGATTAGTCGACAAATTATAATGCTTTTATATTTTAGATATAAATGACATAATGGAATATATGATCCTTAAAATTATTTCACCCAGCAGCAACATGTTCATCACACAAATGTATATAAGTAGCCTGATAATGATTATGAAAAGATCATATAATAATATGACACACGGGGTCATTCGGTGTAACAAGTAGCCTGCTTTTCCTTTTGATGTTTAAAAAGCATCCTGCTGCTAATGTCCATATACTTTAGTCGAAGTTGAATAGAGGATCTTTAGATGAAATAAAGTAGCCCACTTTCCCAATGCATTATTATTAATGTCACCAGATTGATTGAGTAAAATTAAAAGGATCAGATTTTTATAGATTTTTTTTTTTTATTGGTACTCATTTACTGTTAGTTTATCATGTGTATAGACACAAAGTTGCCAGTTTATTAGGAACACCTTGTCAAAGCTACCATGGTCTTCATTTCTCAGTCATGCAAATGTTCCTATCTTACATTCACAAGGGTTGTCATAATCAGTTTTTGCATATTGTGACGTTCATTATGAAGTTATTTCTGCTGTTCTATCATCAAAACTGTTAATAATCAAAATAACAGGCAGCCTAAATGTAACCACAATGACAAAATGTCAGATAAAAATATACACACACATACGATGAAAGCACTACCCTGCATTTATAGGACACCTCAGGGGTATACAGTGTGTTTACTCATGGAAAAATACGAATGCTGCCATGTAAAGTACTTCTGTGAAATGTAGTATAAGATGCATTACAGCAGTCTCAAATGTAAAAGTAGTCTAGATAGAAAATCCAACTTTTCAGTACAGCATATCATATTGATGTATTAGTATTACTGATACACAACATTTTGATACAGAATTCTTACTGATTCACACACCACCCATCAAGTTAATATATGATGAACCATGCTTAATAAGCTGATAAGTATTATATGTACATGATGCACTATACTATCTTGTACCCTGCACATTTCAACTTTAACTTTCATTCAATTTCCTCACAGTCAAATAAAACACGACACACGTGTGCTCTTGGACATAAAATGTTGAGAGCAAGCTGGAACATAAAACCTGCATGGTGATCATTCAGCCATCACCATCCCTCCCACTCACCCAAGATCAGTCACCAGACACTAATCATCAGCCAACTCCTCAGATATGTGACTCACACTGTTGGACCTGTAGCTGCTATACCTGACTAATGTAGGGCTTTACTTCTTTGATCTGTTCACCCACCTCCAGCTACGTCCTACGTAGAGAATGAGACAGCCGACCTGATTATTGTATGCAAATCGACGTATAATCTGTAGCCAAGCACTGACAGGGGCCTCTATTTGCTCTTTTAAGTACTAATTTAATACTTTAAAGGATCACGAGGGCAAGATGACAGCAGCCTCATGAACAGACTGCTCGGTTTAGCTGAAAGAAAACACACAGTGGCTTTTTCTCTCTTTTCTTTATCTTTTTTTTTTCACTCCCTCATTGCTCACGCAATCCCACCCATCATCACCCCTACACATACTCTACCACCCCAACCGCCACACACACACACCCCACAGGAAAAAAAAGAGGCTATTTTCTGTCCTCGACTGGGACAGGATAAGAGTTAGACCTGCACCAGCATGAGTCTGCATCCATATCGCTCCATCAGGGAGGGATAAAGAAGTTAGCGTGCCTCCATCGAGATGTGTCCTGTTCCACCTGGTGGAGATGAATGCTCTTTATCAGATAACACGTCACAAACATTGCATACTGCGAGGCAGACGTTTCACTCAAGCAACATGTGATACTGTGTGGATGTGAGGCAAGTGTTCAAAGACCAGAGGAGTCTTTGAATGCTGTAATACTTCAAAATAAGAAAAACTATGAGTTCAGTCAGAAAGGTCAAAGGTGAATGGAGAGCTGTGATGCCAGTAAGACTGTTTCTCCACAGCACAGTACCAAAAACAAAATAATAACCTAAAGCAGAAGCTATTATGTGTTGTATCCTAAAAAAAACAAATGATTTGTCCGATGTGAGAGTGTTCCAACGCTATGATGCACCATCTATCCCTGATATCAGTGCAGATGCTAGGAAAGATTTATATCTCGAATTGTAACATTTGCCAGTTTTCAGTTTCAGCGCTGCATGGTTGAGTTCATAAATGTTTTTCTGGTGATGTGGACCAGACAAAAACAACACCTCATCCGTCAACATGCTTACAAACTTGTTCTACTGCTCTGCTTGCGTTATGCTTTTGTGCTAGGCTGCTGGGGCATGTGTGATCTATAAATACTCCATAATTACATAAGAATGAATGTCAGCCTTTGCCATTATAAAGAAGGTAATGGTAACCTGGGTACTGGTTAGGATGGGGCCCACAGCTTTGGAGCAAGAAGTGAAATTTATCAGCATTTTCTTCTTTTATTACACACTCCTTTTATTTACTATAACAGCTATAATAACAATTTAGAAATAATAATAATAAGGACTTGTGTATCATTGCTGTCACCCTGTCCTGAATATAGCTAAAAAATAATGCTTAACAATTTATTATTAGCTTCATACTGAATGACTTTTTCCTATCATTTAAGATGAATTGCTTTTAAACGTGATTTTGAACATGATTTTTTTTTTACTTGGCTTTAAAATATTTAAGAGGTATTTTTTCTTTGATTGGTGCAATTTCTGTATTTTGTACTCTCATCAAGGGGGATTCCCAGCTTGTGGCAAAGGGAAGAATTTAAACACTGAAACATCTCTATGCATCTTGGAAAGCTTTAAAGGGGAAAAATGTCATTTTTAGCACTATTTACACACTAAGGAAAGGAGTCTTTGAAGCCCCAAGCAATGAAGAAGCAAAGCCACTGTCAACAGGATAAAGATCATGGAAGATAGTCATAAGATTAAATAGTAAAAGTAAAAAAAAAAAAGCATGTGATCCAGTACCATGCAACCAAACAGAATCATCCTGATGAAACTGTAAAGATCGAAAGAGACATAAAAACATAACTGCAGACAAAACATACAGGATGAAATCCTCAAAAGGGAGCAAGCCAATTTTTGACGATATCAAAGTTATGGGGATTTTTTCTTTCATAAATGATACAAAATGGGCAACATCCGGCTCTTTTACTCTGTAAAAGTTTCTTAAGAAGAAATTAAGGATAACCGAATACAGTAAGAACAAGGAATGTGGGAGACTTTTACCAGGATGAGCGATGAGCCTTTGGCCCCCGTGAATGTCCTAATTTACTCCTTCCACATGGACCTTTGCTTTCTTTGGGGCTGCAACTATTCATTTATTTCATTGAAATCAGTCTGAATTGGGGTGGTTTACAATTGACACAACGAGTTTGGCGTGACCTTTTCTCCTTGCTGTAAATTGGCAGTCATTGAATCTGAAGGGGGAGGTGGGCTGCCAGAGGAGGGACGGTGGGGCAGCAGGGAAGGAGGGTTGCGTTGGCTGGGGGCCGACGGGGGGATTGGGTGGAAATCACAGCAGTGAAAATGGCAGTGTGGTGAAAGAGGGGCCTGATTGCATTGGGGACAGCATGCGAGAGGGAGCAGCATGCTCAGCCCAATCAGAGCCACATAAGGAAAAAGTGCTCTTATCAACCAGTAATGGCCCACTTGACAATCACACAGGCACAAAACTGCTCTATTTAACGCTGATTGCAAAAACTGCTGCACCCCCCCATCTCAGAACCGCATGACTCCCCGAGAACTCCCTGCCACCTCCCAGCTTACAGCCAAGACCCTTTCCTGAATGGAATTTATAATCACCCCTCTTCTATTTCTACACTAATTGTTATTTTAAGACTTAGGTTGTGTATTAAACGTTTAGTGCTGGTGAATGTCGGCCTTGATTACTGTGTTTATTGCGAGTATTGAAGGCATATCCATCTCATTTCCACCATCTCGACAGAAAGCAAATGTAAACAGGTATCTGTCTGTTTTATCCATCTGGCTGTTCCTCGTAGTAGTCCTCGTAGCAATCATAACAATAAATCCTAACTTAACTAATCTAAACATGGAAACTCATTATACTGAAGAAAATTAAAAATTGCAATATTTTCATCCAATCTAAGCATTACCTGGTAATTATTTTTCTCCTTTTCATTAATATTTATATCATTTATCATAGTGGAAATAGTGCATGTACGAGCAGTTCTCCATTTTGTTTGTGCCTGAATATAACTGTATTTTCTTGCATGAAGAAACTCCAGTAAGTGGTCGTATTCTGTGTGTGATTCTTACTTTACATTATAATTATGATAATCTGACACTTATTTAGTTCTGCTCCTACAAGACTGCATTTCATTCATTTTCAACTGCTTATCCATCAGGATCGCGGGGGGTGCTGGAGCCAATCCCTGCTGGCATCTCTGGCGAGGGTGGGGTTCACCCTGGACAGGTCGCCAGTCTGTCAGAGGGCCGACATGTCCGGACATACACAGACAGACAACACCTACAGGAGTTTAAACTGCATTAATAAACATCTGAACAAATCCTTCTGGGGTTTTCAGTGCTATAAAAAAGCAGCAACACAAGTAAATAAATCTGGATATACTCAAATAAGACATTTCTCTACATTTCCTCTTTCAATTCATCAGTCTTCTATGTTCCCATTGTGTTGTGCAGCCTGGTTTCCTCAGTCATCCACAGGCGTGTCTTGACGTCCTGATCTTAAACCGGAGGAAGGAAGTACAGTGCAGGGAAGCTGGTGAGTGTAAATGTTTATTGCTTTGTTGTTGTTTACAAGCCAATAACACAGTCACAATCCATGATTAAAATAAGTTTTGATTGTCAAGTTCAACAAAAGCACATGAGCTTTTCTTTTTTTTCTGCCCAACTCTTGTTGTTACCTTATGTGAACTGTATTTTATTCAGGAAAATTTTTTATAAACTCTTAGAGCAAGAAATATTATTTAACCCATCTGGATTGCCACGACTGAATAAGTCATAGCAGAGAATAGTTTCCTGGAACACAGCTACATAAATCCAGCATATGCCTGCAGTGCATTCAGATAATGTTTAAAACCCCTTCAAGTTTTTCACAATTTGTTTTATCTTCCTAAATCAAATCAAATACATTTTGTACAGAAATGGTATGAAGAATTAAAAAGGGAAAACTGAAATACAACATTTTGACATACTGTTAATATTCCCACTCTTTGCTGTGGCCTGATGATCACTCTGGTTGACCATCAGGATATGGGCTTTATGGCAGAAGGGCCAGACAAAAGTGTCACCTGAAAGTCCACTAAAGAACACCTGACAGACTGTTGAGAAACATCTTCTGGTGAGAAGAAGGAAAAACTGAAGATTATGGTCTCATTTCAAAGCATCGCCTTTGGAGGGAACCCGACATGATGTTTAGGAGCGGTGGTCCTTCTGGAAGAACCTCCATCTCCGTTTCGTCACAGGCTCAGTGCAGCAGAAATGTTTTTGGACCTTCCCCACATCTGCGCCTCAACACAATCCATCTCTGTAGGCAGTTTTTGTGAGCAGTTGTACAGGTAGGTGCCTTTTTAAGTCATATCCAGTCATTTGAATTTACCATTAATGTGTAGAATCAAACAAAGGGTTTGATACTTGTCAATGTGATATTTCAGTTTTTCCTCCTCCAAAAAAAAAAAAGTCCAAAATTCAGTTTTTATTATCACTGTGGGGGATAAAATATGGACTGACAAGGACGTTAGCACTGTGACCTCACATCAAGGTCCGGGGTTTGAACCCTGAACTCTGTGTGGGGTTGACACCCACCAATGTCTGAGTGGTTTCCCTTCAAGTGCTCCTGCTTCCCCCCACAGTCCAAAGACATTCATGCTGGCCTAAACAGTGATTTGAAATTGCCCGTAGGCATGTATGTGACTGAGCGACTGTTTGTCTTTAGATATCGGCCCTGCGATAAACCGCCGACTTGTCCGGGGGGGTGCACCCGCCCCTCATCCAGCGTCAGCCCTCATGGATAAGCGGTATAGATAATAGATGGATGGACTGATGAAGATTTTTTTTTTTTCCATGTGAAGAAATTGAAGGAACACTGAACACCGAAGCGGTGCACACACCAGTGAGGATCCACCTCCACAATATTCACTTTTAGAAAATTAATTTCACAAAAGACTCGAGGTTAAACGGTTTTCTTTGCTTATTGAACTTTACATGGTTTAAGATTTGTACGGAGCCCCTAAAGGGACATTGGCAGATTTTTTTTTAACATTATTATTATTATTATTTTTTTTTTATAACATTATTTAACATTATTATTATTATTATGACAAGCTTCTCGTGCACACGAGATAGTTTCTCGTGTTTTGGGTTTATTCCACATCAAACTGCAGTTTGATTCAGAGTGTTCAGAGTTTTTTGCAGGTACATTTATGGTGCAAGTACACTAAACTGGCTGCTGGCTGAATTTGGGCCAAAGCATACACTGAAAAAAATTATTTTGTGGTGTAGTAATATTTATTAGGTTAACTGTCACAATATTTACTTTCTAATTGTAAGTATCAGTGAGAACTGGAATTATTCAAGTAAAATTATATATGTTATTCATGTAATAAATAAACTGTGTGGGAAGAGTAAGTTTTTCTGTGTATTTTCACATAATATTCAAAGGTTTCATAGTCATTGCACATGAACGTAGAAATACCAAGTAAGTTTTAGTAGTAGCGTAGAGCCCTATGAAAACCCAAATTCCGTTTTATTTATCTATTTTCGGTTTTTAATTTTTGAGAATTCCATTTTTAGCATTTTAAACAAATTTAACCCCGAGACAGTGTTTTAAGTAATGAAATATATTTCTTCAGTTATAACTGAAAACTTTAATGCTTCCACACATTTAAGCAAAAACATAATAAAACAATGAAACATACGTTCCACAACTTTGGTGGAAATATCAAATCCACAATAAACTTTTTAATTTCTTCTAGCCTTCTAACATGCTCTTTGGTTTTCCACCGATTACTGACATATCCACTGAAGTACGTGATGGTCAACCTCTTTGTGTTGAGCTCAGTGAGTGACTCTCGTTTGACTTAGCACTTAGACAGTGTCATAAGATAACATATTCCTTTATTTGTCCCACAATGGGGAAATTTACATTGTTTCAGCAGCAAGTGGGCAGCGAATAGAAAAGCAGAATAAAAAGAAGAATATGTACAATAAATAATAGGTACTACAAATAACAATAATAGATAAAATATATAATAAAAATAAAAATAATAACTGACTGACATTACTTACATGAGAAATGTTGGTACTGATTAATATACCAGAGATGAAATTGTTATTGCACATAATAAATGAATGTATATTGCATTCAGATACAGATATGGAGGTGTCTGGTCTTCTCTCTGAATGGTTCCCGTCTCGTCTGGTCCCTGGAGGGGGTCCCCTCTCTAGCATCGTCTGGACTGGTCTAATCTCTGGAGGGTTGCCGTCTCTAGTCTGGACTGGTGTAGTCTGGTCTCTGGAGGGATTCCATCCATGGTATGGTATGGTATAGTATGGTCCGGTCTAGGTCCTGGGGTGGGTGTTTTGCTGTAGCCCAGTCCATCACTCGTCACCAATTAACCTACACATGTTCAGCCCACACGGGAATCGAACCACGACCTTCTTATGGGGGGATGACATCGCTAACCACTACGTCACCGTGCTGCTCGTGGCACACGGCAGAAAACTGATATATCAGCAACCTCCATCTGTATTTCTCATTTAAATCGTTGTGTTCATTCAAATGATAGTCTTCTTCTGTCAGTTTTATTTACGGGGTCTCAAGCGGCCGCTTCGACGTGTTTGCATTAATTTGTTAATGGGGGGTGCATTATTAGTGACCCCATCGAAGCATTTTCCCGACAGATACGTTCCGTTTTATTCCGAAAAAAAAAAGACTTTTATATAAAATGTCGGCCAGTTCCGTGTTATTCCGTGTTTAATGTCTAATTGCGTGATTCCGTCCGCGACTCCGTGATCGCAGATTTTGTAGTGCCCTAGTTATGCGTTTTTAATCCGCGCATGCGCCTTGTGACGCACATACAGGACGCATGCGCCTCGTTGTCCGCCAAAACCCAAGAAGATGACGACGGTTGTCAGGTGTAATGGAGGCAGGAGCGGATAAATCATTCTGAAGTAAGTCATTCAGGGTTTTTCTGGCATAGAAGCAAAGGGAGTCCGCTTCTTTCACTTCCTTCATGATTCTGCGGCTACAGAAACTTGAGCGTCCGGTTCAGATATAAGCCAGAAAGCTAACGGTATGCTAGCAAGATTTAGAGTCAATAACACAGCGTATGTTCAGACAAAAAAAAAAAAAAAGTTAGCGTCAAGCCCTGATTTACTGCCGCAGTCTGCTGACAGAGATGGATTTAATCTGTTAACTGTATGGCCAATATCAAATGTAGTTACACTTAGTACATTTGCATGATCTGTAAATGTAAATCCCCAAATCCGCGCGCCACAGACATCACTTAATTATAGTCCATAAATAAAAGTTAGAAAAAGTATTTACCTTGAAGAGCCATTGGTTTTAGCTGAGATTTTTCAGTCTGATGCAGTATGACCATATTAATAATCATCAGTAGGTTACCTGAGGTTTGCTAGTAAAAGAAACTTATATCCACAAGTAAAGTTTACTTGATCCTGCTTGTACAATTTACTTACAATTTCTAAGTGCAAAAACTTAACTAGATTTTCACAAGTAAATAACACTATAATTTTATTTCAGTGTAGACTGTGTATAAATGAAATGAAGACCTGGGCTTTAACCTGTTATACCATACATCTCCTCAGGCTAACCTCTGGCTCTCATCTATAGATTGAATGTACTGTGTATTATCTTCCATTTAAAAGTAATCAGCAGTTTCCCACTTGATTGACATGACTTTTTCCCCTGTTGGTAGACGAATGTGTTTTTATCAGTGACTCCTCAAGCAGAACAACTCAGAGGTTTGGGCACATTTAGAGACAGAAGTGTGGCTCCCCTCACTGGTCAACAGCGGTACAAAACACTTCAGGTGGTTGTGAAAATGAGCCGAGGTTATGTGCTAAAATTCAAAGGCTTTGTCTGACACATTGTTTGATACTTGACACTGGAAGATTTGAGACAGCAGCATGCAATGACAATGCATGGATACATCATAGATATAGAATATAATGGATCTAATCATTGTGTTTGTTGTGGCACAAAAGACCCGCTTTGTGTGTAATCCTTTTGTCAATAGCGGACAAGCTAGTAAATTATGCTGTCAGGTAAAAACAGTTTTTTAAATTTCCACAAGAGGGCCACAGAGGACCTATAGTCTCAATTTTCAGATGTTGTGTTTCCTGGTGTAAGCACTGTGGATTTTCTTGCTGTCTCAACAGTGACATGTTTTTATGCAAACACTTTTTCAAATATTTATCAGCATTTTAGAATTTAAACAAAATAAGTTTTTGTGTCCAACATACATTCTCAGATGGTTGTTTTAGCACATTAAAGTGTGTGTGTTTTCAACATTAATATTCAGAGTATGACTGGATTAAAGTGAAAGTGGCAGTTGAAATGAACAAAGTGGACTAGAGTATAAAGTAAAAAGGAAACATGGTCAATCAATCAGTCTCATTTTTAACGTTATAATATTACTGCTACTGTGAATGGAGATCTTGATGATAATAATAATAATAATAATAAATTAGTATTGGAGGAGAGTAAAAACAGAAATACATGTTGAAATAATATCAATATAAATACACAGCTAGTAAGGAAATGTATTTTGTATGTATGTTAAATCACCTTGACCAGCTACAACAGCAAACAATACAAACATTATAAAAAATTGGTGCCACAATAAAACAATATATATAATTTAGTCATTTTTCAGTGTCACAAATACCTGCACTTACATTTTGCCAACACTTTTGTGGTTTGAGTGGAGACTTTTATTATCTGTCTTTCATTATAAACATCAGCACCTTAAATCAGAAGCTGTGACAACTAAATGTGTGTGTGTTGTCAGGGTTTGTCGCGTGTGTGTTGTGTGTGTGTGTGTGCGCGTGTTTTCATGTATTGTGTGTGTGTGTTGTGTATGTTGTGTGAGTTGTCATGGTTTAGGTGTCACTGGGACTCAAAGTGTTTCTGTAAGTGGAAACCCGTCTCATTGGCAGCATCGTCATGTGATCTCCCATGGCAACCGGAGAGTGTCATCAGGTCCGCTGTGGGAGGTTTCAGCCTCCTCGTCTCAAAATGTCTTGCTACTCTTCACAACTCCTCCTCGGGTCCATTTGGCTCCGTGCTGCCTGCTGCTGAGCACACCAACCGTCGTCCTCATCTCCCTCTTAGTTTAAGTATATGATTTTTGTTGTTGTTGTGGGAGGAAAAGGGACTTTAAAGTGAGGACAAACTGGAAACCATGAGTCACCTCAACCCAGGGTAAGTACAAATAAATATTTTCTGGGCTAAACAGTTTGAATTAAACTGTATAATAAATTTGTTTTTCACATTTTTAATCCATGGACCTGCAGTGTTTGTACATGTAGGGTGGTCTGTTTTTGTTTACTTAATCTTGGCTCATATGATCTCAAAATTTACAGAGGCATCATTTATTGGTTGTAATAAACACTAAATCTATGTTACTGTTACTGTTTATCTAATAAACAAAAGCTCCATAAAGGCTAATAAAAAATCTAAAATGGTTTTAGTGCTGAACTGTAAATAGAAACATCACAACAATTTTATTTATAGTATAGTGCAGCTATAAACTTAACTCCATTAAGTCAAATACAATTATAAACTGGTTTAAATTTATAATTAAGTTTAAGCTACTTTACTGGTACATGTGATTTAAAATTTTAAAATTTTTGTTGAGTTTTGCAGCCTCCAGGTCAAACCTCTTATTTGTCTGGGCAACTTTTTACTTTTACCCCAAACGTGCCAATGCTTCATTAGCTTTAGTATTATAATTGGCCCTCGAAAATAAAATTTTAATCTTTACATAGTTTCGGAAAATTAAGCGTTTAACTGCTGACACTAAACAAATATCAGGTAAGATAAGAAGAAGGACAAAGTTCGCTCACTCACTCTTCTTGTAAATACTACTCTGACACATGAGCACAATATATTTCTGTGCCTCCTCGAAGTGTCACGAGGTCAGAGAAAGTCATGTATTGGAAGATAAGTGATAGTTTAACCAGCAGACTTTCAGACCTAAAGCTGTGGAGCCCTGCAGACAAATTAACCAGGTACAAAAACAGGAGACAGACAGGGTTAAGTGTGCCATCCCATCTAATTCCTGTATGTAATCAGACACCAGTAACGGAACCGACGTTGTAAGATCCTGTTGTCTAGTACACAAATGCTGGAAGAAATCAAATCTGTTTTTGAATAATAATAATAAAAAGAAAAAAAACTGATTTTGGCTGAGCTGTAGAAAACCAGACGCCTCAAATAAACAAAAGATTGCAAATAAACAAACATGGCGTTGTTCCCTCACTAAAGCACTTGATTATGATTCCGGTTTTCTCTCTGCTGTAATCAACAACTTTCCTCTTTTACAAAGAGTAAATTCTGGACCGCCTTCAACATGTGAGGTCTTGATGAAATTTATTCCGCTTTGATTCATTTAGTCTTCTGCTTTTATTGGTTGTTATTTCTGCAGACTCATTTCAGCCTACAACAGTCTGACAGACAAACATCTCACCGGATACTTCAGCAACACACGAATCAGAAGACACTTGCAGAGAGCAGGACTGGTACGTCAAAATCATGATGATGATGATGATGATGAACAAGTAGTGCCAACTGTTACCGAATCTTGTCTGTCATACTCCTTATGGACACATCCATTTATAAAGTGAACATCACAACATTTGCTTTGTACAAGAGTGAAATTTCACTAAACTCTGCTCATCTCACTTTTGGAAGATTAAAACCAAACTAAACAAATTCCAATTCCTTTGGATCTCCTTGGAACAACCATATAAGGCGTTGTATGGGATATTCTGAACATTGTCAAAGGAATGAAAACAGGAAAGGGAAAAAAAAAAACACATCAAACTTTTATTGAAAGCATCACTCACATTGAGGGAAACTTGGCTCAAATGCTGATGTTACCATACAAGTAATGATCTTGATTGAATATCATGACCATTAAAGTTTAATAAAACATCGTGTGAAAGCTAAAATATTTTTTTATTACTGTTATTTTGGGCCATGTATGCTTTTATTGGATAGAGACAGTGGAGACAGATTTACGTGCAGTAAATGATTCATCTGCTCAAAAGTCAAACTATCATCCTCATGCTCATGGATCAGTATGTCCATATCATGCATGTTAATGTATCTGGCACGTCTGCACTGTAGTTCTGCACAAAGCATCAGCTGTTGGTGACCACGTTGCTAGTAGTCCTCAAAAACTTGTATTGATTGAACGCCTTTGGGACTGTTATTGTTATTAGATCACCAGGAGTGGGCGGATTGTTCCAGACAAAGAGTACAGACACAAGCTAATCCAGCGGGCCCACCAGAGACATGTCCGTGAATGCCTGGCCCAGGCCATTTTCCACAAGGTGCTGGAGATGGAGGTGAGGTGGACACGGAAGCAGAAACATTGGAAGAAAAAAAAACAAAAAACTCTGTCAGCTAAATCCTTGCTCGTCATCGTATAATCAATTATGCTAATGTGTATTGTGCCCCTCTCATGCAGCGTCTCCATCAAATAGAGATCAAAAAGAAACTGGAGGAGTTTGCAAGGAGGGAAAGAGTGCATAAGATCAAGGTACATCATTTCCATTTAAACACTGCTTTGCTTTCCCATTTTATTTACTAATAGTGCTTACATGATAAAACACAGAAAAACTGGTAGCTTGTGTTAGGAAGTGGTCATTTACAAAGCGTTTAATTATTTAAAAAAGTTAACTTCAGTGTTTCTATGGATACAGGAGAGCTGATCTTTATGAGTCATGTACTTCTTAAAGTGAAATTATAAATTTTAGCAGCACACATCATTTGAAACTAATTTTCACCTACAGTCGTATATAGCATGATGATAATAGATGTTGTCATTCGGAAGTTGGAGCGCTCCAGAAGATATGAAGAAGACATCATCCGCATCTTGTCTCCACGCCCACCCACGGGTGCAAGGGGGATCCGGAAACAGCACTCTGGGCCAGAGGGGGAGCACTCTGAATCCTCTGAGTCTGTGAGTCCAACGTCTGTGTTGGTGCACCAGTACATTGAGTGGACATTGTTGCAGAGGTGGGAATAAATCACGCATGTCTGAGTCTTAACTTTCAAGCAGCTCCCATGTTACTGCGGTGTGAATCACGCAGGTCAAAGTCAAATCATCACTGCAAGAATGTTGAAGTAATGGTCATTAAGTTTATAAATTTTAAATGCTGAAGTTACATCTTCACCTGTGTAACTGGCATAGGCTGGAAAAGAAAATAATACATTTAGGTACAGATCCAGTTAAAGGAGTGGATGCAGGAATTTCACTTAATGTGTAAGTTTACTTGGGCCTTTTGTAGTCATTAATATTACAATTCATTTGTATGTGGAACCAATCCAATGCTTGCAATGTTCAGAAGTCTCCTGTGATCCATATTTTAGCCCAGTTGGACTTGGGTTCCTTAACATGTAGCTGGTTCACTGGCACCCCACCATAAATCTCCAAATCATGTTAAATACGTGTACAAAATGTTAGTGACCTAAAAATGACCAGAAATGTGTTAAATAAAAAGTCCTTTCAAGTCACCTGTCTCAAATCTAAGTCAAGTTTCAAGTCATGAATACAAAGTTAAAGTCAGTTTATTGGTGTAGTCTTGTATTAAATGTGACCTTTAACCACTTAACCATTTAAATTGACCTGTGTATCAAATGCTATAAGTCATTTTATGCCTGAAGTAAAATTATGACCTTTAGCTTTTTTAGGCCAATCGGTCTCTGTCTTACTATACTATACTTACTATATAAAAATATAAAGTTTCATTTAGATTTTTTTCCTGCCGTCATTAGTCAAATACATTTGTATTCTGTGAAAATTTTCCATCCCACTTTAGATCAAACCTAAAAGCTAATGTTTGACAGTAAGTTCTCTCTTAGCTAGCGACTGGAAACAGGATGAAACAGCTAATCTGCCTTTGTGCATCATAAATAATATTTTGGACAGAGCCAGACGAGCCTGTTTCTAGTCTCTATGCTAAAATAGGATAACTGGCTGCTGGTTCCAGCACACAAACTTCTCATCTAACGCCCAGCAGGAAAGCATGTGTGTGTGTTTTCCAAAATGTTGAACGATTCATTTACACTTTCCAATTAATTTGACATGACACGTCATGTTTGATGGACAGATAGATGTAAAGTTTGATCTGCAGCCAAACACCAACAGTTTCACATCACCAGCCAATAAAATAGAGATTAGTCAAACTCAGTCCCTGTCAAGCAATGTCTCGTTCAAAGACATGTCTGTGATGTAAATCATTATCTGAGAGTGGCCATGTTTACACCAACACTTGACGACTGAAGAGCTGTCTCAGCTGCAGTTAGCTCATCTGATCTGTGTGCCGTCGAGAGCATTTAAAGTGAAGGACAAGGATTAGATTTGTGTTATCTTTGAAAGTCATGGACCTTAATGACAGAATAAATAGAGCCAGTAATCCCGGCCTTGATCTCGGTGTTAACCCAGTGAAATCTCTCTCTTCTTAAAAGAGCAAATATCCGATACTTCAGCAAGTTCAGCCTTGTTTAAAATGAAACAGCAGTGATATGTTTGGCAAAATGTCAGCGGACTTCTGGAAAGAATAATTAATGTGCATCTTGCAGATAATTACTGTGCCATTTATCATGAATGTATTAAATAAAACGGCCATTTATAAAGGTAGGGTGACTCTTTAATGATGGAAACTTGGACACCAAAAAAAAAAAAAAATACTGTATCATGATGGTCAAATAAAATTGATATATAGAATTGATGAATAGCATGACATGGGTACATGGGCATGCAGAAAGGTGCAAATACAAAGGTGCTATTTGAAACGCTGATAGCCGTCTCCAAGGTGATACACATGCAGTGTTTTCTGTTTGCTGTAGCTAGGATCGTCTCGACCCAACACGGCTCCGGGGAAGATGCAGAGGCCAGTGCGACTGAAGCCCATCCACAGTAACAGCACCACGGCTTCACTAAGACGCAGCTCCCCTTACAGACACCTCGAGTCCTCCAACGACAGCAACCAGCTGTTTAACTGCACTGTGAGACCACGACGCCTTCTTTCATTCATTCACCCGCCTGCTTGTTTATAGGGTGTGACTTTTTTGTGTAGACAATATAGAAATCTGCTTTTGGTCATTTTTTTCAGACATGAGCTTTTAGAGATCTTTAAATTTAATTACAATTTGGCAGTCTCAGACTGAAAATTGAACATGTTTTGTTGAATATTAAAAGGATATAAGTTAACAAATCTGTTTCCACATCACAAATCTCAGCGGACGAAAAAACCTATCCGACAGGTTCTCGTCTACGATAAAAGTGACTGCCCACAAACATTGTTGTTATCCTGCTGCCACAGCAACACACACTGAAGTCTTTTTACAAATGTCACTTCATTATTTTCCCTTCCAGATGGACAAAGAGTCCCGGAGACGTTTCACCACAGTGGAGGCATCCAGCGGCATCTCGCCCTACTGTCTCCCTGTCATCAACAACTTTGTCACCCCAGTGCCTCCGGCCATAAAGAGGAAAGACACGGGGCTGAAGGTCACTCCCAGCAGCACCCTCAGAGGCCGCAGACTGCGCCCCACCACGGCCTCCAGTGGAGCTGACGTCAATGAGGTCCTCATCCCTCTTTAGGTTTTTCCTGGCAACACAATTTTTCCACAACAACCTTACCAGCTGCAGCCCCCTTGAATTAATAAGGAAATATAATTAAATTTCAATGAGATGCATTGATTTTCAAACATTAGGAGATTATGTTGTATGGTGTATGGTGTATGTTAAATTTGTATCTCTAAACAGGGAGCATCGTGGAGCAGTTTTATCTAATCATTGATCAGATCATTAATAAAGTCACTGCATTTATTACATCAGAGCTGGACTATAAACAAAATCAAGCTTTGCAACATTATACATCTTTTACTATGCCATGCATTTATACAATTTGTTTGTTGTATCCAAATGCCAGTGGTAAATCTAAAATAATAATGATAAAAAATGAGAATTCCATTTATTGCTGCATTCAGAGAGTAAACTTCACCCAGCCATTGAATTAAAGGCCTTTTCTAAACAGCATGCAATTGTTGGTTAAACCAACCCTGACCTGTTTTTTATTCCCGTCCAGGAGCCGCTTATGCTGAGGAGCTCTGTGCACCAGAGCAGAGTGGGTGTGAACATGGTCTACTTTGGCAAAGCGGTGCATCTCTCCCACGACCTGACCGACATGAGGGACGAGGTCAAAGTCTTTCAGCAGCACTGCGGAGGGGAGAACCTGTGTGTGTTCAAAGGGAAGCTCCACGAGGGAGGTCAGTGCGACGCCATCTGTGAATGTGTCTCCTTGATATGACCATATATACACATTTAGCCAAACCAAAGGTAGGAGGGCTTGAAACACACAGATTTCATAAATTCATGCTCCATCTCTTCCTCAGAGTCTTTCCAATTCATTTCGAGGCGACACAGAGGCTTCCCCTTCAGTTTAACCTTTTTCCTGAATGGGCTGCAGGTGGAGCGCCTGAGCTCCTGCTGTGAGTTCAAACACAGAAAAGGCTCCCGACTGGGCGGCAGGCACGGACACTTCGGCTTCTCCAGCGTCGAAGGGGCCTCGCCCTGCTACAAGTAAGGTCTCACTTAAGGCCCACTGCGTCCCAAGAAATCTGTTGTAACACTACTGAAATACTAAAACGACAGAGAGCAGCAGAATTGTATGAAAAAATCATTCTTCACTCTCTTAGCAGGAATTATTAAGATTTGTTTATCTTTGTTATGGGTCTCCTTGCTGCTGCTATGATCAGTATTTCATATTATCATGAGTTTTAGCCCCTTGGAGTCCACTGTTTATGTTTTATGGTCTGCAACTTTAACCGGTGGAGGCTAAAACAGAGCTAAAAGAGACAGAGAAATGTTTCTGTGTTTCTGCTGTTTGCTCACAACTTCACCAATAAAGTTAATGACTGTAGGTAAGTGTCAGTGGCAGCTTTGTCCCTTTGTTTCTCGTTTCTTCTTAGTTTGCTGCCAAAAAAAAATCATAAATAATAATATTAATGGGCAAATATGGAAACGGTAGAAAGAGGATATGTGTTATTGTTTAAACTGAGGGCTTCAATACTTAATGAACATTTTTCAGGTGCATCATAGCAATGGGACTGGACAAAAAGCCCACACCTCCACCAAAGAGAGTCAGAGAGGACAGACCAAGAGAGGAGTCATTCAGCAGCTCAAAGGATGCTCCTGAAATGGAAACAGAAAAGACTGGAGAGGATGCTGCCCACCCAGACTTTAAAAGAAATTTGCAACAGGACATGGAAACTCAAGTCAAAGACGAAACAGCCGAGGAAGACAAAGTCAGAGATGGTATAAATACTAAAATGTCTGATAACGTAAAATATGAAATCAGAACTAGAGAAATATAAGTATCAGATTTATTTCTTGCAAGCATCTTAATGAATGTTCTGTGACCTAAACCTCAGACTATGAAGAAGACTTTGAGGCAGATGATGAGGGACCTGCAGGGGAGGCCAAAGAAAAGACCTCTCCATCTCCCACCACAGAAACTGAGACACAGGTTAAAGAGAGAGACGCCTCTGAGCCTGAGGATGATGAGAAGGATGGTGGGTGATCTTACTTCTTTCTGCACATTTTCTGAGTAATGCCTGAGAGGAGAATAACTGAGAATTTCTGCCGATCTCTCGAGTTTCAGATTGGACCAACAAACCATCTTTAGAGCAGTTGTAAAGCTGTGAGAGAGGAATTTCAACTTGTATTAATTTGTATTTGAAGCGTGGAGAAGATTACTCTGTTGAAGTAGTGAAATGCCTTATCTTTCTTGCACAGAAGACATAGATTTTCGTTCAAGCTCCAGCTGTTCAGGCAGCAGCCGAGAGGCAAGTGACGCTGAAGCCACAAAAGACTCCAGAGAGGATGAGAAAGCCGAGCAACCTGAGGAGCTCGAGCAAGAGGAAACTGTTGCTCCCCCAGAGGAAAGAAAACAACCAAACCCAGAAGAAGGAGCTGCCACAGAGACTGAGCCTGCTGTCGCAAAAGACTCAGATCTGCAGGACTGTGCAGGGGACAGCCCAGAAATGGACATCCCTGACTCCAGCGTCCCCTTGGGGAGTGAGATTAAACAGAGTGACAACACCTCAGTAGAGAAAGAGGCTGAGAAAACGGTAGATGAGGGCAAACAGGAGGAGAGTCAGGAGCAAGAGAGGGGTGAGTACAGACCAACAGATAGAGGAGAGCGAGGAATAATCGGAAATTATAATATGGAGATTTTTCCACTATTATCACAACCAGAGCTGCAGGGAGACAGTATGAGTTGGTAAAGGTTTGGACAGTGACACCGCCCTGACAGCAACTTGATAATTACAGTCACAGAACCACAGTAGATATTAAAATGATAGTGTTTTGATGTTCTTATGATAGTGGAAAAATAATTTTTCTTTGTGTGCATGTGATGCTTCTATAACGCTTCCAGTTTTTTATGTCAAATATCAATTTCAATCAAAATTAGTTTCAAAATGTTTGGAGATTAATAAGATATATTCACAAACGACTATATTTTGATTGCATGTAAAAATATTTTTGAGAAAAATCTCACTGAAACTTTGTATTCTTTTTAGAAAATTCACTGCTGCACTAGTAGTATGGGTTAAATCAAAAGGTGCTGTGAAATGGATAAACAATTTAAAACATAGTTTAGAAAAAAACCCAAAACAAAACAAAAGCCCTCAGAGGGTGAAATTACAATCTGAAAAGGAACCAGCTGCCACTGGTGTAAAAAAAAAACAAAACAATTATTTAAAAAAAATCTAACAAATAATTCTATTATAATAATATAAAGATTGTTAAGAGTGACTGAATATTCATGTATAGAGTGCACCCAAACAATGCATTTCCTTTGATGCTTATTGTATTTCTTATGTCCCATCAATGACACGAGATTCTTGATGGATGTCAAACATAAACATTCATAGATTCAGTTAGCACAAAACTCAAGTGCCAAAGTTGAGTGACTGATTTTTTTTTTTTTATTCTAAATTTGCATTGTATTGTAATTTTTGTTGTGATGCATGTCTTTGTTTCCCTTGTGTGCATTTTCATTATCATTTTGCATGTAGTATTCCTCCCTTATATTTGGACCTGGAAAGATTAAAAAATATGTTTTATTTGTTTTTTGTCCGTGGCTGTGGGTGTCTCTTCACTGGCTCAATTCTCTCTTTCTATTCAATGAAATATTGAATTGACAACATTCAGTATCCTGTTACTGTAGAAATGTGGACTCATCTCGTGTCTTTTTTTTTTCCAAGCTAAATCAGTGCAGGAAAAATTGGCAGAAGCCATATTAACGGCATCACACCGCATTTCTGAGCCCGATCTGTGTGACCCCAGCACTGAAGAGGAGGAGGCCACATGTAAAGGTCAGGAACAGAGCAACAATGGTATGAGATTTTCACTTTCAATAAATTGATTTTTAAGTCTGCACAATACAACTCTTGCAGAAAATAAAACATTTTCTTAAATAGCTCTCTTTTGTTTTTTACAGATCTATTTCCAGAGAAATTGGTGGCGTTTACAGAGGTACAGCAGACCCTCAGAGAAGAGACAAAAAGTGTTGATGTGGATGAAGCTGAAATTTTTCAGGATCACGGAGCAACGTCGGAGCCAAAAGAAGAGGGCAAAGAAACTGAAAAGGAGGCTCAAGAGAGCAGTGACAGCACTAAAGATGAGAAGGTCGAAATGGCTGAAGATGGTGGAATTTCTGCGAAAGAAGAAGAAACAGCAGAAAAGGATCATTCAGAGGAGACACGAGCAGCTATGACAGAAGAAAACAAAATTTCAGAGCCTCAGGAAGATGCAGTGGGTCAATACATGGATGCAGATGTGGCAGGAAAAGATGAAGAACATGAAGGGGAGAAAGACGTAGAGGTAGAGGAAGTGCAGCCCGATGTGACAGGGCAGAGGGCAAAAAGTAGAGGGGAGGATGAATCATCAGCATCAGAGCCGAAAAAAAAGGCTGAGGAGACAGCAGTGTTAGATAATGCAGAGGTGGAGGAGATGGTGACAGCGAGTGAGACAATGGAGGTGAAAACAGAGCCCTCAGAAGAACACGATGCCCTTGGCCATGAAGAGGCACCTGCAAGCGATGCGGAGGAAAGGCAGCCGGCAGACACCAAGGACACAATGAACGTATCAGAAACAGAAGTCACAGCAGAGGATTCAAGCAGCTCGGTGGAAAAAACAGCAGACATAAGTGAGGACAGTAAAGACGATATTAAAGAGGGAGACGCAGAGATGAGCAAGGACGGCAACAAACAAGAAAGGTTGGGAGAAGAGCAGACAGAAAAATCGGTGGAAAAAGATGAGGAGATGGAGAAGGAGAAATGTGAAGAGGAAAATAAAGAGGAAGAAAAACAAACAAACCCAGATGAAAATAGTGTTGAGAAAGAAAAAAATGAAACTGATAAAACAGAAAAAAGTGAAAGTCTGACAGAGGAAAGGATAGAAAATGATGAAATTATAGAGGATACTAAAACTGATTCTAACACAAATGAGGAAGTAGCTAAGAAAACCCTTCATGGGGAAGATAAAGAGACAAATGGAGAGAGAACTGATGAATGTGAAACGACAGACAAAGACGAAGAGAGCGAATGTGTGGAGAGAAAAAATGATCAGGAAGAATCTGAAGCAAAGGGAACAATGCCCGATGAAACTAAGGAAGGTGAGGAAATAAAGGAGGCAAAGACAGATGCAGATAGAGAAAAGGATGAAGCAGAAAAAAAAGAGAAAGATGACGATGGAAACAAATTTAAACAAAGTCAGTCTAAAGAGATTAAAGACGAGAGAGAATCTGAAGAGAAAGAAATCGTAACCTGTGAGACTAAAGAGGGAGAAATATCTGTGATTACTGAGGAACCTGAGAGAAATGTAAATTATGTGAGAATACCCAATGAAAACATTGCTGATTCAGAGGATGTTGGTGATGGTGAAGCCGCTGAAGAGATGCCAAACAAAGTGCTGGAGTCTGAGGATGTTAAAAAAGAAACTGGAGGAGCATATACGGGGAGTGAAAAGGCAGAAATTGATGCAGAAAATGGGGAAATTTCTACCAGAGGGGAGCGTAAAAGTCATGAAGATGACGCAGAGGCTTCCAGCGAGGACAAAAATTATGTGAAGGCAGCAGAAATTGATGAAGACAACCAAGAAACGGAGGAAAAACCGACTGAGGAAGAGACTACAGAGGTAAAAGAGATAACTGTGGATTGTGGAGATGAGCGGGCAGATCAGGCTCCTGACACAGATATGGCAGTAAGTGAGGCTAAGAATCATGACGACAACGTCAAAAAACAAGCTGAATTTGCTCAAAAAGATTCAGAACAAGAGACAAGTGGGACAGAAATAAAAGAGGAATCTAAGCCGGACGTCCTGAATGCAGCCAGAGAAAACCATGAAGAAATCAACGATGAAAATGGGAACAAATTTGACTTTGATAATGAAAGCAGAGATAATGCCTCAACCAGAAACGATAATAATGCCAGTGACGCAATAGCTGCTGCTTCAGCCACCCAGCCGCGACCTTCAACACCCACAGATCTCTGTTTCGATGATACAACTAATGCACCACAACTACTAGATCAGTTCATTGCGATATCTGACAAACAATCCCACTCTGATGAAAACGCCGTCGTCATCGACCTCCCTGCCGCTGACGCAGAGAATGGAGCCGACACAGAGGAGGCGACCAAGGACTCAGAGGAAGGAGCGAGCGTGCTGCTCAAGCCTCAAGCACAAAACGCAGAAGAGAGCATCACAACAGACAAAGACACTCCCGAGGCCCTAACAGCAGACGTCAGCACAGATCTGGTCACAAACTGGGTCACCATGCACCAGGCCTCCAAGGTTTTTGAGACTTTTGTTGAACCTTTAGAAGAGTTGACGGAAAAGGCCTCACACGCTCAAGTGCCCGCCTCGAGTGAAGAAGAGGCAAAATCCACAGAGCAGCTAAGACTAAAGGTGGCAAAGGCGTCTGAAAATGAAGAAGAGGGCCAAATGCAGGGACATGAAGATGAGACAAAAGTGGAGAACAACGTGGGAGCAGTGGAGTCGGATCTTGAGAGCAAACAAGCTGAAGATGGTGAACGTCGTGAAAATGACCCCGCCAAAGATACACTGCAGGAGGGTGAGGAGGAAACTGAGGTGCAGGACTTTACCTTAAAAACTGAAGACAATGATAAAGAGTCTGAAGACCAGCAAAGAAAAGGAAGCAGGGGATCTCCACAGGAAGACATAGTTCAAGATGGACAAGCTCTGAAAAATGAGATGTCCAAAACTGAAGTGGAAAACGTTGCAGGTCCTCATGTTGCCAGCAGCAATCCTGGTGGGGTAGAGAAGCAAACTGGAGAGGAAATTACTGACAATTATTCAGACTGGAATGAAAAACAAACAGCAACCGAGGCGATGAAAGATCTCCGACCTTCATCCAAAACAGAAGAGCATCATGAGCATTCAGCCGGTCCAGATGGAACAAGAGACACAGAGGAAGCGCAGGGGAAAAGAGAAGTTACAGAAATAACTGATTTCACAGCGTCCAACTCGGAGGACGGAAGCCAAGAGGGGTCCCACGACGGAGATGGCCAATCCAAGCCGTTTGATCAGGGCATCGACGGGGAGAGGAGAGACGTGGAGCTGATCCAGGACCTCAAACACACTCTCAGCAAAGACAGACTGAGCACTTTCTCAGTGGACGAGACGCTGTTTGGTCGCAGTTCATATTCTTTGCTGACGGCAGCAAAAACAGAGAGTGGACACTAAAGCCACGCTGCTCAGACACTGGCACAAAGGTAACCAACGATTTAAAAGGACATAAATCTGGAAGCAATTATAAGAATAAAGTTGATGAACAAGCGAAAGTACTTTTTCAAGTTGATAGACAATCAGATTGCACTGAATATTCATCAGGATCAGGAAGATGGGCTTTATCTGTCAGCTCATGATACAATGAAGTGTTTACATTACAGTGACCTCTTAAACAGCCTCCATCCTTCCATCACCACAAAGAAGCTGTGCAATGAGTTTTGACTAATGCATGAAATGTTGAAAATAGACCATCCCTACCCATTGTTGGTAAGAAAGCGGCAAAGAGGTGTTTTGTTTTGTTTTGTTTGTTTGTTTTGTGAGTTATCAAGTATAGCTACTATTGCCTGTTACCTGTAAACAGATACTCTGGCACTCACGCTCACAAATGACTGAATTATTCATCATCGTCGGACTCCCGCAGTTTGGTTTAGCCCCCTTGCACAGTTAGTATTTCCACCAGACTTCAGCTCGGATCAGAGATCTTTCATCACTCCACGTCGGTGTTGATGACTTTTTTTTTTTTATCAGTGCTAGTTTCGATGACAGCATCGCCACAAATCCAGCAGAACAACAAGAGTGCTTTGCTAATTTAACACACACATTCAGTCCTCATTTTTCTGATAGTGACTAAAAATTAAGCTTGTAACATTGTGAAAGCTCAAATCTGGGCACCTAATTTGTGTCATGAACGCAGCTAATACTACCTCTTTTTCAAAATTCAAATGTATTTGTATCGCCTTCCAGCTGCCTAGTGTTGGTTTGTGAGGCTTCATGTTTTCATTTGATATGTGTCAGTGACTGAACGCTTGTGTGATTTGGCCATTCAGAAAATAAACAATTTTAAATAAGAGGAAGAGAGAGTTTCCCCCCTTTGACCAGGAGCTAAAGCTGTGATCACTGCATGCTCAGTGGTTTTGAAAAATTGTGTATCTTTATGCAAACTATGTACACAAAAACAAAGCTATTTACAATAACTAAAACACTCAATCTAATGTTAAATAAAAAGTAGGTATCAAAATATAACAGAGAACTGAGGATACAGTATCTTACAACCAAATACTTATTGCTTACTTAGCAATCAGACAGTGAATGACAGAAACAGTGAATGTCTGGATTGATACGTTCATGTTGAAGATGGCTAGCTTTTCTTCGCAGGTTTAGTTACTGTCCTCAAAACTGCCACTGCTGCTGAGGGAGGAGCAGAGTCTCATGGTGCTCATGGGATCGGACACATAGCCTGAAAAACAGAAAAACAACATTTACGGTGGATTCCACTGTGAGTAACGAAGTGGACAATAAAACTTTAGTGCTGTTTACAATTATAACGTACATCTGGTGACCTTCTGTATTTATTTTACTATCAACAAATGTGTATTAATCCACTTCAGAAAACAGTCCTTAAGAAATGCACCATTTTCCCCTGTTTTAGCAGTATTTGTTGAAAACTACAGATTTGCCCAGCTGATTTATGAAATGACTTTTTTTTTTATCATGTCTTATCCTTTGACAGAACTTATTTATTTTAGCAAAAAGGTTTACAAATGTATTTCAGTAGAAAAAATAAGAACAACATTAACAATTGGCTTAAAATGTGTCTTTGTCTATGTCTTTGAAAGCTAGTTTGAACTATTAACTTCCTTTGGAGCATCAACATTTGAAAATCTCTTCAGAAAACTACTTTCATTTGGACCCAATGTGTTAAACCTCTACATGTTCACTTCCAAAACAATTACGTGGCTACACAGTGGAGTCGATGTTCCCTGCGCACCAACCGTTTCGATCAATGGGCGAGAACTGCATGTTCCTCCTCAGCTCCTCCAGTGAGAGGCCTCCAGATGCTCGCCGCTGCTCACTGGAAAATTAAAACGAATGAAATTATCTCTAATTCCCTCATCCTCCAGCTCTAATGCAGAAATATATCCAGCTTTGTTTGCATGGAGAAGGACAGATATGCTTCAGTTGATATACAGTCAGAGGAAATTCAGTTTCCAGTGTCCAACTTGCTCTCACTATAAAAGGCCACAAAGAAGACCTGACACCACTTCATAAGAGGTAAATAGTAAGTTTTTACTAATTAGCCATTTGATTTATATCATGATAATGGAAAACTTTTATTTAAGAGTCATTCTCTTCTTGTGACTGAATCTTTCACACTGAGCCTGAGAACAACTGATAGTCACCCCGCCTCCTGTCAGTGAGTTCATAGTGAGTGTTCCCAAGCTTCAACTATTCTATCTGTCACACACACAGACTGAAGGCTCAAAGCCAAATGTCTAAAACGGGCCTTCCTCGGTCCGGATGCCATGCATGTTTTATTGCTTTGGTCTCCTTTGTTTCCTGTTTGGTATCTGAGCAACTTGTCTCCTCGCTGTCTTCACTGGTCTACATGTTCATGATTTTTTTAACAGGCCCTGACATGACGTTTGTTTGGAGTCCTCTTAGCAGAGTTTAATATACATCTAATTCCATTGAATTTACTTTGGTAGACAACAAGAGATTTTGTAAAAAAATTATTTTCAGTGACTTCTTGGAAGTTATTTTTAAGGCTTGCATTTTGATAAGAAAGTTCCTCAAAGTCCTGCAGGTCTGTGTCCCTCAGAGAGGACAAGAAATCCAGAAAATAGGCCAGCTGATGAATTGTCATGCATCTACCAAGTGAAGGTTTATTAGTTAATAAACTTTGTCTGTTTATAGATGCAATCTTGACACATCCTAATATTGACTAAGACTGAGAAGAGAGAAAGACAAATTCTCACAACTTCAGCAGATAAACCGTACTCTGATTCGTCCGTGACCAACAGCTGGTCCTGTTATTAGGAGCATGTGAATGATGTTGCTGTGCTCTTACTCTCTTGACCTTTACCTGTCTGAGCACATGCTTCAGTTCTCTTACCTCTGGGTCCAGGAGGCGTAGGCACGAGTGTTGAGAGCGTACTCCAGCTCAAAACGTGAACGGAGGGCGGCCACGTGGCTCCGGCCGGGTCCTCCTCGCCCGAGCAGACAGTCAGAGGAAGAGGAAGGGGACAGGGAGCCGCTGCTGTTACTTGAGGCTGGAGACATCAGCTGCCAGAAGGCCACACACAAATCTCTGTGAGAATGTGATGTGCTACAGGGGCTGACGTAAAAAAACAAAAACAAACGCGTGACATCGTATACCTCAACATTACACAGGCATTCCTCCAGGTTGGAAACCACTTCGGAGAATTCAGGCCTGTCCTGAGGGAGAAAAAACAAACGTTTATTGTTATTATCAGAGGTGGACGCGCACAAGTACAACTCCATTATTCAGTACAGATATTCCTGGTCAATTAGGCCCAGACATAAGATGGGGCCGTCATGCTCTGGTGACGGATCTGGCCTTTTAGGACACTGACACATTCAATAGGAGCAGCACAACATGATTGACAGTGTTGGCTGTGGCTGTTATTTCTCCTGTGATGAACTCAGTGTGTGGTCAGTTACATTTTTCCACTGACTAAAAGCTTTGTTTCAAAGTAACAGGTACTTCACTGAGGAATCAAAAGTACATTTGTCTTGTAAGTGTGGTGGATTAAACGTTTCCAAAAAAAATCTACTTAACTACAGCACTCCAGTAAATGTCCATATTTACTGGATATTATTATTTTCTCTTCCAAGGTTGAACAATCAAATGGAGCAGGTACGGTCTCAGATGGACACACAGGTGTATCCCTTCTAACGCTGGCCTGGGTCCACCCCCACACACGAAGCAAAGGTGAACTCTGCTTCAAAAACAGTCCTTAGATCTTGTGCCTCACTGGAAAAGAACAAACGCTGCCACACCAGAGCTGTTCAATTATACATGTCATCCTCAGACAGTGGTCAAGCTCTGTCTGAAGCCTGTATTCAATGAGCAAGATCAAAATGTTGACAAGAGTAAAAATGGGAAAAAAATAATAATCATGCAACAATATTTTAGAGCGCTCTCATTTTGAATTTAGTAAATGCTTTTGCACTAATATTTTTTTTTATTCAAAAACGCTTCACAGCATTGTTTTGGTTCATACAACCATGAATATTTCAAGTTCAGTCAAAACCTTTCTGTATAAATCCTCCAAACACAGTACAGCATGTCCCACTCCTCACTTCCAAACCCCACAGAAGCTGTTGTGCTGTACCTGTGAGGCATCATGGGAATTATGCGCCCACACAACCTTATGACGAACTATTAAAATCACACTCTTGTTAATGAAAAGAACAAACAAAAATGAGTGTCTTGAGGTGGCGTCGCTGGGACATAGAGAGCGCCAAGGGAGACACGTCCACCAAGAGGCACCTGGTTGTCAAACTTAGCTGGCAACCAGGAAGCAGAGGAAGCACAGAGGGAGAAATGTGCTGACGTGCTGGGCCCGGCAATTATGTGTCTTAATGAGTTCTGGTTATATTTTGAATGTGGCAGCGCTGAGGGGGCATCATCCAGGTCACACGTGCTCCTTAATATGAGCAGCAGTGCGTTAATGTATCGTGGGGATAAGCCAGTGCTGTTCGTTAGTGCTGCATGTTCGCACAAGCAGCTGACTCAGCATCATTTGCCTCTCAGAGCTTCAGTAGGTGTGGCCAGCTAATGACATAAAAAACATAGACAGCTGTGTTAATCAGGAACCAGTATGTGTTGTGTTGCTTCTAAGCATCACGGTTCAGTCGGGTGCTTTACCTTTGGACTCGCATTCCACCCTCTCATCAGAAGAGCAGAGATGGGTTTGGGGATGGAGTAGCCAACGGGAGGCCGGACGTGGTGGTAGGCCATGTCTGCTGCTGCAGCGGCTGAGAGAATCAAGAGATTTCAAATTTAGTTTTGAAATGATCTCATGGTGTCTGACGGTGTCTGAGCCACTCAAACATGAGTGAAATATTTGTAGCAGTGGAATTGACTTGTAGTTTTAAACTCCTCGGAAGCTATTGAATATGTAAAGTTGTGGGTGAATTGTACAGCAGTGTCGCCATGAGGTCAAAACGTTCATTTAAGTGATCAGGATTAGTGAAGACACTAATGCTCTGAAGCGGTGAGCCCCTGCTGTGATTCCTGGCTGGGGTGTCTTTTTCATGCATTCCCTTCATCTCTGCATCGTTACCTGTCTACACTCTCCTGTTTCATATAAAAAATTTTAAACTAATTCTGACAAAAAACTACAAAATCTGTCATGTCTTCATCAGCCTCAGCTTGGCCTCGTCTTTAGTGATAGTTAGCAAATGTTAGCGCTGCTCTTCCACAACCTGCCACCTTTACTGCCTTCTCAGTGTGAGTGTTATAATGTGTTGCTTTTGCAGTGGGAGGCCTTTTGTATCACCATTAAAGCCCTCGACTTGATGAGAATTACCAGGTTTCAAGTGAGCGAAGGGGATTTCACCAGTGAGCAGCTCCCACAGACAGAGGGCGTAGCTGAACATGTCGGCCTTGACTGAGTAGCGAGTGCACTGCGTGAACACCTCTGGAGCCATCCAGCGCAGGTTCTGCACAATCACACACATACTGAATGAATGCATAGAGCAAAGAAAGGTTTTGGTTTTTAAAAAAAGAATAATGTGAGAAAATAAATTCAGCCATCGCACACACACGCACCGTTACACAAAATTAGGCCCAATTACTGACATAAACACTGCGTCCCAGCAAGGGCAAGTAGTCACTCAGAGCAGGCAGCTCCCAAGAGAGGCAACACACTGAACACCAAAATGCAGGCAAAGCACTCTGTGAGCTGATGAGTCAGCATTTTGAGACAGAATCTACACGGAAGCAGTTTTTTGTTTTCTTAAGCTGGTGGGTAATTGGGTAATTGATGGCAGGTGCCTGCAGAAGCTCTAGTTTGACTTCATGCACTTTTTATTTTTTCAGAGTGGCTTTTTCTTCCTTGGGAGCTGCAGATGGTTTGAGAGTATTTGGCCAGAGGGAACAAAAGAAGGGGCAGCACTGACCCCTGGCTGCTTGGTCATGTTATCCTCATCCAAAGACTGTAGAAATCTGGATTCTGCAGACATAGAGAAGGATATATGATGATGAGGGAGAAAAAAATACACACAACCATTGGCTGTTGTGTTCTTTCATCAGCAGTGCTAATGAATAAACACTCTAACTGCCAGCATGACAATAACTGACAGGCACCAGCCATATTAAACATTTTCCCAGAGTTTGGGGATAGGCCTGAGTGAGTGTAGGGATGGACGAGTGCAAAGATATCACAAAATCAACTCCAAAAAAGTGAAATGTTAAAGGAACTGATTACATTATATTAATTTAGGCAAGAAAAAAATGTGTCATTGGGATATTAATAATCCATTATTCCACTGCAGGCAGCCAATCAGAAAACATAGTCTAACAACACCATGAGAAGATAATATTGGCAAATGTGAGGTGTATTGAAAGTTTGCCTAAAATTAGTCCACATAAGCTATTGATCATTCAACCCAAGTGAGGCTGCAGCAGCAAAGTCAATTCAGTTGAACGAGTTTTACAGGCAATAAAATCGGCAAACTCCTCCTTTTACAAATTTTAGTTATTTCTCTCTTTTTTTTTAAAGATTTATTTTTAGGGTTTTATGCATTTATTTCAGTCAGTCAGTAAACAGCAGAGGGGACAACAGGGACAGAGAGAGAGGAATGCAGCATAGGTTCCTGGCCAGGTTCAAACCAGGAACACTGCGAGTACATGGCACGCATTGTAAACCGCTCGACCAACAGCGCTCCACCCTGTTATTTCATATTTCAAAGATACACTGTTTATTTAGTCATACTTTAGCAATAGCAGGCAGAAAGCAAATAGAAAGCTTCTAAAGATGGAAATGTAAAACCGTAAATTCGAGGATAACTTTCCATTCATTCAAATAAATTCTGCTCACACAGCATCATCACATTTTCAGGAGTCATTATATATATGGTTGGTTGCAGCAGCTTTACTTTAACTCCAATAAGTCTTACCTCCAAAATCAGCCACCACGGCATGCCCATCCTCATAGAGCAGGATGTTATGACTGGAAGGAACAAATTTATTATTTGCAATGACAACAGTTGTCTGAGACTGTCAAAACCATTTCACCACGTATGTGATTGCTGTGGTGCCCACCTGTTGAGGTCCCTGTGGATGATAGGTTGGGTGAGGTTGTGCAGATACTCCATTCCCTTGGCCACATCAATGGCAATGATGAGCTTGGACTGTAGGTCGATAAGCCTGTGCATTGACACATCATTAAAGCAGCAGCCACTTAGCGCCAGATCAATGGCCCCTGCCAATCACACACAGCACTTTACACGGGTCAATAGGGGCAGTCTACGAAGACAGCACCTGGCCACACAGTTAGCAGAACACTTCACCTGGATCAATGATAATCCAGGCTGAAAGAGACACGCCACGTACCAGGAGGAGATAATCAGACCTGAAACAGTCAAGTGTTCCAGGTATATTTGTGCTTGGAAGACATACTGTAACCTCGTCAGGGTAGTTTGTCCTCGTGCCGATTTAGAAACTGTCCAAATCTGAGAGTAATATCAATGAACAGTCGTGCTCTTTATACTTCAACTGTGTTTTTCAAGGTTTCTTTGATTGGTTTTATTGTAGCTTAACGAAATACACACTCAGGATCAAATGAAAAGTAATAAAAGGAGCCTGCAGCAGAGAAAACAAAGATAAATTGTAAATTGAGATGATTTACACTGTGGTCCGGAGGCTGGTATTTCCACAACACTTTCACATATGGGAAGGCACAAATATATTACAATGGACCAGACTCACTTGAACTAATTCCGAAAGAGATAAATATTGACCCAGACGGCATTCATTATAGTGTTAAAACTAACCATTATTTTCATCATTGATTAGTTTGTCTTTATTTCACTTAGTCATCAGCTCAGCAATAAAATGGTAGAAAAAAATGCCCATTGTAATTTTTCCACAGCCTGAGGTATTTTAAAATTGTTCCTACCATCACAGTACAGAAGCCTGTGAGGTTCAACTGAATTCATTTGTAATTAGAAAAACAGAAAAAAAAACCTGCTAATGGTTCAATTTAGGAATCTGGAAACAGAACATTATAAATATAATAAAGTTCTGTTGATTAATCAGCCTTTTCTCAAAATGTGCCATTTGATTCATCAAGCACTAATTCATTAGTCTGATATAAATCTTGTTGCTCTTTCTGTGATCTGAAGTGTGTAAAATTGTTAGGATGAATAATTCCAGTCCATGATCGTCATATTTAATACAAAATTACAGTTCTTCTGTTTGTCAGCTTGCACTTCCTCACCTCTTCTGCTCGTGCAGCAGGGAGAACAGCGAGCCCCCGGAGACATACTGGGTGACGATGGCGAACTGGCTGGGGTCGTCCAGACACGCCCCCACAAAATGTATGATGCAGGGGTGATTGAGGCGACAGAGGATGGAGACCTCTCTGCAGAACATGTCCACGTCTGATTTGGAGCAGTATGTGTTGGCTCGATAGCTGCAGAAGAGAGTGCAGACAGAGGCTGTTCTAACAGGAATGGGATGTAAAGTGTTCTTAGTTGTGTTTTAAATGGACAGGTACCGCTTTATGGCCACAATATTGTTTCGACATTTGCCTTTGTAGACTCGTCCAAAGGATCCTGAGTGTTAAATAGATGTGAATATTAATAATGTCAGATCAGGGAGCAGAACTGAGAACAGAAAAGGTGTTACAAAAAAGATGTTACCTGATCCAATAATTTCATTAAACTCCAGCTCAGACAGCTGGAGGTGGAAATGAGATGGGAGGCTGGCCCTGAGCAGGAGGACTTCTGCCTTCTCTAAAAACACAGAGCAAAGTTCAGTGCAGCATTAACCTACAGGGCAACGCAGAAAAGTCCTTTTTAATTCAGTGTGATCATGGTGTGTGTTCATCATGCAGTGATTTCAGGATGCAGCCTATTATTAGATTTTACATCTGGTAGGAGATTTTACTGCGATAAAGGAGCAGCATTACAGGGTCATGGAAGGTAATCTTATGTGTGCGCCAACACTATTGTTTCAGTTGTGGTGATTAGTAACAGTAAAAATTAAAAGGGTCAGGAGGCAGACGGTGAATTATTCAAGTGACAATATTTAGTCGTTGTGTGTTTGTCGTTTTGACCTGGAACCACTGAACTAAGCCCATCTGAGAATCCCTACATTTCTCATATACCATGAAATAGCTTTTTTATGAATTTGGGGGGGAGTTCTCAGATCAGATACCAGTTATATAATGGTGACAGAGCTGTGAAAGTATGGGCAAAAAAAAAATTATGAGTTTCTTTAAGCTTACAGCTTTATATTTGATGCTTTAAATGAGCAAGTGTGTTTTCAGTTTCAGTCGCTGGTATAATGTCTAAATTTGTTGATGTTTGGTTTTTTTTTTTTTTTTTTTTTTTAGCTTTTGTTCCATCAGATTCTGATCATTTGTTTTTCAGATATTACATGTGAACATCACACAGATCTGTTGTTCACGACTAGTCCTTGCCTTGGCAACAGGGAGTGTGTCATGTCAGGTGACAGTGATGTGAACTGTGGGGAAAAGCAGCTGCTCTTCGCTCCATCTCACTACCTTTAGTCATGCTTTTGATCTTTCCCAAAGGGGACGGGACAGAAACGTAGGAGCCATCTGGAAGAGAATGGATGTATTCAGACAGATTCATGTTGGGGATATTTTATTCCTCTTTATACCTTTTTGAGGGGCTACTCACCCCCTCCTGGCTGGGAGTACTCATTGCAGGGGGAGTCATCTGGACGCTTGTAGTGTTTCAGTAAGGTGACAATAGCGTCATGGCCTGAAAAACACAGAGATAAAAGAACAATGATTTATTTATTTTTTTTGTTAAATGTTTCCAGACAGTTAAACTCATCGCCCTGACAAACCTTTTTCATAAGCCCACATCAGGCAGGTCTGCTCATCTTTCTCCCCGCTGGACCTACTCGGGTCGCAGGCCACCAGGTTCATGTCTGCCCCGTTGTCCAGCAAGAGCTGCACCAGACGGATATGGCCGTGGAAACAGGCACTATGCAGAGCTGAACACACAGTACTTGTTAAACTCGCAGCTTTAATCAGCTGCAGATGTGAGCAGAGGATGTGAAAGGTCACCTGTGTGTCCATCCCTGCCCTGGTGGTTGATGCTCATGGCATTCTGACTCAGCAAGAACTTGACCATCTCTGTGTCTTTGCCGTAGGTGCACGCACTGAAACAATATTTTTTGATCAACGGCTCCACAAAAGGAATCATGTGACACTTATCAGTGAAACCTTTCTACGTCTGCATCCACACACCTGTGAAGCACCGTTTCAC
Source organism: Remorina albescens (assembly GCA_034769265.1). NCBI lineage: Eukaryota > Metazoa > Chordata > Actinopteri > Carangiformes > Echeneidae > Remorina > Remorina albescens. Next base: position 20,820,629 of record CM068489.1, on the reverse strand, counting down.
TGAATATGTTCTCCTTCGAAAGACTTTCCATACCAGAGAGTTGGATCATTTCCCTCACTGCTGCAAATTTGCCATTATAGCAGGCCCTGATGAGACACAACAATCAACAAGAGACGTCACGTCCAATCTATATCTCAGTCTAAAAACCTACAGAAGGTTACGAGCACTGGAAAACATTTACAAGTGTAAAGGTGTGTCCCCATAGATGTTGACAGAGTGAGGCTGTACGTCAAAGTTGCCCTGCAGCAGAAAACGCACAATCTCATGGTGACCAAAACGGGCACAGAAGTGGAGAGGAACGTGATCTTCGTTGTCTTGAGCATTAACTGGAAAGGACAACAGAAACAATAGAGAAGGTTCCCAGTCAGATTTAAATAGAGAAGTGTTTCCGCCTCCCTGTCGCTACTGAAGTGGGAAATCATCAGGTTTAGCAGGTGGATGTGCTGAAGTAAAGGCTGTTTAACAACCACAGGAAAGCGGAGTGGGTATTATACTATTATGTTTCATTTAAAGGCCACCGAACGAGCTGAATATCAACTAAAAATGTGGGAAAACATTCACCATTAGCTTTGCTTCCTTCCCCCATCAGCAGTTTGATGATGCTGAGGAAACCTTTGGCTGCAGCCAAGTGCAGGGGCTGGTCCCCCACCTCGCCGCTCGCGTTCACATCTGCCCCAAACTTCAGCAGCAGCTTTGCCAGCTGGGACGACAAGAGTCAAGAGGAAATGTAAAACTTTTTCAATCAGCTGTGTACTTCAATCACGTAATAGTATAAGATCTGGAGCAAGTTTACCTGCTCGTGGCCGTTGTAGCAAGCAATGTGCAGTGGGGTGAAAAACACAGCATCTTGGACATTCACACTAGCCCCATGTTGTAGGAGAATGTCTGCAGCCTGGTGGGGGAATCATAAAAGCAATAAAAAGTCTCCCTTTGGCTGCAACAGAAAGATGAAGAGCCTGGGTTCAGGCACTCACCTCGTGGTGCCCAGCTAGTGTGGCAACATGCAGGGCAGTGAGGGCACCGTATCCCACCTGCTGTACATCCGACCCTCCGTGAAGAAGGGCAGTCAGCAGCTCAGCATTGTCCTGCGGTACGAAGACACCACAGATCCACATGCACAAACTACCACGCTGGCTTTAACAACACTAGCATTCCACCATATGGTAAGACACAGAAAGCTCTTTATCAGATGACAAACAACACATGCAAAGTGAAGGTTAACACTGAGGAAGCCATGTTGACGGTAAAATCTGAAGTCTTCACCTTGTAAGCAGCCAGGTGGAGGGCGGTGAAGCCATTTCTGCTCAGCCTGGATGGGCGAAGGCCTTTGAGCATCAGGGTGCGAAGGTGGGCCTTGTTCCCTGGTGGCAATTTACAGAAAATGAAAGAGCAAAGAATTATCTGGATTGTTAGATCCACAGGACAACTGCTAATGTAGCTTTCAGTTTTATTCCTCCTTCAATTTTTATGTTTAACCTCCACTTACAGTTTTTCAAATCTGTTTACTTGTATGTAACAAACACCAGAAAGGTTATCTTCAGACAATGTCGTCAGTCAGTCCAGAGTAATCCTTGCCACTAGAGTCACATTTTGTTGAGGTGTTATTAATAGACTGCAGTCATGCATACCTCCACATACGCAGCAGAGATGCAGCAGCGACAGCCCCTTCTCTGTTCGGTAGCTCACATTCACCTTCTGGAAAGCCTCATCAGAGCTGAGCCACAGAAAAGCAACATCACCTGCTTGTGACAACTGAAGCAGCACTGACGCAGAACAGTAAACAAACCCGTGCAGGTATAAAAAAGTACTAAGGGATTACATGCAGTCTATATGAGAATTTGCCAAGACTGAGCTTTTAAAAATAGAAAATGGTTTTGTTACCCAAAAGCAAGTTTGAGATCTGCAAGCTCGCTGTCTTTGAGCTTCAGGTCGTCTTCCAACTTCTCAACAATGACAGAGTATGACTCGCTCACCTTTTTCTTCCACTCATCTTCAAAATGTCAAATATAGTAACAATTTAATATAACTTCTACTGCTTATCACTCACTACTTATAAGCAGAATTATGCATGTACCTAAAGCATGTACAAGTGTCAAAGCCGAACCCACAGCCCTGGGTAAATAAAATTCACTCAGATAAAACTAAGACATTACCTGTACACGTCTGAGATGGTCTGGATTTGTAATTTCCCATTGATAAGGCTCTCTTCTTGTAATGTGTGCTGTATAGTTGAACTAGAGTAGTGCAGTAACACAATCGCTCACTGTGCCACAATTGAACAGGTCCAGATAAAGGGAGATGTAGCTGTGGGCTAAAAATAAAGACCTTTGAGAGGAATGTCGAACAACTACGACAACTGATCTCTCTAAATGCAAGTGCACATGTATCCGTGTGATTGTGTGTGTGCGTATATAGTATCAAGCAAGTGAGTCATATCCTGAAAGCAATTTCTGTCTGATTTAGGTTATTGGACTGGACTGGAAGCACTTTACATTTCTCTATTGTTCAAATTTCTACCTAACATGTCCTTAAGTTCCTTCGCATCACATCTATCCTGCGTTTTAGAGTGGAGATGTTGACATGTTTGCTCTCAATAATATACTGTTTGTTACACCTCACATGTGAACATGTACAAAGTGCCTTTTGCCTCACTCTGGTCTAAAACAATAGATGTGTCTGTGCTCCTGTTACAACAACCAAAACTCAAATTTGGTTCTACATCTACTGAGATAACTGAATTTATTATCTTATAAGAAAAAAAAACCAACAGCCCAGATATGAATGATTTATTATTTATATAATTTATTTTATGATTATTTAATTTTATTCATCGAGATTTCAAGTACAAAGAAAAACTTCCAAACTCAATTAATCAGATGTCCCCCCCCAAAAAAACCCAACACATTTTCATCATCATCATTTAAAAATCAGATTAGATGATCATAGAAAGAGAAGGCACAGAAAATGTAGACGCATTAAAAGTTGACACATACTTTCATTTTCAACAAAGCAGCTTTAATTTTTCTGCCTTCTCTCTGTGATGTCTTTGTATAGGCCCTTCCTGAACGTCAACATCTCCTCCAGATTCTTACTCTGTAAACTCTCCTGCATAGACATCAGCTTTGTGCCTTTGGTGAGGACGAACGTGGAGCCACTCAGGACGGCCTTCAGCATCTCCAGAGACAACGAGAATGAGCTTTGCTGATCGGAGCAAACAGGAAACAGACACGCGTTCCACAGACTACAGCTGGCCGTGTCTCCGGAGAACCTCAGGACCTCACTGTCCATCCCCCAGTGGGACAGACAGTCTGCCAGGCTGCACTCAAAAAGCCTCAGCCTTTCCATGTGAGCAGGAGCCTCCACGCTGTGCTTCAGGTTGTCATCAATCCCAAAGGCAACGGTTACAAATCCGATTCGGCCCTGGTGGTTCACGCAGAGTGAATGCATGAAGACTGCGTCGGGCACCGAGAGGCCCGGACTGACCCAGCAGCTGCTGACAACAGAGCCTCGACCGACAGACACTCCGGTTCCAAGCCTGGAGTACTCCACCACAGATCCAGCTCCCACAGAGCAACTAGGATTAAGGACACTGTACATAACGCAGGAGCCAGAGCTTTCATCCGTGTGAATGCTGAAGGCAGATGACCGGAGACCCAGCTCACTCCTCAGCGCCACATCCTCAGTGAGGTGAAAGAGATACTCTAATGTGGTTCCAATGTGATAAAACTTGGAGTTATTGAGAAGGATGACATTCAAGGGAGTCCCTTGTAGGAACCGAAAGATCTTCTGACGGATTTCAACCAGACCACTCTCCTCTTTGGTGACATTAGCAGTGTTGTTAATGTACTCTACTGAAGCTTGGGGGCCAAGTGCTTGAAGAAAGTCCCCATATGCGTCTATTTCACACTGCAAGGCCCCCAGCTCTTTCAGCAGATTATGAAGAGTTTTGACAGTCTCAAAGTCAATAAAGTAGGTGCTGTCTGTGTAGACAAACTCAGAAAGAGAACCATTCGGCCTCCTACAAACAGCACCACAGTCATGCATTGTTTTGATGCTTGGTTTGTGCAGAAAGCGCAGACAGGAGCCAATCTCCATTTCCACCTGTGGAGATTTTTCACATGATTCCAGAACAAACACCCCGTGGGTGGTCCCAATAGACAGCGAGGAGGGGTGGGCTAAAGCTGTAAATCCCGGTTTATCAAACTTAACGTGTTCTTCTTCTGCAATGCTGTAGACTTCTATGTCATCTGCACAGGTCACCAGTACGCCAGGTTTCATATGAGATGGAAAATCCACGTACATGGCCAGTTTGAGCTCCAGCATCTGGTAGAGAGGGTCACCAAGCGGCATCGCAGTGAAGATCTTTCCCAGAGCACTAGCACTGGGTAAACGTTGACTGAACCCCCCTGGAGGAATAAGAGGAGCAAAGATGAAATGGGAAGCATCACCAATAAGACACACTTTATTCTGAATTAACTCAATCAGAGGAAAAAGTTTAGCAAAATGAAGAACTACCCTTTTGAGTTTGGCTTTTAAGGAATTGAACTCCTGCCATCAGTATAATTTGTGAGCTGTGATTTCTCTGTCTTTTCATTTTACAGAACCAGGACCAGAAAAGTTGTACTATGAAACGATGGGATTTTTCATCTGTCAGACATTGTGCTGTAGCGTCTACATCACATGGTAAGTACTGCAGCATCACTTAAAAAATTTATTTCAATGCCATTTTTGCATCAACATGAGGAAATACTTTGATCTGTCCCAGAAAAGTGGAATGCATGGAAAGAAAAGCAATAAAAGGCTGCTGATCTCCAACCTGCGTGGATCAGGATGACTCTCAGTTGGCCCAGAGCTTTCCCATAGATATCATCCAGCTGCTGCAGGGCGTAGAGAGTGGATCCCCCATTCCCTTGAAAAAAAAGGTGACATCATTATTAACAATTGTGAAGATACCCTCCACTCCACTAGTTGTCCCTGCCTTTCTGCTGCTGTTTCTTTTCTTACAGGAGGAGGGCGGAGGATGTCGTCAGACTGATCGGCCAGATGAGACATAACTGGGCCCGGATGTGGTCTCGCTGTTAAAAACTACATTCTTGCCTGCTAATGGGGCTCTCTGGATGAGTGTGAGTGTCCATCTCTTGTCTGTCTCTGTGTGTTGGCCCTGTAATGGACTGGCGACCTGTCCAGGGTGTACCCCACCCTCGCCCAGAGTGAGCTGGGATTGTATCCAGCACCCCCTCGCACCCAGAAATGGAAAAGCGGTTGAAGATGAATGGATGTATGGATGGATGAATGGATGAGTTGGAGTTTGGGCACGGCTGCTGCTTTGTTTTTCTTCTGTTTGTTCCACACAGCTCCACACATCCATGCACCCTGACACCACTGACTACAGACTTCCACCTTTACCTTGGTTTGAGCAATTTCGTTAAAAAAAAAAAAAAAAAAAAGGGAATACATTTGTATTTTTACACTTTAAAAGCTCGTCATGTCTCCCATAATAATGATGATAATAATAATAAAGATGGTGCTTGGCTGATCCCTCTCAGCCACATCCATCAGACACATGTTTTTCTGGCTCATCCACTCACCTATTTTGGCTCCAGGAGGATCAGAGAAGACCTTGTAGTGAATCCCCAGGGGAAGCTCTCTCCTGTCGGCTTTCTCTCTGAGCTGCAGCTCGTAGGCTTCTCTCTGGCTGCCGTCCACCGCCGTCACGACCACCACGTCCCAAAACTGTCCGGGCTGCACCTCCAGACCTTCAGACAGAGCATCAGCCCGGTGAGGAGACACATCCGGATCAACACCGATCACATGTCACAGGTATAAAAACTCACCTCGCAGGGAGTTAAACCTCAGCACTTTTTCTCTGGTGGCAAGTTGCAGCTTTTTGGAGGAGTCTTGGCTCATTTTGTGGTTTGTACTGTCCAATAAATGAATCCAGTATGCGAACAAACAAATAGCAAACACGACTTAGACCGCATCTAACTTCTCTGTCTTACTTCCGGGTTTTTTTTTGGTCACGTGGTTAGTTGTGTTGCGCATTGACCTGTAATAACAGACATACTGTTTATCAGCCGTATTCAGGTCAGCTGAATGAAATTTAATTACAAACCAATCACACTAAAAGCAGGATAAAGTAGCAAGCAAAGTAAAAGCAATGGGGAAAAATTTATATATATATATTTTTACCATAAATGAAAATGAAATTAACTAAATCACAGAGAATGAGAAATGAAATAAAATAGTCCGGTTTAAGAACTAATTATCTAATAGGTTTACAGCTGAAATGACATGTTTATCTCAACTGTATTTATAATCTTGAGATATGGAAGTTTTGGAGTCTATTTGTTAATAATAATAATAAGTTTCTCAACATTCATTATGCTGGGACTTGTAGTTTGGTGGGGTTTTCCCCAAAGCTTTAAAAATAATATGTGAATGTCAAAGGAAGCTGTGATGCAGCACTCACTACCTTGATGCAGAAGTATTTTTAATTCCTTCTTTGAGATACGCCAGGACTGTACTGCTTTGGATCAGTGACAGTGCAAAATCTGCTGCAGTCAGAATAAAAGCTTCCTTCCAATCACTCTGTATATCCAGTAATGTTGAGGCCCATGTCGTCAAAGCCCCATTAACAGTGCTACCTCCCAGCATGACAGCCAACAGATTACATGCAGAGGGATGATGATGATAAGGAGGAGGAGGAGGAGGAGTGTGGGCACTGAAGACAGCCCTCAGGTGGCAGCTTGCCTCACTGACTGAGTCGAAAATAGCACACATCAGATGCTGACCTGCAGAGCGGTGTGAACTGGCAGGGACATGCTGAGCTGCAGGCAAAACCACACAATAAACTCATTCAGCAATGTTTTTGGGTCAATTTATTTTATAGGTTTACGGACTGGGCATGTGTCTCTGAAATATTGTGCCATAAACTCCTTCATTTTTTGTTTTTATTACAGATTGTGTTATCTTATATACACTTTTGTTCTTGTTTTGCCTTTCAGGAAGCATAACAGGATGATCATGGAACAAACAGAATACCTGGAAAGCATGCAGAGCAACTGACTACTATAAGCACCAGTGCCAGGCAGCCAGAAGAGGCTTTGACTTGACCGTGCCATTGAGGACTCCGTTGTATCCTTTGGTGGCCTTCTGCACCTATTACAACACTAACATCACAGTTACAGTGGGACACAGCTGCAAGCTGTGTTTGTCTTTCTCCTGTTGTCCATAAAAAATGGTTTAGGAATGGAGGGAATGCAGGAGGGGAGGGAGGCGAATACACAACACAACAGAACACGGTAGTTCATATGAGCTTGGTTCCCTGGTCGAATGTCTTTATTGTTTCAAATAAATCAAGACATCCCGTGAGATACTGGGCCATTGAATGTCAACATATTATACAATCAGTGATAGTACATAGCTCTAAAACTGTACATCAGTGTCTCAAAATAAAACTATATCACTATAGATGAAATATACATTTTAATTTACTTTTATTTTAAGGTTTAATCAAATAGTTTAAAAACTTTACTCATGGAGGTAGAAAATGATCTATAACAACCAATTCAACAGTTTGTTTTTCAGCAAAAAATAGATTTGTGCCATTAAAAACAAAGCAAAATTGTTTTAAACACAGAAAGCCAAGTACCAAAATGTGATTTACTTACCTATAAATTAGTATTGCACAAAAGGTTTTTCATTGTATATTGACTTGACTAGAAAACTTCAGAGGCTTAAAATTCAAGAGAGATTCAGAAAGATTGTGCGCTCTTGCTTCACACTTATTAATCCTGCTCTTGCATAAAGAGTTATTTATATTATTTTAAAATAATTTACAGGAACTACAAATCCACCGCCAAGACGTTTGTATTTTCAGAGCATCACTGTTGCTTTTGTAGGGAGACTGTGGTGTTGCTGTTGTGTGGCGGTGAAAAGGGCGGCAGAGCAGCCACACTGTCCTTGTTGGCCTCCAGAAAGTGGCTGCAGGCGGAGAAGGCGCTGTAGAAGCTGGACGAGAGGCCAGCGATGTCTGTGGAGATGTAGGGGAGGACGCCTGGTGTGGCCTTGTTGTAGTAGGTGATCTGAAACAAAAAGTACAGTCGTGTTACAGTAAACCTTTACAACTTGCAGTTACTCTCTTGTGTTGCAGTTATGTCATCTTAAGCTACAACATGCCGCGCTGTAATGTGCCGCTGGCGAGTGCGCTTATTGAGCTGAGCCTAGTTGCCAACCTTGGTGACAGTGCTGGACTCTTCCCAGATTGCGAAGCCAGCGCAGAGCACCTCTCCCCTGGTGTAGTCCTCAGTGGGACGGTGAGTGGGCAAAGTGACAGAGCGCAAAGCGATCAGATATGGGTCCCTGAGAGGGACGAATCAGGATAGCAGCATGAGACTTTATGAAAGAGCGAGCAGGAGGCAGTAATGCAATAACACTGCATAAAAAGATGATGGGTGGTGTAGGAAATCAAGGAAGAAAAAAAAAAAAGCCGTGAAAAGCTGCAACTGTTTATGTTGTATATTACATTACCCAGCATCACACGGCTTCCTCCTAGATGCCAGTAAGATGAAGTCCTGGCCTTTGCCCCTTTTACTGACAGAGGGTGTAGCGACACGATAGAGGGTGTCATCCTCATCTGCCTGGTTGATCACCTCACACTCCCTGCAGATGACACACAATAATCAGTATCATCAATAAGCTTTTATATCCCATACTCTGGCCATAGACACTCATACACACATAGTCACTTGTTATAATATTTTGTATTATTAATATTATTATTATTATTGGCCATTTTGATGCAGTTGGCTATAAATCTGACAACTTCATATCTAACGCCATTTGAGTTGTGTTCTGTGTCTTGTCAGTTGGTATCTTTAACATAGACACAAGTCCCTGTTCTGAGTGATTTTGTGCTTAACAATTTTCAGGATCTGATATAGGACACAACCTTATTATTCACATCTCTGCTTGATTCCAACTCTATCAGGTGACTGCTGACAGCACAAATTTTTAGATGTCACATTTATTTTAATTCTGTTCTTTCCTAAACGCTCACCTCACACTTTCTGCTTCCATCAGGAGAAAGGATGTCAGTAATGAGACCATCTATACAGGATCAGTCAGACACTCATTAACCTAATTAATTAGTTCATCACAATGAATACGGGCACCATCTTATTTTCCATCTCATGTGAATTATCCATCCATTATCTGTTCTGCTTATCGATGCAGCATAGCTGGAGCTGGAGGAATTCCCAGTTGATGTTGGATGAGGGCGGGTTACACCCTGGAAATGGCATTAATCTATCACATTGAAACTCAGAACCTTCTAACTGGGAGACAAGAGGCTCCATAAACTCTATAATAGAGCCTAAATATACACTTAAAGAACAAACAAGTATATTTATCTGCCACTGAATGCAGCCCACAATAAACTTACTCTTTCTTCCTATGCGAGTTTAGCTTGCTAAAAACTATAAGGTCCAGGATGTTTTTTAATCAAACTATACATTTGTCAGCTTTGAAATCATTTCAGCAGAAATGAATAAATCTGGTGCTGAGAGTTGCAGAGGAGAGATAACAGAGGTTAGAGACAAATAAACACTATTTTGGCTTTAGTCTTTTTATGTTATTTGTATCCAACACCAGACTCATCCTTTAAGGTCATTTTGTTGCTCTGACTGGAAGTTTCTCTGTATTACATGATGCAACACACCAACTATGTACACGTTACTGACTCATAATGTCGGTCCCACTCTTTTCTCCTCCTCAGGTCTGACAGCAGGTGGAAAGTCTGCTCTGCTCCGACACTGACATGCATCTCCACCTTAAAACACAGCATCTGGTTTTCCTCCAGCGTGTATAATCTGACCTAAGGAATAGGACATACCAAAAAAAAAGATGGGGTGAATATCTCCATTAGGGATTTATTTAGGATATTAAATGTGCCCAGGTCTGGTTTGATGTTGTGAAAACCGCCACATTAATTTGTGTCTGAAGGGCAGATTATAAACATGGTAATTCTACATCTTTTGAGAATGACCTTTCCCCAAGTGTTGGGAACATTTCCTGACTTATTCTGCATTATTTCCCAATTTAGGTAAATGAGCACAGCCACTGTGACTCTGCATTTTTTTGTTCAAAATATTACAGATGGGAATTTATGGTGGAATCGCAACAGCTGTAACTGTTAAACAAGCCATATCCTGTGCAGTCACACAAACAATACTGACCTTATTTTTCTCAGAGGTTAATATCCAGTTGTTTCTGGTATCCATTAGTTTCAGTGCTGATACGTTGTTGTAGCTCAAGTACATCTGAAAAAACAAATGACAGTATGTAGTCACATGCCTGAACACAGCGGCAATATCTGGACAGCTTTCCAAAGCATGCATGCATGTGTGTTTCCAGGAATTACAATACCTGGTTACTTGAATCCCATGGTACAGACAAGGGCACTTCAGTATGCTTGCAAGAGATTATGTATTTCCTGCAGACATAAAACACAGCAATGGCATACAACCTCACCAATCTCAACTTCCCTTCTAACTGCAACATTATCCAACACATTTAGTTATCAAATGATGGAATAAAGATTATAATGGAGGCAGAGTGTTTTACAGTTGAACAATGAACTCATTATGCTCGACAGACTCTGCACCAAAGTCTGCTCAGCTGTGATATGCTGGTCTGCCAAGTCATGTGCTGCTGCAGAGCAGGGTAAACAATGGATACTGTTGCATAGTATTGGATAAACTAAGTACTGATGACACTTTATATTGTATCATATACCACAATAGTTTACTTTTAAGTATCGGTATATATTTGCACCACGTAATTGTTTATTTTTTATTTTTTTTATGTCTTTTGACAATTACTTACATTGAAAATGTTGCATTAAGATGTACTGCATTTGGAGTAACTGTATTGGATGATGTTTGTGCCCACTGTTATTGGAGGGACGATTGCAGTTAGATTTGTCATTTACTGGCTCAACTCATACAATTCCCAATGAAATAAAGATGAACTTTTTAAAAGAAGATGTATTTTAGAAGATAAAAAAACACATATTTTTTGCTTTTGCCCCAACATTTACACTGATAACATTATCTATATCTACACTACACCAATTGAAAGCATCAAATACATCTACTCTACTGACAATACCAACCTATCAAGCCGAATCTTTTTTCTTGCGATGGCTTCTTGATAACGCCTTTTTCCATCCTGTGAAACATTGCAAAACATTATAAAAACCTCAGAACACGGGTGGCTTATTGTCGGAGTGTCTTCTTTTCTATATTCTATTGTATTCTATTAGGGCATGCAGTGGCTCAGTGGGTTGGAACTTGTCTTGGGAACCGGTTCACGTCCGGTTCACGTCCCAGCGCGGACAACAAAACATGGAGTGTGGACTGGTGGATGGAGAGGTGCCAGTCAACCTCCAGGACACTGCTGAGGTGCCCTTGAGCAGGGCACCGTCCTGCTCCAGGTGCGCTGAGCAATGGTGGCACCTTCACTCTGAAACATCTTTGCATGTTTGCATAATATGGGGCCGTGTGTGTGGTTGTCTGGGGGCCTGTATCTCAGAGTGTAAAATGTAATTTCGTTGCGTGTGTGACTTCAGTGTGTGTACAATAAAAGATTCTTCTCATTCTTCTATTCCAGCTCTACAGTCTCTCCAAGGCAGCACACACAGAAAACTCACCACCGGCTCAGGTCGTATCCGTGGCAGCGTGCATGGTTTCCTGTCGCTGTCCAGCACCTCAAAGGTCATAAAAGCACTATTTATATGGCGTAGAGGTTCTCCACCCTGGTAGGCCTCAGCACATACTCCCACCTCCATACTAGAGAAGATTGGTTCACAAAAACAACACACATACACACAAGTACAAGTTGTATTGCGTTACAGTGCCGACACGTATTGGATAAATTGAGAGTTATTTGGCCTCTGTGTGATAAGAATTCATCATTATCACTCACCTGTGCTTGAAAGCATTGTTAACAATGGCTTTCAGGACCAGTCTGTCTCCAATGTGAGATGGGCCTCGAAAATGGAACATGTCTATAGACCTCAAGGTTGGGTGTGCATTACACAAGCGACTAGATCAAAATGTAAAGGAAGAAAAGAGGAAGGTGTTTGTAGTTTGTCTTGATTGATTAAAAGGAACAATTTGCTGTCTTTTGAAAACTCACTGTGCTGATGGTTAGATGACTAAATCTAGTTGTTTCAGTTAAGCTAACCAGCAGTTGGCTTTATAACTAGTTTGATTCCTGCTCCCAATTAATTGGGAAAGCTGTAAAACATTAGATACCTTGCTGCGATTGTTGCCACATTCTCCATCCAGGCCATGATCTGGCCTCCAAAGGTGCTGACTTGGTGATTGGCATGTGGGGGTAACACCAGCTCCACACTCTCCACTCGTGTTCGCTCAGCTGGCACAGCATCCTGATACTCCTGGCATTCTCCTGGTGAGAGTGCAAAAACAAGGAGCCCAAATCAATCAGACTCTAAGTGGCACAGACATCTGGCTAAGTGCTGCGATATAAACCTTTGTGTCTCCAAGCTGTACCCAGTTGAGCTGTGCTACTGCTCAGTAGATCTGTAATGATCTCAGCATGGATAAGCCTCATCCTCCTCCGCTCTGCTGCCAGACTGTACTCCATCTGCTCCATTTGTGTGTGAGGAAAAACCTGCTTTAGCTGTACCTATTTACACATCACAAACATACAGACACACATGAGCCGTGTTGAACAAGCAGTAGGAAAATACCCTTGTGTCTATAGTTTGGTTTTTAGCCTCTTACCTTCCCAGCTTCGGTTCGTTTAGCAACAAAGGTGGCAAAGGCATGGCAGACCTTCCACTGTCTGTCAGTGTAAAGGTCTTCACAGGTCACCATTATGCCCACCTGTGAAAGGAAAAAAAACATTTTAAAAATTTCTCTTGCCTTGAAGTTTTGCAATTCTGAAAACAGACGTGACATCCACTGACCTCCATACTGGAAGTGAAGGCTCTGTTGACCTTTGCAATGATGTTGACAACATTTCCCACCCTGAAGCAGACAGACACAGAATCTTCTCTTTACTGTCAACATATGATTATAGATGCAATGCATGCAACATAATCTTCAGTCAACATATAGACAAATTTGGTCATAAAGTTCATATTTTACTTCCTGTGCTTGAAAAGAAATGTGAATTTATTTATTGTTTAATTCTTTTAAATTATGTATTTATTTAAAGGATATGTTTGTAAATTTTAATGTAGCTCATAGTCTCTAATATTATCAGCCATCTACTTCCTAATCTTGGCAAAAGCTTTAGTCATTATTGCATTTACAGTGCAAGAGGTTAAACTAACGTCTCTGAGCTGCTCGAGTTTTTCATGGATTACAACAGTGTAATGACACCTATCAGAAGCAAGGGAGATGGAAGCACAACAAAAGGGTTGCTTTGTACTGCTGAAGCCAGCTCTGTCATAAAGATTGAGGCTCAACTTCCAGTGCTGCTTCTAGACAGGTAAGTAAACACATTTAGATGCTAACGATAGTGTTTTTTATCTATAATTTTGATGAATCCAGTTTGGTTTTGCTGACATCAGTCTCAAGGTTTTTTGTCTTTATGCGTCAGTGAAAGTTAAATACAAGTCGGCATGGACTTTTTTGGTTTTTGTTTTTGTTTGAGAACAGCATATGCCTTCTTTTTTTGTTCTCCCACGCGTGTTTGTGTATACAATCTGTTCTGTCCTTGCAACTAATTCTCAGTCGGAGATACCTTTTTAAAACAGGAGTAAGGTTAATACCTTACCCTATGGTGTGTTCAAAATGGATGTCGTCCACTGAGGCTGTGATACAGGAACAAGCTGCATGTCTCTCAGCTGAGAAAGGGGAGATTACGCAAACATTTAGTGTACCACGAAAGCCACAAAGCATCTGCAGCTCAGCTATATTTAAAACTTAGATTCTGTAGATGTGTTTAACCTTAAAGGGAAACACAATAAATGCATCACACAGAAAGACGTCAGACCTGTTTAAATGCATTTAATCCTCTACAACTGCAGCAGAATATATTAATGCCTGAACATTATCTGTCTATTGTCATCATCACAAGACTGATTCTGTATAAATGTGGAGCTTCACAATGAATTCTTGACCCATACCAGCTGTTTGACAAAATCAATAAATCTCAAGCACCCTTCGCCATGTGTTATTTCAAAATTCTTTTGGAATGTTTTAAAAATACCTGTAAAGAAGATTACAATGCAGTCGTTACCTAAACCTGAAATCAGACCAAATCATATTCAAGTCCAAGAACTTGACAAATATAACATTAAACACCGAGTGCTCAACGGTGTAAGTTAAGACAAACACTTTCAGTTTAGTACAGAAAAGTCACATCACTGAAATTACCTGGGTTTCAAGTCCTGCTGGGCCATCAGAACAACTAACAGTTTTGTTTAAAGGGAAGTTCATGGGTGACGATGTCGTGGTTTCTGCACTGGAGGGTAATGATTACTTCTTGGGGCAGGTTTCTCTTATTATAACAGTTGACTCAGGTGCAGGTAAACGAAGCAGTTAATTTATAGTTGCACCATCTCTTGTACGAGAGCATGTGCAAGTATGAGTATGGTGGAGGGAAAAAAGAAAAAAAAGTGTCTGGATAGATAAAGGTTTAAAATGTACGAAACTCCTCAACACATAGGAATGACTATGTCTCCTTGATCGATCAGAATTTGATTTATACTTATGCTCCCTACTTCCTGCCAAATTTTACTCAGTGCAGGATGATGGGAGATTCTTGCTTAATGGGAAAACATAATGCATATTCAGCAGGCGCATGAATGTGTTTTAGATTTTATAGTGCTTTTTAATGTCCTGTAGTGGGCAACTGCAAAACTACATTATCATTTTCATGCCTTGAAGCTGACATGTAAGAAAACAAATGAGAGATTATCAGCATTTATTGTGATGGTTTGATATTTTCCCACCAGATAAACAGGCTGTGGAATCCATCCACTTCAGCAGCTGCCCAACGCTCAGCTCCCCACAGTGGTTGGCATGACAGGGTAGCACAATCTGACTCATCTTCACTTCAGTGGGGTTTCTGTACATTTCCTCACTCTCCTGAATGTCCAGAGGGTCAAGCATGACATTGGCATCTTCCACGTCTGATGTCATAGCTCACATCTGCACAGAGAGGGAAAAAAACATTTACAGCAGGACTGGGATGTTGTCCATTTTCACATGATGAAGTATGGTCTGTGATCCAAATATAGCCAAAACTGTTTATAACTACAATCCAAAATATATATATATCTTAAAGTGACTGGTTAAACTTTTTATAAGCTGTCTCAACTAAAACTACATGTCACCTGGGCTAAAATAAATTTTTGTTGTTGCTCATTTTAGAAAAAGGGATGTGAGTTTTCTGCCCAACTCTGGGCAACTGGAAAAAAAATAAAAATAAAATTATAATACAGGATTTTGTTAAACAAAGTTCTCTCGACTTGAACCTTGAATATCAACATCCATAATGTTATTGCTATCTAAGTATAATCACTTACATAAAAATTCTTCTATAATTATTACCATTTAGCCACCTTGTCAATATCATCCACCACCATGTCCTGCTCACCAAATAGACGGTGAAACACCCCAGATTAAGGCATTTTTGATAAAATAAATCGGAGCTATCTGACATTCACTTGGTGATATTTTAATCTGACACAAAATAAACTCCACTGAATGATTAAAGGGTCAATATGAGATACAGTGTTGAGGTAGAGGCACTTCTCTCAAAAGACAGCGATCTGTAATACCAGCCAACACCCTCAGATTTCATTCAATACTAAATCTGAAAACTGCGAAGTCAGTCTGATCCAGTTCTGCAACAAAAGACGATTTAAATAATCCACGTCTGAGGAATTGCCCAACATTTCTCCCCTAAATAAAGGATCAGGGAAAACTTGAAATGCCTGGAAGGCTTTTTTTTTTTAAAGGTACTTCTCCTCAGCTATGAGTCACCTGTATTGAAATACTATTTTCCAAACTTGCGGGCTGGGACTTGTCTCCTGTACAGAGTTTATTTTTAAACCCAAGCAAACTATATCAGTGAATGAGGTTAAATGGTGCGTTCACGGAAACTATTTGTAGCGATTGGGGCGTTTGCCCATAACTTTTGCTCCACGGGTGCGACGCGTGCTGTGATCAGCTGTCTTTCCTTTAACCGGTGACAGGTCAGATAGTGAACTTTAAATAAACACCAGGAAGAATCAGAAAGAAAAAAAAAACAACATTTACCGTCAACTTCCGCTGCAAAGTGCAACAGCTGAGCAAAATATCCGGCGCATAAAACCTGCAGCTGTTCATTCTCCAAAACAAATCGTCAGGTCCCCGTATTTCAAAGTTGAATCAAACGTTTATCTTAAAAGTAAAAATACAATTAAAATAAAATAATAATTTAAAAAAACTTACCAAGTATCTGCTGGAGGTGAAGTGGAGATCAAGTGTGAAGGTGCCACAAAATATTAACACCGGGTGAGAAAGAGCAACGTCCGACCGAACTCCCTTTCATTTCACCCGTTCCTCAACAACACAACACTTTCACAAACACACGCAATCACACACATGATCACACACTAAAATAGTTAAATAGTTTTACTACCGGAGAGAGAGAGAGAGAGAGAGAGACCATCCCCTGTGGTGGGTTGTGTTGTGTCCACATTTTTAAGGTGGAACTGAACCCACCTCAGCACTAACTTTTGTTTGTTTATTTCAACACTTTTCAATGCGCAGATATCTTTTATTTCCTTTATTCAAGCAAGTTTTAAAAAAATTCAGGAGAGGTTGATAAAATAACAACAAGTTTCCTCGGAGGAGCCCCTTTGTCAAGTTTATCCACCTTGTACAAGAGGCTTTTGTAGATTTTTAAGAGAAAACAAGCTTTATCTCCCCTATCTTATGTGACCACGTACAAAGACATTAAAAGATTATAAAAACAACTACTACATCAAATAAATTAATAGCTAAATGAAGAGTCAAAAATTGATAGAAAAGCTTTAAATAATATTTTTATTACACATATTTCTTTTCTACTATAGAATTCATGAACATGTAAAATGTGTTTAATGGTGAAAATAAAACTGCAAACATTATTAATCTCAATAATACTGAATTTGCATGGCATAGAAAAAGAAATATTTCCTGGAGAGCTAATTTCTTCATTAAAATGAAGCTCATTGATATCAACGTCAGAACGGCAACCTGAGAGCACTAGAGGGAAGGACCTTAAGGGCGAACGCGGCTCTCTGATTGGTCGGCGGGCGCGTCAATCAAATCCTTTGGACCCGCCTCTTCCCCTCCCGGACCAGGCTCGGTTGAGTCGTCGGCTTTTGAGGAGGAGTGCGGTTGGAGTGTGAGAGGGTCGCGGCCGCAATGATCTGACAGATGAAATAAGCGGAGGAAAAAAAAAAAAAAAGAAAAAAAAAAAAAGAAAAAGAAAAAAGAGAAAGACCGAGAAGGGCGGGCGTCCTCCCACACAAAACAATGTTCCCCAAAGGCAAAGGCACCCCGGTACCGTCCGACGGCCAAGCGAGGGAAAAGTAAGCTCACCAAACCTTTATTTTATTGTGTGTATGTATATATATACATTTTTATTTTCCTCTCAACGCTTCGCAACTTGTTACCTCCGGCTCCCTGCTGTTGTTCGCTGGACGGGCTAACTAGCAAAGAGGCGATTTCCTCCTGCCGAGGCTGGAATTGAATGAACCGCCTTGTCTGCTCGCCATTCCTGTTTCTGGCTCACTGCTGTCTCTTTTTTACACGACAACACAGTGCAGTTTTTTTTGTGTGTTTTTTTTGGAGGGGGGGGGGGGTGTTATTTAACCCGAGGTTGTGTCGTAATGTGTGTGGTTTTTTTTTTTTTGTTTGTTTTTTTGTTGTTATTTCAGTCGGCAGCTCGTGAAGAGGAGAAAACAATAACATCGCCTTGCCTCTCAGTACATTGTTTCTCTGTTGCTCTCCGTTTTTTTTTTTGTTTTTTTTTAATTCCCCCCCCTCCACACAAACCCCATCAGTGCCACAGGGATACTGTACCTAGCCAATACCCAGCAGGCTGGTGCTGTGGTTTTTATATTTTAATGTTTCACATCACGACGTTTAGTTATTGCTGCTGCTTCACTACTTTCTTTTTTTTTCTATCAGTGTTTTTGTTGAGGAGCTTTACCAGGCTTGGCTTGCTTGCTCACTCCCCATTTAATTTTTTTTGGCATAGGCTATTTGGCAGCCATTGTTCAGAGGGCCTGTGCCCGACTCTAGTCATTTACTGAAGCTTTTACAAGATTTAAACTGATGTTTCATCTGGGATTTATTTATTAAATGTATATTGATAATTGTAAATCAAATCTGTAGTGATGTGTATATATATTAATATATATATATATATATATATGTGTATATATATTAATATATATATATATATATATATATATATATATATTTTTTTTTTTTTTTCACACAGGTTGGCTCTATATGTCTATGAGTATTTGTTACACATAGGAGCACAGAAGTCTGCACAGACCTTTTTGTCAGAGGTATGTGAGATTTTGGTCAAAAGTTCAGCCATTTTGTGATGTCCTTTTTTTTTTTTAAAAAAAACTCTTTATTTTCATCTGTTGAGTATTGCACGTGCTCTCTTGCAACAATATTGACCCACATGGATGATTATTTAAATCCCCCCCCTTTCTAGATTCGATGGGAGAAAAACATAACACTCGGAGAACCCCCCGGATTCCTACATTCTTGGTGGTGGTGAGTGATGGTGTTTTGGTCTCCTTGTAAACATCTCCAGGGGTTGTTTGTGTGGATTTTGTTTGTTTCATGACCTGTTTTGTCCAGTGTATTCTGGGACTTGTATTGCGCTGCACCAGAGAGGAGAGAGACATGTGACCACTCCAGCGAAGCAAAAGCCTTCCATGATTACGTGAGTAATGCTTACCCGGGAACTGTTGCACATATTGCTCTATCTTTTGCAGAAGAAGACAAGAACTTGTAAATAATTGTTCTTCAGATCAGGCTATGCCATGAGTCACAGTTTTTTTTTTTTTTATTATTATTATTTGTTTACGTTATCCAAGAAAAGTGCTTATAATCTCTGTCAACACTCAGGGCCTTACAACATCTCCCACATTCCCCCCTCAAGAGTAATACAGCTGCCCTACTTGGGGCCATTTTGATTCTTCTAATTTTGATTCTTCGGAATTATAATGACTCGCTCTAAAATTATGATGATCCCTGTTTTCATCTTTTTATGTGCATACTTAAATATGTTTTAAATAATATATTTCTCAACACAACAATGGAGCTGTATTTAACTACTTCCTGCAGTACCGTGTATTGTTTTATTTCTTTGTTTTCTTCCCTTTTAATTTACTATTGGTCATCATGCCCTGTCGGTGGGTCAAATGATGCTCCCAACAATGAGGTTTATAGGCTTCTGGGAAGATGATGCTGATGTCAGCAGGTCCTGAGTCAGACCTGTCGAGCGCTCTCCCCCTTATCAACGCTGCGCTCAAGCACCCTGCCTCAGTTGTGAAGCCAAAAAAAGAAACTGCTGTGTGCTCAGCGCAACTTTTGAGACGTTGTACACACAGTTTGGTGTTTAACAATGACCAAATGTGTGACACTTCAACCACAGTAACACAAATTAATTTTAAGGTGAATTAATGAAATGTTGCTCATATGCCTGATTTTGTAGTGAATGCTTTTTCTATGAAGGCCCTCTTATATATGAGCAAGTTATAGGTGTTTTGCATCTTTATAATTATGCAGTTTCAGATATAGTGCTTTTGTTGTTTCCCCATTTGAGCCTTTGAGAAAGGTGTCTAACAATGATCAAAAAGGGTGTGACCAGCTTGTCAGTGGCTTCTGCTGTTGCCATCCCTGTGTTTCGAAGGCCATTTCTGAAATGATCAGATAAGAATTGCACAGCTGATGTAAAGAAAATAAAGTGTTATCTGCATTTTGCTTCATCAGCACAGTCATGGAAAGACGGTACAGGTTAAGTGCTTCTCTAGGATGGCTAATGTGCAGCCCATTTTGTAGGTAGGTAGGTTGATGTTGTATCTGGCAGGAAGGGGTTAAAATGGAGATGTTGGTCCTTCTTGTGGCAGATAGGGTTGTCAGGGTAACAGGCCTCCTGATCTGGCAGGTGACCTGGGAGCCAGAAGAGCGGCTGCAGTGTCGCTCTGCCCTTTCAATAACTACATTCCTTATTAATCTAACTCAAACAGAAAAGAAGAGGAGTGCATTTTGTTTGAAACCAGCCTTTACTCATCCTGCCTTCTTCATGGAAATTGATTGCAATATCTTTGATCCTTGTTGGTGTTGATTGTTTGTGTAAGATGTGATGTAACTAGTGTTTGTATGCGACACATTTAAGAAATAACTCTGCATCTGTCTTGACTAAATTACACATTTTTGATGAAATATTCTTATGATTGAAGCAAAAGTGTGAAAATGGCAAAAAACACTTATTGCTATTTCAAAACAAAAAAACATTGTCAGATCAGTTTTGAAAGTACAAACAACACAAAATAGGATGATGCGTTGTCAAGCCTGTGGTTTGGCTGAGAACATTTCCTTAGCATGGAAAACATTAAGCAAATGAGGGAACAGTGAAACATCAGCATGGGCAGGGTGCTGCTGTGGTGTGACGCTTTGAGTGTTTCTGTGGTGTTGGCTCTCCCCAACATCTTTATGTTGCCCTTTTGGTTCTCCCTGTGTTCATTTATGGACGTTGGTGGGGTCAGGGAAGTGTGTGTCTCTCTGTGTGTGTGGACAGTACTAGTCCTTGGACCCTCGCCTTTGTCTAGTTGTGGGGGAGGTGAGTGCTACTCTGTTAGCCGGCAGCCCTCGTAAAGCCCCCGGTGTATTCACGCTGGGCCTGACTAACACTCCCTGAGGGGGCCCGTCGCCATGGCGTCAGTGACTGATTGATGGCTGTCACGGAGCTGAGGGGCAGATTGGAAAAAGGAAAAGGGGAGTGGCACTGTGGCATATGCCCAGCATCCACCACCGCGGAGGAGCAGAGGGAAGAAAGGGGGGGGGGTTTGGGGAAGAAGATGAGAAGTGGAAGGGACCTGCTAGAAAGAACCAGACAGAGGGTGAAAGAGAGAGCACCCAGTCAGGATCCAGACTGGGTTTTATGATGTTGATTGATGGTTAAACATTTACAAGCTAAACATAGGGCCTGGTTTCTTTTGAGCATTGGTTCCAGTGGAAGAAGTGAGGCTGTTAAAGGCATGTGAGGTTAGGAGCCAGCAGTTGGGTGGTCTGCACAGCAGCCCAACCCCCTTCATCGCTTCTTCCTCATCTTCTTTTAAATTCAGAATTTTTTTTTTTTTTTTTTTTTTGTAGGTTTTCTGCCCCTCTCCATGGCTGCTCCTGCCGCCTTGTACAGTCATATTATTATTATTATGTTTATATAGCATCACAGAAAACACAGTTACCTCAGTCAACCTGATCATCGTCCCACACCTCGCTCTTTCTTTTTGCTCTCCCTCCTCCATGTCTTCTCCTCTGCCCTTCTCTCTTTGTTTTATAAGGCAACACAAGCGCGTCCATGGCCACTCTAGCCTTTAGTAACCTCCATCAGTGATTCAAGGCAAATTTGTTTGGCTAGAATTGCTTGTATCCTCTGAAGTACAAGCATGTACATGCTGAATCATTATGAGTTTTGGGGGGGGTTGTCTGTATTAAAATAGGTCCTCTGGGAAGTTGTCAGGAAGGCCTTGGACAAGAGAGCCTTATAGCCTGAGGCAGGCTGAGACATCTGTCCCTTTCCTGTACCAGGGAATCTGTGGAGAGATGTGCTTCATTTAAAGCGAAAGCAGCGTCAGGCTGTTTGAGACAGTCCAGCAAGCACAGCTTCAGAGGGACATGATAAAAATCTAACAAACATGATCGGGAATCCAGTGTGAGCGTTGTTTCGCAGTCTAGCGGACAGTTTCTAACTTCCACATTGTTTAATGACTTTGTGGTCAATACCCTTTTAAATACAGCTTTTTTTTTACTTTATTATTTCTTTTTAGGCCACATTCCAGGAATGGGCTAGTTAAGAGTAGAGGAACAAAACAAAGTGCAGTTACTGTTTCACCGCGAAGAAGCCAGACAGTGTGACTGTATCCGCGTATATCACTCTACTAAGAAACTAACTATAAACTGTACATTTGCGTCTAATTACATCCCACCAGAACTTCTGGTTAAAATACACCTCTTTGTAAAAACTACAACTGGAGAGTAAAGTGCTGATAGTGTGAAAAGATGGGTCAGATTTTAACACGCAGGTAACATCAAAACCCATCTTTGTCACCAGAGATTTAATATAATGTAGTACAATTAGTACTACTAACTACAGTTAGTAGTTCATATTTCCAAGACAAGTTGAACCGTTTGAAGCAATAATCACTCTTAACATTTTTCCTTTAAATATTACATACACCTAAAAGTAGCTCAAGAGAAGTGACCTCTGCCTTTCATCCATAGTACATGATATGGATTTTCCTAAACATTGAGATGGGTTCCTCCAGTACCTTTTGCTTGATCCATCTCACAAACCAACAAACAGATGTGGGTTAAAACATAACCTCCTTGGTGGAGGTCATGAGTGAAGCCCAGAATACAGCTTCATTACTGTGTTTATACATCTTACACATTTCTTATGGACACCTTGGTGCTCTTTTATGGGAAGCTTAATGCCAAGTTGCTATGCTGCTATGAGGTTAAAATGTTCATTGTGTCACCTAATGATAAGGAATTATAAAGGGCAAAAGAAGGAACTGTACTATAAAAATATAAATGGTTGTAGCCTTAGTGACAACTGAAATAGTCAAATATGCCAGGCTGGCTTTCACATTAGAGCCCTGTCCTATTTGAAGCTGGAATATTAAGCCAAGACCATTATTTGAGCTTCAAGAATTACAAATGATAACATTTAAATACATCCTCTGCTTCGTTGAAATAAATCTCACCAGGAAGCTGCCAAGCTGCTTTGAATTTTGGAAAAGAGGTCAGAGCATTGAATAACTTTATCACCTCTTTACCATATAATGCAAATGGTGCACATGATGTCTGGTGTCTGAGGGAGGCTTCTTAAAGGATATAGGGAACTGATCAAAATGTGATCATCAAACACTTGGTTCTCTTCTCCTAACCTCTACTGGCATCCCAGTTCACAATGCCATCTCTCACTATGTTGCCTTGGCATTGCTGGTGGCTCTTTATAAATGATAAAAAACAAAGTTACTGATTAAAAACAAATCTTTGATTCTTTTTAGTATCTGTTTAATGTGCAGGCGAAGTTTAGTTATCTTCGCAAACGATCCTGGGTTTGACTTGCAAGTAGGTCACAGATGCACTGTCCATCACAGCTGTTAGAAGATATAATTTCCAGTTATTGCCACACTTTCACATTCATTTCTGAGAACGGTTTCAGGCTTTTAATCAACTTTGTGATAGGAAAAATATCTGTTTAAAAAAATCTATGTTAGAAAAAGTAGTTACCCAGGTTCCTTGTGTTAGGAAATCTGTCAGGTCATGCAGTTCATTCGGGTATTTCCTTCATTTGAAACTTCAAAGTCAGTCATTTTTTCAGGTGGGGTGGCCTCTTAACTTCACCCATAGTGGTTAAATTCTTGCAAAACAAGTTGTGTCTCATATCCAGATAATTTGTTCATGTTTCTTCAAGCAGTGCTGATCTGCAGCTAATGGTGTCAAATGACAAAAAAATATTTGGATATTAATGCTACTGTGATTTGAGGAAGGCAATAAATATTATTTTCATAATTCCACTATTGTGGAAAAGCCTTGAATACAGCCCCTACAATATACTGGCCTGTTTTGTGATTGTAAAAACACCAGTATTTAGATACTTTGTTTTTTTTGTTTGGCTTTTTATTTTTCATTAATGCCACCATGAGAATGTCTGTGCCACAAGTTCAGATCCTAAGCCATATGACCTCTGTTATAAATGTTCCCACATGTCAGACAGAGATAAGAAGCCTAGTGAAAAAAAATCTGTGTGCAAATTTAATACATCACAATGCTTTAATCATGACTGTACACGATCTGTGTGCACAGTATACTTTAATACAACATGGAGGCATGTGCCATATATATGCATGTGGTTTAAAGCCACACTATACCTTTCTTATAAAGCAGAGGTTGTGTTTAACAGGCTGTGTATTTGCGACCAGTGCAGCTTTTCTTCTGATTATTTAACTAAGTTAATTTTGTTAGTAATTATTTGACCCAAGGGATGCTCTTTAGTTCCAAGATTTAGGTCGCACCGCTAATTTTGTGGGTGAAGATGGGTGAGGAAGTACCCTTGGTGGAACCAGAGCTGGTAAAGGCACTGAGAAGTTCACATTTTCTTCTACAGCTATGCTCGTTACATAAAAACCAAGGTGATAGGCACATTTTAGGATTTCCCAGTATTTAGAGCCACCCCCTGCACTCTGTTTCTTGTAAGGACAGATGATTAATATGCTCTGTGCCGGTGTGTGTGTGTGTGTCCCAGTGGTGGTGGGGCCTGAGTAGACGTGACTTTTCCCTGTGGCCTCACTTCTCTCCCCGCTGAGGTATTTCACAGTGGCCCTGCAGTGGCAGCCTGGACAGATATAATTAGGGAAGGTGCAGCTGAAACAAGGGAGTGTGTTGGCATTTAACCAGTGATGTCTGTAGAGCTGTGGTGCTCAACATAGTGATGAAAAGTGTTTGTGTGTAGGTGCTGGTACATCTATCGTTGTAGTAGTCATTGCCAGTTTGTGTACATCTATACTACAGTATGAGTGAGCTGCCATTAACAAATGGACTGAAGGAGCTTCTCTTCTTCTGTATCTGTTCTCTGGGAGCTAAACCCCACAGCTCTTGAGGCATTAGCTCATCTCAGATTGCTTCAGTTACAGGGATGAAAAACTGTCAATTAGGAGCGTGTGACCGAAGCAAATGGCACATTAGTGAATTACTGCGGTTTGAGCAGGAAATCGGCCTAGCGAGCCTCTGCTGTGTAGCAGCACTTTGGAACCACTGACTCAGTGAATCCCACTGATCCATATCTGACCCACTGGATCATGGGCTCAGGAATCTCAATGTGGATCTCATTAATATCTCTTTCAAATTGGGGACCCACAAATGATGGTGATTTTATGAATTTGTGTTGGCAACTTATGTTTCTTTTGTGTGTGTGGGGGGGGTTGTCCAAACTTTTGACTGGTAGTGTATCTTAAACTCTTCCTGAAACTGTACTGAGAATCTTTGTACAAAGATGGAATGAGTTAGTGCGTTTCATCTTCCTGTTCAAGTTGTTTTGTGTCTACAGAGATTGGCGTTTGTGTTTCTAAAAATATAAGTCTTAGCAGGTTGGTTGTATTGGGCAGCACAATGATGGAGAGTTTGTAATGTGTGTCCTGTGTCTGTTTTTCCAAATTAGAGTGCAGCAGCGGCCCCAAGTCCTGTGATGGGCGGGATGCCTCCAGGTGAGGGCATGCCAGGAGGACCCATGCCACCCGGCTTTTTCCAGGTCAGTCCACAGCTACAGCTACACTTATGTCTGCTAGCATTTAATCAATTATCTTAACTATCATAAATTCACTCCCTGTGGCTGGACCGATAAATTGATCAACTCATCATTTTCTCAGCTGCAAATGTGCAGACTCCAAATTTGTAAAGTGTTGTCAGGGTTTTCTATATATAGTGCACCTGCAAGTCTCCAGATTGGTGTCTGCACTGGTCGTATCTTCTGTTTTGCTCCACTCTACTCAGTGAACGTGTAGTAAACAGCATAGACGTTCTGTCTGCTTGGGCCCCTCCAGTGCTGTAAACAGGCAGGCGTGGCCAGATTCTCTAATGGAGGAATCGAAAGGTGCAGCACCTACTGTAAATCAATAGCTCATGAGACGAAACTCTTGGCAGGCAACTGTGTGGAACTACCTCTTGTCGAGGTGACACAGAGCTGCAATGTTGTCCCATCTCCACTAGACCAAACTATTCACTCATTAAAAACTCGTATCTAAAAGCCATGACTGATTATGTGATCATGTTAATATCAGGAAAGACGTTTTGTCATTGATGAACATGAACGCAGTCTCATATTTTTTATACCAGAATCCAGGAGGAGGCTCAATTAGACCTCTCACTTTCTTGTCAGATCAGCAACATTAGCAACACAGTGCTAGTGTTTAGTGTTGTTATGAAGCTAATTGCATAGAGCTTAATTGATGCTGTTAATTCAGGGAAATTAGCACTGATAACATGCTGCATGCAGCAGGCTTCTTAATGTCTTGACTGACAGGCAAAAGAGCACACATCCTCTCCATTTCTCTGTCTCTTTTTCTCTCATCCAAGGCTAAGTCATTTGCTTGCTCTCCTCTGCTCTCTGTCTCTCCCTCTCTCTTCTCTCTTACTATGTTCGGTACAAAATGAGCATCTTATTTTTTTGTACAATTTTACTTTTTTTTTTTTCCCTGCTCACTTTGGTTCTCCAACTGTCCTCTGCCCTGCAGTAACCCTGCTTCTCTCTCTGCCCCTCCTTGTCACCTCTGTTTCTTGCTCCCTCCTCTGTTCATCTCATCCTCCCCTCTTTCCCTCCTTTGCCTCCTCATTTTGTGCAATGCCACAGGGTCCTCCTGGTCCCCAGGGCTCTCCTCACCCTCAGCCTCCTCCCCCTAACAGTATGATGGGACCTCACAGTCAGGTAATGCTCCCACTCCCTCTTTCTCTTTCTTCTCTCTGTTTTTGCTATCTGCAGCCATTTGGGAACGCTGGTTCTCCATGCTGATGCTTCATGCTTTGGCATTTGTCTCAGCTTTATGCTTTATGCTGCTGTCAATATTCACACAACAACATGTTGTTGAGAAATTACATTAGTGCAACATTTTGAGAAATGTATGTCTCTTCTTGACTGAAATCTCATGGAGCAATTTTGTTTCTGTTGTAGTCCTTTATGTCGCCTCGCTTTGCTGGAGGCCCAAGAGGCCCCCCCATCAGGATGGCCAACCAGGTAAACCTCTCTCACATACACACCCTTGTCTGATTCAGAATACAAAGCATACATTTACTCCTGATTACAGGGTTTATAGGATCTCTTTGTTTTATCCCTCTTAGCCACCAGGCGGAGGACCAGGTCCTCATCCCATGCTGCCCAATATGGACCCCACACGACCACAGGGTGTGTATCAGTGCAGTTCTCCTTCTAACTACACACCTCATTTGCAGCAGAAATAGTAATTACTGGCTCTTCATATTCATGTAAGCTGTTTTTATCCCTCCAGGCCATCCTAACTTGGGTCCGATGCAGAGAATGAGTGGCCCTCGGGGCATGGGACCTATGGGTCCTGGTCCTCAGGTAGGTTACTCCACTCACATAGACTATTTTGTCACAGTGTTGTTCATGCACTGGTTATGGTCTTTACCTGATTGGCTCTGGGGATCATAGCACCTTACATTTTAAGGTGTCTACTTTCAGACAGTTTTGTGATGATTGGTTTGCTTGTCAGAATTTCGGTGGTGGGATGAGGCCTCCACACAACACCATGGGTCCTGGTATGCCAGGAGTGAACATGTGAGCCTTTTTTCTATTTCTAAAGAAATTCTCACTCAAGTATTTCAACCTAAATGAAACATCTTACCAAGGTCTCTGTTGGTCTTACCCTCCAGGGGCCCAGGGACTGGTCGGCCATGGCCTAATCCCAACAATGCCAACTCTGTGAGTACTAATGACACACAAACACACATTCACAAAGAAAAATGGTGGTTCAAATTGCAGGCAGATCTCCTCTCAGAGCGGCAGAAGTCTAATGTGTTCCAAGCTTCTAGTCTGGGATGTAATTGTAGTATTATGTGTCACGGTTTCCACAGACTGTTGGACAGACAGCCATAATGGTGTTAGGATGATCAAATCATGAATGATGACATTTTGAGGTATAGAAAATGGTTTGCACTCCCATTTCTGGTCTCTAATGTTTGTGCTTTTGGTTTCAGATGCCTTACTCATCACCCTCTCCTGGCGCATATGGGGTGAGAAAACATCCTGACATCTTAACTCCCACTACAGAAATGTTAGCGTAACAGCAATAAAGAATTTTGAATTGGTTTTATTGATGCATTTATAAAACATTTACTTTGCCTACTGCTTCTCTAAAGGGGGCATCTGGAGGAGGGGGACCCCCAGGAACTCCCATTATGCCCAGCCCTGCAGGTTAGTGCTCCCCTGACCAAAAGATGTTAATCATCGACTTTTTTTATTGTAGTATCAAGTAACATCTCTGTGCTTTTTCCAGACTCAAACAACTCTGGTGACAATTTATACACCATGATCAACACTGGACCTGGCAACCGAAATAATGTAAATGCACTGCACTTTGTACTACATTAAATATACATATTACAAGCACTGAGCAAAGTATCGAGACGTTTGTTGGGGTTTATTACAGTTTACATAAATTTTAAGGTTTTTGATTACTAATTACCAAATTACATGAATCACTTTTGCATCAAGCCAATAATCAATCATAATTTGGGTTGCTGTGTCTGATCTAAGCACATGTCTTTCATCAACCACCTCTTTACTAAGCGACCATCATTATACGTACTGGTTTTTAGCCAACAGTTAAGTGGCTCAGGCACACAATATGATGTGATCTCAACTGGTTCTTCAGAAAAGCTCTGATTATTAACTAAACACCTGCCCTCTTCAGGTCTCAAAACAATAGTCCTTTATGTAATGGCTGCATGCAGCTGGTGGAAAGTGATGATTTCTATGCTCCAGTCTGTGCATCCATGTTTCTGTTTTTATCCACTTTGGAATTATGGAAAATACTGTGGTAAAAATTTATGTGATCACTGTGCGAAATTCTTTTGTAAATTTGTGCGTCAGCTACATGATCTAATTTTATTTCGTAACATCAGATGGTTCTACTTTATATTAGCTAATCTTGTGCCTTTTTCACAGTTCAGTACAGGCTGTAAGACAAAAATGACCAACCCGAGTCCTCACATGTTGCTGCTGATGCGAAAGACTGAAAACAGGGAATTTAATTTGTTGTAAATAGAGCTGTCCTGAAAACCAATTTTACGCACTAACAGTGTTGGTTTCTTCGTAAAACACACTCCTTCTGGGTTGCACTATTCACCCAGTAATGTACAGGAGACATCTTTCTAGAAGAAAAACACATGTAAAGATTTTGTTCATGAGATTTGATACTTAAATTTACTGTATTAGTCTATTGGAGCTGAAATAATCCAAACCTGTTGTTTTGGTGTTTTGTTTTTTTTTTCTTTCCCCAGTTGAAAGAAAGAATAAGTAAAGGACTGCATAGAAACTGGTGTGCAGGGATTTCTTATCCACTTGTTTAGTACTTTTCAGCTGTATGTGCACTGAGTTGTGAAGATATGAGAAGTGAGTCCATGCGGTCTTGTTTCTCCTGCAGTTCCCTATGGGCCCCGGCTCTGATGGACCCCTGGGAGCTATGGCTGGGATGGAACCACACCACATGAATGGGTCACTAGGTAACACTGCCTACTACAATGCATCTATTTGCCACAACACAGGCTTGCTGGGGTTGAAATCTTGTACATTAAGAGATGTTCTCATCCACTATGTCAAGTGGCACCTCAGTAGTGGCCAGTCGGTCCCTTGGGTAGAGTCATTGTTTTAAAAGAACCTAAATACATACGTCATGTAACTGTTTTTAATTTTTTGTTTGTAGGCTCTGGTGATATGGATGGAATGAACAAGGTAGATATAATCAATGAAAATCTCAAGCCAGGGAAAACTGTGAAATGTTTTTCATTTACAAAATTGGTGTGCATACTTTGTTTCCAGAATTCCCCAAACAATTTAAGTGGCATTAGCAATCCTCCGGGGACTCCCAGGGATGATGGCGAGCTGAGTGGAAACTTCCTCCACTCCTTTCAGAGCGAGAACGTAAGTCTCCTTTCTTGCCAGTTCCTCTTCTCCCCTAACATCTCTGCACTGTTGGCGACTGTAGTGCCTCTTTGATGAAGTCAGATGTAGAGCAGTGTTAACCACACAATGAAGCCACAGTCACAGCATATTAGCATCACTGACTTTACAATTGCACATCGGAGCATTTACATTTGACCAATCAGCACTATTTTCTTACTGAAAAGGTGTGTATACACGTTTGTCAACGTGTGTTTTAATGCTCTCCTCTCTGTGCTGCCGTAGTACTCTCCCACCATGACGATGAGCGTGTGACACCCCCACCCCTTCCTCCTCCAACCAACCTGACATTATTTGCCATCATTCCAAGGATCTGAACTTATTATAGGACATGGCCAAACACATCAGCACCGAATCAGGGACAGGCGCCATTTTGGTTCCACACTAACGCCAGATTGCTGATCGGAGAAAAATCGAAGTGGCTGGCGACTACTGCTCCTTGCTCAAAATGAAGGACAATTACTCCATTTACCACAACCCCAAGTGTGACAAAAACCAGCTACTGAAATGCATACATGACACGTTTTATGTTATTTGCAGAACCCCACCCCTTTTTGTCCCCTCAACCTCCTCAGCTCCAGAGCGAAGAGAAAAAAATGGTTGAAGTTTACCTCTTGTACTTTTTAATTATTGCTTTGTGGTGCAAGATGTGCAGGAAATGTCTCCGCTTTTGTCACTTCAAACACTGGATAGTGTGCATATGCATTGTGTGCTTGGAAAGTCTTTGTCTTGTCATTTTACTTATCGCCATGCATACTGTGTCACAAAGGTCAGTCAACATAGGACTCAGAATTTGCCTTTTACTCTGTGGCCACCTTTCTGAATAATGTACTATTCCTCCCAATGCCCACTTCTTCTATTTAAAGAGGTTTTTAGGGGGATAAGATGTGAAAGAATACAGCTTTTATTGTGACCACCTTTCACGGTATGAAAGTGCTCAGATGGTTCCTACAATGTCAAATTGATCCCATTTGATGGATTTCAGTGTTGACAGCCATGCTCTCTTTGCTGTTTGGTGTAAACAGCCGGACTGCTGTTGCGTTCTGTCAAGTGAAGCCAGACTTCGGCATGAGAAGTGAGTGCATGAACGCTGAGAACCTGTGTACAACATACTACCTAGTGCTGCTCTTCTCTAAGTGGACACCTGCTTTAAGATGTGGTGTATATCTCTTTACCTGCCTGTGCTTAACACTCTGTGCTCTTCATTGTCGTAGCCTTCTGTGTTATTTCCAGTTTGGTTGATTTAAGATGAAACGGCTATGAATGAAGCTCGCCATTTTAAACTCATACATATTGGTTGTTCATACTTCCTTCCTGTATCATTGGTCGTCTCCTTGGCCCCGCCCCTCCCATCTTTGCTGACCCATACATTTTTTTATATTTTGATACGATCTTTGACTATGTATATTGCCCCAGTTATTCATTTAGTCAAAGCTTTCTAAACTGATTCTAGTAGGCATCTTTATAAACTTAGCAGCAGTCTTGTAAATGTGATGACATTTTTTTTTTTTTTTTTTTTTTTTCCTGTGAACATTACGCATTATACACATCTGTCCTGTGTTGCCTTTATTTGCTGATATTTTTTTATTTCAAATTGAGGAAAGATTGCTTGTTAATATAATTTTACAATAACTTATCTCACTGTGTGGGTTGTGTTATTTTGACTCAATGTTAAACCATGATGCATAATGTGTCGGAATAACTCAGGTTTGTTATCGAAGCTGACGAATGTGAATTGAGGAGTTAATTAGTACACAAAAAGTTCATTTAAATGGGGAAAAAAAAAATTGCCACAGAAGGTGGTTTTCTAATACGATGGATGAGGACGGGTCCGTCAGAGCAGCAATATGTTCACACTCACTGTCTCTTTGAGTGTCACTGCTCCAGTGACTACACACTTGCACATACAGCAGCCTGTCGCAGACAGGAAGCCCAGGCCTGATCAGATCACTTATGTCCTCACTTGGTAATCGCTGTGGGGGAGTAAGGGAGCACTGCAGTCCACAGCCATCAGGCCAATAAGAGGAAATCCGGGAGCATAAGTGGAGCTTGTGTCAGAGGAAACCCTCTGTAGGTTGGACTGAGCCTCCTGTGACATGAGAAGAGATAGAGGAAGAGACACAGCTGTTCTGACCTGAAGGTTGGGAACAATCTGGGGGTCACGGGCTAAATCTGAGGGGTTGCATGTCAATAAATGTGATAACTTAAAGGAGAAAAAGAAACAACAGCAAACGTTCTACTAAAGACATTTTGGAACATTTGTAAATCAGAAAACATTGAGCTCTTTCCCACTTAAATATTCATATGTCACAATTTAATATCTATATTGCTATAATGAGGAACCAGGTTAGCTCCATGGATTCATCATTAATACTAAATTAGAGTTAGCAGATTTTATGGAATTTCATGGATGCTAGAGCTCAAACTGTTGGTGACACCTGTAAAACAATCCTAATTTATAACCAAAAATGATCATCTCTAAGAGGATATAAAACGAAAATCTGTATGAAAGCAACAGAACCAACACTGTGCCTCACTCTTTGACCTATCTCTTTTTCTTTGCCCATGTCTAGATTGTTAGTACAGTAAACATACTGTAATCTGCCAAAAAAAAAAAAAAAGACGCAATTTACTATGAAAGATCGACTTTTCTTAGATAATAGGTCTGATTGAGGTCATAAACACCTGTCTGAGGCAGCTCTGTTGGTGGAGTGGTTAGAGCGCATGCCACGTAAACGCAGCCTCCCACGCTGGAATCTAGCTGGGGACCTTTGCTTCATGTCATTCCCCCTCTCTCTCTTTTTCTCTCCCTGTTTCCTGTCAGCCTCTCTGACAAATGCTAACTCAAACAAAAGCATAAAAAGCCCTGAAAATATAATAACAACCAACGAACTGTACAAAAAGCAGCCAACACATTAGAAATAAAATAACAGGACCAAGTGGTTTTAAAGACTATAAAAACCGACTCAAACTTTTAGAGAGGTCACTGAAGAATGGAAAAACAGCTCAGTTTCTCAAACACAAGAAATGGCTTCAGATTGCCCTCTGCTGGACTTCAGTGGACTACACCGGAGGTTGACAACATTTACACTCCCTGAAGACACCATACATCCAGCCTTTGGCTCTTTTGCTTTGTGGCTGAGATCTCGACAAAAGTTGCGAGGAACTGAACGTGTTCTGGTTCCTGTCTAACAATAGGAACCGAGGCTGAGCTGCTGCTGGCCGGGCTCTACAGGATGTGGCCTGGCTGGACGGGAGCCAAACCTCCTCTCCAGCTTCAGACCCACACAGTTAATGTTATGAAAGCTGTAGCGACACAAAAGTGCTTTGTTCACTACCACTTCCATGTGCTAAACTTGTAGGTTTTATGGTGTTAAAGTGAGACTTACTCTTTTGAGCTGGCTTTAAGCCCATTTTTACACAAATCAGAAAAGTCAAGGCACACATCTGTGTCAGTGCTGCTCTTTTATTGTTTGGCTCATGAAAAATATTATACAACTAATGTTGAAATATGCCAAAATAAGTGAACAGATTCTTAATGTGGAGAAGAAGCAGAATCTTGAACAAAGACAAACATTAATGCCAAAGAAAACAGATTATAACAATGCTCTCAAACAGTTACGAGTATAATTAGTTTTCCCTTGAGGCAAGTACAAAAAACAATGTCTTTGAGTGTTGCATCAGAAGTATTTCCCATTATAAAAACAGTTACAGGTCATTTTATGCTAATTCAGCCTGTACACAGACTTTGAGTGATAGACCCTGGAAAGCCACAAACTCACATTTGACTCCAGTGTTACGTATCACTATCGAAGAATTAAAGCAACAGAGGGGCAGTTTTATAGTGACATTTAGTCCAAGCATAAACTGAGCCAAAACCAATTTGTGTGCAAAGGTGACACAGTTAGGTATTAACTCACAGCAGGACCTGAACGCCACACGCTACAACTCACATCCACGTACATGTGTGCAGGGAATTCAATGAACTTACATAACTGACGTACACCGCAGTGTGTTTACTGTCTGTGACATCCAGACAAGACAGCAAACAACAGCCGGATCCGCACCTGATGGAAGACTGCTGTGTGTCTGTCAACACTAAGACATTCGCTACAAAGTTTCTGGAAAGACTTTTGCAGACAATCTCATCCTGTCACGAATGGCTCATCCAATCAGGGCAGCGACAATATAACTACAGATATGTGGCAAGCTTGTGCATAAAGTTCTGCCCCCTTCTCATTTAAATGATTTATAACAGCATTCACACTTTCGGTTATATGTTGAATATGAGCTGACAGCAAAGATTATTTTTTCCACTTTAATCCAAACTTGTCTGATTGACACTGCAATGGAAAATGTATTCTGGTTTTGAAACAATTCATTGTAGATTAAGTGTGTCCAGTCATAAATGCTCCAACATCATTCAGAGAAAGCCTCTCTTTAAGTCATCTTTCATCAAATTACAGTTTCCAGAGGTTTGCACTGTAATCATCATGTAAAAAGCAGCTTTTGTTGAATTACCTTGAAGCATTTATAGAAAAACACCTGGAAAACAAGTGTTTGCTCTAACGTTAATCCTGAGGATTAGTCTTTCAACCTCGACCAAAATTAAGATTTAAAACAACATCCACACAGCGTCTCCTGTGCATGACGATGGCTCAAACACAAACTCTGAGTGGACTTCATCTCATGTGTTTCATCTCATCGGGCTACAGAGGCCGGAGGTTTAATCTGCAGCCGTCACTAAGAAACACTGAGACGAGAGGTCGAGTTCAGAGGTTGAGAGTTGAGATCAGTTTTCAGGAGCACAGGAGACCCTGGAGGGGGCTGCGTCATTTATCTAGTCATTCTTTGGGTGAGGTGAGAGATGCCAGAGAGCAGCAACAGAGCGACAGTGTGTTGCATGATGTCTGATTAAGGAAAAAATGCATTTGCTAACAGTAAATTGTCTTGGTTACAAAGTTAGACCCCCCCAACTACCCAAAAAGAAAGATGGCAACTACATGCGTTGACTTGAATTAACCGATCTTCTTATTTCATCTTCTCCAGGAACGAACGCACTTCCAGAGGATTGTAGCCCCAGGGTCCCATGGCACCCTAAAGGAACACAGAGCAAAGGAAGAACATTTTCATTTTGATTCTCATTTCGTTTTTCCCAATCGGAGGACGGAAATACGAAGATTAAGACAGGCATTAACGTGTAGATCAGAATTTCTGGTATGTCAGATATGAACCTGGCTCTGGTCCAGAAATAGCTTTCATTTACTGCCCCCCCCCCCCAACGCCATAGCGTGAGTAGGCTTAGGGCGACTACTTTCTGTGCATACTGCTTGCATGACAATAACAAGTTTATGGCAGTGTTTTTGTGTGTGTGAGGGTGGAGTTAACTCTCTTGTTACTTCTAAAGGAAACTTCTCCCATTTGAGCATAATAGTGCAGGAATGTGTCAGTGTTTGAGATCTCACCTTGTAAACCACTTTCCCAGCCTGCAGCACATAAAGCCTTTCGGGCAGAGCGCCATACTTGATGGCGGTGACATCACTCATTTCGTCCACGACCACGGGGCACAGAGGCTCCTTTTCAACCAGGATCCGTGCCGCAGAGAGCCTGTCCTCCAGGTTCCGGTGGCGGTTGATGTCAAAGTTGTTGGTGAAGGCCCAGCCATCTGAAACAAATGAGCTTTTGCTGGAGCAATAGTTGAAACTAACACAACTTCACCTTTGGCACCACACAGAGCTCAGAAAGGCATTTCTAATGAGAAAAAAACAGGTTTTCAGTAGAACCTGTTTTTGGTAAAACATGAGACAGCTTTGAACTTTTGGTGCCATATTTTTGCAATGATATAGAAGAAAAAACAAAAAGATTTTCTTCAGTTCATGAGTGAAATCAAATATTTTAAGACACATTTCATTTTCCAAACTTTTCTTATTTTTTAAAAACTGACGTTTTTCTTGATTCTTTTCTCTCTTAACTTTTAATTTAGATCTTTTGAAAGCACGACTTCTCTTCCCACAATCCATTTCATGGTGATGATGATGATGATGATGATGATGATGAAGAGGAGGAGGACTTCCACTCACCTGTTGAATGAGCCTCGGCGATGTAGATGACCAGAAAGTCGGCCACACCGCTGAAGTCCTCGACGAGCTGCTTGAACTCGTCAAGTTTGTACATAAACGGGGGTCAGGTGCAGCTTCCGAAGCTCAACACCAGCGGCCGGTTTCCTGCGGAGTAAAAGAAAATACAGTTTAAGGTCGTCGGGTGCAAGGAGACACGCATGAACCCCGCACACAAGAACGCACCTTTCAAGTAGTCGCACACGCTGGTCTTCTCCCCGTCCATGGTGATCACAGGTGAGTCCGGAGCTTCTCCCCCCAGGAAGGCCTCCTGCCGCAGGGACAGCCACAGCTGCAGGGATGCGGTTTTGAGGAACTGGGGGGATTTAAAGGTCGGTCCCCAATCCTCATACTTAAAGTTGGGATTGTGGGTCATGGTGAACCTCTCACCCATTCTGAGGATTTGCCTCTTGGTGAGGCTGGGTGAAATAAAATGCATGATCCTGACTGTGATGATGAGGGACACCATGAAGCAGAAGTTGCATGCTGTCGACACGTAGAGCAGCAGTTTTTGCAGGAACATGCTTGCTCCCTCCTTTTTTTTTTTTTTTTGCTGCCGGAGTTCCGTTTTCTCGGAGAAAAACTCTCATTTCATTGTTAGACATGTCGGTTACCGCCCACTCGGCTCATGTTTGATAAGAGCTGCCTTCAAGGCCTCTGTGCGAGCTCGTATTTCTAAACTTTCTATTTCCAGCCAGGTGCCTAACTCCCCCAACCGCCCCCAAAATGCTGTGCAACTGGAAATCCTGAAGTTTGTACGAGACCCCTCTTAGTTTCTTTGGATAAATAAAATAAAATAAAAGATAATAATAAATATTAGGGGAGCCCAGGGAAGGTTGTAACATTTTTTTCTCCCAGTAAATAAAAAGCTGGAACAGCCAATTTGTTATATTATAAACTTAAATGTGTGAACTACTGAAACAATGTATTTAATAGATTTTTATGAATATGTACAGCTTGCAAAGTTGATTTTAAAAACTCCACTTTTATAGTGTACAGGGAGGGTTGTAACATGTCTAAAATACACAAACTTAATCGATCAAATACTCCAAAATGAAAAATATTATTTTTCATTCACCTTATTGTGACTGTTGCTGTATGATTTGGGCCCTCACCTGACTGACTGGCCCTGTTTTGTTTTGTCCTAAGCCCCTTCTGGGAAGTCTCTGTCCTCCTCCTGATATTCAGCATGCTGTATGAAAACAGAAAAACAGACAAACAAACAAACAAAAAAACAAAACAAAACAAGTGTTTCGACTGACTTTTAGCATCCAACTGGTTATCATTAACTTAACACATAATGTTGTTTATGAAATCCTAATAAATAAACTTACTGTATCTTGTTTCATTCATCTAACATTGCCCTCCTTCTTTTTTTTATATAATATTTAATGTGAACTGACATGAAAGAGAGCTTTGTTTTTACATTGTAACATTTATCTCAGTTGCTGTCTCTCTGGTATAATATGACAGACTTCTTGTGCAGCTCAGTCAGATGAAAAAGTCCTGTGAAGACGCCGTCAAGCAGTTGGAAGGGTAACAAAAAAAATGAGCTTTTAAAGCCCTGGTGTGATATTTAGTGATCAAGCAATGCAAGGGAAAAATGTAATTGTTAATGTTGATGATCAATGTTTTTAAAATGACATCAGGACAGTATATAAAAAATACATCTGATAGAAAAGTTTCATTTTAACCTAAAAAAACCAAAACAAAACACTTTTTGTTTCAAATGGCTCCTTTAGTGTTTGTATGAAGACAGTCTAAGTGAGCACGTGTACAGTGAGGGTTATCTCTCTAGCTTGTTTCTGATTGGAGAAATTCAAGGTGTTACAACTGTCCCTGGTCTCCCCTGTTTAAACATGGGCTGTGCCCTGAAAGTTAATCAACTCCATCTGCCGTCTCAGTATTATCAGAGTCCAACAGTTGATGCTTCCTCACTAACATTTGAAGTAAAAGCGGTTTTTCTGTGATAGGTTTAATAATGTAGTCATAACTAAAAAGTATGCATGTAATAATGTAGTAATGACTGAGTACATATTCAGTAATGTCGTAATAACACCACATACTTATGTAATAATATAGTAATAACATCAATATTATGTAAGAGAATAATGCAATAACAACTTCGTACATATTTAATAGTGTAATAATAACTGCTGAGTATTAATGTAATAATATAATAACAAATTAGTATTAATGCAATAATGCAGTGCTGACTCAGCACTTTTTTTTAATATACAGTGTGTGACAACAGCATTTACAGGACAAAATGTCCTTCTTGCTGAAGTGATCTGATAGCAAGAGTCTCACTTTCCCCCAAAGACAGTTTAAGAGTCTGAAGGCGCCGGATGTGCTTTTAAAATCTGAGCTTTGTGGTTTATTCTACAGCTGTCTGACATGTCTGTATGTTTGTGTGTGTGTGTGTGTGCTTTCGGCATGTGTACGTGTTTGTGTGTGCCATATTGGTTGCCACACAAGTGTACTGAGTCTGCTGATGCTATGAAAGCCAATGTGATAGCGTCAGCCCTACGAGATAAAGTCACCAAACTTCACAGGGTTTGACTTC
The DNA here is from genome assembly GCA_034769265.1 of Remorina albescens. NCBI lineage: Eukaryota > Metazoa > Chordata > Actinopteri > Carangiformes > Echeneidae > Remorina > Remorina albescens. The sequence continues at coordinate 20,781,926 of CM068489.1, read as the reverse complement.
TCAGTGTTCATACAGAAATGTACTGATATGTGATAATGACTTCTCAGTGCATATAAATCAGAATGTCAACATATCGATGGGAGAGGCAGCTGGAGAGATGGTTTCTATCTGAACTCAGCTCCCTGCCGTTCTACTTTGCTTTCCTTTAACTTAATGATGAAATGATAAAAATCTGGCTTGCACATCCCATGAGTCGGATTTCATAACGCGTAAGCTCATATTGTCATTGTGACATTTGCTGCCATAGGCCTGATACACCTGCCTTGTCATCGTACTCCATGATGCAATGAACACATTGTACTTTCTGAATAGGTTTTATTCTCAGAAGTGAGGGAACGTATCAGATAAACATTTTATTAAGAACAGCTTACAGGCTGGGTGGGTCCACCCTTTGCCTCAGTTCTTTGTGGCCTGGATTTCACAGAGATGAAAACATTCCTATTAGATTTTGGTCCATGTTGACATGATGCATCACTTCTCTTCTCACACATTTCTTCAGATTTGTCAGCTGCACATTCATGCTGACCAAAACTCTTCTATCATCTGAATCTAATGACTGAGGAGGTCACTGAAGTACACTGAACTGAGCTCCCTATCATGTTTATAAAAGCAGTTTATGACAGCTTTTCCGTTGTGCCATTGTGCATTATAATGTTGGATATAGGTATAAGAAGATTGTGAGCATAAAGTGATGCTTGTGGTCAACAACAATGATCAAAATACATGATTGATTGGTATTAAGGGGCCCAAAGTGTGCAACCACAAGCCTGGACTGTCGAAATAAGGGAGGTTGTGCAGTGTTCACGTGCAGCCTCTGATTCCTGTTCAAAATGTTGTGCATTAAATACCAAGATCAAAGTCAATGACAGTGACATGATTTGATGTGAACATGACCTGATATGTAGCTCCTGATATTTATCTGTGTGATTTCACAACATCAATTCACAGTCCCAGGATCCGGGTTGCCTGAGCGGAAATGTTCCATTATGAATGGTGCCAATGATATGTGTGCGTTACAACGTTAAAACATGTCTGATGTGGAAAAACGTCTGTAACTCGTCAAAAACATAGCAGATAAAGAGAGTTTGGCTGTCCTTACACCTGTGTTGCCCATAACATGAGTACTCTTGGGATGTTGAACACATCAAGTGCTCGTCCCTGCCCACTTCAGGCGCCGTCCCTTCAGTTAACTATAAGTCATATATACCTCCCTTTGTCTGTCCCTTTTGTCCTCTGGCAGTGTGCATCCGGTTTATTTAATTTACCTTTTCTTTGGTGCACAATTCTTCAAATTTGATGTTACTAATGTTGCTCTCTTTTGCAGAGCTTAAAATGCACGAATACATGGAACCAAAAGGGCATATGGGCACTGAAAAAAATCAACAGATTGAAAATAAAATAAAAACTCTGCCAACCTAACCCTTTCCTCACACACACACACACAGGCAGCCTACCCCACAAACTTATTCTGTTATAGCTTCCACTTAAAGCCACAGGGCCACACTCTGTCAGATAGTTTGTGTAGGTAATTGTTAATTTGACCAGGATGCAACGCTAAAGAACAATATTAACTGAAATAATCAGAGCTTGTAGGCAGATCCTGTATTATCTGGGTGCCGCCGTCTTGTGGAGAAGGACTTCAGAATTACAGCAGAGTAATGGACACGGTTAAACTTGAGGACAGGCAATAGGTTGTTTCTGTGTCTCCGGGCAAAAATGTGATTAACATAACATTTGTATTCTGCTGCGTGCGCTCTAATGCACAGAGAATGGAAAGAAGAGGAGAATTAGTCCGCACATGATGGTTTTACCCCAGGGCTGAGTGTGGCTTTATTTTCCTACTCTACACCTCTCCACATCACTTTCTACCACATAGGTGGGAGTGAATGAGTGATCAATCTGTATCTATTATTCATCACTTCATCCTCAGATGTCTTTGATTACTGTGTACTTATTAACATGACGATTTAAGCTGCAAACGTCCAGAGTCACCTTAACTGTAACTTGATGACTGACTGAATTAAATCCAAGTCTCAATCCTTGTGGATTTTTTTTATCGAAATAATTCAGTCGTGGACAAACAGTTACAGTGACCGAACTTGTGTGTTCACATATAGTAAATATGTCGTGATCCAATAGATTAAACTTGGTTTCTCTCTCTCCGTTTCAGCTCCTGTATCCCTTAACCCCCTGCTGGTTCACCTCTCATGGGTGTGCATCATATTTCCAACAGCACGTAAAGGCAGCGTTGGATCCAGTAATTCCTGTCACGGATTTTCTACATCCGAAACTGAACCGACAGGAAAAACAAAAGACTCAGCAGTTCCCACCATGCAGTTTTCCGTTACACCGATAAACTTTCCCTCGGTATGTTGTGTTCGCTTTGTGTTTGAGTGCCAACAACTATCTGCTGATCTGACTGTGACCCATTTAGGACTTTTTGGTTTTCCCGTAAAGTCCATTAGATGGCGCCGTAAAACAGCATTTCCCAAATAAAAATACTGTTCCTGGTTTAAAAAAAAAAAAAAAAGCACGTCTCTCAAGACCAGGTCATCATCTCAGTACAGGACGAGTAGGAAACATCGATTTAATGTGGGATCAAAGATATCTGGAAGCAATTGGATTTTAATCTAATTCATCTTTTTTTCCCCATTCATTTACAAAATCCCTCAGAAAATCCCAAACTTCGATCTCTTACCTAGAAATGTAATATCCCAAAATTTTCTGAATGTTTTTTTTCCCCATCATCATCTGGTACTGTTGTTTTTCCCTCCCTACCAACTTACTGTATTACTGAGTAAAACTTAAAGACCCAGGATGTTTAGACGGAATATATAATTCAAAATGGATCTCTATTTGCTTGTTTTTATTAACTTTAATCGAAACAATCGTTAAAAACCAAATGGTGACATCGAGCATCTGTGACGCACCTATTCCCCTCCCAAAGCTTCAATCTGCAAAAAGCAAAACTGGTTGTTTAATGAATAATTTTCCGCCGTTTTTGGTGTAACAGCCTCTTTATCGGTTATCATGTAACCATTATGCACTGTGCCAAAGTTTGGACAACACCATTGCTGAACGTTTTTACATTGAGAGTTAACAAGGTCATATAGGTTGTGAACCCAGATGCAGCATCTCGCTGATCCAGATCCTGTCCTCCCACAGAAACACGGACCCGATCTTCGTTTGTGCTCCCGAGTCCTGCAGAGATCGGGTGTCAATCTCAGACAGAGAGAGAGAAAGTGGAGAGGGAGGGAGGAAGGGAGGAGGGAGCCGCTCGGGATGCTGCTGACTGATCCTCACTGAGAGGATGCTATCGATCAGGCTTACAGATGCTTCCCCCTCCAGTTTGATAAACATGCTGATGTGCGCCATCAAACTTTTCCTCCTCCTTCCAGCCTTATCGGACAAGGTAGGTGTTGCCAAATCCCCTAAATTGAATTGTCTTTTGTTCAAAGCGCTAAAAGTAAATGCCCCTTATCACCATCTGTGGCACGACCTGAACTAAAGTGTCAACATTTCGCGGTGATTTCTTTTATTGTTATTAATATTGTTGTTGTTAATAGTATTTCTTTTCTCCGTGCGCGCAGGTAATGTGAGCGGCGGCTGCGCACTGCATGGGCGAGCCGAGGCATCAATGCAGAACTCCTCAGCGCTCTTCGGGATGGTGAGCCACTGTCAGACGCCAGCCTTCTCGGACTTCGCCGGCCTGACGCTCTCCGTGTACGGCAGCAAGGCGGACATCTGTGCGCGGCGCAGCGGGAGCGCCGCTTTCGGATCTGCTCAGATCTGCCGGAGTCCCCACGATGGCCCGGCTCACATGAGCTGCGCCAGCCCAAAGCGACACAGCGCGGCCGAGCAAAAAGCGCATCTGTCAGCCAAGACTCCGCGTTCCTGCTTCTCCCTCCAGACCTCGCAAGGTAGGCCATGATGCTGCTGGGCTGAACACAAAAAAATCCAGTCATTTCTGGATTTATTATGACTGCATTCAATGCAGTGATTTAACTGCCTTTACCAAACCAAACTACGAGGAATTAAAAAAAAACAAACAAAACACCCAACAACATAAAAAAAAGAAAGTCAATGAAACAGCAGCCGTCTGTCTTGCCAGTAAAACCACTTAGCAGTTTCCAGGTTATTTGAGTTTTGATAGAAACCATCATCTGAGCTCATGCTGCTTCCATATGTCTCCTGTGGAGCATCCTTTGATGCAGCTGTACTGTGCATAGCGTTTGTGTTGAGAATCCTGTTCTGCAGTTGTGGATTAGGTCTGTTAATTAAACCCAGAAATCCGCGGCCTGTTCATAAATTGCCATCACAGTCAAAGTGCCTATTGCACACGAAAGCCATGTGAAGCGATGTGCAGTGTGTGGAGGAACTGCCAAGCAAATCTGCATTTCCTGTGGATGTTAACAAGGCGTGACAGCCTTTAGTTCATGTCAGGAATAGTTGATCCATGTAGCTGAATGTTTAAAAGCTCTCTCCAAGTTTGAAACAATACTTTGGTGAATGAATGAATTAGGCAATATTTTCTTTCTGATTGGTTTTGATTTTAAATTACACTCCAAGTCTGTGTAATCCAATTTTTTTTTTTTTTTTTTTGCATTCATTAAAAATAAAATAAAGTGTGACTTTGGCACATGAGGGAAACCAAAAATGTTAACAACAACAATTACATAGATGAGATGAGTGCTGTCATACAGATAGCATCCAGAGTGGAAACTGGGCTCCTTGGTCTGTGGAAGCTTGTTCCATCCTGTTTAGACAGAGTGTTGTTGTGAGAGGGCGGAGGTAATTACAGCCCCATCCTAAATTATGATTAGACGGAGCAGACTTTTATATTAGCAATCATCCTTGCAGCAAGAAGAGGATCAACGGTTTTGATTATTGTTTCTTCTTGCTAAACACAAACCATATGTCTGCTGAATGTGTCTCTCAGCGTTTATGGGTTCTCCTGGAGCACAGTTGCGCACTCAGCCCTCCATCCCCAGCATCCCCGTACCAGAATGAATCGTCTCATTGTCTCTGTGCAGTGCTTTTGAACTCCTTTCCCGTAAATTGTGGGAGCACAAGATGTGTTATGTGTTTGTGGATAATGTTGTGCAAATTAATACTGAAGCGGACGCATACATGTCCGTTTGTTTTGCTTTGACTCACTGAAGCAGCTGAGTGATATTTTTAATAGCTTCAGTATCTTTTGGGTGAATGCAAATAGTTTTAAGGAGGATAAAAAACACCAACTATTTCCTTATTGATTCAGCTAATTTATTAACTTTTTTTTTTTTTTTTTTTGCAGTTATACATGGGTAATGAAAAGTTTCACTGGGTTTAACTTGTCCTGCTAATGTTGTGGTGTGCAACTTGTATGAATATGTGCTGTCTTCCAGGCATTTTTATGTTGTTTTATAACCTCTTTTGCTGAGCATGGAGTATGAAATTGACCTCAGTACTCATCAGTCTTTTGTATCATGCCTCATTTCAGGCTGATCGTATTACAGCCTCCCATTTGGGGACAGAGCTGGAGTTTAAACTGCATTCTCCACCGTTACTTTAGATTTACACCAACGAGAACCTCTGAACAAACACTGACAGATATTTACACCGAACAAAGTCAGACGGTGAGACATTAGCGAGCTTGCCTCAGAGTGGAGATATCTGACCTCGAGAATGTTCACAATGTGAACGATTGCACAATGTGGACAATTAGTCCTGAAAAAATGGATAAAATATTACGCTCTACGAAGCTGTGCTGTGCCAAGATGACTCTGAGACATTTGTAGTCAGAATTTGTCCAACTCAGGTTTTCCAATTACTCCCAAATCTATGCTCTCCTTGTGTGTGTGTGTGTGTGTGTGTGTGCGCGTGCTACATAATTGAATTACTGTGCACTTTTGTTTGCAAATGTTTCCATATAGATCAACAAGAGATAGAATTAACATAATAAGTGATAAAGTTGGTCTGGTAAATGATAGAGTTACAGAGAGTAAGATCTGTGTGTCCATCTCCTCTGCTCACATTGATACAGTCTGGGACTCTGTTTTTATGCACGCTAGGGATCCTGGACACAAACCGTTTCCAGCTTGAATTCAAGGAAAATAGCTCTTTATGTTGTTGCTTTTTTTTTTCTTTTCTTTGCACTAAACTAAATGAGGCAGAAATCAAAGCAGTTTAATGTCACACCTGGTGCAAAGGTTTGGAAACCATGTACGTCTCTCCTCGTGAGTGGAGCAGCGTCTGATCGTCCTCACGCTGCGAGTATATAGCCCTGCTGTAAATATTAGTGCCCACCAGCAAAGAAAATATTTAGCTTGCCAAAAAAAAAAAGAGAGAAAACACTTGAACCCTCTTGAAAAAGAATAGCAGGTTTGAATGAAGTGTGTACTCTCGCATCATTTGATACCTTACTAACGTTTCTCCTGGCCGGGACGATGCTGCAGAGTCTGTGAGCTTATTTGAGGAAAATGTTTGAGTTAGAGGAGGGTGCTGGAGTGTCACACTCCCTCTCTGAGATAAATGAAGAGGTCTGTCTGTTGATTTTGCCTGTAAAGAGATGAGTAATAGGCTTTTGGATTTGATCATTGTGGGTGCTTTCCCATTTCTTTGACTGTTTCCTAATGTGTGCTGCTTATGCACATCATTGTGTCTCCAAGTCATACAGTCTTTAAAATGCAAGGTCATAAACCCACCAGCAGCCTTTTCTAATCCATGTGCACACTGTGCCAACATATGCCGAACACACACCATTGCACACGTGCCACTTGCACACACAAACACACACACACACACACACACACACACACACACACACATATATATGCACACACGTCTTTGCCATGAATTGGTGCTGGTTCCAATGCTGAATTCCCCCAAACTGACTTAGTTTCCAGTTTTTTTATTTTTTATTTTATGCAGCAGTGTTTGTAGACGTCAGGCTGCAGGGTGATAATCTGACTGTTATGAGAAACAACCGACCATTACAGCCCACTCTGAGCCGCCGCTGTGTCAAACACTTAATGACCGCCTTCTAGTAGTCTGTGAATGGTTTTGGTTGAGTGCACGGAGGAACCCGTTAAATGCTTTTGTGGAATCAGTCGTTCGAATTTAACTATGTGGTCTATTTATTTATATTATTTCTGTTCATAAGACAGGAAAAAATATCCATGTCATAGATTTCCCTGTTAAATTCATTAATTGTTGTAAAGTTTTGGAAAACATGTCATTCTCATCATCAACATCACAATGAAAATAAAATAAAGCACTCAGATTTACTTACAAGGCAACTGGTGTTATTTAAAAATATCCAACTTTTTTTGGGGGGGGGGGGGGGTGTTTTTTCTCTAAAAGGCTTGTGTCACGTAAAATGTTTATACAGCTATAATTTTGGGAAAATGTTTGTTTCAACCATCCCGCAAGGTTTTGAATTTCTTAAAGTACCTCAGACTTCAGGCTTATAATTGCATACGTTTGGATTTGATGTATGCACGGATCCGATTGTTTATTCATCCTGGATTTCAGTCCTTTCTTTGTTTTTTGAAATAATTGTACTAACTTTGCTGAATCAGGTGTGTGAAAAGAGTGTATATAAATCAAAGGTTTATGAGTTTCCTCTGCGGTGGCTAAATGGTTTATTGTAGAATAGACCAGAGAGATTTTACTGGATCCTCAATCTTTAAAAAATGTGTCTCCGAGGGATGGTTTCATCACCAGGGGGAAATGATTGATCAGGTGACGCAGTGTAAATATTGTGCTGTGGATTTTTACCTTGAACCGTCAGTGTTAAAAAAGCAAAAGCGTTACGACTACTGAATCAGTGATTCTCTCTGGCGTCATTGTCTGGTTTGGCAGCCTCAGTGTGAAATTAAAAATTGAAGTCCAGAATATGATGAGAAGAGCAGGGGAATAGAAAAGGTCTTTTGCATCCAACAATATCTTGACAGGAAATATCTGAGGGGAGAAACTGTTTAGCAAGCCAGCAAGCTGAACTTTGTGTGATTCATGTCTGCGTTTACATAAGTTCCGTTAAAATCTTTTATACTGTATCCAATTTAGATTTAATGAAGGCTGAAAGTTCCCATCCAGACATGTTTCATACTACATAAAAACATGTGTACATAATAAATAAGTAGTTTAACATGACTTTCCCGCCTAAAATCAGGAAAAATCTTTTTGCCCCACGTAGTGCTTTTTGAAAGGTTGGCAGGTGAAAAGGTCAGGGAGCCACATGTTTGAATCCCAACCAGACCCAGACCTGGTTGTTTTTGAGGAGTTTACTCTGATCAGACTATAGGATTTATATGAATTGGTTGTGTTGTTTGAAAGTTTGTAACTCTCCGTGGCTGACACAGTGCTGGCAACTCTGTATTTTTGTAGTGACAAAGCTCTGGTGAGTATAAGAGCAGCAAGTATTAGGACACAGAACACTGCAGAATTTAGATAGAGCGTTAACCACAAACTCAAATGGGGATTGTTTAAGAAAAAAATCAGCAACTAGCAGTAGTGAGGTCAGTTAGTTAGCATCTTTCATTTGTTTATGCTGTTTGTTAGCCTGTAATTAGCAGGGGCTGACGCTGTGTTAGTGGCTCTGCTGATGCAAAATCCATCTTGCTATACTGGCAAGGTTTCTGGTTTATTTTGCATTCCCATTTCATCGCTGAAAGTTGACGGGATTCTTTCCTTAATTATGGATGAATCTGTGGCTGAATCACTTTTTCTGAAACGTTTTTGGTTCACTGTAGCTCCAAGAAGGAAAATGTGCTCTGGTGGTGTTGACTGCTTATGTTGCTCATGATATGTGCTGTATTAAACAAAAAAAAATCATCTTAACAAGGTTTATAGTGTAATTATCATCATAGGACGGCTTTAAAGCGCACAATTCATTTAAGATAAAAAAAGGACTTGAATGTTTATATTTCTTGTCATGTTTATTTACTGGATTTGATTTCATTTGGATTGTAACAATATATTGATTCCTTAGTTATTCTGAAATATGGGTGTTATGTTAGTGTTCATGACCGCAGCATTTTGAGAATGAAATATTGACATTGTGCTAATTACACACTGATAATAATATTTTTGTGGCATATGTTACAATTTGTCAGTCCAAGTACAGTAAGTGTAATTGGTCTTGCTCTCTCTACCAGGGCAACATTTCAGACATTATGATAGTATCATTATTGTGAATTCCTTTGTTTGTCCACAGAAATATAGAGAAAATCTGATACTGTGACAACTTTAGACTAAAAGTAATATTTTTTGTGTGTGTCTTTTCTGAACTATCAGCATTCAATATGAATCTCTGCCACCTCTGTGGATCTATTCTGTGTCAGAAGATAAGTTAACTTTGAGCTTGACAGAGAAACTAAAGATCTCATCATCACTGCCGGTCAATATGCCAAAAAGGATGTAGTGGCGGGAGCAGGACATGGCAGCTCCCCTCCCCAGATGTTGTGAAAGAGCGATCAACCCTCGGAAAAAACATTGTGTTGTCACTGGAGCTAAAACAGATTTGACCTTTTCTTGAACTTATTTTCACTACTGAGGTTGACCAAGAACTTTTTCTTTTTCTTTTTTTTTTCTTTTTAAAAACCAGATAGTATTAAAGTTTTGGGGTTACTAGTCATTTTGTACACAGCCATATCTTTTGACATGGCATCTAGAAAATGAACAGCCAGATGTGCTCCATTTGTGCCTCTAAATCATCTGGACCTTCACATGTGGGCAAGTTTATTCATATCGCAGTAGTACAGTAATAGTAGCATTCTTTTCACAAGGTTTCTCACCAGTCAGTACATTCCCATGAGCCAAAGAGTGAGTCTCAGCCCACGTCTTCTCTGTTTCATATGAGCTCACCGGTGAGTTATGGGCAAATGCGAGGGCTCTGCCTGGGAAGGGTGTGTGTTGCAGGGTGTAATGTTTGCAGCATGTTCCATTGATTCATAAAGCCGAGGCCCCGGTGATGATTCTGCAGCGGTATTCCCGTAAACCTCTGTCTGACTGAGAATTCGTGGAGGGGAATGCTGGGTAATCAAATGAGAGCGGCTCCTGAGTCAGAGCCACTAGAGAGGGAGAGTGAGAGAACACCCCTGGTCTGGCATCTGCTTGGCTGAATCACCTCAGTCACACTTGGCCAGGAATACACATGACGTATGTGGAAATAGGAGATATGGGGCAGAGGAAGAGGTGACCATTGTGGTTGGAGTCAAAGAGGAGGTGGATGGGAGATTCTTACCATTGCTGCTTAAGTATCCTCCGAAATTTGCTAAATGAACATGGGAATTCAGGAGCGTCGTCCCTGCACCGTCCTGTTCCCTCCGTTTCGTTGGGTCAAATTCTCCCATTCTTATGTGACCAGTGTGGTATGACTCTGGCATCTCACTGTAACCAAAGGCATCCTGACATTCACGCTGCCAATGAAATCCAAACAGTCACACAGCAAAAAATATGATCTGGTTTGAGTAAGTGTCGAAATATCTCTGGAATACCAGAAGAAATTTTCTCTGGACCTCAGTTTAATCAGCAGAAAGCTGAGTTGGCTCCGATATATCATCATAAAAACGTATTTTTAGAAGCAAACCTTGCCTTGAGAAGTAATCAGAGTTTAAGTACACTTCTGCTGATGAGGGAATTAAGTTGCCAGGAATTAAACCAGGTCCGATTGACCGTTTTTTTAATGTTTGTAGCAAAGATGGAGAAACTTCTCTGCTTGTCTCTTGATTGTTTTCGCCTGGATGGGCATGCCACAGCTGACCGCATGTCTTTAGTGCCTGCATTACTCATGCATTTTCAGACAGCAGCGACTCCCCTAGCAGACCTCTCTGTGTATGACTTAGCACACGGGTGGGTTTTTGATTTACATCTCAGCTGTGCCACTTGCTGTTCTTGGCTCGATGCTGCTGTGTTTCATCAAAGAAAAATCCGCTCTGCTCTGACTGTGGCAGTTAAGACGGTCGTCCGCCGCTGCGCTGCCTCTGCCAGAGCGAGGCCCGAGAGCCGATGGGGCCCTCGCAGCTGTCAGCTGGAGAAAGCGAGAGAGAGGGAGAGATGTGACCATAAGGATTGGGGGGTTTACTGACCCACATAAACAAGCAACAAGAACACAGATTGTGTGAGAGCAGTTTTGGCTGTTTGAGTCAGTCCTGAGGAAGCTGCTGTTTCATCGTTCCCACCAAAGAGAAGAGCCCTATCAGCACTTGAGCACATTCTTTAGTGTGATCAAAACATGAGACATTCCTCGTAGCACGTAACAAATCAGCATTTCAAACTGCTACAGCTCGCAGTTTCAAATGCTTGAATGCTCCGGCTCAACTGGCTGAAGTTTGGCTTGTTTTGTTTTTGTTGTTGTTGTTGTTGTTGTTTTTTTTTACAATGCTGGTCATCATGGTGTTTAATCAGCCAAGCCAATCAATCACCGGCTTCAACTGAGTGGTCAAAAACAAACGGGCAAACATGATGCGAGCCGAGGCTGTTTTAATGCCTTCATTAGAGCGCTGGGGGGAAAGCAGCCAGAAAGATTGAGTTTTATCCTCTCTCTTGTTCTCTCTCCATCTCTGCCAGGAAGCTTGGATGGGGCAGTGCCCAGTCAGCTCACTGCACCATTGGCTGGCGTGACCCCAGAGGACTATGAAAGACATTATAAAGTCTAATAGTGCAGTTTATATACTTTATTAGTGCTTGTTAATAGAAGCCCAGCATTCTGGAGGAATTACTTATTCTCTAGTCATGTGGAATGCAGTCCAGCCCCAGTGCTGCATTAACTTGCTTACCAGGACTTAATAAGTACACAAAGGAGCGATAGAATGAAGGTTGCTTGGCGAAAAAAAAAACCCAAACCACTTCGCTCTCGCTTGTCTGTGAATGATGTGAGTTGCCATCAATCACGAATCCCGAGCATGAAAATGTGCACTGCTGTACTTGGATGATTTGGACTCAGATATTCGTATGTGCTTTTGTCTTGGCAGATATGGATCTACACGCTTTATTGTCCCGGATCCAGAGCCAAATTTCATCACACAAAATCTAGTGAATTATTCTTTCAAGAAGATATTTTAAGGCGTTGGCAAGAAAATTTTTCTGTCAAGATTTATTATAGCCTTTGCGTGGCGTGCTGTCAAGTTGTGTCTAAGGTTTCGTCAGTGCGGAGATTGATATCATCCCGCTTCATCCCATCACACAGGCAGCGTTGAAGTGCAGGTGGATTGGTGCTTTTATCGAAATGTTTCTTTTTGAAGTTTCTTTTTTTAGTAGCAATTCTGGACTGCACAGTGTTGCGTGATGGGAGGAAGTGGAGGATTTTGGGAAAGTGATGCTGGTGCCCTGTTCAGGTTAATGCTTGTAACTCTAAAGTTGCAGGGAGCTGGGAGTTTCGCCAGGCCGACTCTGGATGTTAATAAAGTTTAAAGGCTGCATGCCAGCACTGTGATCTGTAATGCTTAAGGTTATTTTTACAGACTTTTTACAGACAATTATATTTGAAAGGGAAGGCTGTTTTTCAGCGGGCTAATATCAGAGTTAGGAGATGGTGTATGTGATAAGAAAATGCAATTTCCCAGGATGTGACGCTGTGGATTTTTTTCTTTTCCATTGTGTGGGAATGTCTTGTGTATGAGAACTCCCTATGGAGAAAAAGAAGACCAAACAATAGCACTTGTATTATTTCTAAAGTGAGTGTGGTTTGCTTCCACATAGCCACACACCCTAACACATGATAGCTGTCTAAGTACAAACCACTGACAGGAGATGTTCCAACATTGGAAAGTGAGCATCATGTTTCCTTTCACTTTTCCAGCTAAATCCAAGAATTGTCAATTTAATCTCCTGTCGCATATCAGTGTCTTTGTTTAATGGTCTTTGACGGACTGGTGGCCAAACAGGGAGTTGAAGGAATCAAAGATGACTTTGGCTCGTAGCTGCTGTGCTTTTGTCGCTGTCTACTCTAGATGTCAGTTTGATTGTACCCTCAGGAGATGAAAACGGCCTCTCGCACCGATGAGATGGCTCCTCTCCTCAGAAGTTTTACTCTGCAAGCAGTGGAGACATCTGTTATCTTCTGGCTCATGTAGCAACTGTCTGATTTACATTCTCTGCATCAAATTGCATTTGAAAGAAGGCTGCGCAGTTTTCATTCTGCTGGCAGTCGTTTCCTGAAGTCCCTAAAGGGGAAAATAATTTGGCTGGAAGCAGTTTTGTTGAAGACAATCAGCCCTGTTCTTCTTTGATTTACTGTTGCCAGGATTAAGTACAGTTCTCCTTTTTGTCCACTTGAACTAAGGCTCCTATGGGCCATGCAATAAGTGTGTTAAATGAACCCATATTACACTGAGTAATAACCTCAGTATGCACTCTTCATTAACATGCTTAACATTCCCCCCAAGACCCAGATGTCGGCTTCTATAATACACTGCTTAACACAAACATCATGTTGGACACTTAGTTTCTCTTATGGGGCAGTTTTAGTACTAAGGAGATTTGTACTCCATTTGTGTGTGTGTGTGTGTGTGTTGCTGTTTGGGTTTAAGTGAAAGGACAAGATGGACAAGTTCATCAACTCTGAACATGAAAACATGAGGTGTTATTGAAAAAAAAAATACACATTTGCCAGCTAATTAGAGCAGAGTATGCTGCGGCGCAGAAGGGGCAGCTTTTTTTGGCTGATGAACTTTGTGTGGCGACACTGGTCAGCCACTTGTTGCATCTTTGTTTTTGAAAGTAAAACGTCTCACTACTTGGCAAAAAAAATGTAACGAACGACCGATAATGATTGCCAAAGACGTATTATTGTCATTTAATGCTCTGGGCCAACTGGAAGGCGAACCGGTGCATCTGGACAGATTAGGACGATATCTGTTGCTGCTTGTGGGCATTTCCATACAGATGTCGGCATGTGAAATGTTTGCCTTGGAGAACGATCTCTTGGACCTTTCCAAGTTTGATTTCTCTCATATTTAATAGAGAAGGCAGGCGAGTTGAGTTAAAAAATGGAAGCTGAAAGATTTAGGACTAACGGGAACCAGCGTGTAGCTGTGCTATAGCTTGCATGACGTTTACAGCGTTTCCCCCAGCCTTCGGCCTTTTACGACAAAGTCAAGCGGAGCTCTGCTCACCTTGAAACCGATTTTTTTTTTCTGAGGTTCTCAGATCCACACAAACAGGACACATGGGTTTGTGCAGCTTCGGTAACCAATGAACCTCCTTGCAGCAGGAAATGTCTTTTATATATCACTGGACGTTTTTTTAAAATAACATGTAGGATGAGCAGCTGGCTTTATCCCCACTATGTCCTCACTGAAGCTGAGTCACAGATTTAGTGAGCAGATTGTGGAGGGAGTGAGGGGAAAAAAAAGAGCAGAGGGCTTAATTTTATCCTTTCTCTGCTTTTTGTGTTTATCTAACTTTTGCCCTTAAAAAGTCAGCTCATGGCACATGTTGACGAATACCAATAAAAAGCCTAATCAGGCTCTTTCAGCTCAACAGTGATCTAATAGACATGTGTTTGAAAGTTTAAATGAGTTAGGCAGTGTCAGAGCTGTGAAAGCCAGGTGCTGAGCACTTGGCCCAGCATGCTGGAGCATCAGCCAATTGGAAAATGCTTTGCAGAATTTATCTGCACCCTTCTCCCTTGACAAATTATTTTATTGTTCCCACACAGTTGGTTTTCATTTAGTCTTTTTGGCTAATGATAGGCCGAGAGCATTTGGGCTATTGTTATTCCTTTATTCAGCTTAGACACTCTGCTTGGAAGTGTTCACATCTGATTGAACACCCTAATGTGATACAAACTGAGCAAATATGGCACATAAAAGGTACACAAATGTGCACATGGTGGGAAACTTTGGGGTTCATAGTAGAGGAAGGACTGTCCTGATATGCTAGAAGGGCTTCTGTTGCATGACCTTAGTGATTGTCTGTCAAACTGAGTAATACCGCTTCCTTAAGGAGCAACTTCTGCATAAACTCCCCCCCTGCAAACTCCAAACCCCTGCTGCAAAACCTTTAATCACATTATTCAGCGTGGCTCATGTACCAGGAGTGGTAGATATACTGTGCTAGAGCTGCCAATGGGAGAGATAGGGCGCAGCTTGCTTTGCATCCGAGCCCTGCACTCTGCCTGACCTGAACTCAGTACATCAGGACCAGGCCGCTAATCTTTTACAAATGCTGGGAGTCTCCACGACCAGGCCCTCGCTGAGAGGGCTTAGTCAAAACAGTCCCGCTGCTCCTGAACGCAGCCTCAGCCTCCAGCTTAATTCGAACGCTGATTAACTAACAAATACCTGCTGCTTGTTCTGCAGCATTACACAGGCCGGTGCGTTCTGCAGCGCTCCGTGGACTTTGACGGTGTGTTTGTTGTCCTGCGGTGGAACACACAGGTCTACTGTGTTACAGACTTTTCGGGTTGGAAACTGATACACTCGCTTGCGCAGAACGAAGAGAGTTTTATTGTTTAATCTTTCATTCTGGCTTTCAGGGGAAGTGCTGTGTTATTTGAGCTGGAAGTGAACTGCTACATATAAATCAAAGTTTAGCAGTTTTACGGTGAAATGTGAAAACCTGCGGTATTCTTATTCAAAATGGTATACAAACAATATGAACATGATTGTACAACTAATTGACATGTTGTGTTTTCATTCATTGTACGAATTTATAGCAATCAAGCAACAACAATTCACACTGACAGCCATAAACTGAACGGCCAAGATGTAGACTTTCAAGCTTAAATTAAATGGGTTTTTTTTTGTTTTTTTTTTTATGATTTAGATGACTAAACAACAAAGCTGTGTCATCACAATATCTCCGGGCAACTAACTTGATGGGTAAAAGGCAAAGCAAATATTTTCAGCGGAGGATGAAGGTAGGAATGATGAAAGATGGCCTTCTCCTCCAGCTTCAGATTCCATTCATGTCCTGGTCTTAATCAAACCCAACCCTTCTTAGTTTGCAATTTTCCAAGTCCTTTTGGTTTTACGGCCAAGCTCATTCCTAGTCCCTTTCATCACAACAGTTCAGTCAGCACATATTGGACATAACTCTGCCTCGTCCTCTCATGAAGTCTCACTGTTTACGTGGGCCCAGCCGTGTTTTTGGACCGGTTTGAGCTTCAAACAAACACCATGCAGTTCAGGCCTCATTCAAAGCTCGGGCATGGAGTTGAACTTTGTTACACGCCTGACATCTTGAATATGTTGAAGTGAACTGTTGAGAAATCTCTCAATGCTTGAAGTGTACCTCAAATATTTAAAATGACATCGACGCAGGATGGGTTGTGAAATTCGACTTTCTATTTATGGTTCCAGCAGTTGCGGCAAGTGATGAATAATTCAAATTACTTTTGATTCATTTTTTATGCATCTCTGGTGGCTTGATTGTCAGTGGCAATCAAATCTGATTGCCCAGAGAGGGATGTGTAGTACTGATGACCAGCACAAGAAGTTTTTTTTTTTTTGTTTTTTTTTTTCGTTTTTGTTTTTTGGGAATTTGAATTTTTGGGAATAGTTTGGTACACTGGGAATAATATACCTCCCACAGTTTAAACAATAGTGCAATCATGATTGTCTTGAAGAATGTATCTTATTATTCCAACTATAAAAAAAAATTAAATTAAATTGGACGTTTAACTGTAACTATAAACTGCATTTAAAAAAAAAAATGAAGCTCAGTGAGGATATACCTTTGAATTATAGGCTGGAGAAGTCTGTAGTCCAAGAAATGTTAAATCTATAGCCCTCAAAACCGCATCTCAACAAGAGTCTACACAACTTGTTAGGCATGTTCTTGATAGCTTTAGCTGTAAATATGAATGCGCACTTAACCACAGCACCCACTTTTACAGGGCCAGACGTGTCATTTGACACAAAAATATGGCCAATCTAGGCCACTGTAAAGATGCCAGTCTTCTACAAGCCTCGAGAGCTCTGAGCCATGAAGGACTGCAGCAAGAGAGGCGAAGCATCAGTATATGTACACTGCAGCCTGCCAAAGTACACTCATTTAACAGCACAAAAAGACTTGCACTGAGAGCCCGCATGTTTATGTTAGGGATGATGTAAAATGGCTAGAATTCATATATCACATCAAATTTCTCTTTTAAGATGGCCTCTCTTAATTTTTACTTGCAAGGAAACAAACATTTGCATTTCAAAGTTCTCCAAATAAAAATAAATGAAAAGCAAACCCTTTTATAGGTTTGGAGACTATATTGGAAAACAGGTCAGGGGCGAAATGAATATTTTTTATGGTTCATAAAAGGGCTTCACAATGAATGCCAGGTTATGTGAAAGGACTGACACATGGTAGAGGCCAGAGCCCTTCGAGATTCCCTCTTTATTCAGCCCTCACACTCCTGGGCCGAAAGTAGCCAAACAACACACACATGGCAGACGCCAAGATCTATATGATGAATGATTTCTTTATTTCTGCTTGTTATCATTTGATTAGCCTTCTTTTCACGGCCGAGCCATCCAAAAATCTATCAACTAACAACCAGCAGTTTTTCCTCAGGGGCTTATCATACTCACTGTTGATATGTAATCAACTCAGCACTCAGTCAGTTATTCCTGTTTGCTTGGTAAGACGTGCAACAATGGCCCCAAACCAGAGTCCAACTCAGGCTGCGTGTACAGTATGTTTATATATTATGAATGGATATGACCACATGAAGGTTAGTTGTCATTGGAGTTACCGTTCATATATGTTGGGAATGGACTTAACTTCAAAAGTGTGATGCACTGTATATACACACATACCACATATGTAAACATGACTGAACCACATTGATTAAGGCTTTATACAGTTTGTACAGGCTTGTTTTATACAACGTGCGATGTGTTTTGTATATGCCATGCCTGCCGTATACTGTCGATGTAGCAGTATGACTTGTGGAATTTTATTTATTTATTCATTCTTGGTGTAAGCGCACCTCCTTGGTACACAGATGATGGATTGTTTTCTTTTGTTGACAGGGCGCCCAGTACACACTGCTGTTCCTACTTATCATGATATAACCGAAGGTGCCGGGGTTCGACACAGCGTACACACAAACAGAGTGACTGGTTCCCAATCAAATAGTTTCATTCCTGAGACAATACTCACGTCTCACTTTGGCCATAACCGACAGCAGCTAGAGCAGAAATCATAATAAAAGGAATCTTATTACAGCCATTAAACAAGAGAAGGAAAAACACAGGAGGACTTAAATGCCCGGACATCTAAAATGCTTATGCGGTGAGAGTATATTTACTCATAAAGCTCTTTGATGGTGGCCCTGTCCGTTCCAGCGCAGCGCCGCTGTCTGTGTAAATAGCTGTGCTTTGACCTCCCACCGCACAAGATTGAATGTGTTTCCATAGGTGTCATTTGGTACCATTTTGGGTTTTTACAGGGCCCACTGTGCCTTAGTCCCTGTAACTGCGGGGGCTCAGGAGTCATACCATCACTGCTCGAGCCGCAGCCAACAGCGGGCTCTTCCCGAAAGATGTGAGTTTGACGAGGAGCCGAGGCCCCCTTCACCTCACAGGAGCAATATTGAGCTCTGTTTGATGTGAAGTGATATATAATGTCTAGTGGACTGTCCATCTCAGATTACTTGCTCGTGTCTCAATGTATGAGGTGTGTTTGTGGAGGAGCGTCAAAGCCTTTGGTTAATGAGGACTCCCTACACAATAAAGAAATAGTATTGCCGACTTCCTTAGGTATGTGTGGTTTGAAACTCAACACAGGTTCGCTCAGTGGAAAACCTGGGGCCCTGTCTTATTTATTCTGTATATTTATGAAAACCCTAGAATCATGTGGTGTCCCCAGAGTCAAAAAGGAGGCTCCCTCTCCGGACCTGATTATCATCACTTTTTCAGCCCTTCGGTTGCAGAACTTGACTGCTGTGCGCTCGGCTGATTTTCAGCACACTCAATCACTGTTGGTTTGAATCAGTTAATAAGTATTTATTGCTGCGCTAAATGTGTCAGGGATTTCCACAGCTGCAAAATGCTGCACATAATCAAAAAATATTGTTTCATATTATTGAATAAATCACATCTTTTGCTATTAAGTCAAGTGTAGTTATTTCTTAAAGCAGGCTGAATGGCCGCCCTTATTTCAACATGTCTGTAACTGTAATTTAAAATGAAACTTGGTGTCTACAAGTAAAGTCATGAGACAAACCTCGTTCTGGTCACTTTGCCACATAGCAGGCGCTTGTTTCCTGTGTCTCCTGCTGAATTTCGCATTTGTTTTGAGGACACAAAGGTCAGATGAATTGACTGTATGCCCTGAAATACCTAGATATTGCTGCCATGAAGTTACACTAATAAAATAATCGAGATAAAAGCCTCTCCTCTGTGCCTCTGCCTGTCCATACATTTTCCTCATTGAACTTTATGCTGGAGATGAGTTAATCCCCAACCATCCTGAATGACAAATATTCAGAATGGAGAAACACCGGCCTGAACTTTGAGCTAAAAGATTAATAGCCAAAGCAATTACTATGCATGCTTTGAACAGATCCTTTTCACAAAGGAGCATTCCTTTATTCTTCCTCCACTAAAACAACAAAAAGTCACCAAGAAATAGGAAGTGAAATTGGATTCCTCTTTTAGTTTCCAAAACATCTGGTTTGGCCCTTGTTTTAAACAACTAGCATCCCCCTTGAGAATAACAGAAGGTTTTGTGCTCTGTGTGTAGGTAACAAAATAATCATTTTCAAATGTTGGTCCATTCAACTGTGATCTAATTAAACACTTAAACTCAACGTCTCGGGCGGACCACCGACCATCAAGGGATTTTTCTTCCAGACGTTTACCTAACTATTTATTTATTTCTCCCCCACTGCTGCCTCCGAAGCATTAAAATATACAGTAATTGCTGCAAATTGATCACTTGTTTTACAGATGTTATGTTGATCTCCAGTCCTATCCAAACTGTAACCGATGGCAGGAGGTGGTGTTGGGTGAGAAAGACGAGAGACAATCCGTCAGATGGGGCTTGATGCATCTGCTACACCCTTATGTTCTGTGGTTGAAATTGGCCACTGTCACTTCCGAAGAATTTCCTGCCATCTGTGTTCAATTGAATTCTCTCACAGATTTTAGGCTTGCTTGTAAATATTGGGTGCTCGCTGAAAAGGACTAAAGGAGTACTGTGAGCAGTGTATTGACACACAGGGCCAAGCTAACAAAGTCTTATTGATGGGAGCTACAGCAAGACAGCAGCAGAGTATCTGGCAGCCAGATATGTTTTCATATCTGAGTTTATGTATGAGGAAATCGTCTTCAGTGACTGTTGCAGCCCCTCAGCAGACTCATTGGACCAACTTAGTACATTTCACATTTAGAAATTTGGTTTACACATTCATGTGTCCCTCGTGAACTGTGACTACTTTGATGATCCGATAGCTTTAAATTTAGAGTAGTTTTATTGAGTCGATACTATTGATCTGGTTTTTGGTCGTGAACACAGGAAGTCAGCATTATTGCATTCCCATCAGCCTCAGGAAAGCTTTGCGTTTTAATTAGCAAGTGTTACCATGCCAACCAATTAAACTAAGAACATAAACATGATATTGGCTCAACATCAGGATGTAGGGTTGTTCTTGTGAATGGCTAGCCATGCTAGCTTTAGCATTTAGTCAAGTTTCCAAAGCCGTACACTCTTATTATTGATCAAACACCAAACTAAAACATGTTCACATTGATTTACACTCTCTTCTTCAGTGCCCACAGTTCGATCCAATCCAAAAGTTACGTTTAAATGCTCAGAAATAAATAACAAAAACAACAACCAAAAAAATCAAACTATAAATTTTCTCTTCCTCTTCTCAGAATAATGATATTCTATATTAGACCAAACTCAACACGTTTATAAAGTGTGATTATATGTTTCTGCTTTTCTCCAAATTGGAATGATGCGGCTAACCACACATGCCCAATAAGCCAAATGAAAGAAGTTTTAACGCACACAGGTTTTGTAATGTTGAAATAATATACAGACAAGCTGATGTGGAATTCGTGTTCATAATATATACAATCATCAAAATAATTCAAATCACAATTTTATACAAAATTATGTGTATCAACAAACCCAACTGAAGTATCTACAGTTTTTAGCTTTCATTTCTGAATATTGAGGAACTTTTCCCATCACTTTTGTATTCACAATATGAAGACACAAAGCCTGAATCTGCATTTCTTATGAACTGAAACAGGCAGACAAGAGAAGCAACGTTTGTAACAATCTATACGTTTACATTTTAACTTCATAGCCATACCATAAAATTTAATATAGGAATAAGACCATCATTACAAATGACCACTATTTGACAGACGTTGTTTTCCGAACCTAGCTGTTCTTAACGGAGCAGATTTATTATGCTATTATAGTAATTTTGACAAATAGTGGGTAATAGCGATGCTTGACAAATGGATTTGATTTCACGGCAGTTTCAGAGGGACCTCTTCGTGTTTTGATACGTGGCTTCTGCACTAAACCCACGCCATGTTTATTTTTAATAGGAGATTTATATACGCCGCTTATTCTCATGAGTGAGCACACATACACACTGAAAGTAGCATTTGCACACTGCAATTCAGGAACTAAACCTTTCAAATTAACACTTATTTGAAACTTTTTGGACCTCTAATGTTCGGTTATTTCAGGAAATAACTTGATTTGGTTATTTCAGTGTCCCAATCTCACCTTAACACTTTCTAAGAGGGTGTGGTGTTCGTCAGTCCTAAAACTCTGGCTACATCACTCTGACAGTATTTACTGCCACCTCCCCAAACAGAGCAGCCTCTTGTCTGACTTTGAAGCACCTCAGGATCCCTTGCTGAGCTTTCAGCGTTCTTGGCTTGACTCTGGAGCTGTGTTGTTCAGCAGCCCCATAAAGGTGTCTGTCAATAAACCAGACGCCCCCCGACACGCCTGCCAGACTAGTGCATCATGTCTTGTCAGTCTGCTGGTCCATCAAGTCGGGCTGTGGGGCTGCTGACTGTTGCTTTCAGCGCTGTTCGGCCTTTACAATTGTGGCTTTTCTGTCAAATTACAGGATGTGGTTTGGCTGAGGACTCCTTGTAAAACTTTTTGATTGTCTGTGATTAATCCTGGCAGTGCACAGATTTGTGGGCAAAATGTTGTTATGATAGTGATTTTCGGGATAAGTTGTGGCTACTAGTCGCTTTAAAGTGGTTTGCTGACGGTGCAGATTTTTTGTTATATTAACAAACGTCCTAAAACTGTTTGACTAGAAGATAGAAGATATGCTTATTTTTGTGATTATCAATCACTGCTGTGGTGTTATCTTTTTAAAAACTCTGCCTAGAGGCCAGTGTTTAAGAACCATGAAGCCTTTTATTTGGATATAACGTTGATTTGGTTTCTGCATGCTGAGCTCTTTTCTTTATCTGATCAGATCTCAACATGCGGTTATTGCTGCTTATGGTAATTACTCAGCTCTAGTAATATTGATCACGAGTTCTTAGAAATGTAAGGGCGTCAGTTCATGCTTACCGGGTAATTATATTGATTAAAAGCCACGAATGCTGGGTGCTTAGACCAGAATATGGTCTGCATGAAGCGTGGGAGCAATAACTCAATATGAAAACTCAGCAAATGTGCATTCTTTTGGATGAAAATATGATAATTATACCTTAATCATTCATATCTGAGAATATGGGTATTTGATTTCTTCAGTTTTTACAAACAATTTCTCTTTTATGTTGAAATGTCTTCAACAATGTCCTAAATGGGAAAAATTCATCAAGGCGGCTCTAAAAATGTTCTGAAGCACATTTGCTATATCTCATGGCATCAAAAGATCCTTAAATTGAAATGAAATCATCCACAAACAAAGCTTAACCGTTTTTTAAAATTAGTTTTACACTCAACATAAAATTTTCCATTACTTCTCATTGATTTGAGTTTAGATCACTTATCTTCAGTTCCTCTCCGTCCTCAGACTTTTTTTTGTGCTGGATCACGTGATGACAGTCATCTCTGCAACAGGGATGAGCTGGAAGGCACCACCAGTGACGAGGTGCTACCACCAGGTGGTGACATGCACAAGTGCAAAGTTGTAATTATGTTAATCAGAGGGGAGGGGCGGCAGATAAAATGATTGGCCGGCACAGTTGGGAGGAATTAGTGGGACCTGATCAGTAATTACCCGTACCGTGCAATCAATCTCCCTTTAAAAGTGTCAGTGTCTGTGTCCATCTAAACATCACACAACCCCCACCATTCTCTCCTGTGTTTGGGTTTTACTCGCAGCGCCCCCTCTTTAAAGTCATGTGGTGAAGTCGTTGGTTTTTGAGACTTGGCCTGGCACAGAGATGGGGTGGGTGGGGTAGGTTGTTGGGGTTGGGGATCGTCGGTCTGTTGACTGCCAGCTATTTGTTTGTGTTCATGACTGCGGTTAGCGCTGCTTCATTTGAAGAGCCCGGTATTATGAGGACGCCTGCTTCCCACAACAACATGTGCCCTCTTCTCTAAAAGGCGGGGGGAGCTAATCGTTTACCGACCGCCGCTTTCATTAGTCTGACTTAAAACCGTGTAGTCACTTAGTACCAACAATCAGTCATATCCACAGGTTATGACTGCTCGGTTCTTGAAGGCGTTTCTCAGATTTTAGATGTACTAATAATTTCTTCAGTGTTATTACTCTGCTGGAGCTGATGTAAGATACTTCTCTGTGCCCAGAGAAGTTTGGGGCTGACAGTTGGCCTTCTCCGGAGTCCTTCTTATTCTTTTTTCTTTATATTCTCCTCCATAAGGGAGTTATTGTATGACTGAGTTGTGCATGAGAAAACAAGGAGGAACACAGATACCTGGTTGAGAGTGGCTCAGATCAGCCAGAACAAATTGATTTTCTCCTCATGAAAGTTCTCATGTGTGCCCATACCGGTAATCCTGCTGCAAAAACACTGACATTTCTCTACTCCAATAGTAATTTAATGTACTAATCTTCTTCTTCACTTGCTGCGCACCTGCTTTAAGAGGAGCTTTCTCCCAAGACATTGTTATTTTTCATTTACTTATGCCCTCGGGTTCTTCAATCATACATCCATTACTAAGCAAACAAATGAGTTCCGGGCCCATGCCGCAGACACAAATATAGACATGAGTTATGAGATTCAGAGAGGCTGGGAAAAGCTTCAGACCCTAATACGCAACATCTGCACCGGACAAGACGCACAACTAGAGCATCCTGCTACAAAGTCCTATAGCTTGCTGTTGCATACTTGTATCTGTTGACCTGTCTAATGTTGAAAGAGTGAAAGGTGGTGGGGGTGGACCGTGGCAGGTGGGGGTGTTTGGCCAGACAGGAGTAAAATCATCATCATTAACTGTTTAAGTGCTGAATGTTTTGATTTATGGAGCCAAAGTGAGGAGAGTTGAGGTGTCACATTGGATTTCCAGAGGCATCTGTCTTGTGGTTTTGGCAGCTTGTTGATTTACCTTGGGTTCAGATGTTTGCATCACACCCCTGACAGGCCATTTCCCTCCCCCCTCAACCCCTCCTCACAAGCCTCCCTCCTGCTACAAGTACAGTACACCTCTGATCACTCCCCCTTTCTTCTCCTTAAACCAGCTATCCATCTGCACATCTGCTTTTCATTGAGGCCTGCATGTCTCTGAAGACTTGAACGCATTAAACGCTGGCACAAGCACAGTCTCACTCTGGCACTTAACACAACGCTTAGGTGACTTAAAAGGGAGAGGCGAGAATTATAGAAAATGAAGTGTCACCGAAATAAAAAATCGCCCCAGATTACCACCAATTACAGTTAATAATGGTGTCCAGACCATCTGCTGGTCAGATGGAGGAACGGTGCTGTCTCTGGAGAAATAATGATACCAGAGAGAGAGGGAGGAGGAGGAGAGAGAGAGAGAGAGAGAGAGAGAATCATAGAGAGACACAAGCGACATAGACTTTCAGCTATGTGATGATGTGGTTTGATCTTTTCAGCACTGTATGCACTGGAATGGTAGTGCAGTCATAAGTGCGTATCTAGGGATAATAGCCATGTTGTTTCAGAGGGGTTGAGTTCTTCTAGATTGGAGACATGTGTCTGCTTTGCTTTATTAGTCATTTATTAGTCACTGAGGCAGAGTTTTTAGCCAAGGCACAATGTTTGCTGAACTTGAACATGAGTCTGATCATCAGCCCCCGAGGTGTATGATTACAACACATCCTAACTGACCACGACCCCCGATGTAAAATTTATCCAACATATGTGAAGCGTGTTCAACAATCAATGTAATCACCGTCGAGGTGACCACAACAACCCTCCGCTGAAGGCCGAGTTGCGCTCTAATTATCAGAATGGAGCCTGGATTCACTCATTATTCCTGTCTATTGTCTTAATTTTCAGCCTCTGTGGTCACAGTGACTGCATTAATCAGCAGGGAGAGGGATTAGAGAGTGCTTTCCCCTCACGATCGTGATGCATCTGACTTTTATGGCTTTGTACGCTCCTTTCCCAGAGGATTTGGACATGACAGAAGCATGACAAATGGATGATATCAGAGCAGACACGTTGCAGGGTGATTCGAACCTTGTTTCCTTCCACAGCCTCATCATGCATCTCCCAAAACAAGTTCTCAGAGACCAACCTCTATCCCTTTTATAATTGTAATATAATTATACTCTTTGAAGTATTAATTTATGTATTCATGTGCGATGAAGCATCCAAACTGGCATACTGTTCCTTTAGTTTGACTTCTCTTGTACATGTGAGCTTGTCATCCTGCTGTAGTGCTCACTGAGAGGAACATGCTTCTTTAATTATACAGGAGAAAAGAGGAGGCAGAAGGAGCAATAGGTACCATGTGATGACAGTTATGGAACGGATGATACCACTTTGAATGTAACAGAGTATTATTAGACCCCGTGTTATCAGCAGGGGCTGTTTCTTGCCTAAAGTCTTTCTTCCAAAATTTTTTTTTAGGGTGATGTTTTAAGAGGCAGCTAACAATAGAGTCCTTATTTGTTCCTGCGTCTTTCATTGGCAATGCTGACATCAGGGGCTCTTGTGAGGATGAGCCAGCACATCTGTACATGGTCTCCGTACTGAACACAAGATTTGCCCCCGGGCGCTTCTGGCATCGGCCTACCTCTTTCTTTCTGCCCCTGCATCCCCCCGATCCCATGCCATTACAACATCACTGCTAACTGGGTCTGAATGCTTGCAACTGTGTGTCAAAGCATCATCCCACCGTGCTTCTTTGAAGGTGCTCGCGAAAATTGGACCGAACACTCAACTCAGTCAAAAGTGGCCTGTGGACAAACAAAAGTTATGTTTACATTCAGTTTGGGGAAAAAAACAAGAATGCGGGTGTTTATCTTTGATTTCCAACAAATGTACTGAATGCATTTCTTACCTCTTGCTAAGGTAATCTTTAGAAGATGTTTTTGAGTCATACTCACATGGATCTTGCTCTGCTAGTAGCTGCCTTCTTTCCATGCAGCAATCTAAGGGGCTAAAAAAATTAAGCCAACGCAGAAATGCCAAAAACTGAAGTTCAATGAACAGACACTTGAGCTGTGCTTTAAAAGTAAGCTGAGACTCCATTGTTAAAACTAAACAGTAGAAATCAAGATCTTTAGAAACTGGTTTAGGTCTCTATAGCTAATTTGGTCCTTCATTTCAACTGTGTGGGAGATTGATTTTTCGATAACTCGCCCATTTAGCTTTCATATAACTTAAGTGTATTGTTTTAAATGACAGGTGGATGATCGTATGTTTCTCATCTTGACTCCACTCGCCTCCTCTTGGTCATCCAAAAGTTAGCTGGAGGTTTTCATATCGCTATGAATGTCGTCTTGAGGGTTTTGTCCATCTATACACATAGATACATAGTTTTTGCTTCTTGCTTGCCTTTGACACATCACTACGCTTCTTGGTATGTTAATGCAATTACTGGAAACGGTGGTATGACCATCTGTCATGTTGCTCCTTTGCTTGTGCGTGAAGCAAACAAAATGGGAACCAACTCGCAAAAAACATAAAAACATTGGTCTGTATTGATGCTGGTGGCTCCAGAGGTACCTTTCATTTTTGTTTGATAATCATAATGCATTACACAGAGGGACACTGTATTTTTAAGTATAAGTATGATGAACACACAGCTCAACAGACCACCCATAAACAATTGAAGTAAGACTGATCTGCTCTCCATTACAACTAAATGCCTAACCTCAACTTTTACCCAAACCAAAACCTAATCTTATTCTTCAACCTATAACCAAGTCTTAATCCTCAAACAGCTTTTGAGGACCGGCCAAAATGTCCTCATGATGATAGTTTATAACAAAAACACACCCACACAACTATAGAAAGGCATGTATACACACACGGACACCCACGTACAAACACACTGTCCCTTAACTCCTATCACCGCTGCTGTATGTTTTACATTTTACCTCAGTCCGATACTCCTTTCTGGCTTCCACTTCCTGATCAAACAAGGCTTTAACACACAATGAAATGTTCAGTGCTGAATAACCATGGCGCATTCAATATAAACTGAATTTACTGTTGGGTACCATCCAAGCCAACATATGCTAAGGAGCTGGCTTCCCCCCGACGAGAGCATGACTGATTCTGTTAATGTAGCAAAGCTCTAAATCACCAGAGTGCTAACTTTCTGCAGTGCGGGGGATCAGGACCTTTAACACTCATTTAACACTCTGATTTTAACGTCCTGGAGACATGCAGAAGGTATGTCCCAAAGAGAGACAGTCCACTTGAGCTTTTATGACGTATTCATACATCATGAATGTTGGAAGCAGGAGCAGGGCCTTTTTTTTTTAGCTCTTTTTTGGAATTACTCCTACCTGTTGGTACTGGAACAAATAAATTAAAGGCACATAAGAATGGTTTTGGTGACACTCATAGTCTCTCTCCTGACTTAGCTGATGATTCTACCACAATTTGTCACGTAAACTCCTAGATGCAGCTAAAACACATGTGAAAGTCAGATGCTGGCAGGAGGTCAAAAATCCAGATGTATTTGTAACTTCCCCTGAAAGAATAAAAACATCTTACAAACAAATGGAAGTTTAACACTGCTGTAGGTTGTTTCGCATTGGTGACTTCAGATAGCTGCAAAAGCTATTATATCTGTTCTGTTGATACTTTTTTCTGATGACAGTAGAGGCAGAAATAAAAATATATTAACAGAGTCCAAAATCCAATCCAATTTCAAACAGGAGATTTACAAATAAGGATGAGCGAGTACACCACTATCCATATCTGTATCCGTATTCGTACTCGTAAGGGGCAGGACTTTAACCAAAAGTTGGCCTGAAATAGATATGGGTTGGTCAGAAGTTTCTATATTTATTGTAAGCCTCAATATATTTTTATTTACAGCTTAATTTGTATTACACCAAGGTAAGAAGAGCGAGCCCACCAGAAAAAACCTGACCTGTGAAGAAACAGTGAGAATGAGAAATGCGATGCAGCACCACTTCTGTTACGAATCAAGTTTTTACCCCATAACCCCATAAAGTGGGGCAGGTTTGAAACGTTTGGGTTATAAAAAGCCATTTTAAAATGATGATGTAGTAGTGTGGATGTAGCCTAACTTTTCATCGCTATCAGGTTAAATGATGATCTTACCGGGGGACTCGATCAGGTAGTTGTAAATATCAATGTTTGTCACCTCCGGCCGTTCAGTGGGATCATTTCTCCATAAAAATGAAGGCAAACAGAAGGGACAATGAGAAAGACCCACAGATGTGAGTTTTTCGTTGTATCGTTTTTTCTCTGGTACAGCTAGCATACTAAAATAATCATCTGACATGTTGAAATAATGTTTTAAGCTAACTACTGGACAGTGTTTTTTAAATGGTCCCGCCAATTGTTTTCCCCTCCAGTGGGCGTGGCTTTCTGAGTATGATGCGTTGCGCTCCGTCCTATCACAGGACGCCCTGAGGAGGATTTTCCTTCAGCCGTTTGGTACTCGTACTCGTCAAAGTTGCTATATCAGTACCGGATACTCGTTTCAGCCGAGTATCCGGCTCAACCCCATTGACAAAGTTAGCAGCTAATCACTGTTAATCCTCTGCTCTTCTGTGTGTTCACCAACAGCATGTGGATTTTAGTATTATCTGTGATAATATTGGAGAGCGAAGGCTGCAAGTAATTTGAAAATACTACTACCAATGCTGATAAGATTTTGGATTTTCTCCAATGAACCCTTTAACATAAAAAGTGTGATTTCTCACATTGTATGTTGTTGTATGCTGATACACAAGCAGCTGTACAAGAACTATGTAAATAAAGTAGGCTGGAAAAAGCATCATTTTTGGATTTAAGTATGTATATTCATTTTAATTTGTTAATTAAATATATAAAATGACCAATGGATTAAATCAATGAGGTCACTATATTCTCAAAAGGATTGATTTACATCAAATTAGACAGTCAATGTAAGGGGACAGTATGTAATTTATCTGAAACCATCTGTGGCCAACTGTGTCAATTCACGAGTACAACTATGTGCACACATAAAAGCTGAAATATAAACATGCATTTAAGGGTATGTGTACCCACAACTCCACTTAATAAGTCTGACTAATTAAGAAATTGGGCGCATGTGAACAAGTTTCATTCCTGCTCCCATAATTAACCATGAATGAATGAAGATACTCCCTGAATCCATCACTTGACAAAGAAAGACACTGTCTGTGCCACAGAGCGTCAGGAAAGAGACCCCCAACAAACAAAAAGGGAAATATTATTGTTCGCTGGTCGGATTCCTTGGATCGCAAACTGAGCTCAGAACTCGGAGATCTTTAGAACAATAATGTATTCATTAAGCTCCAGATGACGTCTGAATCTGATCAGTAAATATTAAAATGACATTTAAACATTTCATGGGATGTCTCAGGATAAATAATGAGGATTTAATGTTAAACAATGAAATAATTTCCACACAAAGACAATTATTTCCATGAATGAATTATCACTTAGTTTTTGTTGTGGTCAAAATGAGACGTGAGGTGTGGAGTTCTGTGTTTATAGGTGCTGATTCATGTGTGGGAAGCGAGGGATCCAAGGTTTTTGCGTAGTCTCATCATTCTGGCCTCAGGTATTAGCTGCCAACTTTCAGTAGCTGACAGTTTTTTAATTGGTTGTTTGTACTCATTTTGGCCAACAGTGCAAAAAAAAAAAAATGCTGAGTTTAGATTATACCAGATGTAATGTTCTGTAAAACCGATCCCAGGGCGAACCCTGTTCAGTGAATGTGCTGAAAAGAAGTGAAGACACATTTAACTGGATATTTGTAAAAGACAAATACCTCTGAGAAGCAACGGGTGCTTTTATGAGCTTGTTTCAGTCAAAACTGTAGCAGACAGGTAATCACTGCTGGAGTCATCTCTGTCTTCCCCCTGCGTTTGATTCGTTTACATGGTAAACTTTTCCTGGCAAAAATAAACCCCCCACCCCCCACCACCCCCCCACCCAGTCCGTGCTGTGAAACAGAGCAAAAAGCTCATTGTGGGTCTGCGTTTGATACGGTGGTGACTGATATGTGTGTGCAAGAGAGCATGTGCATTCATTCAAGGCTTCATTGTCAGAGTGCCAGTCCACCCTGTGCTTTATGATGACAGTGTTTTTATTTGGTTGTTTGTGCTTTTGTGTGCATGCAGTTGGGGAGTCAAGGCCTTATTAAGAGATGT
Source organism: Remorina albescens (assembly GCA_034769265.1). NCBI lineage: Eukaryota > Metazoa > Chordata > Actinopteri > Carangiformes > Echeneidae > Remorina > Remorina albescens. Next base: position 20,751,253 of record CM068489.1, on the reverse strand, counting down.
TTGATGACATGAAGTCATTTTCATGTCACTCCGGGCCATGCTGATTGAATTACTCCTGACTCGAGGCAGGGAAACACTTGGCTTAACACCAGCCTGCCTTGAAACCTTCATACAGAAACTATGTTGTAAAGGCTAACTGGTGGAGATGGTCAGCCAGCAAATTTATGAAGCAAACAAACAAACAATAAAAAAACAGACCAATTCAGTTTGTGTTGTTTGAGCACAGCCCAGAGATGAAAGACGCCGTGTCTTCTGTTAACGGCTTGGAGTGAAACCAGCGTTGTTCCTCGGGGTCCTGTGACGATACTGGACTGTTTGCGTTGCTCACTCTGCCTTTTCTCTACTTTGTGTTTCTGCTGTGACCCGCAACACAGTGCACGCAGAGGAGACTGCAGATACAGCAACTGTAGGAGGGATCTGTGAATAGATGTTCCTCAAACTGAAGATGACATGGCTCACAAACTTCTCTTGTTTTCTCTTGTCTTTTGTTCATTCTTGTAACCTTTTTCCTGTATTCCCAAGCACTTCCTCCCCTCACTGCTTGTCCTGTTTACCCTCCCTCTCCATCTGTTACTCATGTTGTAATAGCTTTTGTCCCTCCTTTGGTTAATCTTTTTTTATTTTTTTTATTTGCTTTTTCATCTGTTGCCCAAATCCCCATATATCAGCTGAATGTTCCCCGGCCTGTTTTTAATCCCGGACTATACCTTTTCCGTGCTCTCCCTCATATACATGGTGTTTGGGTGAGTTTATTAATAATAACTCATGGTGTGTGATAACATTGTCAATAACATCGTTAGGAAAAAATTGAATTTGAAAAATCGAGTTAAGAAAGTTTGAAATGGGAGTGCGAGGGGGCACTCAACATGTGTGTGAGAGGATATCGGTTTTCCCTTAACAAATATTCCCTCATAGTCAGAGCCCTGCTGTCTCCTTTCATCTCTCTCCTTCCTATTTGTGGTCACATTCCTAAAGCCTCCATTTTTAATCAAAAATACAGGTTGGAATGATAAGCACTAAAACATAAAGTGTATGTAATTATTAAAAGACAGCCTAGTTTATTCCAAATTAAGAAAATGCTAAAGAAGAAAATTTTTCTCCAAATTTTTAGTCTTTCTTTGTGTATTTGTACACATGTAAGAAGCTTTTTGAGTGAGAGGTGAAACATCGTCAAGTTCACCTCACTCCAAAAATGAATAATTTATTAATTAAATAAATTAAATGGTTGATGGATTAAATAAATAAGATCACTGTTTTCCAGAACGGATCAATTACATTGAATTTGAGTGGCTGACTTTAAATGTAAATGGACAGTATGTAATTTAAATTTCTGAGAAATAAAACTGTTACAGTTTTACAGGCTGGACTGGCCTGACATTTATTTTACTTAGTTTGTTTTTTCCAAAATGCCCCCCACCCCACTTTTTTTTTTTTTTAAAGTTCTTAAACTACCCCAAAAATAATATATTCTAATAAATCTCTCCAGCATTATTCTTGCTGTCACCAATCAGACTTTGCCAAAGAGCTCTCCATATATCACTGGATACTACAGTTGTCGCAGCCAACAATTATTCCTCAAGAGAATATTTATAATTTAATAGGATTTCAACATGTCACTGATGTCATGGATCCCATCATAAACAGATTCTTTTTCCAAGGCTGTCAATAGATCACTGTGTACAATTTCCTCAACCAGTTTTTGATGTGAGTGTGACACTGGGCCACAGCTCCGCAAGCTAAAGCAATACTATAACATGGACATACCAAGTATGAACTAGTGTAGGAGAGACTGTATCAGCTCCATCCAGTTTGTGATGTGGCCAGTTTACTAATGCTCTCCTGCTCCTTTTCCAGTGAACGGCGCCTATTGCTCAGAAAAAGATGTGGGCGCTGAGCTGGGTGACGCTGAGGGCACCCTGATGCGATGTGGGCAGAGCCTGCCACTGCCGGCAGGAGGTCATTCGGGGGGGCTTTACCTCCAGAGCCTCCACTGTGACAGACCTAACGCCGACCTCCTTCTGCAGGACGACCCTCACCAAGACACCAGGTAAAGTGTCCCTATTATTCCTGTCCTATAATAATTTAATTCCTGTTTCAGTTTTGAGCGTTTCCTGTTTGGTGTAGAGTTACTAACAAGGTGCAGGTACAATGTGTTCTGTATTATTCCTGCTAGTGTGAATCAGATGTACACACTGTATTTGGTTGAAAGCTTTAACCAGTCTCATAAAAAAACACTGCAGGGGTCCAAAATACAGCATTTATGTTACACTAATGTAATTCTTTCTTGTGAAATCTTTGACTACTGTAGGTCAAGTTGTGGAGTCTGTACTTTTCTCCATTTCCCCCTCCGATTTTCTTGCCCTTGATCCTCAGTCATCCGACGGAAAAATGCGTCTGGACAAGCGTTCACTCCTCTCATATTGTCTCTCAATATTTCCCCAACAGCCAAACAGGAAATGGTGTTCCTGAATAGAAGAAAAGAGAGGGGTGAAAGGGGGGTGGAAGTTTTTATTAACATCAACCCTGACAAAGTCCGCCGGTGGCTTTCTCCAGTCCATGTTAGCATTAGCTCTGTTTTTCCCCCAGCATGCTCAGGGGAAGGGACAAAGACAATTCCTTCATGAGACGGCCCAGAGAAAAGAGAGCTCTTCTCACATCACTCAGGGGCTTTGGACAAAATCCATAATGAGCCAACTGACAGGAATGATTATGTAGGGGATCACAGCAACGCATGGAGAAATCTGACCTGGGTCCCCCATTCATCAGGGAAAAGATTCCCACCATAATACACAGTATTGTAAACGATGACCCTTCATAGGCTGCAATTATGCCACCAAAACAGGTGACTCCCTATTTATCCCCAATGTTGGGTTGGGTTTAACCCCTTTGTGTCATCAAAGACCATCAGATGGACACACTAGCCAGTGGCCTCTCTGTCTGGAAAGCCCTCTGTTCCTCCCCCTCTCTATTCTTAGTCATAAATGCCCATTCATATCCTCTCACTACTAGAGGATCCTTTTTCATTTATTCATAAAAATGCTTTGAATTACCAGCAGTGGATGCTACAAACATCACCTTATGTCACCAAATCCATGGCACGGGCGACCCGATGTTAATGTTCATGTTAATGTTTGTTCCTTGAGGTTATTTAGGATGGCATGATTTTTATGGACACTGAGTGAGAGATTGGAGGAAGAAGGGGGGAACAGAAAGCTAAACTTTGACAGTCCTGCTGGTGGGAAGGATGAACCAGACTATATCTGTCATCAGTCTGGGGGCTAACAGCACTCATATTCCTCTCTGTGTGTTTTTCCTCTTACAGATCCTCCTCTGCCTTCCAGAGGACCCTGCCGGGGGCCTCCCCCGGCCTCAGCTGCGGCAGTGCCAGTGGGGCTCGCTCTTCTCTGCCTTACCTGATCAAACAGGAGAACTCAATGGGCTATAAGACCTCCAGCACAGGGTCCGGGGTCCATAACGCGTCTCAGGCCAGGTTTCAGAGCTGTAGAGCAGGCCAAGTTTTGGGGGTGCCAAGGGACAATTCAGTCGGAGCGCCACATATTAGCAGCGGTGGCAATGGCGTATGTACAGCAGGCTGTGTATCAAGAGACGCAGTACAACCTTTTAATAATGAAGATGGCTCCTCCCCGCTGGCTTTGTCCCCAACTGGGTCCCATCATTCAGCGCGGCTGCTCAGTGCTAGCAGTCTGAAGAAACGCTGCCTGTCCCTGGCCTCGCAGTCCTCCACCGCCGCTGTCAGCGGCAGCATCGCTGCGACAGGTTCCCCATCCTCCGCTGCTGCTGGTTCCGAGGAGATCAATATCACCGCCATCATTTGCGCCTCCTCCCAGATGTCGATGGTGGCCTGCGTCAACGGGTTCCGCGCTAACCTCTCACCCAGCCACCCCAGCAGTGCCGGCTTCTCCTCCTCTTCCTCCTCCTCCTCTACATCCCCACCCTCTAACTCCTGCTCACGGGAAGCCCTCCAAAGGCCCCCACCTCACGACAGTCCCCAGCAAGCCGCAGTACAGGAGAGCTGTCAACTGTCCTCACCTGCCACCTGCCTGCTCTCCCTTTCCTCCTCCTCCTCCTCCACGTCCTCCTCTTCGGTGTCATCGGTGGAGCCGGAGCAGGGGCAAGGGCTGTGTGAGGAGCAGGGCTCCATGCTGCAGGGGCGTGGGGCTGGTGGCGCAGCCGGAGGAGGCCTTGGAGGAGGAGGAGAGGGAGGCTCGGACGGGTTGGGGCTACTGATGAGTGGCGGGCTAATGTCTGGGACACTGCATTCAGGGCCCGAAGCCGGGGCTCTCATGGACAGGGGCCAAAGATCAGGGGCAACCCTCAAGCAGGAGCCCATCGATGACTTCTCCCCCAGTGAAGATGAACTCTTTCAGCACCACTATCATCACCATCACTTGAGTGGTCGCACTGGGCACCTCCGTCACGCTCACCACCCCCCTCGACCTGCTATGCCTCCGCCCTACCACCTCCACCAATACATGGGGCCCAGCCCTGGGGGCCCACTTCACCACCAAAGCCAGCAATCAGCACCAACCTCTTCCCTGGGACACAAACAGACCTCTGGAGGCCCGCCTGGGGCCCACACAGCCCCAGAGCAGGAAGAGACCGTTGGAGGAGCACTGTGCGATAAGCAGGTCTGCCGCTGGATTGATTGCAGCGCTGCGTACGAGCAGCAGGAGGAGCTTGTGAGGCATATAGAGAAGGTCCACATTGACCAGCGCAAAGGGGAGGACTTCACCTGCTTCTGGGCTGGCTGCATTCGTCGCTACAAGCCCTTCAACGCGCGCTACAAGCTGCTCATTCACATGAGGGTCCACTCTGGAGAGAAACCTAACAAGTGTATGGTGAGTCATCATAAACCACTAACATTATGGACTCAACGTCTGCCAGGCCCAAAAACACAGACACCAGTGCTCACTTCTCTTCACAACACGTACATTCAGTATTACTTAAAATCCCTTTCTGGTCAGAAGTTCTTTTCTTTTTAAAGTATGAGGTTGTGTTCATTGATTTATTATTGGCGTGGTTTCTTCCATAATTGCAATCATCTGTTTCTGTTTAATGAAACATAGTTCGCGAAGTAATACAGTCCCAGTAGATGATATTTCCTCAAAAAGATTTACGCACATTGTATCCAAAAACAAACCTGGACTTGCTTCGTTGCTGATTACTTTTCAACAGAAACTTTTATTTTGTTTTGGTTGAGAAAAAGTTATAATTGTAATGTATATGTATGTATATGTGTGTGTGTATATATATATACATATATATATATATATATCTCACTGAAGATGTGTGCTGCTGTGAGAGAAGCACTACTTCGGTAATATAAATAGATTTGTGGTTGTATTCTTTACAGGTAAGGGTCCAATTCCACAAGTGAACACACTAATCAATGTCAAGCTGTCATTCCCCCTCGTCCCTTCGCAAATGGAAAAAGCCCTCCAACCTTAAGAATGATTTAGTCCAAATACACAATTAGTCCACAATTTGTGTAGGGCAAAGCCATGTTTATTTTCATGAGCACTCTGTTTTTTGAGAAGGGATTCACATCATGAAAAGCCAACACATATGGTTAACATAACCAAACAATGCTTACACTTGATCCATTTAAAAGGGAGCTTTAAATGTTTAGCTGTCCCACAAGTATTAAGTGAATTGGCTCCATATCCAAGGCAAACATGGACAGAAATGCAGTAGTCTGGAGAAAGGGAGCTGCAGAGGGATAGTCGGTAACATTTGCTAGTCTTGCTCAATTCACGGCTTCAACCAAAGCCCCTGTCAGAAGTGGTCCTCCTCAAGTTCAGGAACCTTTCCAAATTCTAATTACCGAAAGAAAAAAAAACAAAAAACTGAGTCTGCAATATTGGTACAACACCTGCTTTATCTCAAAACCTGATATTTTTTTTCTCTTTCTTTAAAAGAAAAGAAAAACAGTTCTCATTTATTTTTATAAATAACTTGTGGAACGGTTTGCTGAAGTGAGCGTCTTTTAATAAGAAGTTGTATTTTATGGCACCCTTTCCCTGTGTAGAGATAGAAACCCGTGTTGGCTCCGACTGAAACGTGTTAATGCACATCTGATTTGAACACTGAGTGAAACCAAAAGGACACTAACTCAACTGTTGCTGCTGTTCTCCTGCTTTGCGTCACTCAGGGGTATTAGTGTTTCTGCTTCCCTGACTCAGCATGAACGAAAGATTTTGGAAGCAGTTTGTTCATTTGTGCCCCGATGGTAAATTCTGCTTTAGTTGTGCTGTATTAAAGGTTTTCATTTGATTTTTGTTGTTGTTGCTCTTTGGAGTGTTGTGCAGTTGTGCCTTCATTTAAGACATAAGTTAGATTTGGTTGACAAGTTTGTATGCATACAGGCATTTGCATAAGTATATGACTGTGTGTGTGTGTGTTTTTGGAGATGTTTGCCATATGAGAGCACCAGAACAATTTGGCTCAGTGTGGATGAAACACTGGACTGTGTCTGCGGCCACTGAAACTCTGCTAAACACCCTAACCTCAGTGTCACCCTTATTTCAAACGTGCACTCGCATGCACACACAAACACAAACACACACACACACACACACACAGACACACATACAAACACACATATTCACAGCCATGCAGCAATGTGAAAATGGGGATATTGTTTCCACTGACTCTCACAATAGGAAGTATTGATTCCATGTACAGTGCATTGGGTTGTAACACTTTCCACTTTTCCTACTGAACATAAAGACAAAAGTGAAATGTTTTCAACTTTGAATCAGCACATCTGATCAGCAGGGATCGAATGGATGTTGAGCTCGGACTTCACCAGATAAAATTTGGAGGGCCGGAGAAAATAAACATGCTCTCTTTGTCTATTTGTAACTGTTTTTGTGTTTGTATATGGCCCAGATTTAACTAAGTATTCTGTGCTTATAGGAAAGCCTGGGGTGCATCTGAAAGAGCATGCTCGTGTATTTCCTTAATTTATCTTTTGTCTGAGCTTGTGTGCTTTTTGGCCAGTGCCTCTTGTGTTTGTTGTGCTCATGTAATAGACAAAGACGTTCAAGAATTTGAGCAATTCATATAGAGGAAACAGATGAGACATTCTGGTTTAGGACCAAATGCCCTAGAAAAGCAGGGCTAATCCCTTTATTATCTTTCCAGCAGCAGATTCCAACAGGCACTTATGAAGCAGGCCTATCCTCACATCCAACCATAACACATCTGTCTTTCTCCAGTACATATCTCTTTCTTTCTCTACATATATATGTATACAGATATATAGAGAGAAAGCGACATATGTACTGTACAGCTGCACAGTATTTGCTTCATGCTGTGTCTTGGCAGGGAAAAGTCATTATCGCAACGCACAAGTTGTACCCTGACCGTTGCATGCACATGTCACAGTCTGTACCTGGCTAATATTTTCAGAAATTCATCATCAAAGAAAAAAAAAGAAAAACTCACTTCCTTCCATGCATAGACAGCTGAGTTTGTGGCTTTTAGAAGTTGCTGCCCTTTAGAAAACACGTTTAGCTTCCTCTCCCTTCCAATTAAAGCTGGCCCTGGGCTTTTGTGTAGAGGGCAGGCAAGCAGTGACGGACATATGGGCAAAAAGGAAACAACATAATCTCCTCGCAATATCCTGTTATGTTTCATGCTTGATTCACTTGTTGTTTTAGTTTATTGCATTTTTTCCCATGTCTGCATAAATATTAAAAATATATCCACCAGGAGTAGCCCTGACATGGTCCTAGACTTTCATATTGCTCTGTTTGGTCGGAGCCTGGCCCAGCGGATTTGAAGCGTCTTAAGGCTGCACGGTGAGCTATGAGGGTCAGAAAATATCCTCCTAAACCGTTGAGGCTGTCTGCATGGGAAGGACAGGCTGTTTACATGGTGTGGACTGACTTCAGGCAGAAGTACAGCATTGTGAACTTCATTTGGTTTGTTTGGCAGTTGCAGTTTCAGTAAAATGTGGGCGAAAAAGCCACCCATAAAGTAAGAACTTTCAGGACAATAGTGTGCTTTAAATCCTATCAGAGAACATTATGTTGTTGTGGGATGAGGTGGTCAGTGGTTCACGGTATGAAAAATTATACAGCAGTTTTGTTATGCCACTGTATTTATTCGCAAAATTTAATTGTAAGAATCTTTTGGAAAGATTAATATTTTTAGAAATTCTAACTAAGGCTCAGTTTGGGTGTATTATGTGTTGTAAATGGCAACGGTAATATTTTATAATGACAGTTTTGGCGTTTATACAATATCGGGGCTTCATTAAAAAATTTTATTGTTGGACTAGGCAGCTGGACAAATTTACTAAAGCACGTGTATTACATTTCATGTAGGTAAAGTAAAGCAAACCCAATCATGATTTATATGTCATTAAGTAGAGAGATAAACATGAATTTCATAATGCAGCGTGCCAGAAATAATTTATAGCAATACATAATTTTTTTTTTCTCCCAGAATTCATAACATTAAGGTGATGTCATTGACAAATTATTAAAAGAAACAAAAATCCTCCATAAAAGGGCAGATTCACATATTTTAGTTTCCATCTTATCAGAACAAAGGCAAGACAGAAAGGCCACCCGCCCATTTCACACAGATAAACCACAGCCTGTTTAATGGGGCCCTGTCCAAACATGCACACATGTGCACATGTACAGACAAACAGAAAAACACACACACAAGCTGACACTCACTCACTGACAGTCTCAGTCAAACCACTTGTTGAAGGAAAGTTGGAAGTTGAGGCCTCCTGGAAAAAAGATCATGGAATTTCCTCTTTTTCCACTGGTGTGAAACCAGCAAACATATATATTTAGATTTACTAGACTGATTTTTGGAAAAGAGAGGCGAAATCCCTGGGCAGCAGCAGCAGACGCTGAGACATCGAGAGCACCCGCCGGTGCCAAGATGGCGTGTGCTTTCAGGGGTAAATGGAGTCTTTTGTGAGCAATCAGCTCAGAAGAAGGAGATGAAACAGGGAGCGCCATTAGCTAATTAAAACTGAGGTTCAGCACATGACCTGACTTTTCCTCTGAATGCCGCCTGAAACCGGAGCTGTCTGGGCGCAGGGTGCGGGCGGCGAGTGACGTTGATATTAATGTGTTTGTACCAGTACGGGCCTCTGACACTCCAGCCTGTTTGAACACTGTCGAGGCCACAATTTCTGAGTGTAGAAGCGCTGGCTCGCAGATTTTACCCACAACGAAGCTCAGTTCACTTCCAGATGATCCTCAGTAGCACTTATGTAGAGAGGCTCAGACATCCACTCATAGAAACATTCAGTGTAGTCCCGGCATTTTACACACCCAACAACAGCAACATGTAGACATTCAAAGTGACCCAAGCAACTCATTCATGCAAAGAAATCCAAACTACCAATACAAAATACTGTGGACCAAGGCCAACTGGCTCCTCAGGCGGGACACACACACACACACACACACACACACATTCACTCCACACTGCACTTGGAGAGGAGAGGTCTTTGTATGGCTCATTTAAAGTAATCAGGGTCAATACGCAAGAAGAGGCATTGATTCAGCATGTCAAGAATAACTGCATGCTTAGCGAACGGAGCTGCTTAAGTCTGCTAAATCGGCACAAATATAAAGACCTTATCGTTCCCTAAATCAGAACATGGTGGAGATCAACACTTTATCTAAAGATCCTGGACTCCTGCTCCACATTAAATGATTTTCAGAAATAGCTTTGTTAGCCATTGCCAAGGCAAATGAGTTCATTAGGTAGCTTGATAGTGTAATTTCGCTCTACAAACCCATAATCCCATCCTGTGGTTATCCTCTGTCTTTCTGTCAGGTCTGCTGCACCACTTGGCGAAGGCATTCGTCATGCTTATAGTAACACAACACTGTCCATATGTGATACTGGTATGATGAAACAGCTGGCGTGGGGGCTCTGTGACTGATGTTTTGGCATATGAATGAAAGCCCTGGATGGATGGCTCTTGCTTGTTTTGCTTGTTGAGCGGTCCAGGCCAACTTCTTGTCAAGGCCGAAATGTTTCCCAGTCAGTCTTTTATGTTAATGTAATCCAGTACCCCGCAACGCCCCCCCCGCCACAACACATACACACCCAGCCCCACCCCCTTCCAACCTCATCCCAACTTTACCCCTTTTTCTCTCCCACTTTCATTTAGATCTATATTAAGGGCTGCCTTCATACACTCGACACACGCAACCACAATCTATCCGTTCTGTCAGTGACACTAAAACACAGTTAAATGGGTTAAATAAAAATATTCTAACACTCTTATCAACACTTTTATCATTGATTTTACACACACAGCTATTCATTGACCAATAATTATTGCTTTGATAAAAAACCTTCATCGTAGGATACATATTAAATCATAATGTTGCTTCGTGTACCTGCTACAATTCAATTAGTTAGAAATATATTTAGATTTGAATTCAACTCTATCTCATTTGAGTAGCCACGTAGTTTGAGATTTAATGATGTTTCTAAACTGGTCATGTTATGTTTACAGCAAAGAGTCGCTTTGTCTGTAGGGAAAATGTAAAAGACTATTGGCTCGGAGTGTGGTTAAAGGTTTTTGTTGCACTTTCTTACCCAGTCCATGTGATACACATCTGCATGTCAACATGTTTACATATTAAGTTCAACATAACGTTTCAGTTGGACGGCAGACAAAATTAGGGTCATTATGCATACTAAGTTCCCTCAGCCAAGCACAGTGTTCATGAAAAACAGGGCACAACAAAAATGGAGGAACTTTTCACAGCTGCATCGAATATTACATTTTTGGAGCAGTTTTTTTTTAAATTTGTCCTGCTTTTATTTGTGTCAAGAGCCCAAATCTGAAATTGTCAAAGCTGTTTCAAGGACACAGTTTGAGGGATGGTCGTGCACACTTTGTTTCATATCCTGGTATGCATAATAATTTCTCGTTTAGAAACAAACTACTTTTTAGCTTTCACCCCATGCAGCTGGGATCATTGTGCCAGCAAAGCCAAAAGACGCTGCATTATGTGCATTATCTCATGGAGGGAAACAGGAGGAACTTTTTCAGTGTGCAGTTCACATGAGCAGCTTTCTTTGAAATAACCAATCTGACATGTTTGGATTCTTCAACCCGGTTTATAACGTCCGTGGCTGGAATGACAATGTGAACCTGTCCACGGGACGGCTGAATCTGTCTGGTAATATTTCAGAAATACAGCGAATGGTCTACAACATGCATAACATAAACAGTGCAGCGTTTCTTGAATACGTTTCATTGAACTTAGGATATGAAAGGTCAAACAGCCACAGCTACCTCCCTTTCAGCCTCATAACCAGGTATCAAAGCATGCAGGGTTAACTACATGTGATACACTCTAATTGCATTTGTCTGGAATGCAATATTTTGAGTTTCCCCATTTCCTCAACATTTAATCACGCTCTGGTATCGGAAACCTGAAGACCCAGGGCTGCGGCTGGTTTTACATTGCATAGAGATTGTGTCATAATTGTGTTCCATCCAAAACCTTAATCAGTTTAACCTCTCTGCTGAGCCAGATCAGTTTACTAATACATGGGAGAGATGAAGCTGGGTGTGTATTTGGTGTCTCTGTCATGTTCACGGGAGGAGGGAAGGGGAGGGGTCGGTTGGATGGAGAAGAGCGGTGGGATCTCAGTCTCAGGTCATGAGCCTTTTGGACTCCCCTCTAGAGTCTTAAAATTTTCCCTGGTTGTTAGAGCTGAATAGTTGTGTCTCTTGGTTGTATACTGTCATGGATCATGTACATTGCGGAGGCGTACTTCACGTTCAACCTCTGCAGTCAAACAGATAATTATACCCAAATTACACTTGTGGCGTTTTACGACACAAAGACATAACGGGCCCTTTCTGCTCTGAGACTACCATCTTCACCCACTCCTCATAGTCACACACTGGCTTTGCTTTGTGTCAACACACAATTTGTGCCACAGAAGCCAGTCAGCAAACACACGCACACACACCAAACAGGTCAATTGCTTGTGTATGGTGTCTGCGTCTGTGTGTGTGTGTGTTTGTTTTGAACAGAGGTAAATCTCTCAGCACCCTCATGTTTGTTTTTGTTTTTTGCTGACTTGTCAGTGTGGCAGAGGGCACCGCGTAGAATCGAGTCCAGGGCAACATCTACCCATGACCGCCTTCTCATCACCCACCAAACAAGCAAACAAGAAGGACATTTATACACACCAGGACCACTTCTGTGTCAGGGCTCCACCACATCCCCAGGAGGACAGTATCCCTCCACCCAGCCCCCTCACACTGCTCCACAGCCAGGCTAGGCTAGACCTGCAGCTAATATATAGGAGAAACTGAGTTGCTACTGTGCAGAATAAACACCAAGAGTAGTATGGATAAATTATGCAGCGAAAGACATGTTTACATTTATGGTGTCAAGTTTAAATTATGCACCATGGTGTTCTGTGGTCAGTGTGCCGGCTTTAATTTGAATGTTTGAGAAACGCAGTGAAGGTTGAAAGGAACCGAGCCAGACAGGCAATTGGCCTCTACTGATGTCATTCCCAAAAAAGACATTTTTGCCCAGAATTCATCAAACAGCATTATGCATGACAAGGGATTTGGTATGCACTGAATGTGGACTTGAGTGCATTTTTGAAGCATTAGCAAAGCTGTTGCACACACAACTCAAGCATTTGTAACAGCTCAAATCTGCTCTCCAAGCTGAGACGTTTATGTTGCGAGTGCGTGTTTACACGGTTTCAAACACCTAAGAGAGAGTTAAAGGAACGAAGAGAGCTCCCAGTGGAAAGGTCCAAGCAGAGTATTGAGCCATTGAGTGGGTGTTAAGTGTTAAATACACCAAGACAGTGACCTTAACCAAAACCACATCTCATGTAATGGTCAATAATGAGAACAAGGTCAGAAATTGGAAAGACAGGCCCAAAAATCTTCTCAGTGGGACACTTAAGGACACGACACACACACAATGATACATTTCTATGACTGCATTTTATGATTACCAGCACCCAGCAGAACTGGCACTGCAGAGAGTGATATTGAAGCTGGGATTTACCTCTCCCCCATAGAGTTTTACACCCCAATGATCTGTAACTGTCTCCAGAAAAAGAAGCCCTCTCGCTTTCTGTGCACGTCTACAAACATCTGTTTCACATTCAGCCTGTTCAGCTTTGGGATTAGTTTAACATCGATGTAAAAGGGTTTATACAGGGTTTAGAACCAGGATGGTTTGGTTATTCGGGCAGCATTACAGTAGAAGTAAGAAGCCTTTAAGTCGAAGCATATCCTTTTTCCCTCTCCCTCTGTTCTTCCAGCCTCTAATAACAGTGATCTGTCATATTGTGTCATGCGGAGACTGTCATTTCTCCCACGATGCATCTTTGTCAGAGGTTAAACAAGCAAAACATTCAATATCACAAGTATGCCAGTCTCATTTTCATAGAAATGAATCCAAGACATTTAGATTTGGTCACACACGATTTCAAGTGCCAGTAGGAAATAAAAAGGAAAATTGGACATGGAAACAATTCTGTATTGTGACGTGCCGCAACTTTAACTGGGAACTGTGAAGTCAATGAACACCAGGTTTAAAACGGCAAACATAAACCTATATCTGTGGAAAAAAAATTTTGAAGTAATTATTTTACGAATATGAAATATTTACCAAAGAATATCAGTAATCATCGGAACATCAGGATTTTTACTTGAGCCTTTTGAGTAATTACACTGGAATTGGGAGTGGCTTTACTTGAAAAATGTCTTCTCCAACAGGTCAGTGGATACAGATGTGTCCGTGTGAACCGAATTACCGAATATAAAAACTGTATACTGAAATGTGGTGAATTGATTTATTGAAATGTGAATGAACGGCAATGTGCTCGCAAGAACGGCTGAGGCGAGATTGGACCTGGCACACTTGAGTGTCGAGCGCAGTCTGATATATTGCAACCAGCCATATCCACACAACTGAAACTGGACCCTGAAAACCCGCAGAGAGCAGAAAAGAACACAGGCTTGGCAAGGCGAGGAGTGAACAAATCAAGGGGCACCGTGGCATCTCAGTTGCACCACATTTCTGAGGCAGCTGCTTTTTTACCCAAAAGGCTTTGTGGTCTGGTCGCCCTCCAGAGAGTTGCGTAAACGCGCGCTCTCGCTGCCTTCACTCTGTTTCAATCCACGGGCCGGTGCTGATCGCATTGCCATGTTGACCTATTGTTTAATTTTGCTGGCATGTTTTCTGTCTGAATCCTATAGCGCTGCTGGCACCGTGGAATTTGGCTTGGCAACCCACCAGGGTTCTGCAATGTTTATTTGTTGTCACGTCAGAGTTATAGAGTCGTCGGCGTACGCTGCAGTAGGCATGAGCCTTTGCGCAGCTGTGTCAACTCTTGACTTACGTGGACAATGGTCGGTTTGCCAAAAAGGGAGAAGGGCTTTTATTTCTCTACCTAACAAGTCTGTACAATTCAGGAACATTGTGACTCCGACTGTGGTATTCATTACATCACCTTGCCACGCAGGAATTTTAAGATGGTAGACGAGATTTTGTTAGCTGAAATCACAGAGTGGGAATGAAACCAGGGGACAAGAGTGTCCCAGTTCGCATTTAACTTGAAGGTACACTTGTAGTGTTGGGTATCTATGTTAGCATGAAATATTCTCTGACCACACCAATAATCCATATGTATAAAAATCCACTCTTACACTGTCAGAAAGCAGCCACTAGCAACATTCTCTATGTTTTCTGGGCTTTCTGTGGTTTGGTGGTGTTTTTTTTTCTTTAGGACACAAATGCTTAATGTCAGGGGTTGTCAGAGACGAGGCATCTTTCCAGACCTGTGGCAATAACCAAAGATGCCAATTTCTCCATTACCAGCTGCCTCAATAGACCAGAATGGAATGTAATCGCAAGATTTGTTGCCTTTCGAGTGTGGACAGTTTTCACCCGAGGAGATTTGGGCAGTCACTGTAGTAAGAGACAAGGCAGGTTGAAGTAAAAAGGGAGTGCTACTCTCTATCTTTGTACTATTGTCAGACTGTGAAAATGGCCCGGGCAGCTTTAAGGTTATCAGACTTTTGGATTCCACGTGGAGGAAACGGCAGCTGGGGAGGAGAAAGTCAAATAAATGGCTGAAATACACAAGTTAAAAGGCTCAGTGGAGAAGTCACAGAGGAGAGAGAAAATGATGGATGATGATGTTGAGGTTCCAGAAAAAATATCACCTCAGCGCTCGGGCCAATCCTCACATTGGCTCGAACAGTATTTGTCTAACAAGGCTAACAAAAGAGCAATAAAGTGGATAAATTCAATATAAAGTTATTGTTCTCACCGGCTGTTGTTGAATTGGTTGCACCCCCACCAATATAAAATGGAGCGGTGGAGCATGGTGAGGTATATAACACCGCATTGTTGGGCTGGAGCAAGAGGAGCTTTTTGGCAGAAGGGGGGTAAAAGAGAGACTAGAGCGAGAATGGAGGCAGGTGTGAGTGAAAGGTGCTGGACAGACTGAAGCCCGGTTGTCAGAGGATGCCGTAGTTCATGGGTCTGTCGAGAAGGATCCTGTATTGACTGCCAGTAACATCAGTCTAGGCGCCGGCTCAGAACACAGATCATGTTTAGGATTTTCATTGTGTAACCCATAGTCTGTCTTTTTGGTGGTGGGTTCGGATTTCGTGAATGAGTTTATAATTAATGCCTTGATGCCTTGGCTGTGGCACTGGAAGGTTTGTATTGCAGTCTAATTAGCCAATATAAATGGTTAGGATTGCTCATGAGAATAAACACACTCACCATACAAAGTGGGATGGCTCCCACAGAAGTCTTTCACTGAGTGAGAGGTCACGTGATCGGGTCTACCCACCGAAGTGAAGATGGTAAATATTCATTGGTTATTATTTTCCACATTCAACCCTCACTGTGCAATAAATCTTCTTTCACTTTCAGACCACAAAGCTGAATACTTTCACATTTTTGCATTAGACCAGAAAAACACATTTTAAACACTTCCAATGCAACTCAGGTCTCCATTTAATGTTTTTCGGGGGATTGATGTAACATCAAAACCATATTGTTGAATTAATTTAGCAAAATTAAAAGCAAGTTAATAAATGTGTGCCATGTTCATTCCTGTTTATAAGACAAAAAATTTGATTTTCATAATTTCTTATACAAAATAAAATAAAATAAGACTACTAAGTGTGGCAAAAAGGCAGTTTTAGGTTGTGCTGAGACAAATAATTTGTGTTTTTATGCCTCCCCTCGCATCAGATGCAGGACTATGAAAAACCCAGTTGTAATACAAGACTTGCTAAATCTTTAGCTTTATTTCATGCAGAATACCTTCGTACAGTTAAGTATAAAGTATGTCAGTATGAAACTGGTTTGACACCCTGAGCTTTTCCCCAAAAGGAAAATTTAATAACGGAAGAAATAGGTTGGTTTGGTTCTCCCCTAAATTTGCATTATAACACAGAAGACATAACCCTTTCCCCACGGTCTGCTTAGTGTCTTTGAGAATGTGACCCTGTTTTCCTTTTTCCCCCTCAGCCTGGTGAACCGGTAAACCCCAGGGTGCCTGGTTTAAGAGGAAATCACATCTTAGCTCTCTAATCTGATGCAGGGCTGCAGAGCTGGTTGGACGTTTGAATGAAGGCCTCTGAATCACAACAGGTTAAGTGCTTCCATGAAGCCCCACCATGTTGTTGCACAGCTAGGCTCACAATGTTGCCAGGCCTCCGTGGTGAGAGCAGGGGTTCAGAGCCATCACGGCACTTCCTCCTCAATCTCCAGTCTGCGAGAGGAACACAACAGCTGGGCCAGCTCATTATGTGAGCAGCCTCATTTAGTCATCATAGGAATGCTTCCTGTTGTGCCATCCACATAGTTTTTAATCTGGCCCCCCAAACTATTCAGGCATGAGTGCAAAATGGCTGTTAAGAACAATTTCTTTAGTCATTTACATGACTACTTCCTCCCACCAATTTATCGGCTGAGCTCGTTTGTTCATTCGCATCTGGACAACACTCCCTTGCTTTTACTTATTTGCTGCCTGTACTCATATCTCGGCATTCATAAATCAAGGATTCCCAAAACTGATAAAAAAAGCGAAGGACACACTGGGGAGAAGAGATGTGTTGAGCGAAAGCAAAGCAAGTGTGTGCAAATGTCATTTTTGGGAAAAAAGCAAGTCACTCTGTATCTTTGATTGAAATTAAAGGCCTGTTTTGAACAGATGAAGCTGACTGCTGAATGGGTCCCGCTTCGCAGTGGAAACGATATGTGTAAACTATGTAATGCAAATGTTTTAGCCAAGCTGTGTTTAATTTTGTATCCTGACGAAGCGCATGAGAAACCTGTCTCTCCTTAGCTGTCTCGTTGAATCATATGGATATAATTTCATCCATTTACGTTTTTCTACTCTTTGCTGTGGTTGCCACAGGGCATTTGGAAGCAAGCAGATTAAATGCACATGTTCCTTTCCCATCCACAGCCGGGGCACTCTTCTCTACAGCCTCCCCTCCGAACAGATCCCGAAGTGTTGGTGGTTTTCCTCGTCGGTCAGGGCAGAGAAAGACACCTTGTGATAAACCGACTAATTCCAGCGACCGCTTTTTTTTTTTTATACTCATAAACTTATACAGGCTGCTTTTGAGCATTGGCACTTTATAACATGTTTTATTTGGCTGTGTTTCCTTTTGCCACCAAACCTCCTTGCCCTTCATCGCGTCTGTCAGGCCTGGCAGTAAAGGAGCCTGGATGTATTAGGCAAAACTAATCACAGCGGAAAGCCTGTTGAGACTGCTCTGAGGACTTTTTTTTTTTTTTTCTTTTATGGGGGGGCCCACTGAACATGAGTAATAGTGAATTTCATGCTAGTTAGTGGCCGAACAGTTGAATCCCATCTCCCCATCATTAGTCAGAGGTCTGATCTACAATAACTGCCCAGGGCCTGAGAGATATATTGGTGCTGAAGGAGATATCAGGATTCCCTCGCATCTGTAGCAACCCTAGAAAAGCTCTGCTGTCAGGAGAGAAAATCCTGGAAATAATTCGAGGGGGGAAAAAAGGGGGTCCTGTAGGTGATGACCTTGGCTGTAAGCGCCACAGTCAGATATAATTTCACAAGAGAAGAACCTTAGCTCTACCTTACTTCTGATTCCCTCCATTTCTCTTTTTACAGCATTCATTAAAACTTCTAATCAGATTCCTGTCCTACATGTCAGCAGCCATACCCCCCCACCCCCGACACCCGTCCATAACGGCTGGTTTGTTCACGTCATCTGCTGCTCATGGACAGTTGCTAATGAGCCACCACATGTGAGGAGACCTGCACACTGCTGCCTTTAAGCCCCGGCACTGTTTGGCCTTCTCCCTGCCAGTCAGGAGTCATTTCCCATAAAGGCCTCAGACAGACCTGCACCTCCACCAGCCCGCACTCTTGCGCCCATAACCTGTCTGTTGTGATCAGCTGCCTGTCCACCCTTTCAACCCGTTTGTGCCCCCTTCAACCAAGTCAAGACCCCGCTGTCATCCCCAATGTTTACTGAACTCCTGAGCTCCCCCCAGCCCGTTCAAGAATGAAATGGTGTCAAACAGGCTTCAAATCCCCTCCACCGCTACCCAGTGCCACTCCCCTCGTGTGGCGATCTGTCGGTTTACCTTAGACGGAGGTTTTCAGAGAGGAAAACTAAACATGTTTAAAGCAATTAATGTGATTAGCTCCATATAAACTGTTTTCATAGATAATATCAAAGGTAAAATCGATCCACTGTCAGAGGCCTGAGCTGCCAAAGGTCTCTGTTTATACCACTTTAACCCATGTCCTCATTACTCTCCACAGTTTATATATAAAGGCAACTCCTTATGGTCCATACAGAGGACATACTGACGTGTCCGTTTAACGTGGATTCATTATTTTGTTTGGCTTTTCATCATCATTATATTTGTAATGAAGGTCAGTCCAGGGAGAATCAGACCCATGACAAGGTCTCTATATTCATCTGTGGGGATAACATGTTGCACAAAGACTGTGAAAACTCTTTGTAACGCATCAATATCAACAGCAGCAAATGTGGATTTTACAGCAGTGTGTGCCCCACGTACGCAAAAATTAAGCTGCCAATAACTGAGCTCACTAAAAGAAGTAATTTTACCAAGAATGGCCACACCGAAACATCTTAGAGTAGCAAAACGTTTTTCATGCATCTCTGCGTTTCTGGGTGACGTCCACAGCTAGAGGTGGCACTGCCTATTGGCTTTCCCATCAGGCTGGAAGACCTCATACTCAGCTTTATCCCTGCTACTCCCTGCTCCCAGAGTAATAATACGCTCTATGCGATTAACACGGTTTCCTCCGCGGACTCGTAGCTATAATTTGGCCTCAAATCTGTACTGCAGAAAAGAAAGCAATGAAAGACTGATTATTCCCTTATACATAAATACACACTTTTGGCAAGTCAATAATAGCCGTGTTTGTTTTCCCAACTCGAATGCTTGGCGCCGTATTTCAGCAGTCAGCATGGACCGTGTCTGTCATGACCAGCGTGGCAGCGTGGATGTTCATCTGCACTAAGATTTTTATGAAGCTTTCCCACCCTTAGCTGCCTCTCTTGTTTCCAGCTGAAACGTTTGATTGGCACAACTGGAGAATAATATGTTTCCTCTGTACAACGCTGCGTGACATAAAATTGTAATTTATTTTATTATTTTTTTTCCATGGTTGCCTGGGCAGGATGTGTGCCTGTCTTGCGCTGAGGAATCATGGGTGATATATTCCCAGCGATTTTGGTGTGCGCACATTTTATGCATTTCTCATGGGCACTTTGGGACAAGTTGATTGCCTTAAACTTTAATAATACCACACGTTACCGTCATCCAAAAAGAGCTGAGCAAATGGCCACTAATTATGCTGAACTCTTGTGCTTTGGAACAGTTTGAGTGTTTGGAAAAGTGACAGTGGCAAGTATTGAAAGTTGGCATCAAAATGCTCAGTCGAATCCTTAATCTTTCCTACTTTTCCTTTATTCAGATATTACTCAGTGTGAACTACAGATCCAGACACATATAACGGTGCTTTTGAGAAGTTTGGCTTATTTTATTTATCAGAAAAAAAGAAACATATATATTTCTCTTTTATGAAGTTATTTTTGGGCACACTTTATGCCTGTATCATGCAGCGAAGAGTGAAAGGAAATGGGACAGAGAAGGGGAAATGATATGCAGCGAAGAGTCCAGCTGGAAGTGAGTTGAACCAGGGTATTGCCTATTCAGAGGATTTCCACCCACAATACTCCCTATTGAGTCATCCTGAAACTCATGTATATATTTTTCAAAATGATTTATCAAAAAGTTGATTATTTTGGAATTGAAACTGCAGAATTCCACTTCAACAAGACGATAAAATGTCAAGTTTATTTTCAGTCAGAATTGCTGATGAATCGCCAACTCGTGAAAAGTCTGACATATAGGAAAAAAAATTTTTCTGAGCATGGCGGGAGGAAGCTTTTGTTCCCAAACTTATTGGTTTAAAGCGCTTTCAAACTTAATGAGCCGTGCATTGTGTATCTGTAAGCAAGCAGATTAAGACTGTCTTGCTGAGCCACACAGACACGCAGACGCACACATCCACACACCAGGCTGGTCACCTAACACAGCTCTACCATGACAGGCTTAGGTTTCGCCGATATTAAATGGAGCCTCAGTGAATAGAAGGCCCCGCTTGCGCTGTGCGAGTGAATGAAGGAGGCCCGGGATGAGCATTGAGCCCAGATGAGGCTGAAGGCCCATTAGAAGAATGGTGTCACTCTCTCCTTAGCTGTAACCCGAGCTGCCGTTAGCAGGCTTCACTAAAGGTCAGGGCACAATGGACAGCAGAGACCTCAGAGCCTCCGCAACCGTTGGTACAGGAAGTTCAATTTGCAGCATGGCGAGTTTAGCTATCAACAGAAATTGGATTTGGGTAACGTATGAGTGAGGAAGCTATTAGTATGGAGGACGCTGTCTGGTGTTTGAGAGTTTATGGTCAGAGTAGTCGCACTATTTTTGAAAGACTAAACATCTCTCCTGTTTCTCCGTTTCTCCCTGCTTATTTCTCCTCACCATCATTTTGACTTAGCATTAATGGAATATCTCCATGTTCAACACCTTATCTAACTATGAATAACAGAAAATGAAATATTTGAAAAATAAAATTTGTCAAGACTTTTTTTTCTTGTAAAAAGAGTAAATATTTAGGTGTTTGTTGTCCTTTTTTTTTTTTTTTTTACAAAAGAAACGTAAATTTAGTTTATTAATGTTGTAATAAACTTGTGTACAAACAAAAACAACCAACCAACTACTACAGGAGGTATTGATTTCTGATGGTTCATGGACAAATTGACCAAAATGACATTGCAACAGCTATAATTTAATGTAAAGTTTAATTCATTAAATAACAAACTAATGGAGGCTGTCAGTAATGAAACTGAAAGCAAAGGCAGCTTTAGCTTTAGCTTTGTGGTGGCCTCCAGACTAACTGGTTTGTAAAAAAAGGATGACATTTAAATGAATAATTAATTATCAAAACCTGCGCTGGCTGTTTGCTGTAGAGATGAATCCAACATGAGCCATTTTCAGTAAATACAACACTTTCTGTCTTCTGTTGTTTCGTGGTGAAAATTCTGCTCCATTTCTGTCATCAGTCTTGATTGTTCTGATCTTTACAGTTATGATGATCAAATTAATCACATCAAATATTATTTATGCAGTCATATAGAGCAAGTCTAGGCCAAACCCTTTATAATGGGCCGCGGCTGCCCTTCTTTTCATGCGTCTCAGTTCGCTGTAGGTTGACAGGCCTGTGTCCTGTACAGACGAGCGGGCCTGACAGGAGCTCACTCTCCTGTTCCTTGTGCCTGTATATCGATGTCAAGGTGCTGCTGAAAGCCTAAATGGGATTGACATTAGGTAGATATAAGTAACTTTGAGCTACGGCTCATATTAGTGTACACCTATGCACTTTATGGCTCTTTACGCAGCGCTCTTTGTAGGAGGTCTTGACGTGGACGGCCATATCAACCAATCAGCCGTGTTTTAAGTGGATACACGAGAAGCTGCATGAATCATTCACGTGTTAACAAATCTGTGGTGTTCATTGGCTGAGTGGTCAGGATCAAATGGGCCACGCAGGGTCGGATATGAGCTTGTTTACAGTAACTGTCACTTCTCAGTCTAATGTACTGTACACAGACAAACACTTATCTTATGCTATGCATTACAGTCCATTAACTGCTGCTGTGCGGCACACTCCGGTTTCCCCCCTCAGCTGAAATAGCAGCCTTGAGGCAGGTGTACTGTCTTTTAAGTGGATGTGGTTTCAAACAATGGTCCTTGGATTGGCTGCGTAATTCAAGAGCCATGGAAAAAAAAAGAAAAGAAAATGCTTGCGATCATACCACCCACATTCTTAAGCATCTCTCACTTTTCCATGGCCGGTGACTATGCGGTGTACAATGAACTCCTCCAGCTGTGTGAGTGATCAAGGGACGGAGGGAAAGAGTAGGACAGCATCTTTCTGAGTCACACACAGACACGTATACAGAGCCCACATTGTACCAGAATTTGCCAGATTTACACTGATTGATTCCTTTTTTTTCTGTGGGTTTGTGTGTCTGTGTGCGTCCATGTGGGTGCTTGTTTATTGGTTACGTGCATACCTGTCTGACTGCGGCCGTCTTTGTGTGTGTGTGTGTGTGCGTGCATTCCTTTGTCATCTGTGTGTTTGTGCTGTGTTCCCCTCCTCCGCAGTTTGAAGGCTGTAACAAAGCATTTTCACGTCTGGAAAACCTGAAGATCCACCTGAGGAGCCACACAGGAGAGAAGCCGTACCTGTGCCAGCACCCCGGCTGCCAGAAAGCTTTCAGCAACTCCAGCGACCGTGCCAAGCATCAGCGCACTCACCTGGACACGGTCAGAAACTGAGTCTGTGCTCTGTCTCACCTCCCAATGTTTCACCAGAGTAGATTAATGTTTAACATGCCTCTGGCCAACATTTAAAATAGTCTGGGTGGTCAGAGCGTAGCAGAAAGAGAGCGGCTGCATGAAATTATAGACTATTAGTGTTTGCATTTCTCAGATACAGCCTGCACTTACTTCCTATAAAATCCATTCAGGTTTTAGATTACATGCACATTTAAAAGAAATAGTAGCGGAATAACTGGCATCGACTGTCCCCTCAGCATATATGTGTGTGGGTGTGTATCTTTTGCTCATACTTGACTTTTTATGCCAAAATGAAACGCTGCGCCGCCGTCCAAGCCGCAATGTCTATTTCCATGTCTTGACAGTGTCAGGCTTTAAATTGCTGTCCGTCAGTGTGCGATTCTCACTCTCTCGACGCTGGCAGTGACACGCCACAGATCATTAAATGATCAGTTCCATTAGGCTGAGTCGCAGCTCAGACCATTACGAGCTTGGATTGGAGCTGCGGGCCCCAGACAGAGCTTCGCCTGTTTCTCTGACCTGTGGAAAAGGGAAGGAAAGGTTGAGTCAGCCATTGCTGCCACTCGTCATGTCTCAGTAACCCCACCAATACTCACATTATCACCAAGCGCACGCCAACACAACCTAGGGAGTAAATAAGTTATTTTGTTCAAATTATATACTTAAGTACAGTTGAGGTATTTGTTTCCTCCACTGTTCCAGGGAGCTTTTCCCTTTTCTCCTCTGCATTTTAAAATAGTTGCCTGTTAACGTCACACACTGCAGAGCAGACTATTCATATTTAAAACATATCAAACATGTATGTTAGTGGATACTTAAAAGGACAATAAACAGCTTACATTAAATTGTCTCGGGGATGTAGGCCATTAAAAAGTCTATTCATTTAATCAGTTTTAAACAAATCTATTTTTATCTCTGTCCAAATTCAGCACGAAAAGTTTTTGCCGCTTCCTTTCAAGTCACTAAATTTATTTCTTTTTTTACTTTTATGGGCCTACCTAAAATTATACTCCTGTCTCAACAGGGTCTTTAAATGAGAGAGTCAGAGCAGAACAAACTTAATTAAAAAGAGTAAAACACAAATAGTTCCCCACCATTAAATGGTTCAAAACTATTTTTTAATCTGTAAATTGTTAACAGGTTACCTTTACTTTGCATAGCAGCAGAAACTTTTCTGGAATGACGGAAAGGCCTCGTCACTTCTGCTGTGCCTCAGGTCAATTTGGGGGAATTCAAGTTTAGCAAAAAAAAAAAAAAAAGAATCAGATTTTTTAATTCAGCAAATTTTTGGATTGGAAAAAAAAACTTTAATTGATAAAAGAATATCGGTATTTCCAAAATATTCCTTTCTGCATTGTCCATCTTTTTTAAAATGTGGTAATAAATCGCTTTTAGCTGAACAGAAGTTTTGAAGGCAAAATTGTGTTTTTCTATCAGTTAGGGATTTTCCTCCGTCACCTTTCCTTTCCACAGTCGGAGGAATGATACAGCTAATCTGCGACCACGATGCTTATGGTTTCACATTAACACCCTGCTAAGGCCCTCACTGTGCCTTCCCAGCTGCCTGCCCTGCCAGAAACACTTAGCTGGGAAAACCATTCTCGAGCTTTCATGATATTTATTCTACACAGAAGTCGTACTTGTGCTCTTTTTTTTTTACTGAGGGTCCACCAATGTATTGGCCGCTTTGCTTTGCATTCATCTCCATGGCGGAGACGAGTGGCACTGCAAATACCCTGGAATAACAATGGATTATTTATGGAGAAGGCTGAGGTATGGAGGCAGAGCTCATAAAGGCGCATATCCTCTTACACTTTAATGGCCAACTTATATATTCGACGATGAAAAAAAAAATATTGTTGTGAGGGGAAAGATCCCTCAATCAACGCGCTACATGCTGTATTTGCTTAGTTAATGAGAGGAATGTGAAATGATGAGGAAACTCCATGACGGTGCAGCAGTTTTACAGATGTCCTTTCTAATCTACTTACATCTATACAACCAGTGTGTATGTCAGCACACACAATGACGGACAGATTGATTAATATTATTTCATATATCGTATGACCATATAAACTGGACTTTTCATTTTTTATGAGCATTTTTATGATGATATCTGTGTTGTTACTGAAGAAAATAATCATTGGTAATGCACAGAAATTTTGCTGGATCAAAATTCATTTGATATTTGAATGTTTTCCAACTGATTGTTTGTCTTTTCTTTTCATCCTTTTTCTGCTTCTCCTTTTACTTCAAATTATGTGTTTCTCAGCTTAAAGGTAGGACTTTAACTTTGCCTTTCATTCAATACATTTCAAACGCAGTGAGTTCCTGTGCTGTCTTTAGCTCCCCTGCTTTATTTTCTGTCACTGACTTTCTTTCATTGAAGCTAACTCATGTATTTCATGCCTAAATCCAATGTGAAATATGTGCTCTCTCTCTCTCTCCTCGCAGAAACCGTACGCGTGTCAGATCCCTGGCTGTACCAAACGTTACACGGATCCCAGCTCACTACGCAAACACGTCAAGATCCACTCAGCCAAAGAGCAACAGGTGCGTAGAAAGGTAAGATAGTCTGTTCAAGAGTGGGAAGGAAAAAAGCTATTAAAGCTACAGGTACCTGGAGTGGTCCAGTAGGAAGAGAAAGCCATATTGACAACAAGAAATGGAATCTCTGTCCTGTGTCGCCACATGATCCAAAAGTGTTGCACACTGAAAGTGTAATTAATTAATTCCATTTTGAGCTGGTTTTTAAATAAAAAACTGTTGTGGTATATTTTTCTTTTATTGGCAATTGCCTTAAAATATAACCTGCTCGTGTCTCTCTTTTCTTTTTTTTTGTCCTTTTTTTTCTCAGTAACCTTCCAGTATGAGTTGATTCAGGTTTTACAAACAACACCACTTTGTGCAATCAGCCCTGGTCTGTATTATCCACAGATCTCTGTAGTTGGTTTAATTTAGGGGTTGGGTGGCCTGAGGTGGACTAGAGGGGTGTCTCTGAGAATCGTTTCCCCCCAACAATAGATCAGGTTTGACCACATTTCATCATGTTCATGGTCAAAAGCCCATTCTTCCCCTGACTGGAAGCGGGTACATAACAGAGAGAATGGGCTCATTGTTGTGGAAGGGGCTGGATAGTGGCAGGCTGGATGATATGTTCCTTTGCTTAGCGGCGTAAAGGGAAACACATGTGTACTTGTAGCATTGTTAATAAGCTGTAGTGTAGAATACCCCAGAGGCCAGATGTTATGGACCAATGTCAAACAAATGCTCTTACTCCACTCTTGGAGCAAGCCTGGAGAAAAACTGTTAGTGGTGTCACTGTGGGGAAAACAGAAACCCAATTACATGTGATGAATGTTTGCAGGGCACACACGAGGCTCTCTCAAGAGGACACGCACATGCACGATCACTGTCACACAGCGCCCAGTAATAACTTTTTGAAATCAGGACATGGGCGATGCCAGCGTGTTAACAAGTTGCCATTATTTGTGATGACAGTGGCCAAACAGCTCAAAAGGTATAATAAAATGAAAGTCACACACAGATTAAGTTCTTATCTGTTCCTTTCAATTCACTGCTGTAGACTGTCGTCATTGTGCCGAGGAAAGTTTCCGCCCGGAGTCCAACTGCAAAATCAAAATGTAGAATTGATTTTTGTGGAATAATAAATGGCAAATTAGCAGATACATGGACGGACAGGCAGGCATGGGGAGCAAAAACGATTCACTGAAGGAGCTGAAATGATGGTGGTTGCGCAACACTGCCAGGCTTTTATGCCTCTTGGCAGCATAAAGTTATCACTTATTACTATTATAAACTTGATGAAAAATATCTATCAGTCAAGATAATTGACATCACAACATGATGAGGAAAATAAAACCTCATCATGTTTAGTTTGTATTTTGAATGATGTTTTGAATTATGTTAACTGGATCATTATAAACTGAATCCACAGATGTTTGCTGCAGAGTCAAATTAGTCTAATGTACTTAAAGCGTCTCCAAAGTGTAGATTTCCACATAATTGAAAGAGGACAGGTTATCTTTGTGAATGAAGCTTTACATAAATAAATATTGGTAAAATGTGGCTTCCCAAACAAACTGGTTCTTTCATAGAAGCTATTTGTGAACAGGTTGTCAAAGCCAACATTAGCTTGCTTTTACAAATCAGCTAACTTACAGTATTTAGACTGAGGAGTTAAAGAGACATTTGAATATGTTCACTGCCATCTCACAGCAACAAGGCTCTGGGTTCAAACCCATCTATGTTCTCGTGCTTGTCCACACAGATAAGTGCTATATAGAATGGATGGATGGTCAAAATTCTGTTTGATGATTAAGTAAACTGAATACACTTTTAAATGACCCAGTAATGTTTATAAGATTGGCATCATTGCATATTTCTTCATTATAATGAAGGAACATGTGAGCCAGTGTAACATCGATGCTCGCTGATATGTTGTGGACAACGATGGAGGTCTATGGGGAAGAGTTCTCTAGGGTGAGCTATAATAAGGTTTCCACGCACAGGCAATATTTGGGATTGAATTATTTGAGTTTTTCGTCTCAGGTTCAGGGGATTTGTTGACAATAAAGAAACCAGACTTAACCCTTAACTCACAGATGGATAGCACATATATTGCACAGAGGAGATATATTGTTTTTCCAAAACTCCTCATCTAATACCTGGACTAAAGCAGATGCCTGATACTTTATTGGTAGATTACTTTTCTCTCCAGTTATTGTCTTAGTGTACTGTGTGTACTTAGTATACCGAGTGGCCATGTTTCATTTCACACTGCCGGTTTAAAATGACTTCTCTGTAGACTTGTGATTACCCACCGTGGTTCTGTCCTCTTCCCTGTGTTGGCTTTTCAGGCTCTTTTGAAGGTAAACCTCCTGAGGAAAGAGCAAGATGTGGTTGTTAGTGGCATCCTGGTGTGTACCTCAGCAACTGCAATGTTTTATTACTGTGAAATCCGCTGATGTATACAACAGCGGTCAGCTGTTCCACTGATCCACAAGGCAGATGTCCCCAATGTCTCCAACTCACACAAGCTTTCCCCGGGTTTAGGTTTCTTCTGCGTGGCGTGTGATCAACTCTGAAGCTGAAATGTGTCTTCAGTTGCCCCCATTACTGTTGGCAGTTAAAGCAACAGAAACAATCTCACTTTGGCTCTGAGTTGGTACAGGGATCACTTACTCATAATGTCCAAGGCCAATGAATGACTCAAAGAGGAGCGTATGAGATCTCCTCTGGTTCCCCCTGACTGACAATGTATTCTCATTTGCTGAGTTACTGTTTCAAATTAACCCAACAGTCACATTATAGCAAGAAGAGAAAACACACACCCAACCTACAAACAGGGAAAATCCAGCTCTGTTTTGTTCTGTTGTGCAATCTTTTGTACTTTCTAAATGGCATTGTCATGGTAATCATTTAACTGTCATTTATTTTCCTCTTTGTGATTGACAGCTTCGGCCCTGCCCTCACCTGGAGCAGGACGTACTGAGTGACTGTTTGTCCATGCAGCACCTTCAGGGCTCCGCTCCCTCGCAGCATCTCTACAACGGTAAAGACGGCCGCTCTCCTGGACTGGGCCAAGACATCTTCACAGGTGCGTACAGGACACTCAACATCCTGATAATGTAACTTAGTGGACAAATTAATCCTATTAATAGTATGTAAACTCTGCCTCTAACAAAAGACAGCACAATGCTGGCTGAAGTAAAGTGGGATCACGGGGCTTTGTGACCAACATTATCAGCTTCTCCTTGTCAGTTGTTCAGGAGGTTTTTACTGGTAGCTGAATTATCCTCCTCTCCAAAGTAAAAGGACCAAATAATTGTAAGCGTGAAAAGCAAAAAATAATAGTATCTATAATAATAATCATAATAGATTAATAGTGTCTAATAAATATAGCTTAATACTGGAGCTTTTAAAATTCTGGGATACCTGTGTACTGTGTATGGCATATGAAGTCATTGATAGGTGGCCAAATGAAACAGCTCATTATGATTAAAAGCATTTATTTGTGTTGTTGAGTGTTGAAAACATTTGGAATCATGTAAGTATACAGCTCCAGTTCTTAAATACTTGAGTGTGGAATGTATATAGTAATTGAATTAATCCAATATTTTACCTCAGCCAGCCACAAAAGCAGGTCTGAAGTCAAAATATTCAGAGCCATAAATTTATTGCTTCATGGATTCAACAGTGAAATAGTTTAACAAGTAACGCCTCTTAGTCATTTGCTCTTTGGCCTAAAAACGTGTCATATCACTCACTGGCGGTGGAGTTGTCCTCCACGGTTGAGCAATTCAAAATATCCAGCTTCACCTCAAAATATCAGTAGCCAGGATTATTTATTCCAAATCAGAAGAACAGGCCAGCAAGTGAGGTCTGACTGCCAGAAATCACGACACCTGGCAAAGCAATCACCGAGTCATTGGTAGTAATCAACAGCCTTGTCAACATTCCTGCAGATACATTATGGTCATTTTGTGTTCTCAGGCAGTGAAAATCATACTTGTGACGCCTTTGGTCAAATGTAAACAGATTACACCACTATAATTTATCCTTAATTGCTTATACACATTTTTATGTAAACATTTTAGTGGCTTGACCGTGCTGGGTTATTTAAGTTTAAGTGTTAGAACCTTGTGCCTTTGTTTGGTTTACATTTCATAACCGTATCATGTTAACCTGTCATCTTGCAAAGGCTGCAAAAACCATTAGCAAGAGCCACAAGCGGAAACTTTTACTCATCACATGTGGCCTTTAAACTTCCTTTTTTTCTAATCGATGAATTCGACCGTCACTGAAAGTCAACACCACACTGGATGGGAAACAAGAGAGGGATAAATAGATTATAACAATCATAAAGACAAGAAAGATACCCCACAGCTTCTTCCGTTTATGGACACATCTGTCCTTGTTTTCTTCCTGTACCCCATCCAGCCTCCCCATTGCTCTCTGTTATTGTTGCTGGAACTCTGCGCACCGTTTGACAACTTCGAATGCTCAACTTGTCTTTGAATGTCGGACCAGGCTTCTCTGTCTTGGCTTTTTACCCTTGGCCTCCCTCTGTGTCTGAGTGGATGTTGCTTGCTCTCTTGTTGTAAATGGTTTGAAGCCCTGAGGATCTCTCCCATGAGCCCATGCCAAAGCGCTCGAGGATGCCATGTTATTTGAGGCCAGCAAAGATGTCGCAGGTTGGCATCCGCGATCTCCATTTACATAAGTTTTCCCCTTTGTTCTGAGGCCAATACGGTGCATGGAAGAGGTGGAGCAAAATGGGAAGCCATCCCATCATTAACACTCGTGGACCAGAAAATGACTCATGCTTCCAGTCAGAGCTGAACTTGTTTTCCTGTTCACTGGTTTTAAGTCTGCTCTTACTCACTGAGCTGCAGTGAGACTTATGAGAAGCCCCATTTTGTTTTATTGAGCATAATTAGAGTGTTCCCTGATTAACCAGAGGAAGGATTCATTATGGTTTTAGTGCAGAGGTTTACACATTCCTGCAATTCTGCTGAGTGGCTGATACACCTCTTTCTCATCTCGCCAAGAGGCTTCTCCATAACATCTCCAGAACAAAAGCCTGAACTAACTCTCCGAGAGTGCCATCCATTCCTCTCCGTAGCAATGTTTTGGTAGCAGATGTTGGGGCTAAAGGGGAAAACATTTAAAGTCTGTGACTGATGATTTTGGGGGTAATGAATCAAGTTTCTAACTATTTTGGAGAGTTGTCAGATCAGACCTCGGCTTGCTTCCATTTGAGAACAGCTGGGCCTGCAAACGGCAAAACCAGGAGCACCCGGATCTTTTCTCCTCCTTTCATCTCCTCCTGTCTTTCCCTCTCACTGCTGGTTAATGGCAGCAGACAGTCAGCGTGCAGCTCTCCTCACGGATGCTGGGAAAGAAATCAAGCAATAAACACAGCAAAAAATGGAGAGAGTGGATTTACTGTGTTGGGAGAACACATGGAGATCAAATTCAGGTTCTCTACAATATCTAGCTCTTGACTATACAGTTTTTTCCCCTCTAAAGCAACATTTTTAAAATAAAATACTGGAAAATTCAAAGTGAGGTTTGACAGATTAGAAGCATCACACAGACTGAACTGCCCAAGAGATATTTCATTGATTCACGCTTATGAAATGTTAAGATTTTTGTGTTATAGTATGAAATGAATAAGTTAAAATTGTGGAGGTCACTTTGGTTTTTGGGAACTTTTGGAACGAGCGTATTTCATTAAAAAAAAATTATAAATACAAAAACAAAATAAAACACCAATCAATCATGAAAAGCATGATTCTGGATTAAAAAAAAAAAAAAAAAGATGGATCACTATTTATAATGCAGCTTAAAAGAGCAGAAAAAAACTGGCAACAAGCTGCCAACAACAGTCAGAAATAATGGCTCCCTGATGAAAGCTGCGTCGACAAAGCATTCATCAAATGTAATTTAAAAATCAGTGATTGAATAGTGAATGTCATAAAGTTGTTCCATTCCCAGCAGTGGGTAAAAAGTCACATGCACAGTAGATGTGCACACATCACTGGTACTTGACACACACACAGTTAAAATATACGCCCGCATGTAATCGGATAATCATAACCATGACACACAAACACACACACACACACAAACACACAAAGCAGAGGCTATCCGTAATCTTATTCCCCCTTTTAAATGCCCTACTGTTCAAAGTCACTGTTCAAACACATGCAACATTTTAGTTTATTATTGTGTAATAAGAACAAGCAGCTTAAAGGACAAATAAGGCCAATTCCTGTGGCAACACAAACAATGTACCCTAAATTATAGACAGCAAAAACACAGGACATTTTATTTTACAAAGCTCTCTGATTGGATGAAAGTTGTCAAAACAAAATCCTGTTGCCATGAAAGAGCTTTTAATTTGCTCAAAGGGAAGATGGAACGCAGGGCCTTCGGGTTTATTTGACACATTTACTGAATTAGCTTTGTTTGTCTTTCAGGCCTGTACACTGGCTCCAGCACCCCCCATCACAGCGCCTCAGTGGACCTCCTCTCCCCGAACCCCAACCCCGTCTCCACCACTGACCTGCCGCCACGGCCACACAGACTAGACCGCGACCTTGGCAGCCCTCATCACCTGTCCCCGCTGACTGCCATGGACAGCACGAGAGACGGGTGAGTCCTAGCTTCAATGTGTAAATATGATGTCTTCAGATGTTCTGAAACTGTGTTAGACTGGCAAAGGTGGGAAAATGAGAAATGTGTCAGCAAAGCAGTAAAAAATGGACATTAAATCTGGTAAATTTCCGTATTAGTTAGTGGAAAATGTTAGTCATGGTCCTGTCACATTACCAAAACCTCTTCTAATTGGCCTTTGCAGTGGATTCAGATGTGTGAGGTAAAGTCATAAGTAAAGTCAAAAACCCTCAGCGAACAAAGATGAATCATAAAGAGGTTTTTTTTCCCAGTTTACTGTCACATAACCACCAAATAACAAATAACAAATACATAGAGGTCAGAAACTTAGCAAAGCACGAACTTTCTTCCTCTACTAAGCATCAACCTGATATTGTCATTACAATCGCACTCTTCACCCTCCGTCGCTGTTGTTTTTCACCTATTTATCATCCCAAATCCAGGACGAACCGCAGGGTGAACCCACTTAGCTCATGTTAGGTTAAGCCTCTCGGTCCTGCTGACAAACCCATTTGGCTGTCTTACTGGAAACAAACTCAACTCTACAACCCCTAAGACCTGCCTCAGGGGAGGAGGGGATGTGCTGGTCACCGCAGGGTCAACGGGACACATCACCCACTCTATTTCTGGCACTGGAATCAATGTTTATAAGGTCCCCTATCTCCACTGGATACAATAGCGTCAGCCTGATGACCAAATTGCTTGGCTGCACATGATTCAAGCTTAAATGACAGTAAACTGTAGAGGCAGCGTAATAGCGCTCTCCTCTGATGTGCGTGAGCCGCGAATTGTTTTACAAGAACCAACTGATTTTCTCTGAAAAGACAAACCATTAGCAAACAAGTCATTTTGTACAAATCTATTACTCATGTTGTATAGAATATCATATACCG
The DNA here is from genome assembly GCA_034769265.1 of Remorina albescens. Classification (NCBI taxonomy): domain Eukaryota; kingdom Metazoa; phylum Chordata; class Actinopteri; order Carangiformes; family Echeneidae; genus Remorina; species Remorina albescens. Next base: position 20,718,162 of record CM068489.1, on the reverse strand, counting down.
CATTAGACACTTGATCTGATGATGGGTCATTCAACAAACAATCAATTGCATTAAATTATACCATCTCCCAAAATGATGGATCCTCCGGATAATTGTGAAAATAAGTCCATCTGGGGATTCTAGAAAAGAGAAAGCAGTAAAACTCTGGATGGTTTATGAATATTTATTGAGTGTTGCCAACATTGCTACATCTTAGCGATGACTAAAATGCATTTGTATTCAATTGACTCTGACAAGAAAACATTAATTAGCTCTACTAAACACACATTTTTACAGAGCTAAGCTGCCTCTGACATTAGTTACCAACAGCTCAAAGAAGGCACAGTAAGAGGTGCAACTACCTTGCTCAGGGACACTTTAGCAGGGATGTACGGCCTTTTTCACAAATCTCGGGTGTTCCTACCGTGCGTGGGTGTGTGGGTGTGTGTTTGTGAGAGAGGCACAGAATGGTTCCTATTAGTGCTGATGATTTCCCCAGAGAGCCAGCAGAGTGGAGTTACAGAGCCTGAGTCGTCAGGAGGCACAGTGTGTACTGTACTAAACAATGTGCCGAAAACCAGGGAGGCAGTGAAGGAAAACAGTCTTTTACAGTTTAATAACATTGAGAAAGAGTGGATGGAATCATGCAACATAAACCCCGTGTTACAAAAATGATCATGTTACGTAAACATGCTTTCCTTTCACTCCGTGGTCGGCGCTTTGGGTGTCTGTGTGTGTATATACACTTTTATGGGAGTATATACAGCACAGGCACATGACACAATGAGGTTTGATGGCTTTTTTACTCGAAGAGCCGGGCATGCATTTGTGCTCATGTGTGTCTCTGTGTGTGGGAGCGTGGTGTGAGTGAGAGGAGTTTACATATAGTAATCCAGGAAACACACATGATTGCATGTGATTGGGGTGTGAGGCGCAGCAGACCACTCGACTTCCAGCACAAACAGAGCAGCGGGCCGGCACAGTCGGGCCGTATGGATGTAAACGTCCGAGCGCCGCTCGGAGACGTCAGGTTTGGCCTGGAAGCATCTGGAAGGTGATGTGTTGTTTCAGGCCTTGAAAGCAGGAGAAACACTGTTGAAATTACCTTGTGGTTTCAGTGCCTCTTTCTCGGCAGCATGCGCAATTACCTGCGTGGGGAAAGAAATGGAAAGTGAAAAGGACCTGAGTAGGGGATGCTGTAACAGCGGTTACGCAGACAGGGGGACATATTGGCTGTGAGAGCTGGGTCTGTTCCTTTGGGTGCTTGATGAGGAACATCTGAACGTTGTGTGTGTGTGTGTGTGTACAGCACTGACAAATCCCTTTTTTTTCTTACATATGTAATTTAAGTGCCCATTATGTCAGTAATCTCCCTTGTTTGTATATATCTTTGCTTCCCCACCTTAAGCTCCTTCATACTTGTGACAACACTGCATTAAAAATTGCAGCAATTTCCACATTTACAGATTTCATCAGATCAAGATGTTTGAGCCAAGAGCACTCATGAGTGCACACACACACACTGCACAGCTCTATCTGTTCATCATCGAGTATAGACGGAGGGCGGGGTGAGGAGTCAAAAAGCGAGTTGTGGCAGGACCTACCTACAACTAGCCGGGGCATAAAATGTCTACTTACATTTGCCTGAAGATGGAGCATTTGATTTACATGTTTAAAGCCTTGAGTATACAGGCTGCTGCCAAAGTCAATATCAGCGCCACACTTGTTTTTCCCAAACGGTTTAGCAGGACATTAAACATTTTGACAAAATTATCAAACTAACCTGCCTCTCGTGTGGCAGCTTCTGACCTCATAGCTAAATGTGTTTACTCTGGCTCAAATGGGCCATTTAAACTCCTTTTTACTTAGTGAATACCCGTGTCATTTTCTGAAGCTAATATTAAAATACACCAGTTAAAATACATTTGGTGAACAGTATGATCAGCATGTGTGTGTGTGTGTGTGTGCTGGGCCTCTCATAGAGATGGCTGTTCCACTGTGGTGGCCTGTGCTCACAGACAGTTGGGTGGTAAATGTTGTCATTCAGCGCTTTGGCCTGATGCGGTTGCATAGACACTCTACAGCCTTTACCTGAGTATTGATATTAGAGCCCCACTGCAAATATTCTAAATACTGCGTTGGTTTGATACCTTGGCAGTTATTGACATGAACTAATTGAATTAAGAGGGCGGCAGAGACGACAGTGAGCCACATTAAAAGGTCCTGCCCTGATGGGGGACGTTCACGGCTCATAACTCCCCACTGACTGCCTTCCAGCCATTATCATTCTCCAGCGATCCAGAAAATCAGCGTCAGTCTCACAACCCAAACAAAAACATTTTTGAGGTGGTTGCTCAGGGCAGCGTGCGGTCAGTCACTCATTTTGTGGTCCTCCGTTAATAACGCGTAGTCCTCAATTAAGCCATCTACACAAAGGAAAAAAATGGGGATTATTTACTGTCAAAATTCCTCCAAGAAGGATGCCAATTAAGGATGGATCCTTTTTGTTTAGGGCATTTTCTGGGACTAATGGAGAGTTTCCAGGGCCCCAAAAATATCCTGAGCCCTGGCTGTGCTCGTCACACTGGGGCCTTCGGGGCTGGTTTAGCTTTAGCTTAGCTTTAGCCAGGATGCTGCAGTCTGTCTCTCAACCACAGCTTTAGCTTGCTAACCAGAAACAGAAGTGTTCCCACTGATCTGCGCCAAGGAAGCCCCCGTCATCCATCAGCGGGGGCTTAATGGTCGGCTGCAGAGGGGGGAGATGAGAGGACAAGCAGAGGGTGTTTGTGGACAATGTAAGGCCCGTACAGGACAGGATCTGATCCCTACTCCCTCGAGGGACAGGTAGCTTGCAGGTGAAAGAAGACGAATGAGGAGCAGAGCAGGACTGCTCATGAATCTTCACTTTTCTTTCCATCCCATCATACCCTCACACGGAGAGCCAAGACTGCAGAGACAGCTTCTCATTCGCACAGTAAAGTGAATGCTTGGACCATAGATGCTCTCCGGTAGTGATGGCGTCAATGCCCACATGCCTGAACACGAGTCGTCTTCTCAGGATTCGTGTAGTGGCAGAGCAGCATCAGACAGTCCAGGTTAAAGTGTCATTTTCACCTTCTTGTTGTAAGCTGGAGTTGAGCCAAAAACCTCAGCTGACAGAATAATTTACAAGTTCAATACAGAGCTTGTGTCCACTTTACTTTTTCATTCCCTTAAAAAAAAACCAAAAAAAAAACAAACCTCTCTAAAGATTTATTTTGAACCAATCTTCGTACGGTTTAAACTTTCTGCAGTGGTGGTGCATATTTCACATATCCCTCCCTTGACCCTCTCTGTATTCATAAAATTTTGTCCATCAGCTCGATAGCCTCACCTTAAAATCCTCCCTGACTTTTCTTTCAGGAATTGACGGGTCAGTGGTCAAACCACTCTCACTGCAGTGGAACAGGAGTGGGTGGGCTGTCTGGAAAAAGTAGAGTAAACCAGGATGGTCAGTGAAGATGAATATCAGAGGGGAGATTAATGCAGCACATGAAAGATTCCCCTCATACCTTCAGCTTGACTAGCCAGCGACCTACAGACTAGCGAGAGCAGGACGAGGGGGGGCAGCTGGCAGTGATTAGCTTATGATTCACTTTAGCTGCACATAGAGGCAGCTCGTAAAAATATGAACAGTATAACTGTTTCCTGAGTTTGTGCTGACAGCAGCTCCTGGGGGAATGCCGCTCTCTGCAGGAACACATGGCCTTGCAACCTGGCCTGTGTGCCAGCCCGCGAATTGGCCACGCTCGCTAACAGCTAGCTTCTCCAGAGCTGGACTAACGCAAGGTGTCACACGAGCTTCGCCAATTTCGGTGGAACATGGACGCAGAGTTCAACTGAAGTCCATGTACGGTTTGAGCACTCTAATGTGATACCGACGTGAATGTTTTCAAGATGGTATCAGGGGTCTCCCTGACACGTCAGAGGCGTCAGAGCTATAGCTTCAGTTTTAAGTTGTTTTGATTGGCTAATCCTGCCAACCTCAGTATTATGAAAGTCCCTTCTTTAGTTTTAACAAAGCTCTCTGCATGCTTCAATACGACATGTTCACATTACAAATTCTGTTCATGATTTTACTTTAGAAAAAGTGCCTAAGTGTTAGCTGAAGTACATATTAAATTAGCTGGCCAAGTACGAACTAATTATAAATTTATGTTTTGGTAGTTTATTTTGTGAAAAAATAAACAAACAAACAAAAAAAAACCTAACATATTTTATCAGATGAACATTTGTTTTTTATGCAAAATCTGAAATGTAACCAAATAGAGGTGACAAATATATTTGGTTAAGTAAAAAGGTCCAATTTTCCCCCGTGAGTGGAATTAGAAAGTTGAAATACTCAAATAAAGCAAATGTAGATGCAATTGCCTTTTGTTACTTTCCATCAATCTTATTGCTCTGATGGCCAACCCAGAATACTGCCCAGATATGAATATATATCCTATCTTACAGTTGTATTTTGAGCTCCATTGATAAAAGCAATAAAGCAAACAGCCCGAAGTTGTGTCGCATAGCTAAATAAAATGTGAAATAGATTTAGCATGGGCAGGAAAACTGTTCTGCATTTTCGTCTGACGCGGTTTACCATCTCCCTTCACCAGCCGCTCACTGCGAGCTACTGAGTCCTGGGTGGGACGTACCTCATGCATGGAGCAGTAGGTCATATAGTAGGCTCCAGCCTGGCCAGCAACAAGCAGTCATCTGAGGGCTCGGCCGCCTCCAGCAATACTCTGTCATCACATTCATATAGCGCTTAGTGCAAACCATATGCTTCCACATAATAACACAGCAGCAGTTTATGTGTTGGCATTCCTGATATGCAGTCATGAGAGGGTACTAAGTAGCTGCTGAATATTTGAGGGGGAGGTGATTGGCCAAGCTCTGTTTTTAAAGGCAGCTCTGTTGGCCATCAGTCTGGATTTTTCACCAGATTGCTGTTTCATTAAGTTAATGTCAAATGTAGAACTTTAAGTCGGGAAATTGTTGGTCATTTTCAGGTTCTTGTTAAATTTCACATTTAACATTAACGTGTCTGAATAAATACCAGACGCGGTCCTTGCTTCTAGATAAATCTATCATTATGATCTTATGAAGCCGTAACAACACATACTAAATCTCCCTCACTGCTTCTGGAAACTTTAAGTTAAAGGATATTGTTGATAGTGACGTCATACACGCAGGTAAAATAGGAACCTATGAAGATAAGCGAGTTAGCTTAGCTTAGCACACAGTCTGTTAGGCCAAATACTGTATAAAACAGTATTTCCATACAACCTGTCTATTTTACTTTTTTTTTTTTTCTCTCTCTAAATAAATGAGATACAGCGTTGTTGCTAGTTGGCATTTTTGAACTTTTGGACAGAGCCAGGCTGTTTACAGCCTGAGTGTTGAACCAAACTAACTCTCTCCTGGCTTTAGCCACACGTTGATTGTACAAAACTGTGAGTGGTATCAGTTTTCTCATCCAACTCTTGGCAACAAATGGAATAGGAGTATTCCTGAAAGGTCAGACTATTTGTTCAGAGTGATTAAATTCAGACTTTTGCCCTTTTATAAGTGTCGACAGAAATGTTAACCGGTGCACCGCTGCAGCTGTGACTTTTGCTGTGACTAAATGTGTCTCGGGCGGTTATGTAGACCTGAGGCAAACATATAAAACTGCCATCACATTTAGATAACATGAGGCATATCAGAATACAATCCCACTAATGTTCCTGCAAAGTTTATTTTGAAAACCAATGATGTAATTCTTCAAATTCATAGCAATCCCTTTATCCCCCACACACTGACAAAATTAAAAAGAAGCAACATCCATCATGATATCAGTGTATTTTTCATGATGTTATGATGTGCAGAACTTGCTCTGAGATGCTGCTGAAAGGTTCTGCACAAGCTCAATGAGGGATGCTGTAGAAACTAAATGTCCCTGTGACGCTAAGTGGCAGAATTACTATCAGCAGCCATACCTTAATATTTCAGCATTTGCTTTGACGCCTTTGATCTCCAGAATGTGGTTTCCCGAAACACAGCACTCTATGAGAGGTGAGACTAAAATCATTCACATGCTCCATTTTAAAACAAGTCGAGTTAAGTCCAGATAAAGATTATGTCCCTGTGAAGTGATTTGCTGTTGCTGTATCGTATTTCAGATGTATCCAATTATTTACAAACTTCTGTCTAAGTGATCAGTGTCCACAAAATAAGCTATTGTAAAAACCTCAGTTGTTCTCCGGGCTATTCAAATCCGCAAAGTCACAAACATGCAATCTCAATATTTCTTCTCTCAGACATCATGAAAGTAAACAGGATTGTGCTTTCTTGTCTCCAGGCCACAACGCCTGGGGTTACTGCAATGGTGGGCAGTGTATGTGTATGTTTGACAATGGGGGGGAGGGTGGTCTCACTCAAATGCACACTCGGCTGTTTGTTGACTGAGGGTCATAATATGTGGTAGGAGGATGATTACGTGTGGGGAGCCTGAGTTTCCACACGCCTGGACAATTTCTTCTTCTGTATGTTTATGATCACTAACTGCCCTGCTGGGTTTGTCCGATCATGTGATCAGCAGGCCGCGCCTTAGCTCTGGCCTCGATCGGGATATCACAATGTGTGAAGCAATTTTTTTGCTGCAAAAACTGTCAATATGGTGAAAATGAGAAATCTTTAATTGAAATACTTCACCCACACGCTCTGTATCTCCTCCAGGGTGCCGGGTCCCCTCTTGTCTCCTGGGATGAAGGGAACAGGGACGCCCCCCCCCCCTCCTCCTCTGGAGAAACAGCATGTTCATCCTCACCAAAAGCCCTACTCCCACTATCACCATCAGCAGTCCGCCAATGACGGTAAGACCAACCCAGATGCATCCATCTGAACCTAACTCGTTTCAGGAAATCTGTTAAATCTGGATTGAATTTAAGAACATTCATTAGTTTCAATTTACAATCTTGAAATGTTTCCTGTGACAGGTGTATCAGCAATACGTAGTCCGTCTAATGCTCTTATATAACATCCTATGAGAGAACTCACAATGCCAGATGACTTGAATGCACTTCAGTTCTGAACAATCCAGTGTCCTTCTTTCAAATGCTTACTGTACCATCAAAGCCACATAAAAGGCCACAGTGAGAGGAAGTTGTCTCTTAGAGCTGCGATACTGCCCTGTGGCTCTGTCAGAGCATTTTTCAGGACAGAGAGAGATTAGAGTCGTAGAACCAGAGTGGGGAAAACCACATGCCGGAAGCCTCTTCCCTGCACTGAATTAGCCCACAAAATGCTGGCTCATGTATTCAGCTGTCTCTCAGCGCCCTGACATTGGCAGGCTCAGCTGTCACTCCAGAGCCTTTTTCCTAATGCCTTAAACACTGTTTTCCCTGTAAAGATCTACACATGGACGTCTCTCTAACCGCACTGTGGTCGGGGAGTTGCGTAAAAGCGCTCCAGGAAAGGCTGCTTTCCCATTATCGTGACTCCTGTGGTCGATTCTGAGTACAAACTGAGACGATGGGGATAAATGTTACATACTATGGGGCTGGCAGAGTTAGCATGAGCAAATATAGCGTTGTCATAATTTGAGATCCACATCAAGCTTCAGCCGGACGGAGCAGATGCTCAGTGACCTTGGAAACAATTGCCCATAGAAGCTGGTGGCAGTTGATCAAGTCTGGCTTCTATTTTTCTCCCTTTTCTTTCTCTCAACATCCTCCCTAATTTCCTAGAATACCAAGGTAGCTTTCAGAGCTGCTTCCATTTTGGAGATTCATACAGGATGGAGCAGACGGTCGGTGGTGTCCACATCCCAGGAGATTCTCACGCCTACAGTTCCCATCAGCCCAATGGCTTCCACATGTCGACTAGCAACAATGGCTCTGCAGGTGAGGAGACTTTCTCTTGGGCCTATTTCACAGAATATTAAGGATCATAAAATATTACCATGAACTATTTAAATTATGATAATATTAAATAATAAGTGCACTTATGACAACTATTCCAGGCTTCAGCTTGACCCAGGAGCTGCAAGGAAACGCAGGGTGCCAGTTCTCTTCAAGCCCGGAGGAGAGCATTTTCTTCCAGGTGGGCAGCTTCGACCGCAGCCTGAGCCACATGTCCTCCGTCTACACAGAGACGTAGAGCAACACTGGAGCAGGACACGCTTCACCTCACCCACTCAACTATTCTGCAGTCCACCTCCCCTCACACGTTCTGGTCACTTCTTTTCTAGATCTTGATTTGTTTGTTTTTAGTCCAACAAGCATATTATAGGTCATGCAGTGAATTCAAAAATCATCCATATTCTGACCAAATCAGGTATCAGATTGATGAAAACCAATGACCAAAAAAAAAAAGCTTTGAAGTCAATTTAGACCACTTACCCACACCCACATTATTTGAATGGTCAAGATGCAGGATTAAAACCCAAACATTATGGTTTGTGACGACCCCTCAACACAAAAATGATGCCAGCTGATTTTCCATGTATTATACGAACCATTTTCAGTTTTAAAATTTTTCACCAATCAATCAGTAAATAAGCAAAGACGCAAAGAAAAAAAGTCTGAGAACATAAACATGACTTGAGGGATTTTATTATTCATATTATCTCATATTAAGGTCAGTTATCATTTACCTTGAGCTGTGAGAACCACATAGCCTGTAAAACACAAGTTTGTGAATGAGGCGTTGAGATTTGAGATTTAAAATAGAAATTGTCTGTTATAAACTCGGATTTTGTAGTTTTAAATATGTGGCCATTCACCCCTCCTCCCAAAGACGCTGTTAAGCTGCAGTATCAGAATTGCAAATTTTTCTGTTTTTTTTTTTGTTTTTTTTGAGATTGACCCATTCAAGAGACTAAAAGTCAGGATTTCTTAATCTTTTTGTCCATTCTGTTCTTAATCCATCTCTTGGGAGTCCCTTAATGTAAATGCTAGATTACTGCAGAGCCCCTTTAATCATCCTGACACCTTTCAGATTTTTCTCAGGGCTCAGCCATTGAGGTTGAGAACCACTGAGATTTTAAATACATAGAAGAAATTGTAAAAAAGAAAAAAAAAAAAGCTATGATCTGATTCTGGATGACTGATTCAGTTTTCTTTTTAAATGAAGGGAAGAAATTACATTGAGGTCTCCTTTTTTGAAAAATGATTACTTTCTAAAGCATCTTTCTGTCAATTTCCATAAGAGACAGTCTTTTCGTTCTCCTATTGAGGATCACATTTACCTGTCAACGACTCATCGTGTACAGAGAATCTGATTTGGTGCTAACGCTTGCATACTTACACTACAATCAGACTGAGCAGTTTTTTCAATTTTAATACATAAACTTTCAGTTGCCACAACAACCCCTGAATGGACTTTAAAAGACGCCCCCTCTCCCTCTACTCATCTTTTCATTGCTCTAATCTACAACTTTCAATCCACTTTAAACTGAAGTGTAGCAAAGAATATATCATTTTTGCCGTGTTGTTTTAGCAGTGTAAAAAAAAAAATTGTGTGTTTTTTTTTTTGCATTTCTGCATTTTGTTGTTAAGTGTTTTTTGCTTTTGAATTTATTTACTAAGGAGGTTTTGGGCTAATTAATTCTGTAATAATGCAGAGACCAACCTACTTTATTATTGTATGTATAAAATGTACAGTTTGTTTACAACAGTCATGTTTGTCATTTTTACTTAAAAAAAATAATGCAGAGAGGACTGAAATCATTCACATTAGACTGTAAATTAAACAAATGTTCAAGTTTGACTGTGGAACAGACAGGTGAGGAAAAAGCTTCACACTGTGGACATGGTGTGCCCTCTAGTGGACACTGATGAGTACAGAGCCACAGAACACCTGACTCACTGTCCAAAATACTGTCATGCTGTCACATCAGCTCCTCTCATTAAAGCCTCAGTGTGTTCGATTGTGTGTCAACGCCTCACCACTGTGCCTTATTTCTGCTTCTACTTGCTGAGGTAGCTCTGATTATAGAAGTTACTGCAGTTAGTCTGTGCACCAGGAACATCAGAGACTGCAGCTGGAGAGACAGACAATGACAAACTACACATCAGTTTGGGTCACTTTGTAAGGGTTTCCTGACACACAGAGCTGAGGCCACTCACCAGCTACAGAGATGTGAGGTATCGTTTCCTCCACAGGTACTTCTGCATGTGAGGGCCGACAGCAGCCAGGATGTAGTAAGGGTACATCACTATGTGAACAAAGGTGTTGACCGGCCTGATTCAGAACGCTGCAGCAGAACAAAAAGTCAGAAAAAAAAAATCTATTAATGGTGGATTCATAATGCATCAATTATCAGTCTTTATACCCAAAATTTAAGTCATCAAATTCATCAAAATATAGATAAAAGGCAGCTGTAAGTATTGATAGTCAGTGAATTATCAAAAGTGCTAAACCTTTTTTTTGGTAGAAGAAGTATTGAGACGTCACGTAAATTAAAGAAATAGTATAGAATACAGCAAAAAATGCTCCACTTTGAGTGTCTTTGGCAATATGCAATGAAGTATAAAATACAAATATAATCAACACCTTTCATATTCAACACTTACTCATTTGCCTCAAAACTATCTTGAAGTGCAGTACTTGAATAAAAGTTCTATGATGATATTCTGTATATGTGACCTTCTGGTTTTAGAGCATTAACGTTACATTGAAGCTGGACATTTATAGAAATTTACAAATCTCACATTTATAGATAATTAATACCAGCAATAAGCCAATATAGCCCATTAAATGATTAAGATCAACAATGTGTTAGTGACAAATACATGTTCCATTACAAAAACTAAAGTGTCACACCCAAACACTGCAGTTTATAGAAAAAGGTTTTTCCAGCCAGAGAATTCATTCGTCTGTAGAAAAACTACAGCTGTAAACGAATATGCTGCATTTGTTGCTCCAACAGCAGGCTGGTGTGTGTTATCAACGACATATAGACTATAGTTCCCCCATAGTGAAGGAACATGTCATCCAGTCAAATGGTGGACTTCATTATCTGCTTTTTTATATATATAGCTTTTGAACAACAAAGCTGTAAGGAGCTATAAAGGCTAGCGGAAAAACCAACTTATGCTACAGCTACACTGGAAACACTCGAAGATTTTGCCACACACCTGATTCCTGCCCACCAGCTGAAGATCATGGTGATGATAGACGTGAGGTAAAGTCAGCTGACTGTTCTTCTTCTTCAGGATGATGAAGAGCTGCTCCTGGCCAGGAAAGAACAGAGTTACAAACCTGTATTTGTATTCCTCTGACTGAATCTCACTGACACTGACAATGCTTCTGCAGATTTTTACCGTTTCGGAGGGCTCAGTGTCCTTGGAGAAGAGACCAGCCGGCTCTGGCCATCTGGAGGCAGGAGATGTGAAAGTTTAGGTTCACATTATTGTAAATAATCAAAAAGCTTACTAAAAAAGTTTGTTTTATCTTTCAGAACGCACTAGTAGAAAAGTTTTACTGATAATCTGGATTTAAACAAAGGTTGTGAGAGGAAATCACTGCCAGCAGGCAGTTGCAGTAATCCACCAGCTGACAGAGGTAGCTGTGACTTGAGAGCTATGAATGGCCAGGATCGACTGATATTAAAACAGCTATTTCTTAAAATGATACATACATACATAAAAACAGCCTATAATGGGAACAATAGAATCTAAGTCACTAATTTGGTTTCCCTGTTAAAACATGGACAAAAAGCAGCAGTCGTGCACCTCATAGAACATGTAGGCAGACAAGGCCGACCACGGCAAAGTTGTAAACAATGAGAATGACTTTGAGGTCAACGGGTTCCCTGTGTTTCATCAGGAGAGGGCCAGCCCAGACCACACAGAGGTAAACCAGAAAGATGAGTGACACAGACGGGGGAGTAGAGCAGCAGCCACAGGTCAGTCCTCTTGTCTGGAACATAATAGAGCTCTGTTTCACAGACTTTCAGGCTTTAGTTGAACATTCATAAATAAAGTTGGGGACAGATCTGTAGTTACAATTCTAAGTTTTAAGAGTGGCCTTGATTTCTGCTCACTACTTACAGCTGTTTTTGTCTGCACAGGAAATGCAATGTTTGCCTTGTTTCAGTTCCTCTCAGTGTAATTTTATAATGTAAAATAATTTAATTTCATAAAGCTGGAAAAGAAAACACAAAAAAACCCAAATAGTATAGTTTTCTTCTGACAATTAAAGGGCTCTCTGCTCCTCCCACTCACTAACATACACTGCACAGATGACTTTAACGAGATAATGGCGTTTAAAAAATGGCGTGCTGGTGGCAAACCACGGGACAAGCCACAAAGCAGTCACTGTGAAGACAAGCACATCTGCAGTTCCCAACTCCCACACACACACAGACACACACAGGCTGGTGCTGCAGACTGGGGATCCCCTCTCTGTTTCAAAGTGACAAAAAAGTTAAAGGAACTGCAAATGTAGAGAGAAAATAATAATCATCACCACACTCTCATTGTCCACTATCCTCTGGTGCACAGACAGGACACTTGTGATGGTACAGAAGCCATGTGAAAAAACTGTAAAGCAACATCTGTCACATCTGTTACTACATGAATCAACCAAAGACACATCTCTCTCTCGGTCTCGGCTGCTGGCCTTACAGACAGTGCTTCAGCTCTAAACTTTAGTCACAACGTTACACAAACCTTTGTACACAAATACCAAGAACGGGATCACTTCCTGTTTCCTGTCTCTATAGGTTTGTGGATGTTTTCTGACATTCGTTAGTTACTGGTTCAGCACAGTGAGAGGCGCTATTTCTCACCCAAACTTATTTCACACTGATTCATAACCTATTTTTGAGCTGACATTTTATCTATCCATCTTTGTGGGGTTTTTGGCTCTTCAATCATTTCCTTCTTGGGAAAAAAAATGTTGCAATTGCAATTATGATGAAGATTCAAATTTCAAAAAAGAGTAACAACAGTAACAGGCTACCTACGCCTCAACGGGTGAGTGTGTTTACATGTGCATGAGGTCATGATGCTCCTTGATAGAATCCGGGACACTGGTATATAAACCGCCCATCCATCTTTGCCAACAGTCTGTTGGTTGAAATAGACACACGTTAGAAATCACGTTACACCTGGTCAAACATAATCAGAAATTTAAATATTCACATTGAGTGCCATATTTGTATGATAAAAACCATCATTCAAAACCCATCTGATAAATGTACACGTGTTCATTCAGATAAGAGTCTAATATTATTAGTTTAACACTCACAGGGGACATTTTTCTGTATTTAAGTATATTTATTTCATGATTATAGTTACTGAGAGCAACATTTTGAATATAAAGCACTTTTACAGAACACCAGTATTTCTGATAGTGTGGTAATAAAGACTTCCCCTCAGTAAGTATCATTTTAATTTTTCAAAGCTGTGTTGAATCTCCCTCTAGTTCAGGCCCTGAGTCTGACTGATGAGAAAAACACCAACCATGAGATTGATCCGGGACAAGAATATATATCAATGCAGGTTTTACAGCTGAAAATGAGACATTTCTATCTGTGTTCCTGTTTCTGTATAAGCGTTTATAACCCCCCCGAGATTACCAAAGACAATGTCATCTGAGGAGCTCAGCAAAATAGGATATCACAGATAATCCCGTGCTTTAAATAAAGCTTGTGGAAAACAAGTCATAATCAGTTTCTATGACTTCAGGCTAAACTTTTAAACTTTTCTAACTTTCTTGTCATAACCTCTGCGAGCCAAAGACAGACCAACTTTTCTTGCACACACACACACACACATTAAAACATACAAAAAAAATGTGCTATGGGCACATAACACTGTAATAACAAACATAGGGCAATGTTTTTAGAATTCCAAAAATAAAAATAGAGAAAATAAATGCAGTTTTTGAATGGAAGCTGAATCAGGCCCATGGTAATCTTGACTATGGATCTTAGGTGCACTCCATTTTCCATAATTAAACTAATCACCGACCTAGAAATGTTTATTTTACTGTAATAATACAATTATCTTACATACTGTTGTAAAATGTGTAGTCAGTCACTTGTGTAATGATGTAAACTTTAGGATGTCACAAATAAAACAGTAAATGTCCACACAGTCATAACATGGTGAAAAAAAACATCATCACCTGTAATGAGGTCAGTAAACAATGTACATTATTTTCAGTTTCATAAAAAAAAAAAAAAGAAGAAAAAAAAAATCATTTAAAAACTTTTTAGAAAACTGATCTTTTCATCTCTATCATGATTCTTCTTTCACTGCCTTGAAGAAGGAACTGAGGGAGAGTTGTTTGCCTCCACTCTTCATTGCAGACAATTTTGTTTTTTTTGAAGACTGTGTTTTCCTGTCGTTGTTTACCCCGAGGAGCTTTTTCCTCTTTCCGCCCTAATTGCAATAAGCGGAAATAAGTGACATGTCTAACATCTGTTACTAACATGAGATTATAGCACAAGTACATTCTTGTAAAGATTTATAAAATACATAAATACAGAGGTACTTACCCTTGAGGCTTGTTCGTTTTGACTGGCCACAGAGTCATAAAGCTTCACAATCTGCAGGAGGGTTGACATATTGATCCAATGAACACATGTGGACACTCACTCCTGCTTATTTTCATATCGGTATGAAACTAACTCAGCTTGCTGCAACTGTATACTTGTAAAAACTAAATTACAAAGGTCTTGAATTTAATGGTTTAAAAACTCCAAACAGAAGCAGCCTGATATCAAGGAAAATATGAGCATTAAACCCCTGAAAACCTGTAATATGTATGACAAGAAAACTACACACAGCACACGTCACACATCTGCTCCTCTTTGCTTTACTTTTCAATTTAAAACTAGACTGCTGTTGCATAACCATGTTTTCTGTTTGTGGTAAATCAAGTTTACTTTTGAGGCTGCAGGTATTGTTCATCTCAATTACACAGCAGGGGTTCAACACACACGAGCTATGCAAACAAAACACAAACCTTTTTCACTCCTGTGGACACAGCAGCTTCCTGCAGAGTAGATCTGCTGAGCCACTGTGCATTTTCGGTCTGTGTTTGTGTGTCACCGTCCTTCAAATGCACACTGTGAACCACATACGTCTGGTGGATGTGAGAGAAGATGTGAACCACCTGCAAACAGTGGTGAACCATCAGAGGGCCGTTGGGCAACTCCAGAACAAGTTTATTTGTGTGATTAAGTGGAAGAGCGTGTTTGCACTGCTGCTGCTTACCTCTCCAACGTACTGGCAGAGGCTCTCAGTCACAGGAGCTCCCAGTATCCTGCTGACCTCAGTACACAGCGCCCTCCTCTGTTTCATTTCAGAGTTCCCCTCCTCCAGAAGAAGACATGGAAACTCCCACAAGCCTGCCAACAAACCTACCAAAACACACACACACGTTTTACTATCAACAGGTTTTCATGTACTTTATTGTATAGTCACATTTGTGTATTCTGTGTTCATGGTTATATTTATGATTATTTTCTCCCATTGTTTGTTGTTATTGTTTGTGTTAACTTGTGTCACTATAGCGCATGAGTTATGGTCAGAGGGTAACGCACCATGACATCACCGTGACATTGGTTTGTGAACGGCTGTTTTGATGACCCAAGTTTGTAAATTGGCCATGACCATGTAGTTTTCTTTTCTTTTTTTTTTTAAACCACAAAAAACCTTATAACCATAATTTTGCAGCAAATTCATGACAACCATAAACAGATCCTTCTCTGACCTTTGTTTGGCCTCTGTGTGAGCAGGTACTCATCTTCCCCCTCGTCTCCAAGTCTGATCACCACGAAGGTCAGAGTTCGCTCCACTCGAGGGGGCTTCTTTGCTGGCTTTCTGGGGAAGTTCTGGACACCCAACTCATCATCCCAGGGCTCAGAGGGACACAAAGGACATTTCCCACTATTCACTGAGAGAGAGAAAAAACAACAGAAGTAATTTCAAATCATGAAAGCATGAATGCCTGAGGTCTGAAGGAAGAAACTTACCACAGTCTTCTATATCAGGCAGGACCGACATTTCTTTCTCCAGCCTCCTCAAAAGCTTCTTGGACTTTTGCTCTTGTTTGACATGAACCTGTAATTTCAGATACTGGTCTTACTATGATGCATTAATGACCTCTGTTGGCACAGACTTATTCAAAGCAAAGCACAAATCATAACAAGGTCTTATTTGCAATGGTTAACACTTGAAAAAGCCTTTACTTTGTGATAAGCGTGGCAGTGGGACTGTACAGGACACTGGTTGCACACTGGTCCTTTAGGGGTGCAGACTCGTGCTCCTAGCTCCATCATGGCCTGGTTAAAGTCGCCGGGTCTCTCTGGGTCCACCAACGTATTAATTAGACTCCTGAAATGCATCACATTACAAAAACATTAAAAGTAGCTTTCACAGATAAAGTGATCTGGCATCAAGGTCAACATTTAGGTTTGTCGATAGTAGTTTGGTCTTTAAACTCACCACAGTGCCTCTGTTACTGCAGGACTTGTGCTGTCAGCTCCAATCGCCCTCAGACGACACAGCACCCGAATCACATTGCCATCCACAACTCCAGTAACCTAGGCAACAGGCCACCAGCCATTAGTAGTAGATGGAGGCATTGCAGTTGTGACATGTGTCCTCAGTTTCCTCTTAGAAACCTGGACAGTTCTGGTGCAGATGTATGTGCTGAAGAATATGGAGTGCAGGGGTCTGTGTTTATGTGTGCTTGTCTGATGACCAACCTGTCCCAGAGCAATAGAGCCTATAGCTGCAGCAGTGTAGCGACCAACGCCAGGTAGCTGTTTCAGCAGGCCATCAACTGTCTGAGGCATCTGTCCTTTCAGCTCTGTCACGACCTAAAAGATAAGAGTCATTAAATTAAACACTTTCACTTTTTTTGCTTGGTGTCACATAAAGCTGCTGGTAAAATCCAAAAGGTCTTAGACTGACACATGCATACCTTCTGAGCTCCCTCATGCAGTCTTTTTCCCCGGGAATAATACCCGAGACCTGCCCACATCTGGTTCACTTCCTGCCAATAAAAAGACAGTTGATTCAAATTGAAAACAATGGCACACGCATATCACCATAGTTTCCAGAGCTGCTTTAATGGATCACCTCAAGTGTAGCAGATGCAAGGGCCTGCACTGTGGGCCACCGCTGTATAAGGGAAAGAGAGTCCAGATTACACACAAGGCTGCACATTCAAGGGATCCTCACCTGATGCAATTAAAATTTTGTCATAAACACAACCCCTTGCACATTTGATACTTTCATTATAGCTGCAGTGAAAGTAGGACATGGAAGATGGGGAGAAGGGGGGCATAGAGCAAATTATCTTAAAAAAAAAAAAAAAAAAATTATTAAAAGGCCCTGTGTTTCTGGAAAGTTGCTAGGAATCCAAAGTTCTTATTAGGTCAAAGACAACTACCTTCATCCATTTCTTGTAGTAATCTTTAACCGTGGCAACTTGAGTTTGCTGCAGCATGATTTCTGAAACCCACACTGAAAAAACAAGAGAAAATTGCCCTATAAACAACATCAACCGCAGTTAAATATACTGAAATTATGTCGAGAGAATGTTTTCATACCTGCATAAGTCCTGATGTTGAGGTCTGGTTCTGTAATAGCCTGTCATAGAATTACAGGGAGCCTGTCAATTACTTCTTGGTAATAGAAACCATTCGTTGTACAGCTAACACAACTTGATATAAGAGGCATTAATTAAGACTTTTTTGAAGCATTATGGCAGGTTTTGTTTGTGTTAAAGTGACCATGATATATAATTATTGTTATTCTGCAACATTAGTCACAAACAAAACCAGTAAGGTTAGAGTTTTTGTTTACCAGAGTCCTCCATGGCAGCTCTCTCTTCTCCCTGTCATACCAGTTCAGGAGCTGAGAGCGCAGCTGTGCAACATCAGCAGGATCAGGAAAAGTGTGGTACGTCGACGGTGAGGCAGTGTTCGTAATTTCCTCTGCAAGACCAAAAATATTGTTCTCATCAAAACTTTTGAGAAGTTTTATACTGATGGTCGAGCAATCAAAAAGAAATTATAAAATACTATTGAGTACTGTATGTGTTGAGGCGTGGATGTGTATAAAAGAAAGTACCTAACATGAAAATTAGCTTGAAACCAAATGAAATCTAAACAATGGAACAGGAAAGAAACACTGAAACACACTAGACATAATCCCACAAAGTAAAGTTTAGTGTGATAAATTGTCCTTTGTCCGTTAGAGGCAGCTTTTAAGAGGTATCTGATTAACTTAACCTGCGACAGGCAGGAAGTCATGGTAACATTACACAAGTTACCATGGTGATTTAACCAGGTAAGAAACGGACCACCGTTAAACCGGATTAAATCGGAAATTAAATGGATAAACTTAAATTTTGCCTCGGGTTTCTTCTTTTTAAGGTTTTAATGACCAGACATCGAGTAGGCAGGCCGACAGTATTTTAGATAATATGTCAGGTGGCATTAACGCGGTAGCCGGACCTTGCTTCGCCGTCTTTGTCCTCTGGCGCTTCTGTTTAGTAGCTTCCTTCATTTCCCGTGTGGCTCTTTTGCCGTTTTCCATCGCTGACCGTAACTTGCTCATGACTACACGTCGTATGAACAGATTTACTTCATTTCTTGTTTACCTCACAGCTTCGTTTTGACTCCCGCCAAACTTTGACTGCTCATCCAATTCTGCGCATGACGACGTTTAACGTAGGCGTACCGTAATTTCCGGGAGGAGGGGCCACGTGGACGTTACATAATGACTTCCTGTGTGGTTCCTACAAGCAAGTGTGCTGTTGTTGTTCCAAATTGACCATTATTGATCATGAATAGCTTGGATAAGGACATGCAGGTATTCATTTAATGCATATTAAAGATATCCAAAAAACTAAAACCCCCAGATGACAACTCAGAACCAATTTAAAACAATTCAATGTAAAACTTTATTTAAACTGGGTGAAGATGACAAAATAATGTAAAGCGTCCACTTAGTTACCTTTCATGATTCCACAAGTACCAAAGGTTCTTATCTTTTAGAAGCATACAAAACACAACATGAACATGTAAGTCTTCTATTTGTCGTCATCATTTAAATCATTGAATTGTTCTTTCCTCTTCTCATTCTTCATAAATCTCTCCATCCAAAACTGGGAAGAAAAAAAAATTACTACTCTCACACAATTTGGCAAACTGGGGCAGAAAAGACAAGACTTTTGAAAAACTCTTTGCCCTCATCACCTTTAGGTATGCTCATTTTGTTAGTTAACATGATTTCTGCCTGTGCTTCATCCAGACTCATGTACAAACTTGCAGGGTTGTGCTGTAGAAACAGGGTAACTGGAGTGGTTACTGTTTCAATCTAGTAGTTTACACAATGACATTTTAAACCAAGGGTGTCTACCATTGCTTTTCAGTTATTAGGGCTTACCATGAAGGCTGCAAACAGTGTACTGCCCATGACTCTTTGCACATCTTCCTTTATAATTGGGAATGAGCAGACAAAGTGCTAGGCCAAGATGACAGCAGATATTCAGTGTTAGTATGTGCAAGTGAATGAATACATGTGATTGTATGATAAGAAACAGGGACCAGGGGTGTAAGTAGTGAGGGGAATGGTAAAAGCATTTTTAATTTATATTTTTTTATAGATAGATAGATATAGATACTTTATTAATCCCTGAAGGGAAATTCAAAATTCAAAATCTCCACTTTCTTATATGATCAAAGAAAGTGGAGTTATTGCTCCACTGTTTCAGAATGGTTTAACATTGGCATATATAAGCAGGTACAGGTCCATCTGCAGCTCTTCTAATGTTACTGAGCATTGCAGAGAAGCAGAGCTGATAAAGTTCAAATCAGTCATTAAGTGTAAGAGCATAGGAGGGACTGATGCTGTGCTTTTAATTTAAATTCTTGGGATCATTTTTTGTGTTATTGAAGTTGTTAAGTGAAGACATTTAAAACCTTTTTATGTGAAGCAGAAAATTACAACACAGTCTATGTAGAAGGAAGTTTTTCTGAGAAACATGTATGTACCTTCAAGGCCAGGCTGGCTTGTATTTGAGCGTCACTGTGTTCTCTGTTGCCCATAGCACAGAGGAGACACTGGCTCACTCCAAGAGCGAGAAGCTCACAAGAAAGTTCTTGATCTTGTTCAGCAAGCATCCTTCAACACCATAAAAATACATAATTACAATATGACAATAACTAAGGCTATCACATGGAAATTGAAGCAATGATCCAGTGAATTATAAAATTATATATATATATATATATATATATATATATATATATATATATATATATATATATATATATATATATATATATATATTTATTTTTATTTTTTTTTAAACTCTCTTTATAAAACATTTGCTTGTAAGTGACCTTACCGTATAGCTTTAGCTGCAGCAGCTTGTTGCACAAACACAGAGAGCGATCCATTCATCTTGATCATTTCAGTCTCTGATGGGATTGTATCAACAAAATATGTCTCTGACCATAAAAGACATGAATAAATTAGTTTGGTGCCTCCTCTTTAGAAGATGCCGTTAACATGGGATGGTCTCGGTTTTCTTATAGAAATTCATTTCCTATCGCTGATCAGTCTAAAGGGATCACTGTAGTAGTCTTTGGAAAAAAAGGCTTAGTTCAACTTACTACACATAAAAATAAAATAAGAAATAAAAAAAACCCAGACTAAAGTGTCACCTTGTGTGATCTGTTGTAGCTTCACTTCCTCTTTAGTAGGCTTAAGCAGACCTACCAATCCACTGAGCAACAAGGGTTTCACATCATAGCACTTCAGCTCTAAAATAAGATTAATAGCTGTGAGAAAGATACACAATAACTGATGAGTGTCCAACAAGTTAAAACAGAGAAGCCACAGTAAGAACAACCATACTATTCTAAAACTCTTCTGTTTACCTTCATCTTGGATCGCCAGGTGCAGGGATCTGAGCATGTTCAGCAGAGGTTTTACAATGCTGTGATGGGCTGTCTTCATTCTGGACTGCATAATTGCATAGATAGTATATATTGGCAGGTTACCATTATAAATAAATTAAAACCAGCTTGTCATAGGCCGTTGAGATTCTGACTTATGAATACTCATAAATTATTAATGCATACATAAACACCCAGTTTTTAATATGTCTGTGACTCTGTGTGTACATCATCATGGCAAAATCTGGGACAAGCTTCCATTAGCACCATCTCTAGCTTTACCTGAACAGTGCGTAAAGTGTGCAGGATCAGCAGTTGGGCTTTAGGAGAGTTACATGCCATGACGCTAATGAGGCTTCTGTAGATTTGTTTTTGGTATTTAGGATTTCCTTGGGACAGGGACTCCAGCAGGACCCAAGCTTTCCCTTGGGTTTCCTCTGTGCATGACTCTGCCAGGCATTCTGCTACGACTTTGGCACCTACAGAACAGAGAGGTCAAAGCTGATATAATTCCTCCTACATTATATTGACCCAAATGGTAAGTGAATAATGACATTTACCATGGCTTTCACAGATGATTTCTTTGTATTTGCGACCAGCATTGGAGATAGTGAGCAGAAGATGGAGGGCTTCTGCTTTGTCCTCCTCTTTGATCTGAGTGTGGCTCAAAATGTCCAGCAGTGTGAAAACGCCTTCATCCTGCAGAAACTCTGAGAGGTACTGATTGCTGAAAAAAAACCAAATGAAAGCAAACAAGAGTAATGATCACAGAGGAACGTCAGAAAGGAAACTCACTCACAAGGACTCAAACAAGGATGATGGACTATTTTATTGTACTCACTGGCCTGATGCAGACAGGAAAATCTTGATTGCGCTTAACTGGAGTCCCAAAATTTTCCCAAACATGTATCTGAATATTCAGTGAAGGTCTGGGTGTCAGGTGATTATAGACAATGCAGAATAGCCTAACAGTAGGCCTAGACAATACCTCTTTTTGCATTTGTATTGTCATATGTAGGTCATGCATGACATGCATAGCCTAACACCAAATAAGATTGAAATACACGAAAAAAGACATCATTGCAGTCATTGCAGCTTACAATACCACACTGAAATTTCTGTACTATTAATCAAATATTTAGCCTTCTGTAAATCTGTGCATATTCATGTGTTGTGACTTTGTGAGAAGAATGGAGAAAAGGATACGTGAGTCTGATCCAGGTGGTGAGTCGAGCCAGAAAGAGACTGGAAACCTCCGCAAACTCGGACTCCAGCTCAGAGGTGGTCTTCCCCGTGTTCTGGCCGATAAAGGTGTTCAACATGCGGCTCCGGACCGTCCTGTCTCCGCGGTCCCAGTCCCGGAGGAAGCTCAGCACTCTGCCGATGGTCGCCGGTTCACGGTGCGCGGGCATTGTTGTTGTTGTTCCACTTGAACTGAAGTTAATGTTAAAACAAACCCACACTGAACTCATGTAGCTGCTGTGTAAAAAAAAAAAAAAAAAAAATGCAATAAAAAGCTAGAATTACCTTGACTTTGATTTTGACTAAGAGCTGACTTTATTTAGCTTCTTCAACTTCCGCCTTCACTTAGTTTACATGGTCGCTTAGCAACAAGGATCCGTCCATGTTGGTTCACGTACAGTCCGTTAAAAACAGAAATGGCCCTTCTATAAAAATATTCCTATAAAAAGGATATTTACAGAATAAATGAGTTCTCCACATCTGAATCTCAGTCCACTCTGAGTTAGTTCAGCCAAGTTCTGATCAGAAAGTGTCATACAGTAATTAATTTGTTATTGTGACATGTCAGTGAAATTTATAAAAATTAATCTCTTTACTTATATAAATAAGATTATAATCCAATGCCAGTACAACTCAACTAAATGGTCTGCCATTTTTCATCCATATCTCGACTATTTTCTACTGTATAAGACCGCTGCTTGGTTACCAGGTTATTTATCCCATTTTTAATTATCTTAATTTTTTCCTCCTTTAAAATATTTTAGCTTGTATCACTGTAGGTTTCTAACGGGCATTAAACACGGACCGGTGTCACCACCGGGTGGGGGCTGGTGGAACCGGCAGAATAAACCGGCTGCTGGGTTTGCTGCCCCCCGCAGGCCGCGCTCCGGAGATAAAGGAGGAACATCTCGGTGTGGTGAAGAAAATCTCATCTGAACTCAATCCTCAATGGGACGAACTCGGTTTTTAACCCCACACAACCCCCCCCAGCCCGAGTCACTTTGTCTGCCCCCCTCCTATGAAACCTCCGGGATCTACTTTTAATCTGGCTCTGTGCCAAAAAGCGGCTGGTCCGGGGAGCGACAATTCATCTTTACTGCTATTGTTTACTATATATAGTTTTTTATTTTCAGATCCAATTTAAAAATTTTTTTTCCTACAAACCCGCACATGTATTTTATTTAAATCTCCACAATCGCTGGTATGTTTAAGGGCCGATGGGTGCGCGGATTAGGACGGAAAAACGGACCGCCAGAAGAACGAAGGGAGAGAGTGACAAGGACCGGGGGAGAGGGGGAGAAGGGCGGGGGGGGGGGGGGGGGGAGAAAGGGGAGGGGAACTGACATTAAAGCAACACAACAAGGAAACTACACTGCGGAGCCACGGACGCCTTCATTTTATGTCTTTTTGAATAATAGCCAGAGCTCGTGTGGCGAAGTGAGTCTGTGAAATCTGCCCGCAGCTCGGCCCCCCTTCACGGCTTCCGGTGCCCCGGAAAAAGGAGCCGCTTTCGGACCGAGTCGGACTTCCAGGCGGCTTCCCGACGCTTCGGCGGACATGGGTGAGAATAATGAAAGAGGACTTTAATTGTGATTCTTGTGGGAAATTAGAAGAGGAGGAGCAGGCCTCTTCTGGAGAGGAGAGCCGAGCCCTAATGGGAGGGGAAACAAAGGCCAAGCGCTTAGCTTAGCCGTAATTAATAAAAATACCAATTTAGATGATCTTTTGGTTATTTTCAGCCCATTGAGATTAATTTTCTACATGAGATGATTGCTATTATTAACATTATTATTTATTTTTATTTTTTTTAGCATGCAGCTGTCTTAAAGGATGCTGGCTGCCATTACTGTGGAGTTTCCATCAGAAAGTCATTGTAATTAAGAATAATAGACATTTACTGTGATGCAGCCTTGAGATGTCAAACTGGCGTTCAGGTGCTCTGGTTAATTTTTAAACTGTGACCTTTCAAAAAGACAAACCCCCCCCCCCCAAAAAAAAACAAAAAAACCCCACAGTTCCTGCATAATCAGAGATTTCAAATGAAAGCATTGTGTTCATGGACATGTTTACCTCAGCAGATCTGATGGGTGGCCCCTGATCACTGATGGTGTGTGCGCGTTTGTGTCCCCAGGCTCAGAGCCACCCAGCTCTCCACAGGTGGTGGAGGATGGAGGAGAGGAGGATGAGGAGGAGCTGAGCGGAGGGGAGGAGGCTGACCTGAGGTCCAGCTCCGGCCGTGGATCCCTGCTGACCCGGAGAGGCATCACCCTGAGAGTGCTGCTCAAGGACGGCCTGGTGGAGCCCGGGGACGGGGTGCTCGCCATCCACTACTTGGTAACAACACATATCACACACACAGATAGAGCACGAGCTGCTGTTGTGTATCACTTTTTTTTTTTTTTTTTTTGTGTTATGTGAAGTTGCACCAGTCGATAAAATACACCTGACTGTGGATGCAAAAGGAGTAAACCCACATGCACATGTTTTTGTTTTGTCCTAAAACTCTATCTCTTTTCCATCAGGGTAAGAACTTTGTCGGAGACCTGTTGAATGATGGGAAAATCCGATGGGTGGAGACGGGCCAGATTTTCAACTCCCCCAGTGCCTGGGCGACCCACTGCAAACGTCTGGTTAACCCAGCTAAAAAGTCTGGCTGCGGCTGGGCATCTGTACGCTACCGGGGACAGAAACTGGTCCAGTACAAAACCACCTGGCTGCACAAATACCAACCCAGTGCAGACATGGTGAGAGCACAGTGATGGAGCCTGTTTCTTGTTATTGCATTATCTTCACCTTAATAAGGGAAATATGAGCCAATTTGCTGAATACTCTGAAATGTTTTTTGGAGTTATAAAGCATTAATCTCATCCAGGTCTGGGCAAAGAAAACATAGAATGAAGTAGAATGAAGCAGCACAGCAGCAAAATAACTTGCTGATTTTGAAAGATGGATGATGAAATATGTGAGAGGAAATGACAGTACGGGAAGAGCAGTTTTCTTTTGTCAGACAGTTTGATTTGACAGACTGATAGCAGCTTTTGAAACTTTTTCTTCTCCCTCTTTATGCCTTGGAAATCTTTTTACAATTTTAATTAAATTATTTATATTCATTCTGTTCTATAATGAAGAGAAAGAAGCTTAAATTACAAATACACCTAGACAGGGACTTCTCGGGAGGGAGGACATGATTTGTTTTAATGTTTTTTGTTTATATGACTATCAGAATTATCTCATGTCACATCTGCTCAATTCTTGTGATTTTAGAGCTTGGTGAGTGAAGAGGATGATGATGAGGATGAAGAGGAGGGTAAGGCAGCTGTGCAGGCTGATGAGAAGAACAAGAACACCAAACCTGGATTACATGGTATGATCCTTCTCTTCTCTTCTCTTCCCTTCCCTTCCCTTCCTCTTAAAGAAACTCCTCTTCACTGTTACAGATGTAATGGTTTCACGAAGAACTGACAGAGAGAGAATTCCTGTCAGATATTGCACCTTGGGCACCAGGGATGCTGCCAGGTACTTCCTATAATTCAGACTGATCAATGCCATTTCATATGACCACCGTGTTGTGCATGAGGTGAACTGGAAACGAATGTGTCCTCAGAGATCCACACACACTTGTGGAGCTGTCAGCCTTCTCAGCCATCAACAGATTCCAACCTTTCAATGTAGCCGTGTCCAGTAACGTATTGCTGCTAATGGTAAGAGTCACAGCTAAAGTAGGATATTTAAACATAGGTGGACATTTAAGAGACTGAGATTCCTCCTTTTTGTCATTTATAGGACTTTCACTGTCACCTGACCACCAGTGAGGTGGTGGGATACCTCGGAGGGCGGTGGGATACTAATACACAATGTGAGTGAGACTTTACCATACAAATGAGATTAAAATAATGCATTAGTAGATCAGAATGAGGCTTCATCACCTGCGTATTTCTTCTGATGGTTGTTTTGTGTTTCAGTGCTGACCGTCTTGAGGGCTTTCCCCTGTCGGACCAGGCTGGCAGACAGAGAATCGGCCTCTGCTGTGGAGGAGGAGGTACAGTAACACGTGGACGGCAAGTCACAGGTCCAAATGAATGTATGCCTCAGAAAACATGGAGGCGAATGACACCCGTTTTAAAAATTCACAAACTGGATCTGCCCCCTGGGACAGCTCAGCAGCCATCACCTGTCGGCAAAAGCCAGAAACCAAAAAGAAAAACGAGTCTTAAAATTTTATCACATGGAAATACAAACAGTGACTGCAGTGCAGACTGTTCTAAGTTTAAATACTAGTGAGATAATACTAGTCAATTTCCAGCAACATCAGAAATTTATTGTTTTAGGTCAAAAGGAACTGTCCCACTACACAAATATTAATTCGAAATGTTTTCTTTCCTTTTCAGAGATGTGCACTGATATGTGAATAATAGGTACTGAAATTTGACCAAATTTGCTTTATATTATCCACACAATCACAATGTCCTTTTGTAAATCTTCACCAAGGCTCCTGATAACTACTGCTTTAGAATGTGTCTATTATATTAAGTTCAGGTGAAATAAAATATGAAGTAAAGCTTCCTCTCTCTTCACATCAGTCACTTGTCATGGTTACTCACCCCCAGATCTGCCAGAACCTCTTCATGCGTGGGCTGTCGTTGGTGGGCTGGTACCACAGTCACCCGCGAGGTCCAGCTCTGCCGTCGCTGCAGGACATCGACTCCCAGATGGACCACCAGCTGAGGCTGCAGGGCTCAAACAACGGCTTCCAGCCCTGCCTAGGCATAATCTGCGGTCAGTGGCTGCCTTCATATGTAGCGTTGAGCTGAATTCTCCGAATGCTTCTTTCATAGGGAGTATATACCAGTGTTGTACGTAAGTCTTTGAGGTTTTGTCTGAGTCAAGTTCTAAATTGGAGAGGATATACCGGATCTATCTGCAATATACATCGATCAGCCATGACATAATTACCACTTGCTCATTACCGTCTCACTCTGCATTTTGATGCATAAACAGCAAATGCTTATGCTGGTTCTATCAGGTTCTATCAGGTTCTGTCAGAACCAGCATTGACCTGTTTGCAGTTTGAGATACAGGAGTTCTTCTATTCTTTTCTCCCTACTTGCTCATTTTTCCTGTTGGCAACCCTCAAACACAAACTCTCCACTTGCTGCCTGATATATCCCGCCCACTGACAGGTGCCATGGTAACGAGATAATCAATGCTACTCACTTCACCTGTCAGTGGTCATAATGATATGGCTGATCAGTGTGAGCATCCTAGATATTCTGCAAAGTCGTTGCACTACCCCAAAATTGATGAAATAAGTAAGAATAAAATAAGGTAATGGGCAGAAGTGTTAACAGATAGCAGAATATGTCGAGTGGGGATGCCAGCGAGTCATTTTAATGTTTTAGTGAGATCTTTTGACTACCTGTGGGCTAATGGTCATTCATGCTGCACTGATAGGATGTGAGTAAGACAGGATCAAATTTTGAAGCCAAATTGTTGCACTTGCTGCAATTTCTAAGTTTGTATTTCCAATATTTTCCCTGACGTGCGGAGGCGGAGTATTATGTACTACTATTCTACTTTGTGATCAACATGCACGTTTAGCCCTTAACTTTTTTTTGTTGTTGTTGTTTAAAATTTCAGGGCCATATTATCACGGTAATCAAGGTGTGGCCTCCACAATAACTCCATTCTGGGTGGTGCCGCCTCCTGAGGTAAAGAGAGACATTACTAAAAGATGTCAAGTTATCTTATTTCAGAACTTCAGAAGTTACCTAGTTAAATGTTTCCTGCTGTAGTTCATTTAAAAATTTGTGCAAATTTTTCTGCTAATCCAATGCACAATCTGCCTTCCTGCAGCAACGGCCTAATGACTACGGTATCCCAGTGGCTGTGGAGGTCACCTACGTACAGGACAACTTTCTCACCAGTGATGTCCTTAATGAAATGGTACGGACATGGCAGCGGCACACGTATGAAAACTCAACACAGAAATCAAAATGCACACAGCTGTTTCTATTTTGCAAAGGCTGTTAATTAGTTTGAAAATGTTTAGCTCTGTTTTTGATTCCTCCAAAGATGCTGCTGGTCGACTACTACAGGGCAGCTCCCGACCTTGTCCAGTTCGGCCAGTACTGGTGCCCCGACACGACCATGATGGACAAAATCAAGGTACGATGACCTATAGAAGACCTCCACATTAAAAAAAAAGATTCCAGCTCGCTTTATTCCAGGACAGCTGTTTGCAAATGTGTGTCTGAGGATCCTTAGACTCTGAAGCCGACCTAACTAGCTCATCTTCTTCCTCCTCAGGGCTCTCTGAGCTGCCATGCCCCCAAAGATCAGGCCTACTCTCAGATTTTGGAGCACGTCTACAGTCAGCTGAGCAATATGCACTGAATGGATCAGCTCTGCATGGCGTGCTTGTTGCCGCTCTCTGTCTCCAAGTTGTCCCATTGCAAATGCCGAGCTGGCGGGTTCTGGTGTGGCCTGCATACAATGTAAAACCTGCTTGAAAAACATGTAGACGCCTTAAATTCTGTCACACGTCGTTCGATCCAGCATTGTCCCGAGTTCAGACACACTCCGACGACTTTGAAGGTGAAGGTGCTAAATCTGTGCTGCTAAGTCACCCAAGGAGGAGTGTATTTACCATCAATGTAAACCAGTATACTTAGTGAAGCCACCTAATGCAAATAGTGTTTCTCTAAGAGTCGTGTAAGGAAGCAGGCCTCTTACCTTCTACCCGTGGACCTACGTGCCTATCTGTGCCAGTATCCTGCTGTATGTGGTATACTGCCAGATATGTACGATATAAACTTGTTGTAATTGCCTTCGTGGACTGAAGCAGGAAGTGATTGGAAAACAAAACGTAACAAAATGGCGGTGCTAAATATTGTTAGCATATAGCGTAAACAAAGGCAGCAGACGTGTCTTGGTTCTCTGCAATAGATTTTGTGAATGTTTGTGTTCTTCGAGTCAAATTGAAAGGTTGTAATGTGGTGCAAGTTAAATCCATTTTGCCAAATAATTTTTTTTTTTTTTTTTTTATGAACTTGTGTGTCTGTGAGCTGTGTTGTGAATGTGCCCCTCTACTGTCTTCCTGTCAGGTTACATGAGTCCTGTTGTGAGGACTCGTACTTGCTCCCTCTTTACCTGTACTGTATTAATAACTGTGGATTGTGTGACGTACATGTATGAAGACGTATGCCTTAAGCCTGCTGATTGATGATCCACAAAGCATTAAAATATACACACTGGAACTATTTAATCAGAACTTGTCCCGCATTGTGTGTGCATTTGTGTGAGGATAACTGCTGTGTTGTGTAATTTGTATAATTTGCTATTATGTGGTGTCACCAGATGTTCACAGCTCACCATTGATCAAATACAGGGGCTACACATTTTTCCTTTTTATTTATTATAAGAATGGGGGAGGTTGGAGATGAGAAAGGAGCACATAGAAATACT
The DNA here is from genome assembly GCA_034769265.1 of Remorina albescens. Taxonomy (NCBI): domain Eukaryota; kingdom Metazoa; phylum Chordata; class Actinopteri; order Carangiformes; family Echeneidae; genus Remorina; species Remorina albescens. Next base: position 20,688,530 of record CM068489.1, on the reverse strand, counting down.
TTGATAATAAAAGACAAAATATTGCGGTTAAATTCTGTACGCATACTGAACGTAAAAAGGCAACTTAACTCTAAGACATACATTTACAGGGTGATACAGGACTACATGCAAAGATTAATTTAAAGATCTTGTGTATAAAAAAATACTATGAAGAGCCATAATGATTTAACGTTCAAATGAGCATTTAAGACTAATTAAACAAATGGATAGCCCTTAAAAAAAAAAAAAAAAATCAATAGGACTTTTTTTGGGAACATGGATTAAAATCTACATAAAAGCAGTTTCCTCTGGTGGTTTGCTATTAAATCTCACATTATATAAACACAACGTGTTCAGGTGTAGTGTCAGAAATGTACTAAAATGTGCACACATGCATTTCATCTTTACACAGGAAAAATGCCACTGGCTAAAATTAAACTAAGAGTAGAAACTAGAAATTATTGACCAGTTTTTTTTTTTAAGTTACTAGGTTAGATTTTGGTTTCTGTATTAGTTGCAGTACTTCCCCTCCATTGTTTTTCAAAGGCACTAAAAAAACCAAAGCTAACAAAGTTGGGGATGTTTTTGTTATCTTTTTGTGTCAGTGTGACCCAGACTGTACCTCCAACAGTCCTTTAACTTTGCCCTGAACTTGATACAAAGTAGAAAATGTAGAAAGATCAGAGATGTAAACATGTCGAGACAAGGACTGAAGGGGAGTGGGGGACGTGTTTGGCAGCATGGAGTGAAGGACAAATGCATATAGAAAAAAAAAGGGAGAAATGTAGCACCCAGATACTACAAATGCTGAATGAGCATGTATTTGCTATTCACAATCAAACTTTTCCTCACAATCCAACTCTCTTTTGTGAGCATTCATCCTTGGTAACAAGGGCTCTCCAAATTGGACCAATTGCTTTTTCCCTTGATCTTTCCCTTTTTCACTCCTGTTCCCTCATGCTGTACAGTGTATGCTGGATTGAACTCCATCTGTGTGTGTGTGTGTGTGTGTGTGTGTGTGTGTGTGTGTATGTGTGTGGACTGTGGCTTGATCCAAAACAAGAAGCCAGCCTTGTCTACATCAACGCATTACGCTAACAAATAAATTGAGTCAGAGCCATTGTGAATTATCTTCAAAGCAGAGATGAGTTTCACATTCTGACAGTGAGACAGTAGGACAGTTAGTGATATATATACGAACGACCAGGTCACTGCCAGCAGTGACGTCTCGTCAGGCGCCTAAGACAGATGTCAGAGGACTTAGAAAATAAAGGGCTGAGCACGGTAAGACAAGCAGGCCCAGAGGAAAATCAATATGTGGCTGTTACAGGAACTTTAGCAGTTTAGCTAATTAATAGATGTAATTAGTAATAAGTTGCTATTGCATTTCATAAAGACTTTTTGGCTCTTCTAATAAAAATACCCACGAAATGACTAATCATTCTGCATTTCTACACATGCTCACCTTGAGAGACTAAAAGGTGCAATGTCTGCATTTAACTTTAGGTCTTTGTATAATGGTGGAGTCCAGTCTGTCACACATATCAATCTCATTTGAGGACCAAGGTGCAAATACATTTTCTCACATATCCAGTAAGCAGCCCTGCTCTTTAAAATGACTATAGTGAGTGTAGACTAATATAAATCAAATACTGAAACAATATAAACGAAGCCCCTGTCGTCTGCTGAAGCCATTGACATCACAGCTTAGAAAAAGAGCATTATCAAATAGGCCAAAACCCCCAAATCATGTCAGATACATTTTGGCTCATGTTTCTCATTTTTCTCTCTTTTTTACTTCTTTTTTTCAAATCCACTAAAACAGCATTTTGTTTCGGTGTAGTTCTTTTTGAGTTTGATGTAATTCTCAGTCACACCAGGAGGTGGCATCAAGAGACGAGCTCAACTTCTTTTGGGGGAACTGACAAAAGGGTTCGGTCCTGAAAATGAGTCTAATCTTCAGTCACATTACATGATGTTATTGTGAGGTTGAAGTTGGCCTCTCCAGTCAGAAAACTGACTGGTGACCATCCTGAGTTTTACACAGACTGCACTCATAAGTAGAGAATGACATAATCGCATCATCCCAATCATCAGAGCTAGTAAAATTCTCTTTGCCATATCAATAATTTGTGGTTTAAGAAAAATATTGCCAATCATTGTTTCATATGTTAGTCCTCAAGAAATGTTTTTCACTTTCAGATAACGGACTACAACATTTTTTCGTGTCCATCTTAGTCTAGGTCCTTTCACCTTTGGGTGGAACACGTTGAGATATTATGGACTTTGAAATGTAACCGTCTTCCCCAGAACTCTAGATGACAAAAAAGGTGCTCAGCTGTGAGGACGACATTGAAGCTGAAGCTGAAAATGAATCTTCTGTGGACCATCCATTTGCTCCACTTTCCCTCTCTACCAACTCTACTTGATCTCTCCTCTCCATCAGTCTCCTCTCGGCTATCTTGCTCTCTTCATATTAATGTGGCAACGGAACGAGGACCTCCACATAGTTGAGGGGAAAGAATCCCGACTGGCCATTCAGCATGCCCTCATACCAGTTCTCGTCAATCTGATTGGTCAGGGTGATGACATCGCCCTCATGGAAGCCCAGCTCCCCCTCGTTCTCTGGCTCAAAGTCATACAGCGCCTTACAGCTCGGCTGCTCCGGGGCTGAGGAAACACAAGCATGAAGAGAAAAAGATGAAAATGAGGAAAAGCAAGAATCCAGGATGCTTTCAGTCCGTGTAGACCAAACATGTACTGTAGTGAACACTTTTTTTTTTTTTTTTTATGTATGTTAGTGACACATTAGTATCGGTAGTGGCACAGAAGCACTGCAAACAAGCTCACAGGTTTAAACTTTGACCAAAAACCACAGTATCCTATGACAACAGGTTTCTGTATGAGTGCCGCCCTCCTCCCTCCCTGTGTGTGGTTTTCCATCTATTTGTTTCTCTGTGACCTCACATAGATCAGCAGAGGAGAGTGGTGCTCCATGCACAGACAAACTACCCTGTTTTCTCGCCAAACAATTTTCTCATTGTATTAAGTTTACCCCACAGACTGCTGGGAAGGCTGGAGATGGGGAAAGCTTTGGCCTCTCAGCCTGTGTTTTACTCTCTACTATATAGATTTATAGGACCAGGAAAAATACTGTATAAACACTTCATGGAGCAACTCTAGAGCAACATCATCATAATAACAAACAATCCTCCAAAAGTAGGTTGTGTTACCAGATCCTCAAGATGGAAGACTTCTGAATGAAAACATTTGCATGCAGAAGTCTTCCATTGAACATCATATATATATGTACGTGTGTTTATTTATTTATTTATTTATAAACTATATGAATCTGAAACAAACACCTGGAAGCCCAAACCCTTTCAAACGTCTTTTATAATTATAGTTCATGTCATTTAGTATGATTTTAATCAAATTTAGAATATATACGGCAACAAGACATTTAGATGAAAATGGTACAATTAGTCAATCGTAATTTTTGGTGGTTATTTTATCCAACTTCAAGTGTAGCCACTTGGTATAAATGAGATCAACATGTATCCATAAGTAAATATTTTTTGCCGTTTTGTAGCTCACTAATTATGCTAATATAAAGCAATCAATTTTATGAATAGCACTGTTATATCTAAATAAAACTGCGGGTTCTAAATTGTTTACACAGTAACGCACTTCATGTTCTGCATATTATCTGATGTGGTGGGTGGACATAAAAACAGAAATACACCTCACAATACTATTTTCTATCTCAGACACTGATTCTGACTGACAAAGCATTGCAAATAAAAAGTTGGAGTTAATTGTCACTAACACTTTGGCACTAACTTGCATGTTTGTTAGTAACCCTTGTGCTATGGATATGTACTGCTGCAAAATAAGTAGCACTGGCCACACGGGGGGAGGCAAATGTCCTCAGGCAACAAATTACCAGACAAGACATCCAAATCTCAAAACAAACAAGTTAACACAGAGAACATCTCATTTTACGCATGCTAATCACATGGGCTTTTGGGTAATGTTGGACAATATGAATATTAAGATGTTTGTTTGGTCTGCTTTTAGATCAGTTGAGATCAGTTGTATTGTTTGTAAACAATATGTTAAATAAATATGTCTTTCAATGAAACATGGACTGAACAAGTGGTTGCAGAGCTGTTAATACTTTGGCCAGTCAAGCTTGGCAATCTATAGGAAATTTCACACAAAACCATAAATAATGCTGCTAAACTAAACATGTGAGAACTCACTCATAGCACATGTCATTCGTTGCACACCAGAGGTCGCACAAACACAGAGGACCATTTCAAGACCGCAGCTACAATTGTGACTCTGAAAAATGGCCCACACAATCTTTGACTCACGCAATCTGGTATCCCGAAAGGACAATCTGGCCAAGTGAAAAGGCAGCTCTGATGATGTCACGGGAAAAAGGAACAAGGTCAGTTGAAGAAAGGCCATTCAGATGACAGGACAGGACGCACAAGCGCTCATTCCTCCTTCCCCCCACACATCCATTCTCTTAAAGCCGACAACTGAGTGTTGTTCAAAGTCAAACATTCAGTGCATACCGCCACTTGCAAAACCTCACAAACGGACGGAAGAAAAGAAAAACAAATTCACGCTCAATATTTTCCACATATTTTTCCTGGGTGGTACCGACAACTAGCTGGTCTTAAATAATGATGTTGGCTGTGATAGCCAGGTTTTCTGTCATATTTCCAAGAATTTAGCCATGTTAGTTTGGCTTGGCTCGATCTCCTGTGTCTACAAAAAGAAACAGCTGGATGTTTAGCTGCTGTTGATTTCTGGTATTGCAGCTCTCCTCTACAGATATTTTTGGGTGGCTTTCAGAGTGACATAAGTGTGAGGATGAAAACAAAACTAATGACAGCGTTATTGTTGTCCTTTGTTCTGTCATGGTTCTCTGGTACCAAACTATACTTTGTCATTTTGACATTAATAGAAAGTTCAGATTTATATGTCATTCACTGGTTTATGGTTGATCTATAAAATCTTTATATATACCTGGACTAAAAACTTTGTAAATCTTTTTTAGAGCCCATCAGCTCTTTCTCACCTGAGTTACATGAAGGTGGAGGGGCCATAGAGGTTGAGTATCCACCGTTGGAATGGTTGTTGTCTCCAAAGTCAAAGATAGGTTTGGGTTTGGGTGTGTATTCACGTCTTGGTCTAGACTGAGCCTCATTCATCCTGTTCAAAAAAAAAAAAAAAAGTAATATTTTAGTCAGAAAACTTTACAATAAGCACAGATGTTGAAATGATGTGTGTGAATGTGTTTGAATGAGTGTGTTTGGGGGGGGACTGAACCAGACTTAAAAAGCTGTACAGTATGTTGGTATTTGTGTGCCGGGTTTCATTACTGCATTACTGCACCTGTCCCTGAGTTTGTCAGAAAGCTCCTCCAGCACCTGCACAGCCTGCCTGTGATACTGTAGCTGAGACTCCACCAGAGATGAGAGCTGGCTCACCTGCTCAATCTACACACACAAAAAATGTCTAATCAATGTTATTGCATTTACCATTCTGAAGGATATACAATTCAATACCCTGGATAATAAATAATACAATTCATATTAGTCTAAGTTGTTTATATGCTGCACCTTGGAGATACTTTATCACAAAGACTGTGTGTAATGAATAATTTATAAATCTGGATTCAACTTATGATCATTTTGGAGGATGCAGTGGTAGTTGTCATAGATTATAATATCTGTACATATTTTTACATTTAATGTTTATATTTATCATTATTGTTTACCTTTATCTTATATGTGTATATTTGTAAATAATCTATACTTTTTTTACCACATTACTATTCTTGAGAGAGCAACTGCAACAACATTCTTCCCCCCTGGTGAACTAATAAAGGCTTAATAAAGTCTTTGGATTCTAAGAACAATGAATGTTGGCCAAAAGAAAAAGAACACGCTTTTCTTTGTAATTCAACGCAGTTTAACAGCACCACAAACTGCAGCCTTTTAAATGATTGCAACGTTGAGTCAACTTCTCGAAACCGATTCCAACACAAACTGAACAATAATCCTTTATGACACTGTAGGACTGCTGTATTGGACTGCCTTTGTTTTATAAATTTACTTGCAGCAATAAAGTGCCAACAACGCGTATACTACAATCAGTTCGCTTCTGTGCTTCCTCGCCTATAGGTGTGTTCATCTGCTATTACGTACCTGGCAAAGAAATGCTCTGAGAAACTGATACAAGACACCAAAATAGTAAATTAATGTTACAAGTGTTCAACTATAGAGGCAAAGGCATATTCACTTGTAGTGCTGGTATTATTTGTGTGAACGGGTATGTTAAATCAGTCTCTACAAGTGTAACTATTGCTGTGTGTTTGCTCTGTGGGTGTGTAGCAAACAGCAGCCTTTTGAGCCTCAGTAATAAAAAGGTTGACAGAGTTATGGCAATATCTATACTGTAACAAGAAGGCCCAGGCTGCAAAAATAACTGCAGTTATCCTTTAAAATGTTCCTCATAAGTGTCTAAAAAGCTTCATATATAAGATAGTGAAATCTGAATCAATATTTAAATATTAAGAAACAAAATTATTCTTTTTCCACTTTGATCAAAGTGGGTAAAAATCACAAATGGCATGGCATGTTGAGTATGACTAACAATTAGAGCCTTTAGCTGATAAACGGATAAGAGAGAAATCCTTGACCTTTGGATGTAATTACAACTATAGACTTCAGAGGACAAATACTGACATCATAGGCTGCTCAGTAAGAAATAACTCCTTACATCAGTTTCCAGCAAGTTGTACATGCTGGTCTCAGCCACTTCCTTCGACTCATGGAACTTCTCCAGTGCCTGTCGGACCTCCTCATCTGGGATCTTGCCCTGACGTTTTTTCTTGTAATCATAGTCCAGACGACGGCCTTCAAGCTTCTTCAGGTGGTGCTGAAATGGTCAGATCCAAAATTAGTTTAGTGTTATTTATTGTCTTGCATGAACTAGAGTTTGACAACATGAAGGAAAGATGATGGAAGCTTTGACTGGTGTCTCTTCATGTTGACCCACAACAGACATTATCAACAAAGAGGCATACAGTTTATTTCCCAGACAACCTTTAATTGTGTGATACCTGTATCTCTCTGAGGTCTTTGTCACACAGCCCTTGCAATGGATCAATGAAGTTCTGTTTGACATCAATGTCTAAAGAGTCTTTGACTTCTGCCAATCTCTTCATGGCCTCTCCTACGTCCACTAGTGCTCCGCCTGAACCACACAGACAGAATTGAAAGGCTCAGTGACATAAGGACATAAGGACTTTATAGTTTACATTTATAGTAATTATGACGCCATCAGCCCACAGGTATAGAAACTTATACTATAAGTAAACAGTTCTGCTGGACCACACAAGCACAAACACGCATGTACCAAAACCAAAAATTACACATACATATTATTTTTCTGCCAGAAATGTATTTTTCTAAACCCAAACACACATATCTTACCAAAGTTAGTGTCCTCCCCCAGGTCCCGTCCATACTTGCCCATACACTCCCCAAGCAGCCCCTCAGCCTGAGGATAGCCTGGGTTCTTCACCTGACCACGAATCTTAGACATAGTGTTCAACATGGACAGTTTGGCCCGAGACGCTGTGAACAGGGAGTGGAAACAAATATTAATCAAAGAGTTTGAACAGTTTAAATGCATGCAGGTAAGCCAGTAATATTCTCACCTGGGTTGGGCTGAAGATACTCAGATGTTTTAGAGATTACATCCACTACTGCTTTACTGGTCACGTCCACTTTCTACATGACAGAGTGAGCACGCATACATCACAACTGTGTAACAGAGCTACTGTAGAAATGTAGAGCTACTGTACATAAAAGCCACAGGCAAAGGAGGTATTCTGTCATTTGCTTGTTCACATGTTCTTGTATTGTTTAACTTTAAAAGCAATTTGCAGTGAAGAAAGTCTTTTGAAGTTTGGCTATACATAATATATATGAATGCATTCAATTCATATGCCCATAACACTGGGTCCTGAAAGAGGGCTCAGTATTAATTAAATGGAATTAGCTTCATTTTGACTTCATTCAAATTTTGACTTCTCTCATGGATTTCACTGTTTTCCTCAGTTTTGAAATTTGTCATTAACAACACTTTAAATCACATGCAAATGGCATGTTTGTGCACTGCACATAAAAAAAACAACAACCCAAAAACCTGCCAGGCCAACAACTTTGATTAAATCCATTTCCACTGTACAGTTCCTCTCTTACCCGTTCCAAGTCTCTGAAGTCATCATCAAGTTTAGTTCCCTCTGCGCCTCCAACTTTCTCACTTACCATCTAGAGGGAGAGAGAGAAAGACGAAGACAGAATGAAGGGAGAGAAAAACAGAAGAATGCAAATTAATGAATGCTTCCCATAACATTTTCAGCTTGTGTCTAATTTATGCATTCTGATGCTTTCTCTGTGTAGAATATACAATAATGGGCATGTTTTCTTTTAGGAAATTGTATATGTGGAGTGAACACATTGTGTACCTTGTGTTGTACTAATTCTACCTTTACCCTAATTGGGTAAAATCAGGTGACTTACAAAAACAGATAACAGAGCAGTCAAACACCAGAAATCAAACAAAGAATAACGGCATGAACAGTGTTACACAATTCCTTCAGTTTATGCTGCATAGAAACAAAATAATGTGGGACATCCTCACTCCATTATTTCTACTTCAGTGCTGACAATATGCAACAACTTAACTATACTAAAGCATGTTGAATGAAAGCACATGTATTTCCAAGTGAGATCTCTCAACATGCTTTTAGGTCACAGACAAATGCCTATGGAAACATGGAAAACAACCCCATTTCTGTCCAGCGCAAGAGCTGTTGTACCTGCGTAATTTATTATGAATTATTCATTATCATGAGAAAGGCTTGTGCTTTTTTTAAGAGTCAAAAAGAGTAAGTAAATAAAGCTAAATTAAACTGTTACTCTGGCCTTAAAATATGACTGTGCTGCTGTGATGTTTAAAGATATTAAAATCTTGTCTGCTGTGTCCATGAGCTACATGAGGCTCTATTCCTATCACTGACACTGAGATAGTATAACTGGCATGCATCAACAGACCTCGTTTGCAGTATCTTGTAGACTTACTCTACAAAAAAAGAGGAACCACAATGAGTAATTTGTACTTTTCTTTGGTTTATGCTGTAACTCCAGTCAAAATTCTTCACAGTACCTTTGTAAAATTAAAACTTTTGTCTCACCAGGACATGCTTTTATGATTGTGTGTGGAGCTGTAATAACACTCATGTTAATCTTTAAACAACGTCATCATAATCTTTAAATATTTTTTATTAACAGAAGGACAGAGTCTGTCTGTTAATGAAATAAAACAACAGAGACCTTGAAGAAGGAATAGGGAAAGTTAATATGTGAATTTTATTTTTTGAAACACTAACAATAAACACAAAACTAAGCATGTTAACAATTAGTGGATTGTTCCTGCAGGCTGACCTAATTAATTCACAGGAAAATTACTCATTTGGTTCAACACTGACACTTTTGCACACGGGCAACATGATGTCTTCAGGTGGTCTTAGACTCTGGAATGGCTTAGATTAGATAAATCCAGTTCTTCAATTGAGAGATGAACTAACTTTCCTCTTCATTTCTTTCCTAAGAAAAACTCAATCATGTCTGACCAATCAACGGCAAATTGAGTCATTTCCTCTGTGGCTCATCTAGCGTTGGTGACCGTGTAGCCCTTCTAGGAATTACAATGACTTTCTGGATCTGACAGAAACACTCTATACTATACACTATATTTGTATTTACTCAAAAAAAAACAACCAAGTTTAACAGTTTGTCCATTACTCAGAGATTACAACATATAATGCTTACAAACACAAAGTGCATCAAAGTTCCTCCTGCTCCTCAGCAGCACCTGAACTGTCCAATGTCAGTATTTTTCACATTACACTGCTGAATCTCTGCTGTATACAGAAGGCACATGACAAGGGGGCCTGGGGGATTCAGGTCACAAGTCAAGATACAACTTGTGACCCCATTCAGCATTTGACTACCACCAAGGAAAGATAAGATTGTGCCTGCATACTGAAATTTTTGATATCTTGCTTTTTTCAGTCTTTTAAAAATAAGGGATTGGTGATTTGCTTAATACATAGTTTTACATTTTCTGCTATCAGATACTAAATTACAGATTTAAATCTTTTATTATTTGGGGATGTAGAAAAGTGAATTATCAGAATACTAGCCACTAAATATTGTTGCTGCTCATTGTATGGTGATGAAAATATTAAGTTGCCTGATTTAAGTAACAATTTATTTTCATGTAAACAAGCTTGGAGTAAAAGAGCCCAAACACATCCACAGAAGGTTATCATTGGGAAGTGCTGGGATAGACAACATAAAGAGCTAAACAGAGAGATCTGTCTACAAGAGGTATTCTTCTCATCATAATGCCTGGGTATTAGGTAAATGGTAGTGTACTAGCACAAAGCACGGTTCAGGCTCTTGCTTGGCTTCAGGTGGCTTTAGGATTTTCAAGTCCCAGAAGAGGGTTGGCTTATACAAAGAGCTAGGGACCAGGTATGTTGAAGGAGGGAAAGTAGCGGCCTGCTGTGGATTCATATTGTTACTGTTTTAATATATAATGCTGCATATGGAAATCAGATGGCAAACAACAGTTAATGAATAAAACCACACTTTTTCACTAGATTATTTCCCTCCCACTTTGAACTTGTGAATTACCTGTGGCAGACGTAATGCCTTTTGATAAAGCTGTGTTAAGGGTAAAAAAAAAAAGGTTTTAAAAATTGTATTCTGTCTAGAACAGACTTGGTAGGACAAACAAATTACATCCTGGTCAGACACCTGAAAACTAGGCCAGAGCTGGTTATAAAAAGAGAACGCTGTCATCACAGTATGTGAACTAACCTCACTTCAGAAAAGAAATGATGCTAGTGTGGCTGAACGCAGAAAAGGAAGGTGGGATAATTTACCAGCCAACATAAGAATCTGACTGGCATTCACCTTACATCAATTGAGATTAGCAAACGTTCAAGCAAGATGACTGCCTCACTCAAACTCTAACTCCCACTTGGTTATTTCCAGTAAATCTGTAAGCCTTCAATGATTGTAACCCTTTATACACACACAGGAGCTAGGCCCTCATTAGCACTCGAGGTGCAGGATCGGGTTTAAAATGAAATATCCACAATATCAAATGTAAATCATATACATACATATCATGATATAATTAATGTGGAATAATAATGATGACAATATTAACAATATAACTTTTTTTTTCTGGTTCACCTTGAAAATTAAACACCTGATAAAAATATTGACCTGATAAAAATACTATAAAGTAGTGCTACTCAGCCACAGAGGTCTATTACACCAATTAATAACATTAATATTGAAAAAGATGGCTTCTCTTTCTCCTTACATGACCAAGTTAGCCGCAGCAGTAGCATGATGTGTGCTGCTTGTAACCCTCTCGCCATTATCCATTCACCTGCACCTGCATTAGGACTTGATCTTGATTAAGAGTAAAACTAACCAAAATGGGGATTATGCAGAGGGCCGATTATAATTCCTCTAAACCATCTTAATCCTCTGTGATGTTTAGACCAGACTCTAATCTATTTCATATTAACCTGTAAAGTAATCTCTCGTGACTCCTCACACTCTGTTTTAGCATCAAATATGATGAACATTTTGGACCAGAAAGAATAAAGTGCAACGTTTGCAAAATGTGCTGTTTTGAAGAGGCTTGTGCAGTGGTTGTAAATCTGTGCTTTAGTCCAACAAATCCATTAAGACAATCAATACAAATAAAGAGTAATAAAAGTTATATGGCCCCATGAGTATATAGTTGATGAGTTGATGCTTCTGCCAGTTGTTAAAATCTGAAAAGAGAAAAAGTATTACCGCATATCACAATTATACTAATGCAATTTTTGAGCACAGTTGTCTGGCAGGAGTCCATTAATTTCTGATGATTTAAATGTTAACAAGCATCTCTGATGCTAGTGTTTGCTCTTAGAGCAACTGTTAGCCTCAGGCAACAGTGATCCTTCTTTACCTAGTAATGTGAGAGATATTATTTCAAATTTGTCTTTTGTCTTCACATAAACTGGTGCTTTTCATCACCATAACATAATATATTTATATTCATTCATTGAAAGATATCAGAGTTATAACTATCTTGGCACAATTATTCTTATCAAGCTTCTTTGATACGATCTAAAACCTGTCAGGGACAAATACTCTACCTACTATCACACCCAGAGCTATGAGTGTGATTTTGATTCTGCTTCTCAGTTGCAAGATAAAGTTTTAAGATTGACTGTCGTAATTCTCATACAGAGAGGAAATGAGGAAGGGAGAGATAGTAAAAGTGAAAAAAAAAGGATGCATGTGCGACAAGGCAGATATATAATTTCCACAGTCAACTTCCTGCATGGCTGCAGCGTGAAAAATCTGAGCTATGTCAGGAGTTATTGACTCTTATGGACTTTTGGCAAGAACAACAGCTGCATTGCAGTCAAATAAAGGGGAAAGCACACTCTTCAACTCCTTCTCTTCATCATCCCTCAGGGTCACTCTTCCCTGCATCAATCCACTTAATCTCTCTTTCAGTCACCTTTAATATTCATTTTCATAATAGTCAGTACCAACAGGTCTAAAATGACAGCTTGCATTTTTTTTTTCTTTCTTCCCCCCTCAAACCCAAACCAGCGGGGATCTGAGTCTGTTCCTGACAGGAAGCTGGGGCAGAAACCAAATGTCTTTCCTGCTTAGATCAGCAGGGGTAGGAAAAAAAGAGACTCAAAAAATCTTTGTAGCCGTCCCCGCCCCAGAGAGCTGGAGCAAAATTAAAAACATTCACACACACCAGTAAACAGACATCACGCTCCTCCATGGCCTGCAGTGGCATTTCTAATGCAGGGGGGTAGCAAAAAGCTCAGCTGCCCCAAGTATGGATCTACAGCTCAAAATAACACAACTGGAAATACAAAACATATATATACATATAAGAGTCTTCAAAGGAGAACTAAAACCTGGCTGTTCAGGTTTCAGCCATGGAAAAAAAGGGGGAGGGGGGTCTTCCAGGAAGTGCTGGATCAGTGTGGTCATATTGTACCACTTTTTTGTGTATAGTTTCGTACTGACTCACCAGCAGAGTCCCTGGGGCAAACACAGCTAATGTTTACCACTGGATCTGAACTGGAGCACCACTGTAGTCATTTAATAGGATGACACAAAAAAAAACAACAAAACAAAACAGAGTGTGCTATTAGCCCGATAACTTTACGAAACATTAGTTTCAGCTAGTTAGCACTAACGGTGATGCAAAACACGTCTGTTAACTTTACCGCTAGCCATAAACAAACAAACAAAAAAAAAACAGTAGTAAAAACAAGAAAAAAAACTCGAAACCAATTAAATATGACACTAACGTGTTAGGCAACTACACAGAAGGTTTGTAACTACTGTATCCCGCCGTTAAAACACAACAACACAACAACATTAACACAGCTTTTAACAACATTAGCCAGCCGTTAGCTCCTGGTGCTAATCGATGCTAGCCGCTAACGATACATGACAGTTGCTAGCTAAGAAAGTGAGGGAAGAAAAAAAAATAAGAAATGAAAAGTTGTCCAAACCTGACTGGCTTTATAAAACTGTTTCTTCAGGCCCGCTACAGACATCTTGATCCCCCGGCTGTCTTCAGGTTCCGACGTTGAAGTTAAAGACACACACAAAAAAAAAAAAAGGGGGTCAGAAAAGTGGTGAAGTTAGCGCTGCGGTTTGGGAGGAGAGGAGCCGGAGCACAGATGTTCGGGAGGGAGCGGAGCACCGAGCAGCCGTCACTCCGAGCCGGGACACGCCAACTGACCACGTCCACGTCGAGGAGTGATTCTCCCCCACTGTCACCGAAGATCACCGGGGGGAGGGGGGCTGAGATGTGGAGAAAAACCTCCACAGTACACTGATAAAAAAATTATAATAATAAAAAACAGAGGGAGAGATTGAAATGTTACACACGGCACCAATTCTGCCTGAAGCCAGTTGGTAAGAGTCAGCTTCAGAGTTTACCGGAGCAGATTTTCTGCAGAAGTTTAGATGAGTGCACAGCGACCCCTGCTGCCAGAGGCTGTCACATTACAACCCCCCCATACCCCTGCTGCAAGAAGCTGTCACATTACAACCCCCCATACCCCTGCTGCCAGAGGCTGTGACATTACACCCCCCCATACCCCTGCTGCAAGAAGCTGTCACATTACAACCCCCCCATACCCCTGCTGCAAGAAGCTGTCACATTACAACCCCTCCATACCCCTGCTGCAAGAAGCTGTCACATTACAACCCCCCATACCCCTGCTGCAAGAGGCTGTGACATTACACCCCCCCCCCCCCATACCCCTGCTGCAAGAGGCTGTGACATTACAGCCCCCCATACCCCTGCTGCAAGAGGCTGTGACATTACAGCCCCCCATACCCCTGCTGCAAGAAGCTGTCACATTACAACCCCCCCATACCCCTGCTGCAAGAAGCTGTCACATTACAACCCCCCATACCCCTGCTGCCAGAGGCTGTGACATTACACCCCCCCATACCCCTGCTGCAAGAAGCTGTCACATTACAACCCCCCCATACCCCTGCTGCAAGAAGCTGTCACATTACAACCCCCCATACCCCTGCTGCCAGAGGCTGTGACATTACACCCCCCCATACCCCTGCTGCAAGAAGCTGTCACATTACAACCCCCCCATACCCCTGCTGCAAGAGGCTGTCACATTACAACCCCCCCATACCCCTGCTGCAAGAAGCTGTCACATTACAACCCCCCATACCCGTGCTGCAAGAGGCTGTGACATTACACCCCCCCCCCATACCCCTGCTGCAAGAGGCTGTGACATTACACCCCCCCCCCCCATACTCCCGCTGCAAGAGGCTGTCACATTACAACCCCCCCATACCCCTGCTGCAAGAGGCTGTCACATTACAGCCCCCCCCATACCCCTGCTGCAAGAGGCTGTCACATTACAGCCCCCCCACACCCCTGCTGCAAGAGGCTGCCACATTACTCCCCCCCCCCCACACACACACACACACACATTACATTTTTGTTTGTTTCTTTGTTTGTTTTTTCTGACCGGTGATTATAAGATACAACACACACAAACTACTTTTTTTTCTTTCAAAACAGGCTTAGATAACAGGTAAATCATTAGGCATTTACACATCAATTTTAAGGCCATTATCATGACAGCTTATCTTGAGCTCTACTTGTTCATTTCCCTGAGCCGAATATGAGCTAAAGCGTTTGGGGCTGTTTCAGTTCTGGGCCCCCAGCACTTGCATACCTTATCTAAATGGTAAACCAGCCCTGACTTGAAAACTGTCCCATTTTTTTCTTTAACTCTGTTTAACATTAGTTTTGTGTGATGAGGTTTCAAGATAAACATCTTTGAGATTTCTGACATTAATAATCCAACAATGAAGGTGATCATAATTTCACTTGTGGTGCTCAATGTAATTGAAAAGTTAACCAACAGTATGTCTTTCTGCACTAAACAACCTGACAACAAGATGTTTACATTATAAATCATAGTTTTCTGCCTTCTTTCATAGTGAGTTTACGCCAGAATGACAAAAAAAAAACAAAACACTGCTTTGACTAAATGGACAAAGGTAGATAAGCTTTGTAGTGACGTACAGGCTCCTTTGGTAAAGTAAACTGTGATGACAGACAATATCAGTACACTGAATAATCAGTGTGTGATGTCAACATTGTGTTTTGAATGTCATCCAAGGGGCAGCTAAAAGAAAAATCTTGTTTATCAGCAGGGGCTACCTGGATTAATTTAAAAGTTAGAAAATACCATTTCCAGGAAATGCAACTTCATGCAAAAATTTTTTCCAGATTTCTTTGTTCTCTTAATCAGGATTTCAAGAGCTCAGCCAGCTGTCTTTCCAAGGCCTCCTCCCTTAATTTCTCAGTTTAGCTGGGCCGGTGCAGGTAGTTTTTTTTGCTCCAAACTTCAGTCAAAAAGGCCACTGAGATCTTAGGAACCGTCTATCCAGCAGAAATGTTATTTGTGTTTTCTCCCATATTTGTGCAGTCAGCACAATCCTGGGGGAAGTTCCTTTTGCCAAAGCCTTTTTTCCTCCAAAGTGCAAAGTCAGCTGTCATACCTTATATAGTGAGGTTATATATAGGTAATATTGACGAAAATGTGTGCTTCATGAAACTGTGATGAATTCATTATTTTGCATGACTATAGAATATAACAGAATAATAAATCATTCCAACTTTTTTTCATTGTAAAAAGACTTTTATTACATTCTTAAATCCACATAATGTTTCACCATTGTGCAATAACACTTTACTGTGTTAAAACCTCTTGGGCCTTATATCCATGACATATCATAAATTATTTCTTATTCAAATCTATATTGATTTAATAATAATAATCTTAAAATAGAATGAAAATATCATAAACAGAAGGATCATGACAAAAGAGAAACTTTGAGGGAGACATCTTTAAAAATGCTCTTTAAAAAAAATAGAATTACATCTCTCCAAGACAAAAAGGACACTAAACTGATGAGAAACAAAAACCCCAGTACAACAGTACAGATACGGATAAAAATTAAGAAACAAAAAGATCACAACAAAACCAACACAAGATTCAGAGATTATAATCCATCATTTATATTCATTTTACTATATTTACTTTTTTTTTTTTCTTCTCCAATATCCTATTTCGTTTGTTACTGAAACTTGAAAAAGTCTTGCAATAATGATATTGGACAGGGGTAAAATCTTTGATACTTCTGTAATCAAACATTCACAAGAACATGTACTGTACACAGTGATCAAGGTTTTAAGGTCTTCTATGTTGGTGCAAGGTGTCTTGCTAGCTAGAGTAACTGCAGACACTGTAGGACAGAGAGCCAAGCTATCTCCCTGAGTAACTCTAAACAGAAATATCAGTGCAGATCTCCAGCGCTGCCGCCCGGGCAGAATATAGGCCTGCAAGAACTGCAGTATACTGTCTAACTGTATAACATTATTAGAAGTGCTGAACTTTGCTACAATCTGTAAGTATCATCTGGTCACATTAGCTGGTAGCCTGCTTGTGTTGTTGTTCTTGGCTGTGTATTTGGTTAATCATTTTCTAAATAACATTATTTTACTGGGCTGCAAGGTTGACGTGTGCTGGAGTGCTTGTGAAAATTATGAACTGTAATACATAGCAACAGAGGCCCAACACATTGAGAACAATGGGAAAGACATTATTGCACAATCCCACCATGCCACTGTCTTGTGTACACAGTGAAAACACAAAAAAGGGGGAATACCCCTTTCATACTGTACGGGATAACATGAGGTATGGAAAAAGCACTGTCCCAGCAGTGCAAAGCAAACCTGAAAATTGAATAAAGCTAAATATCCAACATCGGTCATGAGATTGTCTTAAAATGCTTTAAGGAATTAACAGCAGTGATTTCTAAGATATAAACTATTCATTTATCATAGCTTCTGCAGTTTAGTGATAAGACGACGTAGCTTCACAGAAACATAATGTCGCCCTGCTTCGTAGATAAAGGTTTCATTTATACACACCATCATGAACCTCCAGAGACCTTACTTCAGCTAGATCTGTATCTATGTAGGGCTTTTTGGGCCTTAAGGCTATAACTGCTCTCATATGACAGAAAAGCAATCAGAAGGGGTGTTGTCAATTTAAGTGGATCCAGCATTTCAGTTTGCTTTTATATTCCATCCAGTTTTAAGAGCAAAATTACAAATTATGTAAAGAATAGTTTGGTCATCCTGGCCTTTATTCATCACCAACTGTTATATTTAGAAGCTTTTGAGTATGAATGCAGAAAAACTAACTCAGGGGGGTAGCTGATGGCTCTGTCAACCCTTTCCTGTGCCGTGTAGTGTTTGAAGAGGGTGAGGTAGTCAGGGAGTGGGAAATAAAGAACAGGATTTAATTCTCCAATCAGAACATCTTGGCTGCTCTGGCAGCACAATCGGCCCGACCCTAAAGCAGTGAGAGCTGAGACAGACAGTGAATCCCTTTCACTGATGTCTAAGGAGCTTAAAAACACCACCACCCACCTGTCCACTCTCTGTTCTTGGCCTTTATTCCACTCTTGTAGTTAACCGCAAATTTCAACGTCAAATTCTCTCTTTTTTTTTTCTCTCTCTCTCTTTTTGTCCAGTATGCCTGAAGACTCATTTTTGGAGGGGGCCATGGTTTGATAGTTTGAGGTGCTCCTTCAGAAGAGCATATTATCCCACAGTGGTTGGCTGCCCAGCACCTTGTTCATACAACTTATTTATAGCAGGAGGGCGTATCTTGCATTTCTGACTGGTTTAACGTTAAATTTCACAGATGGCAGTCTGAGTGCGAACCTGTAAAATCTTGTGCTAAGAGATCATTTTGGATTTTAACAAGGACTCATAAGTGCTAATTATCATTTAAATTTTCTTTTCAAATGCAATCTTTTCATCACAGAACCCCAAAGCATGGGCAGGCAGTATCTGTTTGAAAGACCTGAGCACAAACACAACATTAGCCTCCTCCTCCACGCTCTGTATGAATTCACAACTGCTCTTATCCGACGTGATAACATAGGTTTTTATATATATATATATATATATATATAAAATCAAACAAACAAAAAAAAATATCTGAAAATACTTTCACAATACCGCTGTGATTCTTTCACTTTCACTCTCTAAGTGGCATTTGCAAAGGGAAAAGGTATTAGGACTGAGGTCATCAATTGCATTAAAAAATAAAAACAAGCTCCCATCAGTGTCTGAGGGTGTGCTCATAAAAATACCTACAATGATCAGCGTAAGTGCTATGTTTTGTGCTCTGTGTGCAAGTGTTTGTAGGTGCATGGCGGCAGACATTGAATGTTTGCCTCTGATTCACACAGTTTAAAAACCCTGTTGGCTTGTGAGTTTGATCATGGTCCCTTTTAACAGTTTGTTCATGTGTTACAAAACTGCAAATATGGGCACTACCAAAAAAAAAAAAAAAAAAAAAGAAGTTGAGTGAAACAATAACCTTTTACTTGACTGACAACTGACAGGCATTGTTACTGCAAACCTTCACAAAGTAGGTGAGGATTTTAAGTATTTACATTCTATATTAAGCCTAGGTCTGTGCTGAATGGTAAAGGGGAAAGGGGGTACATTCAAAAATAGCTTACAGGAACTGTGAGAACGATAAAATTCTAATTTATATAATAAAGGAATTCATGTTTATAAGAGGTTTAAGGTCACCTCATAGAAAAATATTTTTTTTAAATGTAGGCTTCAATTTAATCTTTTCTTTAACTCCCTAAAAAAAGAGGTAACATGCACTGAGCACCCAGCAGGAGTTCCTGCAGTGTTTCGGTGAAGCTGAAAAGGACAGCCTTGCAGGGCAAAGTTAGCCACTCCGCAAAGTTGGGAGTTCTGAGGTGAGAGGAGTGTGTCCTAAAATGTAGCGTGTAGGATTGTCATTGAGTTGCTGGTTTCTTTTGCCTCAGCTGGTTGCACATTAAAATAAAATCTCCCTCCCTAAGCCTCAGTGTTTCTATTTGAATCAAACTATTTACCCAAATGATTCTAGCCCTCTGTGGAGTCTGGGAAGGTGATTTCACTGCCAAAAACCTCCCTGTACAGAGGAGGAAAGGTATATGCTGTCTCAGGGTGAACCAGACGGAAAAACTCCAGTTTGTCAATGTGAAGGTTGCAAATGGACTTCATTACGGGAAGCTTTGACATCATCTACACAGGATAAATAGAAATAGAGAAGCAACAAATTAATAAAAAGGGTGGGTCAACAAATCATTATGGAATACACTTTCACCAAACCGGTACAGTAGTATAGTAGAGCAGGCTCTGTACCTTGGCTAGTTTGTCTTCAGGTGCTCCTTCTTTTTGTAGACAGCGCTGCAGAGCCACATAGACTTTGTCCTGCAACTTCTGTACCTTCTGAGCATCTGTGAGCCAGGGACGGTCTGAGGGAAATCATAGTGTGAAGCTGCAATTAGTGTTTTAATTTCACCAGTCTGAAACTTCATCTGGTGAGGTTTACTATTGCGATGTCTAGGAGCACAATACAAAATAATGCACGAATCAATGACAAAACGTCATTGCTGCACTACACTGCACAACAAGTTATTTATTTTGGAAGACCATCCCCAGTCAATATATTTCCCTGTGATAGAGGTTTATAATACCAGGAGCCTATAGCTGGCAAACACACATCTATGTATCTAATTATAATTGCAATTAGCCCTGCTCTTGATGTCATCTGAGCCCAGATAAGCTGTCTACCAAACATGCAATACCAATTAAAGTCACTGATCGCTGCCAGGAAATTGATGCATGACGCAAGTAACGTCTATAGACTCATTTCACCAGTTTGAGAGTAAATACTAGAGGGTAAAAATCGTATCCTTTTAAGGCTGATATAAAAGGCGAAGAGAAATACCTGGTGAGAGCAGCACAGCAGCACTGAAAAGGGCCATCTCTTCCTCTGACATCTGTATACGGCTCAGGCTTTTAGCCAAGTCAAACACTGCGTTCACAAGGTCATCACAGCCTGGTTATAAGAACGAGAAAAATAAAATTCATCAAAACAGACACTCACTTACTGCAATTCTGACACAGATGAGAGACCGAAAAGTTTTAGCTCAAATTCCCCCATTCACCCTTGTCCGTATCAAGTGCATTCATGTGTTTCTCAGACAGAAAGAGAAGACAAGCCAATATGTCGACTCACCGAGTGCTTTGAAAAGCTGAGCGGGAGCAAACTTTCCATCAAAGAACAATGTGTTGTTGATTGGGTTGTAGGCCCGACACATACGGATAAGAAGAACGTCCATGCAGCCTGTAGACACATTAAAAGGAAAAATAAAATAAAAGTCAAAAGCTTAGCAGGACATTCATGTTGAAGAAAGTCAATGGGCTGATGCAAATGTAGAAGCCTCCACACTCAAAAATCCTTGCTAAATATTTAACCAGGCTGTATATGAGAGATACTGTGAAGACGTCAGACAGGGTTAGCTGTGGATGAATGCAAAGGAACAATAAAATCCAATCGATTTTGGATACCTCCACGTAGTCCACTTTGTATAGACTGCATTTTAGCTAGCACAACTCTGAAGGCTACAGGAAATACAACAAATATGTTGCTTGTGATTGAAGTTATGAAGGTTCATGAGCCATATTTTCTGTATCTCATACTCTATGTAGGAAATATCTGAGCACTGTTAACAGCCCACCTTTTGATCGAATGCTGTTTTTATGACATATTAAGGGCCATGCCTTTCAATATAGACAGCAAGCTTTGATTTACAAACCTGAAAACTTTCTCCACCCTTCGACTGCCAGTACGGGAAAGTTGAAGCTGCTGGCTGCACCATGTAATTACTTTAATTGAGTGCTATGTGAAAAATATTTGTATGCGCCATTGCTTCTTTCAACTTCACAAAAATGAGGAAGAATACCATGACTAGCTCTCCTAATAATTGCTGTAAGGGTTGGACTAATTACTATCTTTGGTATCACTGAAAACCAGACATCTATGATTTAATCCCCATCTATTGTTCTTGATGTAAATTCTTCTACAGAAACAGATGAAGCTTTAATTTACAGTATGACGGTAAGAAATATTGCGTGACTAAAACAAGATCAGAAACTTTTCCAAAAGAGAGTCTCTCTGCATGCATGTGGTATTTGAACTCAGCTACCACTTGAATATGCTGTTGCTATGACAATGGCTCTTTATCACAGCAAAGTTTGCAAAATAATGAACATAAACACAGCTGCCTTGATTGCAGCCACATATCTCTTGTGAAAACGGCTCCCGACTGCTAAGTGGCTAACCACAATGTAAAGATTGCATGCACGAATATGGCACTAGGGTGTGCACCAGTGCCATGCTCTTACCTGCTTTGAGGAGGATAATCTGGTCGTTCTGACACAGGTCCATGAAGCCGGAGATGCGCTTGGCAAACTCTACAACATACTGGATGGCATTGGTGATGTGAATTGCACATTGCTGCCACATAACTTCAGCTGACTGAGAGAGAAAGCAAGAAAAGGCTTTTATGAGAACAGAAACATTGTGAAGCTGCATTCCAAGGTTATTTGTTAAATTGTATTTTGACATCAAAGATCATCTTGTTATGATTCAGTATTTTTTTTTCAACACTCCACTCCGACAGCAACAACTAAGTGGCAAACCACTCTGAACCTCTTATAGGAAACAAAAAGACTATGAGCCAAACTAATGTTGGCTAGTGTTGGAGATATCACCAGATTTTCCCAGTGTACACGATGTTCTACTGTCAAGTGTTTGTAAGTGCATGTTAAAATATCACATATACCTTGGTCTGGTATGAGCGCGTCTCCTCTGGACTATACAAGGTCCAAGCCATTCTCTTCAGCTCCTCTGTGCTGTACTGACTTGTATCATGATGGGACTTGACCACACTCTGAGTAATAGGCTCTAAACAGGAGCAAACAAGGATTTGTAATTTTTCTGAAAAAAATTGTTATTATTCAAATTAAATAGCTGCAAGCCTCACTTATTAGAACAAATTAAATATGTCTTTTCAGCTTTAGAGTTCTTATTACATTGTAATTGATTTCAGGCTCAAGCTTTCAAGGATCTGTACTAACCTATCTCAAGAAGGGAGCAGCCTCCAGGCAGGGGGTTGAGGATAGCATGTGAAAAGAGTCCAGAGTCATGCAGCAGCTGGTACTCATGTTTGATGCTGTGGTTGCCATCTACAAAGTCTAAGTTGGTCTGTTCTGGTGAGCTCTGAGAGGAAGAGCTGCTGCCTGCACTGCCACCCAGCATGTCCAGGTCACAGTACTCCCCGCCTACATCCTCTGCAGTCAGTGGTAGGTCGAAAAACAGGCCTTCAGGCAGTGTGGTAATGTCGTCCAGATCGCTGAGTGCGGTGCTGGAGCTTCTTCTGTAGGGGTGACCGTGGTCGGCCATGTCACTGTTCTCCCCATGGGCACCAAGGCTTGCACATTCCTGGGACTGCTGGTGCTTCTGGACCTCTGCATACAGGGTGTCACGCTGTTTTTTGGACATCCGACCGAACTTCACCGCTACATGAGACAATGTGAGGACAGAAATTAAACCTTGAAGAAGCTATGACTCAGTCATTGTGATAAGTGAAAGCCATGAGGTGGCATTTCTTGAGTAAATTAGATTGAGATGGTGTAGCTGAGCTTACCATCACGGCTCATACCCAGAGCGAGACATTTCTGTAACCTGCAGTGCTGACAGCGGTTACGGTTGGTCCGGTCAATTAGACAGTTCCTCTGCCGTGAGCAGGAATACATTGCGTTGTTCTGCTGGCTGCGTCGGAAGAAACCCTTAAAATATACAGAGAAACACAATGTGAGCATCTGACACATTAACAAACAAGAGGCTTTTATTAGATTGAGTAGACTGACGCTTTGATGACTCACCTTGCAGCCTTCACATGTAATGACACCATAATGAATCCCTGATGATTTGTCCCCACAGATTTTACAGGGAATCACCTCTATTTGAGCTGGAGAGACAAAAATAAATGTTATAGAATAAAATAGATTTTAATATATATGATAGATATAGCTAAACCATTCATTGAAAAATAAGCAATAAATTAATTAAAAAAAAAATTTGTGCATGAATTTATTTAAAGCTAGGGTTATTATTGGCAACTGATTTCATTACATATTGAGAGTTCTCTCGATAATTTCCCGACTAATTAGTAAAAAGTTATTTTTAAGATTTAATGGCAATTAAAAAAATATATTACATTTTGCATTGATGAACCAGAACTGAATAAAAAGCATTTATTTCTCAATTGAAGACATTCGTTTTTATATTCATTAGTTGAGCAACAGCCTTACAGTGATACACAGAATGTAAATGATCTATTGCCATACAGCAGCTTACCCAGTAAAATGAGCATATATAAAAAGCCATCCCACAGACAAATTAGCATTTTTTTGTGTGTTCTGTTGATTAATGGAATATTTAACAATTACTTTTTGGACCGATTTTGCTGACTTGTGGTACAAAGGGCTTCAGTAACATCAAATGAAGTGAACCGAATATAAAAAAATCAATACTTATCTTAAAAGAAAAAACCAAACAAACTTTTTTTTAACAACACTTACTCCCCTAACTAGAAAACCAACTCCTTACATGTGATGCTATATCGTACAGGTGGAACTTTCATGAGTCAAAAGTGATATGTAAAGTAAAGCCTTTAAAGCTAAAGCTAATGACAATGATTCATTTGTCATAATGTCACAGCTGTCTGTAGAAAAGTTTCTATGACAGAAAGGAATAGTAAAGAAACTATGTATACATTATGCGCCTTATGTTCTTTGTGGAAGCCCGAGCCCTCTTACTCAGGAACAGCCTGTTCTTTTCATTATGTTGTTTATCTAAGTAGCTGGGCCTCCTCAAGCCCAGAATAGCAGGTCAATTGCATTAGCTGAGGCCCGGGGTTATAAAGTTTCTTGGCTCTCCCTCTCTCGCTCTGCTGCTTGTCGTACAGGATGAACAAAATATGAGTTAACAAAGACATACTGCCCTGTTGAACCTTCCAAACCCTTCAATTTTAACCCAGCAAACAACTGCGACCCACTATTACTGTTATGGGCACTGTGTGTAGGATTTGATTTAGCTCGGGCTGCATGGTGTGCCAAACAATCCCTAAACCACTTTTGTTGGATCACACAGTGTTAGGTAACCTGTAAATCGCTGTGAAAGCTTTAACCAGCCTTCAGAGCTCTTCACGGAAAATAACTGTTGTTTTATGAACTGCTAACAATAACAAAAAAAAACAACAACAACAAAAAAACAAGTCACTCAGCATATTACGTAGCGAGGCAAAACAAAGCAAAAGAGGTTAGTGGCTGAAAACTCTGAATAGTCGAGGGGAAATCAGCCCAACTCTTCCCTAAAGGGACTTTCTATGCATTGCAGGTGCACAGTATTTGAGTGTATCGGTTAGATAGAATTCCTGCTGGCCAACGAGGAGATATAAATAAATAAGAGGCAATGGGAAAGAAATCCTTTTCTCCATTGCTCCCTTTATCCCCCCCACCCGAGCCTCACCCTGCCCCTCAGCCTGTTATATAACCGCTGTCTGGCCGCATTCCACGAACACACTCATTCAAAGGTGGTTGTCCTGGCAACGGTTTGATGATCCTCCCACACTGTGCGGCGCCCAGTCAGGCCCAGGGAGGAAGGCTCTGCTCCACTGACACAGTTTTCCATTCAGTGGAGGGGGAGGCGCGTAATGGCGGTAGCCTCACAAGGAACACAACCTGGTTCCTTGCAAGTTTTAAGGTGGAACCAAAACTGACTCAGACTCTCAGCGGTGGGAGGGTGGAGGCTCTTTTTTTGGTTTCAAACAAAAGGTCTTTCTTAAGGTCTGATTACTGAAAGATAAATGGCAAGTTTAAACCAACAGGGTCAAACTATCCCACTGTAGATTTCTACAGCTTGAGCAACATCTGGAAATATTTCTTAAAACATCTAGTACAGTAAACTGCAGCAGGGGAAACAGACATAGCTAATAGTAGCACTGTACTTGTTGCAGCACGTCAGGTATTTGAGTGAAATTTCAGCTGTGTTTGAGACAGACCTGAAATCTATTTTTACTCTGTAGCAGTTGACTGCCCAGAGATTCCTTCTGCCACTTTGGTCCATTAGAAAATAAATGCTGAACTGAAGTGTACACACTGTAACAAACACACACACTAGTAACACACTGGAGTCAGGTGGTGACAGGGTGCTCTCTGTGAGACCAGATATTTTTGTTATTTGTGGTTGCAAAATGGGCGTGAGTTTTAGCTCAATTACTCATCAATTTATTTTATGAATTCCCAAGAACACTTCTTCAGAGACAAGCCCAACAACAAACCTTAACTCTTACTAAATACTAGTTTATAGTGGCTGAAAACTATATGTTTGAACTATATCCACTGAAATGTTAAGGCATTTGGCAGTAGCGTTCAGTTACAATGCTAAATTGTGAATAAATACACGGCAGCCATACTTCTTAGGAACCACAAAGCAGAAAGTTGTTATTTCAGATTGAGGATTAGTGCATTATTTAGGAGTCCTTTCTGTGTCAGTCAAAGTCAATGTGTTGGTGTGTCACTGACTGCTGGTCAGCACTTTACCCCTTCAGTGCTGTAAACCCTCAGCTAGGGAGACTTTGCCCTCTCATCCCAGCTAATCAAACAGAGTCCAAGGTCCTATTTATCTTGCGCTTTACATTTACCTGAAATACTGTATACTTAACCTACATTTGAGCAGGCGTTCTGGGGGCGTCTATGAAAAGAATTACATATATGGTGTACTGTGCAATTTAGTATGGCATTTATTTCTATTAGCTATATAGCCATGTCCTCTGTCTTTCATTCACACATCTCCCAACACATGGCCTCAGTTACCACCTGTCTTCTATACAGCTTCTGTATGTGGTTTAGCAAGGAGTGTCTCTCTTCTTCTCCTCCCACTGACCTACCTCCCTAACACGGGTCGTATAAAATCGCCTGACTTCAACCCCAAACTCTCTAAAATTAACTGTGGAGTTGGGTAATTACTAAGCAGATGCAGTAGTAGAATGAGAGCTATTCTTGTACACTGACTCCATCACAGAGGCCCATAACATGCATCACTGCGGCCATGTTTCTGTGTTTTTAATGCAGTAGATTAAAACTGAATAGGATCTGTGTTTTTGTATCTTCTAAGAAATGTTTCCGCTATAGTCGCATTCTTTGTAACTTGAAGTCATCAGTGTCATGGTATGAACATTTTGTACAAAGTGAAACATGAGAGACTCACATGCCTACAGAAAATATAATTGATTTAACATCTTTCCTTGTGACTGGAATTATTTCATTTTGTCTCTCTATGATATAGACAGACTTGAAGAAGTATGACTGTCAGCCCAAGGTGTGATAATAGTGATAATATTGCATCCCTTTTATTTACGATGCGGATGTGTTAAATGAGTGACTTGATTTAAAAGTATTCTTTACAAACACTTTTTTCAACTCATGACAAAGGCTTACTATTCTACATTCACCCTTGCATCCTTTCCCACTTGGACTATAATGGATATTTTTATCCTGATCACCCTCAGCTTTTGCCTGGCCAGAAATAGAGCCTTACATTCTGTGAAGGTATAATCTCTCCCCATTGAGCAGAAAAGATCAAGTGCAGGCACTTGATCATCTTATATGCGCGTTGCCAAGCCCAAAACCAAAAGGGCCTCTGCCACACAAGAAAAACCAGACGAAGGAATTCAGTTCACAGTATGTAATTTTGCTTGCTGCTCGAACCCACAAGAACAAATTTGGGATCACACTGCAGCAATCAAAGTTACCTTGACATAAAATCTCTATACTTCTGTTTAGATGTCATGTATCCTTACGCATACTAGGAAATTTACCTTGAGAAACCACGAACCCTAAACAAATGTTACAGAGCAAAATGTTATTTTTAGGTAATCACTGTTTACCTTACTCGGCTACAAAATGAAATGTAGTTGTAAGATTCAAAAAGGCATGCATCAATGCAAACATTTTGACATTTTGCTAGCAGGCTGGGTGAAGAGTTAAAGCTAAGATAAGGACTGGAATCTTAACATGCAGTTGTCAGAGAGAAAGGGCACCTTGACACATTCTGTAGCTCACTGTGAACTTCCCCAAGGCTGCAAACTCAACAGATAGTGGCTTTGAGCCTGAGCTCAGCACAGCAGTGTCCTACAAGAGCAAAGAATGAGCCTTTAATCTTTACTGCTACTGTACCCATGATCCTCGTCTAAATAAGCTCCAATACACTCCTATGTCTTTGGCTGTGCACAACAGAGGTGCAACAAGGGTTAAATTCATTTCATTCATTCATTGATCCATCCATCTTCCGTTTCCAAGTTGCGGGGGGTGCTGGAGCCAATCCCAGCTCACACAAAGTACACCCTGGACAGGTCGCCAGTCCATCACAGGGCCGACACACTTAGACAGACAGAGACAAACAACCACTCACACCCACACTCAGACCTACGGACATTTTAGAGTCACCAGCCCCAGGCCCGGGAGCCGAACCTGCGGCCTTGCTAACCACTACGCCACCACGCTGCCTTTTCCAGTCTATGCCAGGGGTAAACAAGTATGACAGCACCGTTAATTGCAATCTATCAAGAATACAGTGACTAAGTAATATTTTAACATTGCTTCTCTGCATTCTTGCCAATTTTGTGTTTCCTTTTCCTGTATAAGGTAAATTCAGCTGAGAACAGGCTTTTTTATTTTTTATTTTTAAACAAATTATGAGTGACAGCCCACGCTTCAGTGGACTGACATATACTCTGGTTGATGCAAGTAGCCCTTGCTGACAAAGGACACAGAGCTCAACTGACCCCCTGATGTGCTTCATGGTTAAATGGGGGCTTGCTGTGCCCATATCCTGCTTTTCACAGCAGTGCATGGCTTTGACATCATGACACCACAAAAAGAAATCATTATTTGTCGTAGCTGTAGCAATTGGTAAATAATAATCATGATAAATATATTCCAAACATGTAATATTTATCACAGAACATGTGAAATAATGTTTATGATATGTCTGAGAGAAATAAAAGGCAGTAATTTGGAGTCTACCAACCACCTCTGTCAAATGATTTACATCAATATATCATCATTATCTCATCAGAAACACACCACGTCCATCCACCCACACACACACACACTTGCTTTAATCCTCAATGACAGAACTAGGTCAATGGAGCGCACCCTCCCCTCCCCTCACACACACACACACACTGGCTGCCACACTGTTGATGCTGAAAACATAAACACGTTGGGAGATGAACTAACCACCAGAAACTGTACAACACCCTATAATAAACTGTCAGCCCTATTAGGCACTTTATATCACCCTGAGCGCCAAAGGATAACTTGAGGAAGTCCACGAATAAATTGTAACACTTGAGACTGGCTCACACAAAATTGAGATACAAAATTAAAAGAAAATTTCTGTAAACATCAAAGTAAAATGCTTTTTTAAATTATTATTATTATTTTCCAAGCAGAGGACACGGGGCCAGCAGATTTTCCTGCGGACTGACAGCCCCTGAATCACTCTGCTCTCTCCCTCCCTCCCTTCCCCATCTCTTACATAAGTGGACCGGCGAAATAAAGTAACCGCAGCTGCAATGCATTCCTCTTGTCACGGGAGAAAATGAATAAGTGCAGAAAACACAAGCAATCATTTCAAAAAAAGCCTGAACAATGACCGATTTTAATCTGTGCTACAATGAAAATAATGCACATTAAAAATTTTTTTTTTTTTGTGCATAATAAGATTTTATATTCTGTAATCAGGTGTCAAAACCCACTATTATTATAGTTTTTATTATCATCTTTGTTTTACTTTAGTTAGATCCTGTGTGTTTATTTCTCTGGGGTCTGGTGTTTACTCCGGTGTGCGCATGCAGACTACGCACTTCGCACTCGGTCTCCAAGTGTCCTCGGTGCAGTGAACGCACCTCAAAAGTTCCCCGCACACGAAGGAGACAAAATGCTTTTAAAACTATTAAGAAGGGGAAAAAATAATAATTTCCATAAACTCACCTCTCATGTCGGCGGTGAAGTCTTAATCAACTCTTCGGGTCATAGAAGTCCAAGTGGACGCGAAGCCGAGAAACAGCGAGAGAGACGCGCACTTATCGGCTCCAGAGCCGAAAACAGTCACAACAGCAAATCCTCATATGGGGGTTTCTCCCTCTTCTGGACGCGCGTCGACCTTGAAAGCACTTTTATTTAAAAAACACAAACGTGCGTCTGTAATGTACTTTCGGTCTCTCAGGTGCAGTCCCGACGGAGCACCTGTGAAATGATAAAGCTGGAGCTGGTCCGCAGGGCACTGCTGCCCTCTCTGCAGCTCTCTATAACCTAGTTTCAGCGCGTGGACTACACATGATCCTCAGCCCGCGGTCCGCCCGCCTCGTGCCCAGTGAGCTGACGCACTCACGCACGCGCATACGCGCGCTACGGCTAGCAGCCCCTCCGCGCGCCTTAAGGAGGCTCTCGCGTGCGTGGGAAAGTGTG
Source organism: Remorina albescens (assembly GCA_034769265.1). Lineage (NCBI taxonomy): Eukaryota > Metazoa > Chordata > Actinopteri > Carangiformes > Echeneidae > Remorina > Remorina albescens. The sequence goes on along the minus strand of CM068489.1, from coordinate 20,658,326 downwards.
GCAGTGTGTCAGTTCAGACGGAGGGCTGCCCCGTGTGGGAACTGTTTAATAACAAGCGCACACTTTCATTTCCAACAGGGGACTTCGGGTCCTTTGGACTAATGAGCTGATGATAATGTTTTATTATTATTTTCGTTTATATCTGTGAAAATTACGTTTTTTCTTTTTCTAGCTCATGGATAAAAACACGAGAGGTCCCACTGAACAAAAAAACAACAACAAAGGATTGTTGGTTTTGTTGATATTTTAAGGCCCATTTCAGCTTTTAATATGATTACATTCACAAAAGCACTTTAAATATATAAATCAGCTCACGCCTTAGATCAGGTTTTCCGTAAATTATCTCTTAGTTTTAGTTCTACTAAGTCATAATTGTCCAGTATAACAAATGAAACAAATAATCCTAATGATCTAACAGGAGAAAGATTTGAGTTTTATAGTCTGATCGTTTTTTGTTACATACTGAAATGCCTGTTATTACACGAGGAGGGATATTACAACCTATAAAGCTAAAGCAGTATAGTTGCCTCTGATTTCATTAAGTGTTCTCGGAAAAGGAAAATATATTGTGTTGACTGAGACCTCCATCTTTATGTTACCATAACACTGTTGCTACTTTTATTACTTTCATTTGGTTGCATTAACACAATATGATATTTCCTTGTGGTTTCAGCCTTTAATAAACACGAGACATCTGTGTATGTAAAGAATAAAATGAAATAAGAATCCATTCAATGGACTAAATGCCAGGCCAAACAGTAGAGTCTCTCCATATTAAGTAATAGAGAATCCCTAGATTACTCCTGTTAACTACATTTTCTGCTATGTTTATTTTTGTAAATTCAATGGCTATTGTGTCCTCTAATTCCTTTATGAACTAACTCTGTGTTACATCCCATGATAAAAAAAAAAAAAAAAATACCCATCTCAATAGAGAAATTAAATATGTCAATTGCAGAGCTGCAGGTTCATCAAGTTTTTTTCAATTTGAAATGCGCGTGTGTGTAAAGGCGCACATAAAACGCACACTTTGCCACACAATAGCCTATGGCATACAGTACACTGAAACTATTAATAACACTGACGAGGAAATCAATTGATTTGCAGGCGGGGTATGATGACGACTGTATCATGTAACTTAGGCACTGTTATGAAATGAGGAGAAGAGGGAGATTATGGTTAAGTAGGTTAGTGGAGCAACACACAACTTTCACACCCCTCCCTCACTTGTCTTTCTGGTGTGCATGCGTAGTGAGTCTCCCCTTGTGTTTCTGGTTTTCTTTTTCTGCCATAAATGCTTTGGTCCTGAATCAGTCTGAAGTCACAGTTCACATGTTTACTCTGTCGGTACCACCTTGCATTATGTTGCTACCTCTCCTATCTATTGTTCTCCCTCATGTTTGTGGATGTTTAATCTGGCCGATACTTTTCCATAGTTTCTTTAACTTGTGCAATTGTCCCCCCCAAAAAATAAAAAAATAAATAAAAAGAAAGGAACATTTCAGCATAAGCACCAAGCAATAATGCGTTTCTCTTTCTGAATGCACAATTTAACAACACAATGCTGGGAAAAGCGCTGTATGGCTGAGGCCATAAACTTCCTCTTCCTCCTATTTAGGTGGTTCTGTTCATCTGATGGTTTCCTTCCTGATCTGCATCTGCCGTCTTTCTCGGGTTATATTATGTCCCAAAGCATGTCCCTCTGCTGCCACGAAGCAGTCACACATCCATCCGGCAACATCACTGACCTCCTAACCCTGAATCTTATGTAACCATGGCAATACCCAAATTAGAACATGGAGACATGGAAAGAGGGAGGCGCTTAGAGCTTCACATACAGGCACATAGCTCCCAACCAGATTTCCAGATTAAGGCAGTGGGAACGAACAGGCCTGTCGCTGTATGAGTGTTTGTGTGTGTTAATGTCTGTGCTCTGCGTATGCTTGACTCAGACATAAACTAAAGATGAGTTCAAGACACCTCCACTAAAGGAAAGCTGGTGACAATTGTAAATGTTTATTGCATGTTCAAAGTGTGGCACATGAACGCAGTGACAATTTAATAGCTCAAACTGGCCTCTGTCCCGCAGCACATAAAGCCCAGTATACTGAGAGGATTATTTTAGGATCCAAGCTCTGGCTTCCATAATCCTCTCTTCTCTCCTCTCCCTCATTCTGCTAAACCCTCCCTCTACTCCCCTTTCAAATGCCCTCTAATCTCCCTCAGTTCGTCTCCCTGTGTGGCTGTAATCTGGTTTGTACCTACCTCATTCACCTACACTGGGTTCACATCAATAGGTCAGTGTGCCAAACTACTGGGTGTCCCTTCCCTCATCTCTGCTTGCATTTAGCCACAACCCCAGAAATGCCCTTTTCTGGCGTTTGATTGGCACTTGAAGACCAATAGTGTCGATTTTTTCAGAAATAATTCAATGTACAGACCTTGAAAATAGCTGTTGACAAATAATCTTTCTACAAGATTTGTTGAGTCATCTGTCTGTCTGCAATTGTCCAGTTGTCACTGAACTCATCTTGTTTTTCCTAAAGCTGTTTATCAAATGCTCAGTTTTCCATTTATTTGGGCATGTTTTTTTTTTTTATAAATTCTAGTGTTTCCTATTATATCACACAGTCCTCCTCCACAGTTTGCACATGCACAGGTTCCTGAACAACTGTTTCCATAAGAGAGGCTGCATAGTCAGATGCTGCTTCCATGTTCCATAAGGCTGTCTGACTCCTATTTTTAGACAGTATTTAAAAGGTGTCTTTACACCATAATTATTGCTTCTGATAGCTCTGTGGGATCTCCAGTTACAGGACTTGTAATCTGAATTGATGTTACTAAAGTGGCGGGCCGATTCGGTTTGCAATCGTCTCTCATTTATTTGGCCGGCAACAACAAAGGGTCTAAGACTGAGTCACGTCAGCGTACTAACACGCTTACAATGACAACGCTAATATGATGATTAGCATGCTGATCAGCTTTGCTTGAGTCAGTCTCCATGCTTAATTTTTTGGATTTTGGTACTGGGTGAGGATTCATGGAGGTTGGTTCATCCTGAGGTGGCAGTGAACCAGGATCCACGAAACGCCACAGTAACCAAGAGTCCGAGGGGCCATTAATATAAAAGAACAAGAGTTGGATGCACAGTAGCTCCAAAGGAGCTAGATGTGTTATTACCATGATGTCTGCTTTGCAAGAACAAGTGCATATAGAAGCTCTATATTTCCTAACCCTAAGCCTTCTATATTTTTGTATCTTTATCTTACCCAGAACCTGATTTGATAGCGTTACTTCCATTGCAAAGGAACCTAGATGTGACATGCTTAACCTGCTTTAATGAGCTAAATAAACAAATTTCCGTTCACTTTTCACTTGGTATTTGTCCTCCCTCAGCAGCTGTTGATACCAGAGATGGCTGAATTTATTACTCTCAGGTGTGCATTAGCTTCACATCCTGTCACTGGAGTCATGCTGTGTATTTGGTCTTGATGGACAACATTTAAACGATAGGCATCCAATTAAAGCTGACATTTACCATGGTGTGTCTGTCCCCGCTGCTTCCGTATGCGGCATTCCTCCCATCGTCTGTCGATATTGTTCTGCCTCCATTTACATAATGTTGCATCTGACAGTCGTGTCAGGAAAGAGCATGGGCATTTGCGGAGTTGTGACATGGGTTGGATAAAATGAGAGAGAAACAGACATCAATTTAGACGGCCCAATAGATAATACTGAGGCACAGAAGAGGTCATGGCAGAGATTATATCTGTGAGATAAAAAACAGATCTTAGAAGAATATTAGATAAGAATGGATCTGGACCAGCAATAGAAGCCTACTGGCACTCATATTTATTGATAAGATTCAGTGTGACACAGAGGGAAAATTACTGCTCTGAAAACTAATGTTTCCACCTTTGTTGACTCCAAACTTATTATAAATAAGTTTCTCTGCTTCCACCCTCATCTTGGAATAATTGTGATCACCTACAAAGAGCCACATATATTTGTGTAAGGCCTGGAAGTCCATTACCTCATTTCTCATTCCCCCCATCTGCTGTTATGTTCTACCGCCCTTCCCCTCATTTTTAATTAGGTGCTAATCCTCTCCACATTTCTATGGTTAGAGCGAGAGCAAAGTCCTAATTCATTCCTGCCATTGTGTGGATGAAGGAAAAAACATGCTAGCTGGAGAGAAAAAAAAAACAAAAACCCAACAACTGAGATTTGTCAACAACGTTCAGTGTCATGTCTGCACATGCCTTTCTGTATGTCCAGTCTGAGCCCATCACATACCACCCATACATTCAAAAGAATAGGCCCTAAGGCATGCCGCAATACTTGTTACATATATTCAAACTCAATCCATCACTCAGCTGTCCCTCTTGCTTTATTTTTTTGTTCCCCTCCTCTGAATTTCCCCCACAAATGGGTTTACTAAGGCCAGCCTCAGTATCAACACCATAAAGAAGCAAAGAGTTATGCCAGAATGAAGATCAATGGACAAGATCTAGAGAAATATGTCAGCTGTGCAACCAGTTGTTTTATCAGACGTGTTCATCTGACATAGTACGGAAATTCATTGCAGAATCTTGGAAAAAAGGAAGCAATGCATATGGGAACATGAGCAGGATCTGGTGTGTGTCCAAGTTAAATTGCTGCTCTAGAAAATAGACAATCAAAAATGTGTACCAGTCAAGACCAGCTAACGAAGAAGAGTTTAAACAACAACTGAATTTATTTATTTTTTTACCTCAATGGCACCTCTGGTGGTCGAGTGGTCAGAGTGTTTGCGACATGAACACAGCGTCCCAGGTTCGAAACTGGCTAGGGCTAGAGACCTTTGCTGCATGTTGTTCCCCTCTCTCTCTCCTTGTTTCCTGTCAGCCTCTCTGCCTAATAATAACAAAAAAAAGGCATAAAAACCTCCCAAAACATATGTACATGTGTATACATATAAAAAAAAATACAACAATACCAGAGTGGAATTGATATCTCAGAACAGTCGTCAGTCCCATTAAGAATCGGATATCATCTGTTTTTCATTGATCTAATACTCTACTTGACACTTGTGATGGTCACATGCTTTTGTCTATGGGAGCTAGGTTGACTATCATATATTGGTTCATGATTGTGGGTGTGTCCTGTTGACAGAGATAGGTCCAGAGTGGGGAGCATTTTTTTTGGATGTTTGTATGTGCACTGTGGATATTCCTGGGAGCCCTGACAAGTAACCAATTATAGCCTCCTTCAGCCATGTGTGTTTGACAAGCTGCTCTTGACTTAGCTTCCACCAGTCAGTGATAAATTATGATATTGCATACATTATATGAGCTGGGTGTGGAAACAACATGCACATTAGGAAATTAGGCCCTCTCTTACAGAGTGTAGCAGCACATTATTGCAAAATCGTTTATGGACCTTTCAGTCACAATGTGTTTTGTACTGTGCTTGCTGCTGTGTTTAGTACAGTCTTAGCATAATGCACACCACTGCATGTACAGGCTTGCCAATTCGAACACTGCACTGCATTTTGCACAACGCAGCAGCAAACAGTAACATGATGTAAGCCTTTTGGGTTAATTTTTGTGTTGTATTAGGAAGCCCCATCTGTAGACACCACAGAGACTTGGCCAAAAATTGCAATATGTCTAAATGCCACTAGAGACTGGCTCCAAAACAAGTTAAATCTAATTGACTACAATTCTAAAATAGCCAACTTTCTATCTATGGCAAGTGTCCAACTGTAGAAGTGGTGAATTTTTACATAACTTTTACATTTTAGACTAAAATTCTGCATAGTTAAGGGGGTGCTGCTTTGAATAACAGGTGAGTGAACATATACCTGCCGCGAACTAGTATGTCACTGGTCCCAGATTTAGGATTAGCCAGATGTTCGGCACTTGAAGGGGGCAAAGACATGGACGTCCACTGAACCTTAAAGCTGCTCTTCAGAAAAGTGTCGGTGATGTCGCAGAAGCTATAGCCATATTTATTTACAGCCTATTTATTCTTAGACTGACAGACAGCGCAAGCTCGAGGAGGTAGGCTTGAAGCAGGAACACTAGGAGTGGCAACGGCAAATGGTTTACATTCAAGTGGGAGGAGCCATTTTCTGAATTTTTTGCCAGGCCCTAGAAAGGTCAATACCAGCTCCTTGATCAACGTTTGAGATCTTCTTCCCTGTTAATCAAGGTGCTTGGCTCTTGGTGGTCTCAGTTGGCCTGCTGTAAGATCTCAAGGTTTGAGAGAGCAGCATACTTCATCCTGCATAGAATGCCTTTTTAATCAGTCAATAAAAAATATTTTTAAGGAGGCGATTTGGGGCCACAGGGTTGTTTGGCTCAGCTTCTTGCGTCTGTAAAAGGTAATGTGCAAGATTTATTATATTTGTTGTTTCTTTTGGTATATAATCCAAACAAACAGACACAAGTAATAATCTCAGCACGACAAGAGCAGCAGTCCATCCAGTTCAGACAATAAGGAGAAACAGTGAAACAGAGAGAAACAGGAAGCCAAGTCGCTGTCCCAGCTATCAGAAGATGATACTGAAAGGAGATCTGCTGTTTCCAACACTTGCTTCCATGACAACAGCCGTGCAGGGCCCCCGACCCTGTGGCTTGTCTGTAATGAATCATCTGCCCTGAAGGTGAAGTTCCACCCACAAATACACACATATGTGCATGCAAAGACTCACATACAGACATGCGGCAAGACACAAGACACACACTGTGTGACCGCAATATACTAACATGCACACAGACTCGCACGCTGCCATGATGTCTTCTCATGCGATATTGGCTTTCAGGGAGTGCTTGTTTACCCCTAACTGAAGTGCAGTAAGAGAAGGAAAAACAACCGCATGCGTGTTTACATCAAGAGTATTGTTTTTCAACTGTAGCCTGTTGAACAAAGAGAAGTGGATTGCACATTCAACTCCACCAGGTGTGAACAACTGGAATTTGTGCTGCTATACGCTGTATGTGTGTCTTTGCTTGCAAGCATATGTCTGTCCACCAACCTATATTCTTGTGACACATAAAGGCATGTTTGTGTGTACTTACAAAAAGAAAACAATCAATTTTTTCCCTGACAGTTGGATTGAAGTTGGCGACTGAGCGTGTGGTATATCTCTGAAGGAGTTGAAGAAGCACCTACAAATTCTCTGACTGTCTACATTTTGAAAATGTTGGCCTTTGATATTTGGAAATGGATGATGGCTTTTAGTCTGAGTGATCAAAAACAGGAGCGTTTCATCTTTCACACATGCTTCAAATATACCCTATGCTGCTCTGTGCTCTCAGGCCGGCGGCAATCATAGCGTTTGGCAAACTATATATTACTTAGGTGCTGCTAAGGGTCGACCTGGGCCCCATTTTTTCCATTCCTCTCCAAAAATCCCATTCTGTGCAGAGAGAGTTTAAACCTGACCAACAACAGTGTTTCTTCCATTCTCCTAAACATGGACATAATCGTACAGCCACTTTCCTTTTATTCAGTGAAGGACAAACATACAAATGCAAAATGCATGAAAGCTCATACAGAATTGAAATCAGAAAATAAATTACTGCTGGTATTACAGGTATCATCAAATGCTGCAATGTTTATCTGCAGTTGTTAAGATGTAAGTCCTTATTTATCTTGAAACAGCCTGGATTCAAGCAAAGACTCATTGAGCTGCTGTTGTATGCACAACACAACGACAGAAGAGAAAGAGTTCAAACAAGCTGCCTTCGCCTTAATACAGCAGTCCGTCATAAAAAAAAGGTTGCGAATCAACTTAGAGACTTAATTTGTCGGTGTTTGCATGTTTCAGTACTTTTTTTTTTTTTTTTACAATGTTCTTCATTATTTATACCACAATAACTTCTTCTCTGGATTGACAAAAATCTAAATGAACACATGCCTTCCCTCTTGGTTTTGTAGGTGCTGTAGATTATTAAATCATTTCGTTTGGATACTCAAGTCAGTTTAAAACAGTTTCAGGAGAGAGAGATACACTCTCAGTAGGAGACACACTTCTTTGTTTATCCTTTCTGGGTTTATTAGAGTCATGTGGTGAAGGTTGTTTTGAATAATAATCCGCTACGGGGAAACAACGACCCCTGGTGATAAAAAATGTGAAGGCACTTTGTTTGCCTTGTGCTCCTTACCTAATGGACCCTGCTGCCTACTGCATCAAATGTAAATGAGATCTCATGGAGCTCAGTGGTTATAATGAGAACATTATAATTCTGTTCTTGTGTGTTTGAGAAGCCAGGCATTAATATTCTCTCTAAGCCCAGATTAATCAGTTGAACACACACAATTAAAGTAGCTCCTGTTATGCAACTGCTCTGTTGGAGAGAGAGCTTGGTGCACGGGTTTAACTGTTTTGTTTTTTTTTGTGCCCTGAGGCATCTTTGTCATCTTAACAAGTGATACTGACACCTTTTTTAAAGAAAAAACATACGAGTTTTGATAGCATGCAACATTTTCAGGAATGGAAACAGGTATTACGGCCAAATCTTCCCGTCTTTTCTATAGGAGACGAAGGAACACACTAAACAAAAAAGGAGAAACATGAAGTATTGTCTTGAAGTAATTTACACATCCTGAAGGTCTTACCAAAATTGTATTTTAGGTCTGCAGTAAATCATACTGAACATGTATGAAAGTGGCTATTGATTTACCGATTGATTGAAACCACAATCTAGACCTGCAAACACAAAGCTTTTACCTACTGTAATACAAGAACTAAAAACTGATAACACAAAACCCAAAGCAAGCAATACTTATCTGACCTAAATTTTCAATTATGATCACCTTAGGGAAAAGAAAAAAAAAAAAAAAAAAAAAAATCACATCCGTTTTCCAGTATGTCTAATTAGTAGGTTTATTGGGTCAGACGTGGCATGTGTTTTTAATTTGGTGGAAGTGTGAGACAGTAGGTTAAGAATTAGAATTTGAGAGAAAATATGAGGAACAATAGAAACAGGAAGTGAAAGGTGAGGAAAGAGGTGGACAGGAGAGGAAAACACAATAGAGGTGGTGAACAGGGTGGGAGGGGGTGGGGGACCTACTTACACATCAGGGCCAAGAGGAAAATCACTGCACAGCTTCACCACTCATTCTCAACCACAACCTCTACATCCTGTGTAGGTACTTATTGTATCTACATTCACACAGAGCCGACATATTAAACTGCAGTGAAGCATTTAGGCTGCGTTTTATCGCAACTAGAATAACCTGCAGTCTGAGCGTTGAGAGCAGCAGCTCAGGGGTTTCAAGTGTGCAGATGTGCTGCTTCAGACGGTAGTACTTATTCTTGTATATATCATGCGTTCTTCCTGGAAAAGCAGTTGTGAAGAGAGAAATGAAAACATTAATAGATTGCATGAATTTGATTGCTGCAGGAATTTGGCCACAGATTCATAATTCCCTTCTCATAACCCCCTCAATAATATTCAGAAACATTCCCAGTTTTATTGTAATCTCTGGTTGATTCAACATAGAGAGATATTAGATGAGATCAGGCTGACACTTATTGTAAATGAGTGTGACATAATATCATAGCAGAGAATTGTACATACGGCTATTAAAACAATTGAAACAACTGATTTTCCTAAAGATGCTGCCTGTTATAAGTGAACTGTGTATGCCTAAGAAATTATTAAATGGAACATAAGCATCATTTACCTCTATAGGACCGCTAATTACAAAATAATCCCTAATTAATTATCATTTCTCCTCGGACAGTCCACTTGACCCAGATTGGGATCTTATTTAAAGTAATTTACTAAACACGTCTTTTTATGTCTATTTTTGGGTGAAATTTTATTTTTAGCTAGTTTATGAATCAAAGTTTAAATGCCCTGAAAAAGGATTTGAAATTTAATTTAACGGTTTATGAGAACAAACTGAATTTGCAAAAATGTGGTGCAGCATGTCTGCCTTGGGAATGAGGACACAAACAAAACAACAAAGATATTGCTCTTCTCCTGTCCCGTGTCAGTGTTTTTGTGATCGTTCCACATCTTGTGACTGCAACTTGTGATCAGTTGTGCAAACTCTAGATAAAGGGAGTAAATGGATTACGTCCGGTCACAGAAAAAGAGAGACACAGTGACAGAGAAAGAGAGATGGGTATAATCTTTTAAGTAGAATAAACACTCAGCTCAGAATTTGTCAAAAAATATCTTTTTATCCCATTTTCCACATGCGCGCACACACACACACACACACACACACAAATTTGGTTACTATTTTTAGGTGTATTCATTAAACTGGATGGTAGGATTACTGATATTTACCATTAAAGTCTCTGTACATAAAGAGATTAGAAATGCCAGTTGGGTAACGCACGGCTCTGTTCATGTTACTTGACGAGCATCACACAATAAAGTAGAGATTTTCATCCTATTATTAGAGAATGAGGAGACCTATATCACTGAACATAAAGTTCAATGGAGAAACACACACATGCACACAAATGCACATAGCTGTTAATCTATGTGAATCTGTGTGTTCATGTCATGGAGACCAGCGGTTCTCCTGCAGTCTGTGTGGGCATGGTTACAGGGAAAAGTGGGCGTTTTCAGGATATTTGAGGAAAAACTTGCTAAACGAGGTGATGTTTTGGTTACATAGCTGTTCAAACTATATGTGCATGAACAAAGGCTATCAGGGGAAAATTGTAAAATTACACTTGAGGGTAATCAAATTACTAGTGGCTATAATCAAGTAATTTTATCTTGTTAAAGGCTATAAATGGAGCTCTCTGACTCGTGCTAATTACAATGTATAGTATTTTAATTCTTACTATGCCACAGGGAAATGACTGCTTTTCCAAATGGCACCCTTTAGGATCTCGAGCATCCTGTTTATGTTCTATAGGTCACAATATTTTAGCAGCAGACTGCTTCACCCCTCCCCCTGCAAGAAGGAGCTCTACAGGTCATTCATTCCAACTGCAGTCAGACTGTACTACTACCTCATCACTTAATTCATAGTTACCAGTCACTTCATTCAGTTATTATACATGCTGTTAATTCATTCATTCATCTTCAAACGCTTATCTGTTTCCGGGTCGCGGAGGGTGCTGGAGCCAATTCCAGCTCATTCTGGGCGAGGGCGGGGTACACCCTGGACAGGTTGCCAGTCCATCGCAGGGCTGACACACAGAGACAGACAGAGACGAACAGCCACTCACACTCACACTCAGACCTACGGACAATTTAGAGTGACCAATCAACCTAAGCATGATGTCTTTGGATGGTGGGAGAAAACCCACGCAGGCACAGTGAGAATATGCAAACTTTTATTATACATGCTGTTAATTCATTCATTCATCTTCAACCGCTTATCTGTTTCCGGGTCGCGGGGGGTGCTGGAGCCAATTCCAGCACCCCCGGTGCTGTTGGGGCAACAGTGCTAACCACTCGGCTGCCATGTTGCCCACATACTGTTAATATTTAAATATATTTATTGCATTCCTGTTATTTTATTCTTTTCCTTTTTTAAACGCTTTCCCACCATCTATCGTCTCTTTACTGTCTGTCTATGTGTTTATTGTTTGTGCTGTGAGCTGCTTTAACAAACAAATGGGATCAATGAAGGTTATCTAATCTTTATTTCTATTCGTTATCATTACCTGATCACAATTCCTGAGCTAGCAAAGACCTTGGTGTTAAATTACCTCTCAGGCCATTGTAGCCTGTGAAAAGAGAACACACAGGCATCAGGCAATTTAGTGCAATATAAAGATGCAAAGAAAGACATCTCTATTAAGCTGTTTTGTATCAGAAAGATGGAGCATCCCTCTCCTTCTTAGACGCGGCCTTTCTCATCCTGTTTTCGGTATGATAAACAACACAGCTCTGGATGAAAGTGTGAATATAATGGTTGGTTATGTCATATCAAGCTCAATATTAAGTCATGGACACGCATGACTTGAGAGGCACACGCTAAATGAAAGCTGGAAAGTAGCTGTGAGCTTATAATGTACTCATGTATGTATGATGAAGAACAAAACGATTGAGCCCGGGCAAAAGTTAAGCCGCCCCTTGTTTCCAGGCAACCATAGACAAAGTTGGTTACATGGTCACACACTTTTGAAGCGACATCAATCGACAGAGGGCCCATGGAAGAAGTGATGAACAGGCTTTAGAAGTCCAATGTAGGTCTTCCCTGTTCAACCAGAGATTCTTGTGCTTCAACCACAACAAATGAGCATGAAAATATGTCACGAGCTTCTACTTTTATAAGTTAATAAGTAGGGTTGAGCCGGATACTCGGCTGAAACGAGTATCCGGTACGGATACAGCAATTTTGACGAGTACGAGTACCAAACAAGTAATACGAGTCAATATCCTGCTCGGGCTGAAGGAAAATCCTCCCGCACAGGTTTTTTTTCCGGTCAGCTCGCCCTTCTTACCTTGGAGTAATACAAATTAAGCTGTAAATAAAAATATATTGAGACTTACAATAAATGTAACAACTTCAGATCAACCCATATCAATTTCAGGCTTAAAAATATAAATTTCGTATAGCCACGCCCGCTTATGGCTTAAGCCCCGCCTCTTCCGAGTACAAATACGGATACAGATACGGATAGTGGTGTACTCACTCATCCCTATTAATAAGTATGTGACCCTACTGTTATCCTGACATCAGCTCTAAAGTGATGGATAACAGAAGCACATGTTTTGGATAATGGCTTTTCTGCTGCGCTAAACATCTAAAGATGTGAGATCACTGCTTACATTTTTATTTATTTATTTATTTATTTTTTGCTTACAATTGTTTCTTTGATAACTTGTAAGCTTATAAACCAGACGTATGGAACGTTTTTATCTGTAGTCAAATAATCTTCAGACGTGTCATCCTCTTCATAACAAACAGACCAAACGATTAACCACAGCAAGCAGAAAATGTCTGCGAAATGTTGGATCTCAGACTGCCATAAACATTTTTTCTTCTGTAGAATGAACAAACAAACCAGCATTGGCACACAGGAAGTCTCTGAGGGGGTGGGAGCTGAGCAGTTTAAAAAAAATGGTAATTTCAAGACATTTCAATAAGTTATAGTAGCATAATATAACTTTAAAAGGGGAGCTGTATCAATACTTATTTTGCCCAGTGAATTTGAATACTGTCAGAAGCTACTGAAAGCTACCTGAAAAGAAGTTAAAAAATATATAAAATTGGTCTGAGAATCCCAACGAAAAAAAAAATTCCATCTAAAAACAACAACAATGTGGTTTTTTTATGCATTGGCTTTTACCTTAATTCAACTAAAAAGGTATAGTATTTCAATCGGTGAGCTTTGGAGATACTAGTAGGCTGCTGGCTGTTTACCCTAGTTTCCAGTCTTAGTCCAGAACTAACTGGTTTCTGATGATGTCTGCATCATGTCTGTACATTTATTCATTCATTCAGACATTAAAACGTCTATTACTGTAAAAAGCAAAAGAAAAAGAAGATCTTTTTTTCCACATTTCTCATAAGCGAATGAAGATTCTTTAAACTGTCACATACAGACTGAAAGAGTTGCAGTGCCTTTGTTCAGACATATTTAATTAAATGTCTGGCTGCACACAGAGTAAAGGTGTGAAAAAGTCCAAAGTCCTTAACAACATATTTCTTTGCATCAGAAACTCACTTTGCTAAAAATGTAGTGTGAAATATTCTACATTACATACATTTTTTCATAGCCTTTTGGAACCACTCTGAATCTTTCCTGAACAACTGGTGCTCTAGAAATGAGTTTGTAACATTCAGGTGAGCAATGTGGCCGACTTGACCGGGTCAGAGACAGGCTGCTTTGAATCAGTCCTGCCAGTCTTGCTTTCAGACTTGCTGCGGTTGGTGGACTGTGGTAAGGCCGGGCACAAGATAAGAACTATCACAACGACCGATCTCTAATGGCTCAGAGGAGGCTCAGTTTTCAATTAATCCGACCCTCATTGTGTTACTCCACATCAGCACCACAGCTAATCACCAGGACCAGGACTGACACACTGACACAAATTTCTAACCACAACACACACACTAATTGATAAGCCTCTAAATGATTGCTCAGGGCAATGCATGTGATGTGAGTGTGGTTGATGTGTGTGCGTGGTATGAGTGTGTTTATGTGGTGCTGATGGTAGAAGGTTAACTACAAAACTACCAACAACATGGTCAACTGACTGAATGACTGATTGAATAAAGTAAAAATATATATATATTTTTGGATATATACTGTATATGTGCACATACATATAAAATCTACACCACTTCTACAGACAGGATCACCTGATACAGGTCACCAGTCTATCACAGGGCTGGAAGAGACACAAACAGAGACAAACATGAGAATGAGAATACACAAAATAAAGAACAAATCACCTTAAGTCTGTAAAGATACATCTTTGGGAGATTTTATCATATTTACCAGCTGTTTTTTATGAATCGAGACGCTTCTATTTGTTTTTTTAAGGGAAAGTTGGGTTGCAGGATCCTGGATGTGTGAACAAACACAAGCATCAGGAGGTAACAGTGAAGCATGTCCACCCAGGGTTCATTCAAAAGCTCATCACAATTTAAAGTTGTTTGTTTTTTTAACATCTCAGCAAAGTACATCTGCAGCACACTGACCCTTCAACACACGTTTCCATGGACACGCCTGGTTGCCTCACCAACCTATGTAGCTGGACAATGGTAGAGGTAATCTCAGGCGTCACATGGAGTAAGTAAGCACCTCTGTGTGCGGGAAGGAAGGTGAAAAAAAAATTAGGACAGTTTACTGTGAAATTGGGAAAGAGATTGGGGCAAAAAAGATTGCACTGTAGAGGATGTGGAGGGAACTGAGATGGCACAAAAGAGCCCAGCAATGAAACACTATTCTGTTCCAGTGCCCCAATAATCTCCAACATCTATAAATTGTGTCTTTTATGTGTTCTGCAGCCTTGTCACACAGGCAGCTACAAACAGTCACATAACTGGAAAAAAAAAGTTCAATCATTTAAAAAACACTGCCCTATACAGTATATAGAAGTTTGATAAATACAGATGGCAGCTAATGGCCTTTTGATTAAGTACGATGAAAAGGAAATATATATCAATTTTCTTTGAATATCTGGCTTTAAAATGGCTTTAAAAGTGTGTAAAAGCCATTTTTGGGTAGTTATGTTTTCACTGGGAGCTGAACATCAACTGTTCTTTTCAAACTGGATAAAAAATATTATTTTGTTCTCTAAGAAAAACCATCTAAAGACTATTTTACAAACCTTCTCTTCCTTTTTATCCCAAACACTGCTGTGTACTAATGATATGATGTCAGATTATCAGATAATTGGCCAATTTTGCCACATGCAGTATTGTCTGTCAGGATGGAGTCTCTGGGCCCGTGTTGCTCGCTCCCGCAGACACTTTGATATGCAAAATCATCTCATCTGTCAAAAGTTGCTCATTTTATTTTGTTGTTTGGGCAAAACTGGCCTTTATGAAAAATGATTTTCTAGTGAAAATAGTATCACACAGCTGGAAACAGCGAGCGCAGAGAATTTGTAGGTAAATTGAGAAGGGAAATGGCCTTAATTATCTCATCACTATCTCCTTTATCAATATTGTCAGAATCTAATACAGCTGAATGATGACTATAATAGCTAGAAATAGATTGATATGGTGTTTGGTAACCATTATAGATAGAGAGGAAAAGTATTTTCATGTACTATATGATATTTAATGGCTGGTATGATGGTCCATTTTAATGGATTCTGCAATCAATACTATCATGGGCAAACAAAAGTTACATCTGATGACCATGCAGCATGCCTTTGTCTGACAGAATATTTATGGCCAGAAGCGCACTGTTCTGACAATTAAATTTACCCTGAAACTAGGTGAGCAAATTCGGTCCACAGAACAGCTAAGTGAGGAGCATTTTGGGATATTTCAATCCTCTACTTATCAGCTAAAGATGCAGCAATTTTACACAAAGTCTGATAGTTGCCATCTCTTAAAAACATCTGAAAAAGTTTGATGTTACTGCACCACAAGAGGGAGTGAAAGCATAGGTGTTTTTTTAATAGGTCTAAATAAATATCATTCTCATCTGTTTGTCTGCTTTCTCTTCCCCCTTCTCCCAGTAGTTTCCCTTTCGATACATGATTTCACAGGATTACTATTTAAGCCCACTGATGTATACCTCACTCAGAGTCCCATATATACTCCCCTAAGGTAACGCTGAAAATTTGCTGGCATATGACGAGCCCAGACATCGAGGACACACAATACCCACATCATTACACACCATAATGCACTGGAAGGATATATTGTTTCACTTGCAGCTCACATGCTGCACCCTGTGGCAATGAAACATATTTTCCAACTACTGATTTTCAGTGGTGTGAGTAGAAGAGATGAAAAAAAAAAAGCATCATCATCCAGAACTCAGTAGTTTTTGTGTTCAAGATGTTTACTGCCTCCACTGTCTGCACAGGATGCAGCTGTACACTCTGTCAACTTGCCAATTACAACACCACATTTGCTCAGGCACCCTGTTGATTTTCCAATTACAACTACACCGCCGCATGCACTGCTGACTGCAATTAGGGTGCATATACGGGCTCCGTGTGATTCACAGATGTGCATATCATGTGCAACGACTGGTTGCGGTTCATAATGTACAGCAGTTAAACTCAATTTAGAAATCAGTGAAAAATAAAAGCAGAAAGACTTGTTAAGGTGTCAAGGGATGAGGCCAAAAGGAAATAGTAGTTACATTTGTGAAGCTGTGCTGCACTTCCAAGTGGACAGAGGTTTTCTGTTCATACACAGCTGGCTAGCTAAAATAAAGTGAAATAAACATGTGGTCAGCTGAGGTTAACGTCAGAGCTTACTTACTGCAGTGAACTGAAATGACCCATTTACTCAGTCCCTCCTCTAAATACAAAGTTGTTTGTTGTTGTGCAGAAAATGAAGAACATTAAGTTGTGGAATTACAGATTAACACAAAGAAATATTAAGATGCTGATATTGTGGACCTTGAGTTCTCTAAACCCTGAAGATATCATCATCATCTTTAAATTACATTAAAAAAAACACCCCAAAACAAAACAGTATGACTTCATGTGAGTTGTGTGACTGGCCTAGAGGAGCTGGAGGAGCCAGTCCCAACACTCAGTCCTTTGAGAGTTGGTTGTCCTCTCAGGGACCCCCCATGTGACTGACTGACTAGGATGCCAACCCTAACCCTCACATACCAACAGCATGTGTAATATTATTGACATGTTCTGAAAACATTTCCAAATAGAAATGTTGTCCATGCAGAGGCAGTCATTCCTTTTTTTAATTTAGGCAATAAAAACTGTACAGCTCTGTCTCTGTCCACCTGGGGGCTCTCTGCTCCTACTCAAAATACCGTATTAAATCATACAGCCATGTCTATTAACACATTCAATTCCTGTGAATGTGCTCTTCCTCTCTATTGCTTTCTTTTCCTTTTTAATTTTCTCCTTAGTATTGTACTTTTCTGCCCTCATATGCACACATGACTCTGAGTCACTTATACTTTCCAGGAATTTACAGTGAATTATTTAAAGCATTTCAGAATAAAGTGTGAAATACTCCAGAAAGTGGTGAAAAGGTATTTTAAATTGGATTGACTTGATCTGTCACTGAGTCCAGTTAGCTATAAAGCAGGAGGAGAGAAATGGACCAAAAGGGAATATTTTAATTTTGCCTTATGGATTTGAGTGGTTTCAGCTTTCTGGTTTTCTAACAGAAGCTTACACTGCCTACTATTGGCCAAAATTGTTATTACAAAGCACCTACAAAATCATTTCTCAGTGGAAAAAAACAATCTGCTCTCCACTGAATATTCCTTTCCTCCCTTCCTCATTGTGTTTGCACAGGTAGGTCTAACTGTAAACTATGTAAGCAAACATTGTCCATTGCAGAGACTTCTCTTGACAATGATTTTTATTGTGTTATTCATATTGTCTGATTCATGTGCCGATAGATACAAACAATACAAGTCAACCCGCTAATTACTAGCTGGTCTATCTCGGCCTCCACACCTCGACTTTTGAAGCCCTCTCGCTTTGCAGACATCTATGCCCTGTGAATGAATTAAACAGCCACGTCTCACGCTGAATAGTTCATCAAATCATTTCATGACATTACTTTGGAGAAAGTAGTCTTTTCCATTCCAATAGTGATTTGTTTAATATGTAGGGTATTTGTATTGTTTTGCAAATCTTCTGGATTACAGTAACTGTATTCTATGAACCAACTTATTGGGATTCATGAGTAGAGATCAAAATGTAATTCACAACAAAATGTGTGTTATTCAATATAATACTTTTTTCTATGCTAGTGGTGTGGCTCCAGAGAGCTCTAGACAGCTGTCAATCAATCCAAGACTTTGCTGCAGGCTAATATACTACTGGATGAACTGCCATGAAATTTTGTGAAACATGGTTGTCAGACAGAATCCTAATGACTTTCTATTTATCCAGACTTTTCTTGTAGTGCAACCTTTAAGTGGGTTAGGGTTCAAAAATTAAACAGATTTTGGCGTATACTGTACCTTCACGTTCTTAATCCTGTTTCTAACCCTAACCCTCAGGATGAAATATCTTTTTGATAATTCTCTTGGCCCATATTTAGATCAAAAATGCTGAAGCAGACCAGCCAAACAGATATAAGACTTGGTAACATGGTTTACATCGATAAATGATCATTGTCCTTGTGATAGCATGCTGATGTAAAGCAACACTGTGGCTGTCAAGTCTTAGCCTCATGAAATGAAATCATCAAGAGCAAGGTTGGTACGAGAACAGTGGAAAAAAAGAACACCTAGCTGAAAAGAAAAATTGGTTTATGAAGTCCAAATATTGAAATGGTGAAATAGATGGCTGGCATTACATGGAGCTCAGCTGTGGAGTAGGGAGTCAAATCAAGGAGAGTACCTGCTGGCTCTGTTTCAACCTCTTCATTAATCAGATTCATCATAATGAGAGAGAGAGAGAGAGTGCAGGCTTGATGGAAGGGAGGACAGGAAAGTAGATGAATAGATAGATAGATAGATAGATAGAAAAAGAGACAGGGGGGCTCCCTGGTGTCATGTAGGCTCCCTCATACTTTATCACAGCTCTAATAGGAAACAGGCGAGGTGTAAACAAGCTGTAAATTATCCCAAAGCTGGCACATGCAGTCACCTTAAATCTGCAGAGGAGAGTGAACAACGATGCCAGTCCTGAGGAATTGGAAACGCAGCATGGGACACAGCACCCCCCCCCCCCCCCCCACTCCCCACTCCATTCTCCCTACCACTCGAGTACTGCAGCACTAGAGGGCTTCAGCCCTATAAAACATCAGTGAATGAGAGCCCCTGACAGGTCCTCACAGTCCTCCGCCACTCAACAGATGTGAAATGGCCTGATAGGCTTCTCAGAGAGATGAAGAGCAGGATGGGGAGGAGAGGCAGGGGAATTGGAGTACAGTGAAGAGGGGAGCAGGGTGAGGAAACACGGTGAGGTAAATACCTGCCTAGCTTGGGCAATATGAACTGATGGGTAAATAACAGTTCTTCGCAGTGTTATAGAGTTTTTATTATTGTTTTACTGAATGTGCAGAAGTCTTGCTCCAAGCTTGTGCCATTTATTGCAAAATAATCTTCTCATGGAGCAACTACGCCTTCTAGTGAAGACTGATGGTATTACACTACAAAACTACTGCTGTGCGCACTGTGCGGCAGATTAAGTCAGAATACATTTTCATTAATTCCATGTTTATTTATAATGGAGGTTTTTTTGACTGTTTAATTTTGTCTGAAAACATTACATGTAAAATAATATAGTTTTCTCTGAACAGCCACAATATCTACATTGCTTTTTCACCTTTTCCCTTATATAGTATTTTACTGTTTCAAACGAGGTTTTGAAAAGGTATTGGTGTTGAAAGGTCCCGAGAGTTAAATCTTGGACCCCCTCTTCTGCACATACGAGCATCCAGGTATGTGTACTCACAACCTGAAGGACAACATCTACACCTAGATATTCTGTGATGAGGATTTACAATATATGTTGTAACAATTGTTTGCTGAGCCATCAGCAATGATATCAACAGGTTAGCCTGCAGTGTTTAGCTGGACTGTGTACTGCTCTACAAAGGTCTACCTAGTAATAGTATATTGAATGGGTATAACTTTCATTTCCACACCATGAGGTATTGTTGTATTGAGGCACAACAATGCAAAAGCCAAATATTAGATTAAAAAAAAAAAACTAAAGGCAGCTGGTCCATTCCTTACATCATTTTCCTTGTTTCACTAAAGTTAATAAATAAACAGGGGGGTAAAATCTACTCTGTAGTGGAAGTTAAAAGTTACATGAAAATTTAAATACTCCAGTCAAGTACCTCAAAAATTTAATTAAAGTACTTACCAAAGCTGTGATCACAATTATCGAGCCTTCAGCACAGAGGGATGTTAACATTGTTCATTAATCCAACAATTTAAACTAATTTAGATTAATGTCACACTTTATCTCAACAACATCCAGTTTTCCCACTGCAGTGTGTACCGGTTTTTGCTCAAATTTACGGTACAATAATAAGATTTCACATTAGACGTAAAACACGTAAAACGCTAACTAAACTGTAAATTAACCCTGAGTCACGCGATCATATCACGTGACTCAGTGACTTTAAAGGAACGTGAATGCGGCCGTTAACTTCGCTCGTGCAGATTTGAAACTTTCTCCCAGTTTTCGTAAAACCGGAGATGTGATAGTTTTAATTTAATACTGCAACATATATGTCCGAACGGAGAAGTGGGATGGGATGGACAAGTGGCACATTTCTTTCGATGTATTGGTCTTTTTTTTTTTTTTTTGTCATTTTACAAAAAAAAAAACGGAAAAAAGTGGTCGAATCTGCTGATTTTTAATGTACGTGATGAAAAAAAAAAATCGCTGAACCGGAAGTCAACCGCGGCAGTTAGCGATATTATACAAAAAGATATATAAATCTAAAACACGTATCCACTATATGCAAGTATGTATAATATAAAATATAAAACATGTTTATAGTTTGATTGCATCTCCGTTTTTGGGAATACAAAACACTGATGTGGCTCTCTATAATTTTGAACATTGTTTTGAAGAGTTGCAGATGACACGATAAAAACACCTATAAACATACATGTTTTTTATGGAAAAATTTGCATATAGTTTTGATATATTTAAAATTCCAATAAGATTAATTGAGCATCTTTATGTTTTTTGTGATAAATTGTATATTTTTTAAACTCAGATTTATGAGATTATATAGGTGAGGTTATGCTGAAATCAATTGTATTCCAATAGTATTCTAGTAGTCCAGACCCCCCTAAGGGGTTAAGGCACAGTCCCAAGTTTGAAACGAGTCACAATATTAGTCAGAAAGTTTGATGTTAGCAACACAGCTAAAAGGTCAACATATGGTACGGCCCACTTTAGGGGGGCTGACATTGTTTTTCAAGAGTCTCTAAGGAATTAATATGGGATATCTATTGCAATATTTACTATTACAAGTAAAAGGAATTTGTAAATGTTTCAACAACCCAAAATCTAATTTATTTATTTTCTGTCTTTTGGGGGATCTGAATCTTAATCCGAGGGTATTATTCTATTTACCTGTACACTGCATAATAAACACTATTACTTTTGCTATTTTTGAATAGATTTTGCTGATAATGCTTCTGTGCTTTGGCATAATTCATGGAATTGTAAAATTACTGCAAGCATTACATTTAGTTGAACTACTTTTATATGAATAGTTCTTAAAGCACTGTGCAACTCAGTTACATGACATGTAGCAAAGTGGTCTTCAGTCAAATAAACAAATTTCATAAAGTGTTAATACATGTGTTTTCAATTTAAAAAATTAATTATAAAAGAATAAATTAATTAAACTGAGTCAATAAACACAACTTATAGGTCAATGTCTGAGTGGTTTATTAGAATAAGAAAGTTGACATAGAGCAAAGTCTCCATGCGGAGTGACAGGCAGAGCTCTGGACAATGTGAAAAATGGTGAACAACTGCTGTGTGTTTGTGTCTAATGTATGTGTGTTCTGTGCAGTTGTTAGAAGGTGCATGCACGTGTTGCTTTTTCGCGTGACGACAAACAGATTTCTTTGCAGACACAAGCACACACACTTGCATGTACTGTACAAATTCACACGTCGCTACTTCTGTACACACACAGAGGCTGTGTCGTCATGCAGCTACTGCACTTTAATTACATGTAAGCAACAAGGTTATCTACACATAGTAGGAACATGTGTTGTCATCTGATGGCACTGTGGCCCGAGGTACCCAGGGCAAAGGTGGGGGCCGGCCTATGGTGAAAGCTTCAGGACGGCAGGGTCCTTCACAGTAGCAGGAGATTCCACTCTAAAGCAGAGGAGTCTCTTTTTGAAACACAGTCTTTGTGAGTTCATTTGCTCCTCCTCTTCCATCATCTTTCTCCTCTCAGATTCAGCATCCAAACAGGACACAACAGCTCAATGCCGATCACAGTACTGCTTCATTGTCACTGTCAATATAATAACAATAATGATAGTCATCAAGTTTGTCTTCATTGTCGCTATTAAATCTGGCTCACCAGAGAATTGAACTTAAAATCATATACAATAATATATCTCATATAATTTCAAACCAAATATCTACCACAGAAACAAACAATATAAAAACAAACATGACAAAAATGATCAGTGCTGACGAAACGCATCTACAATTTTACAAAAATGTTTTTGCCTTTTTGTGCTTTTTCCTCTCATGTTGGCTTTGAAGGGAGCAGTTCTATGTCACTGCTCCTCACTGCAATGGTGGATTTAATACAAGTTAGCCTCCGTTTCTGGACTCTTTCTGGTGAATAGAGCACAGACAGTACAGTGCAGGACAGGATGGCAGTTATTGGCTGGGGGGCATCTCATCAACTGGGCCACATGGCATGAAAACCGAAACAGAAAGGCATGGTCTCTTCGGAGACAAAAACAATAAATAATGACATACACAGAAAGACTGGGTCGTGAGGACTTTGTGGGAATTTCAAGTGTGTTTAAGTGACACTATGTGCAGGGGAGCGATAAAAATGAAGAATATGTGTTTGTATGTGTGTGTGTGTGTGTGTGTGTGTGTGTGTGTGTAGCAATATGTACTACAAAAACTAATTTCTACGGAAAGAAAAGCAATTAACTATATGAAAAGCTTTTGACATATTAAGGATTGGATTTGAAAAAAGGCAGGAGTTTTGTGAATTCCTCTTTATTTTCTGTTTCTGTATTACTCATTAAATTAGTTAACCTTTAATAGTGTCAAACAAAAAGAAACAACAGCCTGGGTTCATAGATGACTGGAGTGGTTGTGTGTATGTATGCGAGCAGAGAGAGAGCTAGTGTGGGTCTGTTGACAATAAAAAGGGCTTGAAGGAAGGAGAAGACAATGTGCAGCTGTTGTGAGAGGATGAATGGGAATGACATAACGTATGTAAAGAGAAGGGAAGATTTGGAGAAACAGGCTGACCTGCATGAGGTTACGTTTTTAGAATTCTTTAGCTGCCCCATAATGTTGAACTCAGGTAATCAAATTATGCAGTCAGTAAGATAACATCATGTACGGTACCTTTCCCAGAACTAGTCATTATTGGCCTATTTCAAGCCTAAGCTCTATTTCTGATCTTAATTCGATTGCATTCGCAATTCGGTTAAAGGACCCTGCAGAGTTTGGGTGTGTTCATGCATGTGTGTGCGCGGCTGGTGGTTAGCAGTAGAGTGGTAAAGAACTGGTTAAAAGTGTGCCTCCATCTCAGGGCTGACGTGTCTGTAGTAATCTTCTCAGGGGCTCATCAGGCCATTAGAGGGCTGGGAATGTACTTTGCCTAATCAAGCATGTTTAGTGAAACACCAGAGGAGATGCAGAGTGAAGACACGGCTGGATGGGCACACCAGCTGAGACAGAGAGACCTCATTCATGCACACGCACAGACACACACACCCAGACAGACACACAGAACTCAGGCCAAAGCAGAGATGGGAGTTGAGGAGAGAGATAAAGTGAAGGCTTGGGCTGGTGGAAAACTTGGTATCTTCAATACTAATGACCTGTTTCAGGGTGGAATATGTAAAGAATAAACTGTACTAATGTGGCGAGGCAGTAACGCAGTACCATCATGTTCGTCCGCCTGACCTTGTCCATCGTCCTGTCTTTCATAAATCTCTTACACTGGCTTGTCTCATGCCCCACCTCATACTCTTGGCCGTCTAACTGGGTAATAAAATCTCTGGCAAAAATGTCTCACTGGTATCAACATCCGATCTGCTGTTACAAGCCTGTCATGATATTTGATTTTCGATTTTCGTTAAATTTACAGTATTCTTAATCAGTGTTTATTGCTTTGGCTTTTGTGAATTTGAAACCCATTTTAACCTTCAGAACAATACCCAGTCTTTGGAACTATTATTATTATTATCATTATTATTATTATTATTATTATATATTTTTATTTTACAATTTTTTATGTTGTGATTTTGACACTTACATATTATTCCTATATGAGGCTAATGTGTTTGCATACAGTTGTCTATTTACACATCCAGTGGAGCAACATCTCATTTGGAGTCCTGTTTGTGTCCAACCGATGAATGCCAAATATATATTTTTAAATTTAGATCTTTTTTTAGTTAATGTTTTGCTCTCTATCCAACTCCTCAGGAAAATATGTTTACCTGCTAAATGCTCTAATGGATTACTTGCTTTCTTGTTGCTCAGAAGGTAGCATTGATCCTTCTTTTAAGCATTGTCCTTGAAAACGGGTGCTGAGATGATAAAGATGTTCTGAATATATATGTGCAATATCTACCATCTGACCCCATATTCCCTTCAACACGGTCCTTTTTATCCGCACGTATATTGTATACCATGTACTGCTCCTACGCAGGGCATTGACACTGTTGGCATGGATTCATGAATGTCAAGCAAAGGGTTGCTTCACAACATGTTTCTCAACAAATAGAAGAATGAAGCCGGAGGAAGAAGTAAGGGTGAAAATGAGTATATATGTGATCAAAGCTGGGTTGTTTTTTTTGTTTTGTTTTTTTTTGATATATGAGAAACACCTTAATGGATACAAGCCCTAAGAGACTCTCTCTCTCTCTCTTTCATACAGACAAGCCAATACACCAACACACCAGCATGACCCAGATGAATGAAGACTATCTGTGGATCTACATGTGAATCAAGAATGGATTAGGACACACATACACAGAAAACATAAGAGACAACAGGTTGAAAGGGTAACTCCACACCCAGGTGTACCCATGCCCAACTGTTTTCTTTATCTTGCTTTTGTGGGGAAACACATTGAAAGGCAGAAAGGGATAAGGCCACAAGGGATGACCATTGTGACAGTTAGCAGGGCCCAAACCCAGGCTTCGGTCCCAGCTTCAGCCCTTAACTCCTCCCTGTCCTGGCTGGCGGGTGAAGCTTTGGAGACGCCCGGCCCTGGTTGGTATATCTCACATGACGGAGCTGCTGACCTTCCTCATTGATATTCTGCTATGATGCGGTGCCGGGTTAGGTCCCTGATTCTTAACGGATATTTGTTGCCACTGTCTCCTCCTGATTCTGGGGCACAAAGAGGCTCAGTGTCAGGCAGAAGGGGCTGAATGGAGGTCCCAAGCGGTCGGGCCTCACAGCCTCAGTCAGTGAGCCACAGCTCACATTCCCCCCTTCAAATAGACTGCGGAGACCAGGGAAGCCTCTGGTCAGGTCGGACAGACCTGGGCATAATAAGAGGCAACAAGGGACAGAAGAATGGAGGTGCAATTTTGCTCCATTTCCCCAAACTCTGCTCTTATTAACATCCCTAAAGTTGAGTTTTCTTTGCTGAGAAAACAATGATATAAAAATCTCAAATTAAATTGGCTTTTTTTTTTTTTCATCATTATGTGTTTCTTGGTTATTATTGCTCTCTTTCACTTCATCATGGCTCTGTCCAGTACTGGGATTCCCAGGTTAAACTGTGAGTCTCAGCCCTCCATTAGACACTGGTTGACCATCCAAACCTCTGATTGGTAAACACACATAGAGACACATATTTATCTCTCTGTGATTGTTTATAAAAAGAGAAAATAATCTTTAGCATCAACCTTCTTCTTATAGACACTTCATTATATAGTTATTTTTCACAGTTATGACAGGACACTGGTTGGGGTTGTTGTGGCCACACTCATTCACACAATCAATCAAACACATACACACACACACACACACACACACACTGCATGATTCATTGACAGTAACTGCCCCGGTGTGGCTACAACAGTTTTAGTCTCATCTGAAGTCCAAAGTAAAGCACATTGTTGTCTGCTGGATGCCACTGGCACAAAAAAACAAACGAACACAAAAGCATAAACAAAGTTTCACACTCAAAGAAGTTCAATGGTGTCAAAACGGTGGACAAAATGGTGGAGGGAGACCTTTCACATTTGGCGCTGCAAGCGTAGTAATCTTTTCTTTTTTCTTTAAAAGCAAAAAAAATCTCCACTCTTTTTTTTTGGGGGGGGGAGGGGGGAAGATTCCTCTTCCTTCACACCCCTCGCTCTACCTTGCGGTTTGTCCTGCGGCATCAAAGTCACGCTCTGTGGGCCGTACCACTACGAGGGAAGAGGGGTGCACCTCAGATTAAGAGCAGAGGAGCACAGATGTGAGGAGTGTCCTCCTCTTTTTCAACTCTCTGTTTGTTTTCTCTCTGTCTCTCTCTTCAGTCGGCTGCATGACGTCATCGGACATTGAATGACAGTGAGAGAGGACAGAAAGGGTAAGGTTGGATCAGGACAGTGACTCCGAGGGGTTGATTTATTCCAGTTTGCTGTTGGAGGGAATGGGTTTTCAGAGAGTTTGGTGTCAGGGCTTGTGTACTTTGCTTCACTGGCCACTGGGGGTGCGCTCTCCCATGTTCTTCCCTAGAAGATGACTGAATTCAGCCAGTTCTCCCAGCCCTCGGGGGCCGTGCATGTCTGGTCTGATGAGGCCCTGGCGTTGGGAGTGATAGGGCGCTCCGTTGTTGCTGTTGTAGTTGAGTGCCTCATGACTCCAGCGAGGCTCCCCATAGTCCACGTGGGGAGTGGGAGCGGAAACCACCCTCCGTCGGTCGGGGGAGTCCTGCGGTGTGGCGGGGTAGATGTATTCGCCCGCTGAGTTCCTCAGGGTGCCGCTGGGACGGCTGCCACCATGCTCCCCCCTCTGGGTGGCTAGGATCAGGTAGCGCTGGCGCTCTGTGTGCGGGGGCAGCACGACCTCCCCTGGATCCTCTATCCGGACCATCCCTCCGCCCCCTCCACCTCCATGCAGGAACTTGGAGCTCAGGTAGATAACAGAGTTGTTGGGGCAGGGAGTCCCCACAGTGGTAAGGAAGGTCTGGCTCTGGTCCCAGTCAGTGTCTGGGAGACGCATGGCCCGTTTCTGCTGCAATGGGGTCTGCTCTGGAGTAGGCAGCAATCCTGGGTCTATCTCTCCTTTAGGCCAACCGCTGGGTGTGACAAAGGGATTGTCTGCCTGTGAACGGCGCCTCTCACCGCCGCTGGTTCTTGTTACACTCATTACCGACCCGCTGCGGCCATGCCCGAGCATGTTCTGCTCTTTTTCGTTTTTGCGGCGGGCACCATTGGCTCCGGAGCTACGGGAATGGCGATGACGGTGACTCATGATCCAGCAGACTGTGAGGCCTGAGAGGATGGCTCCTGTTGCGAAGGCCGACACAGCAGACACAACCAGCAGGTTTACGGACACCAGGCCATCAGGCTCCTCCATGAAACTCTCTTGGTGCAGAATTCCTACAAAGAGAGAGAAAAAAATCATACACACAAAGAAGACCATCAGTCAACTGGTGGGAACCATCTAAATAGCATCCGTATTCCCTGTATTAAACATGTGGGAGTTGAAAAATGGCAAGACAAAATGGCCTGTTTTCTCTTTCCCCTCTGTGGGTGGGAATGGTTACATGCTTTCCAGCCAAGGTAGTGCTGGCTAATTGCCTTCATTACATAAAGTGGATGGTGATTTTAATAGCTGTAATAACTGTCTTCCTGATTGAGAATAGCTCTCAACCTGAACATGTTTCACAACATTAGGTTTATGTGGTTAGACGGCATCCCTGACAATAATAGTCAGTAATAATTGAAAGTTTTCATACCATGGCAATCTGCTATACTTGTATTATTTTTGTGTGTCAACACCTGAACTTGCTTTCCATGCTGCCACTTCAAAAAAATATTTGAATGTGCTCAGTTTTGTTAAAATACACTTGTAAGGATGAGCATAAGGCACTGCATTTATATAGGTTTCATATCAGCACATAAGACAGCACATTTCTGTATTTCGCTGTATACACTCCGGTATAAGAGCGTGTAGTGAATTCCCTCAGAGAGAATTGTTCATGAATTATTGAAGATGTGAATTCAGCTAGACCACAGCATGGGCTGCCATGGATCAATTAGGAAAATGCCAGAAGAGAAGTTGTTCTTTGCTGTGTGAGCTCCTGGGACCAACACCAACAAATACAATGAAATTGTGCCAAGGGAAGCAGATTGGAGAAAAGTAGATGATGGAAAGAGGAGGCTGTTACACACAGGGAGGGAGAGAGAGAGGGAGATGCTAGAAGTTGCCTAAAGCAAACTTGAACATTTGGGGCCTTAGATAAACATAGTAACAGTTGTTAATTTACAACACCAATAGCATCAGAGGAAAGACTTTCTCCACAAGGACAGCAAAATAAATCTTTTCTCACAGGAAATAAATGGATATCATTAAAAGACATTGGGAGCCCCTAACTCACTTTCACTCAGCCCATAAAAGGAGTTGCACAGAGAACAGGAAACAGAACAAACATACAGAGAAGAGCAACAATTCTTTTTAAACAAACATTCTCTTATTGTCTGACAAATTCATTTTTAATGGGGACAAATGGGGCTGGTTATGGTGCAAATTCTCCACTGTGAGACAGCCTAGTGGTTAATTAATGTGGCCCGTATCTTTGTATAATGTGTGCTGCTCTACGCATTGACATTAAGATGGGGAATGGGGGCTCAAACCATGTGAAAGACTGCTGGACTGCTGAGCTGGAGGTGTTCTTATGTCCATTAAAGGGGTGGTTCACTCAAAAATTCAATAACAGCTTTTTATCTTACCAACAGTGCAATGCATTTAACGAAATTCTACTTCTTTTTCTTTTGTTTGTTTGGGCATGTTCGATTTGGATCACCCAACAGAACAGAGCTCAAAGCTGGTTCAAAAACAAAAACAAGAAAAATTTTAGAAGCTCTACATAAACAACTCTTTGTACATACAATGATATAACAACTGGAGACAAACAAAAGCTTTGTGCAAATTTTGACCTGATGGTCATGCTAGATAAAATGTACAGGGATATCCTGCAAATAAGTGTAACTGTAAGTGTTGCGTCTTCTCTTTTCATGGCCCTCGAAGAGAGTTTTCACAAATACACAAAAATGGTGACAATGATGAAAAAGTCAAGAGGGGGGGGGGTGTTAAATCAGGATTGATCCTCAGGGACCCAGTGATGGACTGGTATTGTCATCACTGCAGACATTCTGCTAGCAAGGCTACAAGTCATGTCCGTGTTTAGTTTATTCTCATTCAGACTGTGATGTTTATTGTTGTGCAGCAAACATAGCTTCAGGGCAGAGAGGGCACAGAGCACAACTGTACTCCAACGAGTTTGGAGAACAAATCACTAGAAATACATTTAACTATCAGTTGCTACATTGCTGCTTACAGTTTCATCTTATGCCTCTGATGATGGGTCGTCAGTACAATCAATCAATAGAAGTCCTTGCTCTAAAAAGGCTTTGCAGTTTCCATCGATTGAAACCTGCCATTTATCAACTGGACCTGTTGGTCAATCAATGTCCTTTTCAGCATTAATTAGTCCTTTTATCACAGATTCAACGCACTCAGGGATACATGTGCACACAGGCCTTAGTTACACACTGTTAATTATGTGACGTGCACGCAAAATCTTTTCAAGTAACCAGACATCACGTTTTTTTAGAGGACTGTGATTGGTCTTATTTGGTGAAATTTGATTTGTATTTACTTTCAGTTTTTTCATTTGCTCGATACCGTGACCTCCTTTTTGCCCTCTTCATTTTAACTTGCTCTTTGCTCATTGTCGAAATTTTTTCATCATTGCTTCTGAATATTTATCTTGGAATAATATGGTTCCAGCTAATATTCCCCACTATTTCCAAAATAGAATAATAATAATAATAAAAAAAAAAAAAAAAAAATTCAATTTAACATTCTCCTAAGCGGCGCTACGGTGATGTGGTGGTTAGCACTATTGCCTCCGGCCGTGTGTGAGCTTTTGTGGGGTTTGCATACTCTCTCTCTCTGGATACTCCACCTTCAGTCCACAGTCCAAAGACATGCACATTAGCTTAAATGGTGGCTCTAAATTGCCCGTAGGTGCGAATGTGACTGTGAATAAACATGTCTCTATATATCGGCCTGTCCACGGTGTACTCTGCCCTCGTCCAGTGCCAACTGGGATTGGCTCCAGCGGTTTAGATAATGGATGGAAGATCCCACTTACGTTACTCTCCACATGAAGCTTATGCATCTTTAAGTGTTTAACTGTGCATTAATGTTTATCTAGGAAGCCCGTTTTTATCTAATGGGATGTATAACTGCTCAATGTCTCAAGACTGCTCCTAAAACAGATGGCAGCTCCTAACTGGAATCAGATGACATGTCTTTCCTCACTTCATTCCTTCAGCCTGTCACACAGCCAGCTCGTGGTTACACAGGCTAACCGGCACAGACGTCCTTGTAGTTTTTGTGTGTATTTAAGCACCCCTGTTCTTCTGTGTTTATATTGAATTTGGCACTTGTTCGGTGGAAGTTCTTTTCTCCTTGAACACATCGTTGGCATCTTTGTTGCAACAGCCTAAACATAGCCCAGCCTCCTCCTGTATTTATTTTCATGTTTCAGGCCAATATTCAGTTTGGAATGACTGCCAGCTTCAATTACATTATCGCTCCTCTCTACGGTTAAAAAAAAAGGGGGCGTTCATGGGGGCAGCAGATGCGACACAACGAAAGGCATTTGGAGGTTAGCGTGCCAGCACGTTCATTTATAGGTTACAAACACACTGGGGGGATTTGAAAGTCAGGTAATGAATTGATCCATGGCCGAATTATAATTATTTTTTTTCAATAAACCTCAGCCTTGATAACTTTGTAAATTAAAAAGGAGGCGCTGCAACCACAAAAGAATTCAGAACAAGGCAGCAACATAACTGGGCAAAGCCGCAAATCTCCCATCTGTCTCACACACATCACAGCTGGAATTGCTCTTGCTGTAGTCAGCTGCAGAGGCTGTAGATATTTCTCCAACATTTACCTCAACCGTGGTCCAGGGTTGCTGTGTGGCACTTCAGATTAAACTCTGCACAGTGCAATAATACTGCTGTCATTTTCATGTAGGAGGAGAAAGTTTGATAAATGTGTGTGTGTTGTGTGTTTGTACTTTTATGCCGGAGAGAAACAGAGACAGACTTCCTCAAGTCTCGTTCTCTTTGACATAGACACTCAGACACTAATTATTTTGTCAATTTCTTTCATCCCCGTGTAGAGCTGTCTTTCTTGGATAAACAACATGAACAAAATCTTTAGCCAGCCGGACGAACTAATGAAAATGAAAGGGTGGACATTTAGAGATTGGGCTGTGTGTTTTTGTGACAGCAGACAGTTTTCTCTGAATCCTACCGAGGGGTGACTGGGGATGCAGCAGCATGCACACTTTCTCCTCCCTTCAGCTCCTTCTCTCCGTCTTCCAATCCACCAACTTATTAAAGCTTAATAGAAGCCAACAGGGCTGCCTGTCAGGCTGACGCACACTGAGCCACTTGTCTTGAGGCTTCCAGCTCCAATTACAGTGTAACAATGAGAGGAAGAGGAGGAGAGGAGTGGGGAAGAGAGGGAGAAGAGGATGGTAGAAGAGAGAGGAGGAAAGGAGAGGACAGGGATTTTATTTGGATTTAGGAAAAAAGGGGAAACTGTTGGAAAGCATGATATATAAAGAAAACTAAAACAAAAGGTGAGCAGGACAGAAGGGGATAACCAGGAGAGATAGAAGAGGTGAAAGGGAGACAGAAAAGGACAGAGGAAAGGAGTTGGGCAGAGAGATCCTTTTTTTTTTAACCATAGAAGATGGAACGCCTCTGTTGTCGAAAGCGGAGGCGTACATATGTGTACACACACATATAAATAAATCTACAAATACAGATATTTGTGTTCACACCAGCTAACTGTCAAATTCAAGCAGAAAAGCACTTGCACATAGTTTAAATTTTCCTCTGGTATTCGATTTCCTTTGTTTCTAACCCACAGTCATCTACTCTTTCACATCCTGAATCGTCCTTCCGCCCCTCCCTCCCTCTTGTTAGCTGTTAATCCTCGCTCTGTATCTCTCTCTTACCCACCACTCCTTTGATCAACAAGGGTGGCAGCATGATCGGCGTAATGGCTTAAAAATTCACAAAAGATGTAAAGAAACCTTTAGTTGCACACTTAAACATCAAATCAAGGTTGTTCCTGCACAATCAGATTGAATATTAAATCGACTAAGTGATGTTTCTGTTACTTGGCAAACGTGACGACGGTCGCCTTGTTAATCTGAATGAGATGTGTAGCATCCTCTGACTTTTCCCTTAAGTCATCCGCTTTCAAGTCTCCGTCCCTCCCGCTATTCTGCTGGTGAGTTTGCAAAATTAATGAAAAGCCGTGCTAGCTCCATGCCAGTTGTTAAACATTTCCCTTGATTAGAGCACTGGCAGATTACTGTGTATCTCCCCAGTCCATGCTCACAGTTTGGCGTTGCTTTTAACAGTGGCCTTGCAAACATGTGCGTGTGAGATAAAGGCTGCGAGTCAGATGAAGGCGTAGAAGATCATTTTCAACCCACGTCCAGTGGTGATGATCTTGATTAAACGCATGCATCCAGAAGATAATCACAGTTTATTACAGCTTGGGTGTAATTTTCATAGTTTTGGCTATGATTTCAGTGGGTTACGAAAGTCCTGCTTTCATCAAAGTAATGGCTGAAATCCGGGAACACTGTGGCATCACTATAATAAAGCCTGCCAAGCAAAGAAACAAGATAAATGGTTGTCTCTTCCAATGGCTCCCAACCTGGACCCCCACAGATAAATCTGAGTGACCAAAAGATATTTAACAAGGTAAGAAAGTAGGAAATTATGACAGAACTACCGAGATATAACACAATAAACAGGAATATTCTTAAATAGTTACCAGTTGAACCAAGTGGCATCAAGAGGTGTGTATCACCTCCTTGCTTCTTACATTACTTTTGATTACTCTCTGTTGGCTTTCACAATTTTAGATATTAAGGAATTAATTTGTTCATTATCTGAAGCTGTCTACAGTTTGAAAAGTTCCTTAATCAAAAGCCGGCTTGGGGGAACTTTTATGCAGTTTGAGAGCTGGAATTCATGTATTAGAGACACAGCACATCAAACCAGAACAAAGAGACTTCACAGTATCCCGGTGGACTTGTCGATGCCACGAACGCGCACTTTTGAGCTTGATGGGTTACGACTTTGTCAGTGTACAGCCACTGATCTGAGTGTCTTTCATCTTCTGAACCCACCATTTCTCTGCATGTTAATGTGTTTATTTTCACACTGACAACAGCGGCGCACGTGGCAAAGCATGTGGGTCATCATGTGAAGAAGCGTGCATGATGTATGAATCTGTGTGCGTTAGTAAGTGACTAAGTGCACTGCCTGTGCTGATGGCTGAGTGATTTTTCTCGTTATCCTCCTCTCCTTTGCCTCTGTGGAAAGACTGCAGGCAATATCTTGTTTCTTGTTTTTAGTACATCCTCCCTCTTC
This sequence comes from Remorina albescens, assembly GCA_034769265.1. Lineage (NCBI taxonomy): Eukaryota > Metazoa > Chordata > Actinopteri > Carangiformes > Echeneidae > Remorina > Remorina albescens. The sequence continues at coordinate 20,624,374 of CM068489.1, read as the reverse complement.
AGCTGTCCTTTTCTCTTCCCAGATACACCATTTCTACTACCGCTGTCTGTCTCTCATTCACACGCAAACATAGAAGACACCTAATGCTGTGAGCTGTAGAGCTAACACCTATGTGGTGCAAGGACAGCAAGAAACTGAGAAAGCATGAAAGCCCCTTAAAGAGAGGCACAAACGCTGCAGAGCTCCTTACTTGGACTAAACCTCGTATGCTCGTAAACCGTGCTTACTTTCAGGATGATTGTGAAACCGTATACAGTCCCTCCCCAACAGCAAGAGTGCTGGGCATGGGGAAGCTGCAGGAGAGTTCTGCTCCATTCCCTAAAATAAGGCTCTATGATTACTTATAGAAAAATTTCAAACCACAACCCAAAACCTTGGTTCCTGAGGACCAGTCCGACCTGCTCTTTTTGCACCCCAATGATCAATATGTTAAAACATTTATGTGAGGGAGCCATGTGTTTGCAATTAATATTCCATAATATCTCCACCTAAAAAAGATGCCATTACTAGAGCCAACTCTTCAGCTGTGCCTATTAGCTATCAGTCTAATAGGACAGATCAAACTGAAGCTGGCTCAGAATCAAGGTTCGTAACGACAACTGCATAATTAAAAACCTGCACGACTCTCTTGTTACCTATATGTTCATGTCCTTCATTTCTCACTCCCTCCTTCCAGCTGAACGATACATCTTCATTTTTAACTGTCTTCCTTCTTCCTCATTTCGGTTTCGATCTTATTTTTGTGCTTGTAGGAAATCTCTGCTTGGGGTAAATGAAGTAAGTCCACAGTTGGTACTATGTGTTAAAATCATCAGAGGGGGAGCTGACTCCCTCCTGCTGCTGTGTAATCAAAAGCTACAGGATTTTTTTTTCCCTTTTTCCCCCCACAGACTTTTTTTTTAATGGCTTTGCACACATGTTGCTATCAGGAAATGTTCCTCATTGAATTTGTGGGTTCAATTACATCAGGAGCTGTTGTTTTTCAAATCTGTTAAGCCTTCAGCAAAAGGCTGCTTAACAAGGGCGAGTCTGTTAAGTTTCTGCCATATCCAGTCTGAAAAAAAATAAAATAAATAAAATAAAAAAGGTGGTGCTGAGGTACTGTATATAGGGTGAAGAAATGGAAAAGTGTATTCCAGAGAGTCTTGTGTGTGTGCAAAAGCATGAGGTGGTTTAGTAGGATATAGTTTTTATTCTTTTCCTGACTTACAGGTTAGGGTGTTGGCTGGTGTTTTCATTGGGTAATTGATATCCTTAATTTAGGTGCAAAGCCAAAAGCAGATTGTGGAAGGTAATAATAAATATTCACAAACATGTCACGGCCAATAAATTGGAGTGCAGGTTCGCATAACATTAGTCTAACGATCCGCCCAGAGGATTCATATCTCTCATTCCCAAATCACAAACCAGGCAATTTTAACTTAATCTTTCTCACATGCCGGATCCACATATCATATCAGAGCTATACACAGTGCTATAGTCTACACCCACTCGTTGAAAACATATGCCAATTTGTTTTTATATTAACGCCCCACGGCACTGTGGTGTTGGACTTGTTCCCAACACAAATTTATGGAAGTTTAACAGAATGATTAAACCGTCAGGCCTCATGTCAGGGCTTCACGCCATCTGCTGGTTGATTGAATCCGCTCTCAGCACATTTGTTAAGTTGCACCCCCACCCCCATGCTCTCTTAATTCACAGGCCGCTTTTAATGAAATGTCTCCACTGTGACATGGGCCAAGACCTCGCAGGTGGACGTGCTTCAACGACACATCCTCAGCCCCCCTTTGATCAGCATCTCAAAAGTCTCAGCTGAGCTGGAAAAAAAGGGAGGTTAAGGTGATCAATACTGAGGTGCTGCAACAAATTCAGGGGTGAAAGTGATGGGAAGACGCTGATGGAAGTCGGGATGAAGACAGAGTGAAAGTGTTACAGAGGAAGGGGCTACATTGAGAAAATGAGATGTAAAGAGTGTGCAACTGATGGAGGAAAAGAACAGGAGAAGAAGTGTGAGAAAATTATTGATGTGTTGTTGGATGCAGGAAGTTAGGAGGGAAACTCAGCACTTTCAGTTTCAGCCTGAATGATAGACACGAAAACAACCTCAAGTGGTGCGACGGGAATATAGTTACAGTAATGCGAAGTCACCCTGCAGGATCTCTGTTGAGGCATTGAACTGCACCTCCAGGTCCTGGCTGTACTTTACAGGGCAACTATTACTCAGCACAGGACACAGAGCTGCCCCGGGCCATGACTCATCGTCAGTTGTGTGTATCTGTCTCTGTAAGTTCAGCCAAATATCACCAGCGTCTGGTGTCACTGAGCTACTGATGTGTACGTTTGTGTGAAAATGTGAGTAAAGAGCGAGCAGTGTGGCGTTTCAGGCTGAAAAATGAAACCAACGCAGGAGCATCGAAAACTGCAGCTCTTTGAGCGGCCACTTGAAGCTGGCTCCAAAAGCGAGTCAGTCCCCAAAGACTTCCATGTGAAAATGTCAAATTCACAGCAGAAATAAACATGTTTAAAGCCTTCTGCAAAAAAACCGCTTAGGTCTCCACAGTTAATTTCATCTTTCATGACAATTGCTTTGGGAGGTGAGTTTTTATATATTGAATTGTTTAAATTGTGTTAACACAGCGATACAAAGCTAAAATGTCTTTGCAACGCTCTCATGTGCAGAAGAACTAATTTATTGGTTGAAAAGTAACACTTTAGCTGCCCCCATCAGTGTTGGTTGATGCGACTCATTGGGAGATGTTATAAAACTAAATCGTGCCCATGTTAATTTTACTTTGTTCACTCTGAAACAAAACATTACCTTCTCAGTAATAATTAGACTGTAGTCAATTTGGGTACTATTTGTTGGAAGTTTTACAGAATTATCTCTGCTATAATCAGTGAAATTATGAAAAAGTTCATTTTCATTTTACAGTGTTTTTTTTTTTTGTTTTATTTGTGTTTTACAGGTAATTTGTCAAGGTCCTGGCCTGTGGATTTTAATTAAAGCTGCAGCAATCATATTCCATGTCAAAGCCCCTGAAATGTTAGTTTTAAAACTAAGCATTTGTCATTAAACTCTTCCCCCTCTCCTCAAAAATATCAGCATTTTCTTTGTCGTTCCTCAACACGGATGTAATGATGAACTTCAGTGTGCAGAATGACTTACAGCATGAGCATATTGGCACGTTCATCCATTCAGTCAGTTAAAAACATAAGTTCTGGATTTTTATGTAAACAACGTGGTTGGTGAGATACGTTTTAATGGTAAATTCAGTCAATGCAAATGATTACTGTAAAAATCTTTTAGGTTTCGGTTTAGAGGTGTTATTTTTATTTTTGTGAGTAAACAAGCACCAAATAAACACAAAAGCATGTTTAAATGTAATGAATGATCATGTTTAAAGTTCAAAATGTTTTGGTTTTATCAGATTTGACTGACAGTGACCTCGAGATCAACATCAAGAAGTACTTTACTGTCCCGTCAGGGAAATTTGTTTTGGGCATGAGTGAATGGGTGCCTTCATAATATAAAAGAGGACAGGACTGACAACAACATAATCAGAAACTGTGGACAAAATGCATCAAGTTTTTAACACATCCATATGATGTTTTTCAAAAAAGTATAATGAGTGATATAAGCAGTCAATTCTCTGAATGGACATTTTTATATTGGAACTGCAGTGAACCAATTAATAATAATAATAATAATAATAATAATAATAAAAGCAATCCTGTCATTAGCACAGCCACCAACACTGTGTTAGCCACCGCCAGCTTTAAGTTAACTGCACTGACATCTTGGACACAATAAGCTCCTCACTACTTAAATTTACTGGAGGCTCAGACTTAAAGTCTGTTTCAGCAGCTGATCTAATTGGGGCTCTCTGCTGTTTCACCTGTCAACCCTGAGTGAGCAGCAGTGGTGGATGGGACATGAGGGGCCTGATCCAGATTTTCCATTGAGGAAGTAAGTGTAGTTGTGTTTATAATCCTACTCTTATGGGGGGAAAAAAACCCCACATTAAACCAAATATTTAATATGTTAGACGACTTAACATAGTTTTAAACAAGTCCAAGAGGACCTTTAATATATTTTGTTCAAAATCTAGGCCTCTATTTTTTTCTTTTTTAAATCTGTTTACTTTACTCATGTTTTTTAAATTACTCAGAATCTGACCTCTGTTGCAGTTCATTAGCATTTGCATTTAATCTCCCTGTATTTTCCTGAGGCATTTTCTGAGCTATCAAAGTTGCAACAGGGCTTTTGTTTGCTGCAAATGGCTTTAATCATCGGTTCATTGCTCGGAGGAACAAGTTTTAGATGTGTTGGGAAATAAAAAGAGGATAGGTTTTGGTTTTCACTGATGTGTAACTCTTAAAAGTTTAGCGGATTTTTTTTGTTGTTTTTGTTGGGGGTAGAAAGTCAGTAAAAACCAACAGCTAAAAGTAACTTCGCTCTCACTCTCAGCCCTCACCACCCAAAATCTCACTTCAAGCAGCCCTTGAAAGATGGCAACCCTGTATACACACACACACCTATCAGCAAAGACCTGTGTCTCACTGAAAGGTCAGGGGGCCTTCTGTGTTTTTTAAGGCTCCCGCTGTGGGGAAGGAGATGTGAGGAGCAGAGGCAGGACTCAGAGGAGGAAGTCAGATGAAAGAGCTGAAGCCCCTTCAGGAGTCTTCGCAACCTCTCCGAGCTTCCAAGAAGCTGAGGCTGCTATTCTTATCTTCGTAGAGCTTGCTAAAAAAAAAAATGCACACACCACGCAGTATTTCGCTTTTCTTTCTCCTGCCTTTTTGCCTAAGTACACACTCATATCGTACATGCCAATAGTTATAAGGCACAGGTCTTCATATTTCTTCAGCTGATGATTTTCACTGTGGGGTTCAAACTCGCTCCTCTCAGGAACTCCTCGGGGTCCCAGAGACGTGTGAGTTACAGCTCGGCTACGCATCGCACTTCCGCTATCTCTGCTCGTCTGTTCTCCGACTCCCCCCCTCTCTTTCTGAGTGTGCCCTTGGTATCTGTCTTGCAGGAGTGACGGCAGAGGAGGGAGTTGGGGGCGGAGCCAGGATGACTGTGGCGTCAAGGTTACAGAGCCCTCTCTCGCCCCGTCTGAAAGAGAAGACCGCATCAAACACCAAACGAACTACCCCCTTACTTTCCTTCGTGTTTCCTGTCTGTCTGGGGCTCTCTGTCGGGGTTCAGACTACGGGGCAACACATATATCATGAGCAGACCTGAGACCCTGTACTTTAGCTGCCCTGCAAACACAAAGAACTGTGTCTGCTTTATGGCTCGTCCCTCTTAAGCCTTGACGCAGGCCTCTCTCCGAACCACAGCTATTACTTGAGGCCACAGTCGTAAATTTGGCAACAAATTTTCCTTCCTGCACAAAGCTCCTCAGAAGGTTACAACCACTAGAGGGAAAGACGGAGCCACGAAGTGACCATCATCCACTCCAACACGACAGCACAAGGGATCTTCGCCTTATTGATGTTTCAGCGGACCTCAATTACTGAGTGATTGCATCCCGCTGTGTCACTAGTCAAAACACTGCCGTACTTCAGGAAATATTTTCACAGTCCTATAATTGCCTCCATCTGTAGCTACACTGTGACAACAACACCAGCTATGTCATTACGCTAGAGTGAGTTCACAGCAAGACGGGTGGCGAATGCGTTCATACATGTGTGCGTGTGTGTCAGCGAGGTTCCGGATGCACCATGAAAAAGCCTGCATTACTTTTATTAACAGAGGAAAAGAGGCAAATTTGAGGAATGTACTGCGCTGGAACAACGGAGGGATGTTTGATGGCTGATTTAACAGAGTTGATTTTAGCTGAACTGCCTTTGCAAACACAATTTCCCCCCAAAATGGCCATAAACAGCAAAAAAAAAGAAAAAAAAGAAAAAAAGAAGGATGAGTGTTTAGCACTTTGGACTCAGGTGCTTGGCATTTCTGAGGCTATTTCAGGGCTAAATGGTTTGGATACAATAATCTTTTTTTTTTTTTTTCATTTAAATTTGGAGACTGTTAAAGCAAATTTAAAGAGAGAAGTTCGAGGTCTGACAGGCCATTTAGACCATGTTTATGTTGCAACTGATCTGCCTGTCAGCGAGGGTCACAACCTGGAAAAAAATGAAGCCAGCCAATCGACATGTTGCCAAAACCTGCTATAAGTGGATCTGACATCCTATACACTCTGTTGACGCCTAATTCAAAACTGACTCATTATCTTGTTTACAGAAAGGGGATATATTACCTATTGCATGCAGATTTGAACACTCACCTCTGACACACACACACACACACACACACACGCACGAAACTCCCAGCAGTTCAGAGTTCGTTAGGTGGTTTCTGTCAGCTGAGTGTCTTCTGCTCAAACAACATTACAACTAAATCTAGCACAAATCGAGCTGCAGTTTGTCATGCTGACTGAGCTGTCCGCTGTAAAGAGCCTACTAATTTAGAGTCTGGAGATTATTTGATGTTATTGCTATTAATTATTCTCCTGAAGGAACTAAAATAAGAAATGAATTTAGGCCACTAACACACATTATTTGTGTTGCCAAAACCTTATTTTTCATGCCTCTGTGCAACACAACTGCATTGTTGCCTAGACACAAGGAAGAGCCAGAGTGTTGCACCAGTATTGCTTCTGCATTTTTTATTTTTTTAAATATCTGATAATAGGTGTGCGTTGGGTTCAAAGTGTGTTTACATTTGCTAGTCTGACAAGCAAAGAAAAATGTTGCCCAGAGGTTTGATCATTCAGAAACTATTCATGAAGTGGAGGATTAATCTGGGGGAAAAGCTGTGAAGGTTATGTATCTTGTCTGTTTGCTCTTGATGTGTCATAAAATTGAATAAATGATAAATGTATCCACACAGTTTGAGAGTAAATATTAGTATTACACCATATCACTCCGATGTCAGACTGCAGGAGAAACAAAAACAGGATTCCCTCTAATGTATGACAGCCCTGACCGTATATATTATAAAAATGTATATTACATTATGGTTAAGTCAAATACAGATTCTGCTTTAATGGCATCAATCATTTTGATGTGTCAAAACCAAAAGTGCAAAACTCAAAACTTGTTTTTTCACGTGTTTGCACATCTGCTAACTAAAACCTCAAAACGCCTCTTCGCACTGGTGTTTCCAATTAAATGTCGTTTCAGCAGGTGAAAACACAAGCTCCACTTGATGCCAGAACAGCTGCGTCACTTCACCCAGCATGCATGTCTGGACCCCCAGAAATTACCCGACAACAACAAAGTCGGCCTGCTTAGCGCCTCGGAGAAAGTACAGGCCATTCACACTGACAGACATACGTTAGACCCACACACACACATAATTGATCCCAGATATTTGTCTGACCTCATCTCTTTCATCAAAGCGTCCCTCCCACAACACATACTCTAAATTAGACGTAGTGCTTCCAACCCCTGCTTTGATCAGAGCAGGCTTAGCAGACCAGCATGTCTCTACATACTAATATTTGGAGTGTGTGTGTGTGAGCAATCTTTGTTTTCCAATAAATGCAAAGAGAACCATGCATAACCACAAGGCAATACCCTTAGCTACACTTAACTTTACTTGACTTCAGATTTGCTTGACTTGCTCATCGTCTCCTGTAACTAAAGTGATCTCACACTGTGGTTGGCTGACATTACAAAAATGTGTTTGGTTTGCGACGGTGTAACAAACGTTATACTCATTTAATCGATCTTTACAATGAACGGAGATTAAACTGAACGTCGCAGAATGAAGATGTAGATAATGTAAAGTGATAAGAAACAGTTTAGTGGTACGTGGGGGGAAAAAGTTATGAGGACAGGAGGTAGTTGGGTTACATCACCTTGGCAGAGTTACAGCCTGGCGGTGAGCCCACAGAGGAGACCAGTGACAGCACTGTGACACAGGAGATGCTGGTGGAGCTCTTCGACCATTTGTCACACCGGCCCCAGCCTAGCACCCAGGAAAATAACTTCCCCCCACCCCAACATCCACATGTGATTACCTCTTTGCCACCCACATCTTTCTCTCCCCCTCCAGCCATACTTTTTCTGTTTCCTCTCTCGTCATCACTGTTTCTTATCTTATATGTCCTTTTGACTCCACACTTCTGATCCTCCAAACAGTTTCACTCTTTCAGTCCTCAAAGTTTGCCTTCTTCCTATGATCTCCCAATCCCTCACTCATTCTTCTGCTCTGCTCCCTACTCCTTGATTTGATTTACCCAGCCCCCACCTACATCTCTTCTTTGCTCTTTGCAGAATCACCCTTGATATCTATTCGACTGCCATCAGAGAGATGAAAATCGATTCTCCTTCCAGCAACTGCTTCTCTCTGGCGAAGGGGAGAGGGGAGGCAGTTAGCTGGGCCTTAAGTAAGGATGTCCATCCATCTCCCTTTGAGGTCTGACGACAAGGCTGCTTTGAGATCACTGTTGCAGTGACTATGGCTGAAGAGGAATGAGGCACAAAGAAGAGAAGCAGCCGAGGAATAAAGACTTTGGTGCAATGCATTTCTCAGGAAAAATTGCATAATTTCGCCTTAACAAGCCGAATGTAACCCGCTTAAACTCAAGGGCAAGTTCAGACAAATTATGAAAAACACATTTTCTCACGCAAAATATTCAGGCCACACAGACAGAGTTGCTTTGAACTGAGCAGATTTTAGATATCTGTCTTTCAGATTTCTGCCATCATCAAAACAGGAGTGAAAATTTGTTTCATGCACTGACGGCACTGAAAAGTGTCACAGAACAAATTCCTGCACATTGAAAACATAACCTAAAATAGGCTCAGATGCAAAAAATGCTTCCATTTGTTATATGTCTAAAAGGTTTCTGCCTTTTTGTTTTCTCAGCAAATAAAATACAAACCCCCTGGTTACATGTTGGTGCCAAAAAGGAATGTTCTCCCAGTAAATATCTCAGATTGTTTCATTAACCGCCCAAGGAGGTAAAACTCTGGTCCTTGGTAAAAAGGCACAGACTAGATAGCCATTTTATAACCTCTCCGATTTATCCTGTGATCCACCGGAGACACGCCAAACCAAAGGCTGTGACCTGGTGATTGAGGAGACGCTCTAACCCCATAACTCATAATTAGCAACAGTCTTAATAAGGAAATGAGATTTCATGAAGTAATTAAAAAATAAATAAATAAATAAATAAATACATTTATTCTGAAAGGTGACTGGTGAAGATAATTTGAATTTTGATCATGTCTGGAAGCAGGAGAGGGAAAATCTAGTTTGACACGCAGCTGCAGAAAGAGACTCTTCCTCGTGGGAAGAAGTAAGCAAAGAGAGAGTGAAAATGAGATTGCCGAATTTCCCCAAAGAGAGTTAGATAGGCCAGGCCGTATCTCACCCCCCATCTGCTGGGTCAAGCTCCAGGCAGGTGGAATGAGTCCAATATAGAGATATGAAATATTCACAAACCAAAAGCCTTCTGTCTGTTTCACCAATCCAAGTCCCCGAGGAGCTTGTGTTTGTGTGTCTGCTTACAAACACACACAAATCCGTGGAATATGTGTGTGCATTTGTAAGCACACAAATGCACATTGAGGAATAGGGCATGCGAAGAGAGGCATAGAGAAAGATGCTGAGACACACATATAGAGAGGGAGTGCAGGCAGTTCTCAAAGTCTTAGCGGTGTCGGTGACAGTTTGTCATAACAAGGCAATTGAAGCTGTGCCTCTTTGTCTTCTTCTGACTGAATATTGTGTTTGCAGATGGCTGAGAGAATCTGTCTCGCAGGAAGACAAAGAAAGATGGACTCAGTGTTAACTAGAAACAGGAAACACAGAGGGAAAACATCCATATGAGAAACAATGAAAGTGTCAAAAAAAAAAAAAAAAAAAGGAGGTACAATGAAGAGATAGGCCGCACCGAGTTCATCACAATATCTGAGATAAAGTGTTGGTGGCAGCCGTCGGATAGATGCTGGCTCACGCTGACGCCATGCCAGCCCAGCAGCTCTCATTCATCCAGTGACAACCGAGCTCAAGAGAGTTCAGCTTGGATGTACTTCATGGCGGATCAGATGCAGGCACATATATGCCTGACAGCTATGACATTCCTCAAAGTCAGGGCCAAAGAGTTTGGTCGTACGTCTCTATTTGACACTGGTCCAAGAAGAGAGGGCACTTTCATCTCAGTGTGACTCGGCTAACTAATGCGCACAAATCCGAAAATTCACATTCTGCTTCATATTTGTGGGCAGTTTAAAGAAGTGCTTCACTAACATTACACATCAAAGCCAGTTTATTAATCACAGTAAGTATCACACAGCGTGAGAGGTAGAGCTCTTGTGTCTTCTGTTGCTCTGGAAAATAAACTCGGGTCTAAGGGAAGACCATTTTGATTAACATAGGATCAACTGTTATGGCCCATATTAGCTGCAGAAGATTGACCCTGTGTGTCTTAGAAGTCGTTTCACTACATTAACCATTACATAACTCAGTTCCTAGAACAATGTCTGGTATACAATCTCAATAAAAGAAAGGGGAATCTGTTTTTTCTACATCATATGTATCATGTTTTTTCGATGGGCATGAAATTATTGCTTAGTACTTCAGGAATATAATATTTGTATTAACATTACTTGAGCTGATATGTACACAGCCAATAAAAAACCTGCCTTCCTTATGTTTTAAAAAAGTGTCTCTTGTTCTCCATTGACATGTTTTCATTTAGCTTATGTCTACCATCATGTGGGAAATGAAATAAAAACAGAGCCACAATATGTCAAGGAGAAGCCACCTGGTGCTACATTGCTCAGTTTCATTCATTCCACATGGCGTGATATTACAGGCATATGGGGCAAGTGCAGGAAATGACTGAGAGAAAGACAGTATGTCTAGGTGACTGATATTTATAGATTAGGAACAAGTCAGAATATTTCGGCCGCCTTGATTTGACCTTTTTTAACTTTTCTAAGTCTAACTTTGTCAAAGCGAAAAGCTAAATTGCTGGAGAAGGGATGATAGGAATTTCTATATGAGCTACATTGTGCAGCAAGGAGAAAACTGATATAACTCCACCATCGGTATCAGTGTCATTACATTTATCTGACTTTAAGGCTGTGCACTACAGTTCAAGATATAACAAGTACAGGAGAGGAGCCTGGACTGGAGCTTGTAAAACAGTCCATTAGCAGCGAGCATGTGTAATTATGTTCATCTGTCGCCCACTGGTGTGGTGCACAAGACGATAATGATCATAGAAGATGCACTTTTAATTGCTGGCTTTCTGCACAACAGCATGTATCTGCTGAAGTGCTGCTCTCTTGTTAAGAAAAAAGAAAATTCTCACATTTTTCATCAAGTTCACATGATTAAATAAAAAAAAAAAAAAAAATTAAAAACAGGGGTTGATGCAGAGCACAGCCTGTTTTAAATGAAACAGACATAAAGTAGAAACTCAAAGTCTGAATAAAGTCCTCCACATGTTCTATAAGGACCTAGACCTGGGCTTAATGAAAACATAACAAGCTTGGCTTCGCTGTGCACGGAAAGAGCATCAGCCATCAGTCACAAAGGCTGTCCCCTGTGGCGTGGTGGTTGGAGGACCTGAAGTGAGAGAGCAGTATCTGAAACAGGATTAGCGTTGTATGCGGGTTCTGATTATACAATATTTATCTGTTCTTTTCTGCGGGAGCACGGCACACGAACTTGGGGAACTTTCAGAAGCAAAGCATTAATTTGCACACATTGGAATTAGAGCTCACATCAAAGCGGGGGGGTGGGGGGGTACCATTTCTATTTTCACAACGAAACAGGATGGGGATTGGGGGGGGGGGGGGGGGGGGGGGTGAATAAAATTATCCACCATGTACACGCAACAAAACCTACCAGACCAAAGCTAAGAGTAGGGCATACAAGTAGGGACAGAGTAAACAGCAAGGAGAACAAAGTCAGCTAAGACATACACAGGGATTTTCTTGCCAGCACAGAAACAAAATGAAACCAGCAGATCGTCTTCATGTGAGGTGTTGGTGGTGACTCTTGGGAAAAGTGAAAAACTGCAGAGCAGTGAGGTGGACTGGTATTTGTCTTTGTGTTTGTATTTGTGGATTTCCTCTGTATAAACCGTACCGTTGCTTGCCCCGAAGACGCACAAGTTATGTTCTGGGCAAAGATGAGCACAATTACCTTTAACATCTATGGGCGAACACAAAGACACACACATGGATGGAGAATCACTCCTCTTACCGTCACAGTCACCCAAGTGGGCCACGTTTCCCTGTTCAACATCTTGCTCGAACGGCAGTCTGCAGAGGAGAGGAGACACAGTCATTAATCAGAAGGCCCGGCCACTGACACACAACACAGATTCACTCTGATAGAGGAAACCTATCTCAATGTTACGGCAGAGGACAAGTACCAAGGAAGCGTATATCTCTGGAAGCTCTTTTGACATCGAAGTTTGTTTTTTTTTTCCCAGTGAGAAAAATAACGTTTAAAATGCAAAAAAACCCCCCAAAAAACAGACGTGCCTCTGAGCTGCCCATTATCACACAATAATCATCATTATTGTTGAAAGTAAACCAATTCAGTCATTCATTTAAACTCATTAATTCATTTTTAGGTCAGCACTCTTGTCTTCACATTAGTTATTTGTGGTGTAAATATAAACCTCATGCTTCTAGTGTTAATGTATCATCTGTCATTAATCTGCTGCTTTCAAGTATGAAGGAATTTTCATATTTAACAAGTAATATCAACTTTATGAGAAAGCTGTTATTAAAAAGTAGTTTGTCAGAAAACAAAACCCCAAACTGTCCTATTATTAAAAAAAAAGATGACATATCTTGTGTAACTCTAGCCCCTGTGCTTCAAAAACTGATTTTCCATTTGGGTGAAAGGGGAGCATGGCAAACTCTGTCGACAATAATACATGATGAAGTGAGGAAGCAGAGGAAATGAGAACAGCACACAAACCAGGTGCTTACAAAGAAAAACACATCTGCTTTCAGATGTGTTGAATGGGGGGAAAAAAGCTGAGAGAAGCTGAAATGGACAGACCGAGGAAGTGTGTGTCTGTGTGCTTCGTTCAGTACGGACTACATTTCCACTGAAGGCCATGCAGTGATATACAAGTGATTTAAGTAATCCATTTGAGACATGGCTATTGTCACTTCTGCAATAACACAAAACCATGAAGCCATGAAAAAGAGCATCTTTTAATAATACTAGTCTGATGGTGTCTGATGTAGGAAAACATACACACACGGGCGCTGATGAATCAATCATGACTCTGTCTAAGTGACATAGTGCTGGTTTGTGGAAACTGAGATATCACAAAAAGTCTATTCGTTTGACATTTTGGGAAATTTGCTTTGTTTGCTGGGAGTAAGATCTGAGTTTAGTTTAGCTAAACTTGTGTAAACCAAGAGAACCTGCTGGCCTGGCTCTGTATGAAGGTAACTTTATACCTTTAAAACTCTTCCACTGAGCCTTTTTTGTCTCACTTGTATCTGTTTAATCTGTGATTTATGTTCGCAAACCATCTTTTGGTTGGCCTCATTTACAGTATCTCTTGGCGAGATGTCAAACTATTCCTCCTTAGATAAAAATAAAATCCCTTTGACTTTAATGTGGGATCTATAAATTGATTTGAGCCAAAGACACATGACTCACACACAGGGTTGTCGTAGGGAGGATCTGTTATATCAGGGAGCACTTGCCAGCACTGATGCCCTGATCTGATGCAAGCCTATGTAATAATTTATGGGAGGTTAAGATGTAAATGATCTGAAGTTACAAGCCTCCAGGGAGTTAACCATGTCAGAAAAATGTTTTATTAAAATTAAATTTCCTAGTGGGTGGATACTATTAATTAACAATCCACAGGCATACGTTCCTTTGTCTTGATCTGTTGTTTTAATATATTAGTCAAAATCAGCGATGACACTGGATTAATATGGAAGTCTGCTGCTCAGACGTAAACAGCCATTTCAAGTTCTTCATGGTTTAACACTAAAGCTCCATTTGGCGCACAAACAACCTTTGAAGAAGCGGAGCATGCACTGCCCGAGGACGTTAAACTGAGCTCATTGGGACGAGAGACGGAGAGATCAGCATTCTGCAATTAGCTAAAGGCTCTGGCAGCAACAGCCAACATTTGCGCTTTTAATGCCTTGAAAACATTCTGACAAATGAGTCCAACTGCGCAACCAACCTACAGCGATTGTCAGTTTAATAAAGAACAATGTTTTGTTCCGGTTTGGCTGCCTGCCATGGACTGTGAGTTAATTTATTTTATATACATTAAATCTGTTTGTGGGTCTGTTTGTGTATATTTTTTGTTTCTTTTTTTCATGTTTTTTTTTTTTAATTATTCAAACTAATTCCCCCAGGCTTCATTACAAAGCAGAAAATGACAGAGACCAGATGCATGCAGTGCTGTTTACAGATTCCTGTCCAGGGGATACTTGCTGCTCCAGAGAGGATATGGAAAGGCTATGTAGCAGAAGAGATAGTTCAATAAAATGCTAAATATTATTCGTTGACCAAAAACAGGTCGTTAAACGTAATGAAAAAATTGTTGAAATATTTAACAATAATAAATAAATGCTTGGTTTGACACATTACTCTCACTGGCAGAAGTTGGGCGACATTTTGTATGACTTTGTTCGGTAAAAACCACAATTAAAGTGAACAAAATTAGTAACAATAACACTAAAAGCCTCCCAGCAAAATAACCACAGCAACTTCTTTAATTAAAAAGTACAAAAGTTCTCTTTCTCAGAAACCCCCCGCATCTGAAGCTGATGTTATATAATGCCAATTGCTGATTTCTCCTCTGGCGTCAGTTTGCAGAGAGAGGTTGCATTATTCCACAAGGAGGAAATCCACGCTAACTCGATGCAAAATCGATTGTTGGGTTGACCGCTCTTGGTAAATCAAATCAAGACCAACACAGCGGCCTTTAATAGCATAAGCAGGGAGCCTGAGGTGCTCTTTAAGGCCCTTGTTGTCTGATCTGCTGGCGCTATACCTGTGTTTGGAAAGCCTAATTCAGTAAGCAGCCTGACTAAAGAGAGATTGATTTCACTGGAGGGAGAAAGCTGCAACCAGAGGTGAGCTGTCGAGACAGACCGCTGTGTTTCAGCAGCAGGAGAAGAGGGAGGTCACACACACACACACACACACACACACACACACACACACACACACACACACACACACACACACTCACACACAGACAACACACTGCCTGGGTACCTGTGCACAAGTCGGCGTTACGCAACAGACAAAACACCTGCAGAGTCTTCTATGTTAGTTACACAGCAGCTGCAGACATGTTGGATCAATAAGGGTAAACAGAGCAGACGGTGCGATAGGCTACTTAGAAGGGACTGATGTTACTCAGAGGCTCGAATACTTGCACACAGAACTTCAAGAGCGAATAAATCATTTATAGGATGTTTCAGCGGGTGTACTGTCAGTAAAATAACCTTTGGAGGAATAATAATGGTAGAAATGAATCAAAAGAAAAACAAAATTCAAGAAAAAGTGTATTAAAGGGAAAGAACAGAGAGAAGTGGGCAAACAGCACTTCAGATTAAAGCAGACAAGGTGGCAGTAAGCTACTGTGTAATGCATGAAGTGGAGCACACAGTGTGTACATATGTGTGTGTGTGTCATACCTGGTCCCAGGTCTAAGGAAAGAACAGGTGCTTCCTCTGGTCCATCCACAGTAAGGATCCCTGGAGGCGATACAGTTCCTGCAGAGACACAAAAATTCACCTTGTCACTTAAACTCACCGTTGTTTGCTTTGCTTTCCTTGAGCTTTACTGTAATTTAAAGGACAATACTTAAACACAAACAAAAGCAATTTATTAGATTTTTCCAAAGAGCGTCACAGATTTATAGACTGTTTTTCCATCTCCGAGGAGGCCACAGACTTTGTCTCATTTACAACCTGTGAAGACTTGAAACTTGCATGAAAATTTTATTCATCTCAATGAATATTTTGTCATCTAGTTGGGGTGAGACAATGCACTTCATAGCAGCAATAGTAAAAAAAAATATCCCCTTGTTAGTGTGTGGAAGTGACGCTAGTGTGAAAGTTCATTATTGACTTTGAAAGGTATTTCAAAGTGAAAAACTTGCAGTGTAGTTTTTTAATAAAAAGAAAAACCTGGAAAAATCTCATTCTAAATTAAATTATTTAATTTATAGGTGAGCTCTGAAGGTGCAAGAACAAAGCACTAACTACAAAAGCTAGTACTTCAACTTACTCTCCTTTTCCTGTTGTGTGCCCTGCACAGCTCATTTTGTCTGTACCATTTATAAATATCATGCGACCAAAGGGAAAATACGTCAGGAGCTTTCTCAGTCTAAGTAATAGGTAGTGCATGAACCAGCTAGCAGGCACATTGATTTAGAAAGAAAACTGAGCTGCCTAACGTCAGCCTTACAGTAATAGATTAATACTGATACATCCGTGGATTATCAGTGCTTTCCTGTTGTGGCTCTGATAAAGTGGAGCTAGATTAAATGTTAAATCCAGTGGAAAATGGGAACTGCAACACTAGCACGAGTGTACTGAAATGAGAAAGAAAACGAGCCAGTCAAGTGACTGCATTAAAAACGCTCTTCATACCAAACCTGTCCATTACAGTAACCTTTTGACAGCATTACTGCTGTTTAAGACTCCTGATTCAAAATTTCCAGACATTTCATGGTTAATAAATTAGATTGTTTTTCCACCACATTCTCCTCCAGATTTGTTATTAATCTATAAAACATCAGATTTGAAATATGCCCTTGAGCGAAGCTATAAGAAATGCTGGCTGCTCATCATTACACCACTGCTCAATGATAAAGTGATTCTGATAAAAATATATAGACAGTGAGATGTTCACTGGAAAGAATTACCAGTATAAAAGCAATATGTCCCTGTAAGGCAGGATGTCTCTCTGAAGGTCTGTGGCAGGATGGTAAAGTAGCTTGTAAGGATTTAGTCACTGCTGGCCAAAAATACAGCGAGCAAAACCTCCGATATGGTCAACTTGCTCAGTGGTTGGCTGCAAAACATCTGTTTTTAATGATGGGTCGGTGTGCAGCGTAATAGATGTCAAAAGGTCAACCTGCGACTGTATTCCTTGTAAACTCTGCAGAGCAGGCCGTTTACTGTAAGATGTTTAATTATTAATGATTTATTTGACCATCTAGGCTGAAAGCTGGTCAGACGGGAGGCAGTCCATTAGCTGTTAACATCCTGGATTTGAAAATTTTACAAACACCCCCATAAATGTTAAAAAAATCTGAAGCTGCTGAAGCGTCATGAAGAAATGTGGGAATGTACTTGCAAATGACTTCCCATGCTCACTTCTAAATACATAAACGGTCACATTTTATATGCCTCAGAAAGCATGTGAACATTTGCTTATGTGCTCTGGATTTCTTCTCTTGTATGACTCACCTGGTTCACTGCGCAGGCTTACATGGCTGATGTGCGTGTGTGTGTTTACCAGTTTGTGTTAACGTGTCAGTGGAGCCTAGCAGGACACAGGCACAGGCATCAAAGCTCAGTGAGCATGCCAGCCGGAGAGAGTGAGGCTGTGTTGCGGTGTTGTGGGCGTATGCAGATGAAGTATCATTCACTCTGAATGATATGGAATACATCACTTTTAATATATGCATGTTTATGTTTAAATGGGATTGGTATACATTTCTGCATCTGCAGACATTCACAACACTAACTGAGAAACATCTTTTTGTCTTTTTATAGTCAGACAGTCTGGATTAAGAAAGTATAGAAAATGACACATTTGATGCTATTATTTCTGCTATGATTAGTTACAATTATTTTCTTATGTATGTATGATGATAATGATGATTTATTTACATGCTTATGTATCATATTGTCAGAAAAAAAAACATATTATACTTATTATCATGTAGAAGAATTACAGTGGAAGTTAAAATTGTTGACTAAGGCATTAATACAGTGTTATTTCCACTCAGGGTGTATTACATTAACAGCTTTTAACAGCATTTTCTTCCAGTTTACTGGCATATTTTAATGTGTTTTGGGTGATTTGGGTATTATACAGTTTTTAACGGTTTATCACCTTGCTCAAGGGCACTGTGACTGTTGTTATTTTTATTATCATTGCAAGAAAATTCAGGTCAGGAGCTGGTAGCACTCCAATCCGTCTTCCTCAAGGACACTTGTGAAGGTAGGATGCTTTCTGTATGGTCACCTTAGCTTTTTAATATGCTGCCCCTGTTGCACTTTAGTCTTCCTTCGTGCACAGTGCTTGGTGGGGACTTACTTCATGCATCGGGAGTAGAGCTGGCAGCGCGCCACTGGTACTCTGACCACACAGGAGGGAAAGGCGAGGAGGAGAGTGTGGCTCGCCCGGTCCAGAGACAGAGACAACAGCTGCCGGGCCTGAGGAGTGTCTTCAGCACACCTGAAAAAAAAACCCAAAACACACACACATAAACATAACCAGGCAGGTTTACATAAAACAAAAAAAATGCATTAGGTAACTTCAATTACCAGATGAAGGAAACACATTAAATCTCTGACCTCACTCTGAGCATTACATCAGAAGAATAAGGCATTCCTCATGACTCAGTTGTGACAAATAAAAGTCATAGTAAAAATGACAGGAAGCCATCCTTGTTGCTGAAAGTTGCAGGTCCAACCCAAATTTGCGCTGAGTTTATTGTAGAGGTTTGAGGGGTTGGCCGGTCATAAAAAAAAAAACAAAACACAGGAGTTGAATCTAATTGGCACTCCAGGCTACTATAGTCAGCAACAACCTGCCTTTGTGATGTAGATTTATACCTTTTTATGCACATGTGCACTCATGCATCAGTTGTACGTGGATGGTTTATGCTAATAACATTGCAGTGGACCCACAGTCATTAGGATAAATCTATCATTCTGCTCAGGCCAAGTGGTGAGTCATTCTTCAAGGCCGGTATCACAGGAGGTAAGGAAAAGGATGGATGGAGAAAAAAAGGACAACGAGTAATTAACAAATCTAGAAAAAAAAAAAAAGCAACAGAAATCATCAAAGTGCAGAGGCAGAACCAGGGTGAAGAAGGAGGAGCAAATGCAGGTTTGATCAGTGTTGTGTATCCTTCAAGTCATTTCCTGGTTAATTAGAACAGCACAGCAGTGCTAAACTAGTGATTTCTACCCATGTTGATCTCCTAAACATGAGAGTCCCTGCATCAGTGTACCCCGAGGTACATTGTACACAAAGCTTTACTTTGTCAGTGTGTGTTGGGTGAGTTTGGGATTGGAGGGGTGGCCAAGAGGATTAAACGGGGGGGGGGCTGCTGTTGCTTTGCTCTGTCTCCCGATTAGCTAACTGACTGCTGTGATAGCTGGACTGTCCACCTCCTGGTGGCTCAGCATGCCCACCAAATTAACCCTCACACATGGACACACTGTCTCTAGTCTATTCCAGCTCATTCATCACACAGTCCCCTTTTCTTTCACTTGCCATCCCTACTCCTCATTTTGTCACAAATGAGCTGGGACACAAATTGGTGAGCACATTTTGTATGGGAATGGGGAAAGGAGAGAAGTTTATTACCAAATAAGAAATCAAACAGTACAAGTAGATTGAAAGTGAGAGAGAAAGTGTTTTTCCAGCCAGTTGGTTCAAGAAATAATCCCTTTTTCGCCTTTTGCTGCAGAAAACTTGGCATATGTATCAGGGAGCACGTTACCATGATGGAAAGATAGTGTCTGGAAACATATAGTTTCTTTTAAAATGCCTCTAATGGGCGCTGGTGAAAGATATTTAGCATCTGTGTGACAATTTTCTACCCTCCACCCTGCGACTTTCTCTGCGTCAAACGGTGCACCTCAACAAAGAAGAAAAGCAAAAATTAAGACTGAACAGGCATTGTGCTCAGTGTTCCTTACTTACTGATGGGTATCCAATGAAGCCCAACCTTCCATGAGAAATGCTAATGAGACAGTGACAAGGAGCCCGATTCCACTCCAAATCTTTTGTCAAGATCCAGATATTAAATCTGATTCAGCTTCTGGGAATAAAGGGTCTTTTTTTCCCCTGGCAGTTTAATTCTTGTCAAGATTAAAGCTAATGTGATTTTGTCAACATTTCATTACTTTCTCATGTCTTTCCCCAAATGCCATCCTACAGTACATCCCCACCTCATCAGAGGATGTTCAGATTTGATAATGGATATTAGACTCTAATCCTGCTCTTTTCTCTTTGCCCTATTTGCATTCCCTGCGTTTGGTTGCGTCGTCTCAGTCTGATCCTGCACAATTATGTGTATATCTCTGGAAAAAAAGGTGAATCTTACTGCATAATTCAGGACGTCATGTTGTCAGGAGGCTCTGTGTTTTTTCTCTCTACCTCTCTTTCTGCAATGCCTTTTCTAGGGGTGTCACATCACCAGGTCCCCTCAGTGTGTTATACATCAACGCCAGTTAGTCATTTAACCCTTTCCTCTCTTTCAACTGTTTTACATCCATCCCTGCTTTGTGTCATCAAGGAATAGTTTTACATTTTGGGACATGTAGCTGAAACAGTTGGTTATATTTGCACAACGATTGAAAAGAGCAGGCAACTGCCATCATGGCTTTGTCCAAAGATTTAAAAATAAATAAATCTGCCCAGCAACAACATCTTTAAAGCTCACTAATTAACATGTCAGGCGCTCTCAAAGTGATACCAACACTCCAGGAAGTTGCTGCATGCTACCAAGAAATAATAGGGGGCATGTAACCTCCATCTAAACACGACAAGACACTGCAGTTTCCACATGGATGAAAAAAATAATTTGAACCAGCAAGATTTAGAGATGCTCTAAAGTTATTTACCTTTGCACAGAGCCAGGTTAACTGTTTACTCCTGTTTCTATTGTTAAGATAACTACGTGGCTGTAGATTCACATTTAACAAGCAGTGATGACGGTCCAATTTTACAAAGTGTATTTTACAAAATGTTAAAATGTTCCTCTCATATTTAGCTATAACATCTTACTTATCAGGGTTGAATCCCTCCAGTTCCTCCAGGAAGATGTTGTTGTTGGTAACGGTGTTGTCCTGGTTGGGCATGATCAGGAACTTGAGAATGGTCCCTCTGCTGGACCCGAGGAACAGGACTGTCCGGTTTCTGTAAGACCCTGCTTCTGTATCCACCACAATCTTATTCAGCTGGTACCTGCAAAGGCAGGAAAGAGACAGAGCATTACATTAATGCTGCACAGGCATACAGCTCATTTGGAATTTTTCTTTCTTGGAAGCTAAAAGCATAGCCAAGCAGCTCCTTAGGGCGAATTTATGATTTAAGTGCATTACAGCCGATTGTTTTAGGTGTAAAATGTGGACTCTTGTGAATTTAGATCATCATATTCCATTTTCTCTTGAGTCACTTTAAAATGAAATGAATTCCAGAGAGACAAAAAAATGCTCATCAAATTTACATAATAAACTTCTTACAGCAGACGCTCAGTCATTAATAATATGAGTCAAGTAAATGGGCTCGTCCTGGAACAATAACAGTGTTACTGTGTCTTACTGAACTACACACGGTCCCTTCTGTGGGAGTCAATAGATGAGAACAGAAGCCATGTTGTGCCGCGTATTTAATATTCCACATACATCCAGCCCCTGTAATCCCCCAGTGGCTGGACAGCAGCGGGACTCCATACGACAGATTGAGGAGAAACAGGGAGACGGAGCGATGGAAGGAGGGAGACGGAGCGATGGAAGGAGGGAGACGCGCATTCATGTGAAACTTGATGTGCTACAGCTGCTTCCACCAAATCACCAAACCAGGATAAAATTCAGCAGAAGGAGCCTGCAGCCATGTGACAGGCCACAGGCATGTTTGCACACACACATCTGTGTGTCTGCAACCCTCAGAGGAATCAACTAATGTTTTATCATTGATTTCGGATAAATGGCTTTATTCATTTCAAGTTAAGACTCCTCACAATTTCTATTTTGTTTTTATTTTCAGATGTTCTCACAACTTATTTAGCTTTGAACTGATGAGCTCTTCTGGCTTGATGTCTTGTAATGACTTGAATGGATGCGCTGCTAATTGTTGAATGAAATCATTAAGTAGCTAAAAAGTAAAATAAAATAAAATACATTAATTAAATAAAAATGTATACGTTTATTAGTAAACTACCTATCATGCAATATTTGTGAGTCAAAATTCAACACACTAATTTTTTGTTGGAGAATTTAAGTTTTGGCTTTGGTTTTGTTTTTTTTTTAACTGCACTTATATGTTTAAAATCTGTTTTACAAGACATGTAATTACTGCTTGGTTTATTTGAGGGTATATTATTATAGTATTACACAGAAGACACAAAGAAGTGGTTGGAGTTGATAGTTGTTTTGTAACACCAGAGACTGGGGTTCATATTCTGGTTTGAATGAAGTAATAAAAGCAATTTTTTCTTCACCAAATGCTGTATGTGAAAGACCTTTAACTTTCCTTTACTTTGAATAGAACAAATTAACAATGTTACATTACACATGCTTTTTAAATGAACATTTTGCAGCTTGTCAAATAGGTTTATTCAAAGTTGTTCCTCATTAAGTTGATAAGAAATATAATTCAAGTGGCCATGCACTTCATTAGTAATGGGTTTGCTGCAGTAAATTATTGCCGTATCAACAAAGTTTTCTAAGACACAGAGATAGCGTTTGGCTGCTTGTGTGGGTTTGCTCTCACCTAACCATGGTTCTGACAATCCAGGGTCTTTGTCCCAGTGACGGCACAGCTTCATCCATCAGTGGATGGGTCTTGACGAAGTTTAGCATGTCATCAGGGAAAGAGTTGGAGGAATTAAACCTGGATCCTTCAACGGCACAGCCGCCAGGTCTGGAGGCGGAGGAGCAAAAGTTAAGCAGAAGCAGAGTCAGGCTCTCATTTTTTCTCCAACTACTTTAGACCTTTGTTAAGATGCCCTTATATGATCAAGCAGAGTGGCTCAAATTCAGACATTTCCTTTTTTTCAGCAGGAGATGGATTTGATTTCCTGACAAGCTCATAATTTTTTCAGTGTTTTTTTTTGGGGGGGGGGGGGTTTCATGAAGTCAGGCCTTTAGATCAGCAGAGAATGATCTGTATCCTTGTGAAAAATTGGTTTCCCACCTCTATGTGACTTTGACTTTACTGAGTTTCTAGAAACTATAGCACAACATGAAGTATTTTCCCGCACTTCCTAAATGTGTGTTGAATCAGTGAATCAGACTTGTTTTACCTACTGTAGACAGGCCTGCACTTTGCAAACTCTACTTTCTGAAGCAGATTCAACTAAATTGAATAAAATTGGTTCATTAGACTGTTTTTTTCTTACAGTTGCCTGATTAACAGCCTGAAGACAGGCGCATAAATTGATTACAGCCATCTGCACCTTGGCTTCGGAATAACTTCATCTGGAACGGGCGTCCAAATAGACTCGGGTGATTTCTGCTCCTTGAACCTCCCATCGAACACCGCCGCCAGCTGCTCCATGTCAAATGCACACACCGCCGAACCTGGGATACTATAGAGACAGAGGCGGAGCGGTGAGACAGGTATCTTAAGACTGTGACCACTGATTGATAAAACACTTTGACCTGATGAAAAAAAAAAAGACTCTCAAGTGGGTTTTACTTTGAGACAGGAAAAAATAAGTGACTGAAAAGGAAAGATAAAGGTAGAGAGACAAACACAAGGAAAGAACTAAGACTATAGGAAGCCAATTGAGAGTGTGAGAGAAAGATAGACATTGGATGAAGACAAATTGGATTTTAGCTGGTCATGTTTTGACAGTCAGTGGTTGAACACAGAAGGAATTTATTATAGAGATGGAAAGAAGGAGAAGATAAAACAAAAAATGCTGTCAACTCTGTGGGCGAAGAACAGATACACAATCAAATGCAGTAGTTAGATTAGACCCATGACAAGATTTTGGCTGAAATTTCCTGGAGTATAAAATGAAAAAGGAAATGAGTCACAGAAGTTTCTGCCTTTAACAAAAGGAGGGGAGGATTCTTGTAAATGAACCCGACAACACGTATTTCCAGTAAAAAAAAATCCCTGTGCACCTCGGAGGCTGCTTAACTACACGTGAACCCTGCAACAGGGAACAGAACATCTGTTCCAAGACGTATCCATAGCCCACACACACACACTTGTAGACAAAACACACACAGTCACAACCAAAAAAATAGAGACACAGTCACAGAAAGTTAGACTATTTCTTCCCCGAGTCTGATGCTGTTTTGTGTGTGTTTGTGTGTCTGTGTGGTTACAGAAACTACAGACAGAACTAGATAGAGCACTGTCAGGATGAGATAAGAAATTAGTAAAAAAAAAAAAAAATATATATATATATATCCCATGCTTCCAGTTCCGAGACTCAGCCTTCTGCTCTGAAAGTGTCAATGACTAATGGCGTGCAAGCCATGTGAGAACTAATGACTAAGTGCTAATACATGGGTAAAAAAACCTGAGAGACTGAGTCACCTGCTGCCTGCTGCTACATGAATCCCACACAAAGCCCATCTGTTTCTTTTTCTGCATCCAACTGATGACGAGGGCATCGGTGCCCATGTTGAAGGCACCGCCTGAAGACCGCCTTTTGCTTGCAGCGAGGAACTTTTTTCTCCTTCTGTTGCAGTTGATCAGGTCAGTTTTTATCAGTATTAATCATTAATAGGACGGGATGTGACTCAAACCTGTGGATGGCACGGCGTCTCTCTCAGTGCTTCATGTACCAGATGCTCGGTGTGACATGTCTACACCAACACCGGCTCAGCCTCCTTTCTCTACCTTTTCTCACCCACCATTCGTTCTTTCTTTCTCGCTCGCTCACTGCAGGTCACTTGGTTTGCCCCACGTAAGGATATTTGGCCGGATGACGTCAGAAAAGAAGGGCCCCAGGCTGTTTGTCTTCCAAATTCCTCCAATTACTCTCATTTTCTCCATTATGGCCTCTCCTGCTTCTGCTTCTTGGTCCATTCATGTGTTTTTGGGGTTTTTTTTCCCGCACAAATTTCATTTTCTCAGTCAGCCTCCACACTTGACACTACTTTCCTTTGTTTACTTTTAAACTTTGGCTCATTTCATTTCTCTGTGTTCATCCAAATTTATCCTCCCTTTATTCTTTCTCCTTGACTGAGGCTGATTGACAGGCTGTCCAGCCGAGACACATAGGTGTGTCTGCTTGAGATAGAGCAGCTGTTGAGTCCAAAGTACTTCCTCGCTATTTAACAAGTTCACTGACAGCTTGGAATAGACAGCGTTCACCATCCCATGTTGCCTCCTCAGAGTAGACCAGGATGGTAAGAAGAATGTGGGAGTAAAGGGGAGATTCAATGAGGATTTTTTTTAATTAGGGGTTTAAGTTTAATGAGTTGTAGAGACTTAAAATTCATCACATACCACAGTCAAAAGTGCTGTTAAATATTAATGAACGTAAAGATTTAAATCCCACACCCTCAGTCTGATTATTTAAGGTCAGTCGTCTGAAGATTATAGTATTCGACCAGTTTTTGTAGGTCTTTGTATATTTTCCTGCCTTCAAAGCTTTGTGTTTAGGCATTAATTCACTTACTCTGTACCGAGCTTGATATGGAACCAGGGTTTCAAATACACTTTATCCTATTTTTCCAGCAAAATTAGACGCCACGAGGGTGGAAACCTTGCAGCTGGCATGACCTTGTACAACACTCCATGGTCGTTACTCCAATTAACCTAAACTGTATTTTGTGGTATTTATTCAGCCCACTGTCATTTTGCAAAAACTGTTGGATATCGTTCAAAAATACACATATTTGCTTTCTATCAAGAAATGGCCCAAAGTGTGTAAAATCTCTATCGGAAACTTTCATATTAAACCCTTTCTAATTCCCAACTATAAATGTCCAGCCTTGATCTTCATTTTTAATATTATTCTTTCATCTTTTTACTTTGATCTGTTCCCTTACAAAAACTTTGAGCCTTGTCTTCAAATAACCCAATTTCTCCTACTCTCCTGACCTTTTCACATCACTTCCCTGGGGGTTTATTCTTTTCTCCCCAGCTTCGCCATCCTCGTTCATGTCCACACTGACACTTCTGTAACAGCTCTGCGTTTCCTTGTGATTCCGTTTTGCTGTCGACTACATGTGGTTTTCTTTTGCCTCACCCATTTCTGTCTATCTTCTCCACCTGTGAGCCAAGGGGCCTGATGAGGCTGCATCCTTCGACTCCAACAGTTAAAGCAGCGGTGGATGTTTTCAGCTCATAACAACAAGCCAGATAATGTGAATAGTTTGCATTTTCTTACCAGTCTGATGTAACAGCATGACAGTAAGACTTCCATTTCACATCCCGCTGCTGTTCTTTCATAAAGCATAACCACATATTTATGATGCTAAACAGAGTGTATTTGTTCAGCCTTTTTTTCCCCAGCGGTGTCATACTGTTACTCCCCTTGCCTCCTTGACCACTTGAACATCAGAAGTGTGAGTGCAGGGGTTGTTCGGCAGGAAATTCAAGCCTCTTTCATTTCTCTTCATGAAGAAGGGCCTGGGGTTTCAGAGGTGGATGCACAGTGGAATTGGCAACTGGAGGCAATTTTATACCCTGAAGCAGGCACTGAAGGATCCCACAAGTACATCTCAATGACAGCTAAAGAGCTTGTATGTGGCTGTAAAATTATCCCTCGAGTATCTGAACGCAGGAGGAGATGAGTAACCTCGAAGGGTCCAGGGGAAATTCTTGGTAAACATTTTCTGCATCCCGTCATTCCCATACTTCAGAGCTATACATGCTGCACAGGGCCAAATGGCAGGAAAGGATAGCTATTCCTCCACTCACAGGTCC
The DNA here is from genome assembly GCA_034769265.1 of Remorina albescens. NCBI lineage: Eukaryota > Metazoa > Chordata > Actinopteri > Carangiformes > Echeneidae > Remorina > Remorina albescens. Next base: position 20,597,514 of record CM068489.1, on the reverse strand, counting down.
TGCTTCATGCTGTTTTCACTGCACGTTGTGAGCCAAAGCAATTTGTCTGGCAAGCACTTAGCCAGTGTGGCACAGTGGGCCACATGGGGCTGGTGGGAGTTTTGCAGTTCACCTCACACATTTTCTTTCTGTTCATTTTTCTCCATCACACGGCTCCTTATCCATCCATCCATCGTGGCCTCCCTTTCTTGCTGTCATGGCTGGACGTGACTTAAAACAGGACCCGGTGGCAGTTTACTAAGGCAGGGGTGTGTCTCTGTGTGTGTTTGTGTGTCTGTGTGTTCAGCTGGTTCTCCTCTGTGGCCTGCTGTAAATGCCATTATCTGGGAACCATTGCAAGTGTGTTTGTGAATGTGTGAGTGCGTATGAAAGTGTGTGTGTGTGTGTGTGTGTGTGTGTGTGTGTGAAGCTTCTGTCTATACAGGCAGTGGCCCCCTCTTGCAGGATAGCCTTTCCAAACACGCCGATAAAATGCAGCTGATGAAACAGTTTTAGATGTCGGAGAGCGGGGGATGCACATGTTGTCCATTATTGACCTTCTCATCCTTGAGCTTAATATCCGTCTTTTCCAATCTCCTTCTTTACTCTCCACTGCATCTTCGCTTCTTTTTGTTTTTACTTGGCCATTGTTGTCTCATACAGGAGGCTGGAAGCCTTCTGCATTGAGATGCTGTCTCGCAACTAGTAAGGAATTATAGTTTATATACTAAAAAGACAAAGCTACTAGGACCACTGACAGGCAAAAGTTCTGTTGCAATGAAGTGAGAGACTGTATTGATTCTACACCAGAGTTAAATAGCAGGCCGTTGTAAGTATTTCTAAATGTTGGCTATAAAGTGCTTACTTTACCAGACATACTAAGTGGTATGGGGCCATTAACATAGCGCGGGGTGACTGAGCCGTTTACGATTTGAGCCACAGAGGCAGCAAGAATGTAAAAACCCTTCATTTTAAAGTGCATGCTTATCTAATCACCTTTTTCTTTGTATTGATGAAAAAAAAAAAACCCAAACAGTTTTTGTGTTAGAATCTTCTGACAAAGTACAATAAGTAAATAATTTCACATGCATCAGAAAAGAGTCATGGGAATTTAAAAACCATTTGCTCTTGATAAAAAGGAAATTATCTAATCAGTAGTGGTCGCCTTCACATGAAAAGTTTGGACTCAGAAACCTTGGACCTGGTTGGATTAAAAACCAGCCCTTATTTGGTGCACAGGGAGTGTTAGACACTGTATGTGCAGCTCACATTGATATTTTTTTTACATTCTCCTCTCCTCATCTCTGCTCCTCTCTCCTCTCCTCTCAGGTTTTTTCAATTCAATCTTGTCTTTTAACAGATCACTCTTGTCCCCACTGAAAGCGTTCCATATGTCTTAAATTACTCTGCACGCCACAATCTTGACCTCTGCATCCCCACACATACCTCTCTCATTTTTCCAGAGGTTTGCTCGGCCTCTAGGAAGCCCTGCTCTTCCAGATTTTCCAGGTGAAGGAACGAACTATGGCATTCCAGTGAGTTTTCAAGATGAGCTTATGAGCGTAGCTACAGATGGGCTCCGTGTGCTAACCTCCCTGCCAAGTATGTCATGATGTGTTTCTATGTGTGTGTTTCTATTGAAAACAAAACAAACATACAAACAAACAAAAAAAAGCCACTCAGACACACACACAGTGGGATTCCTCCCTTCTCTGTAAAACAAGGTATCGATTGAAATCTTGTTCTCATTTCAGCCATCACAGTCACACAAGTGCATCCAGACACACACACATGCACAAATAAAGCTTCTATTTGAAGGCAGAAAAACTGAGTAGTGATCTCAATCCGTGATTCCCAACCATGATCTGGAGTTTCTTGAGGGTATGTGGAAGGATTGAGGAATGGTAATTAATAACAGTGGTGGTAATTTGAGAAGTGCTACTTTGAAAAAATAGAAATAGCAATTTGGATAGAAAAAAATATATCCTCACACTGATTCAGTTTGTGCAAATTAGCAACAGAGTGGATAATTTGAGATGGCTAAAACTGGTGGATAAAAGGCAAAATAGACAGTATTACTGATAAAGAAAGGTTACCTGGGTTCAAGTGACGGAAAAAAACGGCACAGGAAGGACAAAGAAGGAAACCCTGATTTTGAGAGTATGTCATCGTGTGCACCTTTTTGAGAAAGACACATTAGCGGGTTTTGTCTCTATAGTACCTGTTTGCTGGTGTGGAGAACACCCCCAGGATGATGTCCCGGCCGTGCATCCTGATGATGGGACTGGTGGAGTGGAGAAGGTTAAAGTAGAAGTGGGAATCACCGGGGATGGAGCAATTGAGACGGGCTTTAATGAATGACGTCCACTGCTTCTCGAGGACGCGCTGGGACCCGCCCTGATCCCGTTTACACACTCGGGCCACACGGGACACCACCACCTGTGAGAAGTCCGGTGCAAAGGAGCATACATAGCCATGGAAAATGAGTGTGCGAAATACATTTGCAAAAATACCGACAGGCGTATCCATCCTGGAGCTCCAATGACGAGGTGGGAAATATTTCCCATGGTTTGGGTTTCAGCTTCAAAGGTATGTTTAGAGGCTCCATTCAACTCTAGGGTGATCTTTAAACAGTCATTTGCATTCTATTTGCAATGCAGAAAGCCTGTTTTGACAGATCATTGTTTTATAGTGGTAAATTTAATATCAATTATTCATGAAAATGTCATCTCGCATCTCAAAATTGCTTCTTTGAACATTCTTGTCTACTCAACGGCGATGCTGTTTAAGTATCCATTTACTCTGCTTTCTGTAAACAATTCAAAGACAGAGACCTTGTTTTCCCCAAATATGAATTGCTAATTTATCAGGGCAATTGGTTTCCTGGTGGTGATGCTCTTCTAAGGGCAAAGAATATACAGTCACTACAAAAGAAAAGTTGGCTTCTCTCAGGTTCATACAGACACGGCTTGTTTGCTCAGACCATCATTTGTTGGATTAAATATGCAGAAAAACAAATATAAGGATGAAATGTCAGTGTAGCTGTGGGAAAAGAGTGGATATTGACATTACAATAACAGCAGTGGAGGGATATTAGCCATCTTCCTTCTTGGTGGTGAATTTTAACATGTCCTTTCATAAGATGCTTTGAAAAAGCAGGCAGCTCCTTTGTGAAAGGTGTACTGATGGAAATAGGGGGATGTGTTCATCAGGATGACTTCTGTACCTTCTCCAGGTAATTGAACTCCATGGCTATCTCTCTGAAGAAGAAGTAGATGTGAGGTCCCCACTCCACAGCGCTGACAAAATACGGCTCTGTATTGTGCAAGAGAGAAATAGTGAGAAAGAGAGAAGTGGGGGGTAAAGTAAAGGTTTAATGAAATATAATGGAGCATGAGAAAATGTACAGTAAAAAGTGTCTCCATTTGCGAATGCATCTCTGGCTCCCATGACACAAAAGTAACATGAGGGCAGTGAGAAAGAGGCGCAGGCCATGTTTAATTTCATTACATGCTGAAAGGGGATTTCACACCAAACAATACACGCATTATGACTCCCCGACGTTTCTGAGAAATGAGTTTCACGCCATGCATTCTGTCACTATTAGACCGGGGACCTGTATGTCTGATATTGTATTGTTTTGTTTTGGTTTTTTTTTTTGTCTGTCTTTGCTCAGCATGGCTAAGCTTGACTGCAGGCTGACCTTGATGTGGATGATACAAACTCTGTCAAGATGCAGTGAGTTGGACCACTTTTTGCCCAGTGACCTGAACATAGACTTGTCAGCCTGCTGACTCAGCCCTCTGCCACTGACATGTGTGTCAATCCTGTAAGTGGTTAAGTGATGTGGACAAACACTCCCGACCCATCAGTGCTCTGACAACAACGCAATCAACAACGCAATGCTGAAGAAAAGATCCGCTTGAGAAAATTGCACTAATGCACATTCAACTTTTAAAACATACAAAGAGAAACTTTAACAAGCATACGGGGGGGTAGACACAGACCCGCAACACACACACACACACACACTGAGGTACCTCTGAACCACTTGGAGTCGTGCTTCACGGTGCGTAGAGCGGGAATATCCCCAAGGCTACGATAGATCACCGCATCAATGGCCAGGAAGTCTGTCACTGTGGCTGTAAACAGATTCCCCTCTGACACAACACACACACACACACACACACACACACACACACTAGTGAGTTGGACAGCCTGCCAGAGCAACAGCATAAGTGTAAAAAATAAAGCTGGAATCAGTGTTAGCGTTTTGAAAGTCCTGCATTATAAAGATGACATGGCTGACTAGCCAACAATGAAATTGTAGTCATTTAATTGCAACTTTGCACCAATTCTAAATAGGAAATAGCATGTTTTTACTGCTGGCTAATGTGAGATAATGAGCTGATGGCTGAACAGTAATGGCACCCTACAGTTCCAGCCCCAGAGCGCTGTTGATTCGATTACAGTGAAGTGTTTAAATCTGACGACAACCAAAATGAATAAACCAGAAGTATCACAGTAACTGACTTTATCGAACATATTCAAAAGTCAAAGGCATCCGTCATGGAGGAGTGAGGATGTTACGCAATGCAACTACACAGGTGGCGGTCAAAACAAAAGGCGTCTTACCTGCAAACAGAGCTACGTTGGCATGCTTGGGGTCATAAGGGCACCTCGCCATCCCACTGACTGTGTCTCCCACCATCTCCAGGGTGTCTCCCTGTTACACCGCACGAACATAGACACACACAGACGGACACGTCAATCAGCAAACTACATACAATGAATGCATCTACAGAAGCATGAAGAGAAATAAGGCACATGAGAATGGGAATAAGGGAGTGTTAATGTAAGTGCAAACTAAGATTCACTGATGGCATTTAGGCACAGCAGCAACAAGAGTCACGTTCCCATACAAAGGTAAAACAGACAAACAAACACACACACAGGTAGACACACAAAGATCAACACTCCCGCATACAGTCACGCTGGCAGTTCTAACTAGTTCCCGCTCTCACGCAAACATGCACATACGACTATATACAGTGAAATCTCTGCATCTCTCGCTGTATCATTTCCACAAACACTGTCACAAAAGAAGCCTCGAGGAAAGTACAGTGGATTTCTCATCCACAGCAGAAAATGAAATAATTTATAGGTGTCATTTCATTAAAGCCCTGCTATAAATAAAGCAGTAGCTAGCATCGCTAACTAGTCCCAGGAGGATAAGGCAGCTTACCAGGCAGAGACGGCTGTTTTATAAACTCTTGTAGAATGTCATTAGTGGCTGACAGATAATGGGCCAGGTACGTCAGAGTTCTCGACTATGTTTGAAATGCGAAAGAAGGAAAATAACACTTATCCAAAAAAGCCTTTGATAGTGAAAGAATTTTTGCCCCCTCTCTCTTTCTCTCTCCAGCTCAACTGCCTTTATCCTTCGTTTTAACATTCCTGCCGAATGAAGTGAAATTAGTCGAAGCAACGATTAATATTACAGTAAGTGTAGTTTTTCTTCTACTAGTTTGAAGTTGTTACTGTAATTGAGTGAGACAGGGGATTGGTCGGGAAGTGCAGCATACTCCTCTTGCATTTTGAACGATTCAGGTGAGTTGGCTGTGGGGTGGATACACATCTTCGGCATCTGACAGACGTATAAATCAGGTCAGGAAACATTTACATTTGTAGCGTGAATCTTGCTGTCTCCTAACTTCTGCCTCTGTACTGCAATATTGCTTTGCTTTCTTAACCGCTAGCACAACAAATCAAACCAGGCAAACAAGTCACGTCTCCAGCAACCTTGTCTCAGAATACCCTCCTCTTCCTCTTCTCCACTCTTTGTGCTCTCCTTGATTATCCGTCGTCTCTGACTCTCAATGATAACAAGCTTGGCAGACCACAAAGTTTAACCACTGAGAAAATAACAACTGTTGTATCTCAGGAAAACAAGGCACTGCCAGAGAACAAGGATAAATAACTCCTAAAGAGGAATACACCGCCTCGAGCACTGAGCAAACAACTTTAATCAAGCTGTAAATTTTCACCTGAGCAGACTTACTAATTGTACTTTAAAAATCCTCCCTTCGAGAAAAGCAGCAAGCCATTTGTCAACGGCATCAGACCAGTTGTGAGAATTAATGCAGCAGTCGCACCTTTGGATCAGGTGGTGCTGTGATGTTGGGTGCGACCATATTGAGTCTCGACTTACAGTATAATTGGCACAGAGTGGGTTGAAGGCGTTGGTCCCGCACACAAAAAGGCCTCCTTGCCTGCTAAGCAGCACCTTCATGAAGTTACGGCATTCATCCTGCAGAGAGTGAGAAATGAAGAGAGGCAGAGCTTAATACGCAGGAGGCCTGAAACTGAAGAGAAGAAAGACAAAAAAGAAATAAATAAAAATGATGGCATGGATGGAGGAAACTCTGAGCTTATTTTTCAGACTGATTATCCAACCCGCTCTGTGAAATGAAGCTTTTCAGTTGCCTGATGTGTAGAATCATAACACCATTAACGCTGTCAATCACATAGATACATTCTGAACGTAGCCTGCGGAGACTTTAAGTGTCTACCCTCCTCACACACGCTCACACACTAACACACACGTGCGCTGTCGCTGCTGATTGACAGATGGTAATCTAAACTAGCCTCAGGATTTTAAAACAAGCAACAGATTTAAGGCTAATTCCTCTGCCATGAGGTGTCAAACTACATGATGCCTGTCTAATGACTAAATAAACCTGAGTCACTTATTCTTCCATGCTCCTTCTTTTGAAACGAGAAGTTGTGTAAGCACCACATGACTTAGTGGATGCTTTCCCACCACAGTTCCAGATGGCAATAAATGTTTGTCTTGTGAAACACTGCAAAATGACATTCAAGTTAATCTCCTGCCTCCATATAAAGTATATGTCAGTGTATTCACAGTAGAAATGACTGAACATGTTGCTCTGGTGATCACGCTACAACCCACTGCACCACCGGTTTAATTAGTTTTTATATTCTATTTCAGCCATTTTACTTTTAGCTGTGTAAACTTAGCTGTGTAAACAGGTAATGTTACCATTCAGTTACAATGGGCTCAATATGTCAGTATATTATATTTTGACTTTTATCAAATTTGTTGAACTAGGTTAAAATTAGTTTAGCTAAATTGTTGCCAACCCCTTTAGCCTGTGACCATTTCACAAGAAAAAAAAAAAAAAAGACCGCATAAACATACTTTGTAGTGTAAAGGTTTTTTGTTCTGCATCATTAAGTTCTCCCTCAGACCTACCTGAGGACCCAATAGGGTGTCTTGACCCCCAAGTTGGGAACCGTAGGTCTCAAGGGTATTACAACCAAACAGTAACATGATGATAAACAAACAAAAGACCCGTGAACACAGCAGTGAATCTCTGTGTGTGGAGGAGTTTACATGTGTCCCTGAGCATTAAATCCAAATTCCAGCCCTGACCTTTGACTTTAAAAGCCAAAAGGTATCAACTGCAGTTTGTCTTTGCAGGGTTGAGTTCACAGTGTGTGTGTAGAGTGAGTGATGATGTACAGTAGATCACTGGTGGACAACAGCCAGCAACCCCCTCCCCAAACCAGTCCCCCAGCCAGGATGGCACCAGCTCAGCCACACACACTTTGACGCTCACACATACACACACACACACACAAACACACACCAGATGGGGTGTACTTCAAGACCGCTACTCCGCACTCACGTCACTGGAAAGAGAATGAAGGCTAGAGCAGAAATGGTGGTGATGCTGATAGTGGGTATGTGAAATGGGGGGGGGGGGGCATGTGTGTATGCATGTCTGTGTGGAAATCAGAAGGACAGCAGTGATATAGGAGACGGGTGAGTGTTATTCCAGATGCTCCACCCCACAGCCCTCTGCCCCTCCACCTTCCCACTTCTCTCCCTGCAGAGTTCTCATTTTTCAACAGCAAAAAAAAAAACAACAAAAAACAAAGAAACCAGGAAAGCTGGAAGTCTGTATGTGTGTGTGTGTGTGTGTGTGTGTGTGATAATTTCAGGGAGTGTGTCAAGTGTGAAGTGTAAATTTCTAATGTCGCAGCACTAGAAATGGTATGTGTGTGTGTGTGTCACCCACCCGTATAATACAATGTGCCAATGTGTGTTTAGCCTACATCTGTGTGTGTGTGTGTGTGTGTGTATCTGTGTATCACAGCACAGATGCATGCTCATGTGCGAGCATCATTTGCATGCTGCTTGTCGGTGGGGTTGCAGTCTGTCAGCTTGGTCAGAGCTGCAATCACAAAATGAAGCACTCTTAATAACAGCCCAGTCCTACCGCTAGCATCTCAGAGAGGGGAGAAAATACTTCAAAGCGCCAAGCCACTGCACAAATGAGGGCAGCTGACAGAGCTTGTACACATAAAATGAAACATTTCATGTCTACAGGATGAAAACAGTGTTGGAGCGTTTGTAACAGTCAGCTTTTGAGCTTTGATTGTCATTTTGCAATTTACAGCCGTCCTCAAAATTCATCCCTCAGCGCATATAATCATTTCATTAACCATTATTCATCGGTTCCAAATTGGTGCTTCCAGGTATATTTTCTTTATCAAAGGCCAAATTCAATCGGCAGGATTAGAGCTTTACTGTGATTTCCATGTAAAAAAGCAGAAACAACAAACCAATTATGAAGCCGCGAATCACCGAATTACACAATTATACATAAATCCAAAATGTTGTACGTTCTGATGCCTCCTTCTTTTCCGCTCTGCCTCCTCCCCTCTCTCTGCTCCCTGACTGCCTGGGCAGAATCCAGACAAAACGCCACCTGTGCAGCCTGGCAAGCCTTTCCGAGGCCCAGACAACTGAAGCCCTCCTCCTCCTGCTCCTCTCACTGACGGTGGAAGAGCTGCTGGCCTCTGAAAAATTAATCCGCTGCACAGATGAGTTACACAGGAGCACAAGCCTTAATCACAAATATGGACCATCTTGTGATCAGAGGGGGAGATTTAAAGAAGATAGAGATAAAGAGATGGGAAAGATGGTCCAGAAGGATGTATACGTGAATAAGTTCATATTTGCATTCATAGAAACTAGACACTCTACAGTCGGCAGGTTTTTAATCTGTTTCCAGCTCTAGAGGCAGATGTTAATTCTACTCCACAGATGTTCGTGGAGCAAGTGCAGTCCATGCCTTGTAATTTCCAGCACACACACTGACATTTGCCTTTGACACACACAAAAGCATGTGTAACCAAAAGAATTCCTACATTTATAAATGCAGGTGATCACACAAACGCACACAGTTAGAGAGTCAACAACAAGTTCTCTGTTGCTACAACACATCTGCTCTAAAAACCTGCATCAGTCAGACACCATTAAAACTGAGGAGACTCCACCTTCTGCATCTGCTTTTCATCTACTATCCATAATGCAACCTTTAGACGGAGATGATAAACAGCCTTTTTATTTGGCATAAGTCTGTTGTGATGAGTTTGTACTCCAAAACTAATGAAGGCAGTGTTTTACCTCTGGCTGCAATCAGCATTCTTGTGTTTGGTCAAACCAAATTCAAAACAGGTAACTACGTTGTAAAACCTTCTGCTGACTCCCTAATTTAGAAGCAACAGCAGCATTTTTTATCATCTAATAAACCATAATAAGTATTCCTGATGACCTGATTCAGCAACCTTCATACAATAGGAGCCATCTAAGGAAGCACATGGGGGGGGTCATATTAACTGAGCTGTTCCTCTAAATCTCCAAAGTTTCCATTACATGCCTGGCTGGTCCACTGATGTTAGCAACTAGGGAAGAGAGTGCTGACCTGCCAAGAGCTGCCAGAACTCTTCCCCACATACAGAAATACGCACATATACACAGAAGTAGTTTAGAGACAATACGCCCTCACACACAAAGACTTGGGGAGTCCTCTTTGCATCTCATTATTGGTGGGCCAGTCATTTCCAAAAAAGTCCCTAATGCTCAATTTTGACTGGAAACAGAAAGACTCTGCATGACGGGAAGAAAAAAAAACAAAAACAAAACACAGCGTGCATGTGTTTATATGCATGTGGGTGGAGGATAAATTAACAGCAGTCCCAAATTAGCAGCAATGTGCAGTTCTGAGTGCTGCGGTCTTACTCAGCATGTTAAAGATAATCCACATCCCTCTGCAACCCTTCCTCTGTTTGATGGATATGAGACGCCAGAGGGAAGGAAAAGAGGGAGAGAAATTGAGATAATAGAGATAGGATAGGAAAATATTTGGCAAGGATTTTTACAGCCCAGTCATCCATGTGGCAGGCATGGCAGCAGATCTGACCTACAGCAAGACCCTCAGATCGTCATGTCAGCTGCCCCCACAGCCCCGGTGGACACATACACACACACGCACCACCATTCAATCCTTGATTGCAACACTTGAGTCAGCCCTGTCAGCCCTTGAGTCAACAACCTGCTGAGAAAATTAACCAAATTGTGATTAATTATCATACATATAGCTTCATATATATATATATATATGTATTTTTTTTTTTACATCAAACATGCCTCCTGCTGCTCCACCGCCTGTTTTTCTCTCTCTCTCAACCCAACCGGTCGAGGCAGAGTACATTTGATTTGATTTTGATGCTTTGACATGCAAGTACATATGAAAAATGAGGTTTAAAGCTGTAAATTCACAGGTCCAGATATATGGTATACTACAATCACAACACATAGTGAAGTGTGGATGAAAAAAGAAAAACACAATCAAAAGTAACTTAAGGGGGGAAAAAATGCTGTATAAAACAAATTTGGGTTTTGTATTTTTTCCTGTGCTAACTGAGATCTGCATCATCATTACTTCATTATATTGGAGCTGTGTGTGTAGAGGCTTTTGTCATCTCTATTTGATGGTTTTGGCTTTGCCACAACTCAGATTTGAGTTATGAGCGTAATTATTTTCTCAAAATGATCACTTCTACACAATACACTGCTGTGACGCGATCAATCTTGTCCCAAGTGTGGAACAACCTGCAGAGAGAGAGAGAGAGAGAGAAAAAAAACTGCAAAACCTCGAAAGAACATTAAAATTTTAAATCAGCTCAGGGATTAAATACAGAAGCCAGAGAAACTAGATACTTTAACTACATAAAACGCAAAAGTGAGATTTAAAATAAGGATGGCAGCTGAAAAGTGAAAGCGACTGCACGCGTGGTATTTCAAATTGATTAATTCAGGAGTCAAAAAAAAAAAAAAAAAAGGCTTTGAAACCAAATCTTCTAATAGTCCATCCCAGAAAGGGCATTTGGTTTGGACGATTGAAAACCCAGAGCTCCTCAGAGAGCAAGATCAACGATGTATTGATCAAACCATCTCGCTAAGTGCTGCTTATAGCGGTGCCCAACTGCTCTTTAAAAGGCTTCTGTGTGGAATTGCCTTTGTTTTGCATGTGCATGCCACACTGCCCCGGCCTGATGTGCTGGCACAGAGCCACCTCTGGGGAACATCTCACCCCCTGCTTCCCCCTCCGTATCTTCGCTTTCGGTGGAAGAGAAAAGGAAGGAGTGACAGAAGGGGAAGCAAAGGACAATGAAAATGGCAAATGCAGGAGAGATAAAGACGCAGCGCACAAAAGAAGACATGACAGGAATTTGCAGAATGAGTGGCAGCGATGATGACTGTTGCATTCATCAACAATCATTTGGTCAACATGGGAAAAGAAAAAAAAAGGCAAAAGAGTTAGGATATTGAATTTTCAGCTAATTAGGGAGAGTACTATGTCCTTTGTGATCAGCGAAGCAGAAATATTTAATTACAAAACCAATTATGAGGTGGCGAATGTATCACATCTGACACAAGCACCCCCCAAGTAGAACAGGACATTTTCAGGAGGCGAGGTGGATGAGGTGGGGGGGGGTTAGATAGGGTGAGGGAGCCACACAGAAAATGGCTCCTTGACAGATGTGTTTGTTGTTAGGTGAGAGCTCAGCAGACAAAAGACACTTAAAATAATGAACATTAGCGAACATACAGCGTAGAGAAGGGCTGGTGATCCAGCCTACATATATGTATGAACGGGTGTGTCTGTTTGCATCAGAGTCAGAATAAACACAATTGTTTTTAATCAAATATTCAGTCAGCACACAATCAAAACATCAACAGGGGGCAAAAAGAAACCAACAACTAACAACCGTAGCTGATCTGATGCACTCCAGTACAAAGGCCCTCAATCAAACACTGTAGCTGGGCCATACGTGACGGTAATCTTGATACTGTGATATCAAAATACATCTTTTCTAGGTCTTGAAGCGAAAGCGTGGAATTTTTTTTTAAATTTCAACAAGGCGACAAGGCCAAATAATCAGCTCTGAAGAAGACTCACTTTGCTTTCAGTCTGAACTCACTTTGGTCCAATTTTCATATTTCTGACAAAGCCAAACTTCTTCAGGGTCAGTATTTGACAAAACAGAATCCACAACTTGCAAGTTATTAATCATAGCTCTCAAGTGCTTTTGGTGAGCAGTAAATCGTTTTTCTTATGTGGTCATGACATTGTAAAATAATTGAAATGACTGTACCAAAGCACCAGTGGCAAGCACTCATTGTTTCTATTGAAATTGAGGAATTTATTTTAACATATCCCAATATTTGAGTGTCACCCAGCGCTGAGTCCAGAGTGGTAACTTGATTTATGAAAGGTCCCCCAACTGACTTTCTATAGAATGCACTATAGAATATTTGATATTGCTTTTGTGACATTATGAATGTGAAGCTTAAAGGTCCTCTGTGTGCACTATGGAGTGATGTTTTGGTTATGTGTGATGTTTTTTTTTTCATGCCCACAGGGATGCACATGTGGGATTTACCTTGTGCACCGACATAAATATGCATTCACACGTTTACAGGTTATTATGATGTACCAAAAATATTTTTAAAAAGTAGCGTACAAGTATAAAGTATAAGTATACGTCTTTGAGGATCAATGAAATGTATTAAACAGAATGGTACTCAATGTAAAACACAGGGAACCTTTCAAATGTGGCACTTTCTGCAACTATTGCTGTTGTTTTTGCGTTTTCTTTGTTTTGCTATTGGAATTGAAATCATTCCATCTTTAAATCGAATATGACGGTGAAGAGCAGCAAAGAAAAAAAAAACACTGATCGTAGTGACTTAAATATATGTTTGGGATTTCAGAAACTTGCATCGGTGGTATCCTAACAAGTGTGTGAGTGTCTGTGTATGTGACTGGATATGCCTATGTGTACTTGCATAATACACACACAATCACATTCATTCATATGCGTGTGAGCCCAGAGAGCTGGCGACCTGGCAGTGTTCTTATCTTCCTCACATTGCTGTGTGACTCACAGCATTACCAGGCAGCACAGTCATTAGGGGCAAGAAGACCTTTCATATCTCTGTCAGCCCCACAGCTCTCCTCGGGGCCAGCCAACAGGGGACCTTCGCTCCTCCTCTCCTCATCTTTCCTTTCCTTTCCTCACCTCACTGCTCCTCTCTCTTTGTCTACTCCCCCTTCTCTCCCTCCTCATCCCCCTCTTCTCCCTTCTCCTCCTCTCAGCCCAGCTTTTTGTCTCCGTCCCTCTACTCTCCATTGTGTTTCTGTCTGGCGCTGTCTCACACAGATTTAATGTCAGGTGTTCTCTCACTGTGTTAAATAAGTCATTTTTTTCTCTGCCTTCCAGGGACAGGGCCTGTGTTTCCCCCCGTCAACTACAACCATCACAGCTCGCTCACACGCTCGCACACACACACAGCCGGACACAAACACACAATGAAACTGAATACAGCCTGTTTATGTGTGGCACACAGCATCTAGGGACGTGTGCCTGTTTGTGTTGGAGATATAGGAGGTATTCAGGCGTGGGCTGCTGGTGGCTGCTGGGACGTTGCGCCCCATATCTTCCTCGCTGCCTTAGTTTCATTACGCCCACCTACATTTTCTGAGGGCACGAACCAAATACCTAACTCATGACTGCGTAACGATTGAGGCTGGTAGGAGTGATTTTGTGGTTCGTTCTGTCCGTGTGTTTATCCGACTGGTTAGATGAGCACAATGAGATGATACACGGTCATTGCCTTCCTTCTACTTGAGGCTTTGCCTGTCAGTATGTCAGTGAGACAACTGGCACAGTGAAACCAAAGCTCCAAACAGAAAGGAATAAAATGTGCCATAAATTAGATGGATGATCAAAGTGTGTGCGTGCGTGAAATACAGGTAATGTGGGAAAAAGCTATGAGAGACTAGACACAATCACAACTTATTTCTCACATTGTCATCCTACTTTACATGATGTCTGCATGTAGAGTAATTTCTCAGTGCTTTGGGGTTTAGCCAGCGTTCACTGGGGAATATGTAAGCTGAAAGGAAGTAGAAAACGATTTTATGCTCGCTGTGCGCTGAAACCATCGCATTTCAGGCAACAAAATGGCACCATTCATTCCAGGTCACATCAAATGATGCAATGAGATGAAAAACAACGTAAAAAGTTTCTTCGAAATCAATAAATCAGTGTAGTGCTGAGTACGAATCAATGTTCTGTCACTTCAGAGACAGAGCAATGTTGATGTTTTGCAGGTATTTATGATTAGTTGCTTTACAGCTGCTATAATTATCATATTTATTTGAACAAGACATCAAATGTGTGAGAGCAAAAACAAAAACTGTTAATGCAGGTGTGATGTGCTTGTTTCATGTTGTTATTCTACAGAAAGAAAGACAATAGGTGATTTTGTAAAGGAAACATGGTGGAACAGATGTTAACCACAGTCTCACCTCGTGTTTGCCCTTCATCCTGCAGATCCTGATGTCATTCTTGTTAGACTCCCATGTTCTTTTCTGCACACATGCACACACTGCTGGTTAGCTAAATTTTGCAGCCTCATGAGAGATGTAACTACTGTGTGTGTGTGTGTGTGTCTTGTATGGAAGGCGCTCACCTTACTGTAAAACATCTCATCTGCTACGATGTCCAGCTCCACACGGAAAAGGTCATCCCTGGGAAGAGACGGAGCAGAGAGTGAGACAGCACAGCAGTAACCAAAGCCGAAGGTAGCTCAAGACACTGCACTAAGTAACCATGAATATCAATCCAGCTGGATATTATTGCCAGCTCAGTGTAGCGCAAGTAGATTTTCTTCTCAGTAAAATCCAGTCCACACACACTCAATAAAAATTCTCAGCTTGAATATTTCCACAATATATTGAACGTGTGTTGTTTTACGACTAAATAATTCTCTACATTGTGTATAATCTTGCTCCGGTGCACACAGCCATGTAATGCACACATATTACAGACATTTATTCCTATAAAATTGATCAGACCCACAGTGATTAGGGCACTGCTTTGCAATGTCTTCCATTTCTCCCAATATATATGAGAGATGGAACCCGACTGCATAATGATGTCTCATAGATCCCCTTCGCCTTTTGCCTTCGCTCATTAAACCTGACTTGCTGCATTGAATTTTCTGCCAAGCCCCCGAATTCGGCTTATCAGTCTTATTCAAAAGGCTTGAAATTGAATTAATGGATGATTTAATCAAGTTGTTATACTGATGTTTGCACACTCCCACATGCTGCCTACACGTGGTCGAAAACACCATGCACGGATTCATGATTTTGCCGAACACTGCTTTTTTTTTCCCCCCACACTGCTACTCTACTGACAATTCTGCAGTAACCTTGGACGAACCTGTGAATATACCGACTAAATGAAAGCTGGCGTTGCATACCAATCAAGGTTCTGGTATCTGACAGAACGGATCTGAAGTTCAGGCGCCATCTAAGTGAAGAACCACGCTCTGAACGGGCTAATCTGAAAATCTTCCACAGCCATGTTTTGCAGCAGTATCGATCTCATCTCAGATCCAGCTCTGCAGCCCATCTGTGCTTCAAAATCTCTCTTGGTTCCTCCTTTTTCCTCAGCAGAAGGGCTGATTATTATATGGACATCTATGTGCGATGTTCATGTAATAACCAGTGTATATGAGTATTCAGACTACCTGAATGTGTGTATCATTGGGCTTTTGTGTTTATTTTTCTTTTTATGTTTGTCACAGAGAGCTGTGAGAACGGGCGCTTGATGACAGTGCAGGTAGGCCAAGTGCCACCAGGTTACTTTTCTCGTGAATAATTCATCCTCTCTTCTGGTTGCTGCGTTGGAAGATTCCCGCTACTACTGATTCCTACTAAACCGCGGAGGACTAGGACGACAGCTGAGCGGCAGAGAAGTGCAACAATCACCAAACACTTGCTCGGTGTGTCCCTGCTTAACAGGTCAGAGTTTAAGTGTTCTCAAAACAGTGGAGTGGGCCACAATGTGAGGCATAATCTCATCCAGGCTGCTTCAGTGTTGTCTAAGCATTAACATAATGAATATAGCAACAGGGCTCCTAGTCAGGGTGGTTGACAGCCAGTAATGTTGCCTCTGATACTGCGGAGGAGGGGGAATTATTTACGCTGCTACTTCCCTCCCTTTCTCTTTTCATCTTTTCTTTTGCCTGCTCCAGGTTGTTTGAATGATACAAATCCTGTGGGCTGTTTTGCTTTTGTTTGTTTATACCTGTGTTAGTGGATTTTACGTGTGTTGCACGCGGTGCAAGGTTAGCCTGTAGGGAAAGGACTAACGCATTAATTGTGTAAACATCATTTTTATTCTTTATATGTATTCTTATGTAATGTTTATGTGCAGAGAGCTTAAAATACCACAAGTAATTGCCTCATAACTGAGAGGCGCCTCAGATTACAAACTCCTATCCTTAGAGCCACAGATCAAAACCCCTTTTTCTTTGCCTTTGTCTAGGCTTGTGCGTATAATGCAGTGCACGTGCCTGACCTGTTATTTCATATATGCCTCTGACCCTTCTTGACCTGGATAATACAAAGTCAACAAAGACTGGAGAGAAACTGTCAACATTTCCTAAATTTCTTTTTTGACCAGCTCATGAACTTTCTCATCATGGCTGTGCAAAAATGGGGAGACTCGGGTCAGATCATGGCCTGTGAAGCTGCCAAATTTCCCTATATATATATGTTTGTTTGTTTTGTTTTGTTTTTTTCAGTTTTCCTACTCTGCAGGATTGAGATTTAGGGTGAGCAGTGCTAAGCTTCTCTAAACCTGAAAATAGAGCGAGCGGGAGAAGCTTCTCCACTGGACGGAACTAAAATAGAACGATTTGAGCTGACCACCTTGTTACCTTGACACAAATGCTGACAGAGGGAGACTGCTGTGTAGCATGTCTGTGTGTGTGAGCATGTACCCGAGTGTCAGTATGTGCCTGGTTAGGTACCTGTGCCTTGACAACATGCCCACTCTGACCATGAAGTATGGCGTGATTTTTGAAACTGAAAAGTGAGCAGTAAATTTCGTCACACTGCCTGCACTGAGTTTATCAAAGCAGATGTTTTTAACTTCTTCAGGCATTAAACTTGCAGGACTTAAAAAACAACATCTGTGTACTTGAGCTTGAAGGAGTCAGATCATGAACACCCCAGACATATTACGCAACTGATAAAATATCCAGTGAAAATTTGATCACTGTTTTTATAAAATTAAAAAATGTTTGATTTTAAAACAGCAGCTTTGAAAAATCAGTGTGTGCCAAACTCCTGGATTGGTCCAATGTGTGCAGTTTATCGCACTAATATGTAGCTGCAGTATGTGTCAGTGTGGATCTGACACATTATCTTCACCTGCATGCAAGCTTTCTCTCTAAGCCACACTGCAGCTGAGCACCCTGGCAGCTTTATCCCCTCTACAGCTTCTCAGTCTGAGCCACAGTTGATCATCTGCCTGTCTGTCTGCCATGAGTCACTTGACCGGCCTGTGACCTCTACGTAACCTCCACTGACCTCTGTGGTCAGTGCCTGCGGACTAATAAACTCAGCCGCTGGCAGTCAGCACACTTTCCCTTTTCCAGCAAAATGCACGCACACAGAGAGACGCACACATGCCCTGACACGCGTCGGAAAAACTCTGATGCTTCATGAAAATCAAACAGATGATTATGATTTGGCTCTGTTCCTCTGGTCACTTTGTCAGTCTCTAGACACTCTCCAGTGCGTTTACATTTGTGTGGATTAGCCCTTTGGGTCTGACTGAGCGCTGCCTTCCATCAGCCAAATAAATAGTGTACTTTCATTTAGGAAGGATGGAAAGAGGACAGGGAGAGGTAGCTGCTCTCAGCAGGTGCTTATGGCGGGGATTTAGCAGCGCTTGCAGTCTGAGGAGCAACTATGCTAATGGTGACATGATTTGAGGATGAGTGAGACATCTTATCAGGCCATGCACTCCGCGTGAGCTTTTGGCAGTCACACTTGCCACCACCTGTACTTATTCATACATTACACATTTAAAATCTTCCTTCCTGCTGGGCTGTCTGTGGTTCACACATGTATTTGCACGTGGATTTCTTTCTTTCTAGACCGGTTTTCTGTCAGGAAGCCACAAACACTATTAGCCGCACTTACAAAAAAATATATAAATATGCTGTTAAAAGGATTTCTCTGGATCCTTCTCGCTGCCTTCGACACACGTCACCTTCCAGAGCGTCACTTTTGCCTTTCATTATCATCTGGCTGGCTCATATCAGCGTACCTCTGCTATTCAGTGACAATTTCTGCAGCTGTAAATTGAAATTAAATTTTTTTTTTTTTTTAAACACTACTTCATGGTGCTGCTAATATTTCAAAACAAACCAACTATCTGCTGGCAGTTTTATTATCTGTGTGCATACAGACCCTCTCAGGCCAGACAGAATGGCTGGGACTATGTTGCATGGTTTGATATATTTACTACCAACTCTCATACCACTAGCTAGGTTAGACCAACTGGAGGCCAAGAACCGGGTCATTTCCTGGACGACAGTGGCGTCTCTTATTGGAAACCGCTTCAATCTTCTTTCAGCGCAAATAACCAGTGCCATATGTGGAAACTGACTTTTTCTAGTGTTTTTTTTTTTTGTTGTTGTTATTGTTATTGTTTTTTTTTGTTGTTTTTTTTTACATGTTTCAAGCTAAATACATTTTGGGACAACACGCCAGTAAATCTTTAGGTGCATGGTTTTTGTTAGCTCAGTCTGTTTCAGGTTGCCTCCCAAACAGCTCCGGGGGAACAGCAGATGTAACTTTACAGCGTAAACTTGGTGCAGCTGAGCGGGCTATCTTCGTCTGGACCTCCTGACCACCAGGACTACTGCCTGTCCAGGATCAGCACATTCAACAGACTGACAGACATATGGCGACCATCACGGAGACCAAACCAGAACATGTGTTTGTCAAGCTTTCAGATGTAGCTACTGTACCAGAGTTACTGCATCGATTTGAATCTCTGAGTCTCCTGCTCCTAATATGTTTTAGCACGGTCTTAAAAACTATCAAAACTGACATTTAAAGACCTCACACATATCCATGAGTTACACTCACAGGTTTTTTCAATTAGATATACATAGGTTGCATATTGTGATTGGTGGAAATTGTCATGGTCTAAGCTCTGGCCTTGTGTTTTCCCCTCTCTTTCACCCTCCGTTGTGTTTCGTGTCTCTCTTTCTGGCTGTGGTGCTTCCCTGCTGCTCCTGGATGAACTCACCTACACACATGTTGGACATCAGCTCAGCTCCACAGTATATGAGACCTGGTCCTCCTTCCCATCATCACCAGGTTGTTCTGTTGTGCTTTGATCTCTTATATTTAGACTAATTTTGACTAATCCAGTTTTTTTCTCCACCGCTTCACATCAGCACATTTTTATCTTGTGCAATAACGATAACCCTTTTTCCAGCATCAACGTTGAGTCTGTCCTCTGCTTTAGGTTCTAGAGTTCACCTCCAGTTAAAATGGTAATTGACTGATATTTATGTGAGTTTCTGGGTAGTTCAGATGTTCCTGGAAGGACATGTCACATCCTTGTAAAAGAAGTTTTGTGGCTTCGCCTTGAAACTGAGCAGAGGTCTGTTCAACCAATATAATAAACATCTATTGCCGGTCTGCAGGGTTTATGTTTTCACTCATTCAGGTATTTTATGTAGACTAGAAGACTAATGTAAATGTGGCTGCTAAATCCTGGGGGTATAACGTGGAGACAGAAAGCAGATCTCAATGAGCAGAGTGCAGTTTTTCATGGGGGAAAACCTGTCTTGTTTTTGTCTGAACACTGCATGCGGGTGCACTTCAGCGGTCACAGTCTTACACCACCTTAACCTGCCTGCAGTTAGCATGTTTGAATGCCGACCAAATTGTTGAAGTCACCAACACACTGATATTTCTCTTGTTGTTTCAGCTCCCCCATTGCAGACAGGTGGTGTAAGGTCTGAGGCTCAGACACTATAACTAACTCTTCCCATAATGTCCAATATAAATGGCTAATGTTGCACAGCAAAGACAACCCAGCAGATATTAAAGCTGAAAATTACTTTGACAGGCATTTTTCTATTTGTATATGTATGCGGTGCAATTATCATATCATGCATTGTACCCAGATTTGTCAGAGCTTATGCTAACATGTGGAATTGCAAATCTGTTAGTTTGTGTGTGTGCTGGCATGTGTCGTACCTGGCTCCAATGTAGAGCGTTCGATTGACTTGCAGGATCCTCTGGATGTGTAGAGGCTCTTGTCTCAGCCATGTTCGGTGGGGTCGGCCAAGGAACACTGGGTATCTCCTCACCACTGAGAGACAGAGACATGGAGCGACTGATCCCAAACTGACAAGCATCAAAAGTCATCAAAATAAAAAGTGGCTTTGTGTTAGTTTGTTTTGACAGTTCAGCAGCAGCGACGGGGAAGCGGAGACAAAGTTTGAGACCTGCATTTGAAACAGCAGCACGTCTGATACATTAAACAGACAGCAACACCGAGCAGAGCGCAAACAAATAATGTTCTGAGAACAAAGATCTCACCTACCAACTGAATGATATTCACTTTTGATGAATTTTCAGTTAAATGTTGTTTTTTTGTTGACATGCTTGACAATACATTCTGCTAACTGATTGAGATCATTTGAAAATTGACATAGGTGACATTTTAAAAACCTACTGCAAGAGATGCAGAACATGTTAACTCACATTTAAATCAGATGAGTTAACCAACATGCCAAAAACTTTGACCTCCATTGAGGTGAATGAGACATATTCCCTTTATTCCTCAGTCTGTTTTACCGTCATTATGTTTTGTCTTCCTCTGCTTCGTGTTTATCCTTAGCTCCTTATTCTTTCTTTCCTTTGCATCTTTGCATGTATTAGTCTTTTCTGTCCACCCAGGTCAACTTGCATTTTGTCCTGTAACTCATACCTGCTGTAATCCACACAGTGCAGTCGTTCCTACGCACCGCTCCGTAGCCTGACAAGCTCTTCACTCCACTGTGTGGTATTGATACATGAAGAAGGGTCCAGACTCAGCTGGGAAACCATCAATCAATATTATTGAACTGCAATCAGTTGAGGTCTGGCCCAAGCTGGAGACTGTAAAGCTGATGTGGAGACTCTAAGTCTGAGTGTGTAAGCAGTGCCGTCTCTTGAGGGTCTGTGTGTGTGTGTGTGTGTGTGTGTCTGTGTGTGTGTGTGTGTGTGTGTGTGTGTGTGTGTTTGTGTGTATGTGTGTGTGTGTGGGAAAGTCATGATTGTAAGAGCCCCTTTCTCTGCTGTTCTCTCATTCCTGAGCGTGACCCTGCACCCCCTGACCTGAACACCAGTCACCATCCATCGTGTGAGAGCCTGTCTGACCTCAACAGCCCACAATGTGACCTTTAGCCACCTCCACAGCCCAACACCTCCCCAACCCAACACCCTGTGTGTTAGGGCACCTCACACATCGCATCCTGTGTGAGAGGCATGCAGGAGAATTGGAGGCTGGAGGGAGAGAAAGTCAGGGAGGCTGGAGGGGGGTAATACCTTCAGTTGGGATGAAGTGGAGAGGCCCTGGTTCCTCGGGGAATGCCGAGCTGGACATTCGGAGGAGCCAGAACAGCAAGAAGAAGGCGGGAGAGGCCGTGGTCGTCATAGCAACAGAACTGTAGTCTGTGGAAATAAAAAATAAAAGGACAGAAAAAGGAAAAAATGCAGTGAGTGGTTGCTAAATGATTGAGATATGCATAAACATACACAAGACAGACACACATTCACTCCTTCCACACGACTGGAGAACTAACTGGTGTAATGGCCAACTGGCTGGTTTTCTCTAAGTGAAGCTCCATTTTTGTATTCCCGCAGCATCTCTATTGCTTCTCCCTGATGTGAAGGGGAGACAAATGGCCGCTCAGAGCGAGGGGTTAAGTAACTGAGGGAGAAGTCAGCTCTGAATGCAGCCAGATCGCTGTGGCACAACAACGTCGCCTCATCAAGCATCACACAAGCTATGACACATCTGAAGACTATGAATAAGAGACACGGGAGGGGCGAGGCGCTGAGATTGGGCTCTGAGATAAATGAATGAAAAAATTGTACAGGCAGGGAATGACTGGAAGGCACAATAATGCTATAGACGTCAAGCATTATTGAGGATATGAAAGAGACTGAGGAAGGAAGTGAGGTTTACTGAAATTAAATACCAGCCAGCAATGCAAAAACTGTAAGAATTTTAAATATTATCCATCTGACACATGCCTGTCTCAGATGTGAATCATGTGGAAATCTAAATGATATCTAAATTAAGTTACCCTCCACAAAAATGACTCCTCACTCCGCCTCTTAAATTTGTTGTTGACTTCAACCACAAAGCTTAGAAACCACTACCTCTAAGAGCTCTTCCTGTGTTTATGCTGCTGGTGTCAAATTCAGTGTTCATCCAGCAGGCACTACTATTCAAGTCATTACTGTATCATGAAGTCTGATTCATCTGTGATCATCTATTCATTTCACCCTCTCCCTACCAGTTTGACAAGGAATTTTGCCTTCAAAGAAATTTCACAAACCCTGTAATTTGCAAAAAAAAAACAAAAAACAACATACCGCAACTTTAATCACAGAGCTATCTTAATGTCTTAATGCTGAAAGCAACACTTAATAATTTGCCTTGGAAATCAAACACATCCCTACCACCGCAGACACAAAACATTTCTCTCAGCCATGTACAATTGCAACATACCTAATTTGAATTCTCGAGGATGGATTTCTTTATGCAAAATGTCTCAGCATTTTACTGTGGTCAATGCAAAAAACAAGCACTGTGCTGAATGCACAAATTGGGTTTCAGGCCCAAAGGTTGGGTGTGCCAGTTCATACCAAAGGTGAGGAGCTGGTTGGATGACAGGGCTCTGTGACTCAAAGTGGGTAACGCATTCCTTTATTGTCCTGACATTGTGCACTGAGGCACTGTAATGGTGAAACCAAAACCATCCCTCCTGTTTGCCACAAAGAAGAGAAGCGAAGCCCACTATTGTATAAAATTATACGCTGTGGCAACACTGCAGCCACATTCATGGCAACTGATATTTTATGGAATAATAGTGTGTTTCTCTTACAGGCATTCAAGTATTTATTTTAAAACTAATGAGGTGTACCCACTGTAAAAGCAAAGTAAGACTATAATCTAAATATCCAAAGTTTGCTACCATTAGTCACATAAGCTACTGACCCAGCAAGAGGAAAAAAGTGTGGTGTATTGAGTAAAAGTTTTTGTGGGTTCGAGGTGAACAACATGTTTTTTTCCTCTTTAAAAAGTTACGTAAACTTGCTGTTAGATTTCCCGTAATGGGAAATAGTGGACCTAACTCAAAGCACGACAAACAGTCCCAGGCTGCAAAGAAACAGGACAGGAATGCATGTGGGCAGTAAGACTGAAATGTAGATGATTATTTGTTAATAGTAAACAATGGCTTAACAGAATTTTGCATTAAAGTCAAATGAAGCTGAGTAACAACTCTAACAGAGATTGGACGGATAAAAATAAACTGCAACAATGATGAAAGCTGACACAAATTGTGCGTATTGTATACATGTGGTACCGGCTTTCTTTCTTCAGTCTTTTCTTTCTCTCATGCTCCATTTTTCTCCCGAAGGATACAAACATCTATTATACAGCCCATCTCTTTAATGGAGCCCCAGACAAAACCTTATCAGGACACATTATCTTTATGGGACATTTCTCAAATTCCTCAGTTTGATATCGGAATAAAAGTGGGAGGCACGCTAATTACCCGACACCCACAAGCAAAATCACAGGAGGTGAAGGGGAAAGAGTCACAGAGGGAAGAAAGGAGGTCACGGGGTGGCGAGAGAGACGGAGAGAGATGGAGTGGGAGATAAGTGAGAACCATTAAGAGAGCGAGAGATGAGAAGTCAAGGAAGTCAGTATATCCAATCACAGATTCTATTGTTTCTGCTATTAATAATGCATGAATAAATGTCAGGCGGTACGCATTCGATTAGTATAATTAGACACCCTGGGCTATACAATTTCATGGGACAGCAGAATAAGTAGATACACAAGTATTAAAGTGAATGTGTGTGGGTGTGTGGGTGTGTGTGTGGGCACAGAAATAGTTCCAAGCCAAAGTATCTGTAATTATGACAAATGGCTGCAACCACAGTCCATTCAGAAGCCTCTCTGCATGGCACAAGCTGCACGGTAGTATGCCATTATCACTGAGCAGAGCACACTGCAATTCACATACATTCAACCATTTGGAGGAGACACTAATTCAAAATATTCAACCCCAGGGTGCTACAGCACAAAAGTGAAATGGCACTTGATGTCATTGAAGCCATATTGAAGTTGGCACACAGTGTGAGCTCAATTCATGTAAAAAACTGTAAAAACTATACTGTCAGCAGCAAATGATTGTGTCAGTTCTTTTGCCGCAGGGACTGTTGTTTACAGTGTTGTGACAAGCATATTCAGGAATTGAGTTTGATTTCAGGCACTATCCCAGCAACTTTATTAGGGTGCCGAGTTAATACAGATGGCAAGCGAAGAAAACAGAGGAAAAATACAAAACAATAGCTGGTCAAGTGAAACTTCTGACAATCCATCTTGTGTTCCCTATTAATGAAAAAGTATCGCTCAACAGGTCACCGTGCTCCGCTCTCTTCAACAGGATTTACATTGACTTGCTAGTTTGTCCTTTAACACAGCACCAGATCAATTCGATTATCGGTGTTTAGGCAGGTAATTTAGAGAAAATTTAGTCGAGATAATTTACCTGCTGAAAAGGTGGAGGGAGATGGAGGGTTGGAACGTGGATGGAGCCTGGACCCATCAATGCCACTGTGAATTATTACCACAGTGGTAAACTTGGATAACTTAACAAACAAATCAATGACGCCTAATGTCTTTGGTGGAGCTTTAATGAGGACAGATGCGGTGCTGGATACAGAGTAAAGTCAGATTAAAGAGCAGGAGCTTAGAAGAGGAAAGAAAAGAAGAAACGGTGTGATGGAAGATGTGAGGAATGCCTACGATGTGGAAACGGATGTTGGCTAGTCAACAATAGCGACCCTCTGCTACAGGGATTTTGGATATTCTGCATGAAACCTGAACACCTCATCATCAAATGAAGCCCCTAATATGCACTTTTGTTACTTAATTACAGTTGCCATGGCTCTCACGCTCTCTTTTCTGCAGTCTCTCTACCTTTTTCCCTTTCATCATCCTTTATCTGCATTGGTTTCTTGTTTGCTCTACCTTAGCATTCGTCTTATTGATGTGTACATTCTTCCTGCGTTTCCATTACATAGCTGCAAGGTACTTGCACTAAAAATTGGAGAATCAGTTGAAAGAAAACCAAGATTACGCGTGCCCTAGATATAAGGAAAATGGTAATGAAATAGGCCAGGATTAATTGGGGCACTGTGGTGGTAGTTAGGGTATTTATGATTAATACATTTAATTGTCAAGCATTATGCAGAGGTACAAGTTTTCAAGCAACACACTACTCAAGCAATAGTCCGATAGGCTGTAATCACTGGTCACCCAGCTTCAAAAAGCCTGCACAGAGAAACTTAACATGCTCTCTTTCCGCTGAAATCATTTTATCATCCTTTTACAGGCAAATTATGTTGGGGGGTTTTTCTGCTATTCCTCACCTTCGCAGGTTCTGCATACACTAAAGCTGCCAAAATCAGTGTTTTATATTAACAAAGGATCAGCTTGTACGTAACAAATAACAGTCAGAGAATTATCACCAAAGTCTCCGGTCTACAGAAAATAATGGCATGTCTAAGTTCATTGTTTTGGTTGTCTGGCCCAAACCTTTACTGTTTTTGTGCACTCTAAGACAACTTGTTTGTAGACACAAAGACAGCTGTTTTCTGTGAAAATGAAATGTGGTTGTGTCAGAGTTACTGTATGGGAGACACACTCAAACCAAGAGAATCCTTTGGGCTTCATCTTCAAAACACTAGATCCGTTTTTAAGAGTTAATGTTCAAAGACATACTCCTCTGCTGCAGGCCAAATTGGGAGCTTTGCTTTTTTTTTCTCTGCTTTTATTGTTCCACATCAGATGACCTTCAGAATTTGGTACATGAGACTGTGCCAGTACATGGCAAAAAGACATTAAGTAAGAAGCAGAGGATTTTATGGTTGTTCCATTTTCTTTATGTGGACTTAAAGACACACCATAGATTTCAGAGAGACTGGGCTAATTGTCATATTAGTGAGATAGTCAAGCCAGCTTTATGGGCTGTGTAGAATCAATGAGACGTGATAGCCTGGCACTGCCTGGATCTCCTTCAACCAGCCATAACATAAGATGCTGAATGTGGCAGGGATGTGAGGAGGAATGGGAATAAGGAATAATCTGCGAGAAAGAAGACTGGGAGGGATGATTTAAGGCAAAAATGGAAATGAACCCGGCAGGCTGTAAAAAAAAAAAAAAAAAAACGGACAGGAGAATGTGGAGAAGACAAGACAGAACAGAGAAAATAACAACAACAAAAAAAAAGCAATACAGAGTTTGATGAAGAGAAACAGAGGTGAAAGAGAGACAAGTGAGGCATTCAAACAGAGAGGGGAGTTACACCGGATATACAGAGAGCGAAGCCAAAGAATGTCCGGAATGAGAGAAACAGAAAGACGAAGACAAAAGAGAGGAAGAGCAGGCAGGAGCATCGAGCCAATATTGCTTTTGCGATGCCAGATTTTTTTTTCCAAAAAGCAGACTAGTGGGACGGACCTTCTGGCTCAGTACTTGCCTGTTTGCAACTTATCTTAAGGGTTTTTTTTTTAATTGTTTTAGTGTGGGAAATGGAGTCAGGGGTCAATACATGAACTATTGCGTTTGGTTGCAGATGTTGCTTGTCGGCCACATAATCCAGAGATGAGGGCTAATTTACCATAATTACGCTGATGACACACTATTATCCCAAACCTATCTTTGCCCCCAAGAGACCACAACTTTTTAAAGTCTCTGGTTGTGTACATTAAAGACAGGATTAACTGGATGTGCCACAATTGCAGTTCATCAAAGACAAAAACAAAATCCTTGTTACTGTTGTTCAGCCTCTGTGGCGTAAACATGTTCTCGTTAGCCTTAGAAGCCTTACCATAAAATGTATGAATCTGGGTGCTGTTGCTGATTATGACCTTTTGTTCCAGAGCCACATCACCACAACAAGTACTTTCCTTTTTTTCTTTTTTAATAACACAAAGTCCTTCTTGATGAATACATACAACAGTTTTAGATAATGCAGAGCGGGATGCACATTTCTATTTCAATTGAGAGTCAAACATGGAAATTGTATTCTAGTTTGATTAAGGTCAGGAAATGAAAACAGTGAATGATAAGGCAATACCGAGAAGGTCTGTGACAGAGTGTGCACTTAAAACGAACCACACGACCATCCACCATGCTCACTGCTACACATTTACTTTCAATCTTGCTTCCACTGGATGTAAATCTAAGAGAGTGATATTGTCCAACATAAAAGATAAAAACCGGCTTATACTTGGCCGGTTGATGTTTCCTTTGAAACATCTTTCTACTCAGTCCTTCCCTACTTGTTGTCTGTAAGGCCCTACTTGGACTTTGTGGCATCTCTCTGACCCACTTCATCCATATGTACAACTCCTAGGTCACATAATCCCCCCTCCTCTCTCCTCTCTGTCTGGTTGTTCTCAGATTAAAATAAGAAGTTGATGAGGCGGGTTTGGGTTTTATGATGGCCATAGCTGCTGGGATGCGTTGCCATATTGCAATAGATACACTCAAACTTAATATAGTTAAAACTCATACAAAAAACATATGTTCCCCCCAGTGCGTTTAACTATGTTTGTTATGCTTTTCTTAAAAATCAATGTGATCGTCTTGTTGTATGTTTGTTGTATCTCCACTGCCACTGGAATAAAAGGTTCTACATGAATAGTCTTTTATTTTCTGATCTGTTCTGCTGACCCCAGACGGTTGACCTCGACCTCGATTATTGATATTGATGCACATACTGTATGTATAAACACACTGTATACACATGCACACAACAAAGCAAACCAACACTCACATCTCCTCTGGGCGTTGTGCCGTCACTTAAGCCAAGAGTCGTCATTTTCCACATCGAACTTTTGTAGGACTAATGTAAAAACAATGTTGAAATTCCCTCCGCTGGAGTAAAACACGCACATGGTTTCACCCCTTTGGCTGGGATTGGAGTGACCTGGGCTCTGTTTACTAGACATTTGCATCACCATGAAATCCTGGAGCCACACTAACATCACACATATTTAAAGGAAGGGAGGGAGCGAAAGAGTAAAAGGCTGAAAAAAGAGGAGGGGGTACAGAGTAAATGAAAAGTGAAGAGTGACCTCTGCACAGAACACTGATTTTCCCATGCACCGAGAAGTACCATGGATTTATGTAAAGGGAAACTATGTGCAGCATGTGCGGTTAAAGGACAAAACATTTCAATAACACGCTTTTATCAGAATTCGACTATGAGAGCATGTCCGCTGTCTCTGCTCCCTGATTGTGGGAGCCAGTTATGTTTTTCATACAGCACCATGTGTCTAATGGATACATAATTTCAGGGGATTTAGAAATTGGTGCTGTAATAAGATCATCTCTCACTATTTTTCGTGGTAAGAGATGTGCTCCCATTAACAGGCAAGCCTGACTAAAGAGCGCTGGATGACAGAGAGGTAATGTAATACCTGTAATAATTTATTGTTGATGAATGGATATCTTTGAGTTTTACTAGAGCTCTCCCCAGCATTGCGTCGGTGTCATTAACCTTCACAGTTCTTAAAATTACAGCTGTGGAGACACAGAGTAGAACAAAGATTTTGTGGTACTGTCTGAAAACGTCGGCAGGTTAATTATAGGTCTGTGTTTCAGAAGACTCTCCAAGAAGTGCTGAGATAAATCTTTTACTCAGTGCTGCACATATCCTTTACTTTTTTTTATCCTCTTTGTTGTTGGTCTGGATTTATTTCATTTCTTCTTCTTCATGTGGCTCTTTCTGAACAGTTCTGACTGTGATAATCAAAACCTGATCTATGAGACAAGGAGAAACATTGTGTCATATCACAACAGCAGAGAGAAGACTGACCTTTGGCTTCTTACCAGTTTACAACCATCATTAGCAGGGCAGGGATCAGGAACCAAGGCCATAAATCACACTCAAACCATCCATGTAGGAGGAACCCAGCTACAATGCAGTAAAAAATGAAAGAAAAACACACTCTGAGACTGACAGGAGGCTACAAGCAACTCAATCCATCATGAGCTGGAGGCTCCATAAAGCCAGTAAAACAGGAAAACACATGAGGCGATAATCTCTCACATGGTTATAAATAATACAGAAACCTTGCTAATGGCAGTAAGAGGTTGCCCAGCATGACAGAACCCCTCATGATGTGATTATATAGCTAAAATTTCCCCCAAGGACATCTATTATCTTGTATAAATACTCAGGGGTAACTCAATAGGGCAATATGCTCTCATCCAGAGACTGTTTGCCTCTTTTTTCTTATGAATCAAGAGGAGGTGGATTTATTGTAATGGCAGCACGTGGCCATCAGCTGGGCATGGGGCCGAATGGTCGGCAGATATAGAACAATTAGGAAAAAGTCGGAGGGGTTGAGAAATGGAAACAGACTGCAAACTGTGCAGCCCACTTCTGCACATTAGCATTACATCCACAGTTTAATATCTGTTTTTGGTAATGGAAAGGATTGAGACAAATAGTAGAGGAATGCAAATGTCCTGCTGGTTGTAAGTCTTTAATGCTGAATAAAAAACATTAAAAAAGAATACGTGATTCAGCTGCAGAGCATTTTTACCTTTATTTTTTAATGAGACAAACAATGCATGTGGGCATAATTACTATTATTACACATGGAGTGGTGATGTGATAAAAACCTAACTGCTTGTCTAACAAACAAAAGACGTTTGAGACTAATGTTAAATGAAAAAGTCACCGAGCTCTGTGGTTATGTCCCACTGGTCCGTCTTGTCATTTAAAGTGGTCAGATAGTTATGGTAGTTTCGTCATCTAGTCTGGCGCTGTGTGGTAACAAAGGCCCATTCGTAACACTTCTAAATCTCATTTATTATCCAAGCTATGTTTAATCCTTATAAAAGCTTATGTGTAAAAAAAGATAAGTTGTGCTTGAATGTGCTGGACTATTTCTTGGCCTGAAGCATTTTCTTCCTGGATTCTTGTTGTCACCATGAAGCATGAAGTTGACAGGAAACCGGTGGAGACTGTAGGAAGCCACTGCACCAAGCCAAGAAACAGAAATAGCTGCTTCTCCTCCCTGTTTTCAGACTTAATGCTGAAAACGGTATCTACATCTCTCATCTAACTCACAAGAAACGTATTAGCCTAACTAACACCAACCCTTCCCCAAAATGTAAAACTATTCCCTTAAAGTAACATTGGAAGGCTGCCGTTAGAAATAAAAAGTAACCTTGGGAAAAAAAAAAAAAAAAAGCCTGGTCTCTTTAACCCAACAAAAAAAAATGGTTGAACAAAGCATTTACAAGGTCAGATTCTACAATACGCCGTTAGTTTTGAATAATAAACTGTCTATGTGAAAGGGCAGCATGAAATTGTCTGTCTAAGTGATTCTGTTTCGGAGGAGAAAAGAGCCGCCAGCAGGGGAGGAAAGCCAGGGAGAAGGAACACGGAGTTCTATATACATTGCGGGCTTCAAAATGACATCTCAGTATGCTAATGGTGTTTACCTTCTGTTACTCTACCTGCTACTCTCCCTGAATCTTCGCGAGATGAGGCCCCTGCTTGGTTTTTGGTGTCAAGATTGGCTTATTCAAAAACCAAGTGATGGTGAAATAATTCACTGTACAGCTGTATACCATTTAGGTATAATATGTCCCTCAGCTGTGTCCATATGTTTTATTTATAATGGGAAATTTCTCTAAAACAGCCCCATCATGGACAGTATCTAAAAGCAATTTTCTCTTTGCTGACAGAGACGGGGAGGCACAGTATCTTCTCCCAGCGGAACAACAGAGCTGGTGCTGGTACAGATACCTGCATGTCCCCAGCCTTCAATTTCACATTTACAATTGAGTACACACAAACACACACAGATTCACTCAGACCGCTTTTCACCATCTCCTTTTACCCCCTTCTTTCTATCTTCTCGCAACACAAATCACAAACGTGCTCATCCAATTTAGTCAGACACATTCCACCTGTACCACTTCCAATACGAGTCCACGTGCTACAGTTACTGTGGGTTACTATTTCCACTTAATATCCCCACATTGCTTTGAATGTCACATCTCATGTGGTACACACACACACACACACATACACTATGGTGTCAATTAGTAGATGTTTTCAGTTGACAACTGTGCGCACAAGGCAGCTGTGAACAAAGACACAATTCTTATGTGTGTACCTAGCAGTAGACCCAAAGTCAAAACAAACAAACAGAAATACACACAACACACACGCGCGCACATGCGCACTGCCATTGCATTGCAGGCATAACTCCCACCCCTGGCTGTGTGCAAGTTTGATCCCTCTTACTGAGTCTGAGAAGCATGTTAATCAGCGAAGGAGGCTGCCAGCTCAGCCATATATGTCTCTATCATTCTTGCGCTCACTCGCCGTGTCTTCGTCTCTCTGCCTCTATCTGCATCTCTTCTATCCAATCTGTCTTCGTCTGTGTCAGACCCTGTTCCTCCACCGCTACCTCATTGTATTTATCTCACATTCCTCTCCTTCTTCTAACCCTTCCTTACTCGCATTCTCATTCCATTTCAACAAATCATGTCTTTCTTTTTGCGTTATTTTTCTTTTGCGCCTACATTTCAATGCATCTGACCCCATTCCCGTTAGACTGATGGGATTTAAGGCACTAAGGCAGGATGGTTTTTTTTAGAGGATAGCTTGCTTTTACCCACCAGCCTGACATTTTATTGCCCCCACTTCTTGTCGCCAGCCACTCCTTGCTCACCCCTCTCTCCTCTAAGACTTTGTGATCAGTCTGTGCCAGTGCTAAAGTGGATTTGGTTGTGGTGACTAAATGAGGGTGGGTGGCTGTGGGATGCTGGATGAGTTTCACAGGACGAGTTTTTAAAAGAGTGAGCTTTAAAAGCTGAAGGGCAGAGAGAGTGAGAGAGAGGTGGGGGAGATCGTAAGTGAAGAGAGATATAGCCCTTATGTGTTTACACAGACTGTTCCTAAGGAGATCTCTACTGCCCCACACAAGTTATAATTCATGAAGCGAAGGAGCAAAGAGAGGTGGTCATAGCCATGCAGACGGCGATAACAATGGAGAGACAAATGATGACAAGGGAGCAGAGGGAAGGGGGGACAGGAAAGGAGAAATTAGAGGAGAAGAGTAACATGAAGAAATGTGGGGAGCGTAGTAAATTTAGAGAGAGCTATTCAACAGCTTCACATGCGAGTGAAGGCCCCAGAGGCCCTTTAGCTTTATCAAACAATGCTACAAGGCCGAGACACAAATTAAAAAAGATGTTGCTTCCTTTACCTCAATTATCCAGGCAGACGCTAAAAGAAGACCCATCATGGTTGACAGCTTCTTTTCTTTATTTTTACCCCAAAAGGCTCACAGGCTTGGCCTCCATCCGTCACGTCACACTTAAAAATTAATGCATTCACATGACACACTTCATAGATAACATCTCAATGGGGGTTTTTCTCTGCTCAGCCAGCCAGTAACATCCATTCCTGTTTGCTTAACACAGGCTAAAGCTCGAGCCTCCGCACTGTCCTTACAGTCGGTAGGATGTTCAACAATGTCATTTAGTACCTTGCATCTCACAGAGCGGATCAAATCAATAAAAGCCATTTCCTTCAAAAGTCAGTGGCCCCCGCTCTGTTTGTCAAGTTAATTTGATAAAGGCGCTTACGGTGCAGCATGCACAGAGAAAATTATTTGGCAAGCACTTGGTGGCACAACACAAAACTTCTCACAGAGAAAGGCATTGGAGTTCAGCGGCTCAGGTGTGGCGTGCAGGACGCTATTGATTAATAAAGTGAGAGTACAGTACATGCTCAAGGAAATGTGGGGGTGAAAAGGCTGCGAGGTGGATCTACTCCCTCTGTGGTTACCTGTCCTGAAGTCAGTGGAGAGGAATGAAGCAGCTCATCTGGGCCTTTTAAATCCCACATAACAAAAACAAGAATCCAACACACAGCTCCATCAGCCCCACTCTCTCATCTCCCCATTAAAGCAGCGGTGTGGTACACAGATTCTTTGTATTCCTTCCACTCTGGCATATTGGTAGCTACAGACATTATTTTGTTCTCTGGATAACAGGGTAAGTGGCTCATTCGCTGATTGGTCTTTCTCCAGGCTTTTGAGCAACAGGGTATAGCGCAGCAGAGCCAAACAGACAGGAGACTAATCCCCCTGCTGTGGCTGTTGACAGAGGGTACCATTTAAAAACACTGAGGAGAGGACAAACAACAAGGCGCTGAGGAAAATTGCCCAGCTTGGTTTCACCAGACACTTTCCAACAGCACTTCCCTCGTGTTGGAATGTTTTAACAAATATTTGACAATTTTAGTTCCCCACCGCTCCCGAAAAATAAGAAGAGTGGGGAATGCATTTTGAATTCCTCATTTGGATACTTTTACAAAGTTGGACATCCTTAATCTGTGATGTTCAGTGAGTTCCAGGTACAGCTTTATGAAGAAGCCATTTCCATCTTTCCTGTAAGACCAGCTTGGTCTACTTCTGCTGAAGTTTGCTGTGATTTTAAGCTGCCCTGAGTGAATGTAAATACAAAGCATTTACTGCATGTAGGTGGACAGGACAAAACTCCTCTAGAAAGCAGCATGTCCTCAGGCTACACTGTTCTCTGGACTATACAGTCTATTGTTATCAGCATCGGCGCCTATTCTCCAAATGTCTGGCTGTGTGATATAGAACTGTTTGGAATATAATTGACAAATTCAATAAGGTGCATTCTTGTCATAGTTTGTAGCCGTTGAAAACATAAATTACATTTTTGTCTCCATTCAAGCAGCTCTCCTGCCCACTCAGATACCCGTCTCTGGGCAAAACAAAACCACCCTGTGGGAAAGGAGTGAGCGGCGCCCAGTCATCACAGCGTTGTCCAGTGTTAGCTGCGCACATGACAGCACAACACAGTATACGATTTGAATTGTAAGCACAAACGCCCGATGTGTAATATACTGAGTGAAGAAGTCAGCGAGTAATCCATGAATTATTTTAAAATGAATAATTTATGAGTTGGATTTCAGCTGGTCAGTGAACAGCAGGCAGCAGCAGCTGACAATCGGCTGATCTGCGCAGCATATGTTCCCGTTCCCGCCTGAACATATGCTCCACGAGGTGACATTTAACATTTATGTGTTACTTGTATCTGCTGTTAAACTGTTGTAAAATATGTCATATCAAGATGCCTTGATGTTTTCTACCTCTGTCCACTCATCTGGAAAAAAAAAATTAAGAAAAGCACTTAACACTAGTAGCCATTCGGTTAGCGTGGATTTTTTTCTTGAAGCTAAATCTTACAGAAAATATCCACACTACAGTGTATTGTGTGTTTTCTCTCATTTTCCCTGCAATACAGAGCACTTGCTACCTGAAAATGGAAACATATCCCATACAGCAGGAACCATTGTGAACACATCTGGGACGCATGGTAAAGATTTTGGCTCACAACAAAGTAGGGTGCCTGTGCTGTGCTGTCAGTACACATGGCAATTAGAAGTGAAGCAATGCTCCGGGCTCGGATTGACCCGGCAACAACAACCTGCCTGTTTATTGACAGATCTCCGGGGTTTCACTGCTGCACAGATGCCCCGAGGCCACACCGTTGGACTGCAGCTCTCTCTCTCCCATGCTCCTGTGCTTTTAGCCATGTGAGAAACAGCACTGTTTGATAACACCCTGCCAGTGCAAAGCTTGGTTTTCTTATCAATGAAGAAATACCAGCGTTAGAGCATGAATTGTTATTTAATTCTAGCACTGGAAAAACAGCGTGATAAAGACCAATTTTGCTGCAGCTTCCTTAGAAATATTCAATTGCAACATTGGAATAAGTTTTTGGAATTAATGTGATGAAATTATATTTCTGACACAAAATCAATTTAAAGTCAGTGTTTCCGAGACCAGTTACCCTCACTTTAACCATCGTTTTGTGTTTTGTGCATTGATTTAATGGACTTAGCCATTATTATAATAAAAAAGCCAGTGAGTTTAAGTAGGCTATGACAAACACACTAGCAGCGTTCATGACCATTTTGATTCATTGAAATGTCTAAACACTTGATGTAGACCTATTAAAAGAAAATTCACTGCTCCCAGACAATTTGTCCATCTGACTTTGATGATCCTCTACCACAAGTGGAGCCAATTTTAAGTTCCTTAACTAATGTCATTATGTTCATGTTACCATGCCAGTGGTAGAATAAGTTCAAAGCAATACTGGCTATAAGTTCCAACTCTATTTTTAGAAGTAAATAATCACTCATTTTACAGGACTGACAAAAGAACTAGCTTGCAAAATAACAGTTTATATCAATGATGATGCCAGAATGTGCGGCACAGAAATGTGAGGTACCCAATAATTTTAGGGGCACACTGCTGTCTAAACCGATTTCGGATCAAAACAAAGCTATACTGCTGTAATCAGGTCTGATGAAGCTGTGATGAAGATGCACAGTAGCTCCGTTTATACGTTCTCCAGTCGCAGCCACATAGTTATGGAAAAATCAAAACAGCTGAAGGGCAGCTGTCAAGCCTGGAAGTCTTTAGTGAAGGACGAAAAAAAAAAGAGGTAGAGAGACATAATAAGCACTGAGAGGTAAGGAGAGGTAATACTGTTCCCTCGTAACAAGAAGGTTGTAGGTTCAGTTCCCAGACCTGGGGCCTCTCCGGGTACTCCGGTTTCCTCCCAGCATAAAAAGACATCATGTTTGGGTTAATTGGTGACTCTAAACTGTCCGTAGGTCTGAGTGTGAGTGGTTGTTGGTCTCTGTCTGTCTCTGTGTGTTGGCTCTGTGATGGACTGGCGACCTGTCCAGGGTGACTCCGCCCACACCCAGTGTGAACTGAGATTGGCTCCAGCACCCACCACCACCCAGAGATGGATAAGCTGTAGAAGAGGAATGAATGAATGAAGGTGACGAGATGGAGGAAGATTAAGAGAGGGAAATAAAACAACCATAGATGAGGAAGACGTAGAGGTAAGAGAGTGAAGGAGCACATAAATGTAATTTAACCTCAGCGAGAGATGACACAGCGAGATAAAAACAAAAATAGTAGATTGGACTGGAAACACCTGGAGACAAGAGAAACAAAGTGGAAATGCAGCCTTGCCAGCAGTGTGGTAATGCCGTGCTCTTGTTAAAACAGTTTGGCTCTTGATGAGATAAGGACAGCCATGACAACCTGAGACTCCATTTTCAGTCATCCTGAGTGGTGGCCAAATAACACTCCTTTGAGCCCCCCCGAAACATTGTAGAGGTGCTGTTGTTTAACATTGCACACAAAAACACTAACTCACACCAACATAAAAGAAACACACAAATGATTAGCCGTGATAGTGGCTTTAATGGAATTTAAAGACCGTTGCAAAAGGACAGTCACAGTTCATCAATTTGTGTGCTCCTGAATTAGACCGCTGCCTTTATGAGTCTGAGGCCATAATGGCTGGTTCCTTTTGCTTTCTTTTCTCTCTCTGTTTCCCTTGATATTGAATCCTTCTGACCGCAGAGTAGAGGAAAAGAGGGGACCGGATTTTAGGCTATATGTTATAGCCCCTGTGAGCTTTGAAATGGCGGCCCAGTGCTAATCAGAATGACTCATGCTGTGGTAAATCTGCCAGAGAGCGATTTAACAAAAAAAAAGTGAAGGCAGAAGGCAGCAAGGGGCATCCAACTATATGATTTTCATTAACCTAAACATCCACCTCTTGCTGTGCTATCACACCTTTCTTTTCTGACTATTTCCTCCTCTTTATGTTTTGCTCTCTCCTGCAGTCAAGCTTTGCCGTCTCTCAATGCCAACGGGCGCTATGGCAACAAGATACCGACTCCTGCAGAGTGCGAGTGAATATGGGAACATGTGTGTGTGGGTCTGTTTGAACACATTCATGCATATTTGCCACCTTATATTGAGTGATCAAATATAAAAATATACAGAGCTGGAGGTTTGGTCCTGCAGGGCCTGGCTGCTTTAAATTCTGGGACTGACAACCCAACTGCTGCCACGTGAGCAATTCTGCTAACTTCAGTATCTCTCCGAGCTTCTCTCTCTGGCACTTTTCTTTTGAGATCATACATCATTTCAGTCGAACAAAGAGTGGAAATAAGAAAATCTCCAATGGCTGTCTTCTGAGATACAGATGCGCCTGTTGTAGAGCAGTTTATATTGACAGTGGCAGTTAAATAAACCTGAAAGCTGCCAGCCAATGAGAGGATTTTCAGAGCTGTTTGTCTGCCCCTCAAGGTCAGCACAGTCAAGTGTTTGATGCACAAAGTTTTACTTCCAATCAAAGGCAATGTTCATCAAAACTGAAAATGTTGTAAAAATTTAATTGACTTCACAAACTTTGCCCATTTAAATATTTGTTTGAATTTTGCAGTAAATTCTAGATGTCTTCTGGCTATATCGGCCTTTAAAACACATGAAAAGAAAATATATCTTCGATTTTAACACAGATGTCAAATTTGAACATCGTTCCTTTTGCTACAAAGCGATGAAAACAAAAACGCAGTTAAAAGAAATTAAGTTAAATGCTTGTATTTTTCCTGTGTTAAAAAGGCATCATCTGGCCACTGAGCACATGCTGCCTGCGGCCACGTTTCCCTGCGAATGCCAGTCATCAAGTATTGTAGTGGGTAATGATAGTATACTTCCCACACAAAAAAGTTGACAGCTCTCATTTTGCATTAAAACTTATCTGAGAGGAGGTTGGAAACAAACAGAAAAGATTTTGTCTTTAGGCGCAAAAAGCCCCAAGAGTCCTTTGATGAGTTCAATGGACTGAACAAAGGCTTGTGCGCCTACGCAGACAGCAAAACACTAACATTCAACCAATCCTGGGTAAACCGGGAAGTTAGACTCCGATTCAAGCTGCTCTTTGGGCGGCTGGTTGACTTGTGGGTCTGAGTGTCAGCTCCCTGAACAGGCCAGGGAGGCTTCCTCCCTCATGCTGAGGCCATGATGAGTAAACGGCTTTGAGGGGGGTTTGAATAATTAGGGTAACGCTAAC
Organism: Remorina albescens; assembly: GCA_034769265.1. NCBI lineage: Eukaryota > Metazoa > Chordata > Actinopteri > Carangiformes > Echeneidae > Remorina > Remorina albescens. The sequence continues at coordinate 20,558,946 of CM068489.1, read as the reverse complement.
CTGACATGTTGCTGCACAAGAGGATGCCAAGAAAGCAGAGCTGCAGCCTTTTTGGGTAGAGACAGTGAGAGTAGATATATATATATATATATTTTATTTTTATTTTTTTTTCGGGATCCCAAAATATGATTCGTTTTAACTTCCTGTGGCGGACCAAATATTAGGATGCATTTTCTATGAGCTGGTCTTCCTGTAAGTGTGAGGGGATCTGGTTAGTCCAAAAGCACCAGATGTTGTTTATTGTGGTCAAAGATGGGAAAAAGAAATAAGCTGAAGAAACTGGTTGGACATGAAAGCTCACACAGTTTATTCCACTTACTATCTTCCCCTGATTTTAATCGATATCAAGAATTTGAGCAGAAGAAATATAACCAATGCTTTTTTCCCCCAGCAGAAATCTTATCACAGTTACAGTTATATTTGAACTATTTTAAATGGAGTAATTTCCATCTCTTATTTTATCTGAATGATTCACAGTGTTTCATCTTTGTCTGCGGTCATCAGGTGACATTGATAGTTATTACAGAGTGCAGCTTTTAGACGGGAGAGATAGCCTCAGGTATTGGGCAGATAACCTTTCAGGCTTAGGATTTATAAATCTTTATTTTTGTGAAATTGTCAAACTCATATTAGACCAGAGTGAGAGCAAAACTACTTGCTTTGCGCGACAGATTAGTCTGACGCATCTTTACAGCCAGTGCCAGTTGATGTGTGCTTTAAAGTCAATTTCAAAAGCAAGTAAAACTAATTGAACTGGAAATATGGGTGAAAGCTAATTTCCTTTCATGCCTCAACTCAACAGAAAGATGGGCTCTGAGTTTTTAATCTCAGAATGAGTGTACAAGAACGTGTGCCAGCGTGCATGTGTGTATTTGTGATTGGCGTGACAGCATCGCCCACTGACTTTTATAACTGCCTATTGGACAGCAGCCATAGCAACATCGCCTCCTTTGCAGAGTGTAAAAGTGTAATCAGACATGGCGTCAATTAACAGTACCAGCACAGGCAGTCCATCAGGCCTTTCACTGCACAGTTCGCCTCAACCTCAAGGCTACTGAGAAGGGAAACATTTGTGAGCCTGTGCAAGATGCTTGTGTGTGTGTGTGTGTGTGTGATCTCTTGGTTGTATGGGGGTTATCGTGTCAGACAGAAGGATTCAAGCTCAAAAGCGATTCTCGTCATGCTGCCAAATCTGACCCTTTTGTGAAATCACTCAGCTATAAATTAATAAAGAAACATTTGAAAGTGGCTTACACCTCTCTTCTGGGAGAAGACAAAAATAAGACACCATCACCCTGCTGACTGGGGGAGATGTGTCGAACACAACTGACCGCGGCGCTGAGCAGCAGCTTCTCGGAGCGGGAGGCAGGAGGTGAGAAAAGTTGAGGAGGAACAGACGGGAAAGAGGAGGAAAAAGGACATCATGGGGAGGAAGGAGCGAGAACAAAAGAGAGAATGCATAAGAGGCAAAGGGAGAACGAGGATGAGAACAGACAGTGGGGTTTGGCACTCCACCGCACTGGCACCCTGGCAGCAGTCCAAGCATTGGGCTGTGGGAGGGCAGAGTAATGATTGATGCAGACTGATTGCAAGGCTTTTCCCACCGAGCGGCTGATGTCACATGAAATGTTCACACGCTGATGCATGGGCCATGTGTCTCACACACACACACAATCCACATTTTCGACCCATCCAGTCACTTTAATTGTGTCACGTGAACCTCAAAGCGAAGCAGAGGGTGGGTGTTGGTCGTGTCAGTTGAGCTGTCTGTCCGTCCTTCCCTCCCTCGTTTGTCTTCTGTCCATCTGTCCTTCCTTCCTTGCATTTTGTTCATCTGTTCTGCCAGTCTCTAACAGGTCACTATTGATCATCCTATTTCCTCTTTATCTTTAATCAAAAGGCTGGGAAACTCTGTTGTTTAATTGATGAGTCTCTGCGAAAGGCCCACTCACTTGCTCCCACAGAAACGGCTTCTCATTCATAATTAATACACTACTGCTAATTATCCGAGCACTGCTCCACACGATGCACGTCCTATATATATGAAGGGAGGAAGAGAGGAGAGAAGACACAGTGGCTGGCGGGAGTAAAAGACAGAAAATGAGACAGGGAGGAGGGAAAAATGGCTGGAATGAGAAGCAGAGTTGGGTTGTGGGAATTGAAAAAGAGGACAAAAAATAAAAAATAAACCCAGAAAGATTTTCAGGCGAGAGGGAGGAGAGGACAGGATGAGGCCTGTCACCTGTGGCTCTTATTCACATTCAATCTATCTCGATTTCATCATCTCTCTCATCTCCATCACATCACACACTTCCTCTCCCCTTTTCATCTTCTTATTAAAGTGCTCCAACTTTTATGGGCTCAGGGAAAACAGAAAGAGCGAGAGAGAGAGAGAGAGAGAGATGGGAGTTGGCTATAAAGAATATTCAGAAAAATGTGATTGATTTGAGAAGAATTAATGTTTTAGAGGCTTATATATTTATTTATTCTTACAAGCATCGCTACATCAAACTTCCTCTCTTCAGTACTAATATCTGAAATGTTCATAAAAGTCTTTCCGACCCTATTGAGGGCCCTTGAAAGTTTAGCGAGTGAAGTCCTGGCAGAGGGTGGGTAGTTTGGGTCCAGATGGATGGAGCGGCTGTCTCTAATATGGGCCCACCTGGAGGTGGATTGACCTGTCTGCCTACCTACCATAGTTTAATGCCAATTGATAAATGGACAGCGAGGTGCAGGATGTGGCTGAGGAGAGGAGAGGCTGCAGGCAAGGAAACCGCGATGGCGTATGATAGTCGGACACAGAAACTGAGTTACTGCTACTCTGTTGGTGCTGAGACATATTTGTAAAAGACTCAAAGGAGAGGAAGTTGGCCTGTTTGATTGCTTGTGCGTGAGTACGTGAGCATGTGTGGATGAGATTTACATAAAGAAATCTATGGCAAGCTTAAAAATCTTGATTGCCCAGACTGGAGGCCTTTAAATCAATAAACAGAAACAAACATATGCACTTACATGCACAGACTGAATAAACTCCAGTACGCCACTCTATTAATTGGTCTCTTATGTGTGCTAAGCCAGCAGATGTATCTATTTATCTAATTTAAGGCAAATCTAATAGTAGGCTCTGGCTGCCCGCAAACAAATTATAGGAATTACTTGTTTTCCCCCTGCATATAAACCTACTTTTACAATGCAAAACTCAACTTCAGAATGATATTAACAAGCCAAAGCACATTATTAAATTATTGTGAGATGCTTTTAGAGTTTGCACATAGCTTTCAGTGCCAACGAATATTTCTTTTACTATTCGTACCAACCTTTTGTCATATCCTCCCCTTTTCATGCTTGCTTTTGCCTGCAGCCTTTACTATATTTGCATTTCTTAGTTTCTCACTCTCTTTTTTTTTTTTGTTGTTGTTGCTTTTGCTTTTCTTTAAAAAAAAACAAAACAAAAAAAAAAACAACCCATATATATGCGTCTGTGTGTGTCTGGAGAGGGATGAGTTACTGTGATGGGAATCAAACACACTTGATTTATACATATTCATACATTTTCAGCTCAGCAAAGTAAACACTAAAGACAAAAACTGTGTTGGAAAGAGTATAAATATGCTTTAGACTTTTTAGAATACATATTTACCAACAATTATATTTGACTTTTTGGCTCTTTTTTTTTTTCCACTGTTCAGTCAGACCTTACTACCAGGAACTCCCACTTTCAATTCAGTGACCAGAAATTAAATTAAAAACACTCTCAGAAACGTCTCCTCTTCCTTGGATCATCTTGGCGTTGCTCCATCTCCTTCTTTGCCTCAGGCAGGTTAGACCTCTATAGGCCTTCATGCCCCCAAAACTCATCCACAGCCTCCCACTTCTCTCTATTCCTGTCTCCTTCACTGCATGATGTCTCTTAACACCACCCCTTCACCATGTCCTCGGGGCTGTCACTAACTCTCTGTCATTTTGACTTTGGCTCTCTTTGCCCAGAATCCTAAAGTGTCTTCCCTCTAACCCCTCAAGTGACGGTGACCTTGGCTATCTGAACTGAAATAGAAGACAGATAAAGAATCGCCGTCTGCCTGCCAACACCAGCAGCCACCCACCCACCTAATAGAGCCTGCCCCGTGCCTCTCATGTTACACTCTAATGGTTTAAATGGTGCATTCCTCTTGAGATCGGGGCTGGACTCCATGGGGCCGCAGTGAAGGCTCCAGCTGACAATTTATGAGTCACCTAAAGGTCATCGGCAAATCCCTGCACTTCAATTATGAAGCTTCACTTAGCAATAGTCAACATAGCACAACTTGTGCGGCAGTTTAATCAGATCTAGACCAATGAATTTCTGTCGTGGAAGCACGGAGAAAGATTTTGTGGTGCACAGCCATATACCTCAAATGGGGAACATTATTTGTCTGTTGCCATCTGTAGTCAACAGGCAGGGCCAGATAAAATGGTATCTCCAGTGGCATGCTGTATTCCCAACGGACTCATTCGCTGTTTGGCACCAAAACAAAAGTATAAAAATGCACAAATCATCCCAGTGAATGCATGAAAAACTCATTTTCTAAACTCTGCTGTAAAAACACTGCTCTTTCTCTGTGAAATTGAAAAGAACCAACGGTAGAGTTTACCTTCTGCTCTGTGGGGTGTTTGCAAATAGAGTAAGTGGCATTATTTCATTATGACAGAGTCAATATGTTACAGTTATGACAGGCTATCTGCTTCTCTGCGTTTGATTACCACTCTGAGCGACTCCTGTTGTTTTCCCCGTGATGCCAACTTGTAACCTGACTGACTCCCATTCAAGTTGGTCTTGGTGACACAATTCAAGCAGTGACTCATGGTGATGTAAATTCAAATCAAATCAAATCAAAAAGTTTTATAAGGCGCTTAATCATGTTAGCCCTTTAAATATAGAGCAGATGAAGACCAAACACTTTGTAGAATTATTTAAGAAACCCAACAAATCCATCCATGAGCAAACACTTGGCTCAGTTGTGTACAGCTGATGTTCCTCCCAGCTTGATTTTTCTGTATGATTAATTTTACTATAGTTTCAGTAAAGTGAGTGCCCAAATTAAGGGGCAGTGTATTGTAATCAGAAAGACAGTGAACTTCATATTGAGACTTTATTCCGTAAAATTAAAGGAACAATTACGTCTTTTTACGAAATCTGTTTGTAGCTTTTGTTGTCCAGCAATAAATAAGACACTTGAAACAATAAAAATAAAGCTGGGTTACCAAGTTTACAGAGGAACCTGAAACCCCTTTAAAACCAGCACTTTCTCCTGTCATGTTTTCACAGAAACATTATTTAAGTTGTTAATTGGTGACGTTCAGCGGTGCAGGCAAGTAGACTATAGCTGCTTCCCTCCATTTTCAGTCCTCATGCTAAGCTGCGCTAAGTGGTGCCACACAGTAACATTTTTACTCTAAAGGCATATGTGGTATTCCTTATATAGTTCTTAGCAAGAAAGTGAATAAGTGTATTTCCTAAAACAACAAACTATTCCTCTGAGAAACCGTCCTTGCAGTTGGAAAGCCACCGGTAAGGACATAATCTCCAAATGCACCACATAAACTGCAGAATGTTATTTTTATTAGGTTCAGTGTGGTGACAGCATTTTTGTCCCAGTGAGGAGTTCAAGGTTGAACAGTCCTGAAACTTTTCTCTGTTTTTCCTGCCTCTCCCTCAGGGGAATTTGGCCTTCTCCAACAGAGAGGTGTACAGATACAGAGGATACAGAGATATGATGGACTCCCATTTGATACATGGCAGGCAATATTCGTTTGGGGTTGAAAGACAAGTTGGGTGGGGCAGAAAAGATGGAAAAGAAATACTCACACACACTGCCTTCTCAAATCCCTCGCCATTGGCAGATTCATATCAAAAGCGCCTTTTTCTCTTTGAGATTTGAAGAAAAGCAAAGTGAAACAATACGGCTAAATTATTTTGATGTCAGCCAAGTCAACTTTTAAATATCTGTCTCACTGTACAACAGAATCACTGAAGTGTAACATCAGGAGCAAGTAAGGGGTGCGCTGCAAATACAAAAAGGACACGTAGTTTTATACAATGTGCTAGGAAACACCAGCTGACGTTACAAACATATGACAAACTGCAAAGCTGCTCATATTTGCGTCGCATTACCCTGCAGGTCAGAGAAACCCCTGTGATTGGCTGCAGCGTGTCATCTTCAAACAGATGCCAGTCCACCCTTGGCCCACCAGCATCCAATCCCCCCGCACGCCCGCTGTTTTTCTTGGAGCCCCGGCATACATTTGCACGATTGTGCACTCACACAGCTTTCAAGCCCCAACCACTAGTCTCAGATCTGAGCTAAATATATGCAGTGAGGTAGGACTATAGGTAGTTGTCAGATGAGGCCCCATTATCAACCTCTGACTGCGAGGCCCTTGTGTTCTTCCATAATAACCAGCCGCTGCACCTGTCTCTGTGCCTGGCCTGCTCTACACAGGTCAGACTAAATATAGCTGTGCCCCCCCCCACCCCCTCTTCTGTTGCCCCACGCTGCACCGCTGTGCTCACACACACACACACGCACGCACACACACACACACACACACACACAATTACAGATACATGCACACATACACACACCCTCCACCCCCTCTGTTAAACTTATCTGGAGCAAACTAGTTACGGTGGTCAGGCCTGCCTACCAAGTTACACTATCACTCTCTCATCTCACCCCCTTATATAGAAACATGATAGCGTTACAGGGGGGGCAGGAATAACAAACAGGGATCTATTGGAACCAGAGAGGCGGCCATCAAACATTACCCCCATCTGGTTACAGCAGGGATGTCTGTTTTAAATGAGTCTATCTTTGGACATGGACGGTTGTGGGGGCTGATTTCACCACCATAAGAAGCACAAACAAATCATTTCTGGTATTTTTTTTAATCTGGAGTGTTATCTGTGCTTTTTTGTGTGTTTAGTGAACTAAACACTTCATTTACTTCATTTAAAGGAGTTTGCCACGATTAATATATTTCTGCTTTCTTCCCATTTCCCTTCACTTTCTATTTCATTTACATTTTTTATGTACTTTAAACACCAATATTTTGTTTGTTGAACTGCGATGAAGACATAAAAACTTTGAGGTCTTTTACTGAACTTTTGGCTTTGGTATGAGCAAATATTCTTTTTAAACTTGCGATCTCTGAAACCTAAGAAACAAACAGATGCAGCATTCAGCTCCCAGAGTGGAAAATATAATAAAATACACAACCTGACTCAATCAGCTGTTAAACCACAAGTTCACAGCTTCACAGTAAGTTGCCTGTATGAGTGTTGAAATGATTTTTCTTTGGATAGTTTGCTTCCTATTGTGTTTCCAGTATGTGTGGTGGTGTAACAATTTACAATCCACTCTTCCACCTGTTGGACACCAGAAACTTCAACAGATAGTTATTACCACAAAATATATGAATTTATTTGATGCTCATTTTGGTATTTTTTGAAAAGAAATCAAAGATACAATGTGACGCACAATAGGCTATGTAACACAAACCTTAAAAAAACAATATGACCCTGCAGCAGTACAATAAATTTAGTTTTCGAAAATTATAACCAAATTCATTGACAGGATCTCAAATACGCTAAATTAGTTGTAATTTAGCCAAAAGGCTGAGCTGAATGTTTCATTATGGTGACCTTGTTAGTTGGACTTAAGCCAGTGAAAAGCTTATGATTGTTTCTTTTCCTGAATATCTGCGCGGTTCTTCAGAGACCTATAATAATGTGGGTTACAGGAGAACGGACTGTCTTTACCCTTTGATTCTATCCTCAAACCCAAAGGTGACATAAAGATTTGATAAAGGACTATTTTCGTAATGTTGTTTTGCAGACCTATGAGAGTTTGTTGCAATTCTGTGCTCGAATATTAATTCCCAGGAGCAAAGTGAGAATATTACAGACTCTTATATTATGGGCTGTCTCCTCTTCTCACGTCTGCCGCTGACAAAATGTCCAGGGCTGCAGGCAGTAGAAACATCTGCAGTGCCAGCAGCACAGAGGAGAATGACTTTCTGAGGTAATAAAAGATGAGATGGAGGGATTAGGGAAATGCCAGCGAATGGCTGTCAGCCATTTCTAGCTGCAGCTCCTTCTCTTTACAAGTGCCAGTCAGGGTTACCTCTGCCAATGGACATACATCACCTGCTCAACCTCCACAACGAGCAGCTAATACTCGTCTCATTTTTGAAAAAGTAAATGCAATCACATAAATTGAAAACCTCAATAATGATACAAAGCAGTGCTTTCCTACATCTTCATCTCCCAACCTCAGTTTGCCAGCGAAGACGGTACGTGTCAGAAATGGGCCAAAACATTCTGTTGATAAAACTGACTGCACCACGGTGCACTCTGTGGCCTCCTCTCCCCCACCCCACCCCACCTCATCTCTGTTACCCTGGAAACTGTTGTCCATGTTAGGAAGGAGCAATTTTATTACAGCGGCTGGACGAGCCAGCAAATAGAACTATAAAACATGACTTAACAGTTACAGAGGCCAAGAGGAAGTGCTAATGAAGAGGGCCATGGAAACACAGAAGAGAAGGAGAGGAAAAGGGAACTCAACAGGAGCGAGAGCGGGAGATGAACATAGATTAAAAAGGAGAAGGGCACAGTGTGGCGGGGAGATATAAAGGGGAGTTCAGAAGCAAAAGGACTGTGCAGAAATGAGGAGAGCAAGCCGAGAATATTGATGATTACTACCTGTTCTCTCACCCTGAGTCATACACAAAGGTACACGGTAATGAAAGGCAACTAAAATTTGCTTAATAACAGTATTAGAGGAGACCGCTAATGCACATTTGGCACAATTATGACAATGACTGCTATCAAAGTTCATGTGATTACACACAGAAAGTGTGAGAGGATGGGGGAGTGGGGCCAGGAGCGGTAAACTGGTTAAGCAGATTGCCTGATGTGACTTTACTTCCCTCCATCTATTCACATCTGCTTGTCAAAGCCTCGTCTTTGACATCCATCTCCCCACCACCATCCCTTCATAATGAGCCTTCTGAGTCACTCCATTTGTCTTCCATCACATGCCCAAAGCCAAATCCTTTCCTTTATTCTTTCTTTTTCCCTTTTCCATTTGTCGCCCCCACACCGTCTCACACTATCTCCATCAAGGGTAAGTTATCGTGCTTTGAGGCAAGAGGCAGTGCTCATGCTTGTGTGTGTGTGTGTGCTTGTGTGTGAAGAGACAGACAGTCAGAGAAGGTCAGCGTGGAGCCTGCAGGGAGACACATGAGAGGACCGACTGGCCGGGATCAAATCCTAATCGATACACAACACACATACAACACACACTCTCTCCAGCACTTAACTCAACGTTGTCCCGTTAACACTATCATGACCAACGAGGAGGTGTAAGAGTGTGTGAGTGTTTGTTTGCTGTATCTGGTTTCTCTTTTTTAGTCAGCGGTGAGGGAATGGTCTACTCTGATGTGACACCGGTTTTGGGAGACTTGTTCATGTGCGTGACCCCCAGATGCCTGGGAATCATTGCCTGGCGGATCAGGTTACCTGCTGGCTTAGGCGCGGCTTACTTTGTTCTAAGGTACACTATGCTAGCAAGTAAAGCTACACTGCCCAGGGCTACACTATCTGACCAGGGTCAAATTACTCTTCCAAATCCATTTCAGTGCTTTTATGTATTCGGCTAAAATTGCACAATGGAAGTAGAAATAAGTCAGTCCTAGGGCTGTAAACACACCCACAAGTCTGGATCTTCAAACGTGGTGGCGGTATGCAGCTGTTTAAAAGGTTTTTCATAGCAATTCGTCTTTTGTCTGCCAGATTACGAATGGGGATGTTTAGTTTACAGAAGAAATAACTTCACAATATCAAAGCAAAAGGAGTACGTGTTCTGGTTTCTTAAAAATACTTTTAAACCTGCAATAAACAGAAGTTCCAGAAGCAAAAGGTGCTGCATTCATTCTGTTACATTAACAGTAATTCACTGACAAGTAAAGCTCTTGTCTCACCTTTGAAATACTGTCAGATTGGGCACAACTATTTTTTATGTTGGGGGTGGGCATTGTATTACATGACATTATGTGTGTGTGTAACAAAATGTAAAATTATATTGGAGCTCCAAAAGAGGGACTGTTAGACTAAAGAAATTGAAATATTGCTCAACGGTTGAATATTTCACATGGCTGAATGAGAAAAAATAACTCCAATCAGTAAAGCTTGTGTTTTTCTCCTTTGAGATCTAATCTATGAACAAAAGCTAATTTTTCTTTTGACCAGAATGGAGAAAAAAAACAAGGTCTAATTAATAAGTGTAGGAAATTTTTTATGAAGAAATGATTGACTTTTATCCTCTGACTGACTATAAGGAAAGGCCTGTTATCTGGACCCAGATATTCTATATCAATTTGTTTTGTAAACATAAATTATTAAAAGAAGAACGGTTCATTAAAAAAAAATTAAATAATTATCACAATGAAGGCGTGCCATGTTTTTAAAATGTTCCCTTCCAACATAAACCTATAAATATAAAGAAAGAAGGAAATTACGACATTTATTTTTAAAGTAAAGTGAGGCCATTAAACTTTTCCATTCTCTGTTATGTCTCTCCTCATATCAGAGATCAGAAAACATTACTTTAAGGAAATGGACACAGCTGTAATGCAGTTCAGAGCTCTTCCATAACCAAACACTGCTCTCAAATTCAATACCAGCTGTTTGTTCAATACTTTCTCATGTGCTTCCAGTTAAGTGGATCGGGGAAGAGCCCTGATCTACTGTTTGTGAGCGGATGGAAAAGTCCTCTGCCAAAGTTAGACGGAGGATGGAAATTTCAGAGAAAGACAAAAAAAAAAAAACAACCAAACCTCAAGTTAGATTGAGCAATACAGAGAGACGGCTAGGAGTGAAAGGGAGGAAGAGGGAGTTGCTGTGAAAAAGTTGCATATGGGGAGAGATGAAGGAACAAAGGAGCAGGGGGAGGAGGTGGAATGGGCTTTAAGTGTGAGAAGATGAAGGTTGGTTGTGGTGGATCAGCACCTTCGACACCCCTCTGTTTCTGTTACCCAACTTCAAACCTCCATGACACTTTATCTGATGCATTACTTCCTTCTGTAATAGCTCTGCTTCATGTAACTCCTCTTCGCTTAACTAGCAGCCGCCCTCACCTGTCCTGATGCCAAAACTTGTCTCATGCTGCTGTTAGCTACCTTAATGTCACTACATCTGTTGTTGCGTGTCTATTATCGCTTTAACCAGGTCACATTTTCCAACTAAATCATTTCTCTGCACCTTCTGACAGCCGCCAAGCCAGAAATTCTCAACTACCAAGTGCCATCGTTTGAATGAACTGGCACTTAGGTGGATACGGCTAATTTAAAAAGGGCTGACAGAGACAATAGCATTTAAATGTGTAGATCCTTCTCCAGTTGTCAATTCGTATCCCTGCCAGCCGCAGTTCACTCCCCCATTGACTGAGCAAATCAATGGCTTTGTATTAGAGAGATGCTAAACTCAGGGTCATTGTAAAAGTGTATGTGATAAAAGTCAGAAATTGTGAAAAGCCTTTTTTTTTAAATATCCCACAGTTGGCTGGAATGAATATTAATATAATAACGCTGAAAGCTTGATCAGTGTTTTTGTGGGCTTTCTCTTATGATTTTAATTTTTGATACATTTTTTGAATGAGTGAACAAGTTATATTATCCCTGACATCTACTCATTTAGTATGTGGAGCTTTTTTAAAATGAATGAATTTAACAACTCAGAGACAGATTTGCTTCAACAAAGCTATAGTTTTATCCATCAATTAGGCAAAATAGTATACACTGTAAAACTCATATCTGGGGTTTTATTCTAATCACTTTGTAAAGCTGGGTGAGTTACTTTTCCCATTCAATGAGGCAAACTCAATAATATTCAATAAAAACTGAGTATAACTCATATGCATTCATGCATTAAGCTTAGCTATAACAAGCAGCAGGTTATCTTAGCTTAGCTGAAAGCCTGGCACTGAATATCAAAGCTGAATTTATGGGAACATGAGAATTCCTACAATGGTCCTTTATATTATCATCTACTACTTCAAATGTAGCCGGGAGACGAAATAGTTGAATAATGGGATCATTTCGGCCGGTGTAGTTTCTTTCAGGGATGGGATTTTTTATTTTTTATTTTTTCTTTTTTTTTTGCACTTCTTACCAGGGTGGACTAAAAATCTCTGGGTCTTTTCCTCACCTTATCTTTTCCCGCTGATCTAATCAGCTCAAATACTTTGGTTTCAACTTTCCTTCTGAGTTTTGTCTCCGTCCATCCAGCTGTCTGTCTGCATTCCAGCGAGAAATAAGAAAAACAGAGCTGTGTGCTCTTCTAAAGTACAGTCCTCCTAATCAGGAGCTTTGCTAGGTCTAAACAACACTCCCACAGCATACAGAGGAACAGAGGGAATAGGAGGCAGCGAGGTAGAGAGACATAGACCGAGTGAGAGAGAGAGACCTGAGAGGAAAAAAAACACCTCCTACCCTGTAATCCCCTGCAATCCCACTTGAATCCTGACAGCGCTAACCTGTTTTTATTGCAGTGAATGAGAAGAATACCAATGGATGTGCACCTGTGTGTCGAGAGCAGTTTACTGCACCGCTGCTGGCCTCGGCTCTGGGTGAACTGCCCTCCATTTGTTTGCCTTATTCAGTCATTCATTCATCTTGTACCGCTTTTCTGATTCCGAGTCGCAGGGGGTGCTGGAGCCAGTCCCAGCTCACGCTAGGCGAGGGTGGGGTACACCCTGGACAGGTCGCCAGTCCATCGCAGGGCAGACACACAGAGACAGACAACCACTCACCTTCACCATGGCAGGAGGAAACCCACGCAGACACGGGGAGAACATGCAAACTCCGCACAGAAAGGGCCCAGGCCGGGAACCGAACCCGCGACCTTCTTATTGTGGGGCAACAGTGCTAACCAATATGCCACTGTGCTGCCCTTGTTTGTATGAATGACATTAAATTGTTGGGCCTGGTAATTTCCAAATAAAACATCCCTGAATCAATCAAAACTTTCAAACAAAATTTTCCTCTTAGTACAAAGCCCCTTTTTAATTACAATGTTTGTCTGACTCCTACAGACATGTCATCTAAAACTATAAAAACTGGCCAAAATAAAGCACATGATTAAACATAAATTCCTTCTGCCTGCTTCATATTTGAATGGGATCATGTTTCTATTAGGAGGTAAGAGATGCCTTCATTGACTTGACAGTGTCTTTGTAATCAAGTTTGTCAATGTGCAGCCTGTATGGAGTCATTATTTCTGAAATAGCCTCCAGCCCTCTAATCTTGACAACTGACATGTTCTATTCATTCTTTTTCTTTATCTGTGTCACACATATACACTGAGACTGAGCTCATGAGGAGCAGAGCCATCCGAAAGCTTGCTTACATGCAGTTCATTAGTACAGTAAAATATATTATCTCAGAACAAGTCCAGAGCTGGATGAATGTGGGCAGAGATAAATTATGTTTAAATGAACACGTAAATCCGGTGTTTGCTAAATTGTGCTACAGCCTTTTAAACTGCCAAGGGAATTGTGATTAAAGCGCATAACTCATGCCAGTTAGCAAGGTCTCACTCTTTTAATGTGATTATTCGGCTCAAATCCTGTGTAATCCAATTAAACAAAGTTGCATTGAAATTTAAGTCCAGGTTGGTTTTTCACAAAATTGAGACAAAACTTCGGATGACTCTGTGAGAAAGTCTTGCATTACGCCGAACGACTGAACAAATAAAAGGGATCTCACACTCCACTTTGTCCCCTAAAGTGATTTGAACAAGTTTCAAACTCTTTTGCTATCATTAATGCAAAATTACCCAATTACCCAAAATTCCACTTGCCTGCCAGTCATATCTCAGGCTCGACACCTGCGCCAACGGGATGCGGCATTTCTTCAGCTGCGCTGAGACTAATGAGGGAATGAAGTGCGTGACAATTTCACTTATAGTCGCTGTATGATGGAGGGGTGGGGGTAAAGGAGGGGACATGAGAAAAAGGAGCGAGGTGGCATGAGTAGTGACAAGGAAGACAGATGGACAGAGAGGAAGACAGGGAAAGAGGAGAAAGGCGTTGGGCGTGACTTGCTGGGCTTGACTTGACAGTTATTAGACGAATATCTGTGGAGGACGTGGTATAGCTGTACAGAAAGAGAGCTAGTGATGCACAGAGGGAGGGAGAGAGGGAAAGAGAGGGATTGGTAACCATCATTTTTGAGATCAAAGGCCCGTCTGCTCTTTGGCCTGCAGCCCTCTTCTTCACTTTGGAAGAAGGGAACAGGAGCAGAAGGAGGTCTGCATGGAGAGACTGACTGGAAAAAAATTTTAACTTTTTCTTGCTCACTTGGTTCTCATATCCCGATGCGGTTTCCTTCATTAACCACAACCTTCCATCAGCCTCACAAAATGCACACCAAACAAAGCACAAGCAGACACACAAACACACACACGCTCAATACACAAGCATGCACAAAGGGAAGGCTACAAGCGAATTGCAGAGTTAATGAAGCAGAGGTCACCCGCTTTCACCCGAGCAGCCAGGGGGGTGAATCAGCGGTGTGACCTTGATCTGTTCAATTCTGGACAATCATCTCTGCCTTCACCTCCACTATTCTTTTCAATTTACCCCCCACTCCCCTCCTTTCTAACTCACATGAATACACACAATGATAAAGCACTTCCCCCTCTTAAACTGAAAGGGGATTAAAAAAAAAAAAAAAAAAACACTTCGACATTCTCTGTAATCTTCAGTGCTGAGCTCAGTTGATTTGAGGAATGAAGCGTCAGAAAGCACTTTGCCTGAAAAGTTTCTTTCTCGACTTTGACAAAATGAAAACACTCGCACATTTTTAACATTCATCGGAGAGGCGGTTGAAGTCCAAACATCTGCTCGTGCCAAAATACCAGCAGACCATGCACAATGGCCAACGGCATTAAGGTATTTTAAATGAGCTCTGGGAGCAGAGTCAGAGCAAGAGAGAGAAAGGGAAAAAGGAGATGGGATGGCCTGGCAGAATTGGAGGATAAAGACAGAGCCAAATTAATTCAGGATGTAAAGTCAGGGCGGCATGGAAATCAATCGTGACGGCTCTTTATCATATCAGAGGAAAGACATTATTGGTTATTGTACTTCTCCCCAAGCCAAGAGAAGCCATTTGGAAGAGCAAAAGTATTTGAATAAAAATATTGTGAATCCCTTGATGGCTACTCAATTTAATTAAATGCAATATTCAAGTTGGCTTTGGGTTTTACAGCAGGTGACAAACAGGGGCAATGATAGACTGCTGGTTGGACCTGCCTCTGCATGAAATGAATGTAAGTTGCAGAAGGCAGAGGCAAGGGGGCAGACTGGGAGTCAATATGTTACTACATCATGTCAAGCTTCCCTGTCCTCCTTCCCTGGATGCCATATATCTCCTGTTTGACAAGACATGAAGGAAACGGAGGATTTGCTGTGTAAACATGACCTTTGACCTCTGTTTATCCAATTCTCCATCAGTATGACAGCCAAGTACCCCCCCTCAAAACCTGTGGATCTAATAAGAGCTTTTCCGTCAGGGCCTTCTCTCGTTGGATCCGTGGTGGGTCACAGTGGAGAGGGGGGATGTTGAGGTCCTCCATTCCTTATTCCTTATGATGTGACAAACAGCAAAATAAAATGCTCCTGATAGCTGTGAAACGAGAAGCCATCTACTGGGACCAGGTCCCCAGAGACGACTGGATGCTCATGAACTTACTTTTTTTTTTTTTTTTTTTTTTTCTTGGGGAGGGGATACAAGTAAAAAGCTTTGCCTTAAGTCATAAAATTTCAGTCACGACCTTACCCAAACCCCGGCAATACAGAGGAAAGCCAGGAAAAGGTGGGCCATCCTGCCACCTGGCAATTTCGTCTGCTCCCTATTGTACCTCTGGCAGTTTTAGGCTGATTCAGTTTCTTTAATCAGAAACTACTCTACCCTCAGGGTGTAACACTAACTCTGTGCAACAGAGGAGAGAAATAGAGGGAAAAGGAAAGAAGGAGGGAGATTAAGTTAACAGAACAAATGGGAGTCATCTGTATTGCTTGACCATGTGGCCAAGCAAAACACGCGTTAGGGAACTGTGTTAAACAACCATCTCCTTCCCTGTGGCAGTTCTCTAGAGGTTCTCTGGTATTTCTTTGGCATCAGTCCTTCCACCTCTGATCTGTGTACAGAGGCCAAAACACACAATCCCCATTTTAAAACCCGTATGCCCGAATCTGACCTGCTCCCCATGAGCTCTGTGATCGGACTTTATTATATTAGTGGTATTACCGCAAGCTTTCATATGTTTCCTTTACAAATAGCAGCAGTACAACTTTGTCATGAGACAACTCTATTGGATGCAGTGTTTTTTCCATGCTGTATTTTCAAGATACTCTGTCTATACAAGATTGTATCTACAGTATCAAGTCTCAGGTTCAGCGTAACATTTGAGGGAAAAAAAAAAGAATAAATAAGCTCAGTCTGTCTCTCTCTGTTGCCGTCCAGTATTAAAGCAGCCCATATGCACGTGGAGCAGTTGAATGTAAAGAGCAGAATAAACGCGGCAGACTGCTGGGAGGCGGTGCAGACATCAAGCACAGCTAAGTGAGCAGATTAAGGCCCTAGGTTCTGTCTCATAGGTTGATTAGGATGGCTGAGGCCTGTAAGGAAAGCAGGTTTGCTTTTAATTTAAAGACTTAACAGTTTTTCTGCCCAATCTGTCTTTTTTTTTTTTTCCCCTGGGAGGAGCCTTTTTAACTCTCAAAGTGAAACATGCCCTAAATGCCTGATCTTATGCCAATTTCATTACTCAGTGAAGAAGTGTGCTAAACTGTCTACATTAAAAAAAAACAAAAACGAACGGCAGCAGTTGGGTGGTCAGTGTGGATGTGACCACAAATTGTTGAGCCATGAATTAGCCAAAATACAAGAGAAAATTCAGGTAATATAAACACCCTAAACTCGACTTCACTTGGCGATATGAATGGGTGTTTGTTCCTTCACCTCACCCGAGGAGTGTTTAATAAAGAAAAGGGTCCATATTTAAAAGCACTCTCACCCTGTCAAACTCTCTCCAGTGTTTTCATTTCCACTGTAAATTGCACTGGGACTTAAGTGCCAGGTAGTGTGTGTAGGGGTGTATGAGATATGTGCCTGGTGAGTAGAAAGGAGTTCTGTAGTGAAGCACCCTCTCCTAGCCTCTCTCATCTCCAACTGAGAGGCCAAGATGCCATCCACAGATGCTCCGATGTGTTTGTAAGGGACATGAAGTTAAATGAGATCGGCTGAGAGTCAGACAGTCAAACAGTGTCTTTCTGTGTCTGTCTCTTTCTTTTTCACCTTCCTGTGTAGTGATAATTCACACAGGGCCGACTGCAGTAAGCAGATATAAGCCTTTTTGGAAGTGTGTATGTGTGTGTGTGTGTATGTGTGAGAGACATCTTATAAAATGTATTTTGTAGAGTTGGTCTTTCAAGTAAGTCGGCTCACAGTGATAGAGGGGGAATGAAAAGACTTGGAACTACTGGATGCTCAGTATATATCTCATTATCAGTCCACACTGTTTACAGTTGCTTTCTTTATGGAGGTGAGGCCGGGCCGTGATCTGTCGACACACTACTTGGCAGGCCAAGACACTTCGTCTCTACCAGAATGAAAATCAAGCCATTCAAGTGCCAAGACTCTGAGGACCCGCTTTGTCCTCTGTTTTATGCAACTTTAATGTACAGCTTAAAGAGAAGGGCAAAGCCAAGAACAGAGAAGAAGAAAACTTTGTGGAAGGAGGAAGCTGGGTCTCGCTGTCCATTGGAGGTTGTGGCTGCGTTCCTGTGCATATTTGTACTTTTTCAGCATTGCCTTCACTGTCCATGTGGGGGCTGTTTTTTTTTGTTTTTTTTTACAAGCCTGGAAAATAACTGTTTAACTGCCCAAACTTCAATGACATTTAGAATCAGCGACATATGGCAACAAAAATAGTTCGACTGAAAGAAGAGCAAAGGGAGCCATCAGAAAAACAAATGCACAGCAAAGTTCAAGGTACTTGATCTGAATACTGCCTTTATGAATTGTCTCACTCTGCAGGTGATTAACATCTAAACCTTGCAGCCTTTAGAAATGTCAAGAAAGAGAAACTTCTCACTTGGCTTGATATTATTCTCCGGATACACCTAAAGATGGATAACGGATGGTACACCCATGGCTTCACCCTTATCATACCAATACGAATAATCCCCTCAGCAGCTATTACCACAGAGCAACAAAAGCTGGTGCCAGGCAACTTTTACTGACACGGCAAGTCAATGAACAACACAACCTACTTTTCTGTGAGGCCAATTTGCAGTCGGAACAAGGCCTGGTCTAATGAAGGGAAGACACAGACAGGATGGGCAGGAGGTGAATATCTCAGGGGAGAACAGAGGGCGGTATTTTAGGACTTTGCAGGTCAATGTGGCAGAGGTGATGTACTCTGTGTGGACTCTTGTTGTTCTGAATAAATATTTAAAATAATCCTGATATTGATTCAAAGTTATTTTGCAGTACCCTGCATGGGTGATGAACTACTGGGTGTTCCATATGGAAGTAAATAGTAAAAAGCAACTACCATGTGTCTCTTTTCACCGGGGGGGCAAAAGACACACTGATAATATGAAGCGTACAGGCAGTGATAAAAAAAACAACAACTTAAAAACCAAAAAACAAACAAACATGAGTACAGAGAGCAAAGCCAGGGCATGGCAACGAGGACACAACCTAGACCAGCTGAAAGAGCTGTTGTGACAGCAATGGATGTCGTTTCATAATGAGAAGGGACAGGGCAAATAGGAGGGCAATGCTAAAATGTCAAGGAACGGGGGGGGGGGCAATATACGGGGCCAGGATGGCAAATTGTGTAGAGGCGATTGTGGGGGGGGGCTCATAGGATGTCTGCACACTCTGCAGGTTGTTTGCTGGAGTCAGCATTGACAGAGCAGTGACCCCACACGGTGTGTCCACGCCGTAATCTGTCTGCCTAAACCACGGGACGCTATTTAAAAAGTGCCTGGCAAAAATACCACAACACAAAGGCAGCAGGTGAGACTTTTTTTGGTATATCACATTCCTTATTTGCCAGCATTCTGGTCCACGAGAGAACAGACAAGATGAATTTAAGGAAATTACTATGAAAAATTATGATTGTAATTAAGATAGAAAAATGTTCAAGCGATTGGGACAAAGTCTTTACTTTAAAACAATTACACACGGCGCGTTCCCTCCTCCAGTGAAAATGAGGCCCGCAGACTGACAGTGAGAACAAACGATGCAGTGGGAAAACAGTTGGGGTTCGTTTGAGGATCGTGCGGATGTTAATCATTTCCACCACTGGTTTACAAGAACCCAGCAGGCTTTGTCTGCCAACACTCCCATACCATTTATTTACCCTTATTCATCAACATTCTGGTTCAGCGGCATAAAAAAAAGATTTGCGAGTTTGAGCATAACAACGTTTGCGCACACATACACACAATTACATTTCTCACTGGAAATGCATTTTGTAGGAGCAAAAGACGTCAGACCAGCCTCAGAAAGTGTCATATAAATGCACACCGTTGAGGACAGTGTCCATAAATGATGGACAAACATACCATATGTGCATCAAAGAGTGAGAAGATATTTAAATGCAGTGACTTATGATGAAGCAGATTTTTTCATCCTCCCATTACCAAAAGAAAAAAACCCACTTCCTATGATGTTGAAATTGGTACCTTCCTTCCTCCCCGAGCAGATAAGTTTCAGCCTTTGTTGCTGGGAGAAAAGCAAACAGCCTGAAACTACCTGTGATATGTTTCTCTTTGGAGTTCCTCTTGTGAGCAAAAACGCTCACCTAATTTCAGTTTATCTGCCTGGAGAATCTGTTTGAGTCCTTTTAATTAATTAACTAAGTGCTGTCTCTAGGCCCTATCTATGCACTCCTACGTGCCAAACCTCCATTAAACCACCCAAGTGTCTCGAGCACTGTTGCTTAAAGGTGCCCGCCCCTGGTCTCATGATGATAATTGCAAACGCAACGATGGGAGGGGGGTAAGCACACACTGAAACAATTACAAACATGCAAAAAGGGGGGAGGTATCGCTTTCCCTTTAGCTCCCATTTTCTCCATCCCTCACGCCCACTTGTTTAGCTGTTTATTGTAATTTCACAGAAGCTTGTTTTCCATCCTTCCTTCCTCCTTTGCAGCCCTTATCTGTAGCTGTAATCTTATGGCCTCTCAAGTCTGCTACTCAAAGCACTACCACATCCCCAACTTGGCGAGGGAGAGTGGCAGCAACCTTTGTCCAAACTTCGGCAATCCTTCATTTATTCTTGCTGCCCTTACGCCACCTCATGCTGTTCCCTCTACTGCTTCAAATTCTTCATTTTGCCCTGCTGGACTTTGGCAAGACACAACTTCCTCCAACCAA
Source organism: Remorina albescens (assembly GCA_034769265.1). Taxonomy (NCBI): domain Eukaryota; kingdom Metazoa; phylum Chordata; class Actinopteri; order Carangiformes; family Echeneidae; genus Remorina; species Remorina albescens. The sequence continues at coordinate 20,538,448 of CM068489.1, read as the reverse complement.
ACTTCGATTGGCCCACTTCATGCTCTCACTCTAGGGTCATTTACTTCTTTCCTTGTCTGGCATGTATCAAGCTGCATTCTTCCAAAGGCACTTATGCAGCAATGGAAATCATTTTGGAAATGACCCAGGCTTTTCTCCTTTCTGTCCCCCAGCTGACGCCCACAAAGAGAACAGAGCGGACAAAAAGGATGAGAGTAGCGGAGAGTCATCTTGTAGTACAGCTTTTGGACAAACTCCAGGTCGGCTGGACACAGTGGGATGGAAAACTCTACTGAAACACAAACATCACACTCACACACACACACACACACACACACACACACACAAACACACAAACACACACACACACACACACACACGCACACACACGCACACAGAGGCGAATACTGTGCTTCGTTTCTTCTGAATGCTCCACTCTGCTCAGTTTGATACAAAGGTCCCTGTGGAGAGGCACATAGCTTGTCTGGCTGAGGTGGTCGACTTCCAGCTGAACTCACGCACTTCAGCAAGTGAAGGCCATTACCCCTCATTGACCGCCCCTGACCTAAGACTTAGACTGGGATGGTGATGCCTTCACCTGCTTCATTAACTCTATTGACACGATCTAGATAATTGTTTCTCATATCTAGGGGCACCTCAGTCAGGTCAATGGTGAGGACAGAGGGCAGTGATACAATGACATAAGAGAGGACTCTGTTCAGTGTGAAGAAGTGCGCCAGGTTCTTGCCCCACACCCAAGTGTGACAAGGCCATTGAATGTATACGTCACTGTCCTGAGCAGCCACATAAGACACTCTGTTAGCAAACTGTTTCTAAACTTTGAAAATATACAGACATCCAAAGACATTTTGGCATTTAGAGGAAAAAGTCATTTCACTGTAGTCAAGAATGCAGTATAAGATCACTATGTTGCTGGAGTTACTATATATTTGATCCTACTTGATCCCATTTGGGTCTTGAGCATCGCAATGTCTTGGGAAAATTTAATATTATAATTATCTACATTCCACTGAAGTCTGCAGCTCTAACTCTGCCCTTTGTTTCCTCTTGAGACTAAAAGCTGATTTTTGTCATGATCTTCATGAAAATTATGGAGTTTTTAATTGAAGTGGATTTCTGTTGCAATCAGCCTCATTTCACACCTATTAATCAATTGTTTGTGTGACTGGAAGCGGTCTGAGTTAAAAGTTGACCTGAATATCCTGCTGAGTGTTTAGTTCTTCTTAGCTTCACGAAGAAATGCCACACAGTGAATCTATTCTCTGAATTTCCATTTGTACTTAATGAAATTCGCCTGTGGTTTTTACATGTAGGCCAGAAAGAGTAAACAGTGGTCAGGTCTCATCTGATTGTATCTATGTCTCTCTCATCAAAGGCATCAGCCATCCAAAGCAGAGCCTCTGTTATTACCCTGTTAAAACACCAGTCTGTGTTTCACACACTATTACATTAGATCGGGTTCCTGGCCCATTCACTCCTGGAATAACAAGTTTTTGAAGCTTGCTACTGTGGCTGGTTTCAAAGAACCAATTTAAGACACGGTGAAACTACTCATACTTTTATTATTGCTTTTATGGTTAAAAAGAGGCCATTTGTACATTTTTGTGTGTGTGTGTGTGTGTGCCACTGAATGTGGTTTTTTTTGTTTGGTTTTTTTTTGTGTCACTGCCATTGTTGTCTTCCACAGATGTCATAATTCATTGTGCTGAGCAGCACTACAGCTTTAGGGATGGGACTAGCTGATTAGCATGATGCTAGAAGAAATCACGCATAGACATTAGAGTTAACATTGGTGCTGCTTTCCACCAACGGAGACAGCTGTTGGCAAGCAAAGGAATGAAATTTTATACTCAAGGTGTAACGTTTCTTATGTTCTTATAAGCAAATGGCTGTTAATGCTGTTTGGTCTCGGCAATAACAAAACTCATAAATGGCTCCTATGATGTGCTCAGTAAACTTCTTTGTTTTTTACAAATATACATATTTGAGGGCCCAGCGCTCTAATGGGGTCTGCCATTTTTATTGCAAACTTGACTCTTACTCCTAAATGTGCCCCTGCTCTATAAATAAAGATAGACTTGAGCCGAATTAAGCAGATGGGATGTTTGTTCTATAATAAGCCTACAGTACTTATCCAATGGTGGGAGGCTGGTAGCTGGTGGTCTATATTGAGGAGGAAACAGTTTAAAAATACCCCCAAACACAGCAACCGGCAAGTCCACTTAATTTCTATTAATCTATTCTGAAAGGAGCTCATAAAAGCAGATTTTTCTAAAACAACAGTCTATTTAGGTTGAGTTCCTGAAGCACATAATGGCCGCAGTAGGGACAATGTGATGGCTCTGGGGGTTTGTGTTTTCATTTCCTCTGAAGTCTGTCTGCTTTTGAACAGTCTCCGCACAACGTCTAATTATCACAAAAATGGGTTATACATTAAGCGCTATTACATTTTTCATCAGTTCAGGGACACTGACTAGAGCACTGACAAGACCAAGGCAGTCATCTTCATTTTCACACATACAGGATTTTCTAGTTTTAATTCCAAAGGCGAGGTTTTTCCTTTCCGTTGTAATCCCTCTCAAACACTTAACACAAAAGGAAGCATTATGCGCAAAAAAGCCCATAAATGTGTTCTCTACAAAACTCTGTTATAAAATGTCTCCATGTTTGCTTGTTAACACGAAAAATGTCCTGCCACATGCACCTCTTAGAAACATTTTGTAGTTTTGCATTGTCTCAACAGTAAATTCTCCACGTTTTACCAAGCAGTAAAGGTAGGTTAGTCAAATGTGAGATCAAAACCATCAGCAATGTTAAATTAACTCCAACTTCAGGTAGATCTGTCGCACGCACACTCTCAACTTCACATACTCAGACACTAAATCAGCACCGAAATAAGATGGAAATCCATTTCTGAGTGAGAATGAGATGTCAAAGGTCTGTTCGCAGCCATCAGAGTGATCTAAGACACAAATGAGTCAACACAAGTGGGCATCTGATTTTTCACTTGTGTGCCAGTGAACACTTTTGCTTGCTGGCTCATGACTGTGGCCCGCTCTTTCCAAGTGTATAATCAGTCACATTAATGGGAATGGTAATGTGATGCAGAAGAATTAGTCAAGGTCCTTGGGGTTGCATGTCAGGAGGCCTTGGAAGAGGAACTAGCTGCCTCGGCCGTCGATTTGCTGACACGTAAAAAATATAACGCGACCCTGCTCTGAGTTGTCCTGAGCAAGGCTACAGAGACGCCTGACAACAATAACAAATGTCCAACTATATAACAATATTTTTCCTTTGAATCTACTTTGGCCAATTCAATATTGCTCTGCTGTCGTAGGGAGAAGGTTGAAAAACAGCTCATACACAAACTTACATAGTGTGTTTCCATGAACTATAAGTTGTGTTTTTGAACACAATAGCAATAGCCTGCTATTTCTATTATTACACACTCCTCTGTGTGTGTGTGTGTGTGTGTGTGTTTGTCCAGGAACTCATTCATATTTCGGTGAAGCTGGTTCACCAAAATCCAGCAGCGGCTGAAAGAGGGTGATCCGCTTTTGAAATGTATCACTGCGTTTTTTGTGCACTTCCATCACTGTCTGGTTTGGATCAGCCACCAAGCAGGACAGGAACAGACTGCAACGGATTATAAGGTCTGCAGAGAAGATCATTGGGGTCAAGCTGCCCTCCATCCAGGACCTTTACAGTTCCAGAGTCAGGAACCGGGCAGGTACCATCACTGCAGACTCCTCACACCCCGGACACAAACTGTTCAGGCTGCTTCCCTCTGGTAGGCGCTACAGAGCTCTGTTCGCCAAAACCACCAGATTTAAAAACAGTTTCTTCCCCCAGATCTCCCCATAAACCAACTGTCAACCTCATGCACATTTGCACATTACTGCACTATTGCACTACTGTACAATATTCCACAACAAATATTTCTAATGTCAATGTCTATATGTATGCATTTATATATTTTTTGTCTTTCCCTTAACACGTCCAAGATATAAACACTGGAGTCAAATTCCTAGTGTGTTTACACATACCTGGCAATAAAATCTGATTCAGATAAAGCTTGGGTTTTTCTGGTTTTCTTTCAATATCAAGTTTAATTTACACCTCACTCACTGTCTTCTCTTCCTTTTTTCTCCAGGCTCTTCATTAGTTTGTGCACGGACACTAATGAGTGACACCTAGGACTTGCCAGAGGCTCTGCTTTACTGCTCTACCCAGCCCAGGGTGCCCTGTGTGGTGGGGCATCACCTCTTAGCCTCTGCTTTTTGGGTTGGCTCGGTGCCTGACGTAGCCGGTGGTACTAAGGTGCATTAATGAGCCACTGAGCTAACCTCTATGTGTGTGTGTGTTTCTGCGTGTGCTTTGTGTATGTGTATGATGACTGATGGTGCCTCCGGCTGCCGCTCCATCCTCCCCACTCCCCTCCATCTGCATCCACTATCCAGGAATCTATTCATTTCAATCAGGTAAGTGTTCCAGCAAGAGTCCTTGATTGCTGGCAGAGAGGCCTCTTCCACAACACACACACACACACACACACACACACACACACACACACACATACATTCACATTCAGACACAAGCACCCCCCCATGTGAGCTTTCCATTCATTTCCCTATCTATTCTGTTTCACACTTTTACATTTGTAATCCTTGCTCATTTGTAATTTTGCTTCTGCACGTTTGCCTCAGGAGAGAGAAACTAATTTCAGGAGTGAAAAAGGATTATCAGATGCAAAACAAAATCTCCCCACCTCCAGACAAAGATACTGATGTAGACTTTTCAAGGGAACAAAAAGTGACTCAAAGCCCGCTTCAGCTTGGATGGCAACTCTCAAGGAAGAGACAAGTCAACTGCCACGCTGGCAATTACTCCTTATCAGCACCGGGGAACCGACTTGACAATGGCGAGGAAATGCTGAGCTGCTTGCCTGTGAAACACAAGCAGAAATGACTGTGAAACGCATAATCAGCTTCCCCCTCTTAACTTTTTGTGAATTTTTTCAAAATGACAAAAATAAATAAGAAGTGAGGTGGCCATGGTAGTCCAGTGATGCAGGTAATTAGCTGTGTGTGTGTGTGGGTGTGCGCGCGCACATGTCACATTAAAGGGTGTGAAGCATTGTAGCTGTTAGAAGAGAGGAGTGTTATTATATTAATGAAGGCTCCTATCAGCCGCTTGGTCTTTTCTTCTGTGGACTGACTCAGACGTGCCAAAGCAAATAATCCCCATCCCATTTTCACTGGCCTCATTGTATTAATGCCAGACAGACTAGGGTACGCTGTCATATACCCACCTAACCTCACACACACACACACACACAAAAAACTACACACACATATACACAGGCAGGGCCACACACACAGTTTGATATTGAAAACCCAGACTGCTTCTCTACTAAACAACCTGAGGAAACCATAGAGATGCATGCTGGTGACGAAGATGATGAGAGGAAAAGCACCTATGTTGGGAGCCAGCTGGTTATAGCCCGCAAGACAGTAAATTAACCATCTGATTAAGATTTGAAAAGCGGCAAAGGAAATGAAGATAATGCATCCAATTAACAGAAAAGACAGCAATAAATACTCAGCTTCCAGCAGTTGCTACCTCTCCCTTGAAAATATCTCCAGACGTGGAGGATTTTACCGCCATAAATTCACCACTATGGTGTCACTTATCCCGTACAGTTAAATATCTGTATTGCTGCATTCGTCGACTCCAGCTTCGATGTTGGAGCCCGGTCAATCACAGATGAGAGCAATGAGAAAGGTGGACATTAAGATGTTGCAATTGGTCCCAACGTTTTTGGAGCCTTGTCTTATGAAAATGGACAGAAATAAGGACTAAAGAGTAAACAGTGGTGCCCCTGAGCTCTCGAAACTACTTTGTGGTAGCTGTTAATGTCGATGATTACAGCAGAGAGGGTTTGTATGCCAGGTGAAGCAGCCCGAGCCAAAAAAAACAAGCAGGAAAAAAAAAAAAGAGAGGGTGAAAAATGGAAGAAATTAATAGAGAGGAGTAGCACTCTTCAGCAAAACTTAAAAAAAAAAAAAAAATCACCTGCAGGAATAACTGTCATCTTTAACATGTGATGGGATTTTGCCCACCAGTGTTTCTGTAACTAAGTACTCAGCTCAGCCCCTCAGGTGAGCACAATTAATAACACGTTCACTGGGAGTCATCAATAACATAAAAAATTAAGAGAAAAAAATGGTTCCATCATGAGTTAGCGGTATACAGGGAAGGCAGGAGGCAGACCTGAAAGTTTAATCATTGGCTGCATGTTTCTATAGTATGATTTTTTTGGCCAAGACGGTTGTTTACTTGCTGTTAGAAAAGCAACATAGCTTTTATTGTTATTCCTCACCAACATGCATGCAAGTGGAAAAACCCAGTCAGTCAGTGCTTGTTGCAGCACCCTTAATGTTTCATAGTACATGGCATAACTCAGGCCTGCAAGCACTCTCAGGCATTTTCTTGACTGTTTATTACTTCAGTTTAGACTCTGGGATTGAGTTTCACTGTACTGCTGCTGCTGCTGCGCAGAGCCAAGGGAGAGAAAGGCTGAAATAAAACAGAAAGAAAAAGAAGGCTATTTATAAGAAGCGAGCAGATAATTGCTGAAAAGGTTAAAGCAGACACAGCAGGTGACGAGTAAGCTGCGTGTTGACGCTCACAACGGGATGTTGACGAAGCACGGTGATGATGATGCCAGGTAAGAACAGAGTCGAGAAGAGCTGTCAATCAGAAGACGGTTACTGATGAGGAGCTCTGTCAGGATCTATACCTACTGAGCTAAAAAAAAAAAAAAAAAAGTGTGAGCTACCACGCAACCAAATTACAGAAACTTTACCAGTTTGGCTTTGTTAAAACACACATCCTCAGACTATAAGGTGCCACTGCTCCTCAATCAGCAATCAATGCCAATCAGGAGCAAAGAGGACATAATAACAGCAGCAAACTGAGGTTTCCATTTACCACGGAAGAGGTAAATTGCACAGCAACATCCCATCATTGTCATGAAACAACCAAGTGCTCATATGTCAAAGAGGAGGATTATAGAAATGTTTGAAGTGTTGTCACATCAAACATGCACCAACATAAACTGGAAAAAGGAAACCTTCTTGAGTAGTTTGTGTGTTTATTTAGATTCTATGCACAAACGAAATTTCCCCCATTGGCAGAGACACACACACATATACACAAAGATGCAAGATGCACCCAAACCAGAGCTGGGAGGAGCACAGTGAGGCTGCAGCCAATATCATGGTTGTTTAGAGTAATATCACTTAAATGAACATGTGCACGTCTGAAGACATAAAGACATATTTCTCCATCTGGAGGAATGAATATTTCCCTAATTAATCATTCACTCCCTCATTCTTCCAGCTCCCTGATGAACAGATTCTCTCAAAAACAAAACCTCTCCCCGCCTTGAGTTTTCTTTCCTCCCCCCTCTGCCCACCTCATTCAGCAGCCAGAGAAACAGCAGTTAGTCAGGACCAAGAGACCTGGAGGACCATGTATCATTTGACGACAGAGGCTCATAGATGCCTGACAGACTGCCAGACCCTGAGATGTGTTTCTTGAGTCAAACAAAAACACTCCTCTGTCACACAGATATGCATTTGCAAATATATCCATCATCGTCATGTAGGTGGCGTGTGTGTCTGAGTATGTGTGGGTCACACTGGTCTGAGCGAGAAAAGCCTTGCAAGTGTCCATCTCAGTGGCGCCATGGGAGGATGGGGGTGGCCAAGGCATGGCTCCCAGAGACTGGATGATGAGGTGAGAGGATGTGGAGACGACAAGGTCTGACGCGGATGTATAGAAGGAATCAAGCCGTTAAGAATGTGAGAAAGGGACCGTGAATGTGCACAAAAGCATCCACTGACTAGATAGCACATCAACACACACAACACACACACACACACACACACACACACACACACACACAAAAAACACCCTTTCCCATCTTTCGCCTTCTGCTTTCCACAGAGACAAACGTCTGAGCGAACAAGCGAATTAAGCAAATGGCAAAGCCCTTCCCGAGCTCTGAATGTCACAGTCAGTCACTGCAGCCTCCCTCTACTTGATGCAGACAGAGAGCCATTCTGATTGCCCCACCAGTCAAGCCAAGGGGTGAAAAACATTTACATGCAAATACGAATGACCCACTAGCTACTGTGAGCACGCTAGCTATGGTATCCTGAATGCACAGCAACCACAGAAAAACCTGAACTGAAGACTTGCCAATCAACTGCTCTATTGTAACAGCAAACAGGCTTTAGAAGTACCCGTTATGTGTGTCGGATATCAATTATTTTTCTGCTTTGTGCTTTATTGGTTTGTCACTGCCATTGTTATAGCTCGTCCTAAAGTAAAATTAATGTTAATGAATTCAGAGTGGGAACTAATGTACTGCATCAACAGATTTTCTGTGAAGAAGCTTAAATCCTTTCTTTCATTTCCACATAACTCCTCAGTATACAGACTGTCTACCATCCTCACAGAATCCGCTCATCTGTCAGCAGCTTTAATACCGTGTAATCAATCCACTTTCAATTGGAGCAATTCTAATCCAAAACCCGTCATAACAAACCTGCATCTCTGTCATACAGTGTGGTTAGTATTAGGGGACAGATTGCTGATGGACTACCTGGGTCTCTAGGGGTTTTCAACCCTGGGTCTGTTCTTGGCTGTCAGCCCCCCCACGGCGGAAATACTTGGATTGGGAACCCGCCTGCTGTCACCTGACCTGTTGGATCCAGATGGATCCCGGGTCTGATTCTGTGATTCTCACCCTCAGATAGGACACTTCACCCCACCCCCCCGCTCCTCCTACCTCCTGCGTTTCATTTCTTTAGCCTACACATCAAGCTTGACCTTCCCTTCATCCCTTCACCACTCATTATCAAAATCTGAATCACCATCTTTTTCTTCTTTAACCTTGACACTTTTAGCTCCATGTGACGCTTTCATCTTTTTGGCTCCAGTTTCTTGGTTAAAATCCCTTCATTGTGTGTTTGTGTGTGTATTTGAGTGAATGCACACATGCTTGGGAGATGAGCAGACGCACTGCACAGCAAGACCTCTTTGATTCAGCACAGCAGAGACCCGCAGAGAGGCTGTACATTAATTGGTGCTTCTGAGCCATTAATTTAGGCGAGTACGTTCAAGGACCTACTTTCCATCCACTTTTCAACAGCATCCGAGGCTGAACAAGCATCCTCTCAAGACTCTTCTCCTATTTTCCACCTCCTCTCCCTTCTCTCAGCCCGTGGCCTTCTTTCTGCTTTGTGTTTCCCTACTTTTCCCAATTACCTTACAGCTGTGCTTCACCCATAAACCATCAACATGTCTGTGCCTCACCTTCTCTGCCTTCTCTTTTTTTTTTTTTCCTTCACCATTACCAAACAGAGAGCGACAGCAGGTCACAGTCTCTGCCTGGTCCCTCCACTTTGCCAACTGTCCCTCGCTTAGTGCCAGCGAGTTGGAGTTTTTCCTTTTTGTTTTTTCAGCATGACTGACTCCCCCAGGTCACTGAACCCATTAAGCTGTTAATTACCTTAAAGCACAAAACAAGTGGTAGCTTGGCAGCAAACTGAGCAGACATTTACGTTTTTGTTTTTTTGCTTTTTTTAAAGAGAATATAGTCACAAACGAAAAAACCAGAACATAAGAAAGACGAGCGGAGAACACAGCAGCAACAGCTGAAGCTTCAGCTCCAACAGGAAACATTTCTGTCAACAGCAGGCACAGACAACCCCAATGAGAACATTCTCGTTTTATTCTAGCAGCTTCTCTGCGACCATAAAACTACAGGATAGAGCCATTTAGGAAATTCCCCTAAGAAATGAATCAGCTATAAAACAGCAGCAGGATAATACCAGTCAGGTCCACGGGGCTTGTTTTTTTCTCAGATTCATGCTGTGCTGATGTGGGAAATGATTCAGGATGTATGTGACCAGCATCCTTTTGCAGTATCTCCCACCATGTAGTGGTTAAACTGTGTCTTATTAGTGATCTGCTCAGCGTTCATAGTACCTGGAATGGGTGCACAAATCTCATAATAGAAATGAGTGCTGCTATTTATATCACACCAGAGAAGAAAAATATTATTTCGGTGTGGCTGCTGGTGCTGAACATGTTGCTTCAGGCTTTGGGCTTGTGGTGGTGTGTCGTTTAGCTCTGAATGTGTGTGCCTGGGAATATACAAGTGTGCGCATCAGTGTGCCCGTATGTATTCATGTATTCCAAGCGGTACGCGGGGCCGGCCTCTCCCTTCCTAACCGTGGCCCCTCATTAGTCTCTTCTCTTGTTAACAAACTGGCACTGTGCTGACACCAAGACTTCATAAGAGCGCGAGAGAGACAGACAGAAAGAGGAAAAAGGCTCTGAGGCGGCATGGGTATATGAATGCAACTTAACAACAAGCAAACAGGCTGCAAAGGACAGAAAAAATAAATAAATAAATTCAGCTCACACACACTGGCTCTTTATACATGTCCAGGAAGTAAACGTTGGTGTCTGTCTCTGTCATGTCTGCCCGTCTTTTCATGCTGTCTCCCACGGTATCACTCATGGTCTGCTGCCAGCAGGATGGCGTTGATACTCATGGAAATGTCTGTCTCACTGCTGTAGAAATGGGAAGAAAGCTCTCTGACTACCTTCAACAGATATGGGAAAGACACACACACACACACACACACACACACACACACACACACACACAGAAGAGCACACTCCCCCTGTGGAGGTACAATAAGCCTACATGGTATGCCAGTTTTACCACCAGGAAGCATCTTTATTCAACAGCCACTTGGCCTTTGGTGATCGCAGCTGCATTCTTTGTTCGTGTCAGACTGCACCACCCCAGGCTTACACAACATGATCCTGCTCCAACTTTTTCACTACATTCTGTCACAGTTAAAGGGCATAGACAAAAAAAATATTGAAATCGTACACTTTGCAGAATCCAAGGAGAAGCTGGCCTGTGGCTGCCAATGACAGCAGCTATAAGAGAGTTTTCAAAGAAATGAAAGACGGCTTATTATTGACTACATCAGGCTTCCTTCTTTGAACTCTTGTCTTCTCTAGCTACTTGGCATTGCGCTGGATGTATAAGGGCCATGAAGCAGACAGAGAGATGAGAGAGAAAGGAAGACATGGCTGGAAAAACAAGTGATTAAAAGATAAAAGGAAGAGAGGAGAAGATGAGGGAGCAGTGGTGTGTGATTAAGTGGCGGAGGTAGTCCCATTGGGACATAGTCCTTATTGCATTTTAATAGGAGGGCTGGCTGATCCTTGACCCTTTGTGGGGCAGCAGTTGCACCTCAGTGCAGATCAAACTGCTAGACCTGACAAACCTCACTGGAAGGCATCTGGGCCTTAAGATTGAGGTGTGTGTCAGTGTGTGTCAGTGTGTGTAATGTGTGCGTGCATGTGAGGGCTCACAGGGTCACTGGAAACTGTGTTTATCCTGCTGCTATGGCAACCCTCATAGTAGCCTTGGGCAAATAACAACAAGCAAAGCCGTATGAGTGCATGTGTGCATGCACTGACTGGAGAGTGAATATGAGGTGAAGGGAGATTTAAAAAGATGAGGTGTGTGATTTTATGCAAGTAGTCAATTCAGACATTTCAAAGACCTGCCCCCCCCCCCCACCACCAGCTTCCTTCCCCCACCCCCACCCCCTCTGCCTCACTTCGCCAGTGCGGCTGGCCCACACCTCAATCATCAGACCCTCCTTTTCACCTTCTCTTTCTCCCAGCTCCACATGCTAAGTGGTAACATTGTTACGGTCAATTTGTCCCATTCAGGGTCACAGTGGGCAGTGTCCCTGCCCTGACAGCCTGCAGACAGAGACCACACTGCCTGAGAGGCCTTGACATCAAGGTCCAGAGGAGAGGGAGGGAGGAGGAAGGGGGGGGGCAGAGGAGGTGAAAACAAAGGACCATGGGGGAGGGAGCAGTGGTATGGAGGCAGAATGTGCTAAGGAAAATAAGCTGGATGGTGAATGACAGAAAAAAGGAAGCTGAGGTGCTACGCTTACCACAAGCCCCAATATCCAGCAGCTCAATACTATTTCCAACCGGTCTGTCAATCACACACTAGACTGATGTAGAGGGCGACATCTCGGCTTCCGCAGAGGACACTTCCAATCCATCCGCGCGTTCGGCTTGCCTTTGTCAGAAATGCAGGTGTTCCTGCACATATATTACTTGATATGAATTTTGAGTATGATTTATTTTTTTCCGGGGAGAAACTTATAGCCAGGGGGGTCACTTACAGGTTGGTGCAACAAATCACTTTTCCTCCATTAACTCTCAAGGCATATAGAGTTTTCCTTGGACCAACTGCCGACCAATGAAATACTCTTGATGAAAACCGTTGACAAGCTGTTGATTATGCAGAGTAATGAGGAACTGTTTCTACAGAGACATGGTCTTTGCTAAAGTTATTTTTACAACTGTGAGCACCACAAGTGAAATTCCATTAATCTCTGTTGTACTATGGTGGAGGCAGTAATGGTTAGATACTGTTCCACTACAGATAAGCAAGAAAACATTTACTGTTTACGTTTCTGTAGCTTTTTAAAACCTATTTGGCATTAAATGGTAGGGTCATGGTATTAATAATTGAATTCGAAGCAGCACAGTCCAAAATATGTTGACTTTTTATGGTTCAGGCCCTAAAAACACAAGATCCCACATTGCTCATAATCCAATTCACTAGTGCTATCCGTTATACTCCCCTGTCCCCAGTTGATAACACAGACAATATTCCTACTCTCCCCTGCTCAAACTTAGCTTTAATGCCAAACTAAGTTTTAACGCATTTATTCTCCTGGCAGACTTGTAGACAAATTAACTTTATATCCTTGCTTTGGCACAAACTTCAAATTAAGCTTTGTCCACCCCATCTGTGTATTTTATTTCAATGCTGGAGCTGCCCCAGGGGCACAGGTGATGTAACCCTCGGCAGGGGGCAGCGGGGAGGTGGGAGAGAGGGAATAATACACTGAGTAACAGCACCTGTTATTTTAGCACATAGGGTGCAACACTTGCTCGGAGGCAAGGGGTGCAGAGCGGCTGTTGGCGTCAGAAAGCAGGCACAAACAGGGCACCCATTCAACCAAGGCTGGACAGTGCTGAATCGCACTTGTGTGGGCAACAGACAGACTGACTCACACACATGCACACACATGACAGGAAGGCAAACAGACACAATGTGAGGAACAATTTGCCTTGTGTTTCTCAAATCCTGGGCCTATAGGCAAACTGTCACCCCGTCCTTCTCTTTTCCTTTTGACCTGCACACACACTCATACACACACAAACAATTCTTCAAATTAATTAGCGATTCCAACTCCACAGTGCAGGCAGCAGGGATCTGTCAAGGCCATGTGTGTGTGGTGCGATGTTGCAGATCACCCAAAATTAAATAAATTTATAATAAATCACCGGGTACTGCTAGCCAAGCTCCAGTGAACATTTTGTTAATCTGCAGAGGAGAAGCACTTGGGGGGGGGGGGGGCATGGCCAAAACTTGAGATCAGCACTGGGACCTTGGAAAAAAAATGCCTTGTTTCCTGTAAACACATTTAGCCTTGTTATCCAAGTTGACTCCTTGACTCGGCTTTACCTGGAATTATTGCTTTTTCCTCTGTTGGGATTTCACTGCTAATCATTTTTAGTGCTCAAGACATCAGCTCTAGCACCAGGTATGCTGCTGCTTCAATTGCTCTCCTTATGTTTGCCTTACATAATTCTCTGTGCAATCTTGCCCCCTACTGAGTCATTTCTTTTGGCAGGAATAAAGCTTCCTACACTCCAGTTATTTACATACTGACTGAGAAAACATTTGTCCCCTCTCCCCTTCCCGCAGAAAGAAATTTAGCTCTCTTGAGGAGGCTTGTTATAAATTCCATTAAGATCAACAAAACAGAATTGTCTCCAGTGAAACTATCGGTGTTACATCTTGACGAAGGGGTCAATATTTTTGCTTCTGCTACAGTAAAAGATTAACAGTACACATCAGTGCAGCTCCATGGTCTATCTCTTCATAATTTTAGCTCCATGGTTCTGTTCACAAGCCTACATTGCACTTGTTGAGAGTATAATATAATCATATTATTTTGGGGGCATATTTACCCTCAGAACTCTCTAAATATGACATAAGACACCAGCAAAAGGAGGTGAGGGTCTATTCTTGGCCCTCATAAAATGTTTTGTCCTTTTGCTCCTGAACAAAAGAAAAGTAGGTCCAATAAAAGAAGATCAGAGATCGTGTTAGACAAGTATTTTTCTGTGTTGTCAACTAATTCTTTCCCTCTGATAGCATTTCTCTTTTAATTACTAGAGGCATGACGGGTCTACAAGAGGATGTTAGCACACATGAGAAAAGGACACTACTCTTACTCTGTCAGTGCCAAAGAAGCAACGACATTGAGATGATTAGACAATAGTTTATGATCGTCTCTCCTTTCATCTGCCTCCTGTTTCATCTCAACATCTTCTCTTTCACCACCTACTCCTTCTCCCCCGCCCCTGTCCCTGTGACTGAGGTCTGAAACGGAGTCTGGTGCAGTACATCGCCCCCTGATGTAGCATCTGAGCAGGAAACAGGAGGATTTACAGTATGTGTAACCTGCTGCAGTAACCCCGGAGCCCTGGCTGTCAGGAGTGGCTGACAGCCTGTAGCAAGAGAAATTAAAGCGGCTCTTGTCCTCCAAGAGCTGATCGACAGAGCCTGAGTGACAATGAGGTTAGTGGAGGTGCTGGTATTCCCTTGGCGGTGTCTACCCCTCACACTGGACAAGGAACACTGTCTCACTTTCTTTAGATATGTCTTACTCTCCTTCTTGCCTCCTACTCTTCTCTCCTCTCTCAAAACACTGCAGGGCTCATTATAGGAATCCTCTGACCCTTGGGGACTTCACTTACTTCTCTTTCTATCTTTCCAGTCCACAAACCTCAGCGTTGGACAAAAGACAGCTGAAAAGCAATTTGAATTTGAAACAGGGGCCACAACAAAAAACACGCAGCTTGCAAATGGAGAAAACTTAGGAGATTCGGAGCCAGCTATTGAGTGCTAGCAACTGACACACAAGGATTTCACACACACGCAAAGAGACAAAAATGTGACATTAGCCAACCAACCAGCTGAATATACTGTAAAGATAGCAGCTACTGCAGAGGGAGCAAGGAGGGAGAGATAGGGAGTGGTGGCAGGAGCCTGAAGGCAGGGATAGTGGACACCAGGAGCAGACTATAGTACACACAAATCACCAGCAATTAACATAAATCCACACAACACATACTATACAAACAAACAAACAAACAACAAACACACAGTGAGAAAGAGAGAGAGAAGCACATTGTGACGGATCCCACGGTTAAGACAAGCTGTTTCTGCTTCTCCAGCTCTACAACTTGAAAATAAGGCTCTCTAAGTGTGATTTAAAATCATTTTTGTGTTCAAATATCTTTTACACAGTAAAAAAGGTCCGAAATGTCACAATTAAAACAGTTCCCTGGAGAAAAACCTGCTCAATTGCGAAGGGTGGGCGAGTGACATGAGGGCAGAGATGTAACTTATAGGATAACAAATAATCTCGGTCAGTACGTAACTGTTCAATTTTCATTCCAACAATGTGAGTTGTGTCAGTCGTCAGTCTATGCATGGATGATAAAGCGCCTTTTCAGGTTCAGGACAGCTGAAAGCTGTTTGTTTTGTGCGTGACTGCAAGCTACGCAGTATGAAATTGAAAAATCAAATAATAAAACATAGAGTGGAGCCAAGACTGGGAAAAAACGTAGACCAGTCCGTCTTTTGTTTGTCTTTTTCTCTGTTTTGGTTTAGTTGTTTCAAACCATTTGCACCAACTAAATTCCTTCGTCTAATCAGAGTCAGTACAAAGCATCAGGGCGCGACAGAGTCTGTGCCCGGAGCGCAGCACCTCCACCCACCGGAGACCACACCGGGTCACTTACCTCAGCTGATTAGGGGGGAAGGTGCCGAAGAAACAAGCGTCTGTGTGTGTCCCGCTGGAAACCCCAAAAATCCGAGTGGTCGGAGGAAGAGCTGAGGCTCGTTAGTGCGTTTTCAGATCCGGTGCAGGTCTTTGTAAACTACTCCTCCCCGTCGCACCTGTCTCTGGCAAAAACTGATCCTGCACGCCGGCCTGACATCCCTAAGACAACTGTCTCAGGGGGTTGTGTGTCCGTGCACCCCCCTTCCCTTCCTTCCTGCTAGTTTTTAAACACACACACACACACATATGCAGACATGCACACACACGCGGCACCACCTGTCCCCCCCCTCGGTGCAAAACAGCCCCACAAAGAGCTTCTATGTCGCGCAACGACACATGGCATTCCCCCGGTCAGTCTCCGCAGCAGCTCCGTACTCCCTCACAGACAGCCGTCCGAGATCCCCAAGTAATCTGGAAACACTGGAAGCGGCGACTGATGAAAAGGGGACATGCGGTAACAACCCATCCGGCACAGCAGTGGCACCAAAAAAAAAAAAAAAAGAAAGAAAAGAAAAAAAACAAAAAACAAAAAACCAACCAGCTGCAAAATTACATCTGCTGCTCGCCCAGTTGTGATATCAATCTTCCGCCCCCCCCCACACCAACAATAGTTGGGTCTATTTGGCCGCTGCGCACGACTGCCGCTCTGTCATTGCTGCGTCTTTTTCCACCTCAGCTCTCAGTGAAAGGGGAAAGCCTGTCCCTACGGCTTCCTCACAGAGTCAAGCTCAGGATCCAGCGCAGGGCAAAGTCTCATTCCTCTGTTTATTTAAAAAAAGAAAAGCAAAGAAATGAAATGAAATGACATAAATACAGTTCCCGTTCCCTGAGCTGCACTCGGGAGTTTCGGTGAGGTGGGAGGACCGCGGTGTTTGTCTTCTAGCGGTAGTGGGAGCTACAGCATCCCCAGCACTGCTCCCTGCTGTCATCCACTGAGGCTCCTGAAGCATGTTAGTGCCAAAACCTGAAGCAGAATTATGCAGCGACTGGAATGGAACTGATTAATGACTAATTGGGTTTCTTGGGTCCCATCTCTGAACACCTGATGTGAAACCCGAGTTCCCCGTTGAAGCAGAAACTCCTTTTATTACGTGTCGAAAAATGAATGGTGGTAAATTACCGAGTGGCAGCGGTTACCGGGATGGGGGGGTGGGGGGGGTCACTGTCCTTGGGTTAAAAACTTTATTCTAAGAAACCTTTAAAGCTGCAAACAATCATCGGTTTATAAAATGTCTGAACAATGCTGAGGTTGAATTAAAATCACAAGCAACTCTACCATGACAGTGACTGTCAGATGGTTAGGCAGTATTGGAAAGGGCATGGGGAGCCTTATTGAACCAGAGGCACAGTGGTAAGAATGAGTACAGATACAATTTAATTTTCTTTTTGGAATCCTTATTTGGCTCTAGATCAAATGGAAAGCATGCGGCAGCTTTAGACTAGACAATACTCTGCTGCACATGTTGATTAGAAAATTAATTCTAATTAATTTTTTTAAATCTTATTATCATAGTCATATTCTCAGCAATACAATAATTATGTGATCTTGAAAACTGCCCTCCACCCAGAGTTTCTGCTCCTGAGTTTGAGGTATCTTGTTTGCATCTTCTCATTAAACCTAAATTAACACAACAGAGGAATAATTTAGGCTCATTAAACCCCAATAAGCCTGCGGCCCAGTGCAGTTGTTACTCTTTACAATTTAGTAGTTTGTGTTTGAATTGGTGCTGTTTTCAGGAATACTTTAATTAACAATGTTCATCTTCACACTGACCAGATGATGACCCAAAAGGCCCCCAGGATCCATAGGTGGAAAATGAATTAATATATAGCAAAGCAGTGGATAACGCTGGTGCTGGGATATACAGTGTGTTAAAGGGTTTAGGCTTTCTGGACACCTCCATGAAATAGCTTGAAGCTTTAAACCACTTTTAAGCTTTGAATCATGAATGATTCATTTGAAACATAATGACTTCTATAGGCATGAAGGCCCATGTGTGATGCTCATTCTCTTTATCCTCTTAATAAATGTCCCTGCAATCAGACAGGCTTTTTTTTTTAATTTAGTCAGCCAAACAATGGTGCCAAATCAGATGACTCAACCTCCATTTTGGAATATATATATAAATCCCTAAATCAGTCAATAGACTGGTTCTTGGCTGACATACCATTTCCTATTTTTAAGCTGTTTAGTGGAGTTCTGTGGAGCTTGTAGTGTGACATTGATATTACTGTAGGACATTGTTATTGTTTGCTTGTTGCTGTTTTGTGTTGTTTTGTTTTTACTTATCTGAATTTACACAGTCAAATTGGACCGCACCAGCACTGTAATACTTATTAACATTATACATCCTGCCTACCGTATCATCACATGCTGGCTGTGACTCTGTAGCTCCTACAATTAACAAGCAAGTTTCCTTTGTCCAGAGGAGACCTGATGAAAGTCTTTGTACAAGCTGATTGTGGTTACAACAGAGGACACTGTTCTGGCAGCAGTATTATTATTCAGACACAAATAGCTTTTCCAGCAGTAGAATAATGATGGGGTCTCTTCACTTGATGGAATTCTGCCTCTTTGTTACTCTGACATGCAAGACTATCATGTTTTATGTGTTTAGAAGAACTTAAATCAAGGTGTTCAGTCTTTTCATAACACGCCGCCCACACTAAGAACAAGATGGCTTTAAGAGCCTGAGACAAAAGAGCAAATCAAGTCAGGCTGCGAATTGTGTCCATCCTTTTCAAGACTTGGAAAAAAATGCAAAATGAGTTTCCCTTGAGCGTGTGAGTGAATGTGAGTGCGCCTCTGTGCATATTCAGAGCGTGAGAACTTGCACTTTTTATTGCTTTGTCCCCTGCTGCCTTAGACTCAATCTTACCAAGACTCTCAAGAAGTGCATATGAAGCAATAATAAAACTAATGCAGCCACTTTATCCTGAATTGACAGCCTTGAAAGAAAAGTCAATAGCTAATGTTCATTAACTTTAGAAAACATTGGGCTCTGGTCACTTCAAACCAAGTTTGAAGTTTGTATTGGCAGAAGACAAGATGTAGGTGTTCATGAACAGAACGTTTAATTTACAAAAAGGATGTTTCCTCTCTCTAAAGTTTTAACTATTTCACTTTAAGTACAGCACTTAAACTGAACCCAAGTATTTTTTATTTATTGTACATTATCCTTATATTCTCATGCAGGAAATATACAACTTTTAATCCATTTCACATATGCCATTTAAGAGGTAGAGCGTGTGAGTTACTCAGCAAACTCATATTCTACATTTAAATCACACTTATCACAGCTTATATAATACGGTGTGCTGCTTATTTAAAAAGCTTCGTATATGAAGAAAGAACATCTGAGACAAGCTTTTAGCACCTTGGCTATCTGTTTTGGTAAAGCCAGACCAGTGTAAGCTCCACAGATGGGGGGGCAGTCAGCGTTGGATATTTCTGCTCGGACTTGCAGCGTAAATGATGTTGAAGGAACCAGCAAAAACTGGCAGGAATCGAGCTGATTGTCCCCTGATGATTGAAGAAAGTAAGACCCAGTGTGAGCTAAACTTACTGAACTGAAGCTGGTCGATTAGAGGATGGACATGATGCACGTTAAGGCTTTTGGATGTTAAATGCTAAAGCAAGCTAACCAGCTATTTGCATTTCCCTAGCTCCCACAAAGCCAAAAATTTGGTTTCAGTGCAGGACTATAATTTCTGTCGACATGGCCACCTCCCAGAAATTGAATCATTTAGGGAAACCCTCCTTGAGAGCACAGGATAGATGCAAGGAGGGAGGGAGGACCTCCACAATGACTCTCAGTATACATGCTGTAGCTGCTGCTGACAGCACTCTATACAAGTTTTTTCCTTTTCTTTTCTCTTTTCTTTTTGAATCCCCAGATTAGTTTATTATTCTGTTTTCAGCTACTTTGCATACAAATGATTTAGGACACAAAAACTTTGAGCCATGTTCAACAAAAGAACTTATACCATTTCATCTCCTGTCAAAGTTCGTGCGCTGACATTAAATAAATAAATAAATATCCATTTTGTTCATCCATTTCCTTTCATCCCACTCAATGTTTCAGAGAAGGCAGACAGTAGACCTGAGCCAGATAAAAGGCAGAATAGCTGCCTGGAGAAAGCAAGGAAGCTTAGCAAAAAAGAAAACCAAAAAAAAAAAAAAACCCCTACAACCTTTGATGGGGAATGCACTTTTTAATCTCTCTAAAACATGAGGAAAAAAGGGAAGGGCAGCACATCCATTCTCCTCCCCGAGGTACAGTCAGAAGGCAAGAGAGGATAATAGTGAATGCGTCTCCGTGTTGGTAGCAGCAAAGATGCCAAAGTTAGATGAAGCATATGTCAGCTCAGTTCCATTTCTCATAAAAATATGAACACAAAATAAAGATTCCTCAGTCCCCACTGTGACTGTTTTCTATTGCACCAATGTCATCACATGGCTCACCAAACTGTGAACAAAGGCACACAGACAGCATGCAGGGTTCATGTGATCAGACACTGACCTCACAGGCTGAGCAGTCATTCAGACTAAGCAACTAACGGAGCGCAGACATTTCGTAACGAGATTTAAGACCATTCTCTCCAAAAAATTGTCCCAGAGTCTTGAGTCTGTTTTGCAAGTTGATTTTACAACCCATCTTTTGTTGTGAAGCAACATATTGAAGTCATGTGAGTGCCTTTATTTGATTTGATTTGATTTGTTTTCCTTTTATTTGAATAAGATTAAAAGAAACCATGTTGGCTATGACAGAACGATACTAAATTGAAAGAAAATGAAAACTAATATTCAGGAGAAGAAATGTGCAATTAGTTGGTTTGGTTAACTTAGTTATATTTCGTTCTTTTTCTCTATTTTAATGGCTCTGACGTATGAAGTATTGGTAAAAGATTAACTGTATTAGATCAAATGCTACGTCCAGACTGATAATGGCTAACATAGTGTGATTATCAAATTAAAATTTTGAAAATGACCTTGATAGTGGCGGCCCCTAGTGTGAGGCTCTACTCCATTATTCATAGAAAACATCAAGGCAGTGAGTTGTTATTCCCTTTCTCAGCGTGACATGAAAAAAAGATTTGAATAAGATAATATAGAATTGTTTGAGAGCAGCAAAAGTTGTTTCATAAATGATGGAAACTTGTTCATCTCAAAACAACCAAACTCAAATTTACATTGACTCATGTTTATATAACTTTTTTTCACAATTTGTGCACTGATATTTTATTCATGAAAGTACTTGTTTATTCTCAGGCTCTTTCTGCGGAGAATAAAGATGATACTATAATTAATACTCTAAGGTAAGTTTAAGTCTGATTACTCATAAAATTTAAATTGACTAAATATGGAATGATTTACAGTCAGTGTGTAAACAGATTTGACCGGATTGTTGTAAATTAGTTGGAACCAATCTGGGTGACTTTATTATCCCTGCAGAGGCAGCCATCAATCTGTCATTATGAATGTGGTGCAGAGATGACAAAGTAGAGGAAATGAAATGGGATATGTTGTGGGAAGAGAAGGTTGAAAGAGGAGAGAGGAGAGATTTGAAGAAAATGATTTTGGGAAAAAAAAAAAACAGACACAAAAATGTACTGAAAGGGACAGGGATCAATACTAAAACATGCTGAGGTATCTTTTATACTCAGAGAGGAGAGAGGAATAAAGCGAAGCTTGGAGAATCAGTGGCTGATGAAAAAGCATGCACTTTTACTCACCTTTCCAAGTTACAACAGATAGGCTTTTTGTCTGGAGGAGGGGTCACAGTAATGTGCCATCGCTGTCAAAACTCATACAATTAAAACCTTAAAGAACCATAAATATTTCAGGGACAGTTGGCTCTTTCCAGGTTTCCTGCCCACCTCCACTGTGGCAGCTGACCCATTGTCAGGGATCTAGGGCGAAACAAGCTCTCCAAATTAAACAGGGGAGGCCCCAAGCAATAGCGGGCCAGCTGCTGGTATTCAAAAAAGTGCCAGAAAGTCATGCAACGCAGTGAGAGGAAATTGTGCATTCTGTCCAGAAGCAAAGTTGAGGCTACTTATTGTTCGACAGCAAGATACAATTCTGTTATTAGTTGCTTTTTATTTTGTAAATGGCATGCAGTGACCTAGAATGTCTCGTGTACTCTGGCTGTCTCGACAAATCTCTTAGATTATGCGTTTTTAAAGCCTGCTAGAGGTTCCTCACAAATCACTTTTCTAATATCCTTTAAGCCAAAGGCACAACAGTCGTAAAACGTCTGTAGCCAGTTAAGTTTTCCTCGCAGGGCAAGTTTACTGAAAAGATTATAGACCCTTACACTTGCAAAAAGTTGCATGCATAAAGTTAATGATCTTTATGAGCTTTCATTTTGAGACTTTAAATGTGGACAGACTTTCTCGCAATGTTACTCTATATACTTTAAAGCAACGTTATACAGACAGTTAAACCGAAAGACCTCAAACTAAAGGTATCAGATCTGATGATACAAAGAGATATATATTGATTGGAAATTACCTATTAGCATGCTTCAGGAACGGTACATAGTATTATGCAATTTGTCCTAATAATTGACTAGAAACTTTAAAGGCAATAGTGTGACATGCCTGGGAAATCTGAAGGCTTGTCTGAGACCTAAATGAAAAGAAATCCAACTACCAGCAACTCTAAAGCTTGGCAGTTATTACTCTATCTTTTCTGTTTCACCTGCACAGAGCGTGGATGAAATTAGTTGTTTTACAGGGAATTAGAGGCATGTGTTTCTCAGCAGGGAGCGGTGACTTCCCAGATGAGAAGGCAAGAAAAACACTTCCACATTAAATAAATAAGATATCATGTGTCAAAGAGCAAATTCTCCAGGTGCTGGCAGATAGATTTTGTTACAGTTTGACCCCAGTTTTTAATGGAATTCTGAAAAAAAAAAAAGAATGTGTATTTCTCAAAACTTCCCATCGTTGATTTAACAAGCCTTATTTTCATTACAGTATATTCAGATCAATCCATTGGTGTAAGAAGGAATAATATTGAAAATTGTGCTTACCAACAAATGAGAAAGATCAGCTTTCTGTCTTTTTATTGGTTCAACATGACAGAGAGGTTTTCAAAACAAAACGTATGCATCACCCTGGCCACAGTTATGCCTTATTAATATGCTATTGAGCAGAATATAGTAAGGGCAAAGGTTAATATCCTGTTTCAACCTGGAGATGATTTGTTGCTGTGCTGTATGTTACTGATACCTCATGTTGCAAGCCTCCGGAAATACGTTGCAGGATGTTGGAAATAAGATTCCCATCAATGGTGCGGAGCAGATGAAACCAAGCATATCTGGTCAGCTATTAATGGATGAAAGGTAATTTCTATAGTTCGAGGCTGCCGACAGTGTGAAACAGGAGGGGAAAATTTCTAATGTAAAATGTTTTCAGTACACCTGAGGTCTACCAATTTAGTGGTAAAAAAAGGGGGGGAAGAAGAAATGTTTTTCATTAAAGTGGGATTGTCCTGCTTCTTTCATTGCTCAGGAAATAACTTATCCTTGCAAAAGTACTCTTTGATGATGATCAATATCTTATTAAAACTAGAAATCTTACACATCAAATGCCTCAAAAACCCAAAACATACCTGTGGTTGGAATATTTAAAGTCATTTATGGTGATCGCCTCTGCATCACCTCTCATCTGCTTGTGGTTTTTGATCATTTTTAGTGTTTTGTACGAACAACTTTGTTGGCTGATATGCTGAATGTCTGCAACTGCATGAACTCTCATTTATTTTGATGGTGTTATGGCAATGCGTCAAAAACAGTATGTATTTTCTTTTTCTATCACCAGCAAGAGTTTTGAGCACAGGTATGTTTATTTTCTATGGAAATGCCTCACATGTCTTAGGATAATTCTATATAACTTAGATGTATGCATTCTGTTCTCCAAGCTGTAGTCAAATTGCCAGTTTCTTGCTGTTATCATAAGAGGAAAGTCTTAAGGCAACAACAACAACAACAAAAAAAAAAACCAAACAAATTGGGGAAGTTGCGGAGAGTGATCGTTTTACTCTGAGTGATACTCCTGTTATCTACTAATTCACAATTACTCAATAACCAGAACAATTTAGGCCCCAATAACAGATCCATTAAAACAGGGTTAGGAGTTAATCGGAAACAGATGACAGCCTTCAGGGCGCAGGCTGGTGACTCTTTTGCAGGAGAGGCACTGATGTGTCTGGTTGTAGAGGTTGAAATTGCTCTGTCATTCATAAACATTTCCTGAGATGCAGGAAAAGGAGCAACACAACACACCCATGTTTACCACCTTATCCTATTTCTTCCCCTCTCTTTCTCTGTAACCCATTTTCTCTGGTGCCAGTAGAGTCTGGATTTTCAACTTGACCAAACAAAGCTACTGCAGGTTCTATTCAATGAATTTGTGATAGCAACATTAGAGGTAATCTCTTTCCTTTCTCTGGAGCTTGGTGCAGGCATTTGGGAAAATACAAAGGGACACATAATGAAAACTGTAATGGCTTGAATAATGAAAATCCTCCCCAAATGAAAAGGGGGAGTTAATAGACTTCTGGTCGTGATGACACAGAGTACCTAGCAGAGGAAAACACAGTGTTGGTTTTACAAGTGCGCAGTATTATATGAATTCCACATGAAGAAAGACAGTTATGAGGAAGTCATATTCAGACTCTGTACATCAAGTGAATGGAACTATTCTCACTGTCTGTTCTCTTTTACCATCCATGTCCCATTTTCCTGGAGATATTAATCAGTGGACATCTATTCAAAAGCTGCTTCCTTTTAAACGCATGAGTCTTGATGTCAGAGTTGTGCATCAATCTCTACAGTGGATGTTAGTGTGTCATCCCATACACTGCAACCCATTGGTCAACCGTTGTGAGTGCAAAAAAAAAAAAAAAAAGTCCTCAAAAGATGAAATGGCCAACAGAAGGCCAGAAGTGCAGCGCAGGGAAGGAAAATCTGTCCATTCCTTGTATTGTAGGAGACCACTGCAGGAAAAAAAAATGAAAAAAGGAAGAATTTCAAAAGTATTCACATAAACTTATTTTATTCATTGATTTGTTAAAAAAACATATTTCATTGGTCATCATTGTTCAGCCTCGTGGACACCAACTCCTTGAAAAATGTAAAAAAAAAAAAAAAAAAAAAGAAGTAATAAAAACACTTTGGAAAAAAAAATCCTGAGGGAGGTTTTCATAATTCATTCATCAGAGGGTTAAAATATTAAAACATCAAATATTAATATTTAATTCAAAAAGAGAGTTGTGAAGTAGTGTATCTGTGGTAAAAGATTTTAAAGATCAAAATATGAATGAGTTCTTTGTGGGTGAGGCCACATAAAAAAAAGTTGACTTAATGGATAAAGACTGCCCTCTCAGGGTTTACAATGTCAATTGCAGTTGATTTTGTTGTCTGACTTTCCACCCACCCAGGGAAGCTGGCTGCATAGAGAGTGAAGGGTGGTGAAATTGCCATTAGCACTCAAGATTGCTTGGGATTCACCATAAGTAATCTGTTGTTTTCTATAGAAACGTAATGAATAGTTTTAACCAACTATAATGTAGTTTTAAGCAAGTGTGAGGACATTTTAAGTGATTTTGAATGTATCCATCAACAGCTATAAAGTTTCCAATGAAGCATCAATTACTGAATGATCAACTACACGGTATAATATGGCTGTTTGAACAAATCCTTCAAGTGTGTCGTAAGAGGTGTTAACAATACTGATCGCAAGAGGGTGGAAAACTTTCAAAGAGCAGAAAAATTTGATGAATCTATTCTTGTACACAATTTATGAATTTGTGAAATTGTGAATTAGAAAAGTGCAGACCTCCGCCAAGCCCAATATCAAACAATTTCAACTGGACTTCCAAATCTGTTCAGTAATATGGATTAAACTGGTCGTCCATATTACTTAATCAAGTCTATCTTGCAAAATATGGACAAAACAATTTCATACCAACAGGAGGGTTAAGAAGAGATATGATATTTATAAGTACATAGGTACCAAAAGAGGCATAACATGGACATAAGACACCAAAATTGTACCTTGGTATAGTAGTTGTGTAAAATCCCTTTATTACTTCAGCACTGATCATAAATTTAATTAATTCACTCAGTCTATGAATTTATGATATGATGAAATAGAGTTCAGATCTCCATCAAGGCTAGTCTACCAGCCTTAAGAAAAAAAAAAACATATTCGTGATAAATTATCCAAATTTGCCGAAAATCCAATATGTTCATCCAAAGTCCATGACCCATTACTCCAATAAATTCGCTACAAATCGGTTCAGCATTATGGGCGCAATCATAGTGAACACATTCAGGTCTGTCGTTAAAATAAGTACATGACAAATTCACACAAACAGGTGAGCCGACAAAAAACAGTCACAGTGATTGACTGAACTACTTACTGTTGTGTTGTGTTGTGTTGTGAGTGACTGCTGCTGCCTTCACTGACCGCCGCCTGTGCTTTGATTTAATTGGTTTAAAGTTGAGGAGACAATCCCTCCGTCACTCTCTCTCCGCCTCTCAGATCTGCGTGCTGCAGCTTGACACTGTGGTGGAAAACAGAAAGGACTTTTTGTTGGGCGTCCAGTCCGGTTTTCACTCTGTGGTCCACGGCAGGACTCAGGAGCGACAGGCCCCCGGTGAGTTCAGTGTCCGCTTTCACAGAAAATATTTCTTTTTTTCTTTTTTTTTACGCCAATCTTCAGCGTGTTAAAGTTGGGTAAACTAACCCGCCCCTTTAAGCTGCGTTCACCACTTCCCGTACAGAGCTGAGGAAACTTACTTTACTTCTTTACTTGTTGCGTCTGGTCCGAGCAGAAGTTGTGATCAAATTAGGAGGAAACGATGAAAAGGAGTTTCGTTATTCGCCGAAGTAACCTTGTTCCTCTTCTGGGGGGGGAGGTTAAAGTTCAAACCAACCAATACCTGGAAGAAGTGACAGCTGCTCGGTAGTAACGTTAAATAGTGCGCCCTCTACAGAGTCAAAAAGCACCCAAAATGGGATTTCTATGGGAACCATCCTCTGAAGAGCAGGGTTATCATCCATGTACTTTTGCAGTGATGTCTTATTTTTTTCTTCCCAGTTTCTCAAAAACTGAATATCTCAGTCACGGCCAACGCGGAGTATGTTGTATTGGGTCAAGGCGTTAAAAGTGAAGCAATATCCTGTGTCGACATGAGCTGTGAGCACCTCAGCCGGTGCGTGACATCTTTCCTCTCAGATTGTTTCATTTGAGGCTTTAGGAAATAAAGTATCTGGTGTTTCATAATGGGGAAAAAAAGGCCATAGATTTGCTCAAGAGATTTTATTTTCCCAACTATCCATTTATCTCAGGACCCCAAGGAGGAGCTGAATCTAACATCACTGATGTGGTTCCACATTATTTTTACATAAAACTGAAATATAAAAGGCATTATCATCTTTTTAAGAGCTCTTCCAGCTTCTCAGGTTAATACACTTTTTCCAGGTTATGTCCACATTAACATCCTTGATGTGGTTCCCTCAACCCACCCTCCAGTCATGATCTCTCTTTTTGGTTCATTCCAGTGCTGCCCCTTATGTCATGTCATGACAATTGTCTCAGTAGTTTCCTGTGGGTGTACCAACATGTCCATAAATATCAAAGGTCACATAGTGTTTCAGCTCCAAAGGGGAGTATTGTAGCTTTCTCTGCTCTGAAAGAAGATGATGTAGATGTAAAATGTTAGACAAATAATCTTATAGTGAAGCTTGAAGAGGCCAGATAGTCTTTTTATAAGTGCTCTACTGGGATCACTTGTCAGCAAGATGATAATTTCTGTCTAAAACAACTTGTGTGTTGTGTTGCACAACAGGTTTCCTCATAATATGTACTCCGCCTCAGAAAATTATCTCACTTCACGTCACACTCGATCTCAGCGAGGATGGTATCAGACTTAACTTGCTTTGCGATAAAGGCAGTAAAGATCCCAACAACTGTCTGAGGAAAAAAAAAAACCAAACAAACACGTTTCTCAACAAAGCTCTTGCAACAAAATGCAGTGCACAATATCACACAGCTCTGAGAAATCAATGAAATCATCTGGGACCGAAGACGTCTTGAAATCACCAGAGGGTGTTGTATTTGTGATGAGGTCTAAAAGAATGTGTGAAATGAATTAGTATAAAGGTCATCCGTGGTTTGTTTGATATGAGATTTGCTTCTCCGTCAGAAGGTCCTCCTATCAGGTGGACGCAGCTTCATTTATGTTAAACATTTACTGCAGAGGGGCAGCAGGTTGCAGGTGGTCGGATGTCTTATTGTGTGTGCTGCTCCTTCACTCCGAGCCCTTGGGTCATGTCATTCCATGACTCAACTGCCCTATATATCAGGTCAAGCCCGGCCAAACGCTTGTCAACAGTGCTGCAGTAAAAACAGGTGGATCGGAGACCATCCCTTGTCTCTTTGTGCCATCTGGCAGAACACAGACAGATGCTGTCCACATGTTATGAGCTCCAGAAGGGAACCGGAAAGATCCTCCCCACAAAGGAGTCTTTTCTATCTGCTAATGTGCCTCCTCATTTCACACACTTGCTGTCACAATTGATCCATCTGAAAATTATTTTCCAGATTGATGATAATATTGGGATTTCACATAACTTATTTGTGAGGTGCTCAGTTCCAACATTTTCATATGCTTGTTTTCTCCACAAATTGAGTCTCACTTGATGACAGCATATACTGATACTTTGTCACTGACTCAAACTCTAATATGATTATTTGATTATCGTCTGTGAGAATAAATGGAATATTTTTGGGATTTGGGCTCTTCTCACAACACCCCTTTGGCACTTGGTAAACCAGGATGGCTGTTCGTTGCTATTTCTGATATTATTCTTCCCCATGATATAAGATTTTGTCCTCCAAGACAAAACACATTGGACGAGGAAACAGAGACTCCTAATTTGTGGAACTTGAGCATGTGCTAATTCAAAAATGACACATCTCATGACTTCAAGAAAAATACAACCTAGATATATGATTAGAACATTGATAGAATAAATTGTGGTTATATTTTAACATTTGCTGTGTCCCACTTAAGTATGACATTTAACTTTACTTCATGTATTACAATAGAAGGGTAATTTTTATTTGAAACAGCGTTTCAGTTGAGTTATTCTTTTGGCCTACTTTTCATTTCAAGGAATATTTTACATTGGTAGAAGTGTGGTACTATTTAATAGCTTTCACTTGAAAAATACATGATAAATGATACTGAGAGGTCCATTCTGTCTAGCTGCCTTTATGTGAACTTGTGGACAATCAATCTCCAGTGGGTACACAGTTCTTGCCATTACTCATGACTTTTCTTTGACTCTGAACCATCATTTCCAACTAGAACATTTTTTTCCTTCATAATTTATCACTTTAATATCCCTCTGTGTTATTCATACAGAAACTTTAATACAAACCATGGATCACCTTGAGGACAGCAGTTTGAGGGTCCTGCACTTATCTAATGTGCACCTCCGCCCACCAACTTTGGCTATTTAGCCCTCTTTCTGTGAACAAATTCCAAATTTAGATGCTTTAAACATGTAGTTATAGAAAGCGGCAAGAAAAAAAAAATCTGTGTTCCACATATATCATCATCCAATATTTTGCTTTGACACAGAAAGTTGAATTGTTTGCTTGGCTTCACCCTTTTAGCCCCCCTTTTTGTTAAGTGGAGTTTCTTGCTCATTGCATCATCGTGTTGACAAATTAATGTAGCATGGCTAAGTCGTCTTTCTGCCCACATGCACTGTCTTACAAGACAGCGATTCATGAGGCTCCACTTATCTTCGTGATAAAGCATATCAGTTATTTAAGCAAAGAATATCTGAGAGTTGTATTTAATCATGCACGCCAAGCGATGTGAATTGAATCTCATGTTTCTGGCACTTTTTATTCCATGTCAGATATTGAATCCAGCAGTCACAATGGCAGAAAGTGGGAAGACTAATGAGAGTGGAGCTGCAGTGGCAGAAGCAGCTAATGGAGGCCAGCAGGTGAGCAGCACTTTGACCCAAAATGACATGGATGACACCAGAGGCATATTGTGAACTCATCTGACGCTTAAAATCTTTCCATTTTGATAAGCTGCCGCAGGGAATTCAGGCAGAACATTTCAGCTCTTGACTGAAATGAGCTTTGCTTCATATAGAGAGAGTACAGCACATCACAATCTGTATGACTCTTCAATGACTTTGATATTGTTTTTTCTACTTTTCAAAGAATGTTGTTTCCCGAGTGAGCAACTTGCCCCTGGTCAGTTCAGCTTGTGGGGTGGTTTCCAGTGCCTACACTAGCACCAAAGACAATGTGCCCTTGCTAAAGGGAGTGATGGATGCAGCAGAAAGTGGAGCCCGAACCCTGGGAGCAGCTGCCACCACTGGGTCCAAACCTCTATTGGACATTATAGAACCGCAGCGTAGGTTCTTCCCCCTGTGAAGAATATGATGCAACATATGTGCAATGACAGCATTGAAATGCACCATAAAAGAATGTCATGTTCATTTGTTACCTCTCGGCTTGAATAGAACATAAGAATGAAAATAAGTTTCTTCTTCTGAGTTTCGTAGAAATAATTAAAACACTTTCCACTGTTTATTGAACATTATTCGGTTTTTTGTTCTTGGGTGTATCGCTCCTCTGATATAATTAACACCTTTAAAACTTAAAGACTTTGTGTGCATTCTTGTGTGTTGTGTGTCTCAGTTGCCACAGCAAATCAGTATGCATTGAAAGGGCTGGAAAAGATGGAAGAGAAGCTGCCCATTCTTCACCAACCAGCCGACAAGGTCAGAAGGACATAGAAATAACGTGGCATGTTAGACGTTTTTTTCAAATGCTCCTTTTTCCTCTGTATTTGGATTTATTGATTTCACCATTAATCACTATTATACTGGGCCTTTTCTTATAGCTTGTGACAACTTGCACATTTTGGTATCATAGCACCTAAAAACACAGCTC
Organism: Remorina albescens; assembly: GCA_034769265.1. NCBI lineage: Eukaryota > Metazoa > Chordata > Actinopteri > Carangiformes > Echeneidae > Remorina > Remorina albescens. The sequence continues at coordinate 20,507,386 of CM068489.1, read as the reverse complement.
TGGCCGTTAAGCAGCTTTCTAAATCAGGGCAGCAGTTGATTTACACTGTAAGGTAACCATAGCAACAATGTTTACACTTTACAATACAAGTGAATACTTATTGCTATCCCTGAATAAAAATAATTCATCCTTGGGTTAAATTGCAGACAACCAACCTTTGAAAATACAAATGATTTCATCACAGTCGCTCTCCTATTCCTTTGATACAGTTTATGGCTAGAGTTATATACTAGCCAGATAATACACTGCTAAACAAGAAAACTTTACTTCTCATACTGCTGTACACTTTATATTTTCACTCAATCTGACAGCTGTTCCTTGTACACCAGTGGTTTCAAATTTCATATATCAGAACTGTAGATGGGAAAGGAGCTATGTTGCCACAATACATCATAGCCACCATCAGTCACCAAGATTTTCACATAACCTGCTCTTTTGTTTTTCAGGTGGTGTCGGACGCAGTTGGTATGGTGTACCAGTCTGTGGCCGGCACCAAAGATGCTGTAGTGGGAGCTGTGATGGGTGGCGTCGAGCTGACCAGGGCAGCATTCAGCGGAGGTATCAGCACCGTCATGGGCACCAAGATGGGCCAGATGGTCAGCAGTGGGATGGGCCTGGCCCTCAGCCGATCCGAGGACTGGGTTGACCAGAACCTACCACTGACTGACAGGGAGCTAGGTCAGTAGTATCCTAAATGTGGAAAACATAATTAGCCCCTAAAAGCCCAAGGAGGTGATAAAGCCATGTCTCCTGTTGAGGTATAGACAGGTGTTGTTTTGACAGTCGGCTCCAATGAAGCTGAAACAAGGCTCGAAATTTATTAATTGGGTCTGGTGAGTGGCCAGATATTCAAGATTTTATCAGAGATGATCATAAACAAACGTGAAACAGAGCTGTTTCACTTCTATCATAAACAAAAGTGTTATTGGCCAGAAAGCACTGTCAAATGAAATTTAGTTTTAGAATGATATTCTCTGTTAGTCTGTTTAAATTTTCGTTTGTGGGGTTAAGTTTTTCATCGCACAAACAAAAGTGTTTGTGTTATGTTGTTCCTTCAACCTCAAAAAGATTTTTTAGCCCACCATTTTTGAGGTGGGCCTTTTCACATTTGCTTATGAAAATAGTATTTAGTCCCACGTTGTCATAGGAAAAGTACATGACAGTGGTGCTCCATCTATTTTCAGCTACACGTTTGAGAAGGAGCATATAAAATTTCAGCAATCATCTTTATATCACTCTAGTGCATTTTTACATATATATAGAGAGAGAGAGTGGATTGTAACCACTCAAAGTGTACCTGGCAAACTGCTGTTTGCTTGATTTATTCCATGATTAATGTATGAGAGCTTTCATCCTATTTACCAATTGAGTTGTTCCAATACTTATACTTGTGTGAGCGATGCCTCCAATACTGCCTAAATTACAGTTTTGGGTACTGTCAACTGTGTGGTATGTAAATGCACTCATCTGGTATCGCAAAATTTATTAATATTGTTATCATTTATGCACTTAAAAGTTTCCCATTCAGATAAAATGGCGATTTTCCAGGAAATCACTTCTTTTTCACTGTTTACATAGGAATTTGCTCCATCAGCAGCTACGTTTTCAGAGTGACAGTTCAAACTGATTTCACGTGACTAGTATAATGTTTTGCTTTAATCAAAATGTCCATGCCTTTTCTGCAATATTTTATTAGACTGGAAAGGCTTTAATTCTATGGGGTGACACCAGAGTTTACTGTAACTCTGTTTAGATAACAAATAGAGAAAGTCTTGGGCATTCATGCATGTATTCATATCATGGTCATATAGGGTCAGTAGGATGCTGCTGTTAAAATGTTTAAGCCAATGGTTAAGTTCACAGTATTGACCAATACATAATTTCAGGTACAGGAATCAGCATCAGGAGGATGAAAATGGCATTGGTACAGCTCTCTTTACCATTTGCTGAGCGAGTCAGTTGGCAACACTCTGTCTTTGTGTCGTTGATCTATAGATGAAACAGCAAATTTTATGAGACCGTCCAGATTAATTAACATTATAAAGGCAGGACAAGGTGATGGGGGTGGTCACGATGAAAGTGTTCTATTGTACAACAGTTGCTGGATCTGACAGCATCAATGGCTGGTGCTATTCATAGAGAGGGAGGCAGGACATTCCAATGAACTTCCCTTCTGTTAACTTGGCCCATGAAGCACCTACAGTTTCCAACACTCACAGCTTTGACACCTGCTCCTGTGATGTCATGTTACGATGACAGCCGGCCATACTCCACCGTACCAGTAACCATCCTGCTTTTTGATTTATGGATATGAGAGGGATTAACTTGCAGCAGTAATCAGTGACAGCAGCGAAGCGCCATAATAGTTGTACTCAGGGGATTTTGGATTTGTTCAAAGGTTACTGTAGCAAGGGCCAAAAGACCCGACAAAGAAGCTTTTAACCCAGACATCGGGAGACAGTGTTATGCTGCAAGCCTCTTAGTTCTCACAGACGGTGACTGGAGGGAGTGAAGTGACTCTCCATTCTTCTTGTCTCTCCTGGGCACATGTACTTTTAACCCTGTCAAAGTCAAGTAGTCTGACTTGGAACAGATGTACCAGCTGGTACAGAAGCAGGGAACCAATTGAGCCTCTATCCGTCAGTCGGAACATGCTCACTTACTCGTGCCTCACAGAATGTATCGTGCGTATAGTAAATTTTGTTAGTTTATCCCATCACATAAGAGTTCAAACTAAGAAAAATCAAGAGATCTCACAGATGGTTGTGAGTGTAACTCTTGTAAAAGTTGGCAGATATAACATACAGTGCTATACTCATACTGGTGTGCTCACAGCTTAAGCCATATTTAAAAATATGATTGATTGATTGATGGATTGATTGATTATATATATATATATATATATATATGTCTCTTCTGTTATATAAGATAACAATTTTGTCTTTCAGCTGCAATAGCCGAACCTGTCACTGGTGAGATGACTACCCCATCGGACAGCCCCAGTTACTTTGTCCGCTTGGGGAAACTTTCCGCCAAGGTCCAGGAACGAGCTCTAGAGCAATCGTTGGTTCGTGCAAGACATGCCAGGGATACTAGCTATGCTGCAGTGGCTCAGATTACCAGTACTCTGGACCTGCTAGAGAGTGCCCGCTCCAGCCTGGGTACCGCCAGTAACCAGATAGGAGGAGCCCCAGAACAGCTACTGCAACGCTGGAAAGAGTGGAAGGAGAAGCAAGCTGGAGCTGGACAGACTGAGACAGAGCCAGAGGGGACCGAAAATGAATCAGAGGTCAGGGTCGATGCAATTGGGAATTGAACAAATGTTTTCTAACCAGATTATTTGTGTATTTTAATAGATTTACAGCACATGTATTGTACACATATACCCTAAAATGACTTGGAATACTATTTGAACAAAATACTGTATTTTTTTGATTTTCTCTGAGAATGAAAGAAATAACACAAGGATCTTATCTTTGAATACAACATTCTTTCATTTTGGAGGCTCCCATTTTATTGCAGTTCCCCTGATGAATAATGCAGGATTGCAGTAATTTACCATCATTCAATAGTTAATTAATACACCAGTATTCATTATTTTATATTTTCCATTTCCATTTTCCACCCACAGAAAATGGAATGGCGGACCCTCACCATGGTGCGTGATCTAAGCGACCAGCTCCGGTCAGCATGCTCAAATGTGGTCTCAAGTGCTCAGGGTCTGCCAGGTGCAGTCCAGGAACAGCTGACCAGCGCAAGGGCATCAGCTGAGGATCTGCACTCCTCTATGGGAAACACCAGAACCCTCACACCCCCCCTTCTGGAGCGGAGCCGGCACCACCTGGCTCAAGTACTAATTGTGCTATATTGTCTCTAGCACAGTGTTTCATTTTGCTGTATAAGCTTGGTTAAATATATTTTGGTATTGAGATTTCACCCTTACTGAACAGGTATCACATGCAAAATTCCTGGATGTATTATGTAAACAAATGCAATTATTAAACTGGGACAATCGACCTTATGTTGTATTCATTTATGTGCAGCTAAAACTTTAATATTCACCATCCACAAAGATGGGAAGATAGAAAGATTTGTGTACTTTTAAGGCAAATATTTGTTTTGGTTACATATATGGTTATGAAACTTAAACATATAATACTTGTATGCGTTTGCCCCCAGGTTCAACAGTCTCTGGATGGTGTTATGGAATATCTGCTGAACAACACACCACTCAACTGGCTCATTGGACCATTTGCCCCTCAGATTACTGAAAAGCCTGAGAAAGCTGTGCCAACAGAGCAGGATAGTCCGAAAGACTAGATTTCAAGCCGATGTTGTGTGCCTTTTTAATCAAAGTTGATATTCACTCTAGATGGGCCATTTTAAAATGCACTTATATCTATTTGCTTCAGTGAAAAAGTCTTCTGACAGATCTGATCAATGTCGCTTTCATAACTTACTATTCAATAGCACTACATTCATGATGATGTTAGCAGAGTTTAATCATTACTGTCTGCCCTGAGCTGTGGCCTTAGAGAATTTATACATTTCTGCACTTTATTATTATCTATGCTGTATTCTACACACATTCAAGATAAATCTTTATCAGTGTCTAGAATGTTGTTTTGAGGACAATAATATCAAAATCATTCCCAGATCAGATTTAGGTCCCTTCCCTTTCTTTTTCTTTCTTTTTTTTTATTGCCAAAGTTAAACTCCTCATAGACGACACACGCATGCATCCTCGTTATAAACAATGCATCTAATTAGATTTTAGACCTACAGTTTTAATTTCAGTGTTTTTGCCTGTGATGCTGGAAGTGTGTAATGGAAGCAACTAATGAAATACCAATGGAGTGATATGTCAATAAATGCGCTGAACACATTCAGAGAGTAGTGTGCGACTTGAAGTTGTGGTGATTTTTGTGTGTTGTGTTGTGTTGTGTTGTGTGGGATGGACTCGTTTCAGTGTGAATAGTGTGAATAGTGTGAATAGATGCTGGGGGTGACGTCATGCTCGTTGTTCCGAATGTCGGGAGCTAGCGCAGGGTAGGAGGCCGCGCGCTCTGCTGGGCAACACAACTTGTTCCAATCTGAAGCCAAAGGTCGTCGACAGCCCCCGGTTCCTTGCATTTCAGGTACTGTCCCCCCCACCCGGACCGCCGACAGACACTGCTGCCGTGTGGGAACTGATTTTAAATTCAACTAGGACGCTGTCGCGAAGCGCTCCGGTTTTTTTTTCCAGTGTGTGTGAGTGTGTGTGTGTGGGGGTTTTCTGGAGGGGGGCTGGCTGGTTGGTTAGCAATGCTAACAGCTCGGCTAACGTTAGCCTGCTAACACCAGCGTTTATTCGATTTAAAACGTCCGATATGTTTACACTTCGTTGCTATGGGTGATGTAGGGTTTTTGATTTCCTTGGTTTACACCTTGACGGAAGGCTACTGAGCCAATTTTGACTTTCTTTTTCTTTTGCGTTGGTATGCAGTGTCAGGCAAACAAAAACGTTCAGCGAAGCTGTTTGCTAATGTTACAGTATTTGCTTTGAGCTATGTAAGCTTAGCTAAGCTAAATTGTTTTCTGCTGCGAACAAACTCAGACAGGGGACGGTCAGCTGTAAGTTGTTCAGCCGGATTGTGAGCCATATAGTGTTACCGTGTGCCCTGTCAGCGTTTCATTTGATGGTACTGCTGAAGTTTTGAGGTGGTGTTTTTTTGTGAGGACATGTCTTAGCTTATGTTCCTGTTTTGATAACTTTGTACTGACCAAAGCATCTTGCTGTGCGGCGGAAGAAAGCTGTGTCGGTTTATTTTTCGTAAACTATAACTTTATTTCTTTCTTTAAGTTGTGTACGACACCCTGCATATGTAGTTTTCTTAGCAGTACATCTATTTTTTTTTTCCCACGAATCCATAGCTTGATAGGTTGAAGCATTTGCTCAATGCTACAGGACGAGTATTACATCATTAAGACTTACTTATTGTATTGTTTTGATGTCATGCTTTTCCATTAATGTCAGATATTCTTTTTGTCTTCTGTGTTTGTTGGACTGTATTTCAGTTGAGGTTGACAAAGCCCAATGCTGCCTTTTTTGTGGCAGCACTGGACTTTGTCATTATCTTCTCACAATCTCGTTTGTATTTACTTTTTGTTGATGTGAAAACGTTATGATCCCACTTGACAACCTTTTATTTGCAGCTACATATCGTTGTTCATAACCTGTAGCTCACAAAGAAACTCACATTTTTGCTCCAACTGTACTCTCATGCTCCAATGCCAGTCTCCAAGCTCTTTTAGCTAAAAAGTAATTAAAAAATGTGATCAAATAGAGACTGTTAATTTTTTTCACTAACTTCTGCAACCCCATTTTCAGGACTATCCTCTCCCACTCCCCTTACCCCCTCTGTCAAAGCATGGCTCAGGAGACCAATCAGACGCAGGTGCCAATGCTTTGCACTATGGGATGCGGTTTCTATGGTAACCCCCGCACCAACGGCATGTGCTCGGTCTGCTACAAGGAACACCTGCAGAGACAACAGGGAGGGGGGCGATCCAGCCCCCCGGGAGAGAAAGGTAGGAAGATAGGAGACATGACCTACTAAAAGCAGGGGGGAAGCTGAATATAGGTCTGAAAAGTCAAGGGAAACAAAGAAAGAAGAGACAAGAACTTGGAACAGGGGGGTCACTCAAAAACCGTACAGGGGGAGGAGGGGGTGGGTACTTGAATTTGCTAAAAGGGGTTGGAGAACAGAGGTAGCAATAGCTGCCTACACTATGGCATCAGAAAGCAAGAGAGTGACATCTCCATCTGTTGTTTCACATTAACTCAAAACACCTTTATCATGGTAGACAAAAAGACAATAAGTGGAATACAATGAGTTACTTCACATTAAGTTCAAGGCCAAACCAACAGTTTGTGTGTTCCTCATGTGAGCAGAATGTCTTTTTTTTTTCACCTTACACAGCTGCTACATCACCTGCAGGATCACCAGGTTCAGCTGGTGTGACAGTGGAGAGCACAACCTCAGAGCCAAGTATAGAGGTTGCTGGAACCCCACCTGAGGAACAAACTACCAGGTATGTTCACTGCTTGACAAGATAATTGCTGCTCCTTGTACTGTTGTACTAAATGTTGGAACACTAAATCATTATGAGTCTGTTTTAATTTTTATGTCTCTCATTGGGTAAAATTATCAATACATTTTCATTGTTCTTTGTGAAATGCGAAGAAGCTGATCAGACTAAATAAAATGAAATTATGGCCTTATTTTGTACATGTTGTTTTGCCATATCAAACGTTTGATTAAACTGTTAAGTAAATGCTGCCTAATGGACTAAATAATGAGTAGATCAGTTAATCACAAGCTCCAGCACATTTTGTTCTAATGTGTTCTCATTAGTCGCTTCCAATTAATACTAGTACAACAGCCTCCCTGTCCAGAAATCAGAGTTAGTAACGTACGTCTTGCACATATTTACATTTCACTTGTCAACATACAACAGCACAGGATTCATTACTGTTTATTTCACCACTTAAATATTAATCTGAGACTTTAGGAAAGGGTTTCTATTGTTTTTTTTTGTTTTCCCAGTTTTATAAACAGCAGTGAGCTACCCAGCTTCATTTTACACAGGAGCCGCGGAAAGGCCATAACCTGAGATATTTGCATGCATTAGAATTTCTGTCAGCCAAGCACGATACAAGGCCAGAGCTAACCTCTGTATATTTTAGAGCACATTTGTAATGTTACCTTTTTAAACATAAATTTCCTACATTGTCATTTTCTTGTTTTTTTCTGGATGTTCACAAATGCAACATATCACCATCTTGCTCAAAGATTACACTGAAAGAAAGCGCTGATCATTAAGCGACTGTGGCTTTAAAAATTGCTTCAGGGCCTGTTCCGAAACTTGGTGGATAAGGTTGAATAACTTTTGCAGGCCTAATTCATTTTTTGTAATTAAGCATTTTATTAATCCCTTGTATGATTTGCTTTAGCTATGCCATATCAAATATAATATTGTATAATAAAACAGACTTTGTACCATAATGAAGAGAGTGAGACGTTAGACCCATGTCCACATTTCAGAGTTTCTTGAAAAACACAAATGGCACACATTATAATGCACCCATTTGTAATGTGTTTATTCTTCCCAGAAAGTCTTCAAAGAAATTCAGACAAAGTTTTGTTTTGTGATAAAATTTTTGTGGGGATTTGCACCCAATCTGTGTGCATCATGGATAAATGTGTGCACTGTACAGTTTATGTTGGCTGCTTCTGTTTGTGGTTGCTCTGCTTTTTCAAGTTGATTGTGATAGCTCCAAAGCATCTCTCAGAGTAGTTTATCGCAAGCGTACTGAAGAAGTGCCAAGACATCAGTAGTCAGTAATCAGACAAAATGATTGGATAATCTACAATAACAGAACAAAACAAAAAGACTCAGAATAACAAAATGTTATTTGTGATAGTCCTTAAAGAGCTTATAAACTCTGAAATGGTCATATATCCCTAACATCTGAAAGCAAACAAAACTTTTGAGTTAGAGAAAATTTTTTCATATATCATCCATAATGTTTTTTGTTTGTGTTTCGTTTTGTTTTGTGTGTGATATCAGTCCTAGTTCTCCCAGCCCAGTAACTCAACAGATGACCGCTATGAGCATTTCCCAGGATTTAGGAGCTGTAGACTCTGATCGAGCAGAAGCTGAGGAAGGAGAAGAGGAGGGTACTTCCAAAAGCACAGGTAAACATTACAGAAAATGGAGGTCCTTCCCAAACTTAACTATCAAACGTCACATGAACTGAGTCCCTCTCAGATATGGAGGTTACTCCCTATTTTTGAGATAGGGTATCAGGTCAATAGGCAAAAGAACTATCTTTGACCACAAGTGTTTTCCTGGAACCTATATAACTCTATTCATGCCCAATATTGGTTGTTAGATTTGGAGAATTCATCGTCTATTCTTACAAATTCAAACAACCTCAATACTTAAAATATTTAACTAGGTTTCCAAGTTTTTTATTTATTTACTTATTTGTATAACTGTTAGTTTTAGTTGGTGTTTAAACATATATAGTTATCATTGTGGTTTTTATTCAGATATACGATGGATTCGTTTAGTGACCATTTTGCTGCTTTGCTCTTTTTTTTTTCCCCCACCAGAGCCAGCGGGGGAAGCAGCACAGACTTCTGATGGTGACCAAACTCCTGATAAAAACAAGAAAAAGAACCGCTGCTTTTCATGCCGGAAGAAAGTGGGCCTTACTGGTAAGGAAGAGAGCAAATTCAGTGAGCACATAAGTGCTTAGCAAAAAGCTCTTCTTACCTGTGGGTATTGTTAAAAATTTTATAGGTTATGAGGCTCGCTTGCTGAGACTTTAAGATTATATTCTGAGGAGTTTGTTTACCATACTAGGAATACTGTTTTTGATGAGCTCTTTTGTCTAATGGTGTCCAAATTGTTATGTGGAACTGTGTCACATAAGTATAGAAATCAACCTTTATTCGTTTGAAATTCACAGCACATGTGAATTTAAGGCAAGCTTTTCCTTTTCAAAACAAAAGTGTTATCAATAAACCAGTTTGTCTTGTTTGTCCTTGTCAGACTTGACAAGAAAGTTATCAGTAAGTGAATAGTAAGTGAACTGTTTCAAGATGATTTGATACTGAGAAAGAACTTCTTATTTAGTGGCTTTAAACATTTAGCCTGGTGTGAAAAGCTTGTGATAGTGCTCTTATTTGAACAAATAAATTTAGATCTTAATGCATATCACAGATTTTGTTAGAACAGTCAACTAATGGCACAAATGGCATAATTGTGGCCTTGTGAAGAAAAAACTCAAGAGTACCTGAAGTGAATCTCTTCAGACATTCACTTGTTTTTAGCCATAACTGGATAATTCACACACCAATAATGACAGTTTTGCCCAATAGTTAATATGACTCTTAATAAAAAGAGATCTGACCTGAAACTAGTGTTAGGCTGTAATTCTAGTTTTAAATAGTCATATATTTCTGAAATGCTTTCATTTTTACTTTAGTAACCACTCTCAACTGTCAGTAAACTAAAACTGAGACTGTGTGTTACTGATCTCCAAGCCACCTATCTTTTTGATACATTTATAGATAACTTGAACCCTACTTTGTTTAACATTAGATGTCTGTAACGTACGTATCCAAAATGTCACTACAGTCCGAAGTTTGTGTAATTCTTTTTCCACACCCAGCTACTCTGGTGTAGAGAGCAACATACTGCAGGTTAGTCGTGCATTTCACAGCCCGGCCTCTGCTTCTTTGCCAAACAGTATTGCTTCACAAGAGCCTCTGGGATTCTTTTTAATGTCAAATAGAATTATTTGTATATGGAACTGATAATGGCAGTACCTTCAGGGCCTAGTCAAACTCAAGCCAAGCACACTGTTGCAGCATTACACGGTTTCACATTTTTTGATGAGTGTTATGTTGTGCTGCATCTTTAGAGAAACTTGTATGTTCATTTCAAAAGCAGCTATAGAAAAAGTATTCCCAAACTGTGATGCTTGGCCTTTTCGGCTATGTTAAACTTGCAGAGGTCTTCTATACAAACATTAATGTGAAATCTCTAAATGATCTTTATAACGAATTGTTTTGTGTTAGACTGAACCTGTTTGATTTTCTTTACTAAAGGTTTTGACTGTCGCTGCGGCAACCTGTTCTGTGCCATTCACCGTTATTCTGACAAACACGACTGCCCCTATGATTACCGGAGTGCAGCTGCTGCCCGCATACGCAAGGAGAACCCAATCGTGGTGGCTGAGAAAATTCAGAAGTTATGAGGAGTGAATGCAAACAAGTCTCTCTGACTTTGTGAATTTGAACAATGGCGACTTGGATAACAACACCTGATATCATGGCTTCATTTGTTCATGCTAGTCTAAGATGGGCAGGGTTGGGTGGTGAGGTCGCAGCATCTGTCCAGACACTTCCTGTAATAGCATCTCCCTCTCTCTCCACTAGTGACTGCAGCTGAACCTGAGTGTTTCTGTGTGCGTGTGTGTTTGTTTGTATGAAAGTGCGTGTGCACATTTGCTTGAGAGTCGGGGAGAGAGCCAAAGGGTCTTAGTGTGGACATTAGTGTTGTTGTGGGGAGGGAAGTTTATTGATTTGACCCCTTTTTTGTTTCTCGACTTGGGGGATTTGGGGGGGGGGGGTTTAGTTTTATACAATCCCTGCAAAGTAGTTGAAATGAGACAGGGGTAAGCTGTTAAGGAATGTCTTGCAACCTGGATAACAACACAGAGGTTAATATAGAGGGTCAAGAGCGCTGGAAAAAAAACTTAACTGTATAATTTTGTTTATCAGCAAGACCTTTTAAGGGCTTTGGATTATAATTTTTTCTCCCAGACTGAAAATGATGTCAACTTCTTGTCAAATTGGCATTTTTTTTTTCCCCATCTCCTCCAACCTTTGTTCTATGGGTCACCCCAGGATGAACTCCCAAGTCTCAGCGTTTTCCAGAATTGTTTCTCTTTGATATGATGACTTATCACTTACTGATATTGAGTGCATGAACAGTTATTGGAGGGTGGGGTGGGGGGTGAGGGAGGGGAGGGCATGGGCAGGGGAAACTGAGAACCTTGACTTAACTGAGTGATTGAATTCTGTGTTTTGTTTTTATTTTTTTTTCTTTCTGTTTTAATGAGCGTATGACATCAGAAGATCTATATTAATATATTGTAGTTAGCTTGAATTGTGTGATTGCATTCTATTTATTTTTTATTGTTTGGTTGGTCTGTGCTGGAGGATTGGCAGCATGTGTCAGCAAATCAAGACAGATTTGCACTTAACCTTTGCAATTATATTTAAGTAATCCCATCTTGATGATATAACCATTGAAGAAAAAAAAAAACCTCACAAGCTCTAAGATGATGGAGTAGAGTCCAGTAAAGCTGTTAGAATTAAGATTTGTGCAGTAAAATGTCCATTATTTTGGATTTAGAAACAAAGCACAACAAAGTGTGTCAACTGCAGAGCACAAGATGTGTTATGCCTACTCAGTTTTGTTCAGCATGTGGGTCATTTGCAGTTTATATTTGATCTGTGTAAGAGTCTCACTGAGGAAATTGCCTTCTTGTTCAGGGCAGCGAGGTCTCCTTGAATTCCCTTTTCTGTTTGTTGGAGTCAGAGTGGTAGCTCCATGTTTCACGAACCACCAGCAGACCACTGACACATGCCGAATGAAAACTGACTTAGGTCACAGTTAACTCTACACATTGACACACCTGCTCAGCTAACGTAAAGATTGTTGCATTGCTGCAAAATTGCGTGCCATGCTTCTCAATGTGCTCAGATCCAGACTAATCCTTACTAAGGAGGCCGCTTCTAGCAAGCTTCTTGTAGGGAGATCTATCCTACATGCATGTGTGCAGACAAATATAAAAGTTACTGCTTTGTAACTGACTGCACAGTCTGAAATGAAGCTGGAATGTTTAAAAAGCCACACAGCAGTAGCACAATGCATGGCTGGAACCCTGAGGTTCAAGCTAACAGGACTCGACAGTGTTTTTTTTTCCCCCCAGATGTAAATACCATATGGCTCCTATTCATATAGTATAATCTTATTGTAGATTTTTGCCAGGTAATAAAGGTGGGGGACTAAGGCGAAGAATAGTACAATGTGTATAAAAGTGCTTCTCATAATTATAAAAAAAAAAAATCCGCAAATGACGCAGATTGTTTTCACAATTTTGTTATCTGTTTTTATTTACATTTGCCCATTTCATGTCCAAAGTACGGTCAGTAACTTGGCTCTGCTGATAGTATGTCCTACAGGCCATGTGGCTTTTATTTATCAATACTTTTCAGATAGTTAACAAGCCCCTCTGAGCTTTATTAATCTTGCTGAATTACACAGTATTTTCCCAAATGCTTTTATCCTGTTACTGAAGTCGATTCATAGCATAGCAATATTACTGAAAATGATAAAGGCTTCTTGTGAGATGTAGCAGGGCAATTGAGGTTTCATCTTTTCATTATCAAAAGCTTTCCTTGCAAATGTTGCTTGATCTCAAGCATCAAATATTTATGAATGTGGTAGGAATTCCCAGAGTATGCCTTTTTAATTTTTTTAATAAGCAAGTGCAGAATGGGTTGGGCATGAATAACCCCCTTCAATACCCTTGAATACGCAGAATATCATGTTGGACCTCAGCTGTGTTTGGCTTTGGTACCTGTGATTGAGAAAATTGGCCATTACCAGAATTCACATTAAAGTCTTAGTAATGATGACAGACATGTTTAAACAACTTTGTGATTAAGCTTGCCAACACAGGTACTGTTTTCTTTGGATAAATTGGTCATCTAAAAAAAAACCCAACTGTGATTACATTTTCTCCTACATCTCACCACTCGTAAAAAATGTTTAATTCAGACAGCGTTTATGGAGATTCTTGTGGAATAATTATGCTCGAGGAGAATAACTGTCCATATTAAGGGGAACTTGTGGTTGGAGCAGCCCTGCAGCTTTGTGTTCCCTGCAGTGCATAATATTTAGTCAGACCTAGTCTTCTTGGTTGATGACCACAACACAATAATGTTGCCTACAGTTTTTGTTTTCAGAATGATAGTCCCCTTCAGAGAAAATAGCTCTTTACCTGGGATGATTGTTCAGCTCTGTAAATCGTGTGCATTTCATGGTTTACATTTGGTCTTTTCTATTGACTGCTCATATCACATCCCCTTTTGTCCTAAGCAGTCACGAGCAGTTTGAATGTAAACCGCCATAATTTACACAATAAGCAGTAATGTTACTTATAAGACTACTTGCCCCCCCCCCCCACCCCTTTTTTTTTAGCATGTGATTTGGGACAATTGGATAACTGACTGCTTGTGATGAAGGACTTGGTACCAGCATTTACAGAAACTATACCTAAGTAATCTAGATATAAACAGTACATATATGTTTATCTTCCTTCTTTTCTGTTGCTTTGATATAATTTTCATGTTTTCAATCCCATCTCTAGCACAGCCATTAGTAATCAGTGTCTTCATCATGCAAGGGTTTGATTAATAATGATAAAACCTTTCAGTTGTGATGAGTCAACTCACTGCAGAAGTAAAGACAAAAAAAAAAAGATTAATTTTGTCTTAAGAGATGACTTTGAGGGGCATGAAAGGAAATCTACAATGTTCACAGAGCAGTAGTTTTTGTCCCTTGGCACTCCAGTCCCCCAGAAACACCACCAGATATCTTTTTATTTTGTTTTTCTTTAAAGATTTAGGATTGTATGATGTGTAAGAGTAAGTATAAAACAATAAAATCACAAAGTTTATTTTAAATTACACTTGTCTTTTGTATTAATTTTTGCATATTTTGTATAAATTGTTAAAGCCTAAAAGCCTCTGCCTTGTGGTAAATAAAGCCTTTTTTATTATTTCGAACGTACAGTTAGAACAATACGTGTGTTCTCTAGTGTGCAGTTGGAGGCATGGTTTCTTTGTGCCTATAGACCGGTACATCTGCATACTGTGGCCCCCCTGTGTTGTACATGTATACTGTTCTGACTTAACAAAACAGTGTAGACACAAATGGTACAACACAACAGCAAGGAATGTGCCTCATTGTACACTCTAAAAGGAATTGCCACAGTGGCCACTTAGCTAACGCTTTATTTTGTGTCATTAAAGTCAAATTTTAAGTCATTCTTCAGCAGAAGAATCAAATCTATATGTAAAAATATGACCAGTCTTTTCCAGAACATGGCAGTTTAGCACACTTTATCAGACAATCTGAAGTGTTTGCATGTGGTGTCCCTGTAACAGAAGGAACCCTGGGCTGGAAAAAGCATGCAGCCACTAATGGTGATTTTCATGTTTTTTCATGGTTATGGTTTTCTACCAGTTAGACACTGTTACAGACATAGGTGCATATAGCTAAATTAGGTGTGAGGCTTATTTTTCTTATGAAGGAAATGTGGAAAATTATGTTTTGTTTTACCTGTTTGTAAAGATTCCATTATGTGTTTTCACCCGTTATAATCTGTGTGATTGACTTCTTCATACAAGAACATAGAGCACTGAAGCTCTATGAGTGAAGTGTTTTCACTTCATTGAGCTGATGACATGACAGACTGTGCTTCATTTTCACACAGATGTTTTGGCCACTAGCTGCAGGAAAAGCCCAGATGGAAGAAACTCAATTAACTATGGCTATGTAAGCCATAGGCTAATAGCCATAACAGTACCCGAACCTCCTCCAGGTGCAGAGCAGCCATCATTAATGTTATTACACACACCTGCGGTCTTCCTGCTTCGACATAATATCAGCTGTGAAGAAATTCTCCAGACCGTTCTCCCCATGGTGTTGTTGCACCTGTAAAGTCCTGCATCTTTTTAATTTAGTTTTTGCTTTGTCCAGCTTTCTTACCCAGAATAGCTCCACCCTACTGGAATAGGTCAGACACACAAAAAAAGATGCTATACTTGTTGTCCACTCAGCCACAAGAGCCTTACAAATTAAAACGTGTAAAAAGAAATTGTTTAAGAGATGTTGGACACATGTAAGTAAGCTGAATGACTAATAAAGTGACAGAAATATTTCATACTATATGTTATTTATATATATAATTTGTGGCCCAACACTTAGAACAATTGTAAAATTGTGAAGGTCTAGCCAATCAAAGTGTGTACTTCTGTGTCCTGTTTCTGGTGGGTTGTCCAACTACTTGAAAGGCTGACATTTGCACTTCTCTGTAATGGGTGGAGAAGGTGGTTCCTGAGCCAGCAAAGCTTTTTCCTCCGAAATTTACAGGAAATCTCTCTCTCTCTCTCTCTCTCTGTTTCCCCCTCCGTCT
This sequence comes from Remorina albescens, assembly GCA_034769265.1. Lineage (NCBI taxonomy): Eukaryota > Metazoa > Chordata > Actinopteri > Carangiformes > Echeneidae > Remorina > Remorina albescens. Next base: position 20,491,557 of record CM068489.1, on the reverse strand, counting down.
GTTGGATGGGAGGGGTCGGACATGGATGGGTTATGAGAAAATGGGCCTCATGGGCGCAGGTAAGTGCAAGGCAGAGCCACCCCTCCTGCGTGGCCCACTGAAAGACAGACATAACTCTGTCGTCAGTTGGCGTTTTGTGCATCTCTCTTCAGTTCTCATCTCTTTTAAATTGCTATTTTTGGGGGCTTTTTGCGCCTTCACTATGAGTTATGGGAGCAGGGGTGGCTGACCAACAGGAGCCGGGGGACTGCATCATGGGGGCCTGCATCAGAGATGAACCTTGGATGCTGAATAAACTTTAACATCCACTTTCACCACTTGACCACCTGCGATGTCGTCTCTTTGTGTCTTTTTATGTCTCTCGTCTGTGATTATTAAAATCTTTAGTTATGTTTAAATCCTTTCTCTTTGTGAAAGCGTTTGGAAATGTTCGACATTGATTATTTATACTGACAATTTCCTCTATTTCATAGTTGCCATTATTTTGTCTGTCTTTCTGGTTAGTGTTTTAGGTCCCATAGTGGTTTTTTTGTGTCTTTTAACTGAGCTCTTGGACTTTGAAAATAGGAGATATTAACAGTTAGTTCACACACACTCAGGGCCGGAGATCTGAAGGGTCGGGGGTCAGTGTCGGATAATTACAAGCAAGTATTATTTTATCCGACATGTGATGATGCATCTGGTTCCTTGTAAGTGCCAAAATAGTGACTACGATGTCAACGTTTCCCACCATTTTTTTTTATCGCAATGATTTCATCATCGCCGTGCTGTTCGTCCATTGAACAGCTCAGCTCGGGTCAGACTGGCCCTATTTTACTCCGCCGCCGCTCGGACAGATAACATGTTTCCCTTAATTGTCCAATGGAAACTCGTGACGTCACATCCTGTCAGCTGTCGCTTCCTGGTGCGGCGGAACAGACAGAGAGGGAGGAAAACACCGAGCAGACATGGATCAATTTAAATGACCCAGAGTCAAAGGGAAGAGTCTCCAGCACCGACCGTCCTCCGAGGGGGAGGGGGGGCCCACAGGGACCGATGCAGACGCCTGGAGCCGCGTTTTTAAACCGGGTTAGTCCGCCGGGAGTCCGTGAACAAGCGGAGCCATCCGTGTTTTCCGTTTTCTTGCTAGCTTAAGCTCCGGTGTAGCTTTTAGCTGCTGCGCACAGACAAACGAGACTTTCTCCTTTTCTCTCTTTCTCCGGTAAGATGTGACTTTCGGTCATCGTTATTCTTTATGCTTTTGCTCCTTCGTACCGACGGACACGGATCAGTGTGTGTTTTGGTCGTAAGCGGACGGCGGATCTTCTGTGTTTTGGTCACTTAGAGGTCAAGACTGCGCTGGAAAACATAACGACACCAAAGTGAAAAAACAGTCACCGGATTTTTCTCCTTTCGTATGTAAAAAGTGGACAAAATGGCTGTGAGCTGGACTTCAGACATCACCCAGAAAATACTGCAAATATATAGTAAATAGTAACAGCTGTTCTCAACTCCACTACTTTTTTTTCCTACTTCTTTTTGCTGACACGGCACTTAAAATAATCACTATCCTGTTTTTTTATTAGTCTGAAGTAGAGGAAATCTTCCTCGTGTTTTTGTTTTTTAAAATTTTTTTATACTCAGACTAAGCCCTCAGTTCAACAGGTAGGCCTGCTGCTGCTGCAGCTGCTGTTGTGTGTATGTATTGTATGTGTGAAGTCATCTGGGGCTTCAGCTGATAATTATATGGCTTCTTTGTAAATTATTAACTCTAAATTATGTTTAAGTAAAGAGTTACAATCATTACGTTTAACCACATCCTGAAGTGAGGACCTTATTTAGTTACTTATTGGGTTCAGTCATCATCCACAGTAGTCATCAGTTTTAGAGCTAAAACAATGAAATGTATAATTGTAACTTCTTTTTTTTCATATATAAGTATCTGGTGCTTTGTTTTGTTTTATCCCCCAGTAAGTAAAATATTTGGCTAAACATAGATAATAGTTTCCTCATAATTATTACCAGGAAATTTGAATTACTGTTACTGCCATTACAGATAATTATAATTGAACCATTATTTGTTCCCTTGTAGTATTCACATGTTACAAAGTGGCTGCTGTGGAAATATTTTCATCACCATTGTTTCCATATTTGAACTGAGTGACTTGTACATTACATTGTGATAAGTATCTCATTGTCTTAACACTGGGATGATGTGGCTGTGTCAGCACAGTGATCCTCTTGTCCTCTTCCTGCACAGTAAAAGATGAATGGCCTCTCTCTCAGTGAGCTCTGCTGCCTATTCTGCTGCCCACCTTGCCCGAGCCGCATCGCAGCCAAGCTCGCCTTCCTGCCCCCTGAGCCCACGTACGCCTTTCTCCCCGACCCAGATGCAGGCCCTGCCGCTACGGGGACAGCAGGGAGCCTGAGAGCACGGAGCGGCGCATCAGTCACTGGAAGTGGAGGGGCTGGGGCTGTGGAGGGACGATGGAAGCTCCACCTGACGGAGCGAGCAGAGTTTCAGTACTCACAGCGAGAGCTGGACATGACAGAGGTGTTTCTCACTCGATCCAGCCGAGGGAACCGAGTTGGCTGCATGTACATTCGCTGTGTCCCTAATGCCAGGTAGGTAGTTTACTTTTTCATTCAGTGTTTTAACCTATTCATTGTGTGCCATTGTTTGTTACCTATTTTGGATTGATTTGTTGTTCTCATTTATTTAATTCTCAAGACATTTTTTTCACATATTTTTGTTTCTTCTTTTCTTGACAGCCCCTTTTTGTTCTTTAAAAGTAATTTTCCCATTTATTTTACTCTGAGTTTTGCAGGAAGTTGAATGCTGGTTTTCTCCGGTGTTTGCAGATTTCAGGTGTATGGCACTGATCATTTTTCAGTGAGTTAGAGACACAACGTGTATGCAGTGTATGCAGAGTATGCAGAGGCAGGTGTTTGTCTTTTTTTTTTTTTTTTTTTTTTTACAGGTTTTACTAAATATACAAGTATTTAACGTCAGTTTAACACTCACTGTGCTGCACTGTGCTGCTGCTGCTGATTAATTTACCAAATCAATTAAAAAGACATGGCCATGCTTACGTTACAGCCCATGTGGAAAGGCCAAGAGCAAAGCCAGAGGCCATAGTGGTTCAAAAACAAAACCACTGAAGGGGAATCTCAACAGTCAGTATGTAGAAAAAAGAATCAGATTTCTCTGAGAGAATAAAATGCATTCATGAATAAAAGGCAAGGGATAGAATACCCAGTGTTTATACAGGATACCTTGCTTCTCAGGTTGTCCACAATGTCTAGAAGTAAGAGTGAGTCACTTGATGTGAGTCCATTGTGGTGAATCAGTCCTCCAACACGCAGCGTCAGATGTGTTTTATGTGGCGTCACATTGCTCTTTCTTTGTTTATCTTAACAAGAGCTTGTCTGTGGTTTGATCAAAAATAGACACGGGTCACATTCATGGTGGGATAAATGTGATGACATGATTTACCTCCAATAATAGTCTGGTTGTTAGTACTAGCTTTTGATATGGGTGTTTATCCATCGTGTGACTCTCTGTTTTATGACTCCAGCAGAACTATGAAGCCTTTTTATTTACTTGTGCTGTTTTATAGTCATTTTCAGTCCCATGAAGAGAACTACTGTTTAAAAATATAAAACTTACATATTCACGTAGCTGCAATATGAAATATAGACATTTGCTATAAATATGGGCATTTCTCATGTAACAAATGGAATCACCTATTAATTTCTAATTTCCTGAAGAGTTTATGAATAGACATAAGAGATAAACATTTTTAAATCTGTACCAAAATCAATATTCATTTGACCATGTGTGTTTTCTCAGATTTACAGTGCTTTTCTCCCATGGTAACGCAGTTGACCTGGGCCAGATGAGCAGCTTCTACATCGGCCTCGGCACTCGCATAAACTGCAACATATTTTCTTACGACTATTCAGGCTATGGTGTCAGTACTGGCAAGCCCTCTGAGAAGAACCTTTATGCAGACATAGATGCTGCCTGGCATGCCCTGCGCACACGGTATGTTGTGATATAACTGTCCTATATGTCTCCTTCAAGGGATGATTTATTATACTCCTTTTTTCTCTGCCAAGTAAAGACATACTGTTCAAGCCATGGTAAAGATCCAACTATGTTGGAAATGTGAATGAATTTCAATGTGAGTTGATTGCATGTCCTATAAAAAGAAAGGGCAAAAAATAAAGAGAGGTAGTTCAGGGTCCAGTATGGATGATGATGTGAAGATGGATTGAAAGGAGGAGGAAACTGCTGAGATCAGAACAGAGCTGGGATGAAAAGAGTAGAGTAGATGCTGGAAGAGTGAAAAAGAGCGAGGTAGATGGATGGATGAGCGTTGGGGAGGCAGGGAAATATGTCTGTTAAGGATGTTGTGTTGTGATGAAGTGATTCATTAGTGAAAACAAACCTGTTTTAATGTGGCTGTAGCCTTGGGAAATAACACTAGCAAGCGTTGATTAAAGGTCTTTCAGTAAATTTAAGTTGGCTCAAGGCTGGACCGATATTTGAACATCAAAAGATTTTCTGCCATAAGTAATGTTTTTCATAATACCGAAAAAATATATATAATATATCTAAAAATATATATAATTTTTGCAGTCCTCATTTTACTACTCTACTTGCTGTACTAGAAGTGCTGTAGAAGTAGAACATGCTGTATGAATCTGTGTGTGAATGGGTGAGTGTGGCCTCACCTGTAAAGTGCTTTAAGTGGTCAATAGGACAAAAACGGTGCTTAAACTTCACACACCCCTTTTTCTGTCTATATGCTTTTAACCAGGTATGGCATTAGCCCAGAGAATATAATCTTGTATGGGCAGAGCATTGGTACAGTTCCCACAGTAGACCTGGCATCTCGGTATGAGTGTGCTGCCATTGTTCTACACTCACCTTTAACTTCTGGTATGAGAGTGGCCTTTCCTGACACAAAGAAGACCTACTGCTTTGATGCTTTCCCCAAGTAAGTCTTTGCTGAAAGTTCTTCCAAATTTTTTTCTTGTCTCCCTCTATCAGGCTCAAATCTAAAATGTTTGTTACCTCTGTTTTATAATTTTTTGATTAAAATTGTTTTATTCTGAACTTGGCTTTTAGTGCAGGGTATAATAGCTGTAATCCACAAAATATATTCTCGGCTGCGAAAAGCCAATTTCATAAAATAAATCCTCCAACTGGAACACATACGACAGATCTGTTTCTACGAAGTTAACCTTTAGGCCTGATTGTTAAAGACAGCAAATAAATTCATCATTTCAGTGATGTGCTCCTTGAACAGAATATTCAAAGCTGGTAGTAAATTTTATAAATATTTTTTGCCCAGGTCTTTTTTTAGTGCTTCATATACAGTTAGAATCAGATTCCCTGAGATTTGTTAGCAGTTGTAAAGTGGGTGTTTGCTGTTGTATGTCGTAACTGTTCTAAATTTTTATTTTTAAGCTTTGGCAACAGAACACTTCCCTTGGCTAGACAATAGCGACGCAGAGTAAATCTATCATTAGTGAGCCTTTATCCATGCTGTTCTTGGTGTCAGTTTAGTTTTAGTGACGGTAGTTATTACCAGCCAACCTCAACCTTAGTGCAGAGTCTAGTTTCAGATGGTACATGTGGTTGAAGAGCAGAGCTGATAGGAAATCAGGTAAGACCGCAGAGTCTGTCCAGTGAGCTGAGAAAGCCTCCTGTGTTTTCATCATAATATACATCTCTCTTCACTGGGTTGACCTCATTTCTAATTTTTAGATTTGACTTTTGTTGCTTTTTATGCAATAGGGAACTTTTGTGTGGTCAAGTCAACTCTTACCTAATGTAAATGTAAATGTAATGTAAATTATTGGCAATCAAACATTGAACTGCTACATATGCTACAGCTTTTGCTGACCAAAAATAGTAACACTTAAATATTTATCTACTCTTCAAGCAGTAAATATGTTTTATAGCCCTGAACAAATTACCACTGTAATCCAGGCAATATGTAAACTTCACTAATCCATTGAGATATATTGTTTAATCCATAACATTTTTAACCAATTCGTGTCACATTTTATGATTGATATTATCATTCAATTGCACTTCCCTTTCTTTCCTTCTTTCCCATTTAGCATTGAGAAAGTCTCCAAAATAACATCTCCAGTTCTCATCATCCATGGGACAGAGGATGAGGTGATCGACTTCTCCCACGGCCTGGCTTTGTTCGAGCGCTGCCCCAAAGCCGTGGAGCCTCTCTGGGTGGAGGGAGCAGGACACAACGACATTGAATTGTACAGCCAGTATTTGGAGCGCCTACGCCGCTTCATAGGACAGGAGCTGGCCGTACAACATGCTTGACCTTCACCGCCACCAAAATCGTCACCATTACCTTTTTTTTTTTTTTTTTCCCCCTGGTCCACTGAAAGCCTCGCCTCTCTGTGTCCAAGATGGAAACATTTTCAAGAGTCATTCAAACCATCACTGAGTTCACCGAAGCACCAAGGAGTGGACTGTTTCATATACTGTAGTGCTCTGTTTTCAGGGCATAGTATGCCTTCAGTTGACCATGGATTGATGTGACACAAAGCGTGTTTATAGACATCAGAAGAGTGCGTGTGTTATTTAGTCTGTTGTTTTGTAGCAGAAACTTTAACTGTACAGGTGGCAGCCGATTACTTATATTCCTATACTGTGCAATAATATGGACAGAATCACAGTTCAACATTAAATGGGGGGGGGTTAAAAGAACAACAGACTGACAAATAATCATGTAGGTCAACTATATTGTGCTCCACATGGAAAGTTTACATCTATTTTCCAGCCTACTCTTGTTGTTAATGTGTATCTTAAATTTTTGTTCTTAATCGAAATGAGTAAGGGTGAGCAACGTCAGACTCCCCATGCTCTTGACATGTGTGGCAGACATTTGGGGTTTTCTAATCGCGTATTAAAACAGCACACAGGTTTGTTACCAACTTCTCTACATTGAGCCACCAGTTTTTATCAGTCACACCTGTACATTTTTTATGTAGCCCAACGGGAAAAACTGTCCAGTGACTCCAGTTGGGATGGGATGATTTGACTGTATTTTCTAGTTATTGCTGGTGTATTATTGGACTACATCATACTGAAAGGTGTCTTTAATACCCTCTCCCTGTTGTGTGCGTGTTGGCATGGACGTGACTTATCCATGTTCCTGGGAAAAATGAAAATGATGCATAGAGATGTTTGTTTTTCACCTTATTGAATATTTTTGCTCAGGTAATCCTCTTTTAGACATTAGGGTTGGTGTTTTCCACATTTATCTTTTTTATGTGTGTGTGTGTGTATATATACACACACACAGTCAGTTTCATCTTTTCCGATCCTTTTATCAATTTTTTTTTTAAACAAGTAATAAACCAAATTATGAACCCATTCTTGAGTTACAGACCAGCTCTTGACTTTGGTGAGCTGTTAGGAACCTTCGTCTTTCCTGCTCCAGTTGATCCACTAAGCTGTCTTCGCTCTTTTCTGGAGCACTTTTGCAACACAGAGATGGACTGAGATTTGGTTGCATCAAAGAACAACTGATGTTAAAGAGCCTCTGAAAGAACATAACTCCAGCTCCATCAGTAAATGGAAAGTCTGAGAGTCTGTTCACCCTGTCGTTTCGGTCTTGTTAATGTTTCACACCATGAGGTCACAGCTGTCAGTGAATTTCTCATTTTCAACAGCGTCTGGAACAGAGAAACAACACTAAAATGAAATGGGCCACAGTTTTCTACCTACAGCCTGTTTGGAAAAATAGGTCTGAGAGCCACCCTAGTCACCTTCACTCCAACCTGACAGAGCCTTTTGATCATTTAAGAAGCGTAAGAAAACTTCACTATAGGTTGATGTACTTTATGATTTCAGCACTGATGAGCCACTCAATGGGAGTAGTAAACATCCCTCACCTTCTACAGATAAGCACAGAAACATGTTTTATCGCAATATAGTTTTAGTTTTCCAGCTTTATCAGCATTTGCAAAGAGTTCAGTGAGAATCTCTCCTGAGAACATCACACTTGTGTGAACAGGTGGACAGTCCTCTCATGTTCGTTTTCCTCCACTATTCTTTTATTGTCAGGTAAATGTTTGCAGTAAATAAACTGTGTGAAATTGTGTAACATCTTGCTCTCTGGTTTACAGTCAACTCCTAGCTAACACTATATATTTTGCCTCAGAATTTGAGTGCTGCAGTAACTTTTCTAGCAGCTGACGATTATCATTGTTTTTTGAATAGGAAACTGTCTGGAGCATGTTTTCTTGCCGCTGTGTTTTATTGTTCCTCTTGCGCTGATTATTTGGGGAAATATCACTAATCAATTGTCATATATTGCTGCAAATGGCATCTTTTAAGTTTCCTATCAACATTTTGTTTGTATACAAAGAGAAATGGTACACAATTGTGTCATTTGGCTCCCCTGTTGAGGTTATTTATGGTCTAAGTAGATCATTCATAATCTTTCAGATGCTGAACTCAATGACTGCCTCACTAACAGTTCAAACTATTTGTCTTAAAGGTGCAAATATAAAGCTAGTCCCAAATTTAATCCACCCATGGGTCTAAGTGACTTTATTTACCTGAAGAGACGCATTTGAACTTCAGACTAAATGTTGTATCGTTGTCACTTTGTAGTTCAAAGTGCACATATGAACCAAAGTCTAATTTGTTATGCTTTACCCAGTTCACCTGTGTTTATGTATCTTTGTAACAAAAGACAAGATTATTAAAATTTTAAGCTTTTTTTGCTTTTTATCCATCTGTATACATTCTTTTTCACTATTGCACATTTGGATACAAATGAAATGCAAATTTATCATATCACAAAATAATTGTGTTTTATCATATCATGTCTCATTTCAAATATGCAAGATGGAGTTTAAATAGCTTAAATTAACCAAGTTGTGGGTGGGTGTTTGAATGTTTTGGGTTGTTCAGGGGTTGTTTTTTTTTTCAAGCCGTTTATAATTTATCATTTGTGGAGGAGTACAACCTAAGCAATAGAGTGTGATGGGTTATGTTGAACAAAAAAACAAAACTAAAAAAACATTGTGGACGAAGAAAGAACAATGACACGGAAGCTTCCGGCAGACATATGAGAAGCTCTTTAAAAAAAGGAAAACTGTTATTCAAATGTTGGCATTTGCTGGCTTAACAGCTGTGTATCAGGTTGGTCACCACATTTTGTTATCCATTGTTTATTATACTGACTTGTTTTTAGTTTTTAAGATACTGTCTTTTACCAGGACCTAAAAAGAATAAGAATCTAATAAAACATAATCAGAAACTGATAATAAATATGTCTCGTTGCTTTTTTATGAAGGTATTTCTTCCATCTGGGTATAATTCATTCATTCATTTATCTTCTACTACTTATCTGTTTCCGGGTCACAGGAGGTGCTGGAGCCAATTCCAGCTCACACTGGGCGAGGGCGGGGTCACCCTGGACAGGTCGCCAGTCCATCACAGGGCCAACATACAGACACGGACAGAGGTGAACAACCACTCACACTCACACTCAGACCTACAGACAATTTAGAGTCACCAATTAACCTGCATGTCTTTGGACGGTGCAAACTCTGCACAGAAAGGCCACAGGCAAAGGAACCGAGCCCACAACTTTCTTGTTGTGGGGCAACACCACTAAACACTATGCCGCCGTGCTGCCCCTGGGTGTATTTCACAGTAAAAAAGGGGCTTTAATGTGCAAGGGAAGGTCTTTTCTCCTGAAATCTGTGTTGTGTTTCCCATTCTGTGCCTGATTTTCCACCCGTTGGCATGAATAAAAACTTGCCTATAGTCAAAGGCTTCACTAGGCTGCACAAGATAGATCCATGAAAAGCCTGGCTGAATAACCTGGTTGATAAAAGATGTGTTTTAATTAAACCAGCACAAGGACTCAGGTTTGTTTCATCCTCCCCTCACTGTCTGCCACCATGTTGAATTGTGGAGGAATGGGGACAGATGGATCGTAAGCTGTACTCCCCCCTAACACACACATTTATGCCAGCTTGTTTTCAATGAGCTACATAAACAATCTGGTGTCCCACTCAAATGCTTTTAGGGATTAAAAGCAGCTGCAGCAGCCCATCATCCCTCAATGTAAGGCAAAGTTAGTGCAGCCTGACCTAATGCATCAAACACAAATACTGCCGCCACCCCTCCACACTCAAATGCTCTGAATTTCACACCGCCCTGGGCACATGAACCTTTTTATGTTGACGTGCATCAAAGGGTATTGGATGTGCTGCTTCTCGACAACAGAAGACTTCAGATTTGTGAGTTAAAGAGCTGCCTTTGAATGTTCTCAGCTTGCAGTGATGTGAACCTCTAGACAACGTTGCTTGCCAGTTTTTGAGCCAGATCACAGACAAGCTGCATATGCTGCTGAGGTGTCCTTGCTAAACCAGGAGGAAGGGAAGAAACGAGGGTCTAGATTCGGGGACAAAGTGCTGCTGGTTTGCTTTATCATTGGGTGGAGACTGTCACCTGGTGTGTGTGTTGTATCATTAGTCACAACATAAACAAAACTGATGATTTATAAGATTCAAACAATGTTCAAATAATACACAGTATTGTCACGGGATGTAAAGGCCTCCAATGTATGTCTCAGTTGTCAACAGCTGACTGAGACAAGCGTATACTCAAAGTGCTGTAAATCTTCACTATGTGTTGGTGAGTGGGTCAAGTCCCCGAGCCGAAAGAGCTGCCAGACTTATATCATGGAGACAAGCCGACATGGCTTAAAGCAAAACACAAAAAAGGACCTTCTTTAGTGTTTCTGCATATTTATTTGAGGCCTGCCAGCATTTCAGCTGAATTTATATCTTACTTTTGTTTCTCATTACCATTCTTGAAATGGAATATTTTTCCCTCTGAATTGTGTGTAAATGACTGATGCTATCAGTGTACTCCTCAATGGAGAATGTTGATGTGCACATTCACGTTGAATATTTTTTCTTTCTTTTTGCTTGAATTCACTCTGGGAACTTTTTCTAAATGCATTCAATCAAAAAATCTGCTTCTAGCAATACCTCGTATATGAGGTATTAAATAATGAGAATTCAACCAGCATTAGCAGCAGATAGTTGTGTGTTGGATAACGCTGTTGCCCCACAGCAGGAATCGAACCCTCTACGAACCCCGGGCTTTTCTGTGTGGAAATAACATCCTCTCACTGTGAATGTGAGTGTGAATGTTTATTGTGTCTCTACATGTGTCGGCCCTGTGATTGACTGGTGACCCGTCCAGGGTGTGCACCACCCTTGCCCAATGTCATCTGGGATCGGCTCTGGCGTCCCTGCACAGTTAGTATAAATGATGGATGGATATGTAACTGATTATTATGTCTTTTTTTTTGGTCTTTGTGTCCGTCCCTGAGATGTGAGACCATTCACCTTTAACTGGCCTATTTTGCTTTGCTGTGAAATGCGTGGCTTGCCTATCCTGAGCGAGCTTGTTATATTTGCACTCACCGGAGTAAAACCAATTTCTTTGGCCCTTGAACCACCTGTTGAAGTGTGCTCACCGTCGCCCTGTCTCCCAGCATCTCGTTGTAAACCACAAAGTGGATGCAGTTCATTTACTGCCAATTTCTATTCAATTGCAGTGACAGCCCATCAGCAAAATGGGAGTGGAGTGGAGGCAAAGTCTGCCCTTGCTTTTTTTCACCACCATATCTATGAAGCAAATAGGACAGAAGAAGTTTAAAACTATATTTAAAGCCAGCAGCCTGAAGGGAGCAGCTGAACTTCAGCCTGCAGGGTACGACACCACTAAGTGAAAATCCTGTATTTCTTTGGCAGAGTTAGAGAACAGGTGTATCTCACTGTGCAGAGAGGCTCCACTGTTGTCATTACAACAACTCACCCGAGTAAAACTGCTGATGGGCCTGATAATGTACACGTTTGACAAGAAAACTAGAAAATATGAGGAGAGTTACAAAAACTAACAGGAATCCAAGCATATTCGTCTATTTTTTCTATTTTTTTACAATCAGTGGTATAAACAATGTTCAGTATGTTGTTTTTGCTTTTTGGTCTTGTCATTATTATTTCAGTATTTATTCTACAGGGTCCATGAATCCTGCTGTATTTAGAAGGTGTTTTGCTCAGTGGCTGTGTGAATTCTCTCAACATTGAAGCAAATCCAACTAACAAATATACATACACATAAAATACACTCTTACACTTAAATGCACTTTTGTTTTCATAGGAATGTTTTACCTTGTAGATTAAGAGGGCTGACGGTTTTGTCTGTTGTGTTGAATCAATAGCTTATAAAATAAATTTAGCTTTTAAATCAAAACCTGCACATGTACAAAAAAAGGGGAAAAAAAACCGTTTGTCTTTGAATTGCTGGAAAAGGACTTTGACTAGCGCAGCAAACTAATCTTCAGGAAATGAAGGTCATGACTGCTGCACTCAAGTCAGCAGAAATGTCTTCCACTCAGCAAAATAACCTGGGCCCTATCCAGAACAGCCTCCGGTCCTTTTATTGACATTGTCAATCCTAACAAGACCAAGCATGTTGTCCATCACAACAGACAGCAGCTTTCATCTAATCAGCGTTTCACAAGCTTCATTGCTGTGATTTAAAGACTCAGTTCAACCAGCTAACACAACCATCAATCAAGTACACTATAATAATCACAATCCAAAGACATGGAAAAACACGCGGGACACCATCATAATAATGATAATAATTTATTTATTCAGGTAGAAGAAGAGTCTTTGGCAGTGAAGAACACGGAAAACTGGGGGGTGATTTAATGAGAACATTTAGAAATGAAGTGCTGCAAGAAGACAAAATCAGTGGGCCAGGCATTAACTAAGGTATATGAACCGGTTGCAATAACATGTGATCATGGCACAACAGAATGAAATTGTAGGAGCTGAGGCTGAAAAGAAATGTTTGCAAATGTGTAACAATCATGTGGACAGGTGATAAATTGTTGGGGATGTTGCTGTTAAACTATGATGATGTTGGAAATGAGGAGTGGAGCCCATGAGACAGAAACAGATGGATGTGTGAAGAAGTGTCTGGCTTCTGTGAGTATGTCCCTCAGTAAAGATTTCCAAAAGTATCACAGTGTAAATTAGCACTGGTGGCTAAAACATGACACTTTGCGAATGTTTTTTTTTTTTACTTTTGAAATTCACCATCATTCTCCGATCTGGCTAACTTTTTCTGGCCTGAACTGCGATACAAAACATATATAAAAAACACTTACAAAAAAAAAAAAAAAAGTAATTCATTTTGTGAAGAGAGAGTAAGCCGCTAACAGAGTGGCTTACTCATTCTTCAATATTCACATCCCATTGGCATCTCCCACCAACTGACAAGTGCAACTCTACAGTTCATATAATGAAGGGCACAGAGGTACAAGTATGCATCAGTTTGAGACAATGTGCACGGTGCTGTCCATTTCATCTCTCAACATTTCTCTCCTGTCTTCATCGGTTGTTGTACACCTTTTTCTTTTTTTTTTTTAAACAAGCACAAGCAGCACAAATTACATCTCTACACCCTAAAGATAGGGCAGGTAAGGCCATTTCAACATTTGCTGAGGACTTGTTAAAACCAAGTACTGGAACCAGTCGGAACGCATTTAACACTGCATTCGTCACGCAGTTCACAATATGAGAGGGGCTGAGTGCACACTGTGCACACTGTGCACAAGTGGGACATGGTCATTAAAACCTGTCCAACTGGGGAAATAAGGACATCACAGCTCTTGTCAATCAGTTCATTGATATCATTCAGATCACCTTCAGAGGTCCATTCACTCATCAATAAAGGCAACAGGACTGGAAACTCAATCCACTTCTCCTTCCTCTCCACCAACTATCTCCTATTTCTGCATTCGTCACTCTTCTATCACCAGAAAAGTTGTTATCAGCTACACAGATATCACAAGACACAAAAAGAAGTACATTTCAATATCAGAATACTGTTGGAGGTCAGGAGTTTGGCTGCTCCCATATGTGCAAAAAACCTGTCATTGTTAAAGAGCGGAGGCCACTTGGGGTCACTATATCTCTCCATCACAGGTATCACTAGTCAAAAGTGAAGTCTCACTGGCACAGCAGTCACGCTACACATCCATGTTCCGAGTTAAGGCCAGGCAAAAAGAAGGCACCCATCAGGAGGAGACTCAAACGGCAAAATAAGAGTCAACATGGAGCTCCACAAAAGTCTCATCGGGGTCCATCAGTCCAGTGACCGCCACGTAGATTCATCAAGCCTCTCCTCCTAAAACCCAACCCTCCCCTCCATATCTAGTCCATGCCTTGTATTGTTCTGGGTTAGTGGTGTGGGGTCAAACTGCTGGGTCATAACAGTCCAATCACAGTGTAACTTTGCTGAGTCTAAGTGAGAGGCTTGAGCGGTTCTGGGTTCGAGGGAGCGTGGAGACGCACCGGCTTCGCAGCTGGACTGGTCGACCCGCCGAGCCCCGCTCACGCAGCAGGAAGTCGAAATTAGCTGAGGTGTTCATGGCGTAAAAGACGTTGGCGTTGTCTGGAATCACCAGTTCTAAGAGACAAAAGACCAGGTATAAGTGCTTTTTGTAAGTAGTGTGCTTCTAGTCAGTAATATATGGGTCATTAAGTTTGGAAAACAGCTGATTAGTGGATTAAGTTACAATAATAAGAATGCTGAATTGCAAACGTGTTTGTTTCATTGTTGCTTTATATAGTAACTGCAGCAGCAACTTCACTGTTGACTATCTACCTTTGAATAATCCAGTCTTTGAAACATGTAGTTTGAGGCAAATTAGCACAGATGCTAAAATGATGACCCAAGACCTTCAGGGATCCTGGAGGATCCCGTGTGAGGAATAATATTAACGAGCCTCAGTTTTAAAATAGAAGTATGTTTTACCTCTCTCCTCGGAGATGACTTGTACCAGCTCGTATCCCTCCTCCGGCTCCACCTCCAGGTTGTGCTTCGCAGTGGCTCTAGAGATTACTGCTGGAGTCTTGTCTTGATTGGTCAGCTATTCAGGTGGCAGAAAGAAAATTAAGTAAGACGAGGTTAAAAATAAACAGTATCAAAAAAATGTAAATCTGTACCTCAACACAAACATTTCATATTTACTCACAAGTATGCTTTTGTAGAGATTCCCGTTGCCGTGCTCAAGGCTGACTCTTATGATGCATGTGTCCTGGGCCTGGGTGTTATAAGCTGGGGTTTGGCTCGGGGAACTTGGAGACATAGGAGTGAGGGACACAGAGCGTCTGTGGGTGCACGTAGGCCCAGGGAGGGGGGGTGACGCAGGCGTCATGGAGACACTGGCGGTCGACGAGCCGGTGTCCATGGAGTGGAGTGAATTACAAGAGGAGGATTCAGATAGCTGAGGAAACACGAGAGAAGTCACATACAGATAGATGGAGCCACAAAACACTGAACCTCTGATATCCCAGGACTTGTTTTGCAGCTATTTGAGTCACGCGTAAACAAAATATCAATTTAAGTGAAGATGTTGGAGGATAAATATATTGCCTTTTCACTTACAGTAAATAATCTGCTGAAAACATCAATATTTTCCTTGAGAGACTGTGGATTTCTGTAGATTCTTCTAAACTGACATTTATAGAAGAAAAAATCATTCCAAATATGTGAGACTTTTTGTTGTCAGAACATTTTCTCCACAGAGAATAGCTATAAATTATTACCTTAGTAGTACACGCTGTTTGCATGTTTGTACCTCAACTTGTGTCTTTGCTGGTTATGAAAAAGTCATTATTCTTTAAATATGTTTTATACATTGTGACATCATTTGTAAATCTAAATGTGTGCAAAAATTATAATATTTCGAAATATTTGGAGGAAAAAAAACAAGAATGTTGGACACAGAGAGGCTTCACTGTTTCAGCTCCCTCCACTCTAATCATTGTTGTACGATCCCGAAGTATATAGAAAATATTATCTAATGTGATAATCTACCTTGTTGGTGTGGGTGGTGGGGGGGAGGCCTTCACTGTCTGAAGGGCTGCTGGAGTCACTGGAGGACACGCTGACTGAATCCATGCTCTCCCCCGAGCTGCCAGTAGGAGGCGATCGTGGCGTCTCTCTGACTGGAGAACTGGCTGCATTATTGTCTGTTCCAAGAAATAGTCTGAAAGTGGAGGAAGTGAGTTATTAGATAATAAAATAAATAGGTCAAAGCAATGCAGTGCAGTGAATATGGCACTGTTATATGTCCAATGTGAAACATCTGAGCCAAGAAAAAGTCATCTAGACCCAATTTCAGTGGTTCAAACCTGACCCTCCTCCCTCAGGTTCTATCTATTTTCTGGATGTACTCACAGGCTGAGTCGCTTCACCATGCTTTTTCGTGGTTTGGGTGAAGTTGGACTGCTGTCACCAAGACCTTCAATCTCACAGGACAAGGCATAGCTGCAAGGAGGAACATTAATTAAAAAAACCTTGAACATTATGAAACATTACAAAAATATGTGCTCAGTGGTTTTGGGAACAGTAAAGTCTCAGTAAGCAAAACACAGAAAGTGAGAGCAAATGAGAGTTCAGAGCAAAACAAGTACAATAGATCAGTGGGGAGTGAAGACATGACACAAGAACAGCAGGGAGAAACGGAGAGCGAAGCGTCTGTTGTGTGATTGTTAACAATAGCTCCAACAGACCATGATCACACACACTAACTGGCTTGTTATTGAAAGGATAACGGTGCAGGCAAGAAAGAAGGTGCGTACCTTTCCTCCTCACTGAGCTGAGGTTGGCTTTTAAACCAGCGGAGGAACGCTGCCTCCGGAGTCAGACAGTAGCTGTTGCAAGCCGACTGAAGCAGCTTGATCTGAGCAATCACCTCAAACTCCTGCAGAGACCGAGAGAAAGTTGCGGTTGTTAGTTCGGTTTAACTTCCGGCGTTTGGCTGCTGTCGGCCGAGCTCATCGCGTTAATATGTGTCACGGTATAATCATGTTGGAGGAGGCTGATTGCAGCTACACTCACCCTGCGTCTCTTCTCAAAGTTGATCAGACCACCCTGGGGAGGACACAAAGAGCACGCTGTCAGACCCTGAACATCACATACCAGCGGCTGCTTAGACAAACAGCATTAGGTGCACCACTCCAAAAATGGGCTGACAAAATTCCTCACACACTCATGGAAACTTACGCCCCAGTTTCTGTCAGCGGTTACACAGACAGACTCTCAGATCTGCATGGTTGTGTAAACTCGCACACACATGCTCTCAAATGTTTAAAGGCACACAAGCATAAACAGGGACACACACACACACACACACACACACACATGCACATACACATAATCAACAGGTGTTTCTTACCTCCACTAGGTCAGGCAGGGCCGTATCCAGCATCGTTAGATCTGTAAGAAAAGTACCCAAGTATGGTATCGTGCCTTGCATTGCTCCCTGTAAAGGAAAGATTTATTTGATTACTTTAACAACCAAGTAAATTCACAGAGATGCCACAATAAAGACAGAGATTTATTTACGCTGTGGCCAGCACAGTGCATTGAGTAAACAAAGTTAAGCATGCGGCTCCGTTACTGTGAAGAGGCAAGAGCTCATTTACAGTACACTGCTTTGGAGGGATGTGTTGTTTAAAATTCTAAAGCTCAGCTTTAGTCGTCTTTGGACAAAGATTTGTCTGGCACTGGTCGTCAGAGGTTTTAGTTAGCTAGCCATTGTCTTACCATTTCCCTCTGCAGCTGTAGTCGCTTGTGGGTGCGTTTCTGGTGCTCTTTGGCACAACTCTCCAGACTGGCAAACTTTGAAGTCCCTTCCTGTAGATCAAACATAAAAATAGCTTCAGTCCTTCAGATCCCAGCAAGTCAATGAAAAACTCTTTCCAGATCAAGCCTCCGGGCTGCGGAAAAAAATCATCTCTGCACTTTAAAAGTGGGAATTTAACAGTTCAAACTCACCCTCATGAGTAGCTCTCTGCTGGTCAGGTAGTTGTTGTGATCTGAGAAAATGTCCGACAGTTCCTCAAAGGTCTGCATGCTGTCTCTGTGTCGAGCACAGACTCGTGTTAGGTTACGATATTGATATAAAAGTAGCTATAATAACCACTGAAGAAATTTTCTGGAAGCTGATTCTTCCACTGAAATCTTCTGAGATTTTCAGCATAGTTGAACAAATGGAGACTTACTTGTGCACACAGGCCCACGCTCTTTTCAGCCTGTACAGAGGATTGGACTGCAGTGCAGACACAATGGCTCGCAGAGATGAGAAGTTTTTGCGTATTCGACACTCCTTTTAAAACAAAATTAACACACGTTAGTCTGAACTTCCCACATATTAAATATGCCTATTCATGAGCATGTCTGTGTGTTTCATTGCCCACCTGAGCGATGTCTATCCAACGCTGGATGACCCGAGCCCTGACATGCGGTCTGATCTGTTTGTGTTTGAGCACCGTGCTGACCACGCAGGCCGCCACGGCGTTGAACTGGGTAATGGTGGCGCGGATGGTGGGGGCACTGTGTTTGTTGTGTTTCTTATCCCTCTGAGACCAGATGGAGCCCAGGCAGTGGTGGGGTACCACTTTTTTAAACAGGAGCTGGAATAGGAGTAAAAATCGATGTCAATATGGCAACAGTAAAGAAGCATCGCTGCACAACCAACACGACATCCCTCACATCTCATTTCCTTCCACTTACCGCATCCATGTACGTCAGCTGCTCTGCCACCAGGTCTGCGTCGAACGACAGGAAGTCCTCCCGAACCTCAATCTCCACTTCATCCTCTTCCCCCAGGCAAAAAGAACCGTTGCCCTGGAAACCGGCTGAAAGCAGGGAGATTGGATTTACTTCACGCTTTATCATTTCCACAAAATTCGATGTATAAAAAAGTTTAAAAAAGGCCAATTTGTTGGCTACCATCAGTGTCATCGACGCCGGCCTGACTCTGCAGCTGCTCCAGCAGACCCTCCGCCCGTCTAAGAGCCTCAGAACCGGGCAGAGCCTTACGCAGGTAGTCTATCAGCCTGTGGAGACACGGGTAGTCCGGAGGCTCCTGGAAATCTTCGGGACACTGATCCAACCAGGCTCGCAGTATAGAGGCCAAGGCACTGTGGAGACATACTGAACGTTAAGAGAAGCTGCGAACGGCGAGATGTTATCTCTAGAGAAGCTGTTCATATTGAGCTGATGTAGATATAAAAATGGATCTTACTTTCTAATGGCTCCATTTGTTTCAGAGCCCTGGCTTCTGTTTGTGCCCTGCTCGTTTTCCTCCACGCATCCATACCTGCAGCAGAGAATAAGCATATTTAAGTCTAACACTGCAATGAAGCAGTATGTTATTTTGGCTTTATGAAACGTCTCAGCTCTGCCAACCTGTCTAGCAGCAGCTGCATCACAGTCTGTGTGCTGGTGAAGGCTCTGAAGGTGGACAGGAAGATGGAGGTGTAGGTGAGGTCGTTGTCTCCAAAGGCCGTCAGTAACGTCTCCACCAGGCGCTCTAGCGTTCCAGCACGGATGCTACGGATTTTGCAGGTCTCCAGCTGGCTCACAGTGTGGCCGGGAGGCAGACGATCTCCCTCTGCCTAAACACACATATTTTTACACAGTTAAACTGTGTTTTACATTCACTGGTGCTTCCGAGGTCTGTCTGGGTTTGTGTTTTTTTTTAGCTTTGGATGCATGAAGTTACATTACATTCATTTTAAGGATGTTGTTCAACATCTGGATGCATTTGGGCACTGAGAGTGGGTATGCTCCAAACTGTTAAATAATAAGATTGAGACAATTCAATACAAGACAAAAAAGGCGTAGTGAGGGAGGAAACGGCGAGGACAATCCTGAACTATATTTAATTCTTATTTCTCCAGATGTGTCCGACAATTGTGTCTACAGGGAAATACACTGTGGTGGTTAAAAATCAGGCCGCGAGAGAGAAGAAGAAGAGGTGGCACGGGCAGGGGGAGCGAGAGAGAGAGAGACCTTGGCGAAGTTAGCACGCTACAACAGGAAACACTCCAATCTGCTTTTAATCACAACAGGCCCCTCCTCCACCATCCCTCCAGACGTAGAGGACGACAGCAGCAGGGCCAAAGTCTCCCAGCTCGTAGAGGCTCAGCACACACAAAAAATATGAGTATCTATCTCAACAAGGTGACTCACTGTACAGTCGCACACACAAACAAGTTAACTGCCAACATTCAAATTCTCTCACAATCCCAAAAAGTATCTGAGGAGTACGATACCACTGACACTCACTGAGTGTTTACAGCTGATACACTAACATGTTTATAATGATCACCCTCTCTTCTGGTCAACAGACAGAGCTGCTGTATAAAGTACACACATTGTTTTAATGATCTCTAATACAGTTGGCAGCGCACGTTGTCGTCAAAACATCAATGCAGTTTTAAAGTCTCAAAGCTGTTCTCCTTAAAGTTCCACTCACCATCTGCCATGTCAAGCACAAAGATAGAGATTTTTCATGAAAAATGTTTTCTTCTACACTGAAGTCCCCTAATTGGGCCTTCCCTTCTGTACTATAATAATACAGTTTATAACACGCTATTATGCTGATATTAACAGCACAGTGGAGGAAACAGTAACGCTTCATATGCACAGAAAAAAAGCTTTTAATAACCCCCCACCCCCTTTCTTTCTGTCATACCAGCGTTTTATAAAACACTGCTGTACAAAGGAAGGAGCAGTTTTGTTGGCAGCCTGGGAAAGTCAGGATATCACATGCTTTGGCTAAACAGTCCAGCCCTGGTTAAACTGTTGATTTTCAGCAGGCATCTAAAAAGGTGTTGTCTGAACTGGGGGAGTGAAAGCTCAAATGTTAAAACAATAACATGCCCGGTGGAGCAAAATGATGTGAGAGATGGTCTGGAGTTGGTTTCAAACGATAGAAATCAGGTTTTTTAAGCTCTGCAGGATGGACACAACTTACTGGGCTGGCTTTTAGAAGCCATCCACACGTGATGAGACTGTTCCACTTTGGAAAAAAAAAGTCTGGGGTTTGCATTTTTTACCACAACAGGTTGGAAAAGTGGAAAAGGGTTTTGATGTGTATAATCTGCCCCTCAGAAGTTTGGAGCTCAATTCATGTGGCCCTGAAAAAGAGATCCATCAGCTGTGTTTGTGTCGGGGGGTCAAACTCACCCCAAGCCATCTTGCCCCCTTGTTGGCCGCCTGCTGAATCTGAACCCTCTTCAGTGTCACATTGTAGATGGCTCCTTCCTCAACTTCCTCCCCCCAGTCCTGCACCGAGCTCTGCAAAGCGAGAAGGACAGTGTTAGGCAGCTCCATAAGAGAAGAGAGTTGTGTTTACGATAAAAAAGAAGTAACTATTTCCTGTAATTTTTTGCAAGCTGCGAAGCTAACTTCCACAACAAGTGTCATTTTAATAGGTTAAGACGGCCAGAATTTCCCTTTTTGGAAACCTCTTGGTGCAAAGCAAAAGGAAGAATGAGAAAAACAAAGAAACACAACCACAGCACTCAAACAAAATAGGAAGAGAAGGGCTGAGATGCAGTAAAACGTCAAGCGAGACCAGCTCCCCAACCCCCACCACCACTGCAGCTTGCCAGGCCTCCCTCCCTGCTCCCCGCCTTTACTCCCTCCCTTAGTCCCTATCCATCTCTTTCACTGCGTCTCTCAGGCTGAAGTCAGAGCTGGGCTGCTTTCCTGGAGCTCAGAGAAGCTCGAGATAAGAGCCAGAATGGATGCCATTTCTCAAACAAACCCCGACTTAGAAAAATTTGCATCACTTTTTCTGCCTGTTGATGTGCCTTTGTTTATTTGTCTGCGTAATTATACAAGCCAAGAGAGCTTGATTACAAATCTGTGTCTGAATAGCTGAACCACCCTTAAATCAACTCGTAAGACTGGATTTATGCTCATCTTGCAGGCATGGGTCCATATGTACTATGTCTGTCTCTGGTTGTAAATCACTGACAAACAGCAGAGTGCATAAACAAACACAGGGAGCAGAGTGGAATTAAAATACAAAACTTAAGCTCAGAAAGAGGGAGAGCAAACGGGGGCCGAGTTCTGCTGAGACATCAGCATACGGAGACAAACAGAGGCAGGGAGACAGCGAAGGAGAAGGCCTGGCCAAATATAAACACCACGCATGCAGTATCATGGCCAAGTCCTCACACACACACACACACAGACAGGCCACAGCAGCCAAGATAACTCTCACTTGTCCCCACTTTCATTTACACAGCTCAGTAGCGAAATCCAAACTATTCCCCAAACAGAAGGGGTGCCAGAAAACAGGTCAAGGGTCAAAGTCACCATTAACAGGCTCAATGTACGGTCCAGGTGGCCAGCAGCACTCAGCCATGGCTGAACCATGTTTGGGTTTGAACAGAAACATGTGATTCAGAATTGAAAGGAAAGCCCTCAAACTGAAACTGCAAAGAGAGAAAGGAAGAAGAGGAGTAAAAAAAAAAAAGGCTTTGACGGGCCAGCAGCCATGTCAAACCTTGCATTTGTCTGAAACACCTCTACATGTCCGTCCCAAACACCCTGTTCAGCATCCTGTCTTACAGTCAGCAACATGTCCCCAGGCCTCCCGCGCTTTAGCTGATGCTGGTCGCTGGCTGGATGGCTGGCGTGGAGACAGATAAATACATCAGTGCATGAGTCATGCAGTCCACACACTCCCAAAACAATAGCGGGAGGTCTCTGTGTTGGCCGACCCAGGCTGCTGAGTTCACAGTCTGCACACACAGCCTGCTTTTTGTCATCCACAGAGCTGTAGATGTTTTTCAGAGAGGGGTTTTTCTTTTTGCTTTTTTCTTTTCTTATTTTACGGTAAAAGAAAAAGAAAAGCTCTGCTCACTTTGTGCACTAAGTTTAAGGCTTATTGTGAGAAAAGAGACCATGAGCTTGCATGAAAATGGAAACCAAAACAGCCAGTCAGAGATATATTTCCATTTACCACAGAGAAGAGAATACAGCGTGTCTAACAAAGACCTGACATTGCTGATAAGTAAGAAATGAGTTTACACAGAACACAAGCATAACAAATGAGGCTGGCTGAGGTGTAAACAAAGAGTTGTTCCCTCCCTGCAACAAATGAAGATGCTCACAAAGCGCACATGGAGGAGAAAGGCACACAGATCTCAGCTCAAATACAGCTAATCTGCCTATCATCCCATCAACTGGGTGTGAAACAATACTCCCCAGATAACAACAACAACAACAACAACAGTGGTGTTGAGTCTTTGGTGCTCATCTATTGGCTGTTATGTCCCCAGGGGGGTATACTACGAAGGAAGCTCAACAGAGCCGGGCTTTCTTTGGGTGAGCTGGCTCGACAAAACCGAAAGCTCCAACCACAGATAACGAGTATCACGACGGTGGTTATCAGCTTGATTTGTCGACCCAGGCTTGCCTCATCAGGCTCTGTGCACGTTCACATAAAAAGGGGCGTTTAGGCGTCATTTGACGCTATTTCCACAGAAAAATGGACTGATTATGTGCCGCATATTTCAGCCATAGGAGCAGATTATGATAATAGAGAGCTATGAGGAGTTTAGACCAATAATAACAGCTAAAAGCAGCACTGTTGCTGCGTTCTATTAGTTGTAGCACCAGCAGTGCAAAACGGTCTTGGCAGCAAATCCGGACCAAGCACAAAAATATAATCCAAAGTGGTATGTGTTTGCTGTGCATTCATCACTCTTTTAGTGTATTGTGGATGATACACTGCGTAACATATTAAGTGTTAAAATTATCTTAAGCAAACAAGAAGAAAAATGAGAGGAGAAAGACTGGAGGGGGCCCCGCTCCAGCTGATTACACGGCCTCAGAGGAGCTGGCCCTTGCAAACAATGAAGGGCGGCCGATCATGGAGGGGATATGAGGGGGTATTCAATCAGACCCTGGTGCTGGCAGCTCCCAGGAGCAATTCTTTGTCCAGGATATGTATAGGTGCTTTGGTGGTAAAGTACTAAATGCATATTTATTGTTTCTCAGATGAGAAAAGTCTTAATCTAATTTACAGTTGAAGGAGACACTGTAGTGTTGCTCAAGCTGCCAGCACACACCCTCGCTGACCCCCACACAGAGGTAACTGTCAAAGTTGTCATGTACTCTTATCTTTGTTTGCTGTGTTGAGTCCATTTTATTCATTTCTCTTGAACTATTCCACAGGTGGAGATCAATGATGAGGAGACACTTTCAGTGTATTCAGAGGTACCTTTGGGGGTAGATATCTTAATAATCTAAATAAGAATTTCATTTAAAATTTAAATTCATCTTTTTAAATTAGAAAAAATTAAGTTTCTTGCTCATTAATGTCACAGGGAGAGGACATTGTGCAACCCTCCCCTCAGCCTGTGGCCTCCACCTCTAGGCCCCCCCCCCCAAAAAAAAACAAGGGGTAAGGGTTTCATAATTTCTAGAAGTCCTATGTCTAAGTTTTTAAAATAATCCTTACCAACTTGAACACAGTACACCAACATAACTGAGAAGTCTATGTCACTCATCTCTGTTGCTTGATGAACACATCAATGTCCTATTAATACAAGTTGGAGCAGACAATGTGAGGGCCCTTTATAAAAACCATCTAGAGCTGGATAATCAGAAAAAAGAGCTGGAAATCAAGAAACTAAAACTTGAGATCGAGCAACTGGAATATGAGAAAAAGGTACTGCAGTAAATGGTACTTTAAAATGTTTTGTTAAGCATGATTGACATTGTAGACTTATGACTTCTTCTTTTCCCACAAAAAGCAGACCTTTAATAAATAATAAAACACATCCTGTGATTGGTGTTTGTTGTTTTGTTGTTGTTTTTTTTGGGGGGGGGGGGGGGGTGAAAACTGCCTCTGATGGCTGTGTAACTGTAAGTGCATGGCTTCGTTTGGTTGCATTACTTATATAGTTCAACAAAATTGCATATGTAAATATGTAACGTACTCGCCAACGGATCACTCCGGTCTGGAAAAACTCTCTCCCTCCGAAGAGCACCTCTAATAATTCGGGTACCTAAATCCACTGGATCTTCCAAAAACGGTGAGGCCACATTCAAGGAGGATGATTAGTGAAAGGTTGGCGCTTTTTATAGCCGACTTTAAGCTGAATCTCGGAACAGAAACTGGTCCGGATCAGATTATGTTCGCAGCATAAATCACCATGGTGATATAGCCAGTTTAAGAGAGAGCCACCTTCGTGACACGGAAAAGTCTGGCTTTATGCTCAACACAGCTCGCTAACGCACTAATCTCGCATCGTAGTAGACCCCTCAGGACACCCAGGGCCCCCGGGGGCCTCGCCAATTGTTCCCTCCCTTGTTCACCCCAAGACTAAAGTTTTCATATCCATCAGCGGGGGGGGTCGAGTTCATGTGGTGGTGGATGGAAGAGCCACCCCACCTCCCCGGCCCCCCCGCTGCCCCCCCCAGTTTTAAATGTTTACAAACTTTGCACGACACCATTACGCACGAGCAATGTGGGTTAACCTGCTTTTAAATCCTGCTGAAAACAATTAAAACTGAATGTTCCGCTGTTCTACCCTCTCTGCCCCCCCCCCCCCCCCCCCCCTTTCTCCTTTTCCCCCCTTTCCCAAGCCTGCAAACACCCCTCCCCGTTGCTCACTTTCACATCTCCCCCTCTCTGCAAAAGCACAAACTCAATAGCGCGCATGGTGGATGAAAGGTTGTTGTTGTTGTTTAGTTTTTTTATTTACCATTTTAGTTTTCCAGGCGAACTTCATGGTGAGCTTTTCTTTCATGGTCCGGGGACAGCATCAGAGCTCGTAAATAATCCGACAGGAGGAGAAGAAGAAGAACTTATATGGATCCAAGCTTCTCGGTGCAAAATGAAATTTGTTCTCACACTTAAATCCGCAGCTCTCCAAACTCCAAACCCTCCTCTGTCTGTCAATAGGCTCCCAGCTCTTCTACTGAATAACCGGACTCCTCCTACCGGCCCTCACAACAGTCCCTGTTACACTCCGCCTCCTCCTCTTCCTCCTCCTCTTTTTGTGTCCGACTTTCATCAGATTTTAAACAAAGTGCGCACGCTGACGCAGATTTATGATTTCTCAGTGCGCAATTCACCAGAATCATAAATCCCTCATCTAAGATCTGTTTAGTTTGATTATATCTTTTTTACTAGAACGGAGGTTTTTTTATTTCATAACATGAAGTTTTAAAATTAAATGTTAATATGTTTTTCCCCTTTATATATGTAATGCCTTTGTGATGTTCTGAGAGCTCAACACACGACAACCGAAGAAAACATGAAAAACAGATGAAACTTCATCTGTCACAAGCACTGCACTGCTTAGTCACAACACAACTAAATACACAAACACACTGCTGACTCACAAAACACCAATACATCAAATACCTAACACAACAGAAGCGTTTCCAAGGGACACTAAACGTGATGAATCTGGTTTGCTCAATGCTTTGTAACTTTTTGTGGTTAAAAATATTATAAAGGTGTGACCGAAATAACAAACTTTCTGATTCATTTGCTGAACATTTGCTGAAAGTTGAAGGACACTCACTAAATGATAATTATGGAAATTTTTCTTAATGTCCAGAAATGTTTGATTTGGGTAAAAGATATTCTCTGACTTTAAGTGAACTGATATATTTGTATATTGTTGAATTTCCTGAGGATAATTAAAGTCCTGTGAGAACAGGAGGGAACCTTCCACACAAACAACCTTCAGCAAATGTAACAAACACACAGCCAGGTCAAGAAACAGCTGCGTGCATCTTGTGATCAAAATCAACTCATGAACTCTCTCTGCTGGAATCAGCACCAACCCCTGTATTTTAGTGAGAAGTTTAGTACCTTTAGGAAATTTTAGGGAACATTCCCCAAAGCTGAGCTGTTTTCTCTTTAAATTGTTGGTAGGACTACACCTTCACGGTGAGCTCCTATCAAGCTCCCTTATCGTATTTTTCCCCCCATGTCAGTTGTGTTGTGTGCAGATGCAGCACATTGGCTGTGGTGGGTTTTCAGGGCCACCGTAGCTCTTTGTGAGTACCAACAAGGATAAAAATGTGGTGTGATCTTAAAACAGACCAAGAAAATGGCCCCTGACCTCCATGGTGCTATTTTCAATTTCATTAGTTTAATAATTTTATTTTTGTTATGTTTAAATGATCAAAGTAGCTTGGTTCTTATTCTTCTGTCTGTTTTAGAACAAACCTCAAACGACCTTTGCGCAATAAAAGAGTTATTGGTCAATATAACTGTCTATGTTGACTGTGAAAAGAATTTATGAGTGAAATTTGACAGATAAGAGACAAAGTTTACGTCCTCGCCCTGTGCGAAAATGCATGATATAAGCTTGCCGTCGTAAATCAGAGGCTTTTAAACATCTGAGTTAAATCAAGTCAGAAACTTAAAATCAGTCTTTTCAGTGCACAGACATCACGGTTCCCTGTGTGGGACAATACAAGGAAGGCTGTAGATGCCGTCACCAGCACTGTCCATTGTCAGTGACAGGAGAGGAGAATAGGCCTGTGTGTGTGAGAATGGGCAACAATGTTCCACTGTGAATGTCCCTGCACACGTACTCAAATGTCCCACTTGTGTGAATAAAGGGAAAGATATGAATCAAGCGCCCACTTTGTGTGGGGTCTCTTTCAACAAAGTTGTACCGTAAACATATATCAACTGTGAGTGCTCAGTGGTTCATTCATTCATAGTCCAGTTATTCTGCTGTGCAAATGCCAAACTAATGATCCAGAGTCATGAGGAAGGGACAGTAAGAACCATATGATGCTTATTGTGGTCTGGATCAGTGGGAGGGATGCTGGACCTGCTGTGGGGCATTTTTGCGTGTCCATGAGTGTACGTGATTTCCCTGCTCACTCTTGCTCCCATAACACCACCACGTAACCCCCGACGTCACAGTCAACGTCACCGGATGCTACAGGCAGCGGGGTGCCACCCCAGCTCACTCACACACACAAGTTAAGGTGCTCACATATGAGCACATTATTCAGTCCCACACTGAGCAAAGTGTGCACTAAGAGGCCAGGGAAGCCTCTCCTCCGTCAGTGTTTTAATCAAACAGTATGTTTTCTCAGTTTTCCCTCTCGCTGACCGTTCAGCATATATCTGGCTGGGCTCCAGTTCCCAGGCCGAGCTGCCCCGGTGTCCACCAGGGGCCCTGGAGCTCCGGGAAGCCCAGAGGGGCAGTGGGAAGGTTGTGGCCCCAAGCGACCTCCAGCTCTGCCCCGGGGGAACTGGAGTGTCCGTCTCACAGTGGGAGCTATGTCATATCTCAGGGAAAACAAGAAGTCTGACAAATGAGACAGCTGCTGCTCTGTGAGACAGATGAGTAGAAGTGCAGGCATTACTTTCAACTTGACATCAAAATCTGAAATTTATTCTCCTCCTCTCTGATCCTGGTCCACAGTGGTACTATCAGTGAGATATCAGATATATCAGGGTCATTAAGGGCCATGTTCTGCAGCTTAGGGCTCAACACAGAAATAGGAGGCCGACATTCGGTCAATGTCACAGCTGTTTTTGTGTATTCTGTCCTGAAACCTGACTTGGTTTCAAGTCCTTCAGGGAAAAGTCAAGTTAAAAGAAAAGTTTGACATTTTAGGAAATTAACCTGTGTGTGTATTTGGTTGGAAGATCAGTACAATTCTCATGACTGTACAGATTAGAGGACACTAAAAATCGAGCCTGGCTCTAAGTAAAGCCAGAACCCTAAAGATCACCGATTAACACAATGTGTTCGAGCTATACAAAAAGGGAAGTAAAATGGGACACAAGTGCTGGAAACCTAATAACGACTAGATGCTCCTGGTGAAAATACAGTCCAGAACCAAACTACATTTTTACATTACTAGTAGCAATACACTTTTAAAAAAATATTTTTTAAATATATCAGGTTTACAATAAATCATTCATAATGTGCCCATGTTAGGCTTGATTGGCAGTGTCTGTACTGCAGCACTGCTTTTGTATAACTGATGATATATTTAAACATACAAAGCATTTCGATGCTGAATCTGATCTAAGTGGAATTTTAGCTACTTTATGTACAATTTGATTATTCAGCATAATGAAACATCACTTTGGATGAAACTTGGATATTTTCCACATCAATCTCTGAATCAATATGTACAAGTGTCAAACAGATGTAGTTAAACGTCCATCCATCCATCTGTCAGGGTCACAGATGGCTGCAGCCAGTCCCAGCTGACACTGGCCAAGGTACACCTGGACAGCCCTCAAGTCCATCACAGGATACATGATATATGGAGATATATGAGTTTTTAGGAAACAAAGACAGGGATGTTGTGGCAAAAGTGAATGGATGAGTGCCACCCTCATCAATCAAATTAGTTCAATACAAGCTAATTGTCATTTCAAGTTTTCCTTCCTCTTGGGAAAGCTAATGACGCAGTAACACTTGGGAAAGCCCTCATTGAGGACAAAGCAGGTTTTTTTTTCTGGTTTGTAACAAGTTCCTGCCATTAATGGATTTCCTAGGCAGCCTCTTCTCTCCGTTCCACGGAGTCCGAACAGGGAGCTGTAGAGCACGGACAGAAACGGGACAAAAACAGGAGGAGCACTGCTCACTCTGTTATTGCACCAGTGTGGGGAAAAACGCACATTCCAGGAAATCTCCCACTTCCTGCCTGCAGCCTCCTGACTCCAGTTAGGCTGCTGTCCCCATACCTGACTGGTCAGGGAGCCTCTCTCGCCTGGATTGTGACGCATAAACACTAACAGACCAATAGGAAAATGGACAAGAGGAGGAGAGGAGAGGAGAGGAGAGGAAAGAAGAGGAGGATACGATGGATCACAACTGAAAACCAACACAACGCACACAGGCAGCAAATGGCAGTTCTGGGGTTGTATGTTTAATGTCTCAACATAAACACCAGAGATAAGAAAGGTCATGTAGCCCAGAGAGTGTGGGACATAATGCTGTGTGCGAGGGAGAGACAGGTGGGAGATGGGGGAGAGTTCACAGCACCGTCAGAAAGTGAGAGGATCCATACTGGCTGAAATACAAGCGTGACGCAACGGGGCCATCTTGTTCTGGCTTCCAGAGAAACAGTGATTTCATATTTCAGAGCTGACAGAGACATGCTGCTTTTCCTCCCTGCTCGACACCCGTAAACAGGCGAGACTCATCATTCCAGAGCAGCAGTATCAGCAGCCAAACTCTCCGGTGGAAAGTTATTGTGTAAAATTAAAAGAGAAGTGGTCTTTCCTGTTGCCATATCTGGAGCAAACATTTAAAGTAAATTCATACTCTGTTCCTGTTTAGACATTCTTCTTTTTTTTTTTGGACATTTTCAAGTCATGTGTGTGCATGTGTCTACGTGTGTGTGTGTATATACATGGTTAAATGTACACTTGTGTTGACTGTGTATTTGTGTGTGGTTAGTGGGTTTGTGTTTCCAAAGCATACTGCCCAGTAGAGGGCAGAGTTCATAAACCACTGGGTTTATCCAGTGTCAGCAGAGGTTTTAGCCAGACCAGGCCAGAGCAACAAAGTCCAAAGGGGTTGGATTTATGGTGCGGGGTCAGAAAGATCTGCTATCAGTCAACAGACCGAAGCGTGAGACGATCAAAGATGCTTAAAGGGGTCATTTAAGAGCAGTGAAGCAGCAGCCGTGCACTCAGGAAATAAGAGATGTGTAGGGATATATAACGTCATTTCTCATAACTAACACACACACACGTCTGCATGTCCCTCAATCTGTGTGTCCCTTTCGGTCAGCTGAGCCTTTTGTTTAAACAGCCACATTAAAGTCCTGTCTGCCTTTCTCCTCTGCTCTTATGTCATGTGTCTGCCCTCAGATCTATTGTCCTGCTTGTTGTTCTTGTTGCTCTCCCTCTCTCTGTGTGGATGGGTGACATCATCAGTTTCCAGTAATGTGCTGCAGACACAGACCCCCCCCCCCCCCCCCCCCCCCCAAACGTCCTCCTCCACACACTCCACATCAGAGACAGGAGCCAACACATGTCTTAAGGAAGACTGTTGCTCAGTTCAGATGTTGTTGGTATGAAATGAATGAAATGTCAGTTATGAAACCAATATTTCATGTTAGTTTGTTCAAAATCAGCGTCCATATGGCCGGACTGCTGCTCTATCATCCACTTTAAGTGTTTTCAAGTTTCTCTATATTCAGAAGAGTTACGATCAATGAGATAAGTCTCACAGCATACACACACACCCACCCTTTCATGGGCCCCAACTCCAACCCCCTCTAGATTTAAGCCCCACTAAGCCTTGAATGAATCAGTCTGGACTGGCTCGGTTGTCTGTCTGACCCCCCCTGCTAATGAGAGCTGGGCCATCTGTTGCCTAACAGATACATGCTACTCTAATGTTGTCACACACACAACAAAAACAACGCACACCACTGACCGAAACTGGTGGCAGTAACACACTGGTGAGAATGCTGCCTCACCAAAATCTGAAATCCCATCTGGAAACTACAGAAGCAGGCAGCCGATCTTTCACAAGGGTGTACTAAGTAAATATAATTCAGATGTTCTGCTATTTCACCTCAGATTGTTCAGACTGCACCGTCTTTGGTTTTCATTTTGAGTGAATTTTTTGATCTGCTTCTGTCACTGTCAAAGAGAAATGCGAATCGTGTGCATTGAAGGAAGTGAAACTGTGAGTGATGCACGCAGAGAGCTGCTAGCAGAAAAAGAGGCAGTAGCTCAAACACGACCGGTAATAACACGGTTGTCACCATAACATCAAGCAAAACATAAGAAGGTATTTACTCTGCCAAAATATGGACACACGCACACACTGTAGCAAGTTTCCAGATATATAAAATAATATCCTCCTGTTTAATCTGAGCTAATCCATGATAGCTTCTTTGTTTCTTATAGTTTTTGACCTCAGCATAGTTTTTCTTGTACATCATTATACTCAGTGATGTGATCCTGACCAATCATATAAATAATTGGACCCCCGCTTTACACACTAATATTATACAAACACACACATATACACTGGCCAGTACTGCATGTCCTGCCTGAGCACGAAAAGAAAAACATTATTTAGTGTGTGTGTGTGTGTGTGTGTGTGAGACACATTCAGAGCCACAGAGCTGCTAAACATCTAAATCAAAACCGATCTAAATCAAAGATCTGCTGCTGCACATATTGCGTTCTGCCTCCTCTCAT
Source organism: Remorina albescens (assembly GCA_034769265.1). Classification (NCBI taxonomy): domain Eukaryota; kingdom Metazoa; phylum Chordata; class Actinopteri; order Carangiformes; family Echeneidae; genus Remorina; species Remorina albescens. The sequence goes on along the minus strand of CM068489.1, from coordinate 20,459,428 downwards.
TCTACAAACACACACAGATGCAGAGACCACATTAAAGTGCCCACCTCCCTCCACATGGTGTGATGAGTTTCTGCCCCAGTTGAGCGAGCTGCTCCCCTGATGTTGTTGCTCTGGAACAGAAACTCTGATGACAGTGACAATGTGAGCATTATTGACTTTTCACACCAGTCCTATTAAATGACCTAATTAGGCCCAAGATCACAGTATGAACTTCTCAAGAGCTGCAGGCTATTTGCCGACAGGCAGGGGGGTCACCAAGTGTGCAAACAGCATCTTAAGTGGTTGATTTGAATTAATGGATGAGACCTACATTTTGAAGAAAACAGAAGTCTGGCAGTTTGTGAATTGTGCAATTTGAGACAAAAGTATGGACAAATATGAGTGCGGCTGAAGACACTAACGTGCATTTGATTATTTTCTGTTTGTCATTCCTGTCCATTTCTTGCTAATGGTGCTTTCCAGATGTCTGCGGTTGTGATATGGATTATTGTGTCAGAAACGTTTATTAACCCTCAGAGTTTCATATATTGTTAAAACCAAAAGCTAACAAACTCAAAGCCAAATGAATGAATCACCAACTGTTGAAATTGTTGTCAAGTCATCAAAGCAGATGACAAGAAGTAAAAAAAAAAAAAAAAACATGCACAAATGGAAACACTCAAACGTCACAGATCTTCAGCCTGAAACGTGCACTTCTCTGTTTAATAAGACAAGAAAGAGGAAGGAGGAGTGCTAACTCAGCCATTTTACTTTTTTCAATGGAAAACAAGGGATCATTGACGCCCCCCCTTCCTCCTTTGTCCCTGTTTTGTCTGTAGAAAGTCATTTCTGCATTTTCAGAAGATGAGGTTATTGCTGGTCATTGTAAGCAAGCGGGGATTGAGGGAACAGTTAATATCACCCCCCCCACTGGAGTTTTAATTGATCGGCCTGCAGCTTAATTATGTTGCTCTATCATTGGCAGCGAGAAGGAGAGAGAGGTATAAAAGAACATCTTTATTGTGCAGTGACAGCAGTAAAATGCACTGTGATAACTTGCTGATATGTGTGTTGCTTTTGACAGTTTTACTTCTGTGCAACTGGGTTCAAACCCGGTCATGTTGTTTGTCTTTACTTCTTCTGACATCTTCCAAAGCCCAAATAATGTGTTTATTCTGTCTCATTCTTTTTGAAATACATTTCTGTTAGTGTTCATGTCAATCACTTTGTTTATGAGAGGAGCCACATTGTCCTCAGTGGACTGGGGATAATGACGGCCACCTCAGCACTCCTCCCTCATCTCTGATCTGAACTGTGGACCAGACAGGTGTCTATAACCACACAGCAGGGTCATTACACTGAAGTAATGAGTCCAAGCAATGTCTTTATGACTGGCTTAGTTTCATAATGTCCTGTAGATAGCCAAAAAGGCAGTGGAGTAGGAGCACATGAAGGCAGTAAAGTCCTCTGAGCCATGGAGAGTTTGCTCAGATATCGTTTTTTTATCAGAGGAATGCTGCCGTTTGTGCGAGTATTTTCTGAAACAGGGCTGGTTTGTGAAGTCGCTGCAAATAGCAGAACTCAAGTAGTCCATGTATGATAAATAGATAAAGTTTTATTTTTGACTTCATTTTATTATTATTTTTCAAACATGTAAAAGACATAGCCAAAGAATTTTAATGACAGGCACTGAAGGTTTTCTTTCATAACTTTATGGAAATTATTCACTCGTTTTCATAATCACCCTTCCTGCCCTCTGCGCCCCGTCTGTGAGGACAATCACAACTCAGTATTGTAAAAACAGTCACATGTACTGAGCTTGACTGGCATGCAGAGCTGATGCCTGCATGATGAACCTGGCAGCGCGAGCATCTGCAGGCTAACCTCCAGTCTTCTTACCCCTCCAAACAATTGGCGGAAACTTATGTGAGATGGGAGATGGGGGCCATCAGCCAGGATGTCAGATAGGCAGCGAGGGGGGTGATGTCCCAACACTCAACACACGCACAAAACAACCACTGTGTGCGGCAGCTATGTGACAGAATCATAAGTCATAATACCTTTGAAATGAAGCATTCATTAAAAGGGTTAGTTCATTATGGGTGCAATCATAGTCGAATCTGGAGATTCAGTGACATTTCAGCAAGTTGTTTTTCAGGCCTCATCCCCTCATTACAGTGATTACAATGAACCTCAAAAATATTTTCACCTTGGCCCAATACAGCAAGTGAGTGCATGAAAACAATTAACCACAGCTAATCTGGAATAAACTGTTTCTGCACGTGACCTAATGGACCAATTAAAAAGAGGCAAATAAACAGAAACGTATAGCCTCTCCAAGTGAAGCGCAATTACATAAGATAAACCTTTCTGTCGTACTTTACTTTCGGCTGATTTTTATGGATTCTGAAGTAAAGTGTGTAATGTCTTCAATGTGAACTCTGATCAGTCAGCAAAACACACACACACACAGAGACAGACAGTGAATGAATTACTGCCTTTCACAACATGTCACCTGTCCTCTCATGTGTGCCACCAAAGGTTACTGTCTAGTTTGCATTATTGCACTAAGAGCTGTCAACTTCTTGCACAGAATTTCAGTGGGTAAGAGTCAAACAGAGGAACTACAGTCATCACAGGGATCCAAAAGGCAGACCTTTGAGGAATCACAAACACTCACTTTATCAATAATTGTCTTTTTTTTCCTACTCTGTCAATCTTCCAAACACATCCCACTTATCCTTCCATCCGTATCCTTGAATCTATCAAAGCCTTTCACATCAGCTCTCTCTGAGACATCTCACTCACACTCAAAACAATGGCAGGCAGGGGAAGGCCATTCATCTGAAGGCCAACATTTGCCAGATTGTTTAACAAGACTAGGACTACCTGTACGTCCCAGAAATAAAAAAAAAATAAGATTCAAACACAACAGGGACAATTATTCTGCCATGTACTCACCCAGTGGCGTGGGCTGCTCTCCGGGTAGCGAGGCTGGTAACTCTGCAGGGCGACTCCCCCTTCCCCCTCCAGAAGCAAAGTGCAGTCCAGGTCGGGGCAGTGGTGGTGGGGGCTCGCAGGCCAAGGCATGAGAGTGGCCAGGGGGTAGTGGGAGATCATGCTGGCCACCTGGATCAGCGGCAGGGACGACAGGGACGGCAGGACATACTCCAGTTTGGACAGCAGGGTGGATGAGGTGCAGTTTGTAGAAATCTGGAGAAAGGTGGTGGTGATGTTCAGGTGCTTCCTCAGGATGAACCAGGCTCCCCCGGCTCAGATGTTTAGGTGACCTTGTCGTCTCTTCTCCTTTCTAACCGTCTTGTCCTCAACTCAGAGGTGAGACTGATGATAAATCTTCTCTCAATTTGTCCACCTCAGTCTTTCTCCTTCCTATTTCTCTCCTCCCACTGACCTCCCCCACCCACACACACACACACACACACACCACGTTCAGTTTCAATCTTTCCCTCTTCTGTTTTTTCCTCCCTCTCAGCACGCGTGGTACTCAGCCTGCCAACAGCTCTCAACCACATGAGTGATTAAAGTCTATTGTCTCTCTCTTTCTCTGACCCCCCTCCTTCTCTTCTCCATCACAGCCAGAAAGGGGAGGGGTTGTACACTGCCAGCCCTACCCCCTTTTAAGACGGGAAAGAAGGAGTTTGACTGTGGAAGAATTTTAAGGAAAAGGAAAAAAGGACAGGAAAGCTGGGATAAATGGGTGGATGTTAGAGGACGGTTTCTAAGAATCACTAACAATAGTGACTGTTTTCTGTGTGAATCATTGACTGTACCCAGGAATTCCACAGACAGAGATTTCAGACTCGGTCCTCAGTTGTGACAATTTGTTCCCTCAATCTAACTTCAAACCCCCTCTTTCCTTAACGCAGCTAGTCCTTTGTGAATGTTTTCCTCTGAAGTGTGTTGAGGTCGTCCTGTGATTGTACATCCTGACACACAGACGTACAGGAGTCAAGATGAGTGGAAGCTTTCATAAAGTGACTCATTTTATGCATAACACAGCAGTTTGGTGAGATCAGGGTAAAGATCAAACCATAAGAAATGTGTAACAGTGATGTAAAGTGTGTGTGTGTTAGAGAAAGCCAAAGAAAAGCGATCAACTTAAAGGCAGGAATAAGAATCAGTCATGTGTAAAACGCTGCTGCCGCTGTGAAGAGGATTATCGAGGACCAGGCAGTGCATTGACACACACACACACACACACATTCAGCAGTCAGTTAATATTGTACAAAGTGTGAGCAAAGTTGTGCCCTACAGTTAGAAGATGCAGCATGAAGTTAGACCTCACATCCTGTTTTCTCAGGTGAATAAACAACCGTTACAAAAACAATGCCAGACAAGCATCCGGTGAAATTGCTCTGTGACCTGCTGTGGTCAGATCAGACGAGGAAAACCTTTACTACTACTACTAACTAAAATAAAGACTCCAATACGACCACATAGAAATGCTCCTCAGGTGAAACCAGGTACATGAAATAAAAATATTAGCAGGACAACTAACTGCTAGCTGATCATATCACATTACTATGGTGATAATATTTTATTAATTTATCAGCTTTTTATTCAATTATCTATAGTAGGTAAGTGGAACAAGGCCTGATGCTGCTTTTTAAGGTCTTATCGAAATTGTAACTGCAGCAGTCAAATAAATGAAATATCAAGAAAGAAGCAACCCCCCCCAAACAGTTGCACTATGCTGTGACTCAGACCTTCACTGTGACTCAGCGTGATCAAATTCCTTCAAATCCTCGACACGCAAAAATGCAATGAGGCTCCACCTAAAGTATGTTTATATTTAGCGCTGACTCATGGTCAGATATCATGGATACAAGAAAAAAAACATCAGACATTAAAATGCCTGTCTAATCAGAGCTGATAAATGAAGCTGCTCTGAAGTGTCTGAAGAGGGAACCATTTGACCGTGACCCTCAGCGGCTGTGACTGCTGGGAATGAATGAGAGCGTGATAGACAGGAAGAGTGAGTAAATATGCGGCCTCATCTCTGTTTTCTGGATGGACTTCCACTGAACTGACCTCGGCTCTCGGCCTTTCTCTCCCCCCTTCCTCTTCCCCTTCCTCTCTCTGTTGTTGAGCACCAAAATCACTTCAGATGCAGCTCTAACACATTTGCCAAAGGAGCTCCCACGGCCATAAAGACTGAGGGATCTGCATCAAGTTTTCATAATTCTGTTTTTATCAGCTCCGTGTATTTTAACCCTCAGTGAAACTTGGTCTCCTTCTTCCTGAACTTGTCTTGCTTTTCTCCATCTGAGGGTGCTGACACAGTCAAGTGTGGCCAGCTCGAGTTTACACAGCTGGGAAGGCAAAGCTCTCTAAAACTCTGACAACACACAGACGCACACTATACACACTGAAGATCCCCACAGCTCGGGTCAGTACAAACACTCTCTTGCTCTCATTTTCTCCCTCACGCAATCCCAAACACTGACACACAAAAGGAGACATCTCTGCTGAACACAATCGAAAATCATGGAAAACAAAGGCAGTAATCTTAAATGAGCAAATATTTTTTATATAAGAAAAAACCACTGTGGTGGAAGAGGAATTCAAAGTTCAAAATTACAACCAATCGCCGACACTGTCATTGTATTAAAGTAACATTTCAATGTTTTAACTGGTTGACTTGACTTAATAAAGGGGTTGTGTGATTCATTTAAAAAAAAGGAATAATTCATTCAGAAACAGCCAAAGTCTACAAATTACAATATGTCCAAGTGGAAATGTGGAGATGGAAATAGTTAAGTGGAAGGAAGAGCATGTTAAAATCCTATTCAGGTACAATAATCAGTAAATGCACTGAAATGGTTTCAACCACTGGAGACATAAAACAACAACCTGAACATGACTGATATTTGTTAATGGCACAGCATGTCAGCTGGAACTTTCACGACTACACACTGCTCTCTGCTGGTAAACGAAGGAATCAAACACAAACCTGACAGCCACATTTAGTCAAATTCATTTTCATTCAGTTTGAACACAAATCATATCAGATAACAACAGGAAAATAATCTTAATCTGAATATTTCCCTGTTTCCATCAGTTGGGAATTGTTACTACCGGCTGAAAAGGCCCTTTTTGTCTCTCTCACACACACACACACACACACTCACTGAGTGAGGTCTTATTGACACTGAACAGTTACTCATTATCAGCATGGGGAAAAGAACAGAAAGGAACAACAGACACTTTCTCTGGATCGTTGATGGTGAGACAAAAGAAAAAAAACAAAAGGAGACGGGGAGGAAGAGGCACTGAGTGTTTCAACAACAATGGTACCATTTTCCATTTCCTTCTCTTTTTTTTTTTGTTTTCTTAGTCTTTTCAGAAGCACACAGTCTGTGTGTGTGTGTGTGTGTGCATATAAATGTGTGTACGTGTTAATGTTAGTCACTTTCTTCTCTGCTCAGCAGAGCATCATTGACTCATTTCATCCCCTTATGCAACAATATCACTTTTTTACATCAAAATCTGCAAGTATTGCATTCCCTGCCAGTAATACTGATAAATCCTGCTGCTCCCGCTGATGACTAAGAGTTATCTGTTTGGCATTTGTGTGTTCTATCTCTGCACACTTCGTAAACTAACAGGATTAAGACGTGAAAATGTAAATGATAAAACATCTGAAGTGTTCCAATAAATAAGATCTCATCTCTTTTCCCTGCATGTCCTTCATACCAGTTGTGAACCACAATAAGCACACGCGCTACCACAGGGGCTCCATACCTGAGAATCGATAATACCAGTAATAGCTTTTACTAATAAAGTTGACACATGTCTTACAAAAAGACATAAAAAAGCAGAACAGCATGAATTGAAAAACAGGCCATTTATCAAGATTATGTAAAAGCAGCTGAAAGTAACTGAAGAAGGAAGAAGAAGAAGAAAACAGTAAAGTATGTAGCAAACATCAGTAAAGGCTGAGACAAACAGATGTGTTTTCAGAAGGGTTGGATGATTTACAGTGTCTGACCTCAAACTGGAGAGTTTAAGAGTCTGCAAGCTCGAGAAGCCAACGTTTGGTCACAAACCTTCAGAAAGCCTTCAGATCTCATATCGAGCACGTACATTGAGAACCCTAGTCATCAAAGAGTGAATCATTTTACCCTCCAGGCCTCTGAGATGTATCCACACACATCAGGTTGATAATCAACCTTTTCTTTTGCTTGTAATAACCCACATAGTTCCATTATCCAGCAGTTACAATGGGTAAGAAGTGGGCATTGTTTGCTTTTAAGGGCTCACGGCTGCAGTCCATTCATCTGCCAGCATGGTGGAATCTGAAGGCCTGTGCACATTGTCCTGATCTTTTACATCTACCAGGCTCCAGGAGTTTACTAGAGTTATATTGCAAAACTTCAAAGTGGCTTTTTATGCCGGAGCTTGAATATTACGGAAAATGCTCAGTTTGGTTTCAGGTCACCAATTTTGTAAATCTGTAGTGTATACATGTGTATGTTGAGGCTCCTTCTGATACAACCTGCAGTTTTGTTTTTTGTTTTTTTGTATTGATTCTCTCATTTAAAAACATTGACAGGACACAGGTGTAATCTTTGTCAGATTCAATAAAGCATAATCTTCAAGGAACGTCACATATTTGACCAAAGTTGATGTTCTCAGAAGGTCAAAGAAAAGGTTCCTGGGTTATCTCAGGCCAACTCTGATCCATCACAACATTCCCATTACTGAAGGTGGTTTGCTGGATCGGTTTGTTTATTAACTTCTTTTTATTCTCATTAAGTCACAAAGTAATGAACAAGTGCGCCAGAGCTGGATTCACCACTTTTTAGCGTCCCCTGAAAACATTTCTGTTTTTATCATGGGAGTAGCTAATGTTATACAAGGGTGGGGCAAGGCCATACTTCCCCCATGTTGTCCAGTTGGACATCAGTCTGTCCACTCAGTGCTGCTTTCAGAGCCCTGAATCAGTGCTTCATCATCAAATCCATTCCACTTGTTTATTGAGAGAAAACCCAAATCAATGAACATCCAGTCCACATTTTCACTGCTACCAGCAGCTTACACACACACACACACACACACAGACACACACACAGACGCACACAGACAGACAGGTAAACACAATGCTGCTTATGCTTGCTGCAGACTCACAAACACCAGGTAGATGAATTAAGGGTTAAACTCTGTCATAACAAAATGTTCAGGACGTTTTTAACTTACTGGAAATCAAAATGGCAGCTCACAGCAGTTCCAGTGTTAAAAAGCGTTAATGCTGCTTTACCAAAGTTTTCATGTGATTGACCACACAGACATAAAAAGGTTCTGTCAAAGAAGAGGACAGTAAGTCATCGCTGGTACCAGTCAACTTAAGATACAGTAACTATGTTATTATTAAAGATGACTCTGAATTATTCATCAAATCAATTTCTGTAATTACAAAATGTACCCATCCTCTTACACTATATTTAGCCTGACCAAAATGGCAAAACACCTGCCAAACATAAAAGAAGCGATGACATAAAAGGTGGACTGACTGAATAAATGAATGAATGATTTAATTCAGTTTGTAGTGCAACTGAAAGGGAAGAAGAAGAAGAGGATGTGTGATTCCTAAATCCAGACTGTACCTGTGAGCAGACTCATCCACTGAAAGCCACTTTGTCTCAGTTCTGTCACATCCAACCAACACACGCCAAAGAACGAGGCCACGAGTTCCCATCCTGTCAGAAGGTGTATTTATCACCATTACAACCCCTTATTAATCAATGTAGTAATGTGTGTGAGAGAAAGAAAACTAACCACAGTTTGCACTTTTTATTTCATCCCTGTTGCATTATTAATTTGATGAATCATCATATATTAAATATTAGGTTGTATGAAGTGTGTTATTTGACAGAGCTCAGAGCAGAAAAAGGGACTTCGGTCCAGCTGACATCCCACACAGGACCAACAGATGGCAGCCTGGTCTCTCTCTTTTAGCATTGCAGTGATGAAAATTGACAACATTTGAAATCAAAGCATCTTGTAACTTCTTCAGATGACAGAAAATGCTAAAAGATGACTCTCGGCCAGTGCTGAAGTGGAATTTGTATCTCATCTAACAAAATGATAAAAAACAACAAAAAAAACACCTTGGAGCAAAAGAATTAGTGGGAAACGTTTGCCTCACATCACAACCAACTGCAGGATATTAAAATGTAAACAGATTAACTTGGTTCCCAGTAATCATTTTCACTTTTGCTCTTTCAGCTCCCATTTCATCATATCACATTTGCGCTCTGCCACGACTCTTGGCACCAAAACTCCCACTCCCTGCTCACCCATTCCCTCCTCCTCCATCCCTCCATCCCTCTCCCCAGCAGATCCCACTGCAAACAGGATCCATAAAACAGTTAGTAGAGCTTCACTCAGCCAGTGAACAGTAGGAGCCAACACACCTACCGACCGTCCTCTAACATGATCGCTGCTCAGACCTTTATTGGAAGGTTGTAGCTCCTTTCATGTTTTATTTGATGTAACGCCACAAGACTTGTTTTCAGGGGGTTTAAGGATGGAAAATTCTTGGTCTTCAACGCTTGGAAATATAAGAGGGTCATGGGAACAGTTGCAGTAAATTTATGCTTGCTACTCAACCAGTTAAACAATAATATACATCACTTAATGACGGCTCTATTTTAGTCTTCAGAGAGAGCACAGAGAAGTTCTTGTTGTTGATTTTCTGTCATGGTTTCAAATCTGGCCTTGAGTCTTTTCATTTGCTTCTGTCTCCAAACTTTTTTACTGTAAGAATATAGTCAACATCTGTGTCGGGTTAATGCTGTACAGTGAATCCAAACACAGAAATACAGAAGTTGTTTTATTAGTTCAGTCCAACAGGACAGCCTGTTTTGATGACTTGAACATTTCAGTAATTAAGTTTTTCCAGAGTATTTAACAAATAAATTCAGAAAGCGGGCGTCTGAGGTGGATGGAACTGCACATCATACACCCTGCAGGCAATTCTGTAAAGTATTACTGCTTAACTGCTGCTCTGAAATGCTTACTAGCAGGTCCAGCCTGCTGTGCAAGTGAGATATCTGCCACAACAGAACACTGGGACCAAATAACATCCATTAGTGCCCTGCTGTTTGGAAAGAAAGGGCTGTGCTCTCAGTGTGTGTGTGTGTGTGTGTGTGTGTGGGCATGCATGTCTGACATTATCCATGGGTGATGTATATTGGTCACCTTCCACTCACACATGTTAAGCTTTTCAAATGTATGCATGTATTTGTGTCTACATGCATGCTGGCACAGACACACACAGATTTATATGCACGTACTTCAGAGCTGTTTTCGGACAACTTTGAGATTTTTTATTCCTCAGCTGTCCATTGAAAAAGAAAAACACCCCACATCTGTTCTTTTTAAATAACAATAATCTCTTTTAAACAATAGAAAAATTTATTTGTGAGGATGTTTTCTTTTTTCTTTCTTTTTTCTCATTGTTTCATGTCCTGCAAAGGACGTTAGCTGTCATCCATGTGTGGCTTAAGTTTTCTCAGGCCGTAACAGTCCCCACATGCCTGGCGGAGGCACATGGGGAATAAATAAAGCTTTTGTCACAGGCTGGCTGGCCCCCGTCCTAGATCCTGCTGCTCTTCCTCTTCCTCCGCTCAACAGTTGCCTCTCATCACGAAGTAGGTTAGATTGACATCTCAGTTCTTCTTTTATCCATTTGGATACCAGTGTGAGTGTGTATGGATGTGTGTGTGTGTGTGTGTGTTTGTGTAAATGCATGTACAGTATGTCAGATTGAAGTTCAAGTGTCTTTTCAAGTGTGTGTACACGTGACATTCACTGTGTATACAGTAAACGGTATATTTGTCTATGCCAGTCTTCTCTGGTCTCTGTATCAGAGCTCGTCACGGGATGCTCGAGCTGCAGGAGGCGGCGAGTCTCCAGTGACGCTGTTCTGAGCGACGGGCCGGATGCGACCCTGCTGGGCCGTCTTGCGGGCGTGCTGCCGGTCCCAGTCCGTGGCCACGGCTTCGTCGTCCCAGATGGTGGAGGTCTCTGTGTCACTGATGTAGCCCGGTTCCCCAGTGTAGTGGGTGGGGTAGATGAGCAGCGGCTCCACAGAGAAGGCCTTAAGGTCCCGCGGCTCAAAGTGAGACATATACTCAGTGCTGCATGGGATGAGGGAGGGACAGTGAAACAAGGAATTATAGGAGAGCTTCAGTTGCATTGAAGATGAACATTTCAATGTATGAATTAAATCTGACCCAATAAATACAATGAAATGGAACAGGATGCTTCATGGCTCTGGGCCAATGGTGACCAAAAGGAAGAAGAAGGAACTCACTGCAGTCAACCATTTTTGACTATTTTTGCATTTTGCTTTAACCTCTGAGTCATCATATTCTATGTTCCTAAACTATGTACCAAAAATTTATATCTACACAGCAGATTTACAGGATGTCAAATCAGGAAGCAGCTTTTTCAACTGCAGACACACATCATTGAGACACTGAATGATGAATAGCTATATATGCTATAACCAGAGGTGGAGGAAGTATTCAGTCTTCAGCTGCACTAAAACTGGCATTAGTTTAGTTGAGACCAATTGATTAATAATTTCAGTCAAATCATTTCTGGTTCCTTCTCTTTAAATTTGAGTATGTGATGTTTTTGTCTGTCACAACACCCTTCATCAGTCACTCAAAAAAATATGTTACAAATTGGAAGTAAAACAATATAGCTTCAGCTCTCAAAGAAAATATATTAGTGTCACATACTAAACACACAAAATTACATCACAACCAGTGATGTGCGACGGAGACAATAAAAACATTTCATCCCTCGACCTACACCATGTCCTCATGCATTTATGTACAGCAACATCACATTGTTGTACGCTGAAATCTGCAGTGTACTGTTCATCAGCCTGTAGCCGGACTAGAGGGAGGAACGAAGGCCGTTGGGACGTGACACGTCAGCCCAGCAGAGTCACACTCATACAGACAGAGGTCACCACAGAGGTCAACTCCCCGCCTGTTTAACGCCTGTCAGCACTCCACAGGGACAGTGAAACTTTACACCTTTATTAGTGCTCAGAGTGGGTGACCTCCTCCAACACACACACACAAAACCAAAATGAAAGGAGCATTTCCCTAAATTTAGGGATACAGCTGAGTCTCCTGCCCCCCCCCAAAAAATAAATCTTACACACATGTCCATATCCATAGCTGAAACACCTTTTACGCATTTTTCTGCCCCTTCTTTTCTGTCCATAATCCCCATCTCTCTTACTTCTAGAAAAAAATCTGCTTCTCTCACTGTTGAATACACACACCGTGTGTTTACCTAGTAATCCATACACTGCACAGTGGACCCACATCTCCAAGTATTTATATAGTAACACACACACACACATACACTTGCACAGTGTCCATCTCCACCCTGCCCCCATGCTCAGGCCTCTATCAATGGGAATCCTGTCCCCCCTCTCCAACCAGCAGGAAGAGCCGTGCTGGCCCACATTCCTCAAAGAGAGAGGCGGAAGGGGGAGGAGAGGTGGGTGACAGAGGGAGTAGGTGTGCAAAAAAGAAAAGTGGAGGTCTGTGTGGAGAGAAAGGGAATGTAAATATTCCAAAAAAAAAAAAAAGAAGAAGAAATAAAGAGAAGAGGAGAGCAAGGAAATGATTGGAGGGCTGCGCTTGAGGATGAAAATGGGGAAAGGGGGAGAGGAGGTAAAGGTGGAGGGGACTGAGGCACGGCAGGAATCCCTGTGGAGAAACGAAACAGAAAAGCAGGCATTGTGTGTCCATGCAAAGCATCGTACCCACTGAACCCCCAAGAACAATCCATGCCCTGTGTGTTGGAGTGCAGAAGACCAAGAAGAAGGAGACGGGAGGTGGTGCAGAGCAGAAAACTAAAGAAAGAGGGGCATAATCAGGGGGAAAGCCAGAGGGAACAAGGACAAAAGTAGAAGCATATAGGGAGCATAAGTACGACTTGAACAAGACGGAGGTTGCGGTTTACCATCAGAACACAAACTAGAAAACTACATCCTGTGTCACAGTCTGAAAAGTCACAAAGGAGATATAAGCGCATGTTTGTGTCTATGTATAGATAATTACTATACAGCCAGTCGCTTGGTACTTCTGCACTGGTGTACTGGCCGAGAGCCTGTTTCTGTGCACATGATTCATGCATGCTTAAATTTGTCTGTGTATTTTATATTTAGTTTTTATTCCCTTGCTTTCTCCTATTTATTCTGAATGTGGCTCACCTGGTGCAGTCTTATGTAAGAGAGTGATGCACCTGCAGTCATCTATTTGTGCTCCTTGGTCAATATTTGCCTGTCTGTTCATACACCGGGCTGTCTGAAGGGGCCTTTGTGTCCGAGTGTGTGCACGTGACACAGTGATACTTATTTCTGTAGCTTTTTGGTTTTCAATGCTCTGGTATCACATGTATTTAGCTTTTATTTTTAATTTCATTTTGTATTTTTTTATTTTGCATTCTATCTATGTTAGAAGTCTCTATGTGTTTCTTGTTATATTTCTATTTTTGTTGGAGCTGTAAAAACCAAATCTCTGCTGGGATTAAGTGTATATTCTGATTCTGATTATACAGCAATGTCATTTTAAATGAAACTAAACTGAAGTTTCGACTGACTTGGGGTGTTTGTTGAACATGACTGGCAGGAACTCGTCGACCGGCAGCATCTTTGTGAATGGCTGTGCGGCCAACAGCTTCCTGGCTCCCTGCTGCGACAGCGCGTAGCCGAGTGTCCAGTAGGAGTAGTCAGCCTCCACCAGGTTGTTGACACCTTCCACCGACTGCTCCGGCTGCTGCACCTGCATACGCTTACGGCCCACATAGCTGGAGAAGAGACAGAGGGAGTGAGTGAGTGAGTGAGAGTCGGACAAGTTGATTTGATTTGCTGATGGTACGCTTGTGTGTGTGTGTGTGTGTGTAGCTGGGTGGAGGCAAATACATGAGGTCCCAGTTCAGCTGGGTTCTGCTGATGTCGTCCATTATGGCCTGTAGCCGCCGTTTAAACCTCGGCTCAAACCTCACGTCATCCTCTAAAATAAGAATCTTCTGGAGACTCCGCTTGATCACCTGATGATTAGAAAACAAAAAACAAGCAAGCATTCACTTTAACCTCATAGGTTAACAGCTATGGTTTATTTTGTTCCTTTCTTTTTCCAAAATTATACATTTCTGACACACACAGGACTTCAGGACTTCTTATCTCTTATTATATAATGATCTCATCTTACCTAAGCATTTGAAACATTATGTACAATATATATTTCTTATGTTATTTCTCCCTTTATTCTAACTACACAACATTTCTTTGCTTGGCACTTCATATCTAATTATTGGCTAATCATAGAGTTGCAGTCACATAATACACATCTATATGTAGTAGAATCGGTTGGGTTGAATGCGCTCACTGTCTCTATCCAGTTTGAGTTTTTAATCGGACAGAGTCAGCTCCAGAGCAGCGGCAGTGAAGCTGGAAGGGATTCAGCGTCACCACTCTTCATTCCGGTCTCATACAGTACAACAGACATCACTTCTCTCACCTGTGTCCATATAGAGTGATGACTAAGGAAGCACCCGATCTCCCCTCTGGTCAGGACCCGACCAGAGTACGGGTCCTTGTAGCCCGGCATCATCTCAATCCCCAACGCCTGCAGCTGGGAGGTGTTCAGAGCCCTAAGAGAGATTCATAAATTGTAGTAACAAGTAGACAGTGGGATTTCATGTATGGACCCATTCCCCATGTTACTTGTCAGTGGAAGTTAAACCTGGCTGGCTGCAGCAATATCTATATATAATTAGTAATATAACTCTGCATCTAGCGAGACAAAATAGGATTTGAAGGGGGATTAGGATGTTGTCATCAGTGGATTAAAGTGAGAGAAAGTCAAATATTTTGCTGCAAACACCAGGTGTCTGTTCAGGCAGGATGTTTGGATTTAGAGGTCAGAATACCTGCAATAAAGAGACACAAGGCTAAGCATTGTCTCAGCTGATTATATGATTTTTGCAGGATTAAATCAACCCTCAAATCTCCACTTTGAGCACATTGCAGGGTCATGTGTGTGTGACCTACTTGCCATCCACTGCATTTGTCAGCGTTGGCTGTAGACCCAGTGAGGTCATTGTTTTCAACATCCTGGTTCTTCTGTCCAATCGGCGCTTCAGGTTGATCAAGAAAATCTGAGCATTCAAACACAGAAAATGATTTCTTTGAATGTACTTTTGGTAGCAGCTGACAACAAAATGCAAAGAAATACAGGCGTGAAAAAGCAAAAGTCAAGAGGAAAGGACTGAGCAAAGTAACTGAGAGTCAAGAAGAGGAAGCAAACTGGGAGAAAAACAGGAAGTGGGAGTTGCTTATAAAGAGTAAATAGAGACAATCAGGCTCTATTTACTTCGGAGCTCCTGTTGCTCCAGGCAGAGCCAGCAAACTCAAAACTCACCTCATCAAAGCCCATCGTGTCGTGCAGTGATGGCGACAAGTACAGGTGCCCAGAAGGCTCAATGTCATGGTCAACTGGTGAGGGAGGAGGAAGGTTAAAACAACAAAAACAGGACTAGAGAATTACTGATTGTTGTGGTTTATTTCATTTGCTTTATTTACAACCTGAGCAGAGTAAAGAGCAGCGATGGAGGCTAAAGGGGAAAGGAAAATGAGAGGGAAGGAGGGGTTAGATAAACAAAGGGGGGGGGGGAGTGGAGAGAGAGTAGAAGCAAAAAGGCCTGACAGGATGCAATCAAGGAGGTTGTGGAGGTCAAGAGGGAAAGGAAATAAACATGAGAGGTGAAGTAATCAATGGGTGACAGTAAAGTGACAACAGCTGGGAAGGCTGTGCGTGCGTGTGTGTGTGTGTGTGTGTGTGTGTGTGTGTGTTTATACTCACTCAAAGCCTCTGTAATGGTGTGAATGAAGTTCTCACTTTCATCCTCCACACTTTGCTGGGCCTTGAGAGGGACGGGGAGGAAACCGTAGTGTTCTCTGTTGCACACATACATCTGTACACCTGGAAACACACACACACACACACAATTATGTCAACACAACCTTAATTTGAACATTTCAAATAATCATTCAATGAAGCCATCTCTGGGGACTCATACCTCACAAAACCTACATGCATCTCACAACCAGAGTGTTACTGTTAAGGAACAAGTGTCATTATTCGGACAGTGCCGCACCACATTGGAAGCAGTAGGAAAGCCCAAATGTCTCCTTCTTAGAGCTACATCAGTGTCAACGTTATTCAGAATACACTTTGTGTCTGCTGCTGTAGATATACAAGGTACAGTTTGGTGAAAATAGCCATCATCACCAAACTTATTGGAATTTAATATTTTAATCAAGAGTTTTTACATTTCCATTTAGATTTCCCAATTGCTCCCACAAGCTATTGATCAACCAAGCCGAACAAGGCTGCACTGTGTGGTGTGTTGAACTGAAAATAAATTAAACTTTTGCCACATTTATAAAAGCGATGCGTGATCAAAAGTTAGCTATTTTCACTGAGTAAATGCATTTACTTTAATGAATTGTAGTAAGTGCTGAAACTGCTTTGTGCTTCTTCTCTCTACATTCACATATTTGTGAGTGTTTGTGCAAATGCTTGCATGTGTTAACTGTTTACCAGGTTGGGAGACACATGCTGAACACACTTGCTGTCTTTGGTGCTGATTTTATGATTTTATGGTTCAGTTTGTGCCCAGAGGATGATTACTCACATCGTACACAAAAATCTAATAATACTGACATGGAGCCATTTATCTCTGCCCGCACTCATCTGCCATAATCCCTCACATGTGCTTGAAACATATAAAAAGCTCTCTGAGTTAAACTGCAGCACAAATAAGCTTTTTCAAAACCACTTCACAATCAACTACTAATGAATTAATTATGCATCTCATTGTGTCAACGTGAAGCTGTTGTGAGACATTAACATCCTTGCTACAAAGCTGTTTGTTTGTTGTGAAGTGAACATTTCGAACTGACCTGCTTGACGTGCTGAGAAAGCAAACACCATGATGTCGTCAAACGCCCAGCTGTAATCTGGGTGAGGGGGGTAGAAGGCCAGGTCCCTGCTGGACTCACGACGCAGGTCTAGAAGGAAGGTGCTGTGCACCATGGGAACAGGAAAGCAGCCGAGCCGCTTCCACTCCCTGATGGGCTGGTAGTCTGGGGTTCGCTTATAGTAACCCTGACAGAGAGGAGGGAGACATGGTTGAGGTCATGAATCAGCTGATCCGTGCACAGATGGATGAAGTTATTGTTTGAACTCTACCTGGGGGGTGATGCCACACCAGAAGTTGGAGTAGAGAGAGCGAGACTCCAACATGGGGGCAACCAGGGTCAAGTTTTCAGCCATCATCAGCTTCAGCACACGAGGATTCGTCAGCAGGTTGTCGCTGTCTACAAACTAAAGAGGGGAGAGGCTCGGGTCACTTGTCATGTAGGTTAGGTTGTTACGCTGTAAACTGTAATTTCTCCGTTGATTATTATCTTCACTGCTGCTTTGAGCCATCCTTCAAACAGCAGAGCCTCTTCTGCCGACTTTTTGTGACACATAATCAGACTTCGTTATAAGTGTATCGATGCCTTACCAGTATGTAGTCAGCCCATCGCTCCCTGGCAGCCTTCAGCGCCGCCTGTCTCAGCTTCATCACATGGTTGAACCTGGAGGGGGGCCAGTGTTTTGGACCCCACTCATCTGTGTACGACCTGCCGACAAAAGGGCATTCGCTTTATTGATCTTCACCATCATGTTAGAAAATACTAAATATGAGCGTAAACCACGCTAAAAGAACACAACCCAAGTCTGGCTCTCACCTCGGCTCCTCCATGGGCCGCCACTCCACGTAATGGTAGACATGCTGAGCTCTCTTCAGCCATTCTCTTAACATAGCAGTGGTGTTGTCCACATTATGGTCTGTTGCCGCCCTGAAACACGAACACAGACAACACAGGATGTCTTTCAAATGAAGCACGCTATTGACCGATTCTCCTGCATGGAACAGTCATGGCTCCTCTCCTTTAAACGAACACACTGTGCATCCAGTTCACACTGAAACAGCTGTCTTTAGGCTGACGCGCCTCATGGCTTGTCGTGACTGTTTCCAGGTATGAGTGGGGCAGAATCAAACATTAATATAGAAAGATGCAGACTGTGCTTACCCTGAGATAACAGCTAGGTGTATTTCAAAGAGCATGTTATAGAAGAAGACACTCAGGTTTCCTGCAGATTTATCAAATCATTGTCTCATGTTACAACATGCCGCCTCTGACTGCATAATTAAGAAAAACACTGCCTCAGTGCAGGCAGACACTACACTAAAACACCGTAGTTAAAAAGAAAATAAATAAAAAATTAGACAAGTAAGCCACATTCACACTAATCCTGCTCTAGAAGAAGGCTTTGACTATTGCAAAAGCCAAAGCAGCTGGATTAGGACGTCAATCAAACGATTCAGCTCATCTGCTCAGCTCAGACTGCAGGTGAATATTGAATCACAACATGTAAGTAAATTCACAGCAAAATATTACCATTATTAATGACAACAGTCGAGCTCACACAGACTCGTACATGTAAGCAAATGATGTCAGCGTAAAATTTAGCACAGTCACAGCTGCTTGTTTGTCACTCTTGCGGTTTGCACTCTGCATCGTTGTTTCTTCACAGAGATTTCCACTTCAACTCTCAGAGCTGACTCAGAGAAGACACTGTGGCTACTGTGTGTGTGTGTGTGTGTGTGTGTGTGTGTGTGTGTGCATGTGCGTACATTTGTGCGAGGGAAATGAAAACTGTAAACAAGCTGCAGTTTGCTATCGCTTACACTTTGGGACATCAGAAAAAGAAATATCACCTGTCTCTGCCTTGCTCTGCATTTAAATGATCATTTAGAAAGGACAGGTTAACAGAATGTGAGGCCTGTATTTGAATGTGTGCATACAAATACAAACACACACATGCACGCTCATATACTTAATGAGATGGAGTTTTCCACTGCTCGCTGTAATATTCCTTGCTGTACTCTCTCCAAAATCACACCCAATTTTAGACTGGCTGGAGAGAGATACACACGCTTCTGCCCCACATCTTCGTGTTTTCAGAAAAATCCACTAACATAGAAGATAACAGAGTTGACACTCTTCATCTTCTCATGTTCAACACAAATGCCAAAGCAGGCTGACCTGTTAGCTCCTGGTAGACAAACACATACTGTGGAGGTAAAGAGATGCTTATACTATTGCATAGATAAACAGTCTTGTATTACACAGAAAGATCAGTCAGAGAGAGACGGAGCTCTCTGAGGTTTGAAATTTCAATCATTTTCAGCCAGACTCTTCATCCAACTAAAGCAGAAGCTGGATGGGAGACAGTGGTCAATAATTTTAATTGTGTGTGTGTGTGTGCAGATGTGTTTCAAAACATATACACATTCATCTTTAGGGGGATGCATTTGGACTGGTGATTTATGTGTGATACAAGTGGTGGTTTTAAAATCTGAAATGAAGCGTTGTGTGTGTGCGCACGTGTGTATTAGTACATAACTGGCCGCTGGGGCAATAAAGGAAGAAGCCACCGTTGATGACTGGCTGTTGTTTTTTATCATAGAGCAGAAACACTAAAACACCTGACTCGCTAGTAATGAGTAGATCTGCACCCACTTTTACATGTTTCTTCAACCACTAAACGCTCAGGGAGATAAATGTGTTGCTACACGCCATGTCTCAACTACAGACTGAGCTCCAGGCGGGGATTTATGATGACAGAACTCCTGAAAAGTAAAAAACATTTTACATTATAGAGAATACGGGTATATGAGACAAGAAGAGTGAGTGTGGCGGAAAGGAAAGGGAACTTGTCTTTACTTCACTTTATTTTACTGCTAAGAATAAACTGAAAATGTGCGAGATTCTTCCAAAACATGGTCATCGATCAGGAATTAACATTTTTTGTGAATACCTCACACAACTCCTTAAAACCTCTCCACTCCATCAAATGAAGGTGACTCTGTTTTTACGCCAAATGCGAATAAAACATTGATGACTCACAAAATCTGAAGAAATATAAGATCTTAAATGTACTCTCTCTTCTTTGCAGCAGCAGTCCAAGTATTCAGCTGGTAAAGGTCAAAGGTTGTCTATAAAATAAAACACTTTTGTCTGCACGTCTTACGAAAGGTAGAAGAAGAAATGTGGGAACAATTACTTCAATAAATCAGCAGCTTTTACCAATAAAGGATTCGTTTTGTAGCTCTCGCAAGGTTATGAAGCTGTTATGGTTAAAACAAAAATGAGTCTGGAATATGCAAGCTACAGAAAGGATCTATTGAAGATGATGTATACCTTCTGTAGTACTGAAGCTGCTTACTGGCTCTTGTTTTTCACAAGCACATCCTTCAAACATGCCCCTCCCACTGCCCAGTCTCTCAGAGCGCCCAGAACTCTGAGTACACTGTGATTTTCCATTACCAACATTACATCTCTTATGATTTCTGGAAATGTGAAACTTTGCAATGTATATAACAGGGAAACAAAAGGGGGAGACAAAGGAGGTGCCCTGAATGCTTGATCAGGAAAAACACACACAAGAAAAAGATCTGGAGTGAAGTCTATCCCCTATAATGCCTTCTTAATGCTCGCCTTCATTTCTCTTATTGATTTCATTTATTTTAGACACGTTAGTTCTTCTCCATGCTCCCTCTCTGCAATTTCCTCTACCTTCAGGCAAGGCAGTTCAGCAATTGCAGCTGAACTGCACTGCACAGTGATCTAAGTGTCAAGTCAAAGAGCCTTTGCAGTTCCTCTAAAATGCTTCAGCTGTGCCAAGCTAATGCCCCTGACACTGCAGGATTATGCAGATCTGAAAAAGGGGGTGCACACACAGAAATCTGCAGCATACAATAATTATATCTGGGTTCTTGGACTCAGATCCCCCTCCTCATCCTGAAGAACCTCTGCATCTGTCTTTCTTGCCTTGCTCCGTGTTTCCTCATTCCTGTTTTGAAGTATACAGTGAGCTGCAGCCTCATTATTCAGCTGCCTGTAGCTCGAGGGTTAGGCTTCATCTCCCCCCTCTCTGTCTTTATGAACAGCATCTGGACAACACATGCCTCACCTACACGTCTCACCACTCCCTCTCTCTCCATCTATCCTGTTGTAGATGTCCAATTCTTTACAGATGTGTTGTTTAATCTGAGCACACTAGGAAATCGATCCTTCCATGCACTTACAGTGCATGCATTAACCCCTCTTGATGCAACTGCATCTCCATCACCTCATCTCACTTCACCACTCTCTGCCTCTCTCCCTCCTTCCCACCTGGTTGGGTTATTCACTCCAGAAAAGTGTGCCAGATAATAGTGAGTGTGTCATGATGGTGATCAACTGAAGGATGACATCTGGTCCTAAACACAGAGGCATGTGTCTTAGACTGGCCCTTTTAGGTAAACACAGGTCTGAACAGCACCAGCAGGCATGTGTCAGCTAACTGTTGATTCAATAAACGATCTAATATCACTAAAAATAATGACCAGGTGCTGCATGTAATTAAGAACCAAGAATGCCTCTTTCAGACCTGAACATAGTTGCCTTTAAACCATAATAACTGTGCTTGTGTGCTTCTGTGTGTTGACTGTAGCATCGTCTGTAGGCTGACGTGGCTTCAGGCCTCTTGTTCGCCCAGCGGGGTAAAGGAGAAAGAAGAAGGGGTAGATGGCTAGAAGGATGGAGGGGAGAAGGGAACAGGAGGGGTAGGAGGGAGGGAGTGCACGATGGAGAGAGTGGGAGGAGGAACTGGTGCAGCAGGACCTCCTGACTGAAATTCCTCATGACTCTCAGGGTCAACAAAAGTAGCCAGCGTCAGTGGGCTTACACTGAAGTGTAATCAGCAAAGATATTCATCGTGGTTAAATATTAAAGAAAGCCAGTGTTGTCTGCTAGGAGACAGGATAAGAACCACCTCTGTTGTACAGTATAACCATTCACCACCCTAAATCTACACAATGACTTTTTGTTCAATATTTGCAGTGGAGGTAATTTAATGTTGCACTTCAAAACTGTCCTGTGTGAGTATACAGACATTGGGCTGGGCTGAAACAAAAATAACAGCTGTGCAGATCAGGAACACAGTCATTTGGATGTATTATGAGAAATAGCCAATAATTCTTGGACCTATTTTTTAAAAATTCATCCTACAAAGGTTAATCTATTCTGTTTGCAGTTTCCAGTGTGAATATGTTAACAGATTCAGACAATTCTTGTTTAAAATTGAGTACGTGTTTTGTTCGTGGCAGATGATTTTTCACCACAGCTGACCACTGGGGCAAATAATAATGTAGGAGCCAGATACCGGGTTGATGATTTAGCTTTTAATATCTCCAATATATTCTTTCCCTGCAATTTGGGACCATTTTTGGCAAACTCTCTGAATTCAAGCCTTTATAGGAGCTTGCTGCTGCCTACTTTCTTAAAATTTTTGCTGGATATATGATGGAAATAGCTTTTAATGTTCTGGCAACATGTTTCTTCTGAAGCACTTGGGTTTTCTTTTTGTTTGCTTGTTTGTTTGTTTGTTTTTTGTTTTGTTTTTTGTTAATGGCCAGTTAATTTAAATAATACTTGTTAGTATTCCTTCACACAAAATGAATATTCAAAGCAGATTCCATTCAGAATCAGAGCAATTCATGTGAAACACATTCAGTTTGCAAAAGAGGACAAGAAAGCGAGCACAAACTTCGAGAAACAGATGGAATAAGTGATGGAGGAACAGAAGGATGTTGGAAAAGAGGTGAAATGAGCAACAGGGAGGGAGGGAGAGGGAGCGTGGTAGTTAGTCAGTGAGTGATGGCATGAACACACAGATGGACAGACAGATGGATGGTGCTAAAATTACATTTTCTCTATGAGAACATGAGCAGCAGTCTTTCTAATGAATACGCCACTGTTTGCAAAAACATTTCTCAAAAACACATTACCTGACTCACGACCAGCTAATCTGTTTATTTCTATCCTCTCTCGCTGCACTTTAACTAATCTCAGTCCACATCCAGACCTGCCCCCTCTTCAGACTACAGAGGGCTCATACATAAAATGCCATTGTGTCTCAGTGTTTGCCAGTTCTATCAGTGATCTAATGCCAAACTCTGACAATACTGCTGGAAATGTGCTGGAACACATGGAGTATTTAAGCAAGAATTCACAGCATGGGGCTTAATCCAGGACCATTTCCACCCCAGGGGGAAAGAGTGTGATCTTGAAAACAGCTCAGGGATTGGAAAAATGTATTCTTCTTCTTGTTTACTGCCATTGAAACTTCTGTCAGATCAGGAAAAGTTTCCCATGAATACTTTCTTTCTGCAAGGCAAAGAAGACGGGCCTCGTCATCAGCTGTATCCGTTCAACTTTACAGAGGATTTCTTGGTTGATTGCAGGTCTGGCAAAGATTAATCACTGAAATACTTAAGTTTGGAAAATGGACTTTGGGCCACATAGTAACTTCTATTACCTCATCATTAAATGTGAAATTTCAGAATTTCCAAAGATAACCTGCAACTACTTGAGCAGTATGATCCAAAAAAAGACACGAGTCAATGCGTCACTAACAGCAGGCCGCGTGCCTGGCATCTAATTTACACAATGGAGTAACAAATGGTGACAATTTATTACCTTGAATGACGCAAGCAATGTGTCTTAAATGTCAAGAAGATGTGACATAGAGGGAAATTCATCCAGATGTTTTTGTATGGGTTGCCCTTCTCACAGCAGAGTGACCATGTGCTGCCAGATGTTCTCTAACTGATTCATGTAAAGCTATTTGAGACTGACATGGTCTGTTGATGAGGATGTGAGTAGCTCAGTTCTGATGCTGCAGACACCTCATGGGAACATCAGCCTTCAAAACAAACTTTGTTCTCCCAAATCAAGATGCAATCGTCTTATCACATGTTGTCTTTATCACAGAGAGACCATCATGCACTTCTGGAGTTTTTGTCAAATACCTGAGCAGATGTACGAACATCTTTATAGTAACCCCAATATGATGACTCCTCAGGTGATACTGATTGGGTGGTCAGAAACACACATGGAATTACTGACTCACTTTGGAGGTAATTTGGAAAATGAACGGAAATCAGGGCCTGAGCCAGAGGAGCAGAGCAGAAACACACCACAGTAGCATTTGCAATAGCATTTAAATGCACACATATCCATCCAACACACACAGGCATGCACAAAAAAAGACTCATGCCTGCTAATTCCCACTAACTTTTTACTGTACAGTGTCAACACTGTGAGCTAATTCCGATCGAAACACAGCAAAAACATATGCTGATAATCATTCACAAATGCCCATCGAGCCTGCACCAGATAGCCCGCAGAGGCCGCCCCATTCGGATAATTTATTTCGTACATTTGGACAGACTGCTCTTCTGAAACTTTGAGTGTGGGAAAACCAAGAATTATTTAAACTTCTCTGGTGTGTTTCCATGGAGGAATGGGCCCTGAGGTAACACACCTGGCACATGGAAACAATCCCAAAACTGATAACCTTTTCAGTCTGTTCGATTTTACCAATTTGCTTCTATCTTAATAAAACAGAAAGAAAATAAAGAATATTGAGAGTTGAGAACCTCCTCCCCCAAATCAAGCACTTCTGATCCATGAGACCGTGGAGGAGCTGAATAATGTGAATTTGAAGATTGATCTGAAGTCTCAGTCAGTCTGGGGGCAGTTCAGTTCATTGTGTTTCTGGGAGATTGATGTGAATTTGGTCCACGTATTAGCTGGGCACAGACACAGAGGCAGACACCCCCCATCAAAAGAGGCTAATGTGACTCCTGAGGGAACACATTTCCAAGATGTATTGTATGCGCCACATTAAGCAGAATGAAGATATGCGAAGTCTCAAGTAAGTAAATTAAGTGAATGACATGATGTGTAATGTCTACTTGCTAACTGATAACATTTGTTGGATCACAAGTTAAGACAGGCTTCTTTTTTTTTTTTTGCATATCTTTGCCAGGACCCGTACTGTGCCACAGCAGGGATTTGGGTTTGTTTTTTTTTTTTCTATTCAGTGCTGCTAATATCAGCGTGAACACTGTCCTAGGCTATATTTTTGATCAGAATGTACATGGACGTCACACGTTAAGGTGTTCCTTTAGAGCACAGATATATCCTCACTGAAACCAGATTTTTCAAGTGTAAATTTGGCACACCTCTACACTACAGTCAGCAAAATCATACCATTAAAAAAACCTAAAGTCCATTCAAGTCCAATTTGCTGTGGTCCATTTACTGCAATGAAAATGTGTGCACTTGTCAAAATAACTTAACCTCTGTTTATGTCATGTCATATTACATGAAGCAAATCATTTCAATCAAATGCTTAAGGGGAGCTGGATACAGTCAGGGGTGTCTTACAATAACCTTCCTCCTAACATGATGTAGCAGATACAGACACAATTATATAAAACGTCCCTCCGTGTTTGACAGGAGCAAACTTTATGGCATATCCGTCAGGAAGTATTCAACACATATGTGCAATGAGAAAAATGAGACCATAAAGCCAACCAAAGATCTGAGTCTATTGTACTGCAAACTGAAGTGAGAAGTCATAAATATAAGCTGTGTGGTTACATGATGAATGAGTGAATAAACAACATGACATTATGAGACTGAGACAGTGAGCCCTCTGGGGAAGGCTGATGATGTCAGCACTCTGACATCCTCTTCAGGGTTCAGTCTGTCGCTGACAGGTCTACAAATCATCTCGCCCTCAGCCCAGCACCTGGGAAAGCACTTCACTGCATGAGCACAGCCAGCAGGTAGTCAGCAGCATAAAGCGCAAAATAATAATAGCAGGCTGAGCCCCAGAGAGGTTTTTCTGCATTGTGCCTCAGATGTCAAGACAAACACATATTTCACTACTTATGGGATCCTCTTTTTTTTTTTTTTTCTTTTGAGGCGGCTTCCTGGCAACAGAAATAAGCAGACTCCTGAGGGCACGATGCAAAACGCTGCAGTTAACAGAATTTTGGACTTAACCTTTCAATCCTGAAGTATCCACCTCACCTGGTGGGAAAAGGCTGATTCACTTTTGGTTCCTTTCTCATTTTCTCCACTCTTATCTCGCCTTTATGCTTTTTTTTTTTGCTTTTTTTTAAGCGTAAGATATGGTTTGACATTTTGGTCAGAGTTTCACTCTCCTCCCAGCCCCAAATACAAAGAAGACAGTCTAAACCAGTTGCCTGGCAACCTCTTGGTGACGACGAGACCCCAGACACATTTAACAAACTGGAATAAAACTCAGAAATAGCAGACACGGAAACAACAAATTAAAACCTAAGCTGACCAGGAATTAAACCAAACCCCACTTGTTTCACCTTGCCATATTTTTTTCTTGTCACACTAAACAACACTGCTCCTTTACTAGTAATTTTTTCAGACCCTTTGAACAGCAAGATGAAGCGTCCTTCGGTCAGATAGATGGAGATGGAGATTCAACAAGATGAAGGAAAGGAGAAAAGCAGATATGGTCAGGCTACTGTAGGAATGCAGATTAACTGCTAAATGCCCTCTGGGTAATTTTCCCAGCATTGTTGACCACCTTCTTTTTGCCCCCCCCCCCCCATCCTTTCTAATTCCCTGCATTCTTTCATTTCTTAACAGCAGCATGAGAGGCGTCATCACTGTTGTGCCACTTCTCTGTCAGACCTGCACTCACTTGCACGGGGAAAACTTCTAAGGGCAGATTTTACTGACCATCGAGAAACAGGGTGGATGAGCATGACCTGGTCGATCAGAACATCTCGTGAACAGGCTCAAACTGGAAACATTGGGCATCTTCTGACCTGCCAAAGCCTGTCTAGATTTGGAAAGCATGGAGGATTTTGACCTGTTAAGAGGTTTAAACACTCTTGAAGACTGTCATTGTCTCACTCATAGTCCAACACCTGTTTCCATGTAGATTCTTACCAAAAGAATGCAAAAATTTTCACAGCATGCTAGACTACCCAGATCTCAGATGGCTATGCAATTACAAATGAACTGAAAGAAGCATACAAAACCCAATTTTAAATAGGTACCATGATGCAAATTCAAGCTTGATGTAAGAAACAATGGGATGTTTTGTAATTGTTAAAAAGTTTTTCTAACTACAGAATATTATGTCATCAGATGTCCATCTCAAGAACCTTTCTTTACGGTTTAACCAAACACGTTAGCTCAAACTCTTTCCGTTTCTCTTTGGCTGCCTGTTTCACATATACAGATGCTGAACAAACACACATTAGCAGAGCGCAAAGCAATTTGAAAACCTCAACATGTCCTTTGCTCTGGCACGGAGGATAATATAGGGGTGAAAGAAAAGCACAATAAAGAGAGGATCACCCATATTATTATCTGTAATCACCTACAGCCTTCTTCTCTACTCCTCTTTTCTCTGTCATCGCTGGACTGCACATTTTGAATCAAGTAGACAGGCAGATGATGAAGAGGAAAAATAATTTTCTGTTGCATTCAAGCCTGAAACTCCAGAGAAGAGTTAATGTGAGGAACATGATGTCCCTAAACACAGCTGAACAGTCGAATACTGTCGGCTTACGTCACATTAGTCAGCTCATTATCTGTGCATATGGACCATGGGTTGCAATAAAGTGGAGAGTCTTGGCTATTTAAATGTGTATCATTACGTAATTGTAAAGTTGTCTTTGGCTTGATTTCAGCTGGAGACACTCAGACACGTCACTCCCTTCTCTGTTCCTCCAAACCTCTTACCGCTCTCTACAGGCAAATAAAAACAAAAATGCAATAAAATAATCTTTCAGTAGCCATAATGTTGAAATGATTTAATATGTTCTACATCAACGGTAACTGAGGCTTCATCTGTCCCACTTCTCTTCATATCTTATATGATCTGAGGATCTTTAGACGCAATGTTTACTTTTCAAACTGCATTTTTCTTACGATACAAGAAGTCTACTTAGTGCTTTATAATGCAATGCAAAAAAGTGCTTTACATAAATAGTGAGGGCTCAAATACAGCTTAGCCTTTATTGGGCGGTTTTGGCTCAGATGTTGAGCAGTAATGACAACACAGAGTTGCTGGAGTTGAGTGAGAAAAACGTTTTATGCAACTTGACCACAAAAAGCCAATTAACAAACATCATCACTCTAACATCAAAGATATAGTTTCCACTTCTTCCAGCCCGATTTATAAAGGCCACAGAAAAAAAGCAGCACCGCATTACTGAAGCACATTCACTGCTCCTTATTTTCACCTTATCCACACCATGGACTGGTCTGTCACAGGGCTGATATACTATACATACAAATTATCTTACTGCATTTAAAGGATACTGATTTTTTTACTCCCATATCAATATCAAAATACTTAATGGCATTTGATGAGAGTGTGGTGGAAATGCTACTCTGGCTGGTGAAATAATGTGAAGGGCATCAAAGTCTTTCCTTTGCTGGAGAGATTTGGATTGAGAATCCATATTCTCTTTTGATAAATGTCTCTGTTGGCAACATTTTAGTATTCCCAAAAACAGATTTATGTGACACATGAGACTGATCTGACTCAAACATACACTGCCTTTTTTCTGGCTGCACTAAGAGGCTCCAAGCACCGCTGATGGGGCCTCTGTTAGTTAACCACTTACAGTCATGTCAGCTCAGCCACATTGGCACTTTGCTCCAGCGAGTCAGGCCTCCCCTCCTCTCTGTTGAGTTTCTCCACATATGTGTGTGTTTTGTTGAGGGTCTCTGAATTAGAAGCAGACAGTCCGCTCCACAAACAAACCCACAACTGTCAGCAGAGGAAGGGTGGGGGATAAAACAGAAAGAATGGCAGGATGGTGGGCACTGAGAAGACAAGCATTGCAAACACGCAGCACCGGGCTGTGTGTGACTGTTGTGTCCTCCACATGTCTAATCTGCAGTCTGATAATCAACCAGACTCAGATTCTGTGGGATTCTCTATCTGATCCATCATCCCGCATACCGAGCATGCAGGCCAAACACACACACACATTTTACACATGATTTCACAGGAGTAACACACACACACACACACACACACACACACACACACAGCCCTGCTGTCAGACCAAGTTAGCGTCTCCTTTCATCTGGTCACCTGCAGGGATCCCTGTTTACAGGCTGACTTTATAGTGTCCCGGTCTGCCTATGAGACCAAACACACCTTCAGGACCCTACCTGGGTAGAGGCCCCCTGTCTTAGCTGCTACCTGCCAACCCTGCTGTTTTAAAGGCCCGTTTCCGCAGGTTTGTGCTGAATCAGATGGAAGGAGCACTGATTAAGGGTTAAGTCCAACACGTACAGCAGCTCCTTTCATCTTTACGCGCAGTGTGCAATTTTTGAATGCCGACAAACACGCGAGGTAAGAGAGTCGTAAAAACTCAGCAACAGGTCTCAGAGGCCAACACTGACTATCTGTTATTATAATTAACCCGGACACACGCTGGGTTTCATTACAACACGCTTCACTGCAGACTGCGTGCTCTGGAGGACGTGCACAGCCTGGAAACTGAGGAGAACTATGGATGAGCTGCAGCCAAATGACAAAGTGACAGGTTTCTGTAAATGTGTGAGAAATAGAATGGGCTACTGTTACTCACAGAAGTGTGTGTTGAATAATGCTGTCTGACAACTCGCATTATTGTAAGAATCGTGTCAGAAAAATAAATGAAGCTGCCTCCGTGTTGGTGCGTCTCTCACCAGATTGCAATGCGCTCCTTCGGGTAGTCCAGCCTGTCGATGCAGCCCAGGTAGTACGGCAGGCTGTGCGCCGCGTTACGAGCCACGATGGCGATCATAACCTTCGGCTTCAGGAGGGAGGACTCGGGCTTGACCTGCTCCTGCACCAGCGTCACCAAGTCGGACGCGCAGCCGGGCACCAGAGCGGCCAGCAGCGGCCACAGCAGAGCGACACCCGCGACCCCGACCGCCCGCATCTTCACCGCCACCATTCCGCCGTCACTCTCCTGGACCAGGACCCGGAGACTGGCTGGGGAGGAGAGAGGGAGAGAGGGGGAGTGAGTGAATGAGCCAGGAGGGAGGGAGGGAGGGAGGGAGAGAAGTGAAGGTAGAAGTGGGGAGAGGACTGGATGAGGGCTTCCTACCTCTTTTACCCCTCCTACAGCCCTGCTGGTAGTGAGTCTGCCTGTGCAGCAACAACTCACTGCATCTCCTCCTGCAAACGATAAGAATTTTATTATTATCACAGAACATCAACACAATTTAACTCCCAAAGAATCAACTACGGATTGTAAATCTGTCAGGTCTTTGTGTTTATTAGTAGTGAAATGTGAGAAGTGAGACATACTATGTTCCATGTGAGACTTCTGGTTGGTCCATATCTGCCCGTCCTCCCTGACACTCCTTCATGCTCTCTGAATCTCCCCCCATCACATTTACAGCATCATCTATAAGCAGCAGACTATAGAAAGAAACAAAGAAACAAAACATGTTTACAGCAATGAGCCTGTATGAGGCTGTCTGGCATTTTCATTATAATGACAATTAGTAAAGAATATACAGAATTAAGGATGTATCACAGAATAAGCTGAAGTATTTTCCATTAACCTCAATTAACAGTTGATGTAAAATGCCCTTATATGTGCCTCAAGCTACATAAACCATTTATTAAATGTATGTTGCTCAGTGAACTTGTTCCTGTTACGCAGAAACAGAACACATGTTATGGCTGAAACTTCAGGTTTTAATACTTAACCCCTTAATGTCCTCACTAAGAAAAAAGCAATGGAAAAATTATTTCTTTGCATTTTTTATTTCCTTGGGGCAATAATAACAACAATATATATATATATATTAAAGTTTTTAAAATACAGGCCTCTACCAAACGGTTGAGATGACACTTCATGGTAAATTAATTAAAACACTTTCAAATGTCAAAATGTGCTCCACCAAACGGTTGAGCAGGACATTAAAGGGTTAAAGGACATAACTTGCTGGGATTTGGTGCCATATAAATAAAAAGCGATTGACTTGAAGGTTGTGCAGGATCAAAATGTATAACCTGCACACCAAGAAAGCTGATGATTCTGAACTTTTCTCAAAAAAACTGATGGATCGTGGATTCTTTAATGGCTTAAGTAAATTCTCATACTAATTCAACTAAACCATTTTAAACTTAAAGCTCAGTGTCAGAATATTGAATAAGTTGAAAAACTGGAGTTTTGAAGATATCTTTTCACAAAAATCTAACATGTAGTAAATATTGCTTGGTAGCCCCAAAGAACAACAATGGAGCATGAAAATTTAAATAAGAGATGCTTCCTCTGTGCAGAGAAAAAAATAAAAGAGGAAATCTTTCACTTATCAACGTAAAAATTAGTTTCAAAACTACAAACCAGCAGAGAGATAAAACATGGCACTAAAACAAAACATCGAAGTAGTGCATGACAGAACAAAATGTGCCAAGCCAGTGTAACACACACATTTAACCAGTTAGTAACAAAACACAAATGCTTCTGTGGCTTTTCAAAATTTCCATATAAAACCAGGAACCTGCTGCAGCAATGTTGAATTGCTAACTAAAGTCTATAGATTGCAGTGTACAAATATACACCCCAGTGCCAGCAGTTGGCATCCATGCCTGGTACATACTATCATAATATTATACAGTATGCTCTTATGTGATTACAGTAACCCTTCAGTAACCTGTTCTTATAATTATAGCTCCCACACCGACACAGACAGACGGGCAAAGCTGGCCTGCTTATGTCCCTGTCTCGACTCAGCTCTGTTTATTTAAGGATTTTTTCTGCCACCTGGTAATGTTTTCCTATATTGTTGAGATCATTAAAGCACTCCGTGTTTTTGATGGATGCTCCCGGTCACAGTGGATGGGAGACAGGAGAGAGCAATAATCCCTTAGCTCCCTCTAGTGATTTCCCAAAGTCAGTTAAAATGGATAATGAAAAAAAAAAAAAAAACCCATAAAAGAAGTCACCACAAAATCATAGTCTTCCAATACATACATAAACTTGCTCAGACTTATCCCTACATAAAACTGAAACGTTCACTAAAACTGCTTGGGGGAGAGTTTGCTAAACTGCAATCTGACCTGTAGTCCTGCAAAGGTCAGAGGTCAGGGTCATCAGCAGTCCACAGGTGACTGAGGGGGGGCTGCCTCATGTGTCTTTTTTGCACTTTTTTAAATGCGATTTTAAAAAGCTGCCTTGCCCTGTTGGCACAGTGTCAGCCATCAGCACCCGCTCGGCCTGCAAGACACCATTCAAATGTGCTCTCTTTTCTAGCATGGCAAAACATCTGCTTTGTAATTTTGGTTGCGTCGTTGACATGCAGCCATTTGTCTCTCTGTAACTGAACTGTGGGCGGCAGATAGAGCAGAACTGTATCATTTTTTTCAGTTGTGTTTGGGATCCAAGTTTGTTTAAAGAGCTGCCAAACTCTGGGTTTGTTAAACTGTGGCTGTACTGAAAGTGTAACTAAAATGGCAATGCCTTCACTCCTCTGGCTTCAAATAGCAGGGTAAATCCTTCATAAGCTGGGTCAATAAATAGAAAAGTATGTCATACAGAAAATTCCAAGATAAATATGCACCATATGCCGTGTTATTTCTTGATGGGAGGTTGTGGCACTTGCTCACAAGGCTGATTTTAAATAAGACTCAGTAGTCCTTTTTTCTTTTTACTATATGAAAACCTTATGAGCACAAATGCACTGCTGAGGTATTATAGCTGCAGCACATATAACTGTAATTTTACACATCAGTCTGGTGAGGCTTTCTCTGCATGGCTCAGTGGAACTGAATGATTTCAAGAAAGCAAAAAGGCCAAACATTGGAATTTAAATGGACTGATTTATGTGTGTGTGTGTCAGGATGATGTTCAACCCTGACAGGTAGTGCCTGATCGAACAGAGTGATGGCATGGAGGAAGCATCAACCAGCAGATGGTGCTCTTGTTTTATAGACCCCGCCACTCACACATGCACACAGGGTTTTGTCTAGAGTCAGCTCCAGACAAGTGTGAGGAGAAAACCATCCGTCCTACTCAGGGGATTGAGATGGCCTTGCACATGTCACCGGACGACCCCTGTTTCTGCTGAGCAGTCTCCTCAGCAGCACTGGGCTCAAATCACCACAAACACCAAGACTGCTTGCGCAACCAATGGGAATTTGGCAGACTGCAGTAAAATACAATATGAGTGCCAAACCATAAGGCAATCAGGCTCTCTGGCTATCCATTTCACTCCTGCCTGCTCTGCTGGTCACCTCAGTGACACAGGGAAATCACAAAACGATTTCCAATACGGCCAAAACCCCAAATTGAGGTGACATGAAGTAGATGCGTCCAGAGGGTTGCATAATTTCTCATGGATAAAATATGACGTGTTTACACTGAACAATTAGTTACCTGGGGTTTAAGTAGGTCAGTTCTTGCGAGTGTGTGGCATGACTGCAAATGCATCTAATTCTACCTTCTTCAAGCTTTGGCCTCCTCTTCTTGTGAGCTGTCTCTCTGCCAAGGTAATCCACAGTATGGATCTGGAGGGAGAGGCTTTACATACAAATGGAAGAGAGGGCATGATACACTCAGATAAGTAGCTGGGCTGAATTACAAGACACAGGAATATAGTTAATGTATGTTTTAGATGGATGGACACATATATTTCTAAATTTTCCACACCGACACAGAGGAAAAGGTTTAAGAGGCTGCTGCCACATTTCTAAATGAATGATTACTCTAAAGTGGGTATTAGGCAGCCAGGAACTGCTGGAGAGTTAAAACACTGAGCAAAGGCCTGCTGGGCGTCCAGGCAGGGATCCATCCCTTTGCCTCTCACTGTTGACTCATACACTGTACGGGGGCAAGGAGGAGGTTTCCATTTCACTGCACATTCACACATAGGCACAGTTGTTTGTTTTTTTTAGAAAAATTTAAATTCAAAAATCATATGCACAAAACTTGAATGTGTGATGTAATTTCTCTATCCCCAAGTCTCTTTCTCCTAAACACACACATACAGTGTTGTCTCACAAAGTCAATAGTGCCACATCATTTTGGTCTGAACGAAATATGTCACTTTGTTAATTGCACCAGCAGGAAAGGAATCATAAACTGTTGTGGGCAGGTTTCAACTAACAAAGGCTACAGTTGGCGTGTTAGTGGAATAAGTTAGACTAAGATTAATTTACTGCCTTTCTTGGCCTGTTTCTTGTAACAGGAAAATCTATTTTATGCTCTATTAGGTTTATATTGGAGTTAGGTCTTCAATAAATAATCCAATCATAATGGAGTAAAAGAGTGAAAACACAAAGGACTGCTTTAGTAAACAAAGAGCATTGTTTTTGTTTAGTTTTTTTGGTTGTGGGAAAAGAATTTGGGTATGTGTGATAAGTTTCAAAAGCTTTTTCAGGTTATGAGTGTTTAAAGAAGCAGTCCACAACCCAGCCATGAACCAAAGGCCAACATCAACTCAAAGCAAAAAAATGAAAAACTCGTGAAGATTGCTGCTGAATGGACTGACAGGTATTTTAATTTGTCGGGAAATACCGAGCAGTAATTAAATCCAGTCATTAATGTTTCAGAGACTGGAGGTGTGTTTGTATCAGTAATGTGTTTTTTTTACTGATTCACATATAAATTGCAAATTTGTCATTACTGAGACAAAGTTGTACGTGTGAATTTGGCTCAGATATATTTAAAAGTTTGGACTGAAATCACATCATAGCCAAGAACATGTTGTACCCAACAAGGACTCTCACATTTTGGGCTATATTTCACACACACACACAGAAAGCAGGGAGGAGTGGGCTCTTTATTGGTACTTACGTCAGGGTGGAAAGAACATTTTCTTGCCTATATTCCTGTCTGAGGTTAACGGGCAACATCCGTCTCTTCCTTGCCCCCCCACCCCCCTCACTTTTCCAACTCCTTCGGCTTGATTTCTCACTATTACCTCGCCCACCTCTCTCTCTCGTTCTCTCTTTCTGTCTGCCTCCAACACACATTTACTTCTGTGTGGGAGAGCCTTTGCTGTGAGCTCTGGTCCACAGGAGCCCTTTCACGCTGCTGATGTGAACAGTGGCTGCTGATTGTAACCTTATGTGCCCCTGTGAATGAGTCATGCGAGGTAAAGAGGGAGTTTTTGGTGCATTTTGTGTTGTACTTTTTAAGACAGCGGGGTACGGTCACAGCCAGGCTACTGAATTTTCCGATGACTCTCAGTCAAAGCATCACAGGCATGGCAGACAGTGGGCCCAGCACAGGAACAGATATGAGCTCCTATCTCCAGTTTGTATATACCGCAGAGTCATTAGTAGAAATGATCAGTGATCATCAATCATCCTTATCACTCAAATGGTCAAATGAAGACACTGATGTCCTCACTCAAAGATAAATTACAAGTATTAATTGCAAAATAATGAATTTTTCAGTCAGACTTGTTGAGGAATGGAGCTATAGGTCATGTCCTTTGCTGTATGGCAATGGGACAATAAATGATAATCCACCATAATCCATATATCTTAAATGCTACATTTGATTTGTCTTTAGGTTTAATCCTAAATTAAATGTTTTTTTAGCCTCTTGGGGACGGTGGAAACACTGAGCTATTATTTCCTTCAGAAGTTGATGTGTGTTGACGAAAACCTGCCTCTTTATTCAACCAATTCAAGATGCAGGGCAACATTATCCTGCATTATCCAGTCAGGTGTTCGTTCTCCTGTGAAACTAAGTGGATTATAAAGCATTTTCCCGCTGTTTTTTTTTTTTTTTTTTTTTTTAAATCCCCCTCTGTCCACAAACACCTGAGGGAAATGTCTGCTGGATGCTTCATTATGTTCACCAGCTGGTTGTTGACATTGTTGCGTCGCCTGTTTGACAGGTAATGTGCAGTGGTTCTTTTCACTGAAATAAACTTCCTGCTGTGGCCAAAAATAACAGCAATGAGCTGGTAGACGCCATAAAGATGAATTTGAACTGAAGGAAACTAATTTGGTTTTGACTTTTCAATTACTAAACTATTCCAGCGTGTGGCCACAAGTGACAAATGTGTGATGATGGTCAACTTTACAACAACAGAGAGGACTTACAAAACTAGAAGAACAAGTTCAATTACACATTAATATCTGTCAGGTTAGCAAAGATTAGCTAAAAAATGAACCACATCACACAATATGCTATTGTTCTCTTTGAAAGTTATATAATCTCACTTTGAGTGTTCTCGTTCATCTGCTCTCCTTATGTAAAGCCTCTGTTTCAAAGATGCTCCACTAGCCCCTATTTCACAGTTACTGGGGTTGAATTTGAATTTGTTCAAGGCACATCATCTGGAAGACATTCATCTCCCCAAAATAATGTGAAACTATTTAAAATGATGGTGTGTTACCATCCCGGTGAACTAAATCTTTACTCCATGGCACATCTATTTTTGGTTGACGGTTACACAAAAACACACAGGATCAAGTATTATGTGTTCAGCTGTGTATAAAAATGCCCTGCAGGTCAGAAACCTTTGCTGCAGTGCTGACGATGTGCCAGCAGGTGGCAAAACAAAGTCTATGTGCTGTGAGCAGATCTGCTCTGACTGCATGGCCTCAGGCAGCATGACCACAGGAAAGTAGACTGACTCCACACTGCTCAGTCCAATGCCTGCATGACGGCATCCCATTGCTCAGCTCACAGCAACATGTGCACTGGGACACACACGCACTATGCACATTAAGAAGACGTGCATACTAAGAGCTTCTGCGTCTTTTATTTTTAATAGAAAAAAAGTATTCAAAATAATACAACAGGAAGTATCCAGGAAAGATGACAACAACAAAGAAAAAAGTGATCAGGTCTGTGTCTCCACAGCAACCACGAATCCTTGCATTATATTCAACCCATTTTGCTGTTTCAGAGCCAGAGAGTGTATACGCCTGTGTGTGTGTGTGTGTGTGAATGGGTGGGAAAACAAAGCAGAAACACAGTTTTCTACAATACCTCTGATTAACGCACATGCCAGGCTCCAAGTGAAATGAAAGGAATAAAGCTTGTGTGTGTGTGTGTGTGTGTGGTTTTTAAGTACATGTACAGGTTTGTTGGTACCATATGTACAGTAAAAGACCCAATGTATCTGTGGGCTAGGATCTGCAGTGTTGTAGTATATAAAGGAGGATGGACGGGGTTGAGACACAGATGCTCAGAACTATGCAGCTTTGCTGTGGTGACGAAAAATGATAATGACATCAAAAATGATGAAGATACACTCGAAGCCAAGAGTCAAAAGGACAGAAAAAAAAAAAAAAAAAAAAAAAAAATCAGATAAGGAAAAATTAACTGAATGAGTGGCTGGAACAGAATTAAAAAAAATAAACAATAAAAAAAAAGGTCCTTGACTTCAGAAGGCAGGAAGAGTTTCGAGTTTCTAAATCACGAGCTTGCTCCCTACTCTCTTATTAAAATATCCCAAATTTTCCCCTCTTTCTTCTCCACCTTTCTTCACATTCGCTATCAGTCCCTTGTGGTCGAGGCCGGCCTGACTTTGGGTAGGCAGGCCATAAAGTGTGGACCTTGGTGGTTTTACATAACTCTTCTGTTTTCAGCATCCTCTCCTCCCCGAACTTCTTTTCTTCTCCACTTATGTGTCGCTCATTCCTCCACACACGCACCAGAGTCAATATTTGTCCTCTTTTGACCTTCATATATGGGAGTTCCTTTGACCAATAGGTAAGGGTTAAATATTTGGGGTCGGACCACAGAGGGTGAGACAGTCAGATATGGAGGGACAGATGGAGGGTCGAGGTGTTGCTGTCCCCCTCAAAGAAACAACTCTGTGGCAAGTCCTTTTCTCTGTCCACCATGATGTGCACCCATCCATCACCACATTCTTCTCCATCTCTCCCCCATTGTCCATCTGTCCATCCCTTCATTGCTCTGCCACCTCCGTCTGTCCACTCAGGGGCCTGAAGGAGTGACGAGCCCATAGAGGAGGGCTGTAGTTTCTGTAGTAAGTTTTCTTTATCGAATATACACTCTCTCTCGTTCTTATTTATCCCCCACCCTTTCACTTGCGATTAAAATACTATCTCTGACAGATCTTCATAAAACACACTCATACTCATCCCAACACATAGTGTCCCATTACATAAACAATCTTACTGGTAAAACACTGATTCAGCTCTCTCAGGCACACATAAGCACAAATGTATGCATTTGGACACGCGCGCACACACATTCGCGCATACACACCACACACATACACAGACACAGTGAGGCCCTCTGTGGGGGTGACTTCTGGGGGCCTCTGTGCTATGTCCCATCTTCCTCCTCCTCTTCCGAACAGTAGTCTCGTCCCTGCAAAAACACACACACACAGAATTACAGAGGATATGAGGTGCTGTTTTTTTTTAACACTCCAATTTGTTCCAGTTAAGTAAACTCACTAATATCC
This sequence comes from Remorina albescens, assembly GCA_034769265.1. Taxonomy (NCBI): domain Eukaryota; kingdom Metazoa; phylum Chordata; class Actinopteri; order Carangiformes; family Echeneidae; genus Remorina; species Remorina albescens. The sequence continues at coordinate 20,420,958 of CM068489.1, read as the reverse complement.
TTCTGCAAATGACTCCCTCTAAACTGTGTGCATGCAGCAAACTCCCCACGCACTTGTTTCTCCAGTCACATTTCAACAAACCTTCATCTATTTACAGATACTGGCATATTAATACAGATGAGGGAGTAAAGTAAAGGGCATGTGGGCAGTTATCATGTATTGTTTCTTTAGTTGTGATGAGGCACTAACTCAACTACTTTCCTTTTCTTCAGAGCTTATCTCATAAGTCCACACTCTCATCTCCCTTTAAAGAAGCGTTTACAGCAAATGTTGGCTACAACAGTAATATGCTAAAAATCAGTTGCAAAAAGAAGTAAATAATAAGTAAATAAAAAAAGGTGCCTTAACACAATTTTGAGATACTTTTCCACATTTGCATTTAATCTTATTTTATATTTACCAATACATTTTCTATGAAGCCGTTGAAAGTTCCTATACATGTATTTCAAAGCACACACAAAACATATGGTCCAGGTGTGGTCCACATCGGATGTACCAAATTATACAGAAGCTGAATAAAATCAGTTGTCCTTCTGTTGCTAACCAACAATTGATTGACAATCCAGTTTTTATCAGGGATGGAATCTTTTAGAGCACAATCTACCCAGTAACAGCATTAAAGTTTATTGAAAATGATTACATTATTTATTTAAGTAATTTGAATGTAAATATTTTAAAAGATCACTTTGCTTTAAAAGTACTAATTATATTTTCTTTTTCTTAATCAAAGAAAATTTTCACCAAAAATTGTACTGTAAGTTTTGGACCGCTTATTAATGCATATCTTCACAGTACAAGTCCAACAGGATGCAAAAACACCCACACTTATTTGGTGGGGACTTTAGTAACTTCAAATATATTACACTGATAGTTTGATGTTTAATTTTGAATGCAGAATATTTACTTATAACAGCATGCATCTGAATTCTTCTCCCAACACAGCACTGAAAAGACTCAAAGATGGTAGAGTTGAAAAATGAGTAAGTATAAAAAAGTATACAATGACAGCTGCCGAAGCTGAATCCAGTCATTACTCACTGTAACCACATTTATAGTCAGAGACTACCAGAGTAATTTAAGTGGATGACAAAGTGCAGTAAGTGCTAATCACCGCAGCAATCGCCTGTTCCTCCCCCTCACAGATGTGGAGCATTGAGCTGATTGCTGAGATCAAAATTCAGAATGACAATGTGGGCCGGTGGATGCTGTTGTTGTAAATCATGTCTAAACGTTAACACCCAACAGTTTCTTTAAATGAGATCCTGTCCCTGCTCTTTAAGCAACACCCCCTGCACGATCTTGCCTAAGCCTACCCAAATGCATGCATATCTATACACCCCCCCTTATTCTGCCACCCCTTCCATTACCTTCTCGATCTTCTCATCCAGCATCCTGAAAAATTCCTGCTGGCTCTCTGACGTGTGAATGCTGAGAGGGAGGGAGAGAGGAAGTTGGAGGGTGCAGAAGAGGAGGAGAGGGGAGGCAAGAAATACATCATGAGAATTTTCCATTACACCCCCCACACAGCACAGACACAAACTCACACACACACGCACACATACGCCACACACACAATGCTTAACGCAGTATGAGAAATCCATCGTTGTGGCTATGGAGGAATTTAAACAATCATTTTACAATGTATTGACCCAATCTCTCTTCCAAAAGGTTAAATACTCTGCAGCTACGAGCAACCAATATGTACAACATATTCAGAGATTCATCAACACACACACACATACAGACAGAAAGTCAGAGGTTTGCGTAGAGATGCCATTACAAAAACTAGACACAGGATATCAGTTACTTTACACAGCATGATATCAACATCTTTATGGACATCAATCACATTTTTCCATCTGATATTTGAATGTACATGATTCAGCCTCTCCGCATTTCTGATATAAAAGCATAGAACAAACAAGCATTTTGTTTATTTTAAAGAATTCATAGGATCTTCTTGTTGAACTAAACATAACCTGATTCACTCAGCAGTTTAACACACTCTTTATATAATATCTACAGTAAAAATAAAACACTGCTCACAGAGTTCAGCCCACGTTTGTGTTGCACTTGAAGCTGGTTTGGGATGAACTGGACAGAAGGTAAGAAGCAAAGCAAACTGTGGTTTTAATCCACTGGAAGACGGTGCTGCTGTCTGGTTTTTCTAATGCTTTGGGTCTTAATGTTGCCGTAGGATGAACTAACTAACTCTCTTTCTCGCCTATGTTCTGATGGTCGAATCTTAATGATGCATCAGGGTTGTGAGGACACATTGGGTTGAAGTTGGGAAGAAATATGGAACCAATTTCTGAATCCCATTAAAAAAATAATTTTTTTACATGAAATTTATGCTAAAATTTTTCAGTAGTTCACAAATTTTGTACCCTTTGTATCATTTAAAAATTTTTCACCAGACCTGAAATAATAATATATCACTGGAAACTGGAAAAATTAGGGTGGTGTGTTTAACTGGTGCTGCAATTGCTGTAAAGGTTTATTATTGGATCAGTTCAACCAACATTACAACATTTCACAATGCTAATTATTCATAGTGATAATTGGAACTACTGTCCGTGGAAGGAACATTTCTTGTCACATGTTGATTTATTTTAAACATACTTTTTCAGCGCTGTCAGGACCCAACAGTAAGTGTATTTATTTAGCATCTAGTGTTTGAGTTATAGTTGTTCAAAATATATAGCTCATATATTTTGGCCCATTTCCACCAGCTGTTTACTGTGTACAGGGTGCTGCCAACCACTTACTTTGACTTGATGTTTGCTGTAGTCACCTCTTTCTGCTGTTTGCCCCTGTACTGTACATTACTCTTCTCCTGAAACACACACACCCAACAATCAGCTGATAAAGCAGTTAAAAAACAAACAGTTCATATCAGCAAACAGCCACACCATAGACTGCACATGTCACTTTAAGCCTGTATTATCCTGTGACCTCCTCACCCAGCTGCCACTGCACCACAGCCATGGGTTGTTGGCAACTCATATAATGAATACAGGTCTAATAAAGAAATGAAAGCGGGTGAGTCACCCTGTTCAGTTTCCCATTTAATGTTTCTGTAACCTTTGTGTACAGTAAAATGTTGCAGTAACTTGGCAGTGATTGACAAATTCCGCAACCTGCAACTCTCATTGGTCGCTGTGCATGTGTGAATTTCTCTCTGAAGGGAAAAACCAAAATTTTTTAGAAAGGGAAAGAAACAGATACTGGTCTGACCAGATGAAGGGGTTTTACCCAGCTGTTCCTGTGTAAAAATGTAGTTTTTTTGGTCTCCCGATGGCACACTCAACTCAAGGATTCATAACACTATATAACAGCCTTTTCAAACATTTTTGCAGTAAAAAAACAAACAAAAACAAAACAGAAAATAGTGATATGACTTTTCCAATAACCTGCATCAAACTGTGTGTCTGTCACATAGTAGATGCTCTCCCTCACAATCATAGCCAGGTGCTTAAGGCTGTTATTTGAGCTATAGTCATGTAATTTGTAGCAGACTACTTTTACGTTTTTTTATATCAGGATATGAAAGGTGAACTGGTTATCGTCTCACCACTCGTGAGGATGCCAAGCTGAACGACCTGATTTGCTGGACAAACAATCCAATCCAACAAACCAATCCACTTAATTCAACCGCACTTATCAGTCATATCTTATTTGAGTGTGAATGTGTCTGGATTTTATGAAGATTATCTATATTTAATTTCCACAAATGACTGAGTCATTGTTATCCGCAAAGTTATTGGGGAAAAGGAAACAACTTCACCAGTGATGCTATAACATTTCTGTATGTTTAAGACCTAAAGGTTTTTACAGGAGGAAATCAGCCTCCACATTCCACACACGCCAGCATGTTGTCTCTACCTGCGTGTGAGGCGCCTCCTTGTATGTGTGTGTCTCTGCAGTTGTGCAAGAGACAATTAAGTGTGTATGCGTGGGCTGGTGAGGCTGACAGAGGCTGCCACTGGACACAAACACGAGTCTGTTCACTTTGACAACCTGTCAAGAAAAGGTCTGAGTCTGTCTGACGATGACAGGCTGTCAGTGGACAAGTGTGTGGTTTTGTGTGTCTCTCACCAGGTTCTCCTGGTTGCGTGCATTCACCCGATTTTCATCCCCCCTCATGTACTTCACCTCCTCTACTCCCTTCATCTTGTATTCATCTGAGGAGAGAGAGAGAAGATTATGATTAAGAATAGAGAAAGGGAGACAGGCAGGAGGGAAATAAACAACGTGGATTTATGAGGGCTGTCTCCCAGAAAAGAAACACTGACCAGACATTCTTTATTTATCCTGGCGTGAAAGGCTCAAATAACTGACCTATATCATATCAGCTCTACATTACCAGGGACTACTCCATTAAATCTAGCTATAATTCGCCCAAAGTAATCTGATAACTAAGACCTGATACAGTGTTTCAGAAAGTGGACCTGGCAGCTGAGGTAAAAAAGGGAACACTAGTTGTCATCTCCTTTCCAATTTATCTGAAGCAACTCATCTTAGGAGAGAGAAAGCAACAAGAGAGCGACAACAAGAGTGAGCTGGAAAAACACATGTAGCGTGTAAGTGAGGTTCGAGATGAGACAGAAGAGACAAGAGGGAAAGAAGAAAAACGGGACAAGATAAGAAGTAGAAAGCTGGAGGGGATTAAAGATCAGTTAAACAGCTTCTAGGCTTCACAGACAGCTCAGACAGTTAAGACAGTTTAGGCAAGCACAGTGGCACCGAGAGGGGAAACACTTTCTCTGCAATGTATGACACCAGCACCCCGCGCAGCGCCATGCATCCCACATCACTGTTAAAACTATATTATGCATCTCTCAATGGTCCAAGGTTACTCACATTACTCTCTGAAGCCCATGTAATAAAAAAAAATATATATATATGAAACACTAGGTGCAAATATGTAGCTGCTTATACTGTCTTCACGAGGACATATTAATTTGTGAACTAGTGAAATAGGGCTATTATAGTAGTTAATAGTAACTTATTGTATAAGATACAGTATAAAGTCGCCCAGGTATCAATATAAATCAAAATCTCCACATGAAGCACTTTTAGGGACTGAACCTAACCTAACCTTGAGTTAAATAGTACAAACACCCAGGCATTTCTGCTGACTACGTGGCTATAGTACATGTAACTGATAAAGCAGTAGCCGATATGCCGAACCACACAACAACGCACACAACTGCCCACCCTGGCCTTATCAGCTGCACACTTTGCATTTTGCCCTCACTCAATCAGTAATCTGCCTGTTTGTATGTTTATGCATGTGTCTGTACCACTTTGTACCCGGCTCAAGGGCTCGGCCCTCCCTTTTCTGTTGCTCACAATCCATCCAGCACCTGGATCACCTTTGCATTTGAGTGTGCGCTTTGTTTCTCTGCATGCATGTGTGTGTGTGTGATCGTCTCCACGTCTGCCTCTCAAGCGAGCATCATTGCTGAGACCAATATGAGCTCTCTGGTAAGGAAAATGACACAAGGAGGGAAGCTAGCTTTACAGAAAGAGAAAAGAGGGACACAATCAGTGACTTCTTTGCCTTCTGTTTGTCTCAGGAATGTAAACGTGTCTGAGCAAAGCAGGTCCTGTCTGAACATACCGACACACATACACACACAAATGGTTTTATAACACTACATGGGCGAACCAAGCATGGGTCGGCTCTGTTAACATGGAAAACATAAGGTGCTGAAACCGAATTAAGAGCCATTTCCTCGTCTCTTCTGCACATTACATGGCTGATCCACATACATTTCAAGCTCCATAATCTGGGGCTTATAGTGGATACAGATTAAAAGGAAGGAGTGAAATTCACTGGTCTTATGCTATACAAAAAAAAAAAAAAAAAGAAAAAAGAAAGAAAGAACTAAATACACATTTTCAGGCGGCAATTGACTAAAATGTAATTTGAGGGAGCTGCAGGCTGACTGAATGTTCTGCTCTTGTTACAGGAGCATCAGTGAGCTTAATGTGACGGGTACAGATAGATCAAAGTGACCCATCTTGCACCAATCTAAACTCATCACATCACAGACCTTGCTTCAACTTAGATGGGAGCAAAAACTGGTCATGCTGTGTGAGTAGTTATGTGGGTGAGTGAGTGTGTGTCTGCGGCAGTCACTGTCACAAGAAATGACAAGGGTGTTTCGTCACGCTGATGCTGGGCTTTGCTTTGGGAGAGAGGGAGGGGATCCGTCGGAAAGGGGAAGATGAAAAGGAAGGACTATTTTGAGAAGCTGCGATTTTGTGTATGGACATCTTTCTCATCTGTGATTAGAGACCGGAGCTCTGCGCTGACCTTAAGGTACCGCCAGGCACTGCGGGTTCACAAGTGTGTGTGCGCACGTTTCAGCACACACACGAATCAGCAAGTTTGTCATTTTATGCTACTGCAGTGTTTATATGGGTGTGAGCCATTTCCATAGCTTTTGTTAGATAGGTGTCTGCGTGTGTTTGTGGGTCTGTTCTCACATCTCCAGCTGGCCTGCCTGTCCTGTGGCTATGTCACTCTGTCCTTCCTGGTGTGTGTCCAACCTCTCAGCCATTCTGGCTCCAGGCCATCACCAGCCTGGCCATGACATTTACACCTGAACAAGAAGTAATAACACACACACACACACACACACGCACGCACGCACGCACGCACGCACGCACGCACGCATGCAATTATACCCATTGCGTTTAGAAACTTATCAATACGGTGAATAATATTCTGAACAGACATAAATGTCTTTTGCTGGCAGGGATGAAATCATTAAACCAGGACCAGACTTTACTGAAAATAAATTTTCCAACATCGAGTCTGTTACTAAATGTTTCTGAAGAAAATGTGACAATACTGAAATGAAGCCATTTACAGCTGAGATCAGCATACTGGGAGCTCCTAATCTACCCACCCAAGGCACCAGGCCACAACCACCTGATGGACAAATGTGTTGCAAACAACCAAGCATCTTTGTTTTTCTTCTGCCGCTACTGAAGTTCTTCAATATCAGATTTCTTTCCAAGGGAGCATTAGATTAAATGATACATAATGTATCAGCATCTGTAGACCGTGGTGTGGCACTCATCTCATTAGCCTAATGTTGCAGAAATCTGTCAATTTCTTTGCATGTGAAGTTGACTGTTTGCATATGGATGAGCAAAATACATATACAGCTGCAACTAATGATCTTTTTTCTTTTTTATTGTCTCACTTCATCATTTGGTAAACAAAGAAGTGAAAATGCCTCAAGGCAAAAACCTCAAATGAGCTATTTTATTCAAACAACAATCCAACATCCCAATATATTTTATTTCCTTTTGTATACAGCAAAGAGAAGCATCAAACCATTACGCCTGAGAAATGGCAGAGAATGGAAGGCACAAATGTATGTGCTCTTACTTGAATCAAGACTAAAATGCTTATTTTGTAAGCACCTTATTCATTAAATTATCCAATCAGCCAATCATGTGGCAGGTAGTGCAACACATAAAATCAGGTCAGGAGCATCAGTTAATGTTCACATTAAGGTCACACACACTTTGTGTTGGAGTATTTCTAAATCTGCTAAATCTGCTCTGCAAAATATTTTCTTTCAACATTTACTCAGACCTGCACACCTTGTGGATGAAACAGTTCAGCCAAGAGCAGAACGCCCAACCTTATGATGAGTGGACGACCCGCTCATTCTCAAGAGCCACAACCTCCCCAATAAATGTACAAAACTGGATATGTAGCAGTGCATGCATGTGCTAGTGCATATGGGAGCAGCTGAGCAGCAGTGCTGAAGGGGACATCAGCAGAGGTAAGGAGGGATGTGCGCGTGCTGCTGTCACCGTCAACTGTCATATTTTAACTCCAAGATCCCAGACTTAACCTACTGACCAGGAACCCGTTTCAGCACTTCTGTGTACTGCACAATATAAGAAATGTTTTCCTCTGCACACACTTTACAAGGAAACTGTAATTGTTGACTTTACATTTTGTGACCTCTGAAGAGGAAGAGAAAAAAATCTCTAAAATGTGTCAGCAGAAGTTTGTTCCAGGAAGCAACTGCCCTTAAAAATGTTTAGTTATCATATTTCCTCTACTGTGTAACCTGGTAAAGAAATCTCAGTATGACTTGAGTGCCGGCCCTGGCACTAAAGGAACTTTTGGTTTTTGGTAATTCAAACACTCCAGCGATCCTTTGACAGGTCTCCCTCTTTTACATCATGACCACCAATCTTGAAATCTATTTCATCTGCATCTGACAACAGACATTTCAGAGAGATGCTTGCATTTTAGTCAGTGAGAACAACAGACCCTCAAACAACCCAACTGCTTCACTGCCTCAAAACAACACTATTGCCAAATCAAACAGAGAAGTCTGCAAGCCACCATGTTGTGTATATAGTTAGGGCGCCACATACACAATCATATGCACATACAGCACTACAAACTCTATCTTCACGCCAATCTCCTCCGACTGTGATTATTGCAGACATCAATAGCATGATGTTGTGGAAAGTGTTGCTATTTTCCCTCTTCATCCTTCTGTGTTTGTGTAATGGAGCTCAGCCTTTTCCGGTTATTGTGTGTGAGAGAGGGCCGGAGGGGCGGGGGTTAGGGTTAGTGGCCAGAATCTGACGGAGTGGGCAGCCAGAATATCGGGGACACACACACACACCAGATAGGACAGACTGACTGGCAGACAATCCGTCAGAGGCGGATCAGCGTAAGCAAGAAGCGGGCTCACTCTCTGACTAATGTGCAACACACAAACCCATACATGAACACAACTGCATGTGGACATACACTGACAAAGTCTACTGGGAATAAATCTATGTGCGTAGGCGGGCTGACCGGCCGCGATCGACCAATCTTTTCAGCCCTGATCATGAAAGTACACCGGATGTTTTAAGCCAGTTTGGCTGAGGTCAGAAAGGCTGGCAATCTAAGTGGGAACGAATGACTACAGACTATGTAGCAATTTTGAAAAGGGAGCAGAGAGGAGTTGGAGGAAGAAGCAAAAGATAAGAGTGGATGGAGACAAGAGATGGTTACTCAAAGGGGGTTGGAGCCGGAATATGTATAATCCAACCTATCAAGGTCATTTGTGTCTCGCACCTCCACAAATAGCAGTCACTCTGGATTCCTCTTCAACCAAATGACAGTAAGGCCGCGGGATAGGATGGGAGGAAGAGGGAGGAAAGAGGAAGGGAGGTGAAAGGACACAAAGCTCTGACCTAATGTTGTGCCAGAGAAGAGAGGAAAAGAACTGGAGAGAAGAAACACTAGGAGATGAAGACAGGAAGAGGGGGGGGCAGACACCCAAAATAGAGAGAAGGGCAGAGAGAGGAAGGGACAAACGAGGCCTTGAGCAGGGGCAAGGAAGCTGTGATCCGCACAATAACTAAAGATTTAAGAGAAAGAGAGGGAGAAAGAGAAAAAAAAAATACAGAGAAGCAGCCTCAACTGACGACATTCTCCCTTCCTCTCTCAAGGAAAACTCTCCACTCCTCCCATCGCTCCCTCCTCGTCCCTCATCCCCTGCCTCGTTCTGTTGTTCCTTAAAAGACGACGAGGGAAACGAGACGTGAGAGGAGGGAGGTCACGGGGAGGGGCTGTGGGGAAAGGGCCGGATTAGGAGTTGGAGTGTTGGAGAGAAATGAGAGGGGACGAGAAAGAACGTCGAGTCGAGGAGGGGTCACAAAGAAAAGAGAGAGAGGCTGGGGAAGAGGGAGAGAGAGAGAGAGACAGAGACAGAGACAAGACCTCCTGTGGATCGTCATCTGCCACATCCATCTGCCTGCGAGCAGTCATACCAGAGTGTTGCTCCTAATTCTTAATCGCTGTTAATCTCCCAACCACTCATCATCACTCTCTTTCTCTATCTCTCACTTTCACAACAGCCTGCTTGTTTTAATCAAAGCCAGGGCCAAAGCTAACCATTATATTCATTACTGATTAATCTGTCGTTTATTTTTTATTGATCAAATCTGTAGAATTACGTAACATTTGGTGGTTTAGTGTCTGGTTCAAGCACACTTTGATATGTAGACAGAAATAAACGGGGATGACCCGGTCCACCGCTCCACCATCACAGGTTGAAATCCTCATATTTAAAAGTATTCTCTTTAAAGTAATGGTTCCAATCTTATTGGCTTGAGACTAGAAGCAGTGTCTTATGAAACCACTCTCCTGAGGTTGCAAATGTTATATTTTTTTGAGTAGTCCAGGAGTGAAGTTCTTTTTTTCCAGTGGGCTGAGGGTATAATCCTGTATTTCGCAATTTTAAAAAAAAGCAGGAAAAAAAAAAACCCAAAAAACCAAAAACATCTTTTTGCTTTCTTTTATATCTTGCCTCTTGGTTGGTAATCGATTAACTTTTTTGTTCCTGAACTGAAACTCTTAAAGAGATAGTCCCGTAATATAATGTTTCACTTCCATAATGCTGCAGCTCTCACAACAGACATATTTTTTAAAAAAGGAACAGCTCAAATCAAATTTGCAGAGGCAACAAAATTCTGACCTGTGTAGAACTCCATGTGGCATTCAAACAGAACTTCATGTGTAAAATCGGTGTCCCTTTAATTACAAAACAGTGCAATTGCAGCTCACTCTCAGTGACTCATTTATTTTCCCTCTAAATCAACAACTTCATGTTTCCCCTCCCATAGGTTTCTAATTTCACAGTCTTAAAGACGAAAACACAAAGGACACATGACACCTTAGAGATGTAATACCTCAGTTTCACTAACTTTACTTCCTCTCTCTTACATGAACTCTGAACGTGGACAACTCCCATAAAGCTGACTGTCATGTTGACAGTTATTGTTTGAAATGGAGAACTTAACACTGCCAAAGGACCATGAGCTATAATGAAGAGAATATATTGTGAGGGCAGACAGGGCAATGTGTCCACACTGAGCGATTAACCCAGCGAAATGGAGCTGTGAAGCTTTTATTGACACCCTTTTGTGTGTGTGTGTGTGTGTGTGTCTGTATGTAAACTGACCTGTGAAGAGGTCTCCGTTGCTGTAGGCCTTGCCGCGTCCCTCCTCATCGTTGGGCACGGCCGACACCTGCTTGGCCGAGGTGCAGCCCATGGCCTCACACTCTGAAACCTCTCCTCATTGCACTCTCACCTGACCGAGGATGGAGAAAAGACCTTTGAGATTTATTGCAAATACACTGAAATGAATAGCACTACAGTTATCTTGTTACCACGTGCTTCATAGATATCATGCAGTGCTGAATTGTTTGTTCAGTTATAGACTCTCACTCATACTAACGTCTTTAACAACAACAAATTGGGTCACATGATGTAAAATGCATTCTACAGTCTTTTCTCACAGCAATGCAGTCAGTGCAAACATGACCAACATGTGTGTTTAATGCTACTCCGTTATGTTTAAAGAGTAGCCTCCCCGAGCTATATTTTCACTGTTTCACCATGGCTCTGCTCATACTACAATCCATCTCTGGTGATCTGATCATTGAGGTGTAAACACACCCAAGACAAGCTTGAGATCTGATCACTTGGACAACATTCAGAGGCAGTCTGGGTCATTGAAAGACAACTTCCTTTGCCAGGCTCCAATTAGTCCCAACTAACTGAAAATATCTGAGATCTGAAATGGATAAAAGTTTATTTTACTGATGAGCTATGAGTTGGTGAGCCACTCAACTCTGTGCCACTTGCCATCTCTCATTGACAAAACAGAGCCATTTGTCAGATTGGTTAAAAACAACACTGAACACCTGTTTATTTGCATATAAACCAGGAGAGTGAAATCCGATTACTATTGGTCACTTAAGGTGCACGTGGAGATGTAGTTTAAAGCCAAGTATGAACTGACATATGTTGACCTAGACCCCCAAGACAGATGCAAAAGCCAGGTCTGAGCAGGGCCTTTGCATAGGGCTTCGGGACAGGACACCAAAAACAAATTATTTCCTCCACTTCCCACAAGCGTCTCTCTCACACCTGATGTTCAGAGCCTCAAATGCAGGCTGACTCGTAACACATCAGCAGAAAATGAAGTGAGCTTTTATATTAAAATATAAATATATAAAGTTATTCCTTCAACCTTGTGTTTCTTTCAGGGCTAAACAGAAGTACTGACATTACATGCAGAGTAGGAGCACCAGGGGGGCCCAGTGAGGAAATAAACACCATGACCTGAATTCAAGTACAACTGTCAATACATTATATTCTGGTTTATTTTAGATATTATACTATTTCTATTCTGTTGCATTAAGCTATTGATTAGTTAGAAAAAAATCAAGACCATGTGCTGACATGCTGTATGTTTGTGTGGTATGTAAGCTGTATAGTAGCAGAGAGGAAAACACTTCAGAGGGTCATCGCCACAGGTCAGAAAGATCATCGGTTGCCCTCTCCCCTCATTGGATGAACTTTACAGCTCACAGTGCCACAAAAAAGCCCAAAACATCCACTGAGACCCATCACACCCAGGGCATCACCTGTTTTTCAACTGTTTTTATCCAAAAGCAATAAACTCACTTAATTAAAAAAAAAAAAAAAAAAAAAAAAAACTAATAAAAAAATGCTTGACTTGACATACACAAGTGTACGCAAAATTGGGGGCCGTGAAATAATTTGAATTTTGATTACTATTCAGAAAAGTGGAAAGTATAACGCTCCCATTCAGCAGAACAGCTGACACAAGGCTGTCAGTCAATTCCACACAGTGTCACACACGCTACACTATAGATAGTCTCCATGTCACTCGCACATGCTTTATGCTGTCAGTCCCATCTGACTGCTGCCAGTCTAAAAACATGCACATACACACAGATCACCCATCATGAAAATAAAAATCTGTACCACCGGTGTTAGTCAGAGGATGAACAGAGTGGGGGCGGTAGAAAAGACAAAAGGAAGGGAGGATGCAGCCAGATGTCCAGCCATGTGGAAAGCTATCAGTCAGGTGATAATACAGGTGGTTAAAAAAAATTCCCAACATTGCAATGTGAAATTATTAATCATTTCTGGTGCACCCGCTTTCAGTTTTCCACTTTTCCACAGTAATAAATAACATAAACTTGAACATGAAGTTGAACTTTTGAAAAACATTTACAACATTATTTGCATAAGTGATGATTATATATTGTATCAATCAATATATAGAAAATTTAATTAATGTTTGAGATATGAGTGGAGCTTACACATTAATGTTGTCAAGGCTGAAGGCAAGTGAGAGTTAAAAAAAAAAAGTTTCTCTCACACACACAATGGATATGTGTAATTCGTGTCACACAACAAAGCATCTCATCAGTCTGCTCCAGGCAGCCTGACACAACTCTTACCTCATACTTACACTGTCCAATAACACAATCATAAAGCCACACAGACATATACAACTGGAAGCTCTTAATGCAGTCTTAGGCACATTTTCACAAAAGAGACACTGGTGGCAGGGTTTCAAAAACAATATCATTGAGCATAATCTGCCTCTTGACATGTCATTTAAATGAGGAGTCTGCACTGAGGAAGATGAGGTTGGTACCCGGTAAAACTGCTGCAGGGGTGCGTGTTACCTGTCAGGAGCATCACACCCAGTGAAGCAGAGACGCCAGTAAAGCCAGAGAGAGCTGCAGAGACTGAAACAGCACAAGCAGCCACCAGAAGAGATAGTCCAGTCAAAGCTCTTTTAACTCTGGGCTATTAGTGTAGGACTTGAGTGAATATTAAATTAGCAAAGCACAGAGATTCCTTTCTGAAAACCCCTGACAGAAGTGCATTGAGAAATTTAAGCAGCCTTGATAGATTTGAAGTTTCAAAGGGATCTTCAGTGTGTAGGTAGCATCTGTCTGAAAGGCTTTGATTTTTGTGTATTGAGACATCAAATCATGAGTAGGAGCTGGCCAAAAATAGATCTAGCAGTCCCAGAGCTATTGTTGTGTGCAGGGATAATGCTAGGCTGCAAGCCATGCTGCTATTACTTGAGTTATACACACATGCGAGTAGGCAGACTATCACAAAGCTCAACATACTTATAAATAAATAAATAAAGCAGAGGGCAGACAGAAACTTCAATGAACGAAAAATCTGTTATGTGTTGAAATTCAAGTTATTACTAACAGGCTTTGCAAAATCACATCACAGTTTCTCTCTGGACGTTTTTGTTTTGATGTATCAGGCCCACTTGAGTTTCAGCTCTTTATTGAAAAGTAAATTTTTAAATCCTTCCAATCATTTGCAGTTTTTTTGTTTTTTTGTGCCATTAATTATCTCAAAAGAAGTTCCATTTCTCAAAGGGTACCTGAGATGATTACCAAAGTACATAAACAGGGAACACAAACATCTGCAATTGAAAGCTGTGTTTTTCCAAGTTCTGGCTCCACAGTCCTCAAAAATTGTTCTAATGAACAGTTATGGAGAAGAAAGCTCCTTTTTGAACATTTCAAAACTAAAAGACATGCAGTGAATGTACACAGCTTCATATTCAGTGATTGCAAGTGTAAAAACACTGGGACCCACTGCAATAAAGAGGCGTTTGAACTAAGGGATCAGTATTATTTTGCATCTTCCTACTCTTTTGCATGCACTTCCCTTAAGTATGAGAGCAGTGCATACACTTTTAGAAATGGCGACTTCAGCTGGAGTCAGCATCTGTTGGTATTGAGCTCTATCCAGTGAACCTCTCAGTGCCACATGCGAGACCACAGTGGGGCGTTGCTTCATGTTTATTTAACCCACAGGACAGCTGGATGGCTCTGCTCTGGGCTCACACACTCCTGCAGATGCAGAAGTGTGTCAATGGGACAAGCTTAGTCTGGGCAAGTCAGCCAAGACCTTCACACCAAGCAACTATCTCCAAACACACACACATTCAGCCAACATGATCTGATAAACATCTTATGTCTGAAGGGGATAGGAGTTGTTAATGCTAACTGGCACACATCTACCTCAGCACCCATGCAACCCGCTCCAGATGCTTCACATTTATCTTGGGGCAAATTTGCTAAAGCAAAGTAGTAGCCTAATTAAGAGATGTAAATAATACCATGATGTCAGCTAGCAGGTTTTGCGTCATTTCTAGCAAAACCTGAACCTGATTTGGCAAAGAAAGCCTCCTGTCAATGTTTCACCACATATTCTGAAATACTACAAAATAGTAATAAAAGCCTCACAGCAGAGAGGCCTGTAGCTCAAGTTTAAAAGTTGAAATTCAAGTTAAAGTTCAAGAGGAATACTTAATACACGGCAAATACCCAGACCCTTAAAATGAATAGGATTTGGCAAACGTAGAGGCTTGCCCATTCCTGCATACTCGAAGGTGGGACATAAACCACCCTTAGTTGTGTGAATAAGCCTCCTTTACAAGGCAGTTTGTCAAAGGAGGAACTCAAAAGAGGTCTGTGGAGGGAGATGTGAGTGTGCATGCTTGCTTAAACACACAACGTACGCACAGGCTGGGCAGTGTGTGGTGCGAAGGTTTCTCAGAAACAGGGTTGTGCCAGAGGCAGAGCAAGCGACTGCAGAGCCTGAAAAACTAGCTCAGCAAAAGTAAGAGACTGACAACTAATGAGTAGGAAGTTTTTAGAGGCAGTTAATAGAGGTGTGACCCTTAAATTGTCTCACAATGGAATTTCATATCACGATGAATCACCTCAATTCTTCACATGGTTTTGATGGAAAATAAACAAAGCAAGCAGTCAGATATAAGATGCCTTTTTTACTTTACAAAACTTGAGTTCGTAATCAGCAAATACTACAAATCTGTCAGCAAATTGGAACATTTCCTGAATATGGTGAACATCACATCAAATCTGAAACACAGCAGACACCAAGTAGCACTGAATTACTAATTTATATGGTGCTTCTTTTTTTTAACTTGTTTATTATATTACAATATAAACAAGTTGTGACCACTAAGCCTAGATTAAACTGTAAACACAACTAAATAATATAGACATAGCTTTCCTGTTGTGCTTCTTAAAATCAAATTGTCAACAGTATATTTTGATCATCACGCTGCAACAGAAGCTAGCTGCATATTGTTAGTTACACTACCATTAGTTTAACACCAACTAAAAATTATTTTGCTTTAAGTTCAGTCTACACAATAAAAAACCCACAAAAAAAGGGCAGTTTGGTTGATATTTGCTAGCATGACGGCTAATTGTCGGCTAACTGCTCCTTTTAAAAACATACGAAATTAGCAAACAAGCTAACTAACCTGGGTAGCCCAACGGTAAGCTAGTAAAGCACATATACCCCGTGACGTCAGAAAAAAATTGTATTTTATAATCAGAAACATGTTTATTTATGCTAAGAGTCAATAAAACACACCTTTGGCCGTCACCTTGTCCTGTGATAAACCTGCAGCAGGTGAAGCTAAGTGTAGCCCGTTAGCTGTGACTGTTCCCCGGCTAACGCAGTGAACTCTCTGAGGAGTTCCCAGAGTCGGTTAAATCCAAAGCTCCGACGTCCTCGTCAAAAACAAGGCTCATCTTCCGTCTCAAATCAACCACAGAATACCAGAGACAATAGAAACAGTTCACTTACAGGGCGCTAAAAATCAACCATAAATGTCTTTGTAATCGATTATCGTCTGCCTCTCTGATCGTCCACATCTCGATGCATCGATTATGCAATTCATTTCAACGGGTTAATTTTTTTATGTTCTCTCCTCTGTGCCCATCAGTTCTCTTTACGAGCAGTGCCAGACTATGATTCAGCTTCCTAGTAAAAAAAAAAAAAAAAAAAAGTGGCGGGGGATTAAAAAAAAAACACAAAAAACTGATTTGAAAGGCTGGGAGCGGAAGTGATGACTTCAGCTGTGGTCAGGTCTGGTCCCTCAGCCTGTCCACCTGTGATGGAGCAGAGATTCATCCTCTGCTTCATCATGCTGCACCGACTCAGCGTTGAGCCACTCTCCTCTGGCCTGCACCGCTCAGTATTAGACTGAAGTGACCAAGTCAGTCAGCAAATCTGCCATACTGCTGCTACTGCTGCTGCTGCTTTTGGAAATATGTGGAGTGCAGGGTGTTCCCCCAGAAAAAATGCTTAGCTGAGGTGGTAAGCCGGCCATGTCCTGACGTATCTGATATCAAGATCAATTTAGTTACTGGATGACAGCTTGGCTGATGCTCACACTTATTAAATATATAACATTTTCTGCATGAAATAGCACTTTGATGCGAGAGAAGCCTTTGACTGAGGGGAAGAGGTCCACCTCCACTATAAACCACTTTAAGACAACTTTAGTAAGGTTGGCTGACATATGTATATAAAACAAGGTGTGTAAGGCCACTGCAGGCAATAGTACAAATCAAGTAGCAGGACTGCTTTATAGTGCCATTGGATTTACAGGATTTTTATTACTTCAAATGTTCTGTTACATATTAACATTAAATTGTCCATAACAAAGACTGAACAAGAGAGAGAGTAGAGTTTCGTAGCATTTCACAATCACATGCACTCACTGAATTGTTATAATTGTATTGACTGGTTTCATACACCAACTGAATACAATATGATATATGGTAAATTTAAAAAAAAAAAGAGCTACTTCAGCACAGTACTGCAAACATTGAACGAAAACCTGCCTTTAAATTATCCTGCTCATTTGCATCAAATTTCCTGTTGTGACATGTTGAAATGTCTCCTGTGAAAAAGGCCCATCAGTGACCCAGAGATATTACCGCCATGGCTATGAAAGTGTGCTAAAACCTACAACTGAATTTATTATCACTGTCAGCAACCAGGAATGCTTCCCGCTGAACGCTAACAAATGTGTCATTGTGTTTGCTTTTACTGTACTGCAGAAATCTAAATGTGTAGTCGCGTCACACTGGTGGAGAATCACTACTGTGTGCAGCTTGGTCACACAGGCACACACAGAGAGAGAGGCAGAGTTTCAGTCCAACTCCCTGGCCAAAACGCCATAGTATTTACTCTAGCCAGGAAGCAAATGCTGCACTTCTCCTCTTGTTCCCGTTTAAGCACTCCATCACTCTGACAAGGCTGGGAAGCCTCGCCAACAACACACAGGCTAGTGGACAGTGAAGGTTTCTCCTGAGTGGTTTCCTGCTGTTTAAAGAGTGCACCCTAAATTTTCTCCCTTTCTGTATGCTGTTGTGAGAGCAGAGGCTCTTTCCTCTTTCTCAGTCTTGTAATGAGGCTGACAAGTGGTCATGCAGGGAGGGAGGGATGGACATGAAAACAAAGAGAGAGGGAGGGGTTAAACACAGGCACTCCTCTGTTCTGTTGGGTGAAATCATAACCCGGCCATGTGACTGACAATGAGAGACATGCTGCACATAGCTAAGACGTGCTGGTAAAGAAACAAGAGCAGGGTTCAGACAGGTTGTTACATCTATTGTGTAAAATCTTGTAACATGTACGTTGGCCAGAGATCTTCATTGCGGAGTCGACTGTTACCACTTCACATAAACAAGACAAAAATGACATAAGGTCAAAGCAAAGGACTGTAAGCAAAAAGTGAGCAAGAATATTTCAGATTTCTATTAAAAGTCTATCCAGAATAGCAGTCAATGAAATTTGAGCTGTCTTGGGTCTCATCTTGAAGCAGGTAGAACTAGACCACCCAAAAATGGATTGTTTCACCTAAGACAGGGTAAAATGTGTCCTCTGAGGCAGCAGCTGGCTGGTATTTGTACAACAAACCTTTTCAAGAGCAGGACAGATTCCTTGAAAGGACAAAAACAAAAGTTGTCGTCCCCGTTTCATTCCCTCCCATAGTGCCTCGTTCTGCTGCTTCCTGGTGTGACTAACGTAAAAACAGGCCAGAGCCTGAGGTGGTCGGTGGGTGAGGTGCAGGATCAAAACGGTGGAAACACAAGTAAGAGAAGACACGTTTTAGTGATGTCATGACTTCCTGATGCAGTGACTTGAAACACACCAGCAACTCAGAGGGGTTGGTCTTTAAAACCAACCATTTTGACTCTTCCAAAACAAAGTATAAAGCTCTCTGCATAACCTGCAATGTGACAGAGGATGGCATTAAAATGATAGTTTGTGTTATTTGACATTTGGATGTGCAAGGTGCTATAGTCAGTGTATCTCCTGCAGTATATTCAGATCAGCCAGGAGCGTTAGCACCGATGCTGAGTAATGTCCTGTATATGTTTAAACCATTTAACATCATTCCCACTGGAAAAAAAAAAAACAAATATCACCTGAAGTAGAAATGTATTTCAGAATATTTTAAACATCTCACTTTCCATCAAACAGCCCTTTTCTTTGTTTCTGAGCTGGTGATCTATGATATTATTGTATTACTTCACAGATCAGTTTCACCATGGTAATATGGTAGCTAAACGGTTGAAATTTTTTAATTGACAGCGAGACAAAGCAGTGAAAATATTCCATATAGCTGATACATTAAATGATATCAGCCTTTTTTTTTTTTTTTTGTGAACATGATATTAAATGTCGTCCCTGTCCACAGCAGCACATCTCTCAGCTGAGTCGGTTCAACTTGCTGCCTCTCTAAACTGGCAGCTAGGTGATGTAAATCTACTGCAGGAAATATACAGAATATAGATAAGTACCCCACACAACCCAACCTCAAATAACCCAGAATATAACTTTCACAGGTCTATTGATTTAGGAGGTTTAACAAAAAGAAATGTGGCTAATTGCTGATGGGAGAGATATAAATAGATGTGTTTTTCATGTTTACAATCACTGCTTTTACATATTCAAGTTCAGTGTGCATGAGTGAGTGCCTGTTTATCACATTTAATAACAGACAGCTGCACACGGCTGAAGAACAGACTTCCTCCAACACAGCAGCTTCACAAGGTCAAACATGTTTATGTTTTTCTTATCCAAATCCATCTGTACCACGTACAAACCAACCAACAAGCAACTGAAGTAAAAGAATCCCGGCATCAATATTCATTGAATTACTGCAGCCGAAAAAAATAAATATCAATCCGTGTGTAACCTGTGATGGTGCTGCAAGATAATTGGCAAAACCGTTTCAGTCTATGATCGAATGAAAAGCACTGAAATGTTCACCATTGAGGTGCTGATGAGTCTGTTTCATGTCTCTAGACCGTGTGAGTCTTTCAGATGCAAACCAGTGCATTTTCTCGTCTATTATCCTGCACAGGGACACGCAGGCTGCAGCGCAGAGACCTTTCTCTCAATAGACCCTTCAACAGTTTTTAATCAGCTGTCCAAGAGCACAGTAGATATTATCATTCACAATCACCTGGCAGAAGTTTTGCTTGGTGATAAGGTTCAAATTTATTACACACAGACACATATTTAACACACGTGGCAAATGTATGCAAAAATTACAGAGCAGGGTTTCTTCCAGAAAACAGTTTAGCCCAGTTGGTGATCCACACAAATCCAAACACGTGTAACATTTTGTCTTTAGTTTTTTCACAGCCTGAATTACAGCCACACTCAGTGGACCTCACGTCAGTGGCAGTATCACCTTTGTTCTGTGAAAAAGTCTCTAAGCTATTCATAAAAGTTAATCTCTTTTATTTTTCAGTGCTGTCAGAGAGAGTCTAAACCCTTCAGGTACATGTTCAACGAATCCATTCACCGTTTTAATCATATCCTCAGTCTTACTCAGAGATACATCATAGGAATTGTTTATATTACAATATTCCTCCTAAACCTTAATTTTTCTGCCATTTTTTAAAATTCTTGTTTGAGTGCACAATAGAACACTGAGCAGCATTTGAGGAACAAATTCCATTACAGTAGGGGTCTCACTAAATGCCACAAACAAATTTAAAGCGCTCTCTGCCGTGTGTCAACACAAAGGAGGACAGCTATCTCAACTCTACACCCACACAAGTTGATGATTTTGTTGATAGCCCTGCAGCCACACTGCGTACAACAATAAACACTGTCACTCCAATGAAAAGGAATTCGAAAACACCTCAGCTAATGTGGACTTGCATCCAAAAAAGCCCTCTAAAACGCTAAAAGCTCCTAGTGCTCATCTTGCTGTAGCCAGACTGACTGATAGCTCTATATTACTGTCTATTCTTTTAATCCTAATTCATCAGCTCCTTCCAAAGACTTTGTATTATCCAGTAATGTCACCCGGCAATCAACCTCCATTTTAGACCGCTTCTCTCCTGCAGATCTCTCTGAGCTAACTTCAACAATATCTACATTTAAATCAAATTAAAAAGCCAACTCTTGATCCTCAGGCTTGGGCCAACCTATATCTGGTCTCCTCCTTATTTAAAGATGCTTGAAATGGTTGCTAAAAATCGATTGTGTGATTTTTTATTTTTTTTATTTTTTTTATTTTTTTGCATATGAATGCTTTTTTTCATAATAAAGTTTTTCAACTTTATTATCAGAAAAAAAAAACCTAATAAATTGAAATTGTTATGCAGACGACCCCCTGCTGAATTTTTCTATGAAGCCAGATGAAACTAGGTGGTAAAACTTTAGGTGACTGAAGGCTTCAATAACCAGCAATTTAGACTACTTTGCATGGTATCACCCAGGCCTTCAGTGCCATAGTAATAAATCTTGCAAGTAGTTTTTGAAAAGGACATCACACATAAAGCCTAGAAAATATTGTAAAAATATTTATCATCACAATCTCCCCATAACTGAAGTGCCCAGCTGATCCAAAATGAAGAGGGAAAAGAGAGTCATATCTCTCGTGTGATAGCTTCACTCCTAAAATCTAGAGTAGAATTTAAAACCTACAAACCTTCAGCTAAAAGCAGCTAATGGTCAGAGAGCACTGAATCTTCAAGAGCTAATGATGTGATGCTTTGCATACAGTACCAGAAGAATAAATAGGTGTAACACATACACTGAAACATTCATATTTTGAATGCTCCATGTCTTTTCTCACATCAATCCAACACCATGCAGGAATTGGGGCTTCACAGATCCTATCAGAGACTATTTTTTCTCTGGTGAAGATGGGAAACAGATGCATTCTGTCTAATGGGAAAACACTCTGCAATGTTTCACAGAGCACACGAGTGAGAACTAGAGATAAGAAAAGAAATAAAAAGGCAAGCCAATTGGAACTGGATCCTGCCTCCATGTTCCATCCCAACTGGACTCTGAATACAAACAGCACTGTAAACACAGTCAGGGACACAGGGACACGCTGCTTTATCATGTGACAGACACAAGCACACAAAGCCTGCATCTACACTGCATCGCCAAGCCCTGCTAACTCCAAAGGCAAGTAATGGCAAAAGCAACCTGCATCAACAGACCTACACGTCAACTTCAGCGTAAAAAAAAAAAACAACAAAAACAACACATGCACAAACTGCTGCAACATTTGCTGCTTTAGGTTGGATATATTCAGTCACGTGGACGAACTGATTGGCCGACAAGCTCCTCAGTCGACCTGACAGACACACAATAGCCAGAGGGATCAGGTTGTGCTGGCCTCATGCTTTCAGGACTGCAATATAGACAATCATCTCATCTCATCACCCTCATCACACCTGACAGCACTGCTACAGACAGAACACAATATACATAAAAAAAAGAAAGAAAAAAAAACACACACACACAAACATGCACTGGGTAGAGAGGACAGTCATGGGAACTCCTTCCCACACACCCACACAGAGAGACAGACAGACAGACAGACAGATGGAGAAGACATCCTGGTAACCATGGAAACCACCTCCTCACATGTGTTGCATCATGACCCAAATGGTGAGGAGGGGAAAATCACCTGCACTGCTGTTAATCAGCTCACAGCGGAGGTGCCACAGGTGGACGGCCGGGCCAGACGATAGGCACGATGATGGTGATGATGACTGAGGGGATGTGGAAGAGGGAGGACGACTAAGAATAGATCCTCCTGCTTCGGAGAGACAGAGAGGAAAAGGAACAAGGAGGAGCAAGACTCTCATTTCAGTCTCGTCTGCAAGCCGCCGGAACCAAAAGCCATATGTGAGCAGCAACTCATTTGCACATATACACACTACAAGCAGGGAAGGGTAGGAGAGAGAGGCAGATACATGAAGATGGACAAATAAATCAAGTAGGGAGGGGGGATGTGCAACATCCACTCACGGGATTGCTGGTACTTGTTTTTAACCAATATAAATGCTGATGGAAGCTGCTGATGACAGGATGCTGTGAGCTGTACCAACCCACTTTCACCCCAGGGTGCACAGCCACCAAATGGATGTAATGGTCTGGTGTTGATCACAGGAGGAAATCTACAGTAGCCAACGATCATATGGCACATTTAGACACAGAAACCAGGAAGGCATTTGGAAACCTATCAAGACCCCCTTTGGCAATGTACTTTGTGTAATAGTATTTGAGGAAGCGGGGATGGATAGAGCTGAAATAGACTTGGGCTAAGTTTTAGCTAATGAGCTGCAAATGAGCCTGCTTATCAAATCTAATTCTGGCTGCTGTGACTTTACTGATGTTATCCAGCAGCTTCTGTCTTCCCTCTGAGGCAGACACATCAGCAACAGCAGTAACAGGCAGCAAAGGTAAGTCAGCACTTTCTAGCCAAAATGCCCAAAGCGTACTAGTTATGTGGTGGTGAAATGGGGGGGCAAGAGTTTTTCCCACCATACTGCTGCCCCCCCCCCCCCCCCCCCCAGGCCCCCGGACCACAGAGCCCCGTCCTGCCCCAGGTCTGGAGCTGCAGCTTGACTCAACAGCTGTGTCCAGCTGCGTTACAAGGAGACACAGAACGCTTTGTCCCCCCCACCACACACACACACACACACACACACACACACACAGACAAATGCAGAAGGACAACAAACGATCCCCGTGCGTGTGTGTGTAGTACATATAGTTTCCTTTCCACAAAGATTAAATATCCTGCAGCCTCTGTCAGCCTCTTCCTTCTCTGGAGTGTTTCTCCAAAGACCAGGCGGCCTGAGAGCAGCAGCAGGCGGGCAGAGGGAGAGGGAGCCCCGGCCAGCCAACCAACCAACCAACCCACCGGCCAACCAACCAACCAACCAACCAACCAACCACCATGTGTGGAAAATTTGAAATGCGCCGAAGCGACTCTGTCTGAGCCGAGAGAGCCACATTCACACTCTCAAACCGAGGAACACTCCATCTGTGTGTGTGTTTGTGTTTGTGTGTGTGTGTTTTACCTCCAGTAAAAAAAAAAAAAACTGAGATTACACATTGCCCCCAGCTCCACCGGCAACAAAACACCGACAGCTGCGGAGAAGCGGCTCGGTGTGCGGAAGGGAAAGCGCCGGCTGATCACACAGCCACACTCAGGAAACAACAACAAAAGACACACAACACACAAGCGGCGGCGCGGTTTTCTCTGTCTGGGGGAAGACACACAAACGACGCCTCTAAAGAGAGAGACAGAGAGAGAGAGAGAGAGAGAGAAGGGGGGGGCAAACAACTAATCCACACTGGGTACTTACTCAGATGAACCGGTTTCGCTCGGTCCACCGGAGGGTAGAGCCGGTCGGGTCTTCCGGCTGTGAGTCGGGCGGGATCTGCGCTGTGGAGACGGAGGAGCCGAACGCCTGGAGGACTGAGCGTAAAACCGAGGCTTGCGTCATTTCAGCAGGATGCCACTATTGCGCGCAGCAATGCAGCCATCTTGCTGAGGAGCGCCCCACCACCTCAGCGACCACTGCTGCTGTTTGAACCTTTATTTTGATCTCAGCTGTGAAACTGATCCAGCATGACACACTGTAATGTCATAACCCCCCCCCCCCCCCCCTCAATTGATCACTATACCTGTACAAAGCAATTATATATACATATATAATACATATATTTTTTTTTTAAATATTAGATATAAAAAGATATATTATATCTTTATATTTTGTGTAGTTTGTTCCTGGAAATATTCCTACACTCTATTTTGTGTTGTACTGTGTCTGATAACTTCTATCTATCCATCTAATTGTGAATTAGTGTTTGTGTGACTTAAATCTATTTTACTTTGCAGATTGAAAACATGATCAGCATTTTGAAAATGAAATAGTTTTACTCGTTACCTATTGCTGGCAATAATTTTACACTTTAACTATGTAAAAATCTCAATGTAGTTGGATGTTTTACTTATAGCCGCATATATGTGGCTATTTTCAGTTAGTTAAAAGATGTGAACACTTCTTCCACCACGGATTTAATCACTGTCATAGTTCACACTCAGAATTTTTTCCAATTACATATTACTCAACTGATTTTATGTGGGCGTGTCCGCCTTGTTTATAGGAACATGTCTGTTCCTAAAATTAAATCTTCACCTGTCACTCATCGATTCCACTTGTATGTGTGAACCTTTAAATAGTGACACAGTGTGCTAAATATTCTATCAGGTCATTATAAACACTCAAAAAGAAAACTTTCAGGGTTGCTGATTCAGTAAACTCAGAAAAAATTTAATAAATCTCCTTTCCTATATTTCAATCAACATTTAGACTAGGGCTGCAAAAGTAACTGAAATATCATTTAAATTGCAATGAGTGAAATATCAAAAGTCCAGGAACAGCAATTTGTTTTCTTAAAGGTAAAATGTGTCAAAGCAGATCCAGGCCTACAAATCATTATCCACAGATGTAAAGGAGTACATTTGTTTTTTGATTTTTCATTGACATTGAAATAAAAAAATTACTTATTGCAACCAGTATCTACCAAAATAATCACAATAATTGTTTTCTTTATCATCCAGCTCTAATTTAAATCAAACAGCAACGTTAAAAAAAACAGTATGAAAGCAAAGGATCAAACCAGTCTTCCCCATTCCCTCCTCATTTTTTATTCAATGTCATTATGTTCATTTATTGGCATTTTTCTGCTCTGCTCCTTCCAACTAATCAGAAGTTACAGTATGACAGTCAGATCATGTAGCGCCCTCCTGTGGCGGTCGGTGGGTGTGTAATCCTGCCCACTGCACTGCTGAGGGTGTGTCTGCCTCAAAAGATGTGGTCCAGAGGGGGCTGTAAGGAGAACCAGAACCTGAGCAAACAGCCATACTGTTTCAGTCAATATATCAAAACAATACACATTTACACCAACAGATGACTTCATATGACTCCAGAGAAATTAATTTGGTGTTGAGTTTCTATACCATTAAGCAATACAAAAAAAAAAAAAGATTCTGCAGCTTATTTGATGTCACCGATCCCCATGTGAATTTTTAACTCACATCAATGTGTACATATGATTAGGTCCAAGACCATTAAAACAGCAAATGTGTCATCACAAATAATTATCACTTTTAAATAAAATTGGTCAATTGATCAGTTTGTCAGCTAAACCAGCATTCATTTTAGCAAATGGAGTCAGAAATGCATAGAGAACAATGTGAGAAGTGACTTGTACTGGAAAGTGAGACACAGTCTGGTCCATGCCATTCATTAGGTTTTGTTATGATTAGCAGAAACTGCATGAGAAAGTGAGGTATAACCCTTGTCTCTCATCCATCATCTACCAGGCTCAAACGGACTTCCTTATGGGACCACAAGGAAGTCAATGATACAGTATGTGGGTGGCACATGGTACCATCTTCAGAGGGCAAGAGAGGAAACAGTCATGAGAGACATCTCCCCAGCTTCATTTCTGCTCTTCAGACTGAGGCTGGTGAGAAGATGCGTCCCTCTGGGGCTCTCCCCAATGGTGGGCTCAAACCACAGTCACAGGGTATGTCACGGCGGACGACTGTCAGAGCTCATCCTTCTCCATCTGCTGGAAAGCCTCCAAGTCCTCCCGCCAATCAGCCAGCAGTTCATCCACTGACTGGCTGCTTGAGTCCGTGTCATCCTCAGGCTCCTCTCTCCTGTCAGTCTCTCTCTCCTCTTTGAGTTCAGCCAAATCAGCTTCTGCCTCTGTAGAGCTAGCTTCCTCTTGCAGAGGACTTACTTCTGCAGGGCTAGTGTCTTTATCTGCAGGACTGACTTCCTCTTGTGATGGGGTAACCTCCTCTGAAGCAGATTCGTCCAGCTCCACTGTGCTCATTTGTGATTGGGTGGTAGGCTCGAATGAGGTGGGAGTTGTTGCCTCTGTTAAGCAGTCCTCCCCAGCTTCTTGCACATCCACACCTAAAAAAGAAGCAGAGGCATAAGACTGAACAGCTCTATACAAAATTGTGCAGACTAATAACACAAAGCTAATTTCCTCCTCTTCAGTGAGTAATCCATACAACATGCCTTCTGGTAGCCATTCTTAGTCAAAAATAGAACCGTTTTCATCAAGAGGTTGTCAACCGTAACAGCATGATGCTGATGGTGAGTCATGTTTCCCACAGGATAAAGTCTTTCTCACATAGCTACACAACCAAACCAGTTTCTAAAAATGTAGCCGCTGTGTTAAAGAACAAGTTTGCGCTTTACATTATACAGTTGAAGGAATACAACAGGCAACTTTCTTGGGCTTAATTCAGCTACAGAAAAGGTCTGGTGTTTGTGGAGTCATGGTGGCTTTGTGGCTGTAGAGAACACACATAAATCACAGGATTTGTGTTGGTTTGTCATTTTTCAGTAGGCACCTGTTCTGCCCAATAGTGCTCAGTTCCAAGTGTGCTGCAGCTTTATTAACACCCATAAGAATAATTTGGTTAAAAATAAATAAATTAATTAATTAAAATCTCCATGGCATTAAATCCTTCTGCAAGCTTCAGCCTTGCCATGTGCAACCATTGGTTTGATAAACATTAAGAGCTCCCACGTCCAATGGGTAGAAGCATTAATGTAAGGAGTGAAACTAAGGTAAAGAAGGAGGAGAATGGTGGTAACAGACAAGGGAAGAAGAAGAAGTGAATACTTACTGCCCTCAATCAGGCTGCCAGGAAGAGGTTTACCTTTGAATATGGCTGCTGCTCATCCAAAGGGGAGAGGGTTATGTAAAAAGAAGAAAAACCAAGAAAAAGAGGAGAGGAAAGGCACTGTTACAGTCCACCAAAGGGAATAGGGGGGTTTGGCAAATGTGGAAAAAGAAGGGGAAAAAAACGAGGATGCAATATTGATAAGGGTGTAAATCTCCACCATGCGTCATTATAACCACATCTGGTGGGTGGCTTTAGAATGAGTCATGGTCTCTGAGACTTCAAATACTGCCGGAATCTTTAGACCTCATCCTTATTTATGAGGCCAAGCACATAATGGCACCCATCAGTAGAGGGATTTTTGCACGCTGTTGTAATCAGTCTTATCAAGGGAGATAAGTGTAAAAAAAGGAAGAACTTCAATCATTAGAGAGGCATATCTAGGAATAATGTCATACCTCTGTCTCTGGCTTTGTCGCTCAGCAGTACCTCTACCTCCCTGTACTCCTTCAGCGCCTCCAGCAGGATGTTTCCCTCCTTGTGGAAGAGGAACAAGAGAGGCAAGGTGATGTCATCTGTGTTACGGCCATCTCCGGCCATTTGAAACAGTGGGGCCGTGTCACTGCTGCTGCCCTCGTTGTCATCTGAAGAGATAAACAGGAAACAAAATGCGAGATATTAGTCGATTTATTGACATTGAAAATTATATTAATATTCAATTAATCACTGAATTCTTCCTACAAAACAAAATCCCAGAACAATATCTGGTTCTAGCTCCTGAAATGAAAGGCTTTTACATTTTTCTTTTTATTTTTGTAATCATTATTGTAAATGTAATATCTGTTTTTCAGACAAATCAAACAATTTGAAGTAATAACCAAGCGCTGTGGGAAAAGCTGAAAATAAATTGTCAGTTCTATAGCCTATTGCAGGAATATCAATGGAAAAGATAATTATGATTAATCATAGGGAAGTTCTTCCTTGTTACTCAGCTATGTTTATTTGCAGAACCCTATTCGATAGTGTGTCTTCAAGATAATCCATTTATTGCACGATAATCTAGTCACTGTGTAGTTCTCATCCATCTTGTGTCATTAAATGTTTGCACTCACCAATGACTATGCCTCCGATGGCGCCAGCCTTCTGGATGTGTCGGGCCTTTTCAGCAAACATGCACTGACCCCTCTGGAGGAGAGCGATGTGGCCCTGGACATACTCAGTGTTGGTGATCTCGCTACAGCCGCTGTAGGGCTCAGCCACAGTCACAAAGCCTCGTACCTGCATATGAAAGGAAAGAAGAACCAGAGTGACAAAGCTTTTAATATTATGTGATTTACAGAACTGCAGTTTAATTGCTCGTTTTCTTCTTGTGTTGAAACCGAGAACACATCTTTTCCTCCATCTGAATTAGGAAAGTATTCTCTTAAGGAAAGAATTAAGTGCCCAGTTGTTTGACAGTTTGGCAAAGCTGTAAAACCCACTCACCCCCGTAGAACTCTTGGACAGGTCTGTGCCAAACTGCGCTGGGCCAGCGGTCAGCACAACTCTGCCAAAGAATGGATGTGAGACGATTTGAATGGCCCTCGGAGGCAGCTGCTCTTTCTGCTGCTGGCTGGACAGCTCCATCATCTCCTGCATGAAACGCACGCCATCCTCTGCTGCTACCGCACTAACTGCCTTCGAGGGGGTGTGACAGAGTGAAAGAGGAGGGGGAGAGCGAAAGAGAGTTTTAATCTTAATACAATGCCCACAGTATTACAGTATTTCTAACTTTTCTGTATGCTTCCCATTTAAATGGGATTACAATTGTATTTTTTTTAATGGCATCAAGGACTTTAGTACACACTTCATAGGACAGTGAATAAATATTAGTTCCTCCGAGCTGAAAAATAGCTGTATCTTCAATTTGTGTAGTTGTGCTTCATTAGTCCTTCAGATATCATATAAAAGATGAATATATTGCAATATTCTGTGTATTTCAGGATTGCCTACAACATACTGTAATTACACTGTCTCATGAGTTAGCTGTTACCTGAAGCTGAAAAGTTCATTAAATTGATGTACCTGTGTAGCATGTTGGACCAGCTGCACCCTGCCGTCTTTCAGGTGAATGAGACTGACTCCCATCCTCCTCAGCAGCTCCAGATGTTCAGGGTTGTTTGCCATGAAGTCCTGAGCCCTCAGGGGAGGACGACCCATACCGGGTTCACTGAAAGGTGAGAGAAGGAAAAAGAGTTAAGTGCATGAAGTGAAAAAAAAAAAAAAACACAACACTGAAGACATCCATTAAAATCTATATTCATATATACCGGTAAGGAGCAAGACGAGGGCAGCTCTTATCCACAGCGCTACGTATTGGTTCTCTCAGGTTACGTGGGAAGGCGGGGTCCGGAAACAGGAGGCGGGTGTTAGGGCAGGTCCAATCAAAGTTAGAGTCGTCCAGCTCCACCTCTGACTGAAGTATGTGCATGACAATCATTGTTATTGACTGGAAAGCATAAACGCTTTGATCTCTTTGTCAATGAAATGCTATCATTTAGATTACCGTTTTATTTGAGGAAACAGATGACGAATGAGGGACTGCAGAGAGAGACAGAGGCAGCAGGTGTGCCTCAGTTGTGAAGACGTAATCCTCCACATCAAATGGTAGGTCTTCCGCTTCAGCAAATAGCAGGAACAAATATTTGAACATCTCAGCAAGGAAGAACGAGTCCATTCTGAGAAAAGTACAGGACAATGAAGACACTTGTTTGCATCAATTCAATTTTTGTGGTGGCGTACACTTTTATTGGATTGTGTAATGTTGTCATTGTCATCGTCATCGTTATCATTACAAATATAGTTGTTTTTAGCTGTTTAGTCCTTCTTCTAAAGTTAAATAATCTTAAATAACCAAATTAAATTGCTGCTAGACTCCATCTTGTTTATTTTAGGATATATTTCATATTGAAAATATATACTCGGAAACATGGCTCTCAGAAATTCTGTATTACTTGGTCTCACTTACAATGTCAATTCAGAGATTTTCTTTATATGATGCTTTGCATCCAGTGATTGTTAAATTTAAATATGTCACAACTTTTCCTGCCCTTCACTTGCTGTATTTCAAACCATTCTTCATATGCCATCATCTCATGGTCAAGTACAGCTGAAGCTCAAGCTGGTGCAGTATATAAGTCACGTCTGCAGCTGTAGTTTAGTAGTATAGCTTCCTATATATCACTAGAAATTGATTTCAGTCCTCACCGGTCCTCGTGGCTCCCAGTGCGCACGTCTTTCATTGCAGCAAAGCCACAGGGGACCCGAGCAAAACGATTCAGGTTGTCCAGGATGGTGCGACCTGCCTCCAGGTAGTAAGGGTCTCCTGTGGCCTGGTAGTGTGAGAGGACAGCAGTGCAGTTAAAACAGAGAGTGCATTAAATAGGAGCCAGTAAAATCTGGTCAGACAAAAAGATGCTGTTCACATTCCAAAAAGAAATGATCTTGGTCTTTTACCATATAATGTTCCTTGGTTTAACTTTCACAAGCCACAAAAAAGCCAAAGGCAGAGTATTAGTGTCTGATAATTATGAACTCTAATTAGCAGTTTACATTGGCAGAAATGGAGATAGTGTCTCTGAAACTTTGTGAAGGTCCTGATTCACCTTCAGATTTTAGTCAGTCTTTTAATGAAACAGCAGGATGACAACATGCAACATAAACTGGCGCATAATCTGAGACATTTACCTCTGGACCATGACAGTCAAAAGAGAACACCAGCATTACTGTATGCCAAGCTTCTGTGATAAATTACCTTGTAAAGGAAATAGGTGCTCTCTGCAAACTCAGGCCTCAGGGGGTGTTGGGCCCAATGTACCCTGAAATCAGTCGTGAAGGCCTGGGGACAGACAGAGAAGGACGAAAATGTTAAAACACCATTCAGAGCACTGTAATTAAGGCAGACAGACCGAAGTAAAATACAGCTGTGTTGTGTGAAATGCCGGCTGTGTCACGTCAAACCACTTCAGTCAGTCACCAACATGCACCATATGGGGTTATGGGTTATTACAATTCATTTAAACGACAACAACACATTTAAATAGAGTACAAGTCAAACAGACAGAAGATTAGACTTCATTTACACAGAGAGGTAGGTTACCTCCGGGAGGAAGTTGTGTTTCTTGGTAACTTGGTACAACATCTCGTGAGTCTCGATAGCTGGGCGGATATCTCCTTTCAACACCTGGGACAGGCATAATGTGTACAACATTAGTGAAAGGGAACAATACTCTAAAGGGACAAAGACATGTTTAATTCACAAGATCAAATCTGACCTGCAGTCCAGGGAAGAAGGCGAGGAGAGAGTCCATCCAGGTGCGAGCAGGAAGCAGAGGTTTGTGGATGTGGACATCAAGCAGAAGAGGAGGCTGGCTAATGTACTTCATTATAGATGCATAGTGCTAAAAGGAACAGGATGAAAAAATTGTGTTTATTGATTGCATCGATGCAAAGCAATGCAAACATTTATCCCTAAAGACTACACAAAGACCTGAAAAGCAAAATGGAAAAGTAGAAGGCTGCTTTACGTTGGGGATGACACAGTGACAAAATGTGATTATGCAGAGAGAGTGGCCTCAAATTACTTTGGCATGGGTGTGTGTCTGTGTGTGTCCTCACAATATTGAACCGCTGCAGAAACAGGTCATCTCCCAAGAGGATGTAGGCCTTTAGTAGGTATTCATAGTATGAGTCAATTCCCGCTCCAACTCCACTGTCTGAGGACACACAATCATAAATCACTTTATCAGACAAGAAAAACCAGGGGGCAAACAAATGATCACCCTCCCTGCACAGACAAGTTGCCTCTCAAAGGGACAGAGAAGTTGTAGATGTATTCTTGACCTTCATTTTCCAATGTCCGATCCATAGCTGCTGCAACCCCCTCCCCCCGCCTTGCTCTTCTTTCAATCCCTCCTCCAACCTGTCACCCAGTCATGTTATTCTACTTCCCTCTTTCCTCTCCCTCAGACCTACTCAGGCCCAATCCTCTCACCTCTTCGGACCCACTCTCCAGAATGGATGTTGATGGTTGTTCCCACCAAATTGCTATTCCTCTGTCTCTTCTCCCACAGAAAGTCCAGGGCTCTCCGGGCATGGGCCTGTGTGAAAAGAGTGCAAGGGCACATTACTGATTAAAAAAAGTAAAAAAAAAAAAACAACAATGTGCAGTAGCTGTCGAGTGTTTGAATGATTATAGTGATTGACTCTGTGCTTGTTCAGCAGTTCAGTGGTGCTGAACAGAGCAACAGAGAACTGAACAGAGCTCAGTCTGTAATATTAAATATGGCACAAACTCTTTTACCTTAATAGGTTTGCCACCAAGAGACCTTTATTGCATAAGGCATTTTGATATGTCATGCTGGGAAAATTACATGTGTCTTCAAACTGCTGACCAAATGAACTATGGTCTTATAACAGGACATGGCTGTGACTGAAAAGTTAAAAGGTAACTGTTGGGAGAACATTGGGGTTTCAAGATACAGAATCAGTATAAAGAGAGAAACAAAGAAAATAAAGGATAATGCCTCAAGGCGCAGCTGTCGCTGCACGAAGGCGCGACAAAATGTGACCTTGATTAAAGATAAAGACAGACGATGCACTTCTAGGGACACGTCTGTTCTGGGACTATATTTGTCTGTTCAAACAGCTGATGACAAGACTGTAACAGCCCTATGACAGTGGTGACAGGTAAATATGTTTCAGTCACAGCCCTTGAAATAAAGCAGTTCTGCAAGGTCTTCTTCTTATCAGCCTAAATCTGTTTAGATCGTTGGTTAATAAAAGGTAAACCAACAGTGGCATTGTTGATATTTTAGTGGGTTTCTCTTACTAGTGTGGTCAAAGCACTTTTAAAAGAGTTTTGAATGCTTTACTTTTAGAATTCTTATATCTAAAATATTATATAGCTTTATGGGAGAAGGTTTTGATGATTTTGCAGACTAATTTCTTAACTTCATCAATTGTGGGCATTCTTGAAAGTGTTTCTCTGACTTTTATAATGTTCATATTGATATCACAGTCATATCATATCAACTGAAATTAAGAAACATATTGTGACCTAAATTTTGGCCAAATTGTCCAACCCTACCTCAAACACCGGATCTCCAGTGAAGCGACTTAAGGCAGCAAACTCCAGGATGATGGTTCCTGCACATGCGGTACAAGTGTCCGTTTCTGTGCCTGTTCTTGTCTCAGGACCTCTGACACCATATTTCAAGTTTACCTGTCAAGCAGAGGGCAAGAAAACATTTTTTCAAAATCCATTTTAGAGACACATTTGGTTTGCAAGAAAGTGTGCATGAAAACCAGTCAGCCGTGAAAACGTCTGCCATTAAAAGCTGTTACAGCTGCGAGCAGAGCACTGGAGCAGAAAATAGAAATATGTAGCCATGATATAAAGAGATGCTTTGAGCAGAAGTAGATGCCACCTTGTAATATTGCTTTACATGAGGTGTGAAGACTATAAAGGCTTGAGTCCAAAGAACACATTAACAAATTACTTTGGTCTTCACTGACTTTTCTTGCTAAAAAATGCATAAGGTTTTCTCATTTTGGGTGGTGGAGCAGCTACCGTCCCCCAATTAGCAGTTTTATATTAATTATTACCTCATAAACTACACTATATGTATTGGCATGAAACATGAATTATTATTTGGAAAGAATATAATGAAAACTAAATCCTGTGAACAACTGAAAAAAAGAAAACCCTGGTAAGTATAGACACATGCACTACTGAATCACATTCTGTATGTCAGTCTCACCCGGGGGTAAGGCAGGCCACTGCTGGTGTTGAAGGCTGGCAGCAGTCGGAGGCCCAGGTCTTTGGCCATATGCAGAAGCTCATCCTGGTACCACTGCATGTGCTGACCTCCCTCCTTCAGCATCACAGCCATGGAGTGCCCTCCTAACAGACCTCTGAAAGCAGAAAAAAAAATAAAAAACAACAATCACGAATGAAGATTAAAGTATAACACAAACCAATGATTTCTTCTCTCTTTCATCTACTTGGGATTTCAGTTGGTTTGATTAAAGCTTATCAGAAACAAAAAAATTTTCCAATTTAAAATATTTGATAGTATAAAAACTACGTATAACAGACTTGGTCTAGTCTGACCTTACCCAAGGACTCGAATGTTGGTTTCAAAGACTGACACGACAATGTCATTGTCCAGCCTCACATCGGACAGGACTCTCCTCACTGCTGCCTCAAACTCAGTTGTCTTATTCAAAAGCTGGTGAAGAGAAATAACATGATTATGAAAATGAGACACAGTTATGCACCACTTCAGTTAAAAAGTGGAACAAAATACAAAATGCACTGTTAACAAAAACGCTCCCAAAAGTAAAACACTTTTTAATTTTTAACTAGTAACACTTACAGCTCTCCCCATTAAGGACTTGCAGAGACAAAACATCCTTAATTTTAAAATATAGATTTGGATCATTTCCATACATTATGTGCACACAAAATTTTTCACTGTAAGCTTTATATGGAGTCTTAAAATGATTGCCTAAAATAAACTTCTATAAAGGAAAGTGTCACAACTACACAGCTGATACTCACCACCAGAGTATCCAGTGTATCAATGAGGGTCAGGGAGAACCTAACAAAGACAAACAATAATTGTTTACCAAGGATGAGGATGCCCCTCTAGAACATTGTATAAATATTGTTCAACACAATGGTGGCTATTCAGCTTGTATAAGCACAGCTCGTCTCCAGTCTCCACGTCTGACAAGAGCGAGAAAAGAGCTGGATTTTGTGAGTGTGTGTATAGCTTTGTCCCAGATCATCGGAGCTCAAGGATCTCAAGGATCAAAGGGAATACGGCACTCACTTCCCCAGAGCGTCGTCTATGTCACCTCGACTGGGTTCAAGCCCACGTACTCTTCCTCTACATGTTAGAGGCATCAGCTCATCGGCTGGGTATGCATGGTCCTAAGAAAAACAACCAAACTCAAATAAATTCAGTTTTTCAGGTAGAGAACTCCATCTGATTTGACCTCATTTTAAACAAATATGATCTGTTAAAATTTCAGATGTCTTACAGCCAGGAGATATATCCTCTGAGACTGACATTCAAAAATACATTTGCTAAGTTCAGTATTTATTGTCTCATAATTACAAATTAGCAAAAATAATATGACATCTTATTGCAGCAGACAGTCCTTGCTCTACACTAACTGTACAGGCAAAAAGGTCTTAAAAATAGTCTTGGTCACAGAATAAGTTGCAAAGTTGCCCTGAATCGACTTTATAAACAAGACTACGAGATCAGCTTCTTAAATTTGTGTATCCTTGAAGAACTCACCATGTAATTTTGATATGCATGGTCGAACATCTCAACCACTTGGTTCCTTTGGTAAAGAGACAGACAGAAGTTGGCATGTGCATCATTTTTTTAGAAAAAAAAAATCTCATTCTTATATACTCAAAGAGGGTGAACTTACCTCAACCTGAGCTTTTCCTCCCGTGACATGGTTTGTCCATGACCACATAATGCTCCAAACAGCATCAGTAAGCACAGTACAGGTGGCATTGTAGCAGATGGGTACAATCGCAACAATATGCTTAAAATAATAGCTCAGATCTCAGTTCACCTCTGAGCAAATATTTAGACATGGATCACTACCCACTGCCCAAACCAAAGAGTGCAAAACAACAACTCCCAAGACGACATAAAACTACACAATCACATTTGTCTTGTATTTCACCATCAGTGGTGACAAATACTATCTATTTGTTACTCAAACTGGGCCACGTATAATCCATCTGTCTCAGAACATGCCTAAAATAACTATGAGTCAAACAGTGACTGTGTATTACTTTGTGGGAATGTTACTTCAAGAAAATAAACTGGTGGAGACACAAAGCTGTTGTGCAAAGTGCTGTGAGCAGGTTGGCCAGTCACACCTGTTTACTTTTCCAGACTGACACCCGGACCTGCTGTCAGCAAGACATGGGACACGTTGAAAAAACAAAACGGGGGCAACTTCATATTTAACTATAAAAAAGAAGTATCAATTAAATCCAACGATCTGAATACAAAAATTGCAACAGTCTATTTATAGATGTGGGCTTCACGGACCAGTAATAAGGACAATTCAGCCTTAACAGTAATCTTCACAGTAAAACTGTACACACCGAAGAAAGCATGGCCTTGTTAATAATCCGTGCTTTACTGATTATTGTCTGTATCATCTCGTTGCTAAAATGGTTTACTTACTGCACTAAGTCTACAGCCAACTGAACCAAAAGGATAGCCGTGAACCCTTCAATGCTCGCCGTTCAAAGCAGCTCCTCTTTCTCGGTGTGGTGACACCTTTTAGATTAAAAGAAAAAGTTAATTATTTCCTGGTCTTGACAGTTTTACCTCCGTCACCCAGTCAGACAAGCAGCCGAACACTTGTCAGGCTCCAATCAGCCAGTTAGCCAACTGTGCTAACGAGCCGACTTGCTGTCCGCGGACGGACCGAGCACACGAAACAAATCGGCAACAAACACGTCCATTGTTGAGCAGCGGGCACAACCGTGTTATCTTTTCGGCCCCACTCGGTATAAACTGGATAATTTAATCATAAACTGTCATTTCGATGACTCCGCTAGCCCCAATAACCGGATGCTGTCTCCAATTGAAACGTCAACAACATCCGCTTCCTGGAAAAGTGGAGGTACTTTGTCCTGAGTTTAGTTTGTCAGGCAGCAAACTAAACTCGCAGGCTATCAATCAAATCAGATTTCTTTCACCAGTTTTCAGACATAACTCCAACCATAACTGTGATCCTAAAGAGTTCAATGGACCCGCCATGTTTTTATAATTACACTTAAGCAGAAGAGTTCCCTTTAAGTATAACGTTGGGAATAAAAACCCGAATTGACTGATCCCGCCCATCTGTCACTTGATGCCTTTCCTTAAACTCGGAATATCTTCCGTGATGTTTGCTGACATTACTAAAGGGATAAGGAAATGACGTGATATTAGTGATTTTCAGAATGGTTACTGTAAGTGCATGTTGTTGTTTTTTTAGACAAAACATTGTAACGACTGTGGTTACTATTTAAATGAACTCGTTCGCTAAAGGATACATGAACGTTGCTGTGACTCAGACCTTTCCAGGTATCTTACTTAAACATTTTTTGGGGGGAAATGGTTGATTTTTGGTTAAGTTTGTTGAATTTTAGGATAAGGAACATTGATCCAAGGTTCCATGAACACCCATCAAAATAACCTTCATATTGTGAAGATTAAATCATTGGAGAGCCTTAAGGGATGTTAGACATAGTTTATAAGGCATTCGTACGAATTAAATCGCATTTGTGTGTTTTGGGTATTCGTGGTTGTTGCATAGAGAGTTTTTGCATTTTCCTTGTGTAACCTTGTGGACAGGTTTGCCAGCCTACAAAATACAAACATCCAGTTAATCCAGCCTGTTTTTGTAAATGAAAGAAAACAGCGGGAAAATTGAATACTACTTTTAAGTATACTTTTTGCGTCCCTTAACTACATTTCCCATGACGCTTTGCAGCATCAATTGGTGTGCAGATTGTTTCACGTGACAGGCATGACAACAAATTGCTGACTGTTGGGGTAATAATCTTACATGTACACCGACACCAGGGTTTGACATATAAAAGGTACGTTTTGCTTTGCACTTTATTTCTTTTCTGTATCTACTTTTTATGACCAAATCGATTACACGCTGTTTGTCGATGGTGCAGTAACAGAGCAGTGTGGCTACAAAACTTGTTGAACAGATGCTGAAATCGGTTTTGTTTCATTTTTCTAGTCTGTCTGTGACCCCGATTGTCATGTCAGCCATGGCTCCTGCTGAAATGAAGCTGAAAAGACTTGT
This sequence comes from Remorina albescens, assembly GCA_034769265.1. Lineage (NCBI taxonomy): Eukaryota > Metazoa > Chordata > Actinopteri > Carangiformes > Echeneidae > Remorina > Remorina albescens. The sequence continues at coordinate 20,382,333 of CM068489.1, read as the reverse complement.
GGCAGCTACATTCACTCCATTCACCGCAGAAGGGTACGCAGCCTTTAGAGATTCACTTCCTTTTGGTGTGTTTTTCCATCAGTCCAGGGCCAAATTTTGTATTTATTATGTCTGTATTGCACAAACTCAGTTATCTTGTAAAAGCTTCATGACTGTGGAGATATTTGATAATTGTGGCCATTGTGGATTATTGTTCTTTTTGTCAAATGTGTGGGCTTATATATATTTCACATTTTCCCAAAACAGTGAACTCAATCTATCTGTGATTGGACCTTATATTGACTACCTCAAGGAGAAGCAAGGTGTTGAAAGCATATTTGGTAAGCCAACAAGTGGATTCTTCCTTTGGTATGTTGATGTCGGTCCCATCTGATATCCTTATTAGTTTGTAAACATACATTCTTTGTAAACGCAGTTGACCGTTGCTTATAATATTAATACTACTTATACCTTTTTTTTTAAATGCAATTAACTATACCAGCATATATGATACAGTACAATGAGCACCCATACAATCCATATGAGCCCAGACTGGAGGTCCAAAACCCCACAGGGTGGCCTCACATTTAACAATCACCACTGAACTCAGTTTAGCTGTAAAAAAAAAAAAAAAAGCTAATTCAATGCTTGCATCTTATAATTTCTGTGATAAAGGAAAGAAAATAATTTTGATGCGTCGACCTTAATATTCGTGCTTTGTAGTCATAATTAAAGTGTTGCTCTTTGGTTAACACACCAAATTATTGGACCTGTTTTGGACACACGGGAGTGTGTTGTTTTGTCTCAAGCTCAGTCTGTTCCACTTAAAATTCTGCATGAACACGAAAAAACATTGTCAAGAGAAATCATTGCTTCCTGTGTGTCAACACGATTCTGATTACTGTATTTCACTCAGTCAATGACTCATCCCAGTTGGTGCCAAGCCTTTAACTTTCTTAACTTAATTTCCTCACTGGTTCCTACAAACTCACCAAAAAGGAGGATGTTTCTGTGCCTTATCATGTTTTAGTCACTGTTTTGCTGCTTGGTACTCTTACAGGTTTTCTTGTTTACAGTGAATGGCACCACGGGGGAGAGCATGTCTCTCAGTGTTGCAGAGAGGAAGAGTCTGGCAGAAGAATGGTGTCAGAAAGCTAAGGGAAAGTAAGTTATCGCACAGCCTTATTTGTCTGAGGATTTTTCTAATCTTGTTCAGACTTCAGAGGGGAAAAGGGATAAGAAATTGCCGGTTTGTGGAATTTATTTTGCCTTAATGTGTATGCATTTTCTACAGAATGGATCAGGTGATTGTCCATGTTAGTTGCTTGAGTCTGAAAGATTCCCAAGAACTGGTTAGTCATTTCTTCTTTTTTGTTGTTGTTGTTGTTGTTGTGTTGTCAATAATGTTTATGTATGTAATTTATATTCCACAGTCTGGATAGAGGCCCTGCAGTATCTGCAGAAGGCACTAGTCCAAATGGATATTAGTAGCTCTCATGTGAGCTGTAGGAGCTGGAGGCTGTATACCAATCATCATCTCTTTTTGTAACACCAAGTTTAAAATATCTGCTATCGCAGCTAATTTCATTGTCCTTTTACTCTGTGTTCATCCTTCCTCTAGGCTCACCATGCAAAACAGATTGGTGCTGACGGGATAGCAGTCATTGCCCCCTCTTTCTTCAAGCCTACCACTGCAGGTATACAATGTGGAAAACAGAAAATGCTTATGATTTCAGATATGAGGTAATGGGCATTAAGAATGTGTGCTGAGAAACATCCACCATATGATTCCATTCTTACAGTCCTATCTCCATGATCCGATTTTTTTTTTTGTTTGTTTGTTTGTTAGCAATTTTAGGCTTTTATGCATGCTATTAAATGGATTTCTGTCCTTGAATTCCCAACACTACAAACAAATCTTGCCTAAGTATAAATAAGCTTAGTTGGAATATAACACCAAAAGAAACAGTTTCTATGATCTAAAATTTTCTTCTCATCCTGTTTTAGATGCTTTGAAGATGTTTCTCTGTGAAGTGTCTTCAGCTGCTCCAAACGTGCCCTTCTATTATTATCATATACCAGCTGTTACCGGTGTTAATGGTTAGTGCTGTGGATGACTGACTGGCTTTTGGAAACCAAAGCAAAAAGCATAAGGAAAAGCTTGTCCTAAGCCTACTGAATTTGACATGGGCTTTACTTTTCTTTTTTTTTTGGTCTTCGTCTTCTCAGTGCTGGCGAGGGATGTGGTGGAAGGTATTGAGGAGCTCATTCCCTCCTTTAGTGGGTTGAAGTTCACAGGGAATGACCTGATGGACTTTGGCCTGTGTGTCAGCTACAGTCAGTCTCACTGGTCAGCCCTCTACGGCATAGACGAGGTCAGCTTTCTCTCATCCTTCATCTGTTTTGTGTACATCATCTTTATTGCATGATGGTGTTTTGCACAACAATTTATATTTAATTTTTCCATAGCAACTGCTAGCAGCTCTGCCTTTTGGAGCCCACGGAGCAGTTGGCAGGTAAGTGTGTGATGTTGTCTCCTTTCATACTTGGTCCTTAACAGTTGTTTTAATCAAATATTGTTATTAATGTCTCTGTCCACAGCACATATAACTATTTGGGACGTCATGTCAATAAGCTCTTAACAGCATTTGAGGAAGGGGACTTACTTGAAGCCAGAAAAATACAGGTACTGTCCATCACCCTGTTTTTGTTCCAAACCTGCTGTTTTGAGATTTTTGAATCAATTTCAGTTACTGATATTTTTGTCTAATTTCCGTCACCAGCTCAAGATTCAGGAACTTCTCACTTATGCCAAGAAGTTAGGTAAGTGGCAGCTTTTTAACAGATTATATGTAACATTGATAAATGGTTTTATCCTCAAACACTGTTTCTCTTTGAACCTGATAATTGTTAATTGCAGGCTTTGATGTGGGCGTGAACAAGCAGCTGATGAATGACGTGTCAGGCTTGTGTCTGGGGCCGCCTCGACTTCCTTTGATGCTGTGTCCTCAAGATCATTCTTTGCGCATTGTGAAGAAATTTCACAGCCTTTTCACAGAAAACTGATTTGTACACGCTGGATTATTTAACCCTTGAAATCCCTCAATTATTTTATCATTTAGAGTAGCAACTCTTAATCAGATGTAAACACTGTGCAGTAAGCTTTACCACATAATGGGATCAGAATATTCTCCATTTTTATTTTTGCAACTTAGCAATAAATTTACATTTAAGTGGCTTTGTGGAAATAATTCCAGCTGCACAATCAGCAAACCGTTCAAGGGGAGGCACATTTATAAAGTCAATCAAAAATTATGAATTATACAGTAATTGTTTTTAGATCACTTGGAACTTACCAGTGAAATCTACTGTTGCAATGAAAAATGTCTCATAGGGTTACACCCTTTTCTTTGATAATGATAAAATAGTAGTTTTATAGGCATTCTCTGTTGTGGTGTTTTTCAACACTGAATCTTTGCATTTAAAAGAGAAAATACTAACCAACACTGTAATGTCGTCGTACTTGTTATTGCTTGTAACATGAAGAATTAATTAACTTCCACTGCCAATCTGTCACTTTTGCACATTCAGGAAACAGTGTCTGACACAATGTAGTAGTATTATTGTTATTATCTTGTATTGGATAAGAGAATTATTGTGTTCCATATATGAATGAATTGTCTGAAACTCCAAAAGAGGCTTATTAGAAATACAAGAAAGCATAAAAATAGCATAGAGGTGAGATGCAGTTGATTGTGGCTTTGTTTTTTTTTTTTTTTTGTTTTTGTTTTTTTTTATTAAACTCACTGAATGGAATAAAAAGGGGAAATTTCATATAATGAATGAAAAATATTACGTACTGTAACAATTTTCTTACTAAGATATTAATCTGTTTGTTATTTTGCCCCGTTTCATGTCTCATTTATATACTTCGTTCCAAAAAATAAAAAATAAAAAATAATAAGTAATAATAAAACTGGTCCTCTCCAATACCTGCAAAAAGATAAAGTTGCAAGAGCAGGTAAAAAAACATGTCTATTTGTGGAACTAGGGGAGGTGGTGGATATTGTATCTGTTTTTGAAGAATAAATGTGATGATTTCTATTGCTCAAATTAATAATTTACTAGTTACTCTCAAAAAATTATGTTGCACCCAACTTTTATACTAAATTAATTAGTAATAGTATCAAGTTCATCCTTCACATTTTCAATAATTATTGTAGAAAATTCATATATAAGCCTGATTTAAGTAGCTATTTCAAATAATAAGAGTAGAAGTTCATTCTTAACCAAATATTATAAATATTTCTCTCTCTGTTTTTGAGCTCTATTTATATCTAATTGTTAAGTTAGAGCATGCATGAAAAAAAGAGAATAGAAACACGTACATCAAGTTAAATTAAATTAAAAGCTGGATTTCCTCCGGGATTAATAAAGTATCTATCGATATAGAAAAAAAAAAAATCCTGAAGCGGAACTTTATTTGCGGTCGCCTGTGCGCAGAGCACGGACGGAATTAGCGGAGACGCTCAAAGCTTTCGCGTTTCCGGCCAGCTCAGCGCGTCGGTCCTGTGGTGCTGTCAGTCCGCAGCTTGTCCAACACCGGGACCGAGTCACCTGAACCGTTCACCGGCCGGAGGAGCCCGACCGACCCGGAGAGACATGGTGCTGCTGACGATGATCGCTCGGCTGGCGGACGGCCTGCCGCTGGCCGCCTCCATGCAGGAGGACGAGCAGGTTGACATTTCACCTCTTCAGCCTCCGTGGCCGCCAGCTGTCTGCGTTATTTATTTATTTTTATTATTATTATTGTGTTTTTTTTAGTCAGTTATAGTCGTTTCTAATGTGCAGGATTAGCCACAGAGATTAGGTATCTTAGTCTAACCGAGCAGGCCAGCTGTGACACTCCGAGGCCCCCACAGCAGGATTTCAAACCAGATGTGGATCCTGGTGGACTCAGGGACTCGGCCAGTGTGTGTCACACTGTGTGACTAGGTGATAAATGGAGGCCTGTTTATCTGTACTGACTCATTCATCAGAGATCACACTCACTGTGTTTCAGCCTTCTCAGTTTCATCATTTGAGCAGTGAAACCGGATCTGCCGATCCCTGAACCCTGCTCAGATCAGGCTTTCACAAACCTGATCTTTTTACAGTACGCTCTTAGACGAGTCTGTCTATTGTGCTAAGGCTACAAATAATTGGTCAGGTTTGCTGGATAAATAAAGTCAGGAGCAGTTTGATTTAAGTGGAGAGAGTAAAATTGGATTTATGAGTCCAATTTTAGCTCATGACAGAGATCTCATATTTCTGTCTACTGTGTGTAGCCTGATAAGTCAAAAGAAATGTCCCCACAGCGAAGATGTTTGTTTAAGCCGACTGGAGGAAATGGTGTTGGAATTTCCTAACTTGTCCACCAGAGAGCACTACTTACAAATTCTGCTCAGTTTATCAGTTTATCAGTTTATCAGAGCCCAGAATCAGGGGAGTGTTTATCTAAAATGGTTAATCAGGGCCCTATTGATCAAAACTGTTAAACTCCGGTATCAGTGGAGCTCCATAAACATATGCTGACGTTTTTTTTCAAAAGCTTATTTTTTGTCTTGCATCAAAGAATGTTGACATGGATGGCATTTAAATTTGTAAAGTTGTTTTAATATCTTGACTTAACAGCAGTCTAACATTTTCCCCCTCACTCTCTTGTTTGCTTTCAAAAAGGGAAGTGAAAAGGTTTGTTGTTTCTATGCTCTGTGCTTCAACATCATGTGTTTCTGTGATGCTAGAGTGTTAGTAAAGAGTTTGGTGTTTTTTGGTGGAAGGCATGGCACCAGAGAAATGATCCATCCACCACCTTCAGTCTCATATGTAGCATCACATCACTGAGTTTTGTCTGTAGTCTTTCACATTTAGAGTTTATTTTCAGCACGATGCCGTGCAAGAAATTCACTTACCATCAAGAAAAACTGTGAAATGTGTGTCTGTGTTGTTAAAATCCGAGCACACTTTCATTTTGTATATACTTTCTATTCCTTCTGCTGGTTAAATAGTCAAGTTGTTGGTTAACTACCGACACAAAGGTCAGTTTCCTGCTTCCATTAAACCCAGTTTTTCCTGTTTGCGTTGTGTGTTGACTGTTGTCATTTCTCTCCTGTTCAGTTGGGTCGAGATGTTCAACAATATCAGAGTCAAGCGAAACAGCTCTTCAGGAAACTCAACGATCAGAGTCCCACACGCTGCACTTTAGAGGCTGGTTCCATGTCATTTCAGTGAGTATAAAATTGTGGGCAAAGATGACTTGTGCACCATCATAAATATTAGCAACCATTTTCTCGGTAGCTGTGGGGTAGTTATGGTACAGTGAAGTTCAATAATGTCAAATAATCATGCATGCTTTGATTCTGATCATCTCTTGATACTTTCTGCAGCTACTTCATAGAGAGAGGGGTGTGCTACCTGGTGCTGTGTGAAGCCAGCTTTCCCAAGAAGCTGGCTTTTGCTTACCTCGAAGACCTGCAGGCAGAGTTTCATGAGCAACATGGAAAGAAGGTCCCCACAGTGTCCCGGCCTTACTCCTTCATTGAATTTGGTGAGAACAAAATGGAGCCAGAAGTAGATTTAATTGCTGCTGTAAACCCTCAAATTTGAAGCATGGCGGATTTTTTGTCACTAATAATGTCAAAAGTCTGTTCTGAGATCAGCAGTCTTATTCATTATAGATTAAAATATCTGCTTCTTGATTGGTTCAATGTATTGGTGTCCATTAGGGTGCTGTTTAATAAATATAGTTACAATGTGGTGTTAAGGTAGGGGAGAAAAAAAGTTTTTTCTCTTCTCCTGCCAAAAATTAGTGACTGCCAAAACCAGTTCCCATTGGATGCAAGTGCTCTTTCTTTCCCCAAATTTCAAACATTATTACCACACTGTGTGCATATATATATGAGGTAACGGAAAAGTGGCTCTATTTAAAAACATCTAAACGTGATCTCACATGGATTGGTCATATCTGGCCTGTAACTTATCCTGCTATGAAGAGTATACCACCAAATTAGCAGTGATTTTTCACTCTTATAAGGTTGTCAGCCTCACAATGGACAGTTACAAAAAATGGTTGCAGCCTAGCCTGAGGCATCATGTATTTCAGGTGTTGTTGGGCATGTGGATATTTTAAACCCAGAAAAATGAACTGTATAACTGCATCATGGGTTCTTCTTCCTTATCAAAACCTGAATCTCTGACAGAACAGTCAACCAGCACTGTGGGAATAAGACTCATCTTAATAACTCAATTAGCACTAATGTATGTTGGAAAAAAAAAACTCCCTTCATCTGCTTTTACCTCTGATGTCCTTGTCAGACACCTACATCCAAAAGACTAAGAAGTCCTACATTGACAGTCGAGCGAGGCGGAATCTGGGCAGCATTAACACAGAGCTGCAGGATGTGCAGAGGATCATGGTGGCTAACATCGAGGAGGTGCTGCAGAGAGGAGAGGCGCTCTCTGGTGAGTCACTGTTACCTCAGGCCTGTCCTGTTCTCTTTAAGTCAAGCTGATTCATCGTGTCTCAAACTGGATAGTAAAGCCCCATAACCGATGTGTTTCTTTTTATCTGTGCACATGCTTCCCTTTTCACTCTCCTGATTTGTTTTTAACTCTCATTCCCTCCCCCTCGGTTTTCTCCTCCCGTGCAGCGCTCGACTCTAAAGCCAGCAACTTGTCCAGCCTGTCAAAAAAGTACAGGAGTGACGCCAAGTATCTGAATACCCGTTCCACCTATGCCAAGCTGGCAGCCGGTGGTGTCTTTTTCATCATGCTCATTGTCTATGTACGCTTCTGGTGGCTCTGAGACAGGAAGAAGAAGAGGAAGGAGGTATTGAAGCAGAAAATGAGGCTGCACAGTCTGCAGACAATAAGAAAGCTGTCACCTTCAACTAAAAACAGCATCCCTGCTCTTTAACAAGACTGTTCAGACAAACCATCACCCATTTTGTTCCTGCCTGTCCATGTATGTGTGAGCTGAATATAAATGATGTCATAATACATAGTTTTATTCTTAACAATTGCGTTATATTGATTGCTTTGTTTTTGAAGGCAATTTGTGTGAAAGTGGGGATGAAAATGAAGTGGGGGGAAAAAAATTCCTTAGCGTATCCAAAACTGCACTGTACTGTTCTGTACCAGGACTGGCTTATTAAAACTGTAATGACACTGTAATGATACAGAAAAACAGAAAAAAGGAAAAAAAATAATTTCTTATTTTATCCTAATTAAATCATAAGGATATTGCCATTTCTTAACATGATAATCACGGTAGTGATGGCTTGACAGGCCTGGACAACATTTACTCTGTAATACAGCATCAGTCCTCCAGCTGTTTTGTTTTTTATTTGGGTTTGTTTGTTTGTTTTATTTTCATATTTCTCTGCCAGAGTTAAGAAAAAAAATGATGGATTTAGTGCGCACAGTGGGTGATTAGGATGCCTCTTTCAACAACTGGATGGCCCAAAGAAAATGTTAATAATTTCAGGCCGGCCCTGCTTTTTGAAAGCTTGAAATATAACATTGAACCCTTCCTTCCTACCACAATAATTTCCACACTGTTCCTCACCCAATGAACAGTGCATTCACGCTCCCTTTTTTCTCACTTGCACCATGACTGTGTGGACCAGCACCTTTGTTTAAGCAGGTATATAACACAAAAAAATGATGTCTGGTCAGGTCTTTTTATTTTGTATAAAGTTTACACAAGTAGATTTGCTTTAAAAGTTGGTATCAGGCTGACAGTGACGGGTGATGTCTGCTGCCAGCTGGAAATGATACATCTTACTCTGTTTTGTCAGCTATCTATGAATAAAATCATTTGTTAGAGGATCTTGGGTTGAAGTGGTGTTAATGAGGTTGAATACGAATTGAGATGCTTGTGTTGGTAAGAAAATAATTTCTGTTGGTCTAACCATATAAGCAGAATGCACAACTATTGTTATTAGACAACCCCACATAAATGACCTACTTTTGCTTGAGGCAGAAATGAGTCTCATTCTCGTTAAAAAAAGAAAACATTTCCTATGACTGTGTATTCTGAAATATGCAAAAGGCTTCCTGGAAAAAAAAACTTAATAAAAAGTGGGGAAATTAATTGAAAAGTGACTCATCAGCACTCCTGTGAAATGTTTTTGATAAAAGTAGTTTTCAGAGTTTCAGCAGAAAGGCCCACAGGCTGTCGGTGTCACTGCCAGAACGAAGATTTTCCATAAATACTTTGATTGGGGCATAGTGGTTAGTGCTGTTGCCCCACAACAAGAAGTTTCCGGGTTTGGTTCCCTGGCCTGGGGCCTTTCTGTGCAGAGTTTGCATCTTCTCACCCATGACTGTGTGGGTTTCCTCCGGGTACTCTGGTTTCCTCCCACCGTCCAAAGACATCATGTTTGGGTTAACTGGTGATTCTAAATTGTCTGTAGGTCTGAGTGTGAGTGTGTGGTTGTTGGTCTCTGTCTGTCTGTGATGGACTGCTGACCTGTCCAGGGTGTACCCTGCCCTCGCCCAGTGTGAGCTGGGATTGGCTCCAGCACCCCCTGCGACCCAGAAATGGATAAACCGGTTGAAGATGAATGAATGAAAAAAGACTTTGACTTGATCTAAATGTTATTTCACAGTGTTCGCCTCCATTTCCATGGTCTGGTGATACCTCCACTGACCAGCAGGTAGAGTTCTTTGCTTACCGTTGCAGTTCCAGTTCAGATGTGAGGCTCAAAAATCTCCCTGACTTGCAACTTCTGCTGCTGCTGCTGTTGGCTGAGCTGTAAATCATAGGTTAGTCTTGAATGAAGGAAATAATAGGCTGCAACTTCTGGGACTCAGAGGGGGATAAAAACAGCATGGCGGGTGCAGAGATCAAGCATATTCAAAATGCAACAACTACTGGCATTGTAAGCATAAAGAGCAGCAGTCTGATGCGTCAACTTGGGGTTGAACAGGAAGTGTCAGAGAAAAAATTTGAAGAAGCAGAGGGTAGCATGCCAACAAACCACAGGGCACAGACTAACCTTTTCACCTCTCAAAGGAAGTAAGTATTTGTGAGTTTGGCCCCAGTTGTTATATGATTACTCCTTTTTTTCCACTTGAACAGATTGCATTACCTGAAAGATTTTCTTTTTGAATTTTCCGGTTTCTGTTGCTCATGACTATTCCTGCTTGTCTCACTTTGTGTGAGTGCACATATTTTCTGATTAAACATGCTTTTCCTGTCAGCTTTGCAGCAGCAACTGCAGTATTATAGTAAAGCCATTCCCCTTTTAAGTAAACCTGCTCTTGTTCAATTCTGCTTTGTAGCTACAGGCTATAATCAGTGATTGCAATCAGCATCAACTTGTTTCCAGTTCAGCAAAATCTTTTTTTTTGTGACCAGCCACCCTTTTCATCACCTTAATGGGTAAATTAAATCAACTTTTTTTGTGGTGCCAGCTTTCGGTCTTTTCCCCCTGAAGGTATCAGGAGTGACTTTCCCTCTCATTACATGAAATTTCCCTCAAATACCAGGGTTTATGTTTTCCTAAAGTAAAAAACGTACGTTCAGCGTTTCAGTCAAGTGCAATGTAGGTAATGTGTAAAATGTCTCTCACTCTCACACTCTCTCTCTCTCTCTCTGTCTCGCTCTCTCTCTCTCTCTCTCTCTCTCTCTCTCTCTCTCTCTCTCTGTTTTGCTCTCTCCAACACTTTCTTTCCTTCCTCTGCAGGTTACCATAGCAGCAGCAAGTATGTGACAGTCATGTGAAAACGAAACTGATTGGATTAAAATACTTTGTGTGATCAGGGGTCAGGAATACAGCGCATGTACTAAACACACATAGGTTGATTTAAACACACACACCCACACGTATTCACCCAAGAGGCTGGTAGAAAGTCTGCCACATGTACATGTGTCTGTTTTTACGAACAAAGCCTTTGAAGTGCTCTTGCATACTCATATTACCCTATCTTGATTAAATTTCCTGTGAAAAACACAGACAACCACAATGACGCCCCACACTCAACTTCTCTCGAGTCTTGTGCAATCTTAAACAAAAAGGAAATTTATTCAATGTGACTTTGACCTTCAGCCATTCTCCAAGTCATTGTTAGAGTTGTTCATGCAAATTCAGAGTATGACAGTTTCAGCCACATTTCTGGCAGACCAACTTCAGCACGTTATGGGAAACAAACATGCAGACAGCATGCCTGGTTCAAATTAATTCATCCATTCCTTCTGTGCTCCAGGTCCACTGACCTCCACAGATATGAGCTTATTAAAGGGACACGTCTTACAGCACACTGACAACTCCATGCATCTATCATCACCCCAAAGTGAGTAAATCTGACAGGACGTGCAAAAAAATGTACCTGAAAACCTGACACAGTTTAAGTCAGTTTCCAATGAAATTTAAACCAGCACATGTTTTATCTTATAACTTATAACATAAATACATTCATGGTTGCAAATGGCATTCATAACTACAGGAGATGCAAAAATGAACTGCTGCCTTTGATTGGCGAATAGTGATACAACCAAATATGTCAGCTTCCAACCTTAGTTTCATTAGACCACAGCCATGCGAGCCCTTCTATAAGGATGCACAAAGTTAAATGCTAATGGAAACATGAGAACAGGGTTGCAGTGAAAAGGCTACCATTCTGATGTTTAGTGGGTATGAAGATTTTCTTGTTTAATTCAGCTTGCTAATATTTCCCAGTTTGTGCTGAGTACAAAGTACAAACTCCTCCAGTCATTGAAACAGAAATAATATATAATGAGATTAAAGCAAAATAGCAGTTTCATCTTGTTTCACCACTGCACAGCACACTTTTACTCTGGCGGGAAGATGCAGGGAAACATGGACCACAAGGCAAGGTGTGCCCATCAGTTAAACCACCTGTAATGGCTCTGGTTAAAAAGAAAAAACACACTCCATCCCATATTACAGCAGCTTCCCACCTCATCCCAGCTGCTTCCCGGTCTCATTCCCTTCATCCTCTTCCCTCAAACTCCCATCTAATCCAATCAGAGTAAAGGGAAGCTGTGGAGACAGCAGCTGTATTGCAGAGGAGACAGCAATAAAACGCAGAAGGCTGAAAGGGGAAGTAGAGGGACCTGGTGAGTTATTGCCCCCCAAACGTACACACCGGGTCCTGGGAACAGGGAACTTCTCACGGTGGGGTCGAGTGTGGAGTGTTTTCCACGGGCCTGGACCTGTTCTGCACTCTGTGTATTCTTTATCACCTCATCACAGGCCAATGATGACCCTTCACACCTTGCTGTCATAATACTGCATGTGTATATCAAAAAAAGCCTCTAACCCAGCAATAAAAGCGCTGCAATAAATTTGTTCTTTTTTTCCCAGCGTTACATATTTACCCAGATCTCATGCGGAGTGCCCAAATTATCGTATAGGTGTGTAAGAATATATCAGAAACAGAAACAAGATACAGAGTGGATGGAGAAAAAAGTGAGAATAAGAGACAAATAGGATGAAGAGATTGAGAAAGATAAATGTAGGTCACACTGGAAGAGATGGTGGGTTCATAGCCATGAATCAATATCTGGTTTTCCCAGTTTCATATTCATTTCAACATTTCTTCACAGAGAATGCCACATGTTTATTAATAGTGTCATTTTCGACATACGTCCAAGCACACAATGTTGAGCTGAGCCTGTGAGAAAGTGAGAGCCGAAGTGTGAATTCCTGCCATGCCTGTCTTTTAGCAGCTTGTGAATTTATGATACGAGTAACCCTGTAAGATATGCCAACCACACTCACTTTACACTCTCTTTAACTTTCAGCGTGTGACTAAAACATGCAAACATGTGGAAAAACAGGGTATGCGCCATGGTTTTGAATTGAGCGTGAAGAAAATGTTTAAAAAAATGACAGAAAAGAACCTAAACACGTAGACACACTTAGTGATCGTGTTTTAGTGTAAATCACTTCCATAAATAATGTTTTTGTGTTACCCAGATTTATGGTGTCTGTTTTATTCTAATTCTGTCACAAGCAAGGTCAAATTGTATTTTGAGTCTGTCTGTGTGCAAACATGTTTTGAATCCATAATTGTATGACCGAATAAAAACAAATATCTCATAGCTTTAAACCCTACTATGGGTTATTCGTGTTTAAGATTCATTCCTCCCCATCTGTGTGGTAAATATGGACTGATTATTTTGATGTATGGCACCCAAAGGCCTTCAGGGATCTCTATGTATGTGTCAGTGTTTTTTGTATGGTTATGTTTCATTGCTGGTGCGTGCACAAGCATGTGCATACGTCTGTGCTGAAATGTGTTTGTTAATGCATGGGAGAAAGATTCAGGCGACCTTGGGTGGGAGGTGGCAGGGCTGAGTGAGCCCTCACTGAGACCTTTTTCAAATCCAAATATCATCAGCAGCATGATGTGCAGATTTGTCACAGTAGATTACATGCATAGGTCACATTTCCTAATACTCCCTTTACCGAACCAGTGTTGAACACACATGTTTCATCTTTCACTGAAATAAAAGCCATTCTTCAGGATTACGTTACAAGAGTCACATGGTCCTTTCGGTTAATGACCCACTGTAAAAACAACTGATCATAATTTGGTCACTGATTTTCCACATTTAATGACATTCGTTGAACTATTTGTGTTGTCCTTGTGAAACTGAATCGCCAAGTCACTATGACACACAAGTCAGTAGTGATAACTCTAATCAGTCTTTGCAGGAAGCATCTTTTTTTTTTTTAATATCAAGTCAATGTCTGCATTCTGTTTCAAAATGTGTAACTTTTATTTCTTTTTTTATCTCCCTTTCTCCTGCAGCAGATATTGGATTCATTACAGTGACACAATTATAGAGGAATGAAAAATGTTTGCTCTGCATAAATGAGACCTAAATCTCTGTGTGTGTGTGTGGGTCAATATGTATGTGTAAAATCCTATACCAGGTACTATTAGTTAGAGGTTGTGTTTATTGGGAACTCCAAATCTTGTTTTAGACTCACCAGCAGTGATAATGTCAGTGTGCACAACTTATATGCCAGTTGGGTTACTTTCTCTGGTTTGTCCATAAGTATTTTGCAACTATGGGAGTTTGGAGGTGTGTTGGTGTTATGTATGTATGCGTGTGTGTGTAGGAGTATAAACCTTACAGAACCCAGATGACACTGCTTGGGTTGTTATTTTCCCACAGTGTAATATAAATAGCCTCCTAGTGTGGGGTGACAGTAGGCAGGCTGAGGCACTCAAGTAAGGATCCCATCCACACACAACAGCACATTCCTGTATACCTGGCCCTGCCAGAGGCTTAGGTCACCTTACAGGATGTGTTCACATGCACATGTCCCTGTTCTGCCTCCTCACACCTTTCCTTCATCACCTGATTCTTCAGCTCTATGCCATCTCCCCTCCTCTCCACATCAGGGACCCCTTGGCTGAGGTCTCTGCCCACATCACGCTTGGTCACAACAGGTCCTCAAGCTCGCTCGCTCTCCACCTTTGACCACAGTGGAACGCCATGACGCACACACACAAACACAGAGTCTTCCTTTTTCATTTCATATATATTTCATATATATTTTTGGCCCAAAGCCACAGGAGATCAAAAACAAAGTGAGATTTTCTGGAGATGGTGTTACAAGTTGTAGCTTTTTTTTCATGGTGTCAGCAACATGACACTGCTGGCTAAATAACAGGGATGGGGGATGGCAGGTGGCTATAAAGGAATTCATCAGCTTGACAATTAATCAGGTTATCATAGCCTCAGATGAAAACCCAAAGCGAAATCTTAATAGTCACCAGTCCATGGCAGGGCCAACACATAGAGACGAACAACCATTCACACCTACAGACAATTTGGAGTCACTTTTCAACCTAAACATGCATGTCTTTGGACGGTGGGAGGAAACTTTGTACCCCCACGTAAGCATGGGGAGCACGGGGAGCACATGAAAGAACCCAGGCCCGGGAACCAAACCCATGACCTTCTTGTTGCGGGGCAACAGCACTAACCACTATTCCACCGATCTGCCCGCTAAGTGTTTACCTTCTTTGTAAATTATCCCATGTCTAACCTAGTCAATGATAATACAGATTTAGTGCTGATATGTGTGCTCTCTTAAATTATGTGCGTATTATCTTCTCCCATGTTTACCTTTGGCTCATATAACCTCAAGTTCACACAGGAAAATGATTTACTGTGATTAAATGTAACAGTTTTGCATCTCTTAAAATTAGATACCATGTGGCTTCTCATTTTGATGACCCTGCTCAAGTAGCCAAAATATCTCAGCTGACCTATCTCCAGCTGAACTGATCTGATATGCTCTTGAGTCTTGAAAACTACTTATCATAGTCACGGCCAAAGAGCAGCTTCCTCTCCAGCTCTTCTGATTAAATTTAAACCTTTACTCAAAATATCACAAATCATTTTTATCCAATTACAAATGGAGGACACACATAAACAGTTTACAGCAGTAAAAATGTGTCAGTGAGGAGGACACGATAATCAATCCTAAATATACCCCCCTTTAGCTTCATGTCCACTAGATCTGCTTACGCCATAAAAATTGGACAGAAGATGCTTCAACACGTGCAGGACTCTTGATAGGGATGTAGATGACATCAAAACTTCACAGCAAATGCTCCTTCATGAATACGCATCTCAGCAAAGGCAGCACAGATTTCCTGTTCGTCAACACTTCTGCTAACTAAATCTGATCCCAGTGATACATACAGATCTGCTGTAAAGTTCAACAGGGTTTTTTGCAAAATGCTACCATGCGAAAAGTGTAACTGTAGGTAGAAAGTGTTTTTGAAAGACGTCGAAGCATCCAGAACCAGGGAAACAAGATCCACCACAGTTATGCAAAGCTGTTTGTGCAAGCAAATAAGTTGCTACAGCCGGGCAATGAAAAGTAAATCAGCCCCTACCACTACTAATTATAGAAAGTAATCATATATACACACTTCATACTGACTCTCTTGCCTGCCATCTTGGAACGTAAAGGGTGGGTGATGTTCCCTTTTAGTGTCAGGCACTGATTTGGTTTCCCATGGCCATCATACTGGGGAATGGCGCCATGTTTATGGTAAAGGGGAGTGCACATGAAAACACACACACACACACACACACACACTCCATCTCTTAGAATCAGTCATTACTGCCGTTTTCGTGCTCACCATGTTAGTATAAATCTACAGGCTGACAGCTGGAGTCACCTTGACTGATGACCTCTGAATCAGTGTGAAGAGGCCCAACACTGATGAAAGCAGCTCTCCTACCAGCATGGCAGAGACCAGTGGCTGTAATCCAGGTCAAGTTTTATTAGTAGTCTTTGGTATACCTGAAATACTAAAAACTCCCAAAAAATGAATGAATAAAATGAATGAGTAAATTTCATGACACACCCATTGTTTTGCCTTTGTTTTGGAGCATTTTGACTGATAATTGTAGTTTGAAAGGACAACTAACATAACTATGATTATCGACTCTACGTTCTGTTTCTTCGTGAACTTGGTAGTGCATTCAATAAAATAATGATTAAAAGGGATTTAAAGCATCAGTGATGAATAGCTATTCCCAACATGCTTTATTTTTCCTCTTTGAAAGTGTGTCAGACTTGTGTGGTAGAAGTCTTTCATCAGAGCAGTGGCAAGGAGGAACTAATCAGTGTTTTCTGCTCACAAGGCAGATCCACACCCTTTCTCACCACTTCGTTCCCAAACTATAGAAGCCCACATCTGGAGTGACATCATTACAAAAACAGGGCTGCAGACAAAGTGATTCTCTGATGTGATTTATTGCTGGCTAATATGACCAATGACTTTAGCATGAAATAAGAGAACTCTTAGTGGTGTTCTACTTCTGAAAATGAACTGAATTGTCAACTTCGTGATGTTGTGATGAAACATTGCAAAATAAAAACACAGGATTTGCTGAAGAAGAGATGCATCTGTGACCGTACTTTCTGTTGTTTTGGTCATAAGCAATAAAGAAAGCAAACCCTAGAAAGGGTTTCACAACAAAAACAAAAACAGCATCTGACCAAATGCCTGAACAGCATTTGTTGTTTGCCAGCACCTGACACCCAACCATGTATGGAGAGCAAGGGTTTGACATTGGCCCCAGCAACAAAAGAATTGTCAGTACAGACCCCTGAGGAGATCAATTTGCTCCCCCCTTGTTCCAGGCCTTTCAGCAGGGTTGAATAGAGGACAGAGGGCCGGTCGCAGCAGCAGGAGGCTCGGCAATGTTTCTTTAACGGGGTGTAAAGACAAACAAATCACTGGGATGAGAGATGGTCGTGTTATTGTGGTGGGCCTGTGATTTACACCTGGATGATTCGGGCTGATATGGGGTAATTAGTCGTTGATTACTGTGGTCAATAGTGATTTAGAAAGTTAGTGTGAGTGTCTGTCTGTGCATGAATTTTGGACATTTGTGCTAAAGTTCAGCTTGCTCTTCAGAAAAATTAAACACACACACACACACAAAAACTACTGTGCTATAATTTCCTTTTCCTTGGTCACAAAAATGTTTTTATTATATAATCTTCTGATAACCTAAGAACTGAAGCTCACCTGAATGATGACTGGGTTGGAACTAAAGTGACAAATCAAATGGTGAATTTCTCACTTAGTTTAGAAAAAAAAAAAAAAAAAAACTCTTCATAATTTACCCCACCACCATAATGACCTCAAATGTGTTCTTTTTCTGACAAACAACCCAAAACCCAAAGAAATGTTCAGACTATTTTTTACTTTTTCCTGATTGATTATTGGATCTATCTTCAACTCTAATGACAGACTAAACATATTATAAAACAAAACATTTAAATCTTTAGACACCTTTGTGATGTTACGGTCTCTTTGCCTTATTTCTTTCTCCTTTTTTCAATAATTGAATTGTTTTGCCAGCCCTCACCCCCACAATGAAAGTTTGACGAATGCATTCAACAGGGTTCATAAAAATAATACAAATATTAAACTCTCTGATTAGACAGTGTCACAATTACTTCTTTTTTGTCTAAAGATCTAAAATCAAAATAACAGCAGCAACATTCAACTTGTTATTCCTTCCAGGGGTTGAAGTTGATCTGCACCTAAAATAAAACCTGCAGGAAATCCACCTTGATCTACTCACCTCTCTGAGCTCCATCTTTTAAATTCATGATACACCATACCAAGGTGATGTTGCGTTGATCTTAAAGATAAAAACAAAGAGCAAAAACAAGAAAAAAAAAAACCCAGTTAAAAGAACAAGAGCATGGAAAACGACTGGTTGATTTTTGGAGATCAGTTTAAGTTATTGTTTGCCATTTCCTCCAGAAAGTCTTTGAAAGTGAACCTTTGAAAACATGCATACGTCGTGGCATTAATGATTAGCGTAAAGACATTGGTAAAGAGTGGGTGTATATAGACGTGTCGGGGAAATAACGTGAGTTAGCAGGGTGGAGGATAAAAAACTCATTGAACGGGTTAATTTTGACTCATACCAAAGTCGAGAAGTAGAAAAATGAGAAAAAAATTCCTCCGCCGGGGCGACGCAAAAAAAAAAGACAGAAAACTTACAGTTTCTTTTTATATTATATCCCGGATACAACTAACAAATACAACCGGTTATAACTAATTTCTAACGAAAAAAAATATTATTCTGACAGCAGGTATTAAGAAAAGCTTTTTAACATCTTTCCAGCCGGATGGTAGATCCCCGCTGACTTCTGCGGAAGGATACGTGTTCGTGCCTCCGCTCCCAGTGACTTCAGGGAGCGATCAGATGTGGGAGACTTTTTTTCAGCTCTGAGCTGAACTTCAATTTATGTCGGCGTTACACGATTTTTAAGGCGACATTTCTCATCAGTTACACAAATCGCAAAAAATTACCGAGATGGTCTAATTTGGCACGTGGACTTAGTTTTTTTTGCCTCCTTAATTTGAGCCGTTTCCAAGCAGAGTTGTTTTTTTTTTTTTTTACTAACCGTCCCGGGAGGCAGCTCGACTTCGGGCTGGCGACCTTATGTGGATTTTACAGAAAACATGGAGCAGATACCCGGTCTGTCTTCGGGAAAGTCGTTAGTGTTTGTCTTCTGCTTCCTCCACCTCACACTCGGTAAGCCTTTTTATTCATTAAGATTTTTCACTAAGGTGAAGCTGCGTGCTTTTCTGTCCTCTCTGCACGTCTGTGGTCACGTTTTGTCGCCTCTGCATCTGGAGCTCAGACTTAGCATCTCCTCACTTGTGCCCGGCCGGCTAGGTGAGATGTTCACTAACACACAGCTGCTGAAGCTAATTGGTGAAAAAAACCCAAACATCAACAACAACAACAACAACAACAACAAAACAAAACAAAAAACCCATAAAATAAATAATAGTTTCCTGTGAGTAACATTTGGTGTTAAAGCAAGTGAGAGGCAGCATCATGGCTGTACTGTGTGATGGTGCCTGCTGTTTGGGGAGATATGATCGTTTGTACTTCATCTGTTGTTAAACTGATATTTTAAAAGCTTTTGTATTTTTTTTGTAATGTCAGTGGTATAATTTCTTTTTTACATCACTGATGCCACGCTATATTACTCTTGGACCACATGCAAACAGCTTAAATAAAAGACCAAATGAATCGGGCACTTCCATTTGATATGAAGTTGTGTCAAAGTGACACAGTTTAGGGCCAATAAGTAAACATACAGGGACCTAAAGAAGGGACTGTTTGAGTGTGAGCCCATCACACCGCTGCCCAGATGTTGAACTGCAAGAGGAAGAATTCAAAATGGACACTTGAACTTGTGTGGCCTGCCATGCTGAATTAAGGGGAGTAGCCAGTGATGAAGGACTGAATAATACAAGGTTAATGGGACAAATGAACACAAGTACCGTGACATTTAAATAGATTTTCAGGGAGTAGCTACTTCCATTTTCATCCCCACAAAAGGCCACCCGTTTAAGGCTTAGCACTAAATTTTGAGCGCCAGCTTCTATGATTTGTGACTATGTGCAAATACTTATGTGAACTAATGAAGAAAGAAGGGGTGTAAGAGTTGAGAAATGGTTGAAATGAACTATATGTAATTGGAGATTATCTCAATTGCTGGAATTCTTGCACTGTGCATTTGTCATAGAATTGCTAGCATTGTATGGGTGTGTTAGATTTAGCAGAGATAGTGATAACTAAAATATCATATGAATTATTCATCAAACACAGATTAGTGTCCAGTAGCAGCCCCTAAAACACATGGACCTGCCTCCTTCACAGCTGACTGTGGAAAAGGAAATACTCTGAAAGGCAAAAGCTTGTTGTGTGTAAAGATTTTTTGAAAATTGTGTCTTGCACTATCAAAAGACACTTAGGCAGAGTAACAGAACTGATTGAGTTCATCGTGGCCAGCATCTGATGCTATTGTTAAATTTTCAAACAAATGTGCAGCACAAATTAAAGGTATGCTAAATAATAGAAAAGCACATGTTTAGGAACATTCATGGAAGCAAAGTTCAGTGCCTGAGTCCAAAATTGGATAAATATGGAAATGCCTGGGGATTAGTAGTCGTTGTAAACAGAGTTTCATTTGGTTACCTTAATTTTCAGTTCATCTTGGCTTTAATGTTTACCCAGAACTATATTTTGGCCTTTTCCAGTATGGTTAGTGAAACTTATATTATGACTTTCGACCAAGATGTCTATTTGTATTTGTCTGTGATGAAACACAACACGCAAATGAAAATCATACGTGGCTTGTACCTTGCTTTGACCTCTTGCATGTCTTGATTAAATCATCACTGATTACACAGTCATGGTTTATTTTTTGTCTGTATTTGACACAGTGGTTGCTGTTAGAAATGTGCAGTAAGAAATAGCCTGTTGTCTTTAACCCTTATATAAGGGTACCATTAAATTGAATCAATCTCACATTTTTTTTTACATGGTTTTTAGCCATGTAATTCAGAGTTCACATGCAGCCCTGTTACTCTTTCTCGCGTTTTTTTTTTTTTTTTACATGAACTATAGATGACGTTAACAGAGAAGTTGCACAAAAGAAGACAAGACAAAGTAAAACTTCTGTAAGCAGTACAAGGAGAAGCACTGGAATGTTGTTGGCGTTTGACATTCCTCCCTCTCTCTCTGTTCAATCTCTCCCCTTCACTCTTTTTTCTCACACACTCTTTGTGCACCATGCTTTTCCTTTTCTTCCTCTTTCCATCCTCACCTATGTTTTTTTTTTTTTCATGCTAAGGCTTAACCACAGCCTGTGATGAGTGAAAGGTTTAAATGGCTTTCCACTATAGCTTGGTGGAAGGTGTTGTTTACTTTGATGACAGGATAGGGGTTAGGTTCCTCCTCAGAAAAAAAATTGTGTCTTGCTGTATAAACCAAATTTGATCAAATACTATAAAAAGTTGAAGGTCCATTGTTAAATGTTTTGGGAAATACAGCTGGACTTCCCCAAGCTTCTTCAGAGTAAAAGCCTGCCAGATGGTTGCTGTTTGAATGTTTTTTTAATGTGAAGCAGCAGGTTCGAATTAGCAGTATCTCGATTTCCCAATTACAACTTTAGTATGGCAAAGGATTGTGGGTCAGAAAATGGTAGCTATCTGGTGAACATCACCACTGAAAAATAGTGCTTACCGTTTTATCACCTTTTTGACCACACATTTCAATCAGTTTAGTGCATCACACCATTGTTCGGTTCGGTTCACTTCACACCAAGCAGGACCACTATGATGCAAGCTACTACAGTGATCTCCTTCTGTGACAGTACAGTGGAAACACTTGTGATCAATTTTACATTACATTTATATTCTTGAGGCTCCTTTCACACCTCACATCAATGGTGGCTCCCTGATTGGGTCTTATTATTTGTGAAAGCTACATGGATAACATACAAGCATTACTGACCTTGTATTTGTTAGCAGCGATTGTACAATAGTCTTATTTTGTCAGGTATTTTTTAATTTAGGTTTAGTCCTAGTCCTGTGTCAAATGCCCATATTAGTTTTTGTCATATATAGTTGAAATATATATAGTTAAAATTCTTAGCATTTTAGTCTGATTTTAGTCAAAAGAAAGCCCAAAGTATTTTAGTCCTGTTTTAATCTATGTAACACATTTTAGTGTTTTTTTTAGTCTTTTTCTCACTCATGTCACAAGATTTATATTATTATTACCTGATGAAGTGGTTGAATGTTTGTGGATGCATCACAGTCTGCAAATGATCATAATGCCATCTACATGCCCGACAAAAACAGCCTGTTTGATCAGTTGTGTGTGAGGCGAGTTCAAACTTGAAGCAGAAAAATATCCAAATATTGACCCACATCCAGCTATAACATCTCAGCCAAAACAATCATGATAAGTTTATCTTCCCTCACCAAAAAAACAATAAAACCAAACATGTTAATTTAGTCCCAGTCACTGTTTAAGGAGATTGGTGTTGTCTCATCATCGTCTTGTTTTAGTCATGAGAAAAACATACGTTGTGTATATTTCGTCTACTCTCGCCTCATAAAGTTAACATTATTGCATAGTAAAATTTTGCATTTCAAGACACCTTGATCGTAGTATTTACTGCAGCTATTTAACTTCTGAGGAGACAAACTGCCTCCTGCTTACACATGCCCTGTGTATATCTCAGATCATGTATGTGTCTTCAGGTGAGAAAGTGGGATGAGTTAAAATGCTTGTTGGAACATTATTTTTGTTTCAAAGGTGAGATTGGTGACATATTTGTCAACAACAAATAACAACATACTGAAGTACAACGGCAATGTGATTTGTTCTGCTAACTGAGCTGAAAATGCCACTGGTAATTATCTTAAAGTGCTTATATATTTGACTTTTTCCAAGAAAAATACATGTGTATATAGGTTAATCATAATTTTAAGGCATGTAAAGGACAATGAAGCTGATCTGTGTTGAAACAGGAATGTTTTTCAGTCCTTTTACAGTCCAGTGTTGTATCTGAATGTTAATCTGATTCTTGAGGAAGTGTGGGTGCCATCCTTTTGGCACACAACTTAGTGTTACCCAAATGGTGTGGGCATGTAGATGGTCGCATATATTTTCCCAGTGCAAACGGCAGACAGCTGACATGCGTGTGTGTATGTATTTGCGTGTGTGTTTGATTTGTGTTGTGGATATAAACTGACAAAGGCCAGCAATTGTGCCGCCCATGGTTTACTTGCATCTGACCCAAGCTAGAGTCTGGTGTGAAATGTGAGTTATCTGCACCATCCGTAACTCCAGCTCTGAAGACAAAGCTATTTATTGAGTTGCCCACAACACTGTGTTATTTACTGACCACCACCTCTACCCACTGCTTTGTGGCGGCCGTATTAATGATGCTTAAGACATCTTCTCTGCAACACCCTCCTATGGTTTCTCTCTGATCTTTTCTTGTCTGCTTCCTTCCATCTGAATAGGATACATTTGACATTGCCATAATGTTTTCATCATATTGCAGGTTATATTGAGTTCAGCCTTCAAATGTGTTTTCATTCCATACTTGTTGGTTGTAATGGGAGAGAGTAGTAAATGATATGTGGGACTGTATGAGTCAGTGGGAGAAGGTCTGTGGAACGGTGCCCCAGATATGTGTCTTGGACTTTATTTTTATCGTTATTGGATGATTTTTCATGCACACACATATGATTCATTTGCGCACTGTAACTATATTTATGTTAAGTATAAGATACATGCTTTCTGTGATTAAGATTGTGAAGATGAAATACATAGCAGACGAGGTGAAGGTCATTAATATGGGCCCTTTACCATTTAAATTAAGCTAGGTGGATGTCCTGCATAAATCACATGCACTGTTACTATTGAAGACAGTGATTGTGGATGTGAAGGTCGAGGAGATTACAGAGCCTTGTGTCTGCACTGTTGAACAGGTTAACAAATTAACAGGGAATTACTGTGGCCTGCATTCCTTGACCAGCACAGCCCCGTAATCCTGGAGACAGGCAGGCAGGGTGCATGGAAGTATAAACGAAGCAGGGGACATCAGGCAGGAGAAGCAAGGAAACTACGCAGAAAAGATTAGAAAAGAAATCCTTCGTATTAATGGGTTGCTTTTAGTAAAATGTTTGTTTTAACTAGTAGATTAAAATCTGTCTCATTTCAGTCCATGTGAATGTTTTAACTTTTGGATTTTGGATGACATTTTATATTTGAATTGAAAGTTTTTCTTACTAGTGTAGAAAATTCCCTCACAGCGCTGGATTACTTGTGAACAATGCAGACAAGACGTGGGCTGTGGTCAGGCAGTAGTCAATTTGCTCCTAACCGTCTGTCATCCAGTGACAAACATGCCCTTAAAATTTTCCCTTATAAACTATGAAAAAGTTGTATATCTTGGAAAAGCACTGTCGACTCACAGTGACAAAGATCTGGGTTCGAACCTGTTGGCTAGTTTGGGCACTTCTGTCATGAGTTTAAATGTTCTTGCTGTGCTTGTCTAGTGTTTCTTCTGGGTGCTCTTGTTTCCTCACACAGCCCAGAGAGAGGTCACTTTAATTGCCAACTAAATTGCCTACAGTATAAATGTGACCATAAAGAGCTCTCTGTCTCTAAGTCTCAGCCCTGTGATAGACTGACGACATGTCCAGCCCCCCACCCCCCACCCCACCGTGACCCTCAGGGGTAAACGGTATAATTAACTATATATATAATTATATATGTTTTGCCTGGGACTTTTTGGCTAAATCACACTAGTAAAAATAATTTAGAATGCGGTATCAATGATACCTTTCATTATGAAAATCTTACACCATCTAATAGGTTTTTGTCATTGGTCATTGTTATAGCTGAATGCTAACAACTAAAACTGTAATGAATCTGTGTGTCATCAGAAAGATCTACATTTGACTCAGCTGGGTGAAACTGATTTTGAAATTTTTTACCACGTGTATCTGAATGCATAATATCAGAACATATATTGTAAAATGCATTGATAACTATTAATGTTGTCTACTCTAAACCTTATTTAGGAAAGTAAGTTTCAAATACTAGAATATATATATAATCATGAAAAATTTAGCATACTATGGATGAAACAATCTCAGAAAGTCACAGTAGTGCCTATTCGTTTTATCATGAAACAAAAAAACTTTTGAAAAAGAGAAAAAGGGTCTGTATATGAATGAGCTGGGGAAAGTCCCTACATTTGCCTATTTTGGTCTGCACTCTGTTTCTTTCTGTCTCTGTCTTTCCCTTAACAGACAAAGACACGCGCATACTCTCAGCTAGCAGTGTGGCCTGCCTGAGACGTTCTGCTTTGGATGAAACTCTCAAAACTTTTTAAAGTACTTAAAACAGCAAGATGACCGTTTTAGTTGGATGGTCAGCAAAGTGATTACTGGGACTGTCACAATCAAGATTTTTGCCCTCCATTGTAGTCTCATTTTCATCAATTAAAACTACTGTCTGCTTTATTTCTCATGTGCTAGTCTGGAGTTTACTTGTGCATTTCTGATTTCTGTTGAATAGGTTCAAGAATCGGTTACAGTGTTTTAGCCTAAGGCAACTGGGTATTTTGGCAGCAGGTGTACTCTGGGTGCAATAGGTTTGATTAAACAAAGGATAGGAAGTGGATCAAGTTTATACTAATACTTTTGCTTTTGAAAATTATTATACCTGTCCTGATAATGATCCAAGAGATCAGCATGATACTTCCCTAGGAATCAAACACTCTTTTGTTGCTTTTGGCACAAACCTGTTTCTTACTGTCAGCCACCACCACCCTCAAACTGAAGCTGATCAGGCATACCAAAGCCTTAAAACTTGAATTTAGTTAGTGTCCTTGGTTCCTCTGCTGTTTGTGTGGGCCAGCTTCCTTCAGGGTAATATTGTTTAGTTTGAGCCTCTTCTCCCTCCTTCCATGCTGAGCTAAGGGTATTTTATTGTGAGTTACCATGACAACTTTTTGGCCGGCTGGATATGGAGGCTTGTACAGCAATTCCAGGAAATGGGGTTACTTCCTTACTCAACACGAACAACTTCCTGCCCTCTTCGATCTGGATGTGAGCCAGGGCTCAGGGACACCCATTCGTGTGCAGTCTTTTGTCTATAGTTTCGGAATTACTTCCCCATCTCAGTCCACAGCTATTAGCCCATCTATCTTTGTCCCTCCCTCACCCTCGCTTTTCTTCCTCATAAACAGCCTCTTTTTTTCTCATGACATGGCTGGGTGCCTCGAGGGACCCGGCAGGGTGTCTGTGACAACATAGTGGTGAGTGGCGAGTGCTGAGGGAGGATCCAGCACAATGCCAGCTAAGCACAAACAACTGGACTGCCCCCTTTCCCTTTTGTACCCTGTGTACACAATCAAAGGCTTAAGAAAAGGGTGATCCGTCTCCTCTTTACTTTGGAGATTGTTTGCACTTCTGGGTCAGAAGATTTGACTTTTTTCACAGGATTTTATCTCATTGCGCATTCAGAAGTAGTTGCAATTTATAAATCCAAGGCCCTCTCAGAAGTGATAATTTAGATAACACTTAGTAAATGCTCCTACTGATAGAAAGTATGAAGTTGAATATAATTGATACTGTATTAGTTATAATAGTTGCCATTCAGTATTGCATCTAGTCTTTAGTGCAAAATGAACACCTGCAATCAGTAAGTTAGGCTCACTGCTGCATACTTAAAACGTTCACATCATTCAGCATTAAAAAATCAGAAGGTATTCTTTTTCAGGTAACAGACAAGCCCACTCCTGGATGACAGTGTTCATGGCAGTAGAAAATGTCACTCTGAGGGGGTTGATGATGCTTTTACACAGAGATCAGAATGGAGTGGACAATCTTCTGCTCTTATATTTATTGCGTTCATTGTTAAGTACTTCATTAGCTTTATTGGTCTAATAACCTTGTTGCAAATACTACAACAAGGTAATTGCTGCAAATTGATGCTATCAAGTACTGTTAGCCTTCAGCTTGATATAATGTTACTACACCTTAGATCTAGTCACCATCTTTTAATATTGCTCCTATTGGGGATAGGACGCAGAGTAGCCACGCTGCAGCCTCTCAAAACTCAGCAATACATACACACCGTGAGCTGCATCTCTGGGCATACTAAGGGCTGGGCAATATATCGATATATTTTTAAATGTGATATGGAATTAGACCATATCGCATATATCGATTATAGTTCAAAATATGCGCTGTGATCCTCGATCCAAGCAAGCTGCTGACCCGGAGGTCTCTGCACTGCTCCCCGCACCCCCGCCCCTCCTCTTTCATGCACAGAGGGGGGAGGGGCAGGAACAGACACCCGGCACTTCTCATCAAACATGGAGGAAGCAACAATGTATGTGGAGCGTGCGGTGGAGGAATTGGTTAATAAAAGAAAAAACAGTGGCTCAGTAATTTGGAAATAGCGTGGATTCAAAGTATCTGATGAGAAACAAGATCACATTATATGTAGGGACTGCCATACACAAGTTACAAACAGGGGTGGGAGCACTACACATTTTTTTCACCACCTAAGTACGAAGAGTGTGTGAAACTGCGTGCTGCATCAGCCCCAGCTGCAATCCACAACCCGAAAAAGCTCCAGCCCCAAAACAAAGCTCTCTTTACTAGGGTTTGTCATGTTTTGTTCTTTTGTAATGTTGTTATATGCATCTGTGGATTTGTTAGAAAGGAGAAGAAAATCTATAATTTGTTTTTAATAAGCCATTTATAGTTGTCAAACTAAAAAAAATTT